>OY979710.1:6836872-8272177 GCA_963855925.1 Inga laurina
ACAAATGACGTGGTAAACCAGATTCATATAAAAATTTCTCTTTGATGGACTTAATCAAAACAAACGCACGAGTTTAAAAAAGTTGATATATTCATCCTTTATTTCTTTATGCATCGTGTTTTTATCTGAAACCATACTATTTAATTTTTGACTGCGAAGTTTCAGTTTTAACCTTACTAATATGGCTTTAGGTGTGATTGACATTAATACTAATATTATAAATACTTTTCATTTGAATTTATTTGTTCGAGTCATTGTGTTTTTAATTAATGAGACTTAGAAGTTAGAACTAGTGTGTAGTGTTGAACTTATTTTAATTAACACATTGAATAAATTTAATGTTACTTTTGCCAAACAAATCCAATATAATCCAACTTAGGGAACAAGGAGCTTATTTTCTTGTCATGGAAAATATCCTAGGTTTACGCATTTTCCATTAAATATATATCAAAACAAAGCCTGAAAATACGTACTTAGCTCGCCATTGCTCAGATCGATTTAATTTATTAAACTTTCGACATAAATATATTAAAAGAAAACAGTAACAGAGCTAGCATATTTTATCTTACATACATACATATAATATTACTCACCAATGATTACCTAAAAGGCAGTTAATTGCGGTGAAATCCGCAGCTCACACTGCAATATATAAAAGGTAGAGAGAAGAAAATTTTTTGTCTTAAATATAAGGCAGAGAGAGAGAAAATCTTCTTATGAATATATAATTTTATCCTTCATTTATATTATTGTATAGACTTAATTCTCATGGCTATATAGTATATATTAAATAAGAGTAAAATTAAAAAATTGTTGAATTTTATGGAAGGGTAAATGAAGCTTAAAGTTTTTATTGGTTTATGTAAAACGTGCTAGAAATGTCTTATATATATATATAGGACTAGAGTAGTACTAATCCTATTTATACAGTGAAAAGAGAAGCAATTTTTTGTCTTATTTATAAGGCAGATAGAGAAATTTTTCATATATATGTACTATTTTATCATTCATTTATTATTAAGTTAACTTTGTTATAATGAGTTATAATGTATATTAAATTGAGGAAAAATTGGAACACTGTTAAATTTCAAAGCAGAGTTAATGAAATTTCTGTTTGGTTGGATGGGAGGGGATGAAAAATGAGCCCCTCCCCTTATTTGGTTTGAAAAATTGGAGAGAGAGACTCCAAAGGAGGAGCTCCCAATCCCTCTCATCCCCTCATTTTTGTTTCCCCCAAATTGAGGGTTTTGGAGGGGATGGAAGATGAGCCCCTCCCATTCCATCCTCTCCCTTTAAACCAAACAGGCCCTTAAGATTTTCCCTGGTTTATGTAAAACATACTACAAGTGCTTTGTAAATAGGATATAAGAGGAGAGAGTATACTAACGCTGGTTTTAAATATAAGACCTAATTAACTTTTTTTAAAGAAAAATGATGAATATAAATATTTTTAAGTAATTTAATTAGTTTAATTTATCTTCCTAACAAAAATCAACTAGGTCTTATATTTAGGATTGGAAGTAGTATATAATAACCAATGTACTATGATTTACTGTTCGCAGACTAAGAGGTTAAATTAGCCAATGCCCGATGGCGAAATGATGTTTATATTAATAGCCATTATGTAATTGATTAATTAATAATCAACATTTAATATTGTTAAAATGTGGTAGTATGGCTAAAAAAAAATATATGGTAGTAATTTGAAAGCAAAAGGCGAATAATTAATGACGGGACTATCGGACTTAAGCAAGTTTATATGGTTAAGTTAATCCCTGCTTTGGTGTCCGACGAGGACGAGCTACAGACAAAGCTGATGTTAACTCATAAGATTATAATAATGATGTTGTTGATTCATAATTTTAGAATATTTCAGCAAACGACAATTTTGAGCATAACAGCACTTTGGGGAAAAAAATAATATGAGGATAAGTGCGACCAATTATTTATTAAGTTGAGCAAGGACGAGGAGAACCATGATCCCTAATTTTATATTGATAGGCTTTATTCACTGTCCTAATCGTCACTGAACACTAATTAATATAAAAAGCAATTGCATAAGATTAATTTGGACATGGACCTTTATATATATTTGTTAATCATCAAGGTACTAAATAAAACTTCAACTCCATCTCTGTTAAAATTGACGTTTCAGCTTTGAATCTGCTTTAGTTTGGGTAATTTATATATTAACGCTATTCTTTTTCACTATGCTAGTATTTTATCCCCTCCTAAACATAACATTCACTAAGTAATTTATAAAAGTTAAGGGAATTAAGTAAATTAGTTATTTTTCATTATCATGTAAAAATTATGCACCGCTTTTCCTAAATAAAATTTCCCTATTTTAATAAGGCTATTAAAGGTGGGAGAAATTAAATGAGAGTAAGAAAATTCGTGAAATTAACAAGGGGAATATGGGCTAAAAATATTAAATGGACTTGAAGCCTTATTTGATAACGCAAAAACTTTTAAGGCTGCAAATTTTGCGAGTTTATGAGTCTTTTCATTATACATATGCATCTTTTTAACCAGACTTTATCCAATCATCAAGTTAGCATTGAACTTATTAATGGTCTTAATTGGATTTGAATATTAAGATATATTGTCCATTAGAAAATGAATATTAAGGTGATAAGATCTACATAAAATTATATTAAATAATTTTTGAAAACGTTTGTTCACTATTTTGTTGTATCTAACTGAATTTGAATGAGTTGAAATTTAATGTGGCTTTCAGATAAATATACAAAAGAAGAAGAACAAGGTATTGATTTTTTACAACTTAGCATATTGTTTTAACCAAAACAATGTTAAACATATTGTCTATTTTGTCATTAGAATCTCTTGTAATATAAATACACAAACTCAATTTGAAAAAACAAAAATTATCAATCGAAGTGAGAATTCATATAAAGTTTATTTTCTCTTTTTAAACTCGAGTCATGTTTGAAAAAAAAATGGATATAATAAGAAAAAGAAAATCGCATGTAAAACTCAAGTTGCTTGAAAATCATTTAAAAAGGACAAGTTGAAGCACACAGATGTTGCCTTCTCACACATTGTTTTTGAATTAGGTATCTTGCCAAATGCCATTTGAGTAGTGAACACGCACATGCATTTGAATAGAAAGGAATCCTATGGAAGTGATCGAGGAAGTGCAGCTATAGTGAGAGACAAAGCTGATGAGCCTGACCTTTGGCTAGCGCAGAGAGTGAGATATATATATATATATATATATATATGACAACACGAAGCACCAATATACATACACAAATACACGCTATAGCGTGGTTCAAACCAAACCTCTCTCAAACCTGCGTCGTCGTAAGATACACATACAACACCGACACTCTTATTATTTCCTTTGTCTCTTGTTTTGTGTAGCTTGATTCGCCCAAATGAAGCATTGACATTTGGATGAATAGATAGATAGATAGATAGAGAGAGAGGGGGGGGGGGGATGGATGGATATTGACGGGAACAAGTTGGTGGTATGGTGGATCTTCCAAGGACGGCCGGATCGGGGGCGGTCCAATCTGCAAGTCAAATGTGGTGGTTGTTTTCCTTCTTGTTCTCTTCGTCACTACTTGATTATATTATATATAAGCAACTTTCTATATCCTTGGAGCTTATCTTGAATATATGTATTTTTCTTTTGAATGTCAAGATTTAAATTATTTTTTTATTTTTATTAAATATATATCTTTATATTAATTATTCTTTTTATCCCTATATAATAGGAGTATAAGCTTCAAATAATTGAAATACGCTTATAAAAAAAACAGTTAAAATTAACTGATAGCAATACTTATATATATATATATATATATATATATATATATATATATATATTCTAATTATGCCCTTATTTGTAAAGAGAATAAATGAGAGAAGGACAATAAATACAACAAATACAACAAAAGGTAAAACTAGAAAAAACGCAATAAATATTTTGACAAAGCTAAAATGAAGCTTATATTTTAAGATAAGCTAATTCATAAATTTAAAATTTATATTTAAGGACTGAGTGAGTATCCTTCACTTAACATTAATTCTATTTTATTTAATTGTTTATTACCTATTTTTTTTCCTCATATTTTCTTTTTTTTGTCAGATTTTTCTCATATTTTCTACTTATTCTCTTTCATATATTTTTATTCAATCTCTCTCTCATGCTCTCTTCATAAATAAGGTTATATTTATAAAAGGGATCATATTTTTTTATATATGTATTATTTTTAACTAATCTTAATTATCAATTTATTTTACTTAATCAGAACAACTGTTGCTTATAAAAATCAACTGGGGAAAGGAAAATTCCAGTACGTGTATGGGTAATATACGCGGAATGGCTCTTTGAAATCTGTTTGTTCAGATTCTCAAGAGCTGCCTCGTGGGTTTGTCCTTTTAGGATCCTTCTTTTTCATGAGACTTTCACTTTGAAATTTGAATTATGGTCAGATCTAAGAGTGAGGGCCCTCCCGGCTCCTACTGCTCCTACCCTCCTCTTTCACGTCTCTCCCTTACTTACTCTCTTTTACTTAACCATTAGGAGTGTGAGAAGCACGCGCCTCCAGTTGGGAGCTGAGCCTGAGAGAGATGCAGTGGCGGCAGAAGATTAGGTATATGTGAGGATATGGCATATATGTGTGGTTAAAGAACTTTTACCCTCCGGGATTTAAGGCTTTCCTCTGTGTATCTCTCTCTCTCTCTCTCTCTCAATAATCGTCAGCAATCAGGGAGATCATGTATGAATATGGCAAATACCAGAGCGTTCATTCAATGATATATGTACGCCTCAAACCAAATCTGATCCAACAGTACACTGAATTCTTTGTTAATCATGAAATCAATCAAACACTGTGAAATGGTGAATGTAAGAAAAACAATTCCCAATGGGCAGAAAAAACAATGTGTCGACAGATTTTGCTATCCGTGGATCCCCCCCCCCATGTATCTAGACTATGCATTTTTCGCTTCCATATGCTCCCACGTGATCTCTTGATTCTCATTGGCCTTGTTTCTAATCTGAAAAGGAATTAGATATATGTGGAATTTAATAGCGTGCTTGTGGGTGGGGTAGTACACAGAAAGTCTGATATGAAACTCCATGGAGATGCAGGAACAAGACCATGTCTTTTTGTATGCATTCGATCATAAATATAGTTCAACGCTAATAAGAAGTGGTATAATAAGATCAACCACGTAACCATTGTGCTTTATCAATATTAGTTCAATCTCATTGCACACTGCAATATAATGGACACAATGGTAATATAAATACGATATTAATTACAAAACTAGTGTTTGATTTGATTTTTAAATAAGGTGTAATGAGTTATTTTTTTTATAATTATTTAAAATTAATATATCACACAAAGTCTATTTAGTCTTAACATAATCTTCATCGAAAAAATTGCTAAGAGTCATTATGCTGCTTCGTCATAACTAGAGATGAAAATACAGGCCAGCCCTTCATTGGTTCGGGCCTAAACGGGTCAGCCTGTTTAGGCCTGCTTTATGTAAAACCTTCAATTTTTCAAGCCCGCGGCCCTACAGGGCTGACCCTTCACTAGTTTGGGCTTAAACGAGTCTAAACTCATTTTAATTAAAAAAAAATATTTTTTAAATTTTAAAATTCATTTATTATTTTGCTTTAAATTGAGATACATTATTTTTAAAACTTATAAATTCGTAGTTAAAATAATTATCTAAGGTCCAAATTAGCCTTTTTTTAAAAGTTTAAATGAATAAACCATTGCAGAAAACAAAATAAATCAAACCATTTAATAAGTGTTTGCCTGTTACTAATACTCTATTAAGTACTTAGGTGTCTCTCATATTAATAATTTGATATAATGATATTACACATATTAATTTATTTTTAAAAAAATATTAAACGTGCCTAAAAGGGTCGGTTATATAGGGTTGGCCCTTTTAGGCCCGCTTTCATTTGGAGCTTCTAAATCATAGATCTAGCTCTTGACAGGCTCGGCTCGATTTCCCAGCTCCAATCATAACCATCGCACTACCTCACCAAGAATCGTTCGATGTCAGTTGTTGTGGTGGTGGAGGTGATGATAACAATGGTGTGGCAGCGACAATGGCAGCAGTGGAGGAGGAGATAGTGGCAATGGTGGTGACAGCAGTTGTCATAGCGGCAACAGAGTGTTTTCCGTTTAGCTTACCATAAGTATGCGAGTTACAAGTAGTATAAAAAGTTGTTGTTTCCACAAGGATTAAGGCAAAAATAGGCTAACTAATACAATTATGTTCTTAATTAGGTTGGGCAAAGTCATTTTAAATATTTTAATTTGTGAAAACAATTTTTGGTTCAAAATAAGATAAATTGGACTAAGCAAAAAAAAAAAAAAAAAATTTGATTTTAATTTCAATTAAATGGAGCCTAGGAATATTTTTTCCCTTTTTGCACTTCATAAAACTAGATTAATTTCCTCTCAAATAGTATTTTAATCAATATATGTGTTAGTCTAAGGTTCAAAAGCACTTGACAAAGCTCTCTCAAGTCAAAATCAAGTTTCTCTTTTCATCAAAATGCACAATCTCTTGCCACAATTAATGAAAATTAACTTTAAGCAACAACCTTAATGTGACAATGCAAGGTTAGTAAATATATCTCTATTTTACCAATAAACAATCCATTTATCAAGTAAACTTCAAGTCGAGCATGATTTTAACAAAGTTCTACACCTAGATTAGCTCTCTCAAGTCAAACCCAAGTAACCAAATCAATTTAAATGATGACCAATCACTTAGAAGTATTAAGCAAAGGATAAAATCAACATATATATATATATATATATATATCATTAGCTACCAAAAGAAATGAATATTCAAGTCTTAATTCATACAAAGGTTCAAAATAATCCTAAAATGAAAAGTCTAGCAACTCATGTTGAGCAAATAGCCACAAATACATTTCATAGCTACAACCATATCAAGATATAAGGAAAAAAAAGGGAAGAAGAATAAGAAAAACCAATGATTGAAGCTTCAAATCTCTTCTAAATTCCAATCCCAAGCTCCAAACTCTTTAACAAACCAAGCCCTAACAAAGAAAAGCTACCAAAACATCCAAGAAGTCTAGAATGCCTCATTTTTTACCTATCGCTAGGTTTTATACTTGTTTTTCCACATCAGTTTTCAAAGCACACAGCAACAATTTCATGCATTTGCAGTTGGTTCACTATAGCGAAGCCACAATGAATTGTCAAATAGAGACAATGGTTTTTAGGTGATTTTGCTATGGCTTGGCTACAGTGAACCCATGGCCAAAGGGTAGACAAAGAGGTCATCTTTTGAGGCGGTTTTGCCATGCTTTGGCTACAACAATTCCACGGTGAATGCAGGCTTCTCTTCCATAGTGTTCTTTTTAACCTTCTTCTTGCATTCTTTCCTTCTCTTCACAACTTCCCATGATCTTTGAAAACATTTACAACTTGTCGTCTTCCACCCACAAAGAGGAGGAATTCATGAACTCTTTAGCTTTAACCAAATAATCATAATCATATGCATTTAACTCATGAATTCTCTAAATTTTGAGTTTGTTGTTGCCACATCATGTTTTCTTCTATAATCTCTTTATATGCGTAATTTGAACCCAAAAATAAATGAAAAGAGAAGAAAATATATTAGAATATTATCAATTTGTAAGAGTTGACAAGATGACAACAATTGTCATAGTAGTGGCGACAATGGCACCGACTAGGGGCAGCAGCAATGACAGTGGAGGAGGAGGGGGTAGTGTTGGTGGCGATTGTGGTGTGGTGTGGCGGGTGGAATAAGCAAGTGAAACAATGACATAGGAGGGTATTCATGGGGAGAGATATGAATGGAGATTACCAATTTTTGGATAATTATCTTTACCACAGTAAACTCTATTACCATGCTAAAGAGTAATCAAACACTCTTATATATTAGTAATGTAATTATGATTATCATTGCAAGTGTGTAATGGGGTTGAATCAAAAGCGCTATAAATGTTCCAATAAATTGTTAACTAAATTGTCTTGCATTAAATGCTATCTTTCGTCTATTTCTATCCCTTTTTCAAAAAACTTCATATGATCTAATCTACCATCCCCACCAACACTTCCTATGGCATTCTTTAAGTTGTACATATCCTATAACCATGTCTACCACATCAAATAATTCTCTATCATTTTCTCTTTAACGAGCGTCATGACAACTCTTCATCATCATATATATATATATGTATACATATATATTCACTACAAATATTATATTCTTTTTAGTATTATTTTAGTTTCTTAAAACTTTTCTCTTAACTTATTATGTGCTTTTTGATTGCATATAATTTTAGTAGCCATTGTGGGAAACAATGCCAATGATGATAAGATGAATAGTACAAGCCAGTTTAATGCATAAGACTTTCATTAGATAGAATCTGAAAGAGTTAGATACATGTAGTCTTACTTCCATCATCACAAGCCAAGAGGCTTTTTTTTTAAGACTTGAAGTAGTGATTTTTAAATCATACGGCAACAACAAACTCACACTCTATTATAAGATTATAAGATGAATGGTACAGGTGAATAATTGCAAAAAAAAAAAAAAAGGGGGGGGGGGGGAATTGACGTACTAGAGGGAGATTGGAATCGCCTTTATAACGTGGACAAGGACATTTTGATTTTGGTTTGGCCTCTTCTTCATACTTTAAATCAATGATAGACACCTTGGCATAAAAAAAAAACTCAATGATAGACACTGGGGAATAATAATAATAATATATGAGTACTAATTTCAGAGGTAGTGGTTACTGCTTAACCCCAACCACTCAATGCCTAGAAAGATACTACCACCCCCGGATATGTGCTTGTCTCCTTCTATATGTGTGCTTGCTTTATTTATTTTATAGCGCATATATATATATAATAATAAAATTTGGTCCAATCAAGCTTGTTCCAACTCCACTTAACCTAGTACAAATTTTGGTTCTCTGATCTTTGATAAATTTTAGAAATATCTCCTCCACAAGTTACGAACCACACTTTGTAGTCACTCACATCAATATTCATGCAGCTTCTTGTCGCAGACTATATATGATGAATTAATCCCAGCCACCCATTCTTGAGCTTCGACCCCTCATATATTGATCTACGAATATGAAGGAATTGTTTCATTATTCCGCTGTGAATTTTCAACTTAAATCAGAACTGATTTTTTCCCTTGATATAAAAATAAAAGCAACTAAGTCAACTTTAAATTTTATCACAAATTTGTGATTTTTTGTTCATGTAATACTAACCTAGATGGGTTCATGCATTAAACAGAGTTTAGAAAATGATTCACAATTTTGCATTATTTAAAATTTTTAAAGAGTGGAATTTGCTAGAAATCTAATTAATACTTAATATTGATAGAAATATTGATTGGCCTAGTTATCCATCATTACATATAGGATTAATTATATACTCCTTCGCTATCATTATTCATTCAAATACTTTACTATTGATCTTTGCTTATGTTCTGATGAGGGTTATAATTGTTATACATTAAATAGTGATGACAACTTCGAAGTTTAATTTATAAAATTAATGTAGAGAGAAGAAATTTTATAAAATTACTACTCGCGAGTATAAATATATAACTTTAAGATTTGTTGGCAAAAAAATAATAATAGTAATAACTTTAAGATGATGCTTTATCCGGTTGTCTTATGTATATGAGTATGTACTGAAGTTTGACGAGTCTTGTAAATAAATTACAAGGTTATTTCTGGTCTTGTTAATATTCGTTTTGTCAAACTAATAAGTGTTCGTTTGGAATAGCTTATTTTTAGGTAATAAGTGTTTATAAATCGTGATTTACGGTGTACGAGATAAGTATGTGAGAGAAGTTTTATCTCGGCTTACGTAATAAGGACTTATTGTCCAAAAATAAGTATTTCCAAACACAGCTTAAGTGGGAAATGCTAAATTTAAACTTTGTATATATTTACATATGCTCTGAGATTTCTTTTATAGATATTTCTTTCTCTTTATATATATAGTTGTAGCACCCTAAATTTTATTCACCAAGAGTATATTGTGATTATTTTATATATTCAATGAAATGGTGAATATTTAAGGTCAAAGGAATTAAATATTGAAAATTGAAAGTTGAATAGTGTTTTTAGTGAAATTGCTTAATAGACAGTGAGTTTGTCATGTGGTTTTAGAAGATTAAATGATGAGCAAAAATTATGAAATTTTACAGGGTGAAAATAGACATTCTAAGTTTTAATTTGATAGATCATATGAATCATTTGAAGCTATATACAAAAAGATATGAATTTTTGAAGTTAGTCCAGAAAATCTGAAAAGTCTCTGGAGCAGTGGTCAAAGAATGAAATCTGGTATTGATATGCTTCCAACTAGCTAAATTCCATATTTTTTTTTCCTTCAAACTAGACTCAATAAGGATTCTATAGCCTTTGGAATCACTCCAAAACAATGTCTACAAAATTATTTATAATTTTTCAAAGTTAGGGCAGAAAATCTACCAGAATTGGCATTATTCCAAAAATCGAAAATAAAATGTGTTAGCAATTATGTAAATTGTGGAATTAAAGATGCCAAATGTCATTATCATATGAAGAGAGTATTAGATTATGATTTATGAAAATAAGCCCATGTCCAATTGCATTAAAATAATGCTACATGAACATGATAATTATGAGAAGTATGGAGGGAAAAATTGATTAATGAAATTTGATATGCCAAGTGTTATGATCATATGAGGAAGGGACTAAATCATAATCTATTTTCAAGAGCACATGTCAAAATGCTACATGAACATGGTAATGATGACAATGGTGGAGTGTACATTATATGAAGACATGGACATGGTGATCATGATAAGTAAAGGTAAGGAAATAGCTTGAGTGAAGGGTTGGATGACATGAGTTTTTGATAGAGCACGTTTTTTGGCCAACCAAGGGAGAAGAGAAGTAGTTCAGATCTAAATGGAAGCTAATGGAGTAAGTGTGTCATAATATGAAGGAGGTATGGATGAAAGCATGGCTTGTGACAAGTGTCATCACAAGATTTGATCTTGGAAAATCAAGGGCTAAGAGAAGAGATGAGGCATGATAATTAAAACACATTTCCTCTTCCTCTTCCCTTCCTCATTTTCGTCCAACATAGAGAAAGAAGAGAGAGAGAGAGAGCTTGAAGAAGACTTGGGTGCTAGAGAGAAGGTGTCAACACCCTTTTCCATTTCGATATTCGAAGAATAATAAAAATGGAATTCAATTGGCATATAGAAAGGTACAATTATAATGATAATAATATTTGTTTACAATACCGATATCGTTCATCAACGAAATACAGAAAATACTGCGGAAATTTAATATTTACAGGATATCCCAAAATATCTAAGGCATAAACTAATTATAGCCACTATCTTGCCCTCGCCTTAAGACACAAGCTGATTACTTCTCGGCATCCACTCCTTTGCCCTTCGATCCATTGGCACCAGCTGAGATATTTGTTTTTGAAAAAGGGTGAGATTCCGAAGAATCCCCGTAGAGACATACGATCAATATATAAAATGTGAAAATTAAATATGCAATGCACTATATTAGGCAAAAATGAAAGTTCGATTCGATTCATATATATTTACCTCAGCCGAGTCCCCGACTATAGCTAGGATTTCCGATAATATACCTCAACTGAGTCATTGACCACAGCTAGGATTTTCCGATATACCGTTGTTGGGTAGCAAACCACAACTAGGCACTGTGCCTTTAGCACGCAATCATATCATGAAATACAGTAACAAATACATATAATTATCACATAGTGTATGAAATATGGTAGTCCCTACCTCGAAGTTTGTTAAACCCCTTTTTCCAGTGTGCCTCGTAAAACGTGTCGTTTCCGGTGTCCGACTCGGTCCTAAGATATTAAATGTATAAAAAATGGGTCATAACCTATCCAAGTATCATTTTAAACTCTTCTATAGTGTTTCTTATGATTATATTAGTTTATGGTGAAATTTTACGAAAATGCCCTAGCACCCCGGCCCAGATGGCATGTTTTCTCAAAATTTTGACTAAGGCTATTCTGACATATTTTCGCCCAAGGAATCCATTTCCAGGCTCAAAATCACCAAATTCACTGTAAAATTACTAAAATACCCTTGACAGCCCCTATTTAGGGATTTCAGTGGCGTTTTCGTAATTATGCTTGTTCGGCCTCTACCGAAAAAGTGCCCAACTGTAACCCCACCTATGTTTGCCCACTGAATCCAATAGAACCATTTATTTCATGAAAATCCAACTCCTACCCCCTAAAACAGTGCTGGCCAAAATATTTGAAGAAAAATGGAAAAAATGATGTTTTGCGTTTTAACTTCCAAAACTTGTACTTTTCTACTTCTAATCCTTTATTAACTTGTTTAAACACATATTAATTATAATTTAAAGAGATTTGAGCAGCATAACCGCTTAGTGTTATAGCTTTTCCAATTTTTCAACCTAACCAAAAAACTTGAAAAGTCAAGAAATATCACTCATAACAATACCACAATCACAAGAGAGCAAGTTTATGAGATTACCCTCTTGCTTCCAAGCTTGGCACCTTAACTCCTTCTCTTCCTTGGAGATTTGTCTTGCTAAACACATGAATACATGAAGAATAGAACCTTAGAGGAAGTGTTACACAAGAATAGGTAACCAAATCACTAAATCAACACTTACTTACCTTAACCTTTTTCCTCCTTCTCTCTGAATCTTCAAAGAACTCTCAAGCTCACTCTCTCTCTTCTTTGGTGGCTTGGATGAAATATGGCATGAAAGAGGAAGGGAATGTGTTTATTAATTTAGTCTTCTTTCTTCCTAACCTTTGATCTCATCAAGGGTTGAGATTTCACCACCTTTCATGCACCATTCCTCCTCCCATACCTCCAACCATGCCCTCTTACTTTATGCTCCCTCATCATTTAGCTTCAATTGGAATTGGGCTAGATTCCCTTCTTGTTACAAAAAAAAGTGCTCCCTCCTATACCCTAACTAAACTAATTGCTTTTTCCAACTAAGTTCAATCTTACACTCCTCCATGCATTCAATTCATCATTATTTGTTCATGTAGCATTATTTTAATGCAATTTGACATGTGCTCATACAAATCCATTACAATTTAATCCCCTCCTTATATGATCATGAAACTTGGCATTTTTAAGTCAATTTCTAGCACATTTTATTTTCAATTTTCAGAATAATGCCAATTCTGGTAGATTTTCTGCCCTAACTTTGAAAAATCATAACTAATTTTGTAGACATCGTTTTGGAGTGATTCCAAAGGATATGGAACCATTATTGAGTCTAGTTTCAAGAACAAAATATGGAAGTTTACTAGCTGGGATCATATTATTCCCAGATTTTAAATCTTTGATCGCTGCTCCAGAAACTTTCCAGATTTTCTGGGCTAACTTCAAAAATTCATATCTTTTTGTACATAGCTTCAATCAATTCGTATGACCTATCAAATTAAAGCTTAGGATATCTACTTTCTTCTTGTAAAATATCATAATTTTTGCTCATCATTTGTTCTTCTAAAGTCACATGACAAGCTCATTGCCTCGCAGGTGATTTCACTGAAAACACTATTCAACTTTCAATTTTCAATATTTAATTCCTTTGGCCTTAAATATTCACCATTTCATTGAATTTCTCAATTAATTACATTATAGTTTATGTGAATATAAAATTTGGGATGTTACAGAAGGAAGAAGAGAACGTTAAGGTAAGACATTGTTCTTAAGCATTTTCTTTGTAAGCTTCCATGAAAAACCTTCTCTAAACCTTTCTCTTCATGAAATCCATGAATTTGAAGACACATTCTTAGCTCAAGAAGAGAGGGAGGAGGTGCCTAGAGTGAGAAGATCCAAGAAGCTTAAGACGTAGCTACACCAAACTCAAATCTATACTAGTATGAAGTGTTGTTGGTGTTTGTTGTTGATTTAGTGATTTTTGGTTGAGTTTATAAATTTGGAAAGCCCTAGTCCTAAGGGGTTATGCTATCCAAATTTCTTTGAATCTTGATTAAGAAGTGTTTAAATGAGTTAATAAAGGATTAGAAGTAGAAAAGTACAAGTTTTGGAAGCTAAAACACAAAACCCCATTTTCCATTTTTTCCCCTAATATTTCGGCCAGCATTGTTCTAGGGGAAGGAGCTGGATTTTTATGAAATAGATGGTTCCATTGGATTCAGTGGGCAAATATAGGTGAGATTACAGTTGGTCACTTTTTCGGAAAAGGCCGGAAAAGCGTAATTATTAAAACACCCTTAAAAACCTAAATCAGGGTGTCAAGGGTATTTTCATAATTTGACATTGAATTTGGTGATTTTGAACCCGGAAATAGATTCATTGGATGAAAATACATCAGAATAACCCTAGCCAAAATTTTGAGAAAACGTGCCATCGGGTCGGGTATGGCAGGGCCGGGTTGGGCTCCCTGGGGCATTTTGGTAAATTTTCATCATAGACTAATATAACCACAAGGAGCACTATGGGAGAGTCAAATGATACTTGGATAAGTTATGACCTATTTCTTGTACATTTAATATTTTAGGACCGAGTTGGAAGCCGTAGTGACACATTTTATGAGGCATACTAAAAAGGGGTTTAATGAACTTCGAGGTAGGGACTATCATCCTTCATACATTATGTGAATAATTGTATGTATGTGTTACTGTATTTCGTGATATGATTGCGTGCTAAAGGCACAATACCTAATTGTGGTTCGGAGCCCAACAAAGGTATATCGGAAAATCCTAGTTGTGGTTCGGTGCCTAGCCAAGGTATATCGAAAAACCTAGCTGTAGTCGATGACTCAGCTAAGCTAATTATATGTTAATCGAATTGAACTTTTATTTTTGCCTAATATTATGCATTTCATATTTAATTTTCACATTTTATATATTGATTGTATGTCTCTATGGAGATTATTCAGAATCTCACCCTATTTTTAAATAAACATCTCAGCGGGTGCCAGTAGATCGAAAGGCAAAGGTGTAGACGTTAAGAAGTGATTGACATATGTCTCCAGGTAAGGTCAAGGCTGGTGGTTATAATTAGTTTATATTTAAGATATTTTGGGAAATCATGTAAACGTCTGAATTTCCGTTGTATTTCTGTACTTTTCGTATTTCGTTAACAAATAACGTTGGAATTGTAAACGAATATTTTTATCAGTATAATTGCACTTTTCTGTATGCCCACGAAATTTTACTTTTATTACTCTTCAATTAATGAAATGAAAATGGATGTTGACAATATTCATCTTACTTGCACATATAATTTATCATGCCCGTTGCTGATATCTTTATTTATGATATATAGGAAAAGAGACTTGAGCGAAACGCATATCGTTTTAATTAAAACATAATAATTAAAATGTAAGTAAATAAAGAATCCTCGTACCTTTTTTTTATATTATTTTTAATTTTTTTACCCAACAACTCGTAAGCGAGAGGCTCTGATTAATTTATAAAATTAAAGTTCCAAAAATGTGCATGCATGTTCCCTCAGTCCAGAGCTTATGATTGCGTTAGACAAGACCATCACTAACAATGAATATATATCATACTTTATTTACTTAATTGGATCGCCCACTTAAGAAAACAATTATAATAGCACAAAAGTATATGTCAGATCCAACCGTATAAAGGTTTTATATCACTTTAACAATATTTAATTATATTTAATGTACTGAATTACCATATCAAATAGTTCAGTGCTCCACTAATCAAACAAAGCTTTTTCTAAAGCAATTGCTTGCTTTAATTACCATATGCCCATCACAAAGATCCTAGCTAGATAAAGATGGCAAATTGTCACCTTACATGCAGTTATTACTCGTTCCCTCAAATCCTTAATATAAGATATATATATTTAATTTGATTAGATTAAGAAAGTTAGTTAATATAATATATGTTTTCTAGAACATCATAGTCATCTTCTTTAATTTCCTCATTCTGTCTTCTCTGTAATAATTGTTGAGGAGTATCAATAAGGGTAAATTAGGAAAAGATCAACAAATATGAAAACTATGTTTTATATTTAAGATCAAGATTAATTCCTCAAATGTATCATATATTAAAAACCAAAGGGAATAATTTAAAAGAAAAATGTATTGCTTCTGGTCCTAAATAATGTAGGGGCTAATTTTGAGTTTATTTTAGTCTTAAATATAATATTCCAATTCATTTTTACTCTCAAACATATATATTTTTTCAAATTGTTCATGTTAATCGCACTTTTTAAGAATTTTCTATCAGGAGGATACTTTTTAATGCACATGATTAAATAAGGATATTTTAGAGAAGCCAACACAAATTTGTTATAAATAACTGTAATAAAACGCTATTCAAAATGTACATTGATTAACCACGGAAGGAAATATACAGAGTTGAATAGAATAGTCCAACTAAACTAATCCACGACACTTGTTCATATATTTATACACAGTCCACACCTAAAACTGACTGATAGTAAAGCTAAGGCCCAATACAGTATACATGTAATGCCCCGAATTTTGATTAAGGGCTAATGATAATTATTGAGAATAATTTACAAATTAAAGATTGAATTATCATGTGTTTTGTGGCAATTTCAGTGAATATGCCATAATCAGGGAAAAATTGGAAGAATGGAAATTGTCGGTAAATTAGTCAGTGATTGATGGAGAAATTAATTACTAACTAAGAAGAAATGGGATGTGTGACTAAATGGCTAATGGAGTGGTTAGAATAACTAATTAGTTACTTACTTTATGAGAGCCAATGAAATTGGGACAAGTGGCAAGTGAAGATGAAAAGAGAGGACGGAGAAAAGTCAAATAAGCATTTTTTTCATCATATTTTCTCTTTCTTCTTCCCTCCATTTCGGCTAAAGCAAGGCATGAGAATGTGAAAATCATCATTTCATCTTCTTCCTTCACACTCTTATCTCTCATTCCCTTCTCCATTTTCGGCAACCATGGATGCTTAGGAGAGAGAAAGAAAAGCTTGATATTAAGGTGAGTAAATGACCTCAAATGCCAAAACTCATTTCTTTAATCTTGTTCCTTGGATTGATGGCTCCATTTCTATGGTTATAGATTGTCCATTGGTGTTGGTTTGGGCCCTCAAGGAAATCTAGAGATTTGAGCAAGAAGCTCCTTTGGGAAAGTTGTAGAGGTGAGTGAGATACACCTTTCTATCTATGTTTTGTAGCCATTGGATTTAGTTTTGGAATTTCTGGAATTTATGCCCTATATTCAAAAATTAGGGTCATTGGGAGTTTGATATAATGTGGTTATGGAAATGGTGTTTTGGTATATGTTTGGAATAGATAGAATTGGTTTGAGGTTGAAAGGCTAAGTTTGAAGATTTTGGGAATTTCGTTTTGAATGTGTCTAAAACCAAAGCATGATAATGTAATAGGAATTTGGTAGTTTTGATAGTTCCATTGCATTCCTTGTGCAATTTTATGTGGGAGTAGCCTTGATTTAGAATTTGGGATCATTGGAATCATTTGGGTAAAGGTTGGAAAGTGCTGTCAACTCTGCTGCGTTTTTTGCTTCTAATAAGCCTCACTCTAGTGATCTTGAGTCTCACTCGAGTGCATCATGATATGTTATCTTTTTTCTTCAGTTTTTTTGTTGCACTTTCGTGCAAAAAGCAAAAAATGTTGTCTCACTTGCAAGTGTTATGGGTTCTCACTCAAGTGAACCTTGTCTCATCGAGTGTAGGTGTATTAGACCCTATGAACTCGCGTCTCGGGTTGTCACTCACGAGTGTTAAGCCATCACTCGAGTGCAAGGATCCTTACTTGAGTGCACTTCTGTTTTGGAAGTTTCTTTTGCTCTCAGGTGAACGCTTTATGTACCTCACTTTGTAGAACTCAAGTGAGCATTTGGCTATCACTCAAGTGATTGAATTCATGCTCGAGTGCAGCGATCTTTTCTTGTGTTTGTCATTCCTTTCTGCTCTCGGGTGATCACTTTTGGTGCTTCACTTTCTAAGACTCGGGTGAAAGTAAGGATATCACTCGAGTGTTGACATCTATGCTCAAGTGCTTTGGGCATTTCTGGTTTCTGTCTGTGCTTACTGTCAAGCACTCACACGAGTATGCTTCTCATGACTCGAGTGCAATTCCATCATCACTCGAGTGAGGTCTTCTTCACTCGAGTACAACAGTGAAAAATCTGTACTTTCACTTTAAAAAGGGGATCTTTAGTATAGTTCTTCCAACCCTTGAGGGCTTTTGTTAGAGGCATTTATAGCTTCCAAAAGGACATTAATGATAACCAAATCTAAGTGTTATGAAGTTATAAGTATTGGAATAGAAAATAACACTTCGTCTCCAATTATAAATTATAGGATTCGATATTTGCCCTACTTGGGAGAAACCAGTGCCAGAGCACGCACGGAAGGGCCAAGGTAGTGACTTTTCTCTCATGTTGTGTATGATACTTAGTATGCATGACTTATCATTGTGTTATTGTGAAATATTTCGTGTGAAAACTTGATGTTACAAAATTGTGGGCATGAGGTTATTGTGATCTTGTGAATGTGTTATCTGCCGTAGGGTATTACAGCGTGAGTAGTTCAGTGTGAGCAGTCGTAGGGGGTGATAATTATCACACCTACCCCTGTCGTTGTAATTGCCGAGGCTGTGATATGGAATCGTGGATTCCTGCTTTGAAATATGCCAATGTGGCTTTTGATGTAATGTGAAATATTTTATGTGGATCCCAGCTGTGGTGATATATGTGATATGAACATGTGATTGTGTAATACAGCGTGAGTAAACGTAAGGATGACATAGGTTATACCTGCCCTTTGTAACCCCCTTCACGATTAAGGCCGAGATTTACGTTCGTAACACGTAATTAAGTTTGAATTAGAGACTGTAAAATGATCTGGGACTTATTCAGATTAAACTTCCCAAAATCAGGGTTTTCAAAAACTTTATCAAAACCTTATCATACAATCTCATATTCATAATACAAAACAAATATGGCCTATATCGGTTGGTTTCATTCATACATATCAGAGTACATCATAAATTCCCGACACACTCAGGTTCCATTCATTAATAAAAAGGGATTTACACAAGGCACAAAGCCTACAATTCATACCCTTTTTTTTCTTGGGGATTACACAAAATCACATCACAATTCCCATATACAATTATCTAAAATATCCATGATAACCAATATCTAGATAACCAAAAGGAACTCTACATTAGAGCTCTAGCCGCTCTTCGTCACCCGCTTTCCCTTCGATTCTTCGGCCCTGTCTAAAACATTGTTTTTGGGAGAGTGAGATTCTAAAGAATTCCTGTAGTGTCAAATCAATCATATAATGTGCAATAATAAGGCATGAAATCAAATCATTATCCACACAAGCAACTACAACGGCAATGGTTAGTATGACACATGTCATCCCTGACGATTGCTCACGCTGACTTGCTCACGCTGTATTGCATCACAACAATCCACACAATATAATTCACCACAGCTGGGATCCATATAATGCATTTCATAACGCAAGCCACATTGGCAAGATACGCACACAGCCCACGGCTGGATTCACAAACACCGCCCCACGGGTCGGATTCACGAGGATCCATGTCGATTACGACGGCAGTTCAACGGCCGACCTAGAGATGACCACTGTCACTCCCTATACGGCTCACACTGAAGTGCTCACGCCGTAATGGACCATGGTACACAGTTTACAAGTTCAATGATAATTATGCATACCAAAACATCATACAAAATATGAGAGAAAAGTCACTACCTGAGTTCTTCCGGGCGTTCCTTGGCACCGGTCTCTCTCGCGTCGGGCAAATATCAAATCCTATATTCATAATAAGTGACGAAGAGTTATACTCTTATTCCAAGACTTAGTTCACTTCATAATACTTAATTGGTTATCATTATTGCACTTTTGGAGTCACTAAATACCCCTAATAAAACTCCTAAAAGGTAGGAAGAACTATCCCAAAGATCCCCTTTTTGGAAGCACAAAACTGAGATTTTACACTATTTCACTCGAGCAGAGATGACCATGCTCGAGTGTTGATGTACGGACACTCGAGTGAAAGCGGCTTCACTCGAGTGATGGTACGGACATCACTCGGGCACAAGAGAGTGAGAGGCAGCGAGTGAACACCCGAGAGCACAAAGAAGTTTTCAGAAACAGGCTCACTCGAGCACAAATGCCCCCACTCGAGCACCAATACGGAAATCACCTCAAGCACAAGGAAGTGAAGACAGAAAGCACATGCCCGAGAGCACAAGAAAAATGGCAGCAGCCCAATTGGCTCACTGCACTTGAGCACACATGGCTCACTCGAGCACGATGCCCATACCCGTGAGTGAGAAGGCACACTCGTGCACTTACCCGTGAGTGACAACCCAAGAAGCAAGTCTTTTAGTGTCAAATACACTCATCACTCGAGCAGACCTAAGCTCACTTGAGCACGCTCTTCCCTTACTCAAGCATAAAGAAGCGCACTCGAGATTCCTTCAAAGGACCCCAACTATCACTCAAGCAGAAAAGGGAAAACACTCACATCACTTGAGCATGATCATCCTGTGCTCGGGTGATATTCATCCTGCACTCGAGCACACCCATCCATGCTCGAGTGAATCTATCAGAATGCAGAAAACGCAGAAACAGAGGCATTTTCCCCCAACACTTGCCCAATAGATTCCTATGGACACAAAACTTAACCCAAAGCCATTCCCACACAAAAACACCCAATAAACTCAATGGAATCCTCAGAATCATCAAAATGCTACTCCATTTTCATGTTTTGGGTTTTGGGCAACAATTTCAACAAGACACCAATCTCAACCAAACTTCATATTTCACCCTCTAATCAATTTATCTATCCTAAACTCATTCCAAAACACCATTCTCATGCCAAAAACATACCAAATGAACAGTGGCATTCAATTTTCGGATTCAAGCCAAAATTTCCAGAATTTATAAACTACTTCAAATGGCATGAAACTTAGATAGATAGATTAGTTTCACTCACCTTATCAACTTCTTCAAAGAGAGTTCTTGATTCACCAACAATCAGATTTTCGTATGGCACAAATCAGCACCAAATGGCCAAACTATACACACCAAAATGAAGCCCATGACTCAAGGATCAACATTTATGAAAGGAACTTGAGCAATGGAGGGCATTTACTTACCCAAATCACCAGTTTTTATCTTCCTCTTTCTTGCCTAGCTGACCACCGGAAATGGAGGAAGGGAAGAGAGAGAAAATAAGAGAAAGATGGAGTGTGAGAGTTGACAAATGATGATGATACCCCTCCCCTTGTCCAGCCGAATGAGAGAGAGAGTAGAGGGAAAAAGTGGTTCTTTGTCCTCTTGTGGCCTCATCCATTGGCCACCACAATGCCACATGTCACCATCTCTACACCTCCACTATGAGCTCACACAAGCTAAATACACTGGATTCCATCCCATGTACAATGAATCTCAACCCTTGGTTTTAAATACCACACACATGCACACCAATTTCATATTACATTAATTCCAATTTAAATTCATAATTATCCATAATAATCATGATTATCCCTTAATCAAAAATTGGGATATTACACCCTTGCCGCTGTAACTGCCGTTGTAGTTGCTGTGTGTTGTGTTATAATTTGCTTACATGCTTTGTCGTTGTGCATACTATGAGTGATTTGACAATACGGAGATTCCTTAGAATCTCACTCTCCCAAACAAATTTCAGACAGGGATGATGGTTCTAAAAAGAAGTAGGTGATGAAGGGCAGTTAGAGCTGCAGGATAGGAGTTTATTTTGGATTTTGGTTATCATTTTGGATAATTGTACATGATATTTTAGATTATAGAATAGTAATTGTATAATCCCCTAGAATGGGAAACTGATTATAGGCATTTGTGCCTTGTAAACCCTTTATTGATTAATGGAACCCGAGTGTGTCGGGAATTTACATTACACTCTAATATTTATGAATGAAATTGTACTGTATAGGCCATTTGTGTAATTGAAATGTGAATATGAAACCGTTGTTGATCAGGTTTTAGAAAAGCTTTTACAAACCCTGTTTTGGGGAAAATAAATTTTTAATAAGTCCCAAATTTTCTTATGGTCTCTAATTCACATAATCACGTTTTTTGAACTTAATCTCGGCCTTGGATGAGAAGGGGGTTACAATACACACGGCCCACACAATAATAGACATGAAATAGAATCCACTCTTTCTTACACTCCCCCTCAAGATGGGGGTGAAAGATATCGACAGCTCCCAGCTTGCCAAGCATCTGAACTAATGTGTCTCTTCCTATAGCCTTAGTGAGTATATTAGCTTCCTAAGACCCTATTCTGACATGTTGAAGACTAATTAATCCATCCTATAAATTTTCTCGTATGAAGTACAAACCTATTGCAATATGCTTCGTTCACTCATGAAACACAAGAATAGATGCAATATGTATTGCAGCACGACTATCACAATAAATCTCGATAGGCCTTGGCTGATTGACTCCTAAATCCTTTAAAAAACCAATCATCCAAACAATCTCTAACACTGTTGAACCCATTGAACGATATTCCGCTTTTGCCGTGATCTAGAAACTGTACTTTATTTCTTGGACTTCCATTTGAGAAGGTAACATGTTACGAACCTCCTTGTTGTTTTGCAGGCAGACCAATCTGAGTCACAATAAGCCTTCAAAGTGAGGTCACCTTTGGTGTTTATCAAAACACCAAGCCCTGGACTCTCCTTCAAATATCTCAAGACAACTACAACAGCTACCATATGACTCTTTGTTCGATTATGCATGAATTAAGTCAATGATTGCATAGAATATGAGATATCAAGCCTAATAACAGTCAAATATATTAACCATCCAACCAATCTACGGTATCTTTTAGGATCTTTAAGCAAAAACTCATCACTATCTTTCCCTTTTTCAAATGCCCCTAGGTTTAAATTATGTTCCATTGGTGTTGTAAGCGGCTTACAACCTGTAGGTCCTGTATTTGAAAGTAAATCAAGTATATGCTTTTGTTGTGTCATGACAAGACCCTTTTTAGATCTAGCCATCTCTATGCCTAGAAAATATTTCATCATTCCTAAATCCTTGATTATGAAATTTCTGTGAAGAAACTCTTTTACTTCTTGTACTTTAGTATCCGAGCTTCTTGTAATCAAGAGATTGTCAACATACCCTAATACAATCATCAAATCACAATCAGATCTTTTAGTAAACATGGAATAATCATGGCTACTTTGCTTGAATCCTCCACAAATTAGCGCATGTGTAAGCTTTTTGTTCCACTGTCTAGAAGGTTGTTTAAGGCCATACAGTGACTTCTGTAGCTTACATACCATCTGCTCCCCCTTACTTTCAAAACCTGGAGGCATAGTCATATAGACTTCCTTATTAAGGTCACTCTGCAAGAAAGTATTGTGTACATCCATATGAAAAATATTCCAATTATTCAATACTACCATTTTAAGAATGATTCTTATCGTTACCATTTCAATGATAACACCACAACATTGCATCTCTCCCATTATTCATGGAGATACGTTTCTGGACCTTCTTTAATACAGGAACCATCTACAAAGCCCAACTTATTCTTACCTCTTAACGTGTTCTTCATTGATTTGCTCTAGATGGTATAATTCTCGCTACCATTGGAGGCAATAGTGCTTCCTTATGTTTAGACGGATGCAAGAAAAGTAGACTATTAAAAGATCGTTCTTCGTCATTCGAATCAAAGCCATCACCGTTGTTCGAACCTCCTCCATTCTTCCAGACAGTCGTAGTAGTTTTGTCTACCATAACTAAATCAAGGTTGTGAAAGAAAGAGAATAAATGTTGTGATGTTAAAGAAGATACAACTTGAGATAATTTAGAGGATGAAAATCAAGAGGAAGAAGGAGAATCCACAACAATTATTTGGGCGAAGGTTGATTTAGGGTTCTTGAGAGAAAAAAAGAGAATATGTTCGTATCGAGAAAGAAAATGAATTGCGTCTGAAATTCAAGAAAGACGGTTGGGTTGGGTATAGTGTAGATAATCCAGTTCAAACCTGCTTTGATACCATGTAGTACAACACTGGTAAAAATGTATATTGATTAACCATAGAAGGAAATATACAGAATTGAATAGAATAGTCCACCTAAACTAATCCACGACACTTGTTCATATATTTATACACAGTCCACACCTAAAGCCGACTGACAGTAAAGCTAAGGCCTAATACAATATACACACAGCCCATACAATAAAAGACAGGTAACATAATCCACTATTTCTTACAATAACTAACTTGATAAACAATTTTTTTTTTAATTTTCATAAATTTATAATCTAGCTTCTATATTTAGAAATGGATTTTGTATTATATAGTTAGGCAAAAAGGTCCTAGTTTTTTTTTCAATAAACACATGTATCCTCTGGTTGGAGACAATCCTATTCAAGGCAATATCATACACTATATGTGGACACCTCTTCTAATAAATATTCAAATCTTATTTTATCACATTGTGAGGAATAAGCCCTTTATGCTATACTCAATTCCCTTTGGTAAGGTCCAAGTTTTCAAGGAAAGTCAAATTCGAACGCGTCGATCTGTTGAGAATATCAAGTTTATAAATATTAATTAATTATTATCAATAGGGATATCGTTTAGTATTTATTAGGATTAGATATGAATATTATATTTTAGAAATATATCTTTAAGATATTATGATTTGATTTGATTGGATTATGATAGATTTTAGGGTTAGAGTTAGTTTATTCTTGCCTATATAAAGGCCCCCTTGTCACTACAAAAAAATGACTTTTAGCGATGACATTCGGCGACAATTTTTGATGTCGCCGCTTAAAGTTAGACTTTCGGCGGCGACACTTTTGTCGCTGCTGAAAGTTATATTGTGTTTGTAACACCCCAAATTTTATTCATCAAATATATTGTAATTATTAGAAATAGTCAATGAAATGAAATGGTGAATTTTGGAGAATATAAATATGTTTTTTGGTGAAATTCAGCTGGAGGATAGAAGATGTACAACCATTTTCTAGAGAGAGAAAGGGAAGAGAAACTTGTATGATTTTGAAGCTTAAATTTCAGTCTTGGGAGCTTAGGGTTTCATCCAAATCTAGAAAAGCTAATAGGAGCTCGAGGATTGAATATGGAGCCTGAACTGTTTGCACATAGATCAAGAAACTATTTCTGTCTAGCAAAAGAGACACAAGACATTTGAATACGGAAAGTACACAAAGATTAGCAAAGAGAACTATACGAGAGGATTGCAGTGGTGGAACGAAGACGAGAAGAAGTCTCTATTTTACTAGGATGGGTTTAGACAACCTAATAGCCCTGTGTGGCTACATTGATTGTAATTATCAGGTATGAACCCCTATGGGGAATTTTTTTAATCGAGCACTTTTTATTAGTATATTTACGCTATTCTTGTATTGCTCACCAAACCGCATATCATTTTTTTGTAAATACTCTGGTAAAGGTGAAATTAAAATAAGGGCGTGACATTTTGGTATCAGAGCCGAAAGCGGTTCTGGAGGTGCCCAAAGCGTTTCTGACGGAGTGGCAATTCTGGAAATAGGATAATATATTGATAAGATTCTGATTATATGGTAAAGGAGATACACACCGAATGGGGTACTAGAAAAGTGAACTACCCATTTTCTGTGAATCAACCCCGATTAGAGAATACCTGAAGGTAGTAAGTGATGCAAATTCGTACTAAGGATGGTCCAAGGATATTATTAAACCTGAGGAAGCAGGTATGGCCAACGCCAAGGTACAGGCATAGTATTTAGTCAGCCGGAAGTAGCAGGCACGATGTTTGAGACAATGGTAGTCTCAGAGTACTGGTGGTCAAGAGCAGATAAAGACGTATCTATGTTTTGACATAGATACACGAATGTTAAGCATGCTTAACCTAGGAAAATGCCATGATAGGTGACCCCCTGGGAAGTTGTTGCACATGTTATGTCATATTATGGAAAAAGAGTAAGAACATGTTGTACAATAGTTCAGAGGTTGTATGTTGTTATAGGCTTTCCCTGACCACTGTAAACACCTGTGATATATTGTTTTTGGGGTACCTATGTACCCAAAACTTTGTGAAATGACAGATAGGCCCATGTGTTTATATGGAATTGACCTCTTTCTTGTTTCATATAGTGAAACACAAAGATGATAAGGCTAAGAGGTATAGATGTTGAGTCGGGTCAAGAAGTTAGAACTTGACCTAATATAGTAAATCTTTGGCATGATAGTAGAATATCAAACATTGATCAATGATCAAGGATCATAATGAGCTGCAAGAAAGGCAGTAGAACACAGACCATGGGAAGAATAGAAATCCAATATTATCCAGGAAAGGCCAATTTAGTAACTTTATCCTTCATACACTATGTAAATGTTTATATGTATTGAATATGCCATCTCTTGCAATATGTATGATACACAGTGCCTTCGGCTACACTGATGAACAATGCCTATAGGCAGTGCCATCGGGTAAACTGATAAATAGTGCCTACGGGTGCACTGATATGCCCAGTCAAGGACTGAGGTACGGAATTGTGTAGGGGGTTGCAACAGTGGTTGGCTCTGAACACATTTTTGACTGAATTGAGTTATGTGTTAGTATAATATTGCATTATATGGTACAAGGCATATACATTATCGCATTCTCTATGAACGATTGTGTGTTACTATGAAGGTCAAGTGGAATCCAACTGAGGTGATAAGCCAAGTGTGGGTAGATAATGTAACTCCACCTATGTTGCATTTGACAGTATGAAACATCAAAGTGGGCAGTGGAAGTATGGTAGTATTTATTAATGATATACTTGTATATTCACGAAGTAGATCATATCATGAATAGAAACTGAGAACTGTATTAAATACACTGAAATCTAAGCAACTCCATGCCATGCAAATGTGAGTGCTGGTTTTCAGAAGTTAGATTTATGAGCCATATAGTCTCAAGCAAGGAGTTTTGGAGGATCCTTGTAGGGTGGAAGTAGTACTGAACTGGAAGATGCTAGAGATTGTATTTGAAGTACATGGTTTTTTGGGTCTTACTAAATATTACAAAAGATGCGTATTGAATTTCTCCAGAATAGTTTTAAAAACTCAACATTATCTGTGGGATTGTAATTAGGAGAAAAGCTTCATTGAGCTGACACAAAAATTAACGTCAGCACTAATATTGATAATCTCAAATCATTGTGGATGTTTATTGTCCTTATTGATGCTAGTAGGCAGGATTAGGAAGTGTTTTAATGCGGCTTAGCCATGTATTGGCTTATGCATCTAGAGAATGGAAGCCTTATGAAAAAAAATTTATTATTGCCCCACACATAATCTTGAGTTGGCAGCAATTGTGTTGCACGGAAAATTTGGAGACGTACTGTTATGGTGCGACTGTACTGTTGTACTGCGACCACCAGGATTTGAAGTATTGATATAATAAAAAAGAACTGAATATGAGAAAGCGTTACTTGGAAGTTATAACTGTACAAGTGTAGCAAATTTCGGGGATGAAATTTATTTAAGTGGGGAGAAATGTAACACCCCACATTTTATTCACCAAATATATTGTAATTATTGGAAATAGTCAATGAAATAAAATGCAGATTTTTGGATAATATATTATGTTTCCAGTGAAGTTAGCTGGAGGAGAGAGGAAGTACAACAATTTTCTAGAGAGAGAGGGAAGAGAAACTTGTATGGTTTGAAGCTCAAATTTCAATATTGGAAGCTTAGGGTTTTCAACCAAGTTGAGAAAAGATAGTGGGAGTTTGAGGATTGAATTTGGCGCCTGAGCTGTTTGCACGTAGATCGAGGAACTATTTCTGTTTAGCAAAGGGACACAAGACAGGTGAATACGGAAAGTACACAAAGATCAGTAAAGAGAACTACACGAGAGGATTACAGTAGTGTAATAAAGACAAAAAGAAGTCTCTGTTTTACTGGGACGGGTTTAGACACCCTAGTAGCCCTGTACGGCTAAATGGATTGTAATTATCATGTACGAACTCCTATAGGAAATATCTGTAATCGTGCACTTTTCATAAGTATATTTACGTTATTCCTGTGTTGTCCACCGAACCGCATATCATTTTCCGTGAATACTCTGGTAAAGGTGAAATTAAAATAAGGGCGTGACAGTTGTCGCCGCTGAAAATATATATAAAAATAATTTATTCTTTGTTTATATAAATTATATTAATATATATATATATATATATATATATATGTATGTATATATGTTTGTATTAATAATATATTTATATTAATATTAATAAAATTTAACAAAACAAATATATTAGTAAAGATTTAATATATTATAAATAATACATGTGTGTGAGAGATGTTTAACAATATACATATATATATATATATTGACATAAAGAATGCCAATTCATCTTAGCTCACATGGTTAAGAGCTTCTCTCCTTAACAAGGAGGTCCCAAGTTCGAGCCTAGGTATGGCACTTGTAGGAGAAAAATATTGGTGGGTGATGTGGCATGATTCGGAAGGCGGGTGATGTGGTAGGTGATGTGGATGATGGCAGGTGACATGTGAATAAGGTAGGTGGAAGGTGATGTGACATGGGTGTAGCTGACATAGGAAAATATTTTTCTTTTTTCTTATTGCACTTTCAGCAATGACTTTTATTGCTACTGAAAGTTGATTTTTGGCGGCAATATTACATGTTGCCACTAAAGCTAACCTTCAGTAGCAACACTAAAGTTGCCCCTAATGGGTGACTTTCGACGGTGACTTTCTGAAACTATACTTTCAGCGGTGACTCATTTTGTCACCACTAATAGTATCAGCGACAGTCGTATCAGCAGCGAAAAAATATCGCCATTGAAAAGTTTTCAGTGGTGACTTTTTGACCTTCAACGGTGACTTTTGTCTTCGCTGAAAGTCAAATTTTTTGTAGTGCTTGTATACTCTTTTATATTCTCATGGATCAATAATATTAGTATTTTCTCTATGTTTCAATGTGATCCTTTAGGGTGTGTTTGGTTTGAGGGGAGGGTAGCGGAGGGAGGGGAGGGGAGAGGGATAAATTATAATATTGGACAAGAGAAACCCAAAATTTACCCTCTCATTCCTTTTAAATTTTGGATTCCCGCCTAAAATTTAAATACCTTCAACCCATAAAGGTAATTTAACCCCCCCTCCCCTCCCTACCCTCCCCTCCCCTCCCCTCCCCTCCCCTCAAACTAAACATACCCTTAATCTCAACATGGTATCAGAGCTTTAGGGTTTTTTCTTTTACCCCGGATGGTTTCGTTCTCATATCTCATGGTTTTAGATTTGGATATGTGATTTTTGTCTTCTTCTAGTTGCATTCTTTTGATTTTGGTCCTTGGTGAGATCTTTGGTATTAGTCCTTGGTGAAACTTTGGAGTATTGGACCATTTGATGTTTGTCCCTGATGAGATGTTCGCTGTTGCTTTGGTCCCTAGTGAGAATGTTTGTTGTTGGTTTGGTCCTTGGTGAGACCGTTTGATGTTCGCCCTTAGTTAGACGTTCGTTGTTGGTTTGGTCTTTTGTGAGATCGTTCGTTATTGGTTTGGTCCCTTGGGAGATCGTTTGTTGCAAATTCTACTCTGGTTTAGTACTCTTTGTTATTCGAACTCTTGGTAAAGCTGGTGGATTATTACCTCAACCTTTGTTGTTCGAGTTCTAGGCTATGGATCATTATTTTCTTGAAGATCAGTTGTTGCATATACGAGTTGCTTCCAGCCTAAGGGGGAGTGTTGAGAATATCAAATTTTGAAATATTAATTAATTATTGTTATTAGGGATATCGTTTAGTATTTATTAGGATTAAATATGAATATTATATTTCAAGAATGTATCTTTAAGATATTATGATTTGACTAGATTGGATTATGATAGATTTAGGATTAGAGTTAGTTTATTCTTATCTATATAAAGGCCTCCTTGTGTACTCTCTTTTATTTTTAAGGATAAATAATATTAGTATTTTCTCTATACTTCAATGTGATTTTTCAATCTTAACAGCTTCCAATGGATACATATTGAAGGGTCATCCTTTGATTCGTGGTTTAATTGTCGTTTCTTAGATATGTATATATATATATATATATATATCAAAGTAGTAATCAGATTCAACTTTTGGTTACAATGGCAGTGTGGAAAGTGGCTAACTGATGCCCAGAGAAGCCTTTATTTTAATTTTCTGGTGGAATGTGGCATCCTAAACCATTATATTTGATTAAATTAACGACTTTAGTTATAATTACTTAGGTAACTATAATTAAAGTCATGGTAAACATAGAACCTTCGTCTGATCCGAAAGCAATATGCCCTTCCTTGTGTGGAAGCCTTGAATTGGTCGCTGTTGGAAAATAGCTTTATCAACCTTGGAAGTTATAATTATATATGAAATTTTTTAATATTTTACTGTTCTTAGAATTGAATTTAATTGATCCGACTAATCAATCAGTTTTTTTTTTTAATTTGTATAATCTTTTTTGAGGCTTAGAGCATAAATAATTTTCACCTTTTGTAATAAGTGCGCTTCCCGAATTTAAACTTCTATTTTTCTCCTTATGAGGGTGATGCAATTTACTACTTCAACCAACAACTTATTGATAGTAATAATTATTAACTGAACTTAATACAAACATATATGTGTATCTTGACTTAATTCCCACAAATTCCTGGACCAATTGAATTTTAAAACTATTTTTTAATTTCACACAAATCTCTCATCGTGTGTCTGACGGTTTATTATTTACTGCATATAGTCTTTAATATAAAATATCATTCGTAATGTAAATTACATTACAAATGAGATATTATATTAAGAACTAATAATAGTAATTTACGATGAATTAGTTTACACTTTTCATATCTATCAGCCATTAATTTTAATCTTCCACAATTACCGGAACAAGAGTTCAAAAAATAGAATCACCACCTAACAAGTTAAAAGAAAAATAAATATAATAGTATATATTAAAAAAATGTTAACTGGCTCTTATTATAAAAACTAGAAGTTATATAAAGATTAAAAAAACAGAAAAAGTTAAAAAAAAAAAAAAAAAAAAAAAACAGAGAGACGTTGAAGGAGGGCTGTGGCAGGTGGGAGGAAGGAAGAAGACAAGAGTGGGGTCCACGCGCCGCTGCACCATCTCCCACTTGCCCATCCCTTCCTCCTTTTCTCTATTTTGAAATTAATTCCTTAACCTTTTCTACAGGCAATAATTTAAAATAATGAAGACATGTATATACTGTAGTGTTCTTTTTTATTTGAAAACAAATTAACCTTAATATTACCAAATAATTTATTTTTAATTGTTAAAAAAATGGTAGCTCTCATTAGAATTTTCATATGCAGGATTTAGATTTTAATTTTAATTAAAAACAATATCCGGTTTCTCTCACTCAATTATTCACTATTGCTTATTATATTTCTAATTCTAATTTATATAGTTGGCTTGTTAACCCAATTCCTAAACCATGGTTAATTCGTGTTAGCCCACCACATCCCCAAAGTTCAAAATTAATAAATTATTACTAACATCCCATCATCCATTCCTCCACCTCAAACACCCCCATTTAATTAATTCCTCTATTGCACACACAAGCACAACTATTTTTAGCCACACAATTTCCACGCGCCATTTTCTATATTTCTCTCTTTTTTTTAATTAAATATTTGTTTGTTTGCCAGCCTATTAAATATTTGTTTGGTCTATTATAAACCTCTTTAATTTAATTATTCTAAGCTCTCTTTAATATAGGTCTTAATTTTCATTTTTTTATAAATGTATTTCATTTGGTCTATAATGTAAGATACTTTCAACATTTATCACACATATTAAGAAAATTTAATTTAAAAAAATCTCACGAAAAACTTACTAATTTTTCAGTTTTATTTTTATTTCCAACTAACACCAACAATTTCTCATGGATAATTACTCAAATCACGTAAATATTAATATTAGCCATCACATAGGTAAAAATAAAAAGACAATTCTTAAATATTTAAATTATTACTCTAATCCACTTGCATGGCATTGGAAGAATAAATTATTGGTTCATGAAATTTCTTTATCCCATATTTTGTTACTACTGATATTTTAAAAAAAAAAATGTGCGAAAAATCCCTCTTAACAAATTTTTTTGGCAAGAAGGATCTGAATTCAAGTGTTAATGCTTTTTGTATATGAAATTATATAGAGCACTGGTATTATATTGTGTATAAAAACATATCAAATCCTTAATAAAAATTTTAATCAGGGATTTATCTCATCAATCTTTTCTATATTTTTACCTGGCTTTAGAACCCCTCTTATCACCAAAAGAAGTTAACATTAATAATATATCATAAGAAACATAAACTTGCATTATATATCATGCTAGCTAATTACCTGTTTCGTATTTTTCATTTGATTAAATATATGGATTATAATGTAATGCATCTTTACAAGAGAATTCCGTATTATATTGATGCATTTTATAACTCAAGAAGATAAAAAAAAAAAAAAGAAGGGTAATCATTCCCTCCTTTTAAGTTTTATTTGACTTTAGAGGAGGAAATACTTAATTAATTACTCCCCTCAGGAATGATAAATAATCTTTAATTAATAAATGGGAGTGGAGGAATTACATAGATAATTATATCATATTATAAAATAATGTATTCTCTAATGTTGAAAAATGTTACTCGCTTTAGTTAAAAAACTCACACTTCAATAAGACACACCAAAAATGGAAACAGCCAATTTTTCCGTCCGACAACAAAATTTTTCAACTTTAGTTTGTTCATTTTATTTTGATAACTTATACTCTACTGTTTAAGAATACCAACCGTCCATGCAGCTTCCTATTATGGCAACATGCCGATTAAATATTTTGATCAAATTATACAGTTTCCATAAATTGACTTTTCTGGCCAAAAAAAAAAAACATAGATTGACTTTAATTATATAAATACATTTAGTTTTTATATAAAAAATTCTAATATATGTACAAAGATGTCCTGCTCACCCGTACGCGTAATAATAAATTTAATTTATCTTTATTATGTTCAATAAACTAGCATATCTTTCAGATTTATTATATAATTTTGTCCCGTTACTGCATAAACTACATGCCTTCCCAGATTTTAATGACATATATAATATAATTTGATTAATAATTGTAGAAGAACATCATCCAATACAGTAATGATAATAATAGTTTATATCCTTTTTAAAAATAAAATAGGGGATCAAATCATTGCCTCAAAATCATGTTAACTTTTTTAACATATTAACTTTATAATATTAGTTTCAAATAAATTATGCTAACTTTAGTGCGATTAGTTAAACTAAATTTTGACGTGTCTCTTTTGCTTTAAATATTTGGCCCAACTGTTCTGATCACACATTTTAATTAATATATTTTGTGTATATAAACCTACCCTCAAATATTGTGCATATATGATCTTGGTCGGAGCCGTTTAACTGAACTGACACAAACCAACTTACAAAGCAAAAGTTTGTGAGTTCGACCCTCAGTAAGGATATGATAAAAAAAATCGTCATTCACTAACATATACTAGTGCAGTTTAAGTGTCATCGACACAATGATTAATCTATCTTTTCATATTATGGTATTCTCAAACCAATGGCAAGCTATTTTGATTTAAGTAGTACTATCCTAATTACAATAATAATAAAGCTGTTGGACCTGATGAGATTCCTATTGTAGTTTGGAAATGTTTGGGTGAAGAGGGTGTTTTGTGGCTCAAAAAATTATTTAATGAGATTTTACGATTCAAGAAAATGTCGGATGAGTGGAGGAAAAGTACTTTGATTCCTATTTATAAGAATAAAGGGGATATTCAACATTGTACAAACTATAGAGAAATTAAGCTTATGAGTCATACAATAAAATTATAGGAAAAGGTGATTGAACGCAGGTTGAGGTTGGAGACTGAAATTATTGAAAACCAATTTGGATTCATGTCAAGAAGATCTACAACAGAAGCGATTTATTTATTAAGGGGGTTTATGGAAAAGTATAGGAGTAAAGGAAGAGATTTGCATATGATTTTCATTGATTTGGAAAAAGCATATGACCGCGTGCCAAGAGATATACTCTGGAAAGCCTTGGAAAAGAAGGGGGTGCGGTTTGCATATATCAAAGCCATTCAGAACATGTATGAGGGGGTTATAACCAATGTTAGAATGCCTGGAGGTGTAACAAAGGAATTTCTTATAAGGATTGGCCTACATCAGGGATCAGCTTTGAGCCCTTATTTGTTTAACCTACTGATAGATGTTCTAACTGAGCCTATAAGAGAGGAGATCCCTAAATGCATGCTTTTTGTGGATGATATAGTTCTGTTGGCTGAATCCAGAGAGGAAATTAATTCTAAACTTGAGATATGGAGACGGACTTAAGGGTTTTTGTCTGAGTAGGAGTAAAACTGAATATATGCATTGTAAGTATGATAAGAGACAAGGTCGAAATGAAATGGAAGTTAAATTAGGGGGTAAGTCATTCCGCAAGTGACAAAATTTCAGTATTTGGGATCAATTATACAATAAAATGATAAAATTGATGGAGATGTCAATCACAGAATTCAAGCTGGATGGTATAAATGGAGAAAAGTTACTAGAGTTATTTGTCATTGAAAAATACCTAATAAAGTAAAAGGGAAGTTCTACTGCACTGCTATAAGACCAGCAATGCTATATGGTAGTAAGTGTTGATCTTTAAATGGATTACATGAGCATAAAATGGGGGTGGCCGGGATGAGGATATTGAAATGGATGTATGGTCATACAAGAACAGATAAGATTCGTAATAATCATATACGTGAACGAGTTTGAGTGGCCCTTATTGAAGGAAAAATGGTAGAAAGTCGTTTCAGGTGGTTTGGACATGTTCAACAAAGGCCGTTGAATACATCGGTGAGGAGGATTGATCAAGTCGTATGGAGTCTTGTAAAACGAGGTCGCGGAAGGCCGAATCAAACGCTTAATGAGGTCATAGAGAGCGACCTTTTGATTAATAATATACCTAAAGAGATGGTTTTCGACAGAGCACAATGACGTTGTGCAATCCATGTAGTCGATCCCATCTAGTGAGATTAAGGCTTTGTTATTGTTGTTGTTGTTGTTGGTCCTAATTACAATAATGTACATAAGCGGTGATTTATTGATATTGCAGTGTTTGAACGAAACTAAGAAATTCAAATTAGCATAAATCGGTTTATGTGGATGCCAAAAACTATAAAACATGATGAAATATAATGATAAAATTAAGATAAAAGTGGGATGACTACCCTCTTTGGAAATTCAAATATCGAGGTGACCAGGCGATTGTATAAGGTATACACGTTAATTTCTCACTAACCTGAGAGCAACAAGTCAGATTTTATATAGAGCTATATATAGACAAAATTGAAAATTTAATCATTTAATTCTCTAGTGTAGAAACTAGAGTTTTTTTTTTTTTTTTTTACAGGACTAAATATCAGAAATTGACTGTTGTCTTCATATCATACAAAAACATTTCAAAAATCACTTGGGAAGTTTAGTTTATTATTTTTATTTTTATTTTGCAAAATAAAAACATTTTAGGTTAACAGCTCATTCCATGCTTAATTATAATCTTAATTAACCTCTTTCACGAAATTCTAAGCCCCAAAAGCAAGATGTCTTCTCCAAATTTTCGAAGCTACGATGTATGATCCATCATAAATTGATCAATTAATCAAAATTTAACTAATAGATTTGCTAGTCATAATCTTAGAGTTTTGTTATCATATCATAGCTAGGAATTCGGTGACATATCTGCATCTCTTTTTGGTTAGGTGCTATATATTTTTAAACGCACATGCTATGCTCAAATCTCATTATTGGGGGTCAATATCCATAAACAGAAATCCTTAAGAAAAATTGTTGCCTTTTCGGTGGAACATAAAATCTGGTAATTAAAGAGTTAACATTGTATTTCAGGTTTGTCTGATTATTTGATAGAACCAAACTGAAATTCATGGCAACTTTGTTGGGATGGGTTATTGTTATATGCGTGCGTGCGTGTTTCAGGTTTGTCTGATTTTGTGTATTTAGTTATGTCAGAAAAGGGCGCACACAATTCTGTCTGCTTGTTTTTTTTTTTTTTTTGAAATAGAGATGTTATACTATTGTTGTTTTAATAAAATTATACTTGCATTTTCCTGGCTTACGAGTTAATTTGGATTAGCCAAAAAAAAAATCTATCTTATATATTCAAAATAGGAAAAATTCCAGAAAAATATAATAAAAATTAGGAAAAGATAAATTGGTGCTGTAAATTTATCAAATCTCAAGTCAAAACTAAAATATGAATATGGAATTTTCAATTCTGATCAAATGGCCAAAATGCCCTGAATTGGGGGCACAATAACAACATCTGTATCTATATTAATAATATCAAATTTTACATTAACAACTTTACTTTCATGTTTGACAATTTTATATCCCAAAAATCAGGGATAATTTTGAGGGCACATGTTTTAGGGGTTAATAACAATATCTGTATCTATATTAACAACCTCATATTTTACATTTACGACTTTACTTTCATGTTTCACAACTTCATATTCCAAAAATCAGGGATAATTTTGAGGGGACAAGTTTTAGGAGTTAATAACAATATCTGTATCTATATTAACAACATCAGATTTTACATTAATGACTTCACTTTCATGTTTCACAATTTAACTTAGGACAATTTGGTCAGAATTGGAAATTCCAAATTCTTACTTCAATTCTGACATGAAATTTGATAAATTTGCAGCACTAATTTTTCTTTTTCCATTTTTAATTGTATTTTTCTGAAATTTTTCCTTCAAAATATTAAATAATTTAGTATATATATTTTTTTAAAAATAACGTTAAAGGGCCTAAATGCCCTGGAAGTTTCCCCATATGGACATTGAACACTTGAAAGTTTTCAAGAGAGCAAATATGTCCTAAAAGTTTCAAAAACAGGGCAAGTTTTTCTCTTTGTTAACCAGCTCTAACGGTCAACGTTTGTTAACCAAACATGCTTATGTGACATTCACCTCACCATTTTTGGTCCATGTCAAATGTTAGATTTTTTTTTTAAAAAAAAAACTCAAATCCTCCCCTACGTGCAATGCCTCCAATCCTTAATATATGGCTCTATTGAGTTATTTGGGGAGATTAAAAAGGTAAATAAATTCCTTAATTATATATTAGTTCATAAGTCAAGCAAATTAGTTTGGAAAAAAAAATGATAAATATAAATATATTAAAGTAATTTATTTAGCTTTCTTAGTCTTCTAAATTAATCAACTTCTAGAACTAGTATTTTTTTTTAAAAAAAAATTAATGTCATTGAAATGTGAAACTCCTAAATTAATCTATAATTAAGTAATTTATTAGCTTCTTTTATCTCCCAAAATAACTCAACTAAGTCTTATATCAAGGATTAGAGACATTACAGGAGAGGATATGAGTTTTTTTTTAAAAAAAAAAAATTCTACAAAAAATCTGATGACTAACATTGACAAAAAAAAAAAAGGTGAGATGGGTGTACATATGCATACCACCTTTACATATTTGGTCAACAAACATTGATCATTAAGACTGATTAACGGAGAGGATAAAATTGCTCCATTTTTAAAACTTTCAAAACACATTTACTCCTAAAAAGCTTTCAAGTGCACAATCCCATATACAAAAACTTCCCAAACATTTAAGCTCTTTAACCTTTTAAAATAAGTGCGACAATATTATTCAAATCTCATTGAATTTTTCCCATTAAAAACCGTTGCCGCTGGAGAGAGACACACACAAACAATGGCATTTACTGGTAACTTCATGAAAGAAGCGTGACGTAAAATAATTGGATAATTATGAAAATAATTATCAATAGGCCGGTAGCATGCATGATCACCAGTGAAAAATTGACTTTTTAAATCAGTTAAAAAAGACTTTTTAGACCGGTTGTGAATTAAGCCTTATTATAACAGGTCTAAAAAGTCTGTTATGTTTTAGACCGGTTGTTATAACCAGTCTTAAAGGTCATACTTTTAAAACCGGTTATTCTTAAAACCGATCTTAAAAGTCACCTTTAAGACATATTTTGCCCGCAACAGGTCTTAAAGGTCAAACCTTTTAAGACCGGTTGTGCCTACCACCGGTCTTAAAAATCCACCTATAAGACCTTTAAGACCGGTTGTGTGTCACAACCGGTCTTAAAGGTGGAATTTTAAGACCGGTTGTAGGCACAACCGGTTTTAAAGCTTCTATTTTTTTAAAAAAAAAACGTCCATTTTATATATACACGCATTGGATGCTCCAATTTTAACAGCAGTACATAACAATCACATATTTCAATTTCAATATTCAAAAGCAGCAGTCTATAGTAGCAACAAATTTTCAGACAAGCCAGTCACACATTGATGATTCATTTGCAGCACTTTAATTACAGTATGGAAAATATGATAGCATTTAATGTAAACTCCATTGGCTCAATTTTAGCCCAAATGCACTTGTAGTTTTAGTCCCTAAGTCACAAGTAGAGTGCAAGCAAATTTGTCAAGAATTTAGCCAAAGGTAATGACCAACCTTAGTTTAGCACTAAATAACACTAACAGTGCAATTAGACAGTAAGGAGGACTAAATGACAGCAATAATGAATTTTAAAACTAACGCATTGTATTTCAAACAAACAAACAAACCTGCAATTGGAGGGAGGCCAACGGTATAGAGGGAGAGGGATATATAATAAACCAAATCCTGCTTGAACAACCTGAAATTGCTCGTCCTCTGTAGAAAGAAAGCATCAAAACCTCTCAGACCAAGGCCAAAATAAATATTTCACCTTTAAAACCTCTTAGACCGAGACCAAGGGAGTAAATATTTCACATTGTTCGGCCTCCCATCATCATTATCTTGAGATATCACCTAAGAAAGGTACTATGGTTTCTTGACATGCACATATATATTACTCCCTCCTTTACTTAATAAAAATACCCACATTAATGAATTGTCACTTGTCAAGCACAGAAAATACACGTACAAAAGAGAGCTCTACATACCTTTCTCGATACTTGCCAATAAGCGCAAAAGCTTGGTCTTGTTGGTAACAAGTATGGTGACAATCTCAGGAGGCTTGTTTTGGTTTGCAACAAATAACTGTCATTACCAAAATCAAAATAAGTATTCAATCTAAATGGCAATTTGAAATGCAGAATCAGATCATATTACCTTCTCATATTCAGCCAAAGAACGTTCTTCCAGCAGAAAACTGTTAAGAACCAATGACAGTCACTCAAGCACTCACCTTGACAGCAATTTTCTCCACAACAATCAGATTCACAAAATATCCAGTGAAAATTCACTGAAGAAACTTGATTTCATAACAGCTCAACTTAAGAAATTTAGAGTTGATTTCTACAATATCAAAAGCTCAATCACAGCAATATCAATCTGGAACGAGTTAAGTGCAATAGCAATAGCATTCAACAATAACCAAATTAGTACTTAGCAAGGCCAAAAATTCCGATGTGGGTCAGCTTTGAAGTTATAAAATCTATGCAATATCTCAATATATACATATAGGGCACTCATCAAGGATCAGCTTTGAAAGGGTTTTAAACACCAAACACACCAAAAAATTTATATTAAGCTATTGTTTAGTTCATCCCCTTTTCTAGCCTAGGCCGATGACCAAATCTGGAGGTAACCACTTCTATATAGTAATTGTAGAGGGGCAAATGTAGAGGACGATGAAGCATACCTCAAAAAAGAGATTGAAGATGAAGATGTCCTAGAAATGTTGTGAATAAGGGACGACAGCACCCACGACGACAATCACAAGCAGCTGAAGCAATGTATGACAGTGACCGAAGAGCGACGACAGACTTGATTCAGAATGGGATCAGGTAAGGGACGGGGAGTCGACGGCTGAGGAGAGAAAAGATTGGGATCAAAGTAGCTTGGGTGATTCAGAATGGAAGGGAATTCAGAATGGAAGAGGGCGAGAGTGAGAGGCGCGGCGTGAAAATAAATTGGGGAAGATTTTTTAGACCGGTTAATAGGGAAACTGGTCTAAAAAAAGGGTTTTTAAGATTGGTTCCCTAAACACCGGTCTTAAAAAGTGGGCTTTTAAGACCGGTTGTTAGGGAACCGGTCTTAAAACCCCTTTTTTTTAGACCAGTTATTCTATTAACCGGTCTAAAATAAATATCTTTTAGACCGGTTCTCTCAGTAACTGATCTAAAAAATAAAATCCTTAATTTTTTTAGACCGGTTAGTATAGAACCGGTCTAAATAATCTTTTTTAGACCGGTTATTATAATAACTGGTTTCCCAACTTGTTTATAATTATGAAAATGCCACCGCGCATTTCTTTTAGACCTAATCCACTACAACCGGTCTAAATGGGCAGGTCTAAAACGCGTTTTTTCTACTAGTGGGTGAAGATTTTCCTAATTAAATTATTTTTTTGAACAAAAATTAAATACCACTTTTTATGTTATAGTTAAGACTTAAAGACTCGAGAGCAAGATAATCAAACACGGAGTAGTCACTGAACCAGTCACTACTACAGAATACACATATTACGACCCTAAAGGACGTCCCTTTTTTAAAAAGGGACGCCAAAAATATAACCAGTGGTATATTTATAATTATAAGTGAGAATTGTATAGCTTCAAACTGGGGACGCCTAAACCTCACTTAAGGCGGCCCCAAATCCACTGGAGACTCCTAAAATGAGCCTGCATAAAATAAAAAACAAAAAAAATTTACTTTAGACGTCCCCAATCTAAATAGGGACGTCTAACGTTAATTTTTTTTTTAAAAAATTAGGGACACCCTTTGATGTCCCTAATATATATTAGGGACGCCAAAGGACGTCCCTAAATCATCAGGGACGCCATTTTGATGCCCCTAATAGTCAAAATGGTGTCCCTGATGTATCATCAGGGACGCCAAAATATATTAGGGACGCCATTTAATTATAAATTTTTTTAAAAAAAGTAGGGACCCCATTTGGCGTCCCTAATATATTTTGGCGTCCCTGATGATTTAGGAACGTCCTTTGGCGTCCCTAATATATATTAGGGGCATCAAAATGGCGTCCCTGATGATTTAGGGACGTCCTTTGGCGTCCCTAATATATATTAGGGACGCCAAAAGGGATCCCTAATTTTAAAAAAAAAATTAAAACTTTAAACGTCTCTAATATATAGGGACTTCTAAAGTGTGACTTTAAACGTTCCTATTTAGATTGGGGACGTCTAAAATAAAAAATAAAATAACTAGACAACTTTAGACGTCCTTAAATTAAATTGGGGACGTAAAAAATAATTCAAATTTATACTGACAATCTTTATTTGTTAGTTTTACTATCATTTTTATACTACTCTTACTCTTATCTTTCTCTTCCTATCGCTGCAAACACAAGGAGAGCTACTGCCGCCACGCCTTTTAACTCTTGCTTCTTCTTTATATGCTCTTTTTACTATTACTTCTTCCTTTCTCTCCCTTTTTTTCACCTCAATCCAGATTTGATATGTTTTCTTACAGTTTTTTTATTATTTTATTTTCTTTCTCTTTTTTTTTGGTTTCCCTTCTATTTTATCTTCTAACTCGTATTGTTATGGTTTGTAGATCGAGACCCTGAAATATGCTTCATGGCCACGTTCCCGCCGAGAAAACGAGGTTCGTCTCTCCCTATCGCTCTTCTCTATTCATTATTACGTGAAAATGAATTTCAATAATAGAAGGAGGTAAGTTTTTTGCAATTGATTCCTCTTATTGTTTTCATCTTCTGCTTATGAGATTTTAGCTTTGGAGTTATTATTGTGTAGATTTATTTTCTATTTTATCTTCTAACTCGTATTGTTATGGTTTGTAGATCGAGACCCTGAAATATGCTTCATGGCCACGTTCCCGCCGAGAAAACAAGGTTCGTCTCTCCCTATCGCTCTTCTCTATTCATTATTACGTGAAATTGAATTTCAATAATAGAAGGAGGTAAGTTTTTTGCAATTGATTCCTCTTATTGTTTTCATCTTCTGCTTATGAGATTTTAGCTTTGGAGTTATTATTATGTAGATTTATCTTCTATTTTATCTTCTAACTCGTATTGTTATGGTTTGTAGATCGAGACCCTGAAATATGCTTCATGGCCACGTTCCCGCCGAGAAAACGAGGTTCGTCTCTCCCTATCGCTCTTCTCTATTCATTATTACGTGAAAATGAATTTCAATAATAGAAGGAGGTAAGTTTTTTGCAATTGATTCCTCTTATTGTTTTCATCTTCTACTTATGAGATTTTAGCTTTGGAGTTATTATTGTGTAGATTTTAGATTTGGAGTTCATAGACTAGATCTGTAATTTTTTTGACGATGATCTGTAATTTCTGGTTGTAAACACTGTTTAGTCTAGATCTGTAATATAAACAATTTTTTTATAAAAAAAACACTTTAGACGTCCCCAGTCTGAAGTGGGGACATCTAAAGTGTCCCCACTTCAAACTGGGAATGTCTAAAGTGTCCCTAAAACTTTAGACGTCCCCAGTTTTAAGTGGGGACGTCTAAAGTCCAGACTATGGACGTCCCTTGTTTTACAGACGTTATTGACAATTTTTTCTACGTCGCTCAGATAGACGTCCCCCTATTTTCAAATGTTAAAAAGCCCAAAAAAGGGACGTTAAAAGCGTTTTTTGTAGAAGTGAGTCGGGGTACTGGGTCAAAGGTCAGTGGGTCAGACTGGAGCTAACCCAAGACCAAACTGATGAGAAATTGAAGATTTTAGGTTTATTAATATGAAATTTTAAAAAAAAAAATTTTAAAAAATTGATTTAAAAAAAATTCTGGATCAGGCCAGGTCACTGGACCAGTACGGTTGGCCAGTTTTCGATCCAGCTCGGATTCTATTGCCTGGCTCGAGAGCAATAGGCATATACACATTCTTCTCCAGTATTAAAGCAAACGAACGTTTCTCAAAGTATGATGTAAGAGTTTGGGGGCATGTTTGTTTCATTAATTCTTTAATTTTATAAAATTCTTCCATTTACATTATTTGGGACAAGATTATGCCCTTCATATCTATAAATGCATTTTTTCCAAGTTATATTTATAAATAAGAATTTTTTTTTTTTAAAAGTGCATCCCATTTAAAGGAATGGAGAAAATAAAAAAGGTGAAAACATCTTATATGGTAAAGAGAAAATCGAAGAGGCACCCTTCTATCTCAGTGTCGTTGAGGTATGGTTGTGGAGGGTTTTTTAGCGGCCTTGTTTTCAACAATCTCCCTCAGTGTGTCCTACATCGAGTAATCAAATCTTCTCCATTACTCTTTGATGAACATGAGCTCTATTGTACGACTTCTTCTTCACTATTATTCTCTCTATCAGCTCATTATATATTTGGTTAATTAATGGTTAAATTTAACATGAATAACATTTTGGGCGACATTGCTTAATTAACGGTTAAATTTAATATGAATAACATTTAGGGCGACATTGCTACGATTTAAAAACTTCTAAAGTAATATTGAACAAAAAAAACTTTCATGACAATATTGTTTTTGAATAAAAACTTGCTGGGTAAATTTTGCACATTAATAAAAATAATATAAATAACATATTTATTTGCTAGCTCATCAAATTGAGAGGCAAAACCACAATGAATTGAGAATTCTTAAACCAATATTGAGTCTAAAAGAACTTTCGAGACAACATTACTTCTAAGTGATATTTATAAAGCATAATCTGCTCCCATAATTTAATCAAAGAGGATGTTTCAGTATACAAATTTATAGGGTTCATGGGAGAAAAAGTATAATTTTAGTAGGGTTTATTGGAATGATGAATTAAACAACGCGTGGTGAGCACGCTCTTCCTGGTAGGAGTGATTAACTTCACTAGCCATTCTTCGTCGTCGTCCCTTCGAATAAGAAAGCGTATTAGCCATTTCCTCAATTTATTTTTTTTTTATTCTCTTCTTTTTCAATATTTAATCTTTTCGTCGCCCCAACACATGACTGCGTTTTTAGTCCATTGTCCCGTTCATCATCCCCCCCTCCCTCTCTCTCTCTCTTCATCTTCGTCTTCATCTTCTTCTTCTTCTCTCTTTCGTTTTCTCTGAACTCAATCTATCACCTGTACTTCCTGTTTCTTCGTTTTCGTATATCATCGCTTATCAGATTTCTCAATTTCAGACCTTCAATCTTTTCTTCGATATAAACCCCCCTTCTTCTCTCTCACATCCTTTCCCTTGTCGTTTCTTTTTTCTATATATTTCCCGTCACTTCCCTTAAAATATACAAAAGCAATCAAAAAACCGCAAAACCAAAACTTCTACTGTTTCTTACAAAAAAAAATTCCTCAAACTTAGATAGCATTTAATATCCCCTCCATCATAAAATTATTTCCCCTTTTGTTTCCTGTTTAATTTTCTTTTAATACTTTTATTGTCTCTCTCTTCCTTTGATGTATCTATGGCTGGTCTGGATTTAGGCACTGCTTCTCGCTTTGTTCCAAATCTCCACAGGTCTAACTTACGCCTTCCCCAGCAGCAGCAGCAACCCGAATCCGAAGAAGATGCACATAGGACGGATCCATTTTCCGGCGACGACGGTCCCCACCAAGGCCTCGAGCTGGCCTCCACGGGATCCGGCGACATCGTGGGACGTCGACCACGTGGACGGCCACCGGGATCCAAGAACAAGCCTAAGCCACCGGTCATAATAACCAGAGAGAGTGCCAATACCTTACGAGCTCATATTCTCGAAGTGGGTAACGGTTGCGACGTGTTTGACTGCGTCGCCACCTACGCTCGACGGAGGCAGCGTGGGATCTGTATTTTAAGTGGAAGTGGCACGGTGACGAATGTGACCCTAAGGCAGCCTGGTGGTGCTGGAGCTGTTGTGAGTCTTCACGGGAGGTTCGAGATATTGTCGTTGTCGGGATCGTTCCTGCCGCCTCCGGCGCCACCCGGTGCGACGAGCCTTACAATATACTTGGGCGGAGGGCAAGGGCAAGTTGTCGGAGGGAGCGTGGTGGGAGAGCTGAGGGCGGCGGGTCCGGTGATCGTGATCGCTTCTTCTTTTACGAACGTGGCGTACGAGAGACTTCCGTTGGACGAGGAGGAGCAGGAGCAGCTTCAGATGCAGACACCTGGCTCCGGTCAGGGCGGTTCCGGCGGTGGCGGAGGCGGAGGGAATAACTCTTATCCTGACCCGTCTTCCGGTCTACCTTTCTTCAATTTGCCGCTTAACATGCCACATCAGCAGCAGCAGCAGCACAATGTTCAGTTACCGGTCGACGGTTGGACCGGAAACTCCGGTCCACGTCCGTCCTTTTAATTAGAAAAATGTCGGTTTTTCTTTTGTGGATACGAATTAAGGTCAGCGAATTCATGAACTACTACTTCTGCTACTTCCACTGTATGAGTTTTATATGCTTCTCTCTCTCTTTCTCTTTTAATTTTCCTCTTGATGACGTAGTTTTGCGTTTTTTTTATAATCACTGTACTTCTTAATTAGCTTCTCATTGTTTTCTCTTTATCCATTTCCATGGATCTATATCTCTATGAGCAGTTCTTTCCTTTTCTGGAATGTTTTAAGGATTTAGCTTTAATAACAATCGCTTGTTTGCACATGCATTATGTACTTTTCATGTTTCAATTAAATGAAGTACTACTATATGGTTTGTCGACAAAGACATGAACCAAAATTCATAACCACTTGTGCAATTTGTTTTCTTTAGTTATTACCTTCCCCTAATAATTTTCTCAACAACTAGGAGCCTTTTGTATTATTAAGTCATTGGTTTGATGGTTTGACTAAGTTATTACAAAATGATCATATTATTATTAAATACGACAATCGTGTTAGGTATGCTACTTGGGTTTCCTGAGAATAAAAAGGTGGCTGTTTACGGCTTTAAAGTTTTAAGAGTGTATATATATACAACAGTCGTGTTTCTATTTGAATATACAAAATTCCTCATTATCATGAAGAACTTCTACTGATTCTAAACAACCTTACATATCCAGTTCCGTTTTGTTTCTATAAATCTTTAAGCTGACCTAATTAGGGTGCGAATAATCTCTCTCTTCGTAGTTATTTGCCCTCCATGTGTACAAGAAGAAAAAGGAAACAATTTCAAAAAAATGTCTACTGTCTGATATATAATCTTCTCTAATCTCTTGGCACTTCAATTAGGAAGTCGTTTATTTAATTGCCTCTCTGCATATTATATTTCATTAATTTTTCATCTTTTACTTTCTGGATACACACACAGATATATATAGATATAGGCAGGTATACATATACTTGTACACACAAATGAGGCTTTGAATCACTTCCTTCTCTAACTATTTCGTGTCAACACTAATTGCCATAGCCAGTTGAGAGAGTGAAGTTCATCTGATTATGATCTGAAACACAAGTTTAGGTTTTTATTTGCTTAATTACTGACATACTATAGTACTTTGGTTCAACTTATCTCATGTCATTTCTGAGAGTCTTCTGATGCAAAACAAACGACACGGTTCTGATCTGCCTGCAAGTACTTGCCCTAGCTAGAACTTCGGTCTTATACAATGACCACTCAGTCTCAGACTTTGAAATATATCTTTGATCTGATTGAGGGCTAGTATTCTAACGTAAGACGATGAGTTATATTTCTGTGAATATAGATCAAGTAATTTCTAAGTGAGAGTGGATTGGATGGGTTAGGTTGATTTCAGGGTGGCTAGGCAAGGAGGACTTCAAATATTGCAGAGATGTGATGCCAACTTTACTTTAATCATATATTCTCCACTCAATTTGTTTATATGCAATTAAAGAGCCTTATATATGGAGAACAAAGCGCTAACTACTTTGCTTGTTGCACCCAATAGTAATTACTACCTCCGGTCCTAAATATAGGACAAATTTGTAGTGCAAATACTACAAATTTTGTCCTATATTTAGGACCGGAGGGAGTACTTTGATTATTGTAATGGTGTTTCACAATCCTTAGTATTTTAAATTATCCTTCACTCATTGAAAGGAACTCACACACCCATCATACTTATGGAGGGTCGAACTTACAACCTTTTGTTTAAGCCAAGACTTAAGGAAGCGCGTTTGGTGTCAGCTTAGTTAAACGACTCCGACTTGTTGATTTTTTTTCCTAATTATATATGAGTGCGCTTTAATGGCTTCAAGATTGATATGCTTTAAATATACTTCTTAGTTTGCTTAATTAGTTAACCTAATATCTAGCTAGCTAGTAAGATGACAATATATTATGAACTCTGGTAATTTAATTTTAGCGATCAGCATCCACAAGAGGGGTAAATCTGATAGGCCCCTTTTTATATATATATATATATATATATATATATTTCATCAATGGAACTCCGCATTTGTGAATGGGATGACAATAACAAGACTTCAAATTATATTAATTTTTCTACTATGATTGATATTCTTTTATAATTCATCATAAAGTTCGTCTTTGATGTCATCTGTTCATTGTACAGTTCCAAGTTATATGCTCTTTGGATAATAAATTTTATGGCGTTAATAAATTATTCAGATAGTGAAAGTACATAATTAGCATACAATTATCGAAGTGCTATCTGCTTTGACCATTCATTCTCCTGTATTTTATGTATATTTTACATAATGTTTAAGCTCCATTATCATATATTAATCGAACACCTATAATAATGGAGGTCCAAACACCAATTAAACTGTGTTTGTGTGTGTGTGTGTGTGTGTTTTTTTTTTTCCAACCCTACTTTCTGATTTTTTTTTTTTTGGCCTGAACCCTACTTCAGATTAAGAACACAGAATAGAGATTAACAAGGAGGAATAGCTAGTCACTGCATCGGATCACTTAAAATATTTTGTTTAATTTTTACATCATTTTCTATATCATCATCATTAAGAGTACTTGTAATAAGTGCCACATAATCGGACTTTTACCCCCTTAATTCGACCAAATATGTACTAAGATCATCTGGGAAAAACACTAAGGGAAGGCAATAAGAGGCACAGGCCAATTCTAAAATTACACTAATTCCCACTATAGCCATATATAATATAATATCATCTTTCTCTTGTTCAGAAAAAATATGATACTATTGAAAATATTGATTGAAGTATTATTAAGTGATTAAAAGGCTATTCAAGAAGGGTTATTTATGTCATCTAACCATATGAGTATCAAAAAAAGCAAATAAACGTCTAACTAACAAATTAAAATGTATCTTTGGGGGAACATATTCCATTTTTTTTCGGAAAATAATAATGTACAGGGACTAAACTTTGAGTTGTTGATTAACAAACCTATCTATATTTATTAGCTTACCTCACCCTAGTTAACTTTGAGGAATATATATAGAGTTCAACTTCAACATCCTTTTCTTTTCTTTTTTATTTTTTTTAAAAAAGGATTCCAAAATTGTTAGGCTGAACTGATCTTAAGGTCTTAGATTTGAGAATTTATCATGGTAAACTTTAGGGCTTGTTTTATTTACTATGGCGCTTGAATTACTTCTATAATTATCTGCGTGTGTTATAAAGTAATTTATTGTGAGAGAAGTGAAATGAGTCAATATTTTTATCGTTTGATAAAATTTATATAATTTAGTAAACATGTGCATACAATTTATTGAGTTGTTAAAAGAATTTTATTTAGTAATAGACACATGTTTTCTTATATTGGTTAGTGTAGTGAATACAAAATGATTTTGTTAAGGCTTTATATATATATATATATATATATATATTGGATTTAGAGAGAAAGACATGGGTTGTGGCACCTGAAGAGTTGTTAAACGGAGAAAGATTCCCAATACCCTCTAATTATTATACATAATTAAAAAATTTTGATTTTTTATACTCATTTAAACAGAGAATGGGATATAGCTAGTGAGGTGAGATTATTTGTTAAGTGTTTATTTTTTTCATGTTTGGTATTACGCAATAAAGCGCATCTTATATATATATATATATATATATATATATATATATATATATATATATATATATATATATATATATATATATATATATATATATATATATATATATATATATATATATATATATATATATATTGTTAAATCATAATCATTGTGACGTACATCTACCAATATGATATAGCTCAAGTGGGGTTGAATAATTAAGTGTTTGGAAATAGGGAAAATAATAATCTATAGCTTGAATAAAAGAATCGAACTGACTAAGTCGTGCGGGCAAATATAATATGAAATTATGCTTATGCTTCCACCCATTTGATTCTAAGCTGTCAACTTCATTATATACAGATAAAATAAACAAGATCATCTCCTGAATTTTATAATTTTATAAGAAATTAGTAATTAATCAAATTATGTCGAATAATCAAGTAATATAGACTTTCCAACAAAGAGTGATTATACATAACCACGTTTTGAAGGACTGTGATGATGTTGTGTGCGCATGTGGTGGCCAGAATGATAATCATGTCAAATTAAGTACTACGGAATAACTGGTTAAAGCCATTAATTATTCATTAAGCTTCATTTAATAAAGAGAGTGAAATAATTAATCCAAGTCATAATGAGTAGATTTATTATGTTAATTATATTACTGTACACTTAGCTCACCATGGGATTGTCGTTGAAAGATGCATTAGATCAATTCATAGTTTACTCCTTCTTATACAAAATATAAATCATTTTCAATCTCCTCATCGGTATCAAGGAATAATAATGGTTAACTCATTAAATCTATCATAAATAATTTTTTTTTTCAACTTTACCTCTATTCAAATTTGTTTTATATACTTCTCCCCTCTTTCTCAATATCCTAATGTATGCTACTAATAAATATAGGTAAAGTTGAGAAGTTGTAATTAATGATTCTCTAGGTGACTTATCAAGGACCGAATGTTTCTTTTAGAAGGAGCCCTATATTTTGGATATTAGGGAGGACAATAACATAACCCTAATAAAAAAATGTGAATTCCTTTATTCTGCATCATTTGTTTTATGTTGGCATGTTAATTAATTTTATTTTTTAAAATATAAGAAATATATAAAGTAACTTTTGAACCATAAAATTTAAACAAAGGTCACAATTAAGGGTCCATTTAAGATAAATTGAATGGTTCAAGCCAATAAGTAGTTGAGAACAAGGGAAGCTCTTTATTGCTTGCAAGGGTTAAGCCTAGGCCATTTGAATGTCCTGTTGTTCTAGATAAGGTAACCTTTGAATTTGAGATAAGGGTATTTAACTTTTGCAAATAAATGGGTTGAAAGTTGAAACTTGAAAGGGTTGAAACGTTCAAGACAAGAAAATGAAGTCAAATATTCTGTGCTACTAAACTTTGACCCAACAACTAATTTTAAGCTTAGATTTTTTTCTTTCCCCCTGAATTTAGGCTTAGATTGAATTGTTTACCCTTTCGTCTCTATGAAAATAAACAAATGTCATGGCTTACGCAAATATTTTTTTCAACAAGGAAGAAAACAGATCTCAAGCTACAAAAGTAGCATAAAGCTAATTGTTGTTGTTAATGGTATTATGAAATAAAGTGTAGTTTGAGAGCACTTAAAACAAGTATTTTGCACTTTATGAGATAAAACTATCCTTACATATCCTTTTGTACGACATAAAATTACTTAAATAAGTTGATTCAGACAAGCACAAAGTCCTCTAATATATTTTCACCTACAATCTTGGACCTGTGACGCTAATACAATTATAGTGCTAGTTTGGAATAGCTTATTTTTAGGCAATAAGTGTTTATAATTTGTGATTCACGGTATACGAGGTAAGTATGTGAGAGGAGTTTTTTCTCGGCTTGCGTAATAAGGGCTTATTTCCCAAATATAAACTCTCCCAAACAAGCCTTATACTTGACTTGGCCCCCTTTTTTTTCTTTATACGACTTTCAACTGGTATTTGTTTTTAGGGTTTATGGCTTCTTTTCTTAATACAAATGTTTTTTTTGAAACTCGAACTTGTGATATAGAGAAATCTAATAGGACCTTACGCTGTTAAATCAGCTTTATGTTGGGATTTGCCCTCTTTGTCACCACTAAAAGTACAGAACTGATTTCTCTGCTAAGCAAAATGCTTAGCAGGGAGCGCTCATTAAATACTGGCCGTTGCTCTCTCTATTTACTCACTCACTATAACTTCATCAATGGTTAGGATTTGTGAGTGCTCCCTATTAAGCACTTTCTTAGCAGGAAAAATAGTTCCCTAAAAGTATAGACTCAGCAAGATGAATCGTCCAAATTAATGAAAATCAATATTAAAATAAATTATAAAATTTATTTTATATATGACGAGTGTCACCCACGTAAGACTTTATTGTCTAATTATATATATTGACCAACACGGCGTCTAATTATATATAAAACAGCTAGCTAGTTTATAAATTTGGGAGCAAAGTTAAAATTTAGTTACATTGATGATCAACTGATACCAAACACTTCCCTAAGTCTTTTTTATACACAAGGTTATATGTTCAACCTTCTATATATATATGCGTGCAAGTTATTTTCGTTGGTGAGGAATGACCCAAAAAAAACAAAAAGTTTACATAACTATTGAGAAGGTTGGAAATGTACAACATCGTCAATACATATTTAAAGAGTTACTACGACGCTAGTGAGTCCCCTCTCTTCACTTCTATATGAATCATGAATTGATTGTAGACATATGATACTTTGTTTTTAAATCTGAAAATCAATTTTTTCGTTCCCCTCTAAAGGGTGAAGTCCTTATATATATATATATATATATAGATATCTCTTAGATGAAGTTAAATCTTTGAAAACACACCCATACACATATATATGAAAGGATAGAGATAAATGATTGAGACTTCAAATATTGGTTAACCTTTTTATGCACAATATACGTTCCAACATTAAGAAGTTTTTAGCAACACTGGAGCTCTAGGGGATTAGGAGCCAAAATACTTCCTGTGTTTTTTAATATAAAATCTCATTTATAGTGTAATTAATATCCACTTCAATAGAAACATTTCGGGATAGTAGAAATATTCAATAGACGGAATCAATAACATAAAACGGGATTAAATGGAAGATAAAAGAAAATTATGATTCAGGCTCAGAATAGAAATCAATGATATCTTTCCAACAGGATTTGGAGGAAGAAGAAAAGTCATTATTATGGAAGAGCCACAACATGTGCTCGAACAAAATGGCGTCCACATGGTTCACAAAAAGGGCTCTTTCTTCACTTCTGAGATATGACTCTGTCGTCTCCATCAAAACCCTAAAAGGCTTCTCCTCAAGAATAGACGCCTCCACCACAAACATCCTCTTCTCTTTCCCCACTATCACACTCACTACCTCTGAATATTCCTCATCAAACTCATCTTTCCTTAAAACCTCGTACCTCGGACGACGACCATTATTACACTTCTTTCTCTTCCATGAAACTGGTAACATCAAGCAGCGGCAGCTGCAATCCATATGCAATAATATTCTAAAGCTTTAGTGTTTGTGTCCTTGAGGAGGAGTTTATAGCACAGGAGGCATCAAAGACTGAGGTTTATCTTTTCTTTGCCGACTCTGACATGTTCATGATGAACTCATCAACCTCGCAGGCCTCCGTTGATTCCTAGGAATATGTTGAATTGCTTGGCTTGACTCCAAATTCATGTTTTGCTTTTGATTACAATAGACAACGACGTTGCACAAAAATATGGAATATGACAAATAGGAGTGCTATTTAAGATATATGCTTGAAAACTTTATACATATCATATGTATCGGCTACATTTGTTTGCATTTAGTGGTGTCTAACTTGATCGTGTTATTGTATTCTCTCCCCCCCTCATATGGGCCTTGAGTACCCATAAAACAAAAGAAGGATCATTATAGCCCAAATGATATTAAAGGTTTGGGTGTTACATTTTGCCTTGTAGCATTAAATTTAAAAAGTATTTGCTAGCCCATTGGAGATCTCAAACATGATCTGAGAGTTTTTTCCTCTTGAGTTAAAAGGGCAAGCACTAATAACTTGATATTATAAATGGGATTAAACTCATAACTTTTCACTAATAGAGGTACTTACATGTCATTAGGCCACAAGACTATTGGTAACATAAGATCAAAGTAAGCTTTTAGGTTTCACAACTATTGCCAGCCCTGCCGGTGGAGTGAAGGAAAGTGGGGTGGGGGGAATTTAGAGGGCTTCAGTGTCAATATTGCTCTTCTGTGAGACTTAAAAGCTATTCTCCATTGTTGCGTTTCTATTTGGTTTAAGTAAGCTTTCAGGTTTCAATTGAATTTGCCATATCAGCATTTTTTGGTAACAATATTAGCAGTGTTAGAATTATAGGACCAAAAATACATTTTATAAAGTTTAGGCATAAAAAATATACCTCATGTAAACTTAAAGGACTAAAAATATACTTTATCTAATCTAATTTGAATTAATCAATAGCCAACATGATTCCTGAAAATTAGGTATATTTCTAAACATAAAAGAAATCGAAATTGAGGATAAAAATTAATAATTAATTCATTCCTTGGTGCTAAACTTCCATTAATATTCTATTGGATTTTTAAATAAAAAATATATATTCTTTTGAATTGAATTTTTATAAATACACATAATTTGTTCAAATTAAAAATAAAAATGTAAAATTAACCTTTAAGCATATAAAGAAGATATCAGAAAGGAATTTTTTAGCTTTTGAAATCGAAGTATCGACAAAAACACCAAATAAGAGAACCTTGGACATTTTCTTACCAAAAAGTCAATATCTATTGGATATCCTACGGTTTATTACCCACAAGCAGGGAAAAAAAAAAACTCTAAACCCCATTCAAGTTAACACAACTAAGACAGCTGCAAATATAAACTTCCTAAATATTTCCAAGATCAGTCGGCCTGCTACAATAAACAGAACATAAAATCCAATATACTTGTAAAAGCAATTCAGAATAACAGAATTTAGATAACAGAAAGCATATTTATCTGCTATAAACGCTGACAATCTTTAAATTAAGAAAATATTCCTAAATCAACTGAGACTAAAAACAAGGATAACAACAGAACTCATATGGCAATGTAGCCTTCAGCATAGGCTCTTCTTCTAAAGATTGGTCCCAATAATGGAAGTTAGCATTCAAGAATTGACCCTCTATCCACTAATTCCATACATTTACCTTGAAAATACCCCTCCTCTGCATCGTTAAGTCATAGAGCATCTTCCAGGTCAAAAAGTAAAAGTCACAAAGCTTCTTCTTCACTGCTGGGTTTGACCAGCCCATAGTTGAGGATGATACATCTGCATATTGTGAATGGTGGGCTGGCTAGTATTATTGTAGAGTGCAGGTCCCCTATTAAAATCACCATTATTCTCATTCTCTTCAGAGGACTCAGATGAAGGGCCTTGAGAAGTAGGGCTGGTAGAAGTTGTAGGTGCACCAAAATTTAACATATGGGAGGCCCCTGATTTCTGAGTATTTGAGCTTGACTTTTTCCCATCAGCAATAAAGCTACCCACAATGACCTGTTAATAATTAGAACAGTCACTAAAAGAAAACATAATAATTTTGGCCATCCATCACGCATAAAAATTTCCTAGAAACATGTAACAAGAAAAACATGATACTCCCCTGGTCCTAAATATAGGACTATTTACCTAATTTGATTATATTAAAGAAGTTAGTTAAATTAGTTGATATGATATTAATTTTCTAAAACATCCTAACAATCTTCCTTAATTCTCTCACTCCATTTCCTTCTTAATTATTGTTGAGGGAGCATCATTAGAGGTAAATTAGGAAAAAGGTTGACAAATATGAAAATTATAAGTCTTATATTTAGGATTAAGATCAACTTCCCAAATATGTCTTATATTAAAGACCGGAAGAGTATTGCTCAAGGAGCTCTCTTTCATGATAGACAAATTTTCTGCCATCGAGAGAAATACCTGCACTGGGGATGCGGCGATTAGCATTCCAGCAACTCCGCCACCTAAAACTTTACCATCTGACCCCGCAAGAGACACACTAAAACCACCTGCTCTGCTACGACCATTCTCTTCACATGGCAGGAAAGAACCTGATAAAGATATGATCTCAAATCGGCCCTGTAAATGGAATTGGAATCTTGAGAAGAGAAGCAATGTCAAAACATGTTAAGTTATATAGTTTTAATTAAGGGTTAATATAACTTTTGGTCCCTGAAGTTTGATCCAATTTTGGTTTTGGTCCCTTAAGTTTGAAATCGGTGGTTTTGGTCCCTGAAGTTTCACCCAATTTTAGTTTTGGTCCCTCAAGTTTGAAATCGGTGGTTTTGGTCCCTAAAGTTTTACCTGATTTTGGTTTTGGTCCCTCAAGTTTGAAAAAGACTTGATTTTTTTCCGGGTCGGGTCGGGTTTCAAAAACGGGTCGCTAAGTCCTTCTCAAACTTGAGGGACTAAAACCAAAATCGGGTGAAACTTCAGGGACCAAAACCACCGATTTCAAACTTGAGGGACTAAAACCAAAATTGGGTGAAACTTCAGAGATCTAAACCACCGATTTCAAACTTGAGGGACTAAAACCAAAATTGGATTAAACTTCAGGGACTAAAAGTTATATTAACCCTTTAATTAATTTAATCAGCAGCGGGAAATCATTAACATTTCATACTTTGCCATTTCCATATTTATTACAAAAAAAGATAGCAATAAATGCGGTTCCTCGTCAATGAAAGAAACTATCAATATGGTTGTTGATTTGGTAGACATCATCATTTAACAACCAGTTTCAGCGGGAAGAAGGCAGGAAGAGAAAGGGGGGTGAAGAAACAAAATTGTAGCTACCAACAGGATGACAACATAGCAAATTACAAGATTTGAACATTAAATAGTAAAAAATTGCACCACACAGAAAAACTCATGTCTATTAATCAAGTTTCGGCCAGTGTCAATTACAAACTTACAGTCAGAAGAACTCTACTACGAAATCCCACACATCCCACCATCCCTTATTGATTCAAAGTCCAGGTATTCCTAGCACATTACAGATCTACCAAGTCAACATAAGTTTCTCCACTTAGTTTCGGCCACACAAACAAACCCATGTCTATTGATCAAGTTTTGGCCACACAAACAAACTCATGTCTATTAATCAAGTTTCGGCCAGTGTCAGTTACAAACTTACAGTCAGAAGAACTCTACTATGAAATCCCACTGAAATCCCACACATCCCACTATCCCTTATTGATTCAAACTACAAGTATTCCTAGCACATTACAGATCTCCCAAGTCAACATAAGTTTCTTCATTGATTCAGTTCCTAAATTTACATCACCAACTACCATGGTCCAGAATTCCAAATGCTTAAACCCCGCATTATCCAACACAAAACTCTTGTTCCCTGATTCTAGTTTCTATAAACTACCAATTCCAGGAAGCCAATGACCTTCATCATAAAGTAACTTCAAATCCATGTCTCATCAAAATGGTCTATTTCATATAACTATTATACTCCCTCCTTTTTGAACCAAAAAGATAGGATTTTAGGAGTTGCAAGTTTAACCAAAGCTATAGTTCATTTTAGTAAATTCTTAACAAGCTTTTCTTTTTCTGGTAAGTAATAAGTATTGCAAATTAACATTGTAAACTGTGGCTAAATTTCATGACCGTTTGTTTCAGTGGTCAACCGGCTGTCACTCCTGCATGTTCAGCACCATAATGCAAGGTTCATAAGCAGCCAAGAAAATTTCTTAAGACAAGGCCTTTAACAATACAGCACAGAAATGTTAGATTATTATCAAACATTGTTAGAAGGTGAGCCTTGACGCAGCGGTAAGGTTCCTGCCATGTGACCTGGAGGTCAACGGTTCAAACCTTGGAAAAAGCCTCTCTACTTGCTGGGGAAGGCAGGGTACATTTATCCCTCCCTAGACCCCACCTAATGAAAGTTTTGTGCATTGGGCTGCCCTTATTATTAGACATCGTTAGTTGTTGTATTGACTTGATACTGGTGCACCTACGGGGAAGGGAATGCAAAGGCTATGCATGCACCAAAAGATCCAAATGTCTATGGCATCAAACAATCTTGTTTCACATCCAATTCCAATTAAGCAACAACTTTGCACCACAGGGCTGAATAAACTCGAGACAGTATTCCTATTAGGATGTGGCATGATTTTATAACATGTTTTCCAACTTATTTTTATCGTGGAAATGTTAAAATTAAAAAAGAAAAAAAAAAAGGCATCCATTTCTTAATATACTAACAGCCGGGGAAGCAAATATCCATTTAATGACTTCCAAATCAAGAAGGATTTGCTCAATAAGCATAACAGTGTGTTATGCATTCAGTTGAACTCTTTAAATAACAATTTGAATACTACATTTCCTTAAATGGCTCCATTAACATTCTGAATCAAGCTTTAAAACCTCTCCCATGACACAGAAAGTAAAACAGGAAAATATTTCAAGAAAACAAAACAAAGAGCATCAAGGAAGTAAGAACAAGAAGGCAATACATTAATACAGGATAACAATCAATTTCCTGAAAATCCGTTTTCCATTCATTCATATTGGAAAGTAAAACTGTAAAAGTGCAGGGGATAAAAACAAAACTGAACAGAGTGAGAGGAAGAGTGTTGGTCGGTTGGATAAGATGAAGAGAGAGAGAGTTATGGAAGAGATTGCAAAGTAAATATCGGCTGATTTATGTGAGAGAATCAAGAAATGCAGAAGAGTGAAGGCAGAAAAACCGAAGAAAAAACCTAGCTAAGAGTACATATAACATGAGAGTGAATATTGGATATGTGAGATTTAATTGAAGTTTGACTTTTAATTTTGCAAAAAAGAGATAAAAGAAAAAACTAGGAGAGAGGATGATCAGCATATAATGCAAAATGCATTGCACAATGTCCTTATCTTATAAAAAGCAAACATGATTATACGGCTAAATGGATATAGAATTTCTTCAAGAAGGACATAAAATTGTACCTCATATTGCACAGTACCGCCAGAAATTGCTGCCTGTCTAAGGGTAACATTGCTGATTGCACCAATCGCAGAAAGAATACAAACTGTCCTAGGCCCTTGCTGTGAAAAGGCCACAATCTTTCCAGCAATGTCCTAGTAGCACAAGAAGCACTAATGAGAAGATTTGTTAAAATAGTAAGCCTCACCAGAGCCCGCCAAAAGGAACTCAATAAATAGATTAAATTAATTCCAAAACTTCACCCCCAAGGGTACACATAAAATTATACCCACACTACATGACAAGATACTTCCACATATTCTGGGAATAAACCCAATATTTGCTTTGTTCCAAGAGAAGCTTGATCAATAACATCGTTACTTTATTAATTTAATATTATCATTAATTACTTCCTTTCTCACAGTGGCGGAGGCAGAAGATGTACAAAAAATTAGAATATATTTTCAAATCCATGCCACAAACCAGGAGTGAAAAAGAAGTTTAATGAGATAGGATCTCGCCAAGAGTGAAGGTAAGAAGAGAGAAGGGAGAGAGTAGAATAGGAGAAGGGAAGAGAGAGAATAGAGAGGAATAGAAGAATTCAGATTCGATTAACTATGAATAAGCAACAACATAACATACATTCTAATATAGGTCCCTTATTTATACTAACCTAGGCACTTAACAGTCATTAACACACAATGAACATACCTAACACAACTAATTCCAAGATCCATTTAAAGTGCCTTGTGCATTTAGGGAAATTTAGACAGAGGAGAAAAAAGAGAGAAAAACCAATCCATTTCTCTCTATGCTCTTCATTACTTTAGAAGATCCAATGAAGTTTAATCATCCCCATAACAAAAGCAATAAAATAGGACAAACAAACACACCCCATGAATTATCCAATTTGTTAAATGAAGGAGTTTACCCCATTCACAGCAATAATAATATGGGAATTTTATGCACTCAAAAGCACAGAGATCATTAAGAATGAAGGAGAGAAGACAAAAGCACAGGATTGGCATTGATACATGAAACAAAGGCCGCTCCTTTGAGTTCTAAAACATATAACATGTGGGGCTCAAGGGTTAATCCAAAATACAGGCTCTTGTGGGGTTCTGTGTTCACTGCCCTAGAGTATCCAAAATATAACATGGGGACATGCTTTTAGTTTTAGGATTTTCTTTACTTGGGGTTTAAGCTGGGCACCTCTCCTTTGTACTTTCAAATGGAGGAGTGAAAAAGAGTTAACTTTCCTGTACAGATAAAGCTCTGATTGAATACTCAATTCAATTATCCGTGCGCCTAATTGAAAAGTACTGAAAATCTTCTTTTATAGAAAAATAAAATAAAACCTTGAATGCCTTAAAAAGAATGTAGACTAGTCAAAAAAACTATATATTTTAGCTAAACAGGACAATAATCATCAAAAGACTCTGTTAGAAATTGGACAAGTTAAGTTACAAGCAATAATAACATGCCACAATTTCGAAACATTCCATTCCAATCATATATCTTAACAGTGAATCTACACAAGATTTTATTTACAAAGTCGAAATTTTTAATGCTATATTTGTAGACATAGCATGTGTTTCCCCGTCATATACACATCGTGTGAATAGAAGACTCATTTGCTTCAATTATCTAATTTTGGGCTTCATTTGACAAGCCACAAGTTTATGAACGGGGAACTAGGAATTTCTTGTTATATGAATACCGCGGATCACAGAATTATCAGCAACTAAATGCAACTCAATTAAACATTAAACAGCATTTACTGTGTTCATCATACCTCACCGGCTTTTACCAATATTACGTGCGGAGTAAAACCAATACCGCCAGCTCCTGCGCATCAGCAGAATAATAAACAATCAAAACGAATTCCATTCATAGAACAAAAAAAAATCACAAAACAAACTATGTCAACTAACAAATACCAAGAGCATCCAGCTGCTTCTTTCCAGAACCCGGTGGCCTTCCCCTGTGCTTCTTGGTTCCAGGTTCCGTCGAAGGTGTACCGCTTGAATCTCCTTGACCAGTGGCAGAAGTAGACACGGGAGTGGGAGTCAAACCCAAAGCAATGTTACCATCCGGCGAATACTTCCTCGGCCGGCCTCTCTTCTTCTTCGTAGAATCAATACTAAACCCACATGGCCTCATCGCGGCCGATGACCCATCGAAAGGACTAGCATTGTTGTTCAGATGCTCCATAGGTTTAGACGGAGCAGGGGGTTGTGGAACCATAGTGTTGAAGGGGAATCGTGCGGCTGTGGCAGGGGCCATCATCGCGGCCGTCGAATTGGGGCTGATCAGGGTAGATGTGTTCGGGTTCGGCATGACAGAACCATACGAAGTCGGTCCCATCATCATGTTAGGCGCCGCAGACGGTGGTTGTGCTTGTGCCATCGACTGTAATTGCGGCGGTTGAGGAGGCTGCGGCTCCCGCGAATCCATAGCAGCAGATCAAAACGACGAGAGCGATTTTTCGAAACTTCCTAGAATGAATGCTTCAAGTGTGCGAAATGGGAAGCAAAATGCAGGTTACTGGGATTCAGTGAGTTTATCTTCTCTGAGGGAACAAAACCCACTTTGATGAGGAAGAAGAGTCGCTCACGACAGTGGGAGAGAAGGACAATGAGTACGATCGAAAATTAAAAAAGGGAAAAAGAAAAACTGAGGAGTGAAAAGCGGAGCCCAGATTGATTCGAGCTTATAAAGCAGGCCAGCAGGGTTTATATTTTAGGGTTTTAGAAATTTTTTCCGTTCGTTTTGTTGAATTTGTTACTCTTCGTTATTATTTTTATTATTATTTTATTTCAACTAAATTAAATTATATTTTAGAAACAAATCCAATATAGGTAAGTTTGCTCCTTGGCTTCCAAGAATTAAAGGTGAAATTAAATATTTAGATTCCGAAATAAAAAAGAAAACTATATACTGATGTGTCAAAGAAAAAAAGAAAACTATATATATAAAAAATTCAATCGAAAAAACACATTAATTCTTTCATAATATTTATCTGATATTTTTCATAACACTGTTACTAACATTTTTGTTCGTGTATTGATTAAATTTTTTTAGGAAAATTCCTAATAAAGAATTTTAAAAATGCTAAAAAACAAAAAGATGTTCCGAATATTCATAATCTCAAAGAAATGTTAGGCTCAATTTATTTTTTTTTAGAAATTAAAAGGAAAAGATCAATTTGCCCTTACATATTTTTTTTTATTTAAAAAAAATTACCCCCACCTACCGGTGCTACCGTCGGAGCTTCGATGGCCTGCCAGGGCCATTGGCGCCCACCCCGCCGGAGGCCAACCAACGGCTAGAGCTCCGGAGGGAATATTTCGGCAATAAATATTCCCGCCCCCACCACTCTGTATGCACAAAATGTTGGTGACCATTGTGCCACCAATGCCATTTAATATAAATAATGCAAGCAATATATATATATATATATAGATATATTTAAACCTTTGATCTTTAATCCAAGCCCATTAACAAATTTAGATAAGAAATTGATAAGTTTAGATAAATAATTCGCAACTTTCGTTTTTTAAGTAAAAAAATTCACTTACTCTATCATGTCATTCACAAGTTTAGATAAGTAATTCATAAATTCAGATTAGGAATTCACAAGTTCAGATAAGGAATTTACAACTTTCGTTTAAATAAAAAATTCATTTATTCTCTCAGGCCATTCACAACTTTGGATAAGGAATTCGCAAGTTCAGATAAAGAATTTACAAGTTCAGATAAAGAATTGACAAATTTATATAAGGAATTCGCAACTTTTTTTTAAGTAAAAAATTCAATTACTCTCTCAGGTCATTCATAAGTTTAAATAAGGAATTGACAAATTCAGATAAGTAATTTACAGATTCAAATAAGGACTACAAATTTGACGCTCGCGTTTCAACTTGATTTCTGGTGCAAGCTATCATTCTCAACTTTCCCCACAATACTAAGCCATCCCAATTTCCAAATATAAATAACATAATCACTATATTTTTCTATATAAAATACCTTTAGATATATTCGAGTATTCAATATATATTTGTTTAAAGTAAAAGCCTGCCATTAATCCACTTGTTTTCTTTAACGCACACATAAATAGCTGAATTCCTTGTATTTGTTTTCTCCATATATTAGATAAATTTCCAAAAAGACATACAAGATAAATTCCAGAATATATATACATACAAAATTAAAATGAAGAACATTGTGGCTTAATTGTTTACCTAATTTGTGCCCTTTTTTTGGAAAAAAAAAAAAATCACCTCATTTCTTTTTCAAATTAAATGCTTTGAACCTTTTTTTTTTTAATATTTTAGAGAATCATAATAAAATCAGAATTTTGCTTTATATTAATTTGTTGACATATCTTTGCTTTTAGGATTTAGGGTTTCTTAAAGTTGCAAATTCCTTATTTAAATTTATAAATGACCTGAAAGAGTAAGTGAATCTTTTACTTAAAAAACAAAAGTTGTGAATTCCTTATATAAATTTGTGAACTTGTTATCTAAAATTGTGAATGATCTAATAGTGTAAGTGGATTTTTCATCTAAAAAGTGAAAGTTGCAAATTCCTTATTTAAACTTATCAATTCTTTATTTGAACTTATTAATAAGCTTGTATTAAATATCAAAGGTTATATATATATATATATATATATATATATATATATATATATATATATATATATATATATATATATATTTTTTACATTATTTATGTTGAATGGCATTGGTGACCCAATGGTCACCAATATTTTGTGCAAACAAAGTGGTGGGAGTACGAATTCCACCCTACCACTTTGGGAATATTTAAGGAATATTAATATTTGCCAAAGCTTTGGTGACAGTTAGTGGGGGTAATTTTTTTAAATAAAAAAAATATAAAGGCAAATTGGTTTTTTTTTTTAATTTCAAAAAAAGACAAATTGAATTTAACATCTCTTTGGATATGAATATTTGAAACACCTTGTTGTCTTTTAGCATTTTTAAAGTTTTTTATTAGGGATTTTCCCAATTTTTTTCTAATATTATCAATTAAATGTTATATCTTGAAGGATGCATCATTTATTTCAGTACAAATAAAAATAAAATTTTTTATCTTTATAACATAACATAATATGCATTCGATTCATTGGATAATTCTATATAAAATATATATTTAAGATATGAAAACATGGATAATTGAATATTGAATAGGGTGAAGGGACACTTTTGTCTTGGAAGTTTTCACCGAAGGGTAATTTTGCTTCTAAAGTTTAAAAAATGGAGCAATTTTGTCCTAGCCGTTATTTCAGTTAATTTTAATCATTAATTGACTAAATATGCTGAGTTGGTAGTCCCTATGTCATCTACGTTATTTTTGTTAAGGTACAAATTTACCCCGAAAGTTTTAAATCTAATTTTTAAAAAGGATGAAGTAGATGATATATGGACCTCCGACGTAAATTTACATTTTAACAAAATTGATATGGATAACATGTGAACTATCAGCTTAGCATATTTAGTCAATTAAAGGTCAAAATTAACTGAGATAATAGCTAAGGTAAAATTGCTCCTCAAAAAATTTTCGGGGCAAAATTATCCCTTAACCCTATTGAATATTGTATAATAAAAAAAATTAAACTGATTTAATAGGAAAAATAAGAACAGAGGTTAAATTGATTTTTTTTTGGAAATTATATGAATAAAACATAAAATTGAATTCGAAATTTATAGAGTAAAACACAATCCTATTATCTTAAAAATACACTTTAATCCAATTTCTAATTAGGTTACAAATATTCCGTTAAATATTTTAAAATACTTAAATCTATTATTATTATTTGTAATTATGCCCAAATTATGATAATCTAATCTGTCCTAGTAAAAAGTATATAATTGTATAATTCAGACATCCTAATTAAATGAATTTAAAATATCTTTTTTTTATATCAAAAGTATCTTGATATTTATCTACAATTAAAAATATATTAATATATATTTTTATGAATTTGTTCCTGATAATTTGCATAATTTTGAAGGTAGGGTATTAAAATTTTCTCTTATTATTTATTACAAAAGAAAGCTAAAGTAGAGGAGACTTGCATGAACCAATTGTTTGACATTTTCTAATCACACATTTTAAATGGTACAATTAGTTAAGGTTTTACTTAACTTGATTGTGGTCAGTTTCGAATAGCTAAAATTAAGTTCAATTAAGAACTTTTCCATATGACGGCTAACTAAATTTTGTAAAAAAAATCATAAATTTCAAGCATATTCAATTTTATTTTGAAAATGCATAGCTTAAAAAAAAATACATGAACAGTGATCAATTATTTTGATTTTATGTAATATATTTATTATTCGGCCATTCAGAAAGAAAAAAACATTGGGCCGAGCCATTTAATTGAGTGAAATGGATTTGTCCGTTGGTAAAACTTGTCCTGATCCGGTTGGGTCTAAAGAATGTGGCTATTCCATCACAACGTGGTGATTCAAGGTTTGAATTTCTGTTTGGAGATGTATTCACATTTAATGTCTAACAGTACTTTAAATAGGATTGCCTCCAATAGGAGGATAGATGTGCTTGGCAAAAAAAAACTGGTCTTGATCCCCTTTTAATGAAAAAAAAATTAGTATCACAAGAAATCCTATCAAGGATTTGATGGCATAAATTAGGGATTATCCAAATTCAAATGAATCACTGAAATATCATCCTTTATCAACTCCATGCGAACAAATACGGTAAGTGACTTGCAAGATCTTTTTTTAAATAGGAAGATATTTGTTTCCCTGGTCAAACTGACGTGCAAGATCAACTCTTTTTTTATGGAAATTAATTAACCCACGATTTTGATATCAAGAATTAATATCCTCTAGGCTTTTCCTTACCACGATTTGGATTTGCTGGTTTGTAGGCAATGACAAAACCAATAACAATAAAGGACTTCAAATACTGTTTGTGTTGCTTCTTTTTTATTGATTTTTTTTTTTAAAGTTTGTTATTTTAATTGGCATTTTTTAATCAAAATGATTTAAACATTTGATCTCTAGTCTCCACCAACACCGTGTCTAATTATTACATCTAAGCTTGTTTTAGGTGGCAATATCAATTCCTCTTTATTTTATATAAGCACATACTTTTTTACTACCTTATGGCTGGTTTGGTTGGCTTATACATGGAAGGAAATTGCCTATATGCATTTCATCATTCCCACCACTTGGTTGGCTTAATGTAAGATAAGGAATTTTTTCTCTCGGATAGGCGAGGGCTTTTCTCTCAAGAAGTGAGAGCAGGGGAGTGAGGGCCCCTTCTAGATGACGGGTGAGCGCGTTTGGAGTGGCGGCGGTCTGTGTGTTAATTGGTGGTGAAATTCGGTGAAGGTTGGAGAGAGCCTCTCTATCCCTACTAGATGGAGAGTTAAAGGTGAGAGAGCGATAGGAATTTGGAGATCTTGGTTGGTGGTTTGGTGTGAGATTTGGCAACGGATTGGGGTGATATGTCAATTATGGAGATGGATGGCTTCAAGTGGGAGGATCCTGAAGATAAGACGCATGTGTTGATTGTATTAGTGGTGTCGAAGAAGTTGGTTCACAAGCCAACATCTAAATCCCTTGCTGCGAAGGTGTGGAATGTGACGGGGAAGGTCAGAATTGACGCTATCGAAGGCAATGTCCTCTTGTGCAAATTTGATAATAAGGAAAACTTTGAGAGGATTGTTCGGGACGACCCTTGGAGCATTATGGGACATCACATTGTGGTATGAATGTGGCCATCGTCGCTAGCTTTCTCAGAGGTTAATCTCCAGGTATGTGACTTATGGATTCAATTTCATGGAGTGCCTCAAGGGGAAAGGTGTTGAGCAATGTGTTTAAGTTTGGTAGTAGAGTTTGTCGTGTTATAGCTGTGGAGAATCCAAGGATTAATGGTAATATTACTCATAATTTTGTTAGGGCTACAGTAGAAATTGATCTAGCTGAGCCATTAATCATTGGCTTCCAGATAGTTAGGCCAAATAGTTCTAGCTCGTGGATAGATGTCAAGTATGAGAGGCTGCATCATTATTGCTGCTCATGTGGACGAGTTGGGCATGAGTCTAAAGTGTGTACTCAAGCTGTTGGTATGCCGTATGGGGGTGGTTGGGGTGTACCGATGGCTAGGGCAATTGTTGATATTGTTAGGGTGGAATATTATTTGAGGGCTTCAAGGGAACAGAGACAGAATGACAATTTAGGGAAGGATGTAGAAATGGAAGAATCTGTAAATAGCTCTATGGGAGGTATTAGGAAAATTGGCAGTATGGAAGTTAAAGCTGTAGAAAATCAAGGGGGAAAAGGTGGCGAGAAGTCAGTTAAAGTGGCATGTATGCAGCATGTGGATTCACAAATAAAGAAATTGGGTAGTAAGGTGGTGATGAAACCTGTTACTGCAAAAGAATTAGAGGAGACAGTTAGAAATTTTGTAGCACTTAAAAGCAGATTTATGGCTGGAAAAAATAACTCTCCAACAAGGAAAATGGGATTAAGGAGTAGATCTGAGGTAAGAAATATGTCCTTTGTGGAGCTGCCTAATAAGGAAGAAGAGAATCAAAAATCCAAGCCAGAAAACATGCTGGTGCCATGGAAACCTACTGTAGAAGAAGAGGAGTTGGCTGGGAAATTAAATGAGCTTAGCTTAAAGAGAAGTGTTGAGGATGAATGGTCTCCCCCAAGAGCTAAAAGAAGTAAATTCAAAGAGAATGATATATTGGCAGTAGAGGAAAATGGTGGGAAGTTAATGGTTGGCAGTTTTAATGTGGGTAAGTCTCTGGGTAAGAGGGATAAGGAAAGAAAAAAGAAACATGTTGTGGTTAAAACTTTGATGCTAGATGGGCTTGTGGATGTTCTTGTGGGAGTGGCAAAAGTGGAAGGAAACTTGTTAGATTCTGTTAAATGGGAGGAGGTGTCTTTTGAAGCTGATAATAGAAGGTTAGGTGGCTAGCCAGATGCAGCCACCAGAGGATTATGAGTGCCATGGGTTGGGACTGTCAAGGTTTGGGGGCTACCTTGATGGTTCGGCACTTAAAGCACCTATTAAAACAATATTTTCCTTGTGTTGTTTTTCTGTTAGAAACTAGAATGAAAACAGAAAAAATAAGGAGGAAGTTTAAGATGGATAGTGGCTTATATATGGATCCGGTTGGCTTGTTAGTGGGTTTGGCACTTTGGTTTACGGCTGTTGTTAATATGAGTTTTGTTAGTAGTTAGAGTAATTTCATACATGTAAAGGTAGATGGTTCGAGTATGGGATGGATTGGTTTTGTCACATTTGTATATGGGCCTCTTGAGAGGAAGAATAGGAGAGTATGGTAGGGAAAATTGAGATCGCTGAACCCTGGCTGTAATATTCCTTGGGTAATCATGGGTGATTTTAATGATTTGCTATATAGTTCAGACAAAAATGAGGGGAGAGTGTATGGTTCAAAGGATTTACAGAACTTTAATGAATTTATGGATGATTTATGTATAATAGAAGTGGATTTGAAGGGTGGACAATTCACTTGGATGAATGGTAGGTAAGGAGAGGCTTTTATTAGAGAAAAACTTGATAGGATTATTTGCAATCTATGCTGGAATGGAGTGTTTATGAAGGCTCAAGGGGTCATTTTAGAAGCGATTGGGTTGGATCATTGCCCTATTTTGCTAAACTTTGAGTATATGTGTAATGCCCCAAAATATGGTTAAGGCTAATGACTTCAAAAGTGATGTAATTATTAATAAACAAGCACTTTTAGAGAATATGATTTTAATTGAGATATGAATGTGTTACGATCAGTGCTTAAACCCTGTATTTAAGTTCAATTGTGGATTAACATCTAAATTGAGTTAAAATAGAGGGAGGACGCATAGTATGGTGAAATGGGAAGATAGTAAAACGTGTTTAGGCATTTTAGTAAGTATTGTGACAATCAGGGGCAAATTGGGAAATTTTCCGACCAATTAGTTATTTACTAAAGAGGAAACTCATTGGTAATTTAAAGATTAATAGTTAGAATTAATTGCCAAGAGATCAAGAGGATGGAATCATCTGTATGTGTGTACATGTGTGCTCATGAAAGTGAAAACAAGATCATGACACATGATATTATTTAGGCCATAGATGATGGTCAAACTTTCAACCACTCATTCCTCTCTTCTCTCTCCCTCCAAGTCGGCTAGTGGCATGGGAGCAAGGGAAAACTGATCATCTTCATCATCACCTCATTTCTCTCTCTCCAGGCCTCCATTTTCATCCCAACTTAAGGAAAAAAGAGAAAGTGAAAGGTAAAGTTTTGGCCTTGTAGATAATCTTGAATGCTTTAGACCTCTTCATTAATCTTGTTTATGGTGATGATAGCTTCTTCTCTATGGTTTTAGATTTTTGAAAGAAGGTGTTTGAGAGTTTGATAAAACTTGAAGGTTGGAGAATCAAGAAACTAACTTGAGGAAGAGGAAGAGATGAGTACAAGCTCTACTTTGACATATTGGGTGTGGTCATTGGATGAGGTTAGAGATTTATGGACATTTACCTTGATTTTCATGTGATTTTGGAATGAATTAATTGAATGGTGTAATGGGTTGGAATAGGTGTCATAATGTGTCATGAAGTCAATAGAATTGGTTTGAAATCTTGAAAGCAAAGTTGGTCATTTAGTGGTTTTGGATTGCAATGTGTTTGGAAGTGTGGAATGTGTCATTGTGATGGGAATTTGGTTGTTTTGGTGTTTTCAATGGGTTCTTTATGGAAATTTGTATAGGAAAAGGTTTAGTTGTTGATTTTAGGGGCTATTGGACACATTGGTTAAAATTTGGGAAATTCTGTCATCTGTTGTGTTTTGACTTCTATAAAGCCTCATTCAAGTGCTCAGGGGTATTACTTTAGTGCAGCATCATGCTTTCTCTTTTCCTTCAGCTTTTTAATCGCAGTTCCATGCCAAAAAGCAAAGGTGCATCGAATCACTTGCGAGTGATGTGGGTCCTCACTCGAGTTCTTGTATTTTGTATTATAAGGCCGCGTCTCGGGTTAGTACTCACACCCAATTTTTCAAGAGTGTCTTAGCACCCGCAAGTGTTGTGCCATCACTCGAGTACCAGAGTTAGTGCTTGAGTGCACTTCTCACTTTATGGCTTTCTTTGCTCTCAGGTAGTCACTTTCTGTGCCTCACTTTGTAGAACTCGGGTGGGCATGAGGCTACCACTCGAGTGTTGAGTTTATGACTCGAGTGCAGTGATCATTTTCTATCTCTGTTGTTGCTCTTGGTCAAGCACTAGCATATGAGTGAGCCATTCTTACTCGAGTGCAAGTTATTTCATCACTCGAGTGCATCATCTATCACTCGAGTGCATCAGTTAAAATCAGCATATTCACTTCCAAAAGGGAGGTCTTTGGTCAAGTTTTCCCAACCCTTTAGGCATGTGTTTAGGCTTTTGTGGCCACCTAAAGGTCTCAAATGATAACCAACTTTAAGTGTTATGAAAGTAAGAATTTGGAATAGAGATTAATCAGTCGTCCTTGATTTTGGTTGATAGGGTTTGATATTTGCCTTGTTTATGAGTAATCCGTGCCAGAGTACACTCGGAAAGAACAAGATAGTGACTCTTTCTCTTATATTGTATGTAATGCATTGTATGTTTGTGATGTCATTAGATTGTGGATATTTCTGTAAGTTGCATCGCCACGCCAATAGTCCTCTGGTAGCTAACAACGGTTCGGGTGAGTGCTGTGTGCATCCATGGTGGTGAAAGAGGATGAGGGTGGGGTGTGATATACCTTTGTAAATGTGAATACCGGAAAGTCAATGTGTAAATGTGAATGCTAGGAAGGCAATGTGCTTATGTGATAGCTTGTAGGCTGTGTTTCATGCTACTATGCTGCTTGATGATTTACTTGCATGATATGTGATTATATATGGCATGAGTGATTTGTTACTACTGGGATTCTCTTGAGTCTCATTCTTTTCATTGACTAACCTTCAGACAAGGCAAGTGGCTTCAAGGGGAAGGAGACGACTAAGGGTGGCTACGACTCCTTAGGGATACTTACATTTTGGTTGTTGGTTATCAAATTTTGGTTGGGATTACTGTACATATATATTTGGAATTATATTGTGTAATCACCTAATTGGGAACTATAAACCCCTTAGTTAATATATGAGACCCGGGGGTTGCCAGGATTTTTGTTGTACACTCTGATATGTATAAATGTGATTTAACTGCGTAGGGTAGTTATATTCAAAATTTGGATATAAGACCAGGTTAATTGGATTGTAAAAGGAATTTGTGAAAACCATATAGTGAAAATGGGATTTAAAATGAGTTTTGATTATCCGTTGGTCTTTAAATCATTTAATTACGCATTTTCGAATTATAATTACGGATTGTAAGTCAGGGGGTTTACATTTGTGGTATCTAAGCTATAGTTCCTGACAAGGGTAGAGTTTGCTAGGATAGTTGCCTTTGCAATAGAAGATGACTTCTGTTAATTGTTGTGTATACACATGTATGCTTTGCTATTGTGGATATATATGAGATTTGTTGACTATGTGTATACATTACCTATGATTCTAATGTGGTGAATCATTGTAGAATTGAAAGATATATTGGCTCGGCCAAAAACCAGACATGTAGACCCAGAAGTGGAGGTGGTTAATGACAATCCACCAGATCCTATGCTAAAAATAATGATGGGTTTGATTAGAGAACAGAGGGATATGATTAGCGAGCTGAGAAAAGAGCTCAAAGAAGAGAAAGCCAAACGAAATGAAGACCAGGTCTAGTCCACCTAGGAGGAGACCCAAGATGAGACCCAACCAGAAGAAACTGCAAAAGGGTCGACACGACCACTAAAGTCACCTCCTCATACCGAACCAAACCAAGAATCACATGGGGTTCCAGTTAGAGAAGAGAGAGATCTACAATACTGGATCTCAAAGTTCTGTAAACACTTGCCTCCAGTGTTCAGGGGAAGGTTTGATCCCCAAGCAGCCAAAGACTGGTTGAATCGGCTAGAGAAAATCTTTGAAGTCCTTGAGTCCTCGACTAAGGTGAAGGCACGCTTGGCAATGTATAAGCTGGAGGGAGATGCTGATCGTTGGTGGTGGAATATCGCCCTAAAGCTATGGAACAGAAATACACCATTAACCTGGGAGTTGTTTTGGCAGCAATTTAATGAAAAGTACTTTCCCAAGTCAGTGCGGCTGGAGAAGGAGACTGAATTCCTCTCTATCAAATAGGGTGATACAGAGACTTTTGACTATTATTTATCTCATTTCATCCGGCTGTCCAGGTATTCCTCTTATTTGCGGTGTATGGATGATGAGGAATGGAGTTCAGATATGCTGATACGTGGGTTGAGGCGTGAGTTGAGAAAGAGATTAGCCACCCACCAATTCACTGAGTTCAACAAAGCGGTAGAAGAATATAGAATCACCGAGAATAATCTGAGAGATTTGTATCCTACTAAGGGTATCGGTAGCCATAGTGAACCCAGTAAGGGTAATACTTCCCAGAAGCGAAAGGGTCCAGGATTCTCATCGTCTAAGGGCAGTGGTAAAAAGCCCTACCAATTTGGAAATCGTGAGCCTTAGAGATCCTTGGCGGAGTGGTTATGTCCCTGTTTTGGTAACCCACATTATGGTAGAACCTGTCAGGGTCAAATAATCTATTTTAATTGTAAACAACCGGGGCATATTTGTAGAGATTATAAGCGGCCACAGGCGGAGCAGAGATCGAGGACTCAGGGCAGAGTGTTCGCCATGACCCATGAGGAAGCCCTGAAGTCCCCTGATTTGATCCAAGGTAAAATTCTTCTTGATGGTCATTTGTTGCAAGCGTTATTTGACTCTGGTGCAAGTCACTCTTTCATTGCTTATGATTGTGTGAGACGCCTGGGATTACATGTGCATAGATTTCCATTTGATTTGGTTGTGTCGACGTCGATGGGTGTCAAGGCTATGACTGTTGAGGCCTATCTAAACAGTGTCATAACTGTGAAAGGACTTGAGTCCACCGTAGAGTTGATTTGTCTGCCGCTCTATCAATTAGACGTCATTTTGGGTTTTAATTGGTTGACGGAAAATAACATGTTACTTGATTGTGGCAATAAGAAGATAGTGTATACTGCTTCGTGAAATATGGAGGATGTGAATGCCAGTTTGAATTTTCTCTCAATGACCAAAGCTGAGAAATATCTGGAGAAGGGGTGCCAGAGGTATATGGTGTTCTTTTTCGTGCAAGGAGAGACTGAAGAAACTCTGAGTAGTATACCCGTGGTAAATGAATTCCCTGAGGTATTTCAGGACAATCTTAACGGATTACCTTCAGAAAGGGAAGTTCAATTTCCAATTGAGATTATCCCTGGAGTTGGTTCTATATCAAAAGACCCATATCGTATGGCCCCAAACAAAATGGCGGAGTAATAGAAACAGATTGAAGATTTGCTTGAGAAAGGGTTCATTAGACCCAGTGTGTCAGCATGGGGAGCTCCATTGTTGTTTGTAAAAAAGAAAGACTGGAGTCTATAGTTATGTGTTGATTATAGAGATTGAACAAGATTATCATCAAGAACAAGTACCCTCTCCTGAGAATAGATGACTTTTTAGATCAACTATCTGGTTCGTGTGTGTTTTCGAAAATTGATCTAAGGTTCGGTTATCATCAGCCGTGTGTGAAATGTAACCCCCTTCCACTATAGGCCGAGATTAGTTCGTACAAAACGTAATTAAGTTTGGATTAGAGACCGTAAGATGATTTGAGACTTATTCAAATTAAACTTCCCAAAATCATGGTTTACGAAAACTTTTAAAAAACCTGTTCACAACTGTCCCATATTCACATTTTAAATACACAAATGGCCTGTACAGGTTGATTCCATTCATACGTATCAGAGTATAGCATAAATTCCCGACACACTGGGGTTCCATTAATTAGTAAAGGGATTATACAAGGGCACAAAGCCAATAATTCTTTTTCCTTATCTGGGGATTACACAAAACTACACTATACTTTCAAAATATACAACTATTTACCCCAACATATCCAATAAATTTTACATTGATAACCATTAACCAAAATAAAACTCCTAAACTGGAGCTCTAATTGCTCTTCGTCAACCGCTTTCCTTTTGATCCTTCGGCCCTATCTAAAATTTGTTTTTGGGAGAGTGAGATTTTAAAGAATCCCCGTAGTAACAAAATCACTCATAATATGCACAACATCAAAGCATTAAAATAAATAATCTATACAACACACGGCAATCACAACAACAGTTGCAACGGTCGGGGTAGGTATCATGGGCATCGCCCCCTTACGACGGCTCACGCTGAACTGCTTGCAGTATTGAACATCTACACGAACATATCACATATATCACCACAGCTGGGATCTATATAAAATATTTCACAATAGGCAGCCCTACGGGCTGGATACTCAAACAGGAATCCATGATTCCATAACGTAGCCTTGGCACTTACAACGGCCGAGGTAGGTATCTGAGCATTGCCCCCCTATGGCAGCTCACGTTGAACTGCTCGCGCTGTAATGCCCTATGGCCTATAACACATTCGTAATGATAAACATGCATACCAAGTATCATACACAACATGAGAGAAGAGTCACTACCTTGATCCTTCCGGGTGTGTCCTGGCGCTGGTCTCTCTCGAGTAGGGCAAATGTCAAATCCTATATTCATAATTAGGGACGAAGAGTCAATTCTCTATTCCAATTCTCAATGACTTCTTAATACTTAGTTTGGTTATCATTATTGCTCTTTTAGAGTCATTAAATACCCCTAACAAAACTCCTAAAGGGTTGGAAGAACTATACCAAAGATCCCCTTTTGGAAGCATAAAAACTGATTTTTTACTGCTGCACTCAAGTTAAGATGGCCTCACTCGAGTGTTGGTAGGGACACTCGAGTGAAAAAGGCCTCACTCGAGTGATGGTATGGTCTGCACTTCAAGTTCTAGAAAGTGAGGACAGAAAGTGATTGTCCGAGAGCATAAAAACTTTCAAAGAAGAGGAGCACTTGAGTGAAGAAGACCTCACTCGAGTGACAACTTAACACTCGCAAGTGTTAAAGCGCACTCTTGAATTTTGGACGCGAGTGATGTAACACCCCGAATTTTGAGACTTGGGGCTAGAGAATAAGCCTGAGATTAGTGGACTGCTAAGCCCTGGTTTAGCAAGATCCCAAATTGTGATTAAGAGACAATGACTCCAAAAGTGGATGTGGTTAGTGATAAATAACCCTTTTGGAGAATATGATATGATTTAGGATTCGAATGTGATTCGTATGTGTTATGAGCAGCGCCAAAACCCTGCATTTGAGTTCAATTATGGATTAACATCTAAATTGAATAAAAATAAGGGGAAGGGCGTATGTATGGTGTAAATGAATAAAAAAATGAATTTGGTGGTAATCCAAGAGATATTACCATAATCAGGGGCAAAACGGTAAAGTTACCAACCAATTGGTCAGTTACCGAAGAGGAAACTCATTGGTAACTTCAAGATCAATGGTTAGGATTGATTTGTGCAAGAGATCAAAGGGTGGAATCCCATGTGCATGTTCCTATGTGAACTCATGAAGATGGATCAAGATCATGACAAGTGGCAAGATGTGAACCCTTGGATCTTGGTCAACATTTCAAACTCATTTTTCCTCTCTCCCTGTCTACTTGGTTGGTTTTGGCATCCCAAAAGCTGATCACTCTCTTCATCATCTTCATCTCTCCAAAGCCTCCATTTTCGCTTAGCTCAAGGAAGAAAGAGAAAAGAATAAGGTGAGATTTGGCTTGTTTCTTGTCCTCTAATGCTCTAATCACCTTCTATAAAGTTGTTCATAGTGATGAGAGCTTCATCTCTATGATTTTATATTTGTGAGAGGAGGTGTTCTGGAGCTTGAGCAAAAGTGGAAAGATGAAGAATCAAGGAATTGGTTTGGGAAAGAGGAAGAGGTGAGCATTTGCTTCCTTTTGATCTAAGTTTTGTAAGTTTTGGTTTAGTTTAGTGAATTTCAAATTTTTCCCTGATTTTCTTGTGAGTTTGGATTGGATGAATTGGGTTGTGCTTTATGTTGAAAATGGTGTCATGTTGTGGTATTTAATCATTGGAATTGATTTGAATTGGATTAGACGCATTGGTTGCAAAACTGGAAATTTTGTCCAGTGTGAATTCTGTCTGGGCAGTCTGGTTGTGTAGATGTTTTGACTGGGCAAAGGATGTCAGAAAATTATGAAACTTTCTAGTCTTAAATTTCACATCTCAAGCTTCAAAATGGACACATAATTTGTGCCATTTCGTTTTGTCTTCTGTGAGTTATAGCTGTCCAAAGTTTGAGGTCGAAAATGAACACTGTTTTGGGACAGTCTTGAGTTTTAGGGAATTATGTATTTATGTGGTGATTTCCAATATAGGCCAATATTTTTCCTGTGTAGAGGACTTTAATAGCTTTCATTTGGCTTTGGGATCACCTCATTTCAAATTTTTTGGAATTAGTTATGAGTTTTGGAAATTCAACCAAGAAACTGGATTTTCTTGGCCACGGCCAACGGATTCTAGGCCGTGGCCCAAATGTTTCTGGGTAGTTTTTGGCCGCGGCCAGTGGATTTGTGGGCCGCGGTCAACCCCCAAAAATCAGTGTTTTGCACTTTTAAAAGGAGATCTTTGGTCAAGTGTTTCCCAAGCCTTTAGGCATGTGTTTAGGCTTTGATTAGCCACCTAAAGGTCATGAATGGTAACCAATTTTAAGTGATATGAAAGTAAGAGTTTGGAATAGAGAATAACCCTATGTCCTTGCTTTGATTATAGGGTTGATGTTCGCCCTGAACGTGGTTCGATATTCGCCTGGTCGTGAGTAAGCAGTGCTGGAGCTTACGTGGAAAGAGTGTAGGGAACATATCTCTTCTGCTTGTATTTGATATATGTGTTAGTGTGTTGGTGCATGTCTTAGCTTTGCATGATTATGTGTAATTTGAAGTTATGTTTCAATTTATGCTATGGCCATATGTATGTTGTTCGAAGCATTGAGCTTACAAATTGTCTTTGTTTTAGCATGAGTTATGTGATGCAAGCATGTCATGCATTAAACATCTATCGTACATGCATATTGATATTGTTTACCTACAAAGATTCTCTCGAATCTCACCCTCCCCTACTAACCTTTCAGACAGGGTAGTGGATCGAGGATGGAGCATGCAGCCAAGGGTGATGAGGACTCCTTCAGGTTGTCATTCTGGTAGTTGGTTATCATCCTAGATGGGATATATGTACTTGGGATGAGCATTTGAGTATTTGTATATGTATTTGAGGAGAATTGTGTAATCCCCATATGAGGGCTTGTATGGGCGAATGTGCCCTATAAAGCTTGAGTTAATATATGAAAACTGGGATTGCCGGGATTATTATATTGAGTACTCTGATATATTTAAATGTGATTTATCTTTGTGTAGTAATTGTATTCGGAATGTGAATGTGAGATCAGGTTATGAATGATTTCGAAAGGTATTTATGAAAACCCCATCTGGTGATAGGTTGTAAAATGTAGTTTTGTTTCTTATTGGTCTCTATTTCACTTTAATTGCGTATTTCGGATATAATTACGGAAGGGGGTTACATTTTTGGTATCAGAGCTGCAGTTCCTGGCAAGTAAAGGATTTGCTAGGATAATGGCAGTAGGTTCTACCTTAAGTCATAGAGAATGACTTTGTTTGTTTATGGTATACATATTAAGGTCCCTGCTGGTTGTGGATATTTGGGATTTTTAGATTATGTGTATACATTATTTGGTTATCCTGAATTTGTGTGTTTAAAAGTCCTTAAGACTTAGGGGCTGATATGCCTTAGGCTGGCGGAGATTTTTGAGTTTATGCTGGAGTGGATGATGCTCCTTGGATTTGAGGGAAGTGATTTCCCGGTTCAACTGAGGTTGAGGTTTACGAGATGAATTGTTATCCAAGGATCAGACTCAATAGTCAAGCTGGTCCTTAGGAGGTTGATATGACCTATATGGTCTGTGGTACCAAGATGTGGTACTAGATTGGAATTGAAATGTGTATTAGGTATCCTGAGGTTGCTAGTGTTCATCTAGCATAGGGAAAAGTGATTCTGCAGAGAATTTGAATTTGAAAGAGTTATCTACGAGGATTTGAAGTGGAGAAGGCAACCTACGGGGAGTTCTGATCGGAGAGGGCTACCTACGGTGACGTCTGATCGGAGCGGCTATTTGTGTGTTTATTACCTGCGGCCCACTGGGGGTGTGTATGGCACACAGTGGGAGGACTGTGCCTTCGGGGCGGTGGAGATACAGGGGATATGTGAATCCTGGGTGAAATGTGAGTAACCCAGTTGCCTGCCAGGCTCAGTGTAAGGGCCGGCCAGTGGAGCCCTGGTACGTAGTTGACCAGGGGGTGGGCACTCTGAAGGGGTGTGACAATATATAAAAAAATTTGTGACAGCCGCCATGACGACAAACCCTAGTGTGCAGCCCTTAATTAAAATTGTCACAAAACACTTAATAATTCCAATTTAAATTCACAATTATCCATAATAATTGTCATTAGCCCTTAATCAAAATTTGAGGCATTACATGAAAGCAGAAGATGTACCAAAGACTGCTTTCAAAACGAGATATGGGCATTATGAGTTTCTGGTGATGCCCTTTAGGCTAACCAATACACCTGCGGTATTCATGGACTACATGAATCTTGTCTTTTGACAGTATCTGGATCAATTTTTTATTGTGTTTATTGATGATAGTTTGATATACTCCCAAAGTAGGGAGGAGCATGAGCATCATTTGAGAATTATATTGAACATATTACGTGAAAAGCAGCTCTATGTCAAGTTGAGTAAGTGTGAGTTCTGGCTGTCAGATGTCAAATTCTTAGGCCATGTTATCTAGCAAGAAGGGGTCTCGGTGGATCTTAGTAAAGTGGAAGCAGTATTAGACTGGAAGAAGCCAGAATCTGTAGCTGAGATACGCAGTTTTTCTGGGTCTTGTTGGTTACTACCGGAGATTCATCCAGAATTTCTCTCGTATTTCCTTGCTGATGACCAAGATCACAAGAAAGGATCAGCCGTTTGTGTTGTATGAGTGTTATGAAAATTGTTTTGTTGAGCTGAAGGAAAGGTTGACTACGGTATATGTATTGATTATACCTGATCCCAGCTTAACTTATGTTGTGTATAGTGATGCGAGTAAGTAGGGATTAGGGTGTGTCCTTATGCAGTAGGGACGTGTGGTGGCCTATGCCTCCTGATAGCTGAGACCTCATGAAATGAATTATCTCACCCATGATTTGGAGCTTGCGGCAATTATGTTTACGTTGAAAATATGGCGGCATTATTTGTTTGGTGTGACGGTAGAATTGTACTGCGACCACAAGAGTCTCAATTATTTGTATGATTAGAAAGAGTTGAATATGAGACAGCGTTATTGGATAGAGTTGTTGAAAGACTACGACCTAGAAATCAAATATCATCCCGATAAGGCAAATGTAGTTGCGGATGCTCTTAGTTGAAAGACGATGCTTGTGGCAGCCATTATGATACAAGAGGGGAAATTGATAGAAGATTTTCGGGATTTGAATTTTTCGAACAGATCGTCTGTGCCAATTTCAATGTTTCCCAAAGGGAAAGTGATTTGAGAGCCGAAATTGAAGAAGCTCAAAGGCAAGATGATCGGGTACAGTCTATTTGGGCTAGAATCGAACGGGGAGAGCTCAAGACTATGATTTGTCGCCTGGTGGATTAGTCTGTTATAAAAAGAGAATTTGTGTTCGACTTACGGCGGGATTGAGGCAAAAGATCTTAGATGAGGCACACGAACCGATATACTCTTCACCCTGGTATGATTAAAATGTACCATAATTTGAAATCTTTGTATTGGTGGCTGGGATTGAGGAGCGATGTGACCAAATATGTGGCACGGTGTCTTACTTGCTAGAGAGTAAAGATTGTGCACCAAAGGCCATCGGGTTTGCTGTAAAATCCTGAGATTCCAGAATGGAAATGGGAAAGTGTGACCATGGACCTGGTGGTAGAATTGCCCAGGATCAGGAATTATGATGCGATCTGGGTTATTGTTGACCGGTTAACAAATTTGGCATACTTTATACCGATCAATGCTAGTTACTGTCATGCCTTTACCTTGTTTTAACCTTTTTTTTAGAGTATTCGAAGAAAACAATATGCGATTTAGTGGGCAACAAAGGAATAACATGAATATACTGATAATAAGTGCATGATTACATAAATTCCCCATAGGGGTTTATACATGATCATTACCATCAATGTAGCCACACAGGGCTACTTGGGTATCTAAACCCGTCCCAGTGAAACAGAGACATCTCTAATCTTCGTTACACCATTGCAATCCCCTCATATGGTTCTCTGCATTGTTTTTAGCATATCTTCTGTCTTTTCCTGTCTAAATTGTTGATAGGGGAGGGTGAGATTCGAGAGAATCTTAGTAGAAAAACAATACCAATATGCATGTACGATAAATGTTTAATGCATGACATGCTTGCATCACATAACTCATGCTCACACAACGACAAATCTGTAAGCTCAATGCTTCGAACAATATAATTATGGCCATAGCATAAATTGAAACATAGCTTTAAATCATTCATACATATTTCACATAATCAAGCAAAGCAATAACATGCATCAATACACTAACACAAATATCATATACATGCAGGAGAGGTAAGTTCGCTACCTTAACCCTTTTCCACCTCGAAACGTGTGCCTCATAAAGTGTGCTAGCAGCTTGGACTCCATATTTGATCCTACAATTCCAAATTTACCATTTAGAAACTTCCATGATGTTTCTGGGGGTTATATGAGCCTATTATGAAAATTTACTAAAATGCCCCCGGGGGCCCGGCTCGGCCCCACCTTACCTGGTCCGGCTGTACTTTTTTTCAAAATTTTGACATGGGCTATTCTGATATATTTTTACCCAAGGAATCTATTTCCAAACTTGGAATTATCAAATTCAATGTCAAATTACAAAATTACCCTTGACAGCCCCACTTTAAGGGTTTCAGGGGCGTTTTCATAATTATGCTTTTTCGGCCTTTTTCGAAAAAGTGACCAACTGTAACCCCACCTAATTTTCTCTCCTGAACTCAATGGAACCATTAAATTATTGAAAATCCAACTCTAAGGCCCATTTAAAGCCCTGACCAGAATTACACAACTTTCCGGGGAAAATTGGGGTTTTATCGATTCCGGCTTCGCAGACACGTTTCTTTCTACTCCTAATCACTTTATTAACCATTACATTAGGTTAGAACTACCATTTAGTATCAATTTTTACAGCATAGCACTTCTAACACAACATTTCCAAATTTTACAAATAAAGACAATTCAGCAAAATTTCACCGATTAAATTGTCCACAACAGCCAGAATAATCAGATTGAAGTTTTAGAAGTTACCTCAAACTCCCTCTGACTTTTCCTCTTATGGCTGAACCCCAGACCTTCTTAACAAGGAAAATTCAGCTTCAACAACCTTCAAAATACATGGAAGACTAGCTTAGGAGAAATATTATACGCATAGGTACGAATTCACCAAAGAAATCGACCTACCTTACGAGTTTTCTTCCTTTCTCTCTCTAAATGCTCTTAAACCTCTCTCTCTCCTATGGCTGTTGCAACATGACGGAAATGAGAAGAGGATGAATATGAGAAATATCTTCTAAGTTCATGCTTATGTCACCTTTAATTATGATGATGTCATAATTCCCATTTTTGGATTTTTCAGAAATTTTGCTTGATTTTCTGCCCTAACTTTAAAAAATCATAACTAATTATAGAAAAATCAAAATGAGCTGATCCTAAAGCCAAATGAAAGCTATTTAAGTTTACGTCACTGAAAAAATGTGGACCATTACCAGAAATCACCACACAATTCCAGAATTATACAAAATTCACTACTGCCCCAAAACAGAGTCTAGTTTCGACATCAAACTTTGGACAACCAGAACTCCAAGCTCAAAAAATGAAATGACACAATTTATATGTCCATTTTGAAGCTTGAAATGTGAAATTTAAGACTGGAAAGTTTTAGAATTTTTAGACATCATTTTCCCATTCAAAATATCAACATAAACAGACTGCCTGGCAAGAAGTTTCAATGGACAGAATTTCCCAACTTTCCATTTAATGTTCCAAAGCAATCCAAAGCAATTCCAATGACCAAATAACACAACATGACATCAATTGCACCAATTTACACCATTCAATTCCACCATTTCAAAATCACACAAAATCAGGGCAAAATTCACAATTCTCATCATGTTCTCCAGAAGTGTTCATTTATCACTAATCACATCCACTTTTCAAGTCATTTACCCTTAACCGAAATTTTAAATCCTGTTAAATTGGGGCTTAGTAGTCCATTCATTTTAGGCTTATTCTCTAGCCTCAAATCTTAAAGGTCAGGGTATTACAGTTACTCTCCAGACAAACTGGCAGAGATTTACATATGGGAGATTGTGAAGCTTCATGGCACATCGAAGAACATTATTTTCGACCGAGATCCCCGATTCACTTTGAGATTCTGGAGGACCTTGAATAAGGCTCTAGGTACTCAACTGAGATTTAGTATAACCTATCATCGTCAGACAGATGGACAGTTGGAGAGGACTATTCAGATGCTGGAGGATATGTTGTGAGCATATGTCCTCGATTTTAAAGGGAACTAGCACTAACTCCCCGCGCGATGCGCGGGGAGCAGTACATTAATAGCATCAAAAAAAAATCTACCAACTAATTAACAGGATACAATACATTACTCAGATACTACTACACTTGTCAAAACTTACAATACAGTTACATGCAACTGAACACTTATTCATTCCATGACATTACCTATACATGAATCACATGTAAAGTACTAAATTAAAGTACGTGATAGAGAACAGGTGACCACAGATCCATAAACATGAAAGCTGCACTGTATAATACACAGGGAGTTAGGAAGAAATGTTGGGAACAGGTGGCCACAGATCCATAAACATGAAAGCTGCACTGTATAATACACAGGGCAGATCATGAATCCCAGAATTGAAAGACAGCATGACAAGACATTAGGTAAATTTTGATAAAAGTAGCCAGGGTAATAAGGAATTCAAAGATGAAGATGACATGACATATTCTAGGATGCATACAAAAATCAACTTCAGACTGTGTAAATATCAGACAGAGCATAAAAAATGGCAGGAGCATGCTTGTTATCCATGTTTAAGGTTTGGACCTATGATGCTTTACAGGAGGGAGTAAAAGGCATACCTTAAATGTGAAAAAAGCGTTCATTATAAGGCCACAGAAATAGTCTGATGGAAGTACAACAATGCAATTAGAGAAAAGAAAAGTCATCGAATTTTTTCCTACTTGCAGATAGATAGAAGACATAAAGGTATAAGACCCTATCTTTGAATAGCTTGCACAAGCTCATAATCACCCATTGCAAGGTCAGCATAATAGTAGACGTAGGTTGCTTCCTTTATGTCTTGTATTGTCAACAGACAAAAATCACATTAGTTACATCATAAAGTTGTCACTATTGCAAAAGGTTGCAGCAAAATTAATGTAAGAGAATGATTTCAATTCAGGATTCACTCAAACACAAAGACAAAAGCAAGTCAAAGATGATGATGACAGGACAAATTCTGGGATGCTTCCAAAAATCAACGTCAGACTGTGTTGATATCAAGAAAAGCATAAAAAAGGACAGGAGCATGCTTTTTAAGAGACATCATTAAAGTGAAACTCTCTCATAAACTCAGGTTCATAATACAAATGGAAAAGGAAACAGGCAATTTGCTACGCCATCTATTAAGCAAATATTCTGACGTTCATGACAGTGTAGCATTTAAAACTGCTTTGGTTGCTTTGGAATAAAATAATTTGGAAGTTTGACTACAATCAAAAGGGAGAAAATGAAATAAACTCCTTCCAACAATTGGAAGTTTGAGGTGCATTTAGTAATTTTACAATGAGATATATTATAGCTTCGTTTTGTGTATGACATAGGTATAATGTATATAAACTCTAACCTGACAGTAAGGCGTTGATTATGCAGAAATGCAGAACTCCGAGTCAATATCTTTACCAAAAAGGGTAAGATTTGACTGAATATGTATGGTCCCTTTTTTTAAAGTATAATAACACAAATGTTAATGATTTAAAGGAGATAGGCTATTTATTTGGCAGCATATCTATACCAGAAAAACCTTAAAAGGTGAATGAGTCATAAATATATTTTATGATTAGACTACATTAAAAGACGTGAAAGGAACATGCAAATTGAAAAACATGATTTGAAGGATCAAATCAATATAACAAAGTCCCAGATATACTTCTTTTAGCTATGCCATTAGGTATAAACCGAAAGTGTAGTTTGAGGCCAACTTACATACTAAGAGAAATTCAGGATAGCACACATGAAGGTTCTGTCCACTCACAACTCCCACATGCAAATTAATAACAAACTGTGATAACTACAAAGTAAGAACTTATAAAACGATGGATAAACACACAAATTAAGAAGGATCCTAACAGTTGGTCGAAACACATTGATAACATTCTTGATACAACACGTAAAGCACACTGAAATGCTTTCTTAAAATTGCTTAGCAATGAGGATGAGGATGAGGCACAACAAAAATATACAGCATGGATATCCTCTGGTCCTCTCTCTCTCTGAGAGCTAAACAATGTTTCGTTAGATGTCCATTTTTGAAGTGGACATGGGTAGTAGGTTGGAGCTCCATGTACAGTTTCACCTAACTGCCTCCCCCACTCTGCAACACCAAAAAACTCGAGCTTTTGTAGCATCGGTCCTCACCAAACATAGGACCAAGCGCTTTATGAATGGTTTTCTTTCCAGGACAGCTATGTTGCGGGTCATCTAAACAATGAGTTGTAAAAAGACGAAGCAATCACTAACTCACAAAAAAATGTAGACAGCATTGGCTTTAAATACTTTACATTAAGGAAAAAATTGAAGAATGTAAAAAACTATAAATAGTAATGCATCTTACATGCAATGGATCCATTAGTTGAACTCGTCCCAGGCGGAATGGATGGTAAGCACACTTATGACGTCCGACAAAGAGATCTCTGTTTTTAAATGGGTCAGGAGATACCAACATTTGACTCAAAACAGTGATTAAACCCAGGTGTACCGATCTGTTCCAAGTTACAGATCTTGAAGCAAGATACAAATATGTTGGAAACCGGATAACATCCTCCGTAATGATCTTTTCCAACTTACCTAAGTTAATTTCTTCAGACAGGCCTTGAAGCAAGCTCTAAAGAAACGCAACACGACCGTCAACTTCTATGGGCGAAAACACCTAAATGCAGACCCAAAAAACAGAGGGGATGTTAACAGAGCTGTGCCTGAGAATTCCTTTAGTTGTTGTCCATATTTAAATAAAGGAATGTGTGAACATTCGAATAAATAATTACCGGGCGGTGGCATTGATGCAGCACGCTGAGAAGTGAGTCATCTCGTTTTAGATTGGCAGTTACTTGAAGAACCCACCAAAACAGAGACTCAAGGTCTTTGTAGTGTTGCAGCGGTGTTCCTTCTACGGCCATGGGCAGATTCAGAAATGGAAGGCTAGATTGAAGAACGGAGCACCTGGTTTTTCAGCGCTAAAAAAGAGATGCTCAAGGTGTGTTATTCGATGGAAATAAAAGGCATACAGAAGTAGAGGTAAAGAACGGCGGGAGGTTTGAATTTTTTGATTGCATTGACTGAAATTTGAATAGGTCTTGTACTTCATCTGACGCACAATGGCCCACATCTTTTTGTGGCTGGTTGAAACAAATTGGAGGAGCCGATAGTTTTTTGTAGCCGAGTAGGTGCTTATGAACAGTGATCTGTGAGACAAGCCATGTAGGAGCCGCTTTTTGAAGATCGGCTCAGTGGAAGAGTATTCTTATTTATATAGATTGGGACTATTTCCTTCCACTTGTCAAGTTCAACTACAACAACAGCTATCATACGAGCATTCAGATGGCTCCGTATGAAGTATTGTATAAAAGGAAGTGCCGATCACCTTTGTGCTAGAACGAGCTATCTGAGAGAAAGCTTTATGGGTCGGATCTTGTTGATTAAACCTCAGAATAGATATGAATCATTCGGAAGAAGCTCCTTATAGTGCAGAGTCTACAGAAAACCTCCGCTAACAATAGGAGAAGACCTCTAGAGTTTGAGCATGGTGATCATATGTTTTTAAGGGTGTCTCTAGTCACCGGCATCGGGAGAGCTATCAAACGACAGTAGCTGAGCCCAAGGTATATAGGTCCTTTTAAAATTCTTACGAGAATTGGGCCTGTTGCTTATCGGGTAGCCTTACCCCCAAACTTGAGCAGGCTCCATGATATGTTTCACGTTTCTCAACTGAAAAAGTACCAACCGGATCCATCTCACATTATTGAATATAAAGAAGTCAAATTGCAAGACAACTTCATATATGCGGTAGAGCCAGAACAGATTATTGATCGGGAAGAATGACAGCTCAGACACCGAAGTATTCCATATGTGAAGTTGATCTGGAAGGGAATGACTCAGAGAGAAGGAACTTGGGAAGCGAAAGCAGATATGCGAAGACATTATCTGGAGTTTATGGCTCAAGTTATGTGACAAATTTTGAGGAAGAATTTTATTTTATAGGGGGAGAATTGTAATGTCCCAAAATGTGGTTAAGGGCTAATGACTTTAAAAGTAATGTAATTATTAATAAACAAGCACTTTTAGAGAATATAATTTGAATTGAGATATAAATGTGTTATGATCAGTGCCTAAACCTTGTATTTAAGTTCAATTTTGGATTAACATCTAAATTGAGTTAAAATAGAGGGAGGATGCATAGTATGGTGAAATGGGAAGATAGTAAAACGTGTTTAGGCGTTTTAGTAAGTATTGTGACAATGAGGGGCAAAATGGAAAATTTTTCGACCAATTAGTCATTTACTAAAGAGGAAACTCATTGGTAATTTAAAGATTAATGGTTAGAATTAATTGCCAAGAGATCAAGAGGATGGAATCATTTGTATGTGTGTATATGTGTGCTCATGAAAGAGAAAACAAGATCATGACACATGACATTATTTGGGCCATAAATGATGGTCAAACTTTCAACCACTCATTCCTCTTTTCTCCCCCCTTAGTTAGGTAGTAACATGAGAGCAAGGGAAAATTGATCATCTTCATCATCACCTCATTTCTCTCTCTCCAGGCCTCCATTTTCATCCCAACTCAAGGAAGAAAGAGAAAGTGAAAGGTAAGGTTTTGGCTTTATAGATGATCTTGAATGCTTTAGACCTCTTCATTATTCCTGTTTATGGTGATGATAGCTTTATCTCTATGGTTTTAGATTTTGAAAGAAGTTGTTTGAGAGTTTGAGAAAACTTGAAGGTTGGAGAATCAAGAAACTAGCTTGAGGAAGAGGTGAGTATAAGCTCTACTTTGACATATTGGGTATGGTCATTGGATGAGTTTAGAGATTTGTGGGTTTTTTCCCTGATTTTCATGTGATTTTGGAATGAATGAATTGAATGGTGTAATGTGTTGGAATAGGTGTCACAATGTGTCATGAGAACAATAGAATTGGTTTGAAATCTTGAAAGCAAAGTTGATCATTTAGTGGTTTTAGATTGCAATATGTTTGGAAGTGTGGAATGTGTCATTGTGATGGGAATTTGGTTGTTTTGGTGTTTCTAATTGGTTCCTTATGGAAATTTGTATGGGAAAAGGTTTGGTTGTTGATTTTAAGGGCCATTGGACATATTGGTTAAAATTTGGGAACTTCTGTCATCTACTATGTTTTGGCTTCTGATAGAGCCTCACTTGAGTGCTTAGGGGTATTACTTGATTACAGCATTATACTTTCTCTTTTCGTTCAGCTTTTCAGTCGAACTTCATGCTAGAAAGCAAAGGTACATCATCTCACTTGTGAGTGATGTGGGTCCTCACTTGAGTGCATCTTGTTTCACTCGAGTGTGCATGTATTTTGCATTATAAGGCTGTATCTTGTGTTAACACTCGCAGCCAATTTTTTAAGAGTGTGTCTTAGCACCCATAAGTGTTGTGCCATCACTCGAGTGCCAGAGTTAGTGCTCAAGTGTAGTTCTCACTTTAAGGTTTTCTTTGCTCTCGGGTAGTCACTTTCTGGTCCTCACTTTGTAGAACTTGGGTGGGCATGAGGCTACCACTCGAGTGTTGAGTTTATAACTTGAGTGCAGTAATCATTTTCTGTCTCTGTTGTTGCTCTCGATCAAGCACTCACATGAGTGAGCCGTTCTCACTCGAGTGCAAGCTATTTCATCAATCGAGTACATCAGTTAAAATTAGTTTTTTCACTTCTGAAAGGGAGGTCTTTGGTCAAGTTTTCCCAACCCTTTAGGCATGCGTTTAGGCTTTTAGTAGCCACTTAAAGGTCTCAAATAATAACCAACTTTAAGTGTTATGAAAATAAGAATTTAGAATAGAGATTAATCAGTAGTCCTTGATTTTGGTTGATTGGGTTTGATATTTGCCCTGTTCGTGAGCAATCTGTGCCAGAGCACACTCGGAAAGAACAAGGTAGTGACTCTTTCTCTTATATTGTATGTAATGCATTGTATGTTTGTCATGTCATTTGATTGTGGGTATTTCTGTAAGTTGCATCGCCACGCCAATAGTCCTCTGATAGCTAACAATGGTTCGAGTGAGTGTTGTGTGTATCCCTAGAGGTGAAAGATGATGACGGTGGGGTGTGATATACCTTTGTAAATGTGAATACCGGAAAGGCAATGTGTAAATGTGAATGCTGGGAAGGCAATATGCTTATGTGACAGCTTGTAGGCTGTGTTTTGTGCTGCTGTGCTGCTTGATGATTTACTTGCATGCTATGTGATTTTATGTGGTATAAGTGTTTTGTTACTACTGGGATTCTCTTGACTCTCATTCTTTTTATTGACTAACCTTCAGACAGGGCAAGTGGCTCCAAGGGGAAGGAGACGACTAAGGGTGGCTACGACTCCTTAGGGATGCTTACATTTTGGTTGTTGGTTATCAAATTTTGGTTGGGATTATTGTACATATATATTTGGAATAATATTGTGTAATCCCCTAATTAGGAACTATAAACTCCTTAGTTAATATATGAGACCCGGGGGTTGGTGGGATTTTTGTTGTTCACTTTGATATGTATATATGGAATTTAACTGCGCAGGGTAGTTATATTCAAAATTTGGATATGAGACTAGGTTAATTGGATTGTAAAAGGAATTTGTGAAAACCCTATTGTGAAAATAGGATTTAAAATGAGTTTTGATTATCTGTTGGTATCTAATTTATTTAATTACGCATTTTTGAATTACAATTATGGATTGTAAGTTAGGAGGTTTACAATATGGAGCTCAAAACTCCATGGAGATTCAGATTTAAGAGTTTTTAGGGTGATGAACCTGAATTTCTGCAGCTGGTTTGTGATAACTTGGGAGGCAAGGGTGAGTGTGAAGACTTGGTGGCTTATTTTCAAAGGAGTTTGGACAAGGTTAGGAAGGTGTTAGGTCATTTATAGTAAGGAGAAATTTTCAAGTAATAAAAAAGCTAATAGAGGAGTTAGTAATACAATTTAAAAGCTGTTATTCTAAGGATGGGGGCTGGAAGACGCAAAAAGGGTGAAGGAAATTACCTCTAAGCTTGAGGATTTATAGAAAAAGGAGGAGAAGTATTGGGCACAACGTTCAAGAGTGCAATGGCTTATGTAATATCCCGATTTGTGATTAGGACTGATAACTCTGATAATCATTGTAATAAGTGTAATTAAGCACTATTATGATTAATGTAATGTAAATTTTGGGAATAAATACATGTGGTATTTAAGATCAATGGTTGTGATTCTTTGACCGTGGGTCGGAATCCTATGCTCTGTGTTTATGTGAGCTCATAAGAGAGTGATTAAGATGAGGACATGTGGCATTGGGTGAGCCATTGGATGTGGCACTAGGGGACAAAAATCACTTTTTCTCTTCTTTCTCTCTCTTGTGCGGTTGTGTGTGTGTAGGGAGAAAGAGTGACATCTCCATCATCATCATCATCTCTCCTTACCTCTCACTTTCTCTCTCCTTCCTCCATTTCTGGCGCTGGTTTGAGCTTGGAAGAGAAGAAGAAAGCTTTGATTTTGGTGAGTTGTGATTCTCCTTTGCTCCAATCCCCTTCTCTAATTTTGTTCATCTCAATGAGAGCTACATTGTGATGGTTGTAGAGCCTTGAGTGGTGTTGATTTGAGCTTTGGGTCGAAAGGGGGAGTTGAGGAATCAAGATTCTTGATTGAGCAAAGAGAAGAGGTAGGCATTTAGAGCATTTTGAAGTATAATGTATGATTTTTGGCTAAGTATAGTCAAATCTGGAATTTTGCCCTAAATATGCCTATTTTTGGAAATATGAAGTTCATTGTGATTTATGATTGGAAATGATGTATTGTGGAGATATATGATCATTTGATATGATTTGGAATGTTAAAAAGATGTTAAGGGAAATTAGACATTGTGTATCTTAGAGACCTTGAGGAATGATTGTGGTCAAATGGGTTTTTGGAGTGTTTTTAGAGTTGCCATTGTGTTCCCTGGTTAGTGTCTAGAGTGTATGCGCATTGGGAAGAGTTTGGGGAACCTTTGGGAGTGAATTTGACCATCTGGAGTTTCTGGTTTTTGGCTGCGTTTTGGGTCTCTGATGCACATCACTCGAGCAGAGGAAGAGCGTGCTCGAGTGATATGCAAGTTTTTCCCTGTTGTGCTTCGAGTTATCTGGGTTTTACGGGTTGTGCTCGCGAGCATTGCCTTGTGCTCGAGTGAGCGAAGAACATGCTCGAAGTGAGCATGGTTCTGCTCGAGTGAAGATGCGAGTTCGGAGTTGAGGTTGCTTTCGGGACCTCACTCGCTGATTGATGCCACGAGTGTGCTCTGACACTCGCAAGCATAGCTGTTTCACTCGAAGCACTAAGGGTCGTGCTCGAGTGAGATGGTGCTTCAGGTGAGAGTTGTGCTTTCGGGTTGATGCTCGCGGGAAAGTTGCACGAGTGTGCTTTCTCACTCGCGGGTGTGGGGTCGTGCTCGAGTGAGCCTGTGCCTCAGGTGAGAGTGGTGCTGTCGGGTTGTCACTCGCAGCGTGTGCTCGCGGGTGCTCGAGAGAGGCTTTCGGCCTTGTGCTCGAAGTGAGGTCAGCGTGCTCGAGTGAGCCAGTTCCTGGAAGTGTCCTTGTGCTCTCGGGTGCTCACTCGCAGTCTCACTTTCTCTTGTGCTCGAGTGATGTCCGTACTCGTGCTCGAGTGAGAGCATTTGTGCTCGAGTGAGACTGTCAAAAATCAGTGTTTTGCCTTCGAGTAAGGGGTCTTTTGGGTAGGTTCTTCCAACCCTTTAGGCATATGTTTAGACCTATTCTAGTCACCTAAAGAGTCCTAAACGATAACCAACTTAGAGTATTACTGAAATATACATTGGAAAAGAGATTGATCAATTGTCCCTAATTTGAATAGGATTTGACATCTGTCGTCCGCGTGAGCCTACTGTGCCAAAGATTGTCAGGAAAGATTCAGGTAGCGACTTCTCTCTTATGCTTTGTGTAAATGTATTGTATGTTTGTCTGTCATTCATTGTGTGGATGTTGCTGCTGCTGCTTTGTGATACTTTGTGCATTGACATCCTTTGTGGAGTATAGTGATACATTGTGCTTTGAGATGCTTTATGGTGCTTTGTGCTTCGTGTTGCTGCTACATAGTGTTCACCGCGAAAGCGGGCGTTGTGCATAGTGATTACAGCGAAAGCTGGCATAGTGTTCACCACGAAAGTGGGCGTAGTGCATTGTGATTACAGCCGTGAGTGCTGTCGTATGTGGCGTGAGCCAGAGATCATTGTGAAGCTGCTGATTTTGATGAACATACATGCTCTATGTTTATATATTGTATGAGTGAGTTGTTGCTCTGGGATTCTCAAGAATCTCATTATTTCCATATGACTAACTTTTTCAGACAGGGCAAGTGGCTCGAAGGGGAAGCGACCAACCCAGAGTGGTTAGGGTCTCTTAGGGACATTCATGTTTTGGGATAGTTGGTTATATCCATTTTGGATTTGGGATTGCCAAAGTGTAAAGAGATGTAAATGATTATTTTGGATCGTGTAATCCCCTTTAGGGGAAAACTCATAAACCCATATCATATATGTATTAACCCGGGGTTTGCCGGGATTTTGGTTTCCGCACTTTGATATTTATTATGTACTCTGATTTCCCAAGTAGTTATATCCGTACATGAATGTGAGACCATGAATATATAAGTTTTGAAATGATTTTCATACGCCCCATCTTTTAGATGAGGGATTATAAATTGTTAAACTATCTTATTGGTCTCTATTTCATTTAAATTTATGTAATCCGGATGTAATTACGGTGGGGGGGTTACAGCTTAGATGGGGGGATCAAATCACTAGGTTTTTTCACCAATCAACACTTCAGAGATGGAGGCAAAATAAAATACTTAGGATTAAGGGTGAAAGTGGTGAGTGGTTGGAAGAACAAGAGGAGATTAGGGGTGCTTTTGCTGCGTATTTTAAGGGCCTTTTTGCTACTATTTCAACCTAATATTGCAATTTGTTGAGCATGTGGTAACAAGTGAAATGAATGATATGCTACTTAAGGAGGTGGAATATAAGGAAATTAAGGAAACTGTATTTCAGTTGGGAGCTTTGAAAGCTCCAGGACCGGATGGATATTCAAGTATATTCTATAAAAAATCTTGGCAAATTGTCAAGGGAAAGTTATGTTTTTTGGTTTAGCAATTTTCTGAACATGGTTTTTCTCTACAAAGTTTTAATGGGATAGATTTGGTACTAATTCCTATGGTGGAAAATGCTGATTCCTTAAGCCAATTTCACCCAATTGGCTTGTGTAATTTTTCATACAAGATCTTCTCAAAAGTAATAACAAATAGAATAAGGAACTTGATGACTGATATTATCACCCCAAATCAAAGAACTTTTGTGCCAGGACACCTAATCTTTGACAATATCTTGATTACCCATGAGGCATTTTCATTACTTATCTGTTAAGAGTGGTAATAAGGCTGAAATGGCTTTGAAGTTAGACATGAATAAGGCATATGATAGGGTGGAGTGGGAATTCCTCAAGGCTATATTATTAAGCATGGGGTTTCACGAGGTGTGGGTAGAGTGAATTTATGCTTGTATAAGCTTAGTGAGATTTAATATTCTTTTATCGGGTAAGATAGTTGCTTCTGTACATCCTGAACATGGGTTGAGGCAAGGTAACCCTCTGTCTCCCTATTTGTTCATTATCATCTCTGATATACTGTCAAGACTGATTGGTTTTTGTGCTGAAAATAAGGTGATTAAGGGGATTAAATTGAGTAGGTGCTTTCCTATGATTACTCATTATTTCTTTGTTGATGACTTAGTGTTCTTCCTAAAAACTAAAAAGGAGAATATTGAGATGGTAAAGAATCTATTAGAGTGCTATTGTGAAGCTTCTGGGAAGAGGGTGAATTTCCAAAAATCCTATGCTTTTTCCTATAGTGGCACGTCTGAGGAATTAAGAAGACAAATAGTCTAGATTTTTAGTATAGTTGAAGTAGAGAAGCCAGGAAATTATCTGGGGTTACCGGTGCTTTGGAAAAGGTCTAAGACTGAAGCTCTTTGTTTCGTTAAAGATAGAGTTAGAAAGAAAGTACAAGGATGAAAGTAAAGCTTGTTATCAATGGCGGGGAAGGAGGTAATGATCAAAGCAGTAGCAAGTGCCATCCCAGTGTTTTCAATGTCTTGTTTTTTGTTCCCGGTCACTACATGTAAGGAGTCGGATGGTATACCTGCTAAATTCTGGTGAGGATAGAAAGATGGGGAAAATAGGATTCATTGGGTAAATTGGAATGCTATGACAGAGTCAAAGAACGATGGTAGGCTGAGGTTTAGGGATTTCCACTGGTTTAACATGGCTTTATTGGCAAAGCAAGGGTGGAGAATATTGTAAGAGCCTAATAAGTTATGAGTGAGGATATTAAAAGGGATATATTATCCAGAATCTACTTTTTTAGAAGCGAAAAAAGGGGGGCCTCATGGGCTTGGGTTAGCTTACTGGTTGGAAGAGATTTGCTACAGGATCAAATATGTTACAATGTCAGTAGTGGGATGGGTTTGATCATATGGGAAGATCCTTGGATTCCAACATTGCCATTGTATAAACTCAGGTCAGTTGCTCCAAATCAAGAGGTTGAGAAGTGGAGGATGGATGAGATTTTATCACATGAAGGTTGACATTTAGATTTGATTAGGGAATATATTACAGAACTAGAAGAGAGGGCAATTGTTAGCATTATATTACCTAGCAATGACTGAAAAGATAATGTTTATTGGGTAGTAAAGAGAAATGGTGAATATTCGGTCAGGGCAGGTTACAATTGGGCAAAAAAAACATCATCCTATACCTCAGAAAGGCCAAGTAGAACAGACTCAATTGATAAGAGGATGTGGTGTGGCATTTGGAAGCTGAAAGTCTCGATAAAGTGAAGCTATTCCTATGGAAAGTAGTAGGGTGTTGTTGCTACCAAAAGCACTGTGGCGTAAAAGGTGTGTATCTTCTCCTAATTGCCTCTTATGTAACTCTAAACATGAAACTCTTGAGCATTATTATTGTTGTGTGATAGATCCCATATAGTTTGGTTTGGGAGTTTGCTGGGATTAAAGTTTAATGTTAGGAAAATTTCAAGGATTGATTCTTGGTTGGTTGATATGTTATATGATGTAGAGTGTGTTGAAAAAGCTAAAGCCCTCATTACTTGTTTGCTATGGCAAATCTGGAAGACAAGATGTTCTTATGTGTTGGAAAATAAAATGTATAAGCCTATTATTGTTATTCAAATTGCTTCAAAGTTGGTTGAATCCTTTTGGGATACAAATAGGTGGAATAGTAAAATGATAATGCCCTGGTTAATGGAGAAGAGGATCAGCCTAATCTAAATATAAGTAGTGATCACAGGTTTGATGTTGAGATTTGCTGTAATGAGGCTTTTAAGAATGAGTGTGAGGCTGCGGGGGTGGGAATTATTAGAAGGAGTAAGGAGAATGGTTATGTATGTCTGAGGGGTGCATTGGTGGAGGCAAGATCTCCCTTTATGGCAGAAGCTCTTGCCATGCTTTATGGAGTTAAATGGTGTTTAGGGAAGGAGTTTCAATCTATGAAGTTTATGTTTGATTGTCTTTCACTTATTCAAGCTGTGAACAAATCTATTCCTTGTCCAGAATAGGAGTGCTTGAGTATTGTAGAGGAAATTTCAAATCTGGGTAAAGCTTTAAGAGAGTCTCTCTTTGAGTGGATTCCAAGAAGAAGCAACTGAGCGGCCAATTGGTGTGCTCGAATAGCTATGCAGGAGAAGTACTTGAAAGAGTGGGTGTTGCAGCCCCCTTCTCCATTGGCAACAATCCTAGCCGAAGACTGAATGATGGTTGGGAGTGGTAGGTTGTAGTATTTTTTTATTTAGTATAGCTGTTTGGTTTGTAGTTTTGGTTTCTGATATGGTCTATCTAGTCTGCTGATATGTAACCCCCTTCACGATTAAGGCCGAGATTAGTTCGTAAAAACGTAATTAATGTGGAATTAGAGACTGTAATTGATTTTGGGACTTAAACAAATTAATTTTCCCAAAATCAGGGTTTTCAAAAACCTTTACAAAACCTTATCATAGCAGTCTCATATTCATCTTTAACACTTAAATGGCCTGTATCGGTTGGTTCATTCATACATATCAGAGTGCAAAATAAATTCCCGACTCACTCGGGTTCCATTCATAAATAAAAAGGGATTTACACAAGGCACAAAGCCTACAATTCATACCCTTTTTCTTGGGGATTACACAAAATCTAATATATACAATCCCAAAATATACAATGATAACCATTAACTCCAAAATATACTCCTGAACAGGAGTTCTAACTACTCTTCGTCGCCCGCTTGCCTTTCGATCCTTCGGCCCTGTCTAGAATGGTTAATTTTGGGAGAGTGAGATTCTAGAGAATCCCTGTAGTAACAAGTCAATCATATAATGTACAATAATAATGCATGTAATCAAATCATTATCTACACAAGCAACTACAACGGCAGTTACAACGGCAATGGTTAGTATGACACATGTCATCCCTGACGATTGCTCACGCTGTATTGCATCACAACAATCCACACAGTATAATTTACCACAGCTGGGATCTATATAATGCATTTCATCACACAAGCCATTCAGGCAAGATTCACACAGCCCACGGCTGGTTTCACAAACGCCGCCCCACGGGTCGGATTCACAAAGATCCATGTCGATTACGACGGCAATCCAACGGCCGACCTAGAGATGACCACTGTCACTCCCTATACGGCTCACGCTGACCTGCTCGCGCCGTAATGGACCATGGCACACAATTCACAAGTTCAATGATAAGATATGCATACCAAAACATCATACAAAATATGAGAGAAAAGTCACTACCTGAGTTCTTCCGGGCGTTCCTTGGCACCGGTCTCTCCCGCGTCGGGCAAATATCAAATCCTATATTCATGATAAGTGACGAAGAGTTATACTTTTATTCCAAGACTTAGCTTACTTCATAATACTTTATTGGTTATCATTATTGCTCTTTTGGAGTCATTAAATACCCCTAATAAAACTCCTAAAGGGTAGGAAGAACTATCCCAAAGATCCCCTTTTGGAAGCACAAAACTGAGATTTTACACTGTTTCACTCGAGTAGAGATGACCTTGCTCGAGTGAAGATGTACGGACACTCGAGTGAAGACGGCTTCACTCGAGTGATGGTATGGACATCACTCGGGCACAAGAGAGTGAGAGGCAGCGAGTGAACACCCGAGAGTACCAAGAAGTTTTCAGAAACAAGCTCACTCGAGCACAAATGCCCTCACTCGAGCACAAGTACGGAAATCACCTCAAGCACAAGGAAGTGAAGACAGAAAGCACATGCCCGAGAGCATAAGAAAAATGGCAGCAGCCCAAATGGCTCACTGCACTCGAGCACACACGGCTCATTCGAGCACGATGCCCATACCCGCGAGTGAGAAGGCACACTCGTGCACTTACCCGCGAGTGACAACCCGAGAAGCAAGTCCTTTGGTGTCAAATACACTCATCACCCGAGCAGACCTAAGCTCACTCAAGCACGCTCTTCCCTTACTCGAGCACAAAGAAGCGCACTCGAGATTCCTTCAAAGGACCCCAACCATCACTCAAGCAGAAAAGGGGAAACACTCACATCACTCGAGCACGATCATCCTGTGCTCGGGTGATATTCATCCTTCACTCGAGCACACCCATCCATGCTCGAGTAAATCTATCAGAATGCAGAAAACGCAGAAACAGAGGCATTTTCCCCAACCTTTGCCAAATTGATTCCTATGGACATAAAACTTAACCCAGAGCCGTTTCCACACAAAAACATCCCAGAAACTCAATGGAATCCTCAGAATCATCAAAATCCTACTCCATTATCATGCTTTGGGTTTTGTGCAATAAATTCAACAAGACACCAATATTAACCAAACTTCACATTTCAATTACCAATCAATCTATCTATCACATACTCATTCCAAAACACCATTCTCATGCCCAAAAACATACCAAATGAACAGTGACACTCATTTTTCAGATTCAAGCCCAAATTTCCAGAATTTAGAAACTATTCCAAATGGTATGAAACATAGATAAATAGATTGGTTTCACTCACCTTAACAACTTCTCCAAAGAGAGTTCTTGATTCACCACTTTCCAAATTTTCGTGTGATCACCAACCACAACAAATGGCCAAACTATACACACCAAAATGAAGCCCATCACTCAAGGATCAACATTTATGAAAGGAACTTGAGCAATGGAGATCATTTACCTACTCAAAGATCAAGCTTTTCCTTCTTCCTTGCTTCAGCGAAATAAAGAGAGAAAAGAGAGAGAAAATGATGAGATGAAATGAGGACATACTCTCACTCCCTCCATGCTTCCACCAAATAGGAGAGAGAGAAGAGAGGAAAAAGTGGATTTTTGTCCGCTTGTGACTTCATCCACCAACTCCTACTATGCCACTTGTCAACATCTCATTCATTCCCACAATGAGCTCACACAAGCTAAATACACTGGATTCCGGCCTATACACAATGAATCTCAACCCTTGATTTTAAATACCACACACATGCACACCAAATTCATATTACATTAATTCCATTCTTCCAATTTCCACTAATTATGACATATTAATAAAAATAGCCATAAAACACATAATAATTCCAATTAAATTCATAATTATCCATAATAATCATGATTATCCCTTAATCAAAAATTGGGATATTACATGATATATAGTGTTAATGCTGAACTCTCTTGTATGATTTTGCATTTGTTGCAATGAAATCAATATTTGATGCCAAAAAAAAAGTAAGATAAAGGAATTTACATCATGTAAAGAAAAATACCTCAAGTGCTATAATTGGGACAACATTACTAAACCTATGTAATGCCTATTCCTATCCTCCACCTTCAATGTCTCCTTCATCAGAAAAACTTCATCCACTGTCTTATTTGATTCCCGTGAGTATTGTTATCAAATTCGTAAGTTCTCTCTTTGATTTTAATGTTTTTATGTTTCTAATTTATAGGATCATGTCAACTCGCTATTAAAATCATATTAATTGCAAATTCAGCTGAACTCGTGAGTTTACACATCGAATTTACCGTTTTTGCATTTCTAACTTACAAAATCACGTCACCTCCCTCTCAAACTCGTGCTAGCTTATTGTATTTTATTTTATTTTTTAGTGACTTCAAATATGAATTTCATTGAAATTTCTTTATTGAGTATGATAGTTATGAACGTTGATGGATTTCTAGTAAACCGTGCTTTGTTTTTAGTACTTTCTTTAGCTTGGTTTTGTTGCCATGCACCTGAGACTATCTTTGCAAGTAATGATAATATTCAATTTATGATAAAAAATGAATGTTGATGGATTTAATTTCAATTCTTTAATTTTGAAAAATATTTAAACCAAATTGTTGTCATTTTTCATATTTTAATTATTTAATTATATACTTTTAATAGTTATCTATTGATAAAAGCAAACTCTTATGAGTTTAAAATTCAAGTTTATATCACTGTTACGAGTTTGCTTAAACTCATGATTTGACAACCTCACTCGCTAGCCTCCTTCTCTCTTCTGCTAGGGGTGTTCAAATACCGATTCGGGACTGGGATCACCTTGTCTTACGTCCCATCCTGGTATAAGCCCGAGACTGGGAACATGTTCCTGGTCCAGGTCCAGGTCCCAGGAAAGTCCCGATATAACCGAGACCAGGACTTTCCCAGCATCGGGACCATTAATTCTTGCTTTAAAAACTTGCAATTTTTTTTGCCTCAACGGAACTGAGTATATATAAACAAGTTTAACTTTTGCTGCACATGCATAAATAAACCTGAATATATTAATGCTTAAAGGTTCAGTTCAGAAATTCAAACTGGAAATTGTCATAAACAACCTTGAATGTATCGGCCAAGTTTCTAGACCTTTTCACTATCTATTAGTAAGTAAAGAAACAACATTACAACAATAAAAAATAGTACATAACCAAAAAAACAAAACAATAAAAAACAGTGGGTACTAGGAAATTGTCACAAAAGTAGTGGGAAAGTACTCCAAAATTATAAACTCCAACTAAGGACGAATATAATGCTTGTGAACAATATTTACTTTGTAAGCATTAAGGACAAAAACTGTCATAGCCTAAAGAAAAAGAAAGAGATTTGAAAGGCAATGTTTTATAAAAACAAGATAGAATCTAAAAAGTGAGATAAAATAAACAAATGACATTACAGCAATTCTAGCACATAGGGGTGAGGCTATTGGAATGTTTAAGATAGTATCAAGACAATGCATAGAAAACAATAAAAAAAAAGATATAGGGATCGGGATTCCTGAAGCCTTGCCCAGATCCCGGTCCCGGTTTCGATATCTTGCCTCCCAGTCCCAGTCCCAGTATGGCCCGGACTTTTTGGTCTTATTGTTATCGAGACCGAGACGAGACTGTCGGGACTGGGATCCTATGAATACCCCTATCTTCTGCACTTTGAACCTAGTCATGGATCTTGCACTGTTGTTGTTCCTCTTATTTGTAAATAATAAGCAATAGATTTTTAAAAGATAATTTTTATAAAAATTGGATAGTTGTCGATTACAAAAACTTGTTCTAAACATTTAATGGTTGAACAATGCAATATTGAGTCTTATTTTTTGGAGTAATATTGAATCATTTTAAGCTTATAAGTATGAACGGTAAGAAGTACATATAACTGTATAAGGACACTAATATTATGCATATATCATCATAACCTCTCCAATAATGCTGTGAAGATATATTAGCCTCCATGTTTTTGTGAGACCACAAGATCACCTCTTTAAAATAAGAAACAAAGCGTCTATTTGGCACAATGTTTAGGTGAGCCAATGGCACAATTGGAGGCCCAATCATGCAATTGGCAGCTACTGGTCAAAATTGTTGTGTTTAGTTGAAGCAATTGGGAGGCTGGGCTTATCATCTAATCGCACGATTGGTTATAAGCCACATTTACAGCTTTTTGCTTATAGAACAAGCCCAATTTTTTACCGTTAGTGCGCATTAATTATCTTTTCAATATTTCCACCAACCCTCAGCTCATACTTTTTCTCTTGTCTCCCTCTTATCACTCTCTTCTCTTTGTAGAAGAACACAGAACCACACAAACGCTCCCTCTCGCGGTGGTGATTGTAGCTAGTTTTATGCAATCAAGGTTGGTTTCCAGCGTGGGTTTTTAGCTGTGTCTTGTGGGCTATTTTCCAACAGTCACTCTGGTTTTCTTCTCTATCTCTGTCAGAGTAGGCATGGGTATTCAACTCCAGCAGGTGGTGTTGAAGGCCGTTGGTTTGTTGTGGTTCAGTTTTGGAAGGTGTTGACTTGAGGGTGGCCGATCTGTGCATCGAAGACCATTTGAGCTTGGCTAGCTTGCAAGTGTCCATTTATAGTTGAAGCTCTTCTTGTCGTCAATCTACTCTGATTTGGTGATCTCTTTTGGCCGGTAAGCTCTACAACCTCATTTAACCATGATCTATCCCGACATTTAAAGTTCCATATGCATTCCTTTAATGTTTGATCCATGAGAACAAAACCATGTGTGCTCTACTCGTGTGTCAGATCTGTCATTGGGGCTCTATTTTCTCTCTCCTGTAATAAGCCATTATTGTGTGGTGTAGTGGTGTTGTGGTCTGTGTTGGAGGTGCACGTTGCCTTTTTTTTGCTTAATTGTCGGTTGTGATATTTGCCACCACAGAAGAGATGAAATTATTTTTGTAGTTGGGTGTTTAAAGAAGGGCAACAAAAAAAATTATTTGGTTTAGAGAATGATTTATGAGCCGTATGGAACTTGAATGGGGTGTTTGATTATTGTTGAATTGCAACTCCTTGTGTTCCAAAGTTTATCTTATTACTGGGATTTTGTGTTTTGTAATATGCTTATGGAAGACAATACACATATGTATGCTGAGTAATTTGTTGATGGTTGGTATAATTTTGGTTAAACTCAATTTTTGCATCATGCCAAGTATGTGTTAGTAAATATGGAAATTGGTCATACTTGTTGCAATAATTTGATCCTATTACAGAAGTTTTCTTTGCAAATTTTAAAGCTAAAATAGGGGAGAAAAGTGGCTTATTCTTGGTTGAAATTCAAGGAGATGAGATCATTCTTTATTAGTTTTTGGTGAACTTAAAGGTGAAAACTTTATTATGAAATGATATTGGAAAGAGGATTGTTTCGAAATTTTAATGTAAAGTTTGAGTATTCTTTATGCTTATTTTCGGAGGTGCAGGTTGCATGTTTCAAAAGAAGGTTTGAAAGAAAGAAGAGTTGTAAATGGAATGTAAAATAGTTATAATAAATATGGTATTTGTTATGTTAGAGGTTTGCGATGTTATATGTAATGAAGTTATTGGGTTGAGCTCTTTCCACTTCTTAATTCCATTAATACATAATCAAGTTTTATGAGGTTTGCTTATTGAGTTTAATAACAAAGTAGGCTAAAAAAGAATTATGGAGACCAAGTATTTGGTTTGATGAGGAAAATTAAAAATGATTTTTGATTATCAAATTTTGAGACAAGAATAGGTAAGATGAACAGAGTGTAGATAATTATATTCTTAATTTTTAATAGCGGCTGCATTATGTTTCCATTCTATGTGCTTTCATGGTTTTTGTTATGTGTCCAATTTTTAGTGTTATTATTGTCTTTTTTTCCTTTGAGTTGCAAGTCCCCTTGATTAGTTTTGGATTGGACAAGAGAACTAGATTCACATTGTTTTGTGCATTTCTAAACTCTAATAGGTTCGTAACAAGCTATTTACTATTACAATTTAGAAGGCCAAATTTGTTGGGGTCCCATTTACTTTTTTTGATTATGGAATTTGAGTTGAAATCAGTCTCTTGCTTGAGTATGATTATGGACCACGTATTGGCATAGAAATATGAATAGCGAAACTATTTGAAATAATGAGATAACTGAGATTTTTATTAATGCTTGCATTGAGCAAATATACAAAAAAGAACGCCGTGGGTTGACATTTTCAAAGACAAGGTGGCAGAATATTGTCTCTACATTTAATGAGAAGACTGTGAAAGAATATGACAAGAAATAATTGAAGAATAGGTTAGATATCCTGAGGAAAGATTTCAAGACTTGGAACTCCTTAATCAAAGAGACTGGTGTGGGTAAAGACCCTATAATGAATAAAGTCCTCGAATCAAATGAGTGGTGGCAGCGGAAAATATAAGTAAAAAATAATTATACTAACTTGTATGTTTAATTTTTCTCTCTCTCAACAATGTCATTTTGGTTAATTAATTGCTTTTTGTTTTCTTGTATGCATGCAGGAGTATTCATCATATAAAAATTTTAGGCACACAAGCCTAAAGTTTGAAAAAGAATCATGAATTATTTTCAAGGATGTAATGGCATCTGGAGAGGATATATTTGCACCATCTTTCACACAGCCTCTGACACAGCAAGAAGATAGGGAAGATGTGTATCGACCCATCATGGATGAAGAAGAAGGTTCAGGGGACAACGAAGATGATATGTTTAGTGCTAACCCAACCCCTAGTATAGGAGTAATAGATGAGGTAGCAAGCATTAGCTTAACAACAAGCACTCCATCAACTGTTGGTACTGAGTCAGGAAGCTGGGGCAAGAGGAAGGTGGGTGAAGGGTCTGTTCAGAGGACTTAAATAGCTTTCCATAGGCTTTAGAATCATCCCATTTCAATTTTTCTAGAAATAGTTATGATTTTTTGAATTTCAGCCAAGAAATAAAATTTTTCTTGGTCGCGGCCCAAATGTTTCTGACCTGTTTTAGGCTGTAGCCAAGGGATTTTTTGCCGCGGCCAACATCCAAAAAATTAGCATTTTTCACTTTTGAGGTGGTTTTTGGTATAGTTTTTTTCAACTCTTTAGACATTTGTTTAGGCTTCTAATAGCCACCTAAAGGTCTCAAATGATAACTAACTCTAAGTATTTGGAGTAAAGGATTGAGTAGGGAATAACTCGACGTCCTTGCTTATGGTTTATCGGATTTGATATTTTCCCTGCACGTGATCAACCAGTGCCAGAACACGTATGGAAAGAATAAGGTAGTGACTCTTTCTCTTATATTATGTATAATGTTTGCATGCTTGTGCTTATTATTGAATTGTGACGAATGTGGAAGTGGAATTGATGTGCAAATAGAAAAAGCTGAGGTATTATTGAAAACAGCAAAAGTTGAGGTATTTGTTGAAAATGGCGAAAGCTGAAGTATATGTGAATACAGCGGAAGCTGTTGATCATGTGAAAAAAGTCACACATTATGTGATTGTTGTTGTGGATTCCATTGTGTATGTTGTTTTGTGATAATTGCTTATGTAACCTTCTACCTTATAAACCTTAATTATGATTTGGAAATGCGTAATTAAAAGGAATTAGAGACCAATGAATAGTAGAAAACTCATTACCAATCCTATATTTAAGATAGGGTTTTTACAAATTTTTTTCAAAATTTGTTTAACCTAGTCTCCTATTCACATTTCGAATATAATTACCCTATGCAGTTAAGTCACATTCATACATATCAGAGTGTACAGCCAAAGTTCCCGGCAAACCCCGGGTTTCATATATTTACTAGGGGTTTACAGGACGCATTCACCCATTTAAAATTTCCCAAATAGGGGATTACATAACCTTATCCAAAATAATATTTACAAAATAAACAATGATCCCCAATCAAAATATGACAACCAACTACAACCTAAGCCTGAACTATCCGTCCTTGGTTGCCTGCTTCTCTCTCAAGCCACTTGCCCTGGCTGGAGGTTAGTTAATGGAAAGAATGAGATTCAAGAGAATCTCAATAGTAACAAATCACTCATACAATATATAAGCACATAACATGTAAGCAAATCACAATCAGTAGCAACAACAACAGCACAATAATGCATAGCTTTCACCACAAACGACAGCACTCACGACTTTATACACAATATGACAGCTTTCGCTGTAATCACAATAACGACAGCTTGCGCTGTATACACAATAATGACAACTTGCACTGTATTCACAATAACGATAGCTATCAAAGCTATATTTGCAGCAACATTCGAAATCATCACAAACCATGATAAGGCATACATACAATGCATTACACATAGTATAAGAGAAAGCGTCACTACCTTGTTCTTTCTGATTGTGCTTTAGCACAGGTGGATCACGAACAGGGCAAATATTGAATCCTATAAACCAAAATTAAGGACGACGAATTATTACCAATTCCAATTCTTTAATAACTCATAATACTTGAGTTGGTTATCACTATGGTCATTTAATCAAGTCAACTAAGAAGCTAAAGTGGTCAATTAACCTAAAATACCAATTTCTAACCTCAAAGTTCTGCAATATTACATTATGCCATAACATTTTCAATTTTTGCATAGGTGACCAAATCTGGCAGAAGTTTTCATCAACTTTGAAAAATCATAACTAATTCTAGAAAAATCGAAATGAGGTGATCCCAAGGCTTATTGATAGATATTTAAGTCCTTTATACAGGAAAAATATGAATCAAGGCTGTCCATAACCACAAAAATATAGAACTACACAAAATCCAACACTGCTCCAAAACATATTCCAATTTTAATCCCAAAATTTGGAAAATCATAACTTCCATATCACAAAACTAAATGACATAAATTATATGTCAATTTTGAAGCTTGGCATGTGAAATTTAAGATTGGAAAGTTTCAGAATTTTTAGACATCATTTGCCCATTCAAAATGTCCATACAACCCGACTGCCTTGTACAGAGCTCACACCAGACATAATTTCAGTTCTTGCATAGGTGCTTCCAATGGTTCTAAATTCTCAACAAACACCATTCCCATACCAATTTTCCACAAGGAATCCATTGGAAACACCAAATCAACCAAATTCCCATCACACACATACATATATTCTGTTTTGGGCAGCCATGAACACACAATGTAGAATTTTTCCATTTCAACTTCTAAACCAATTCCAATGACACAATATAACACCATTTGATAGAGGAGAGGAGAGAGGAAAAGTGTTTGACAATTTGACCCTTATCCATGGCTCTCATGTTGCCACTTGTCAAAATCTTAAAACATCATCTATGAGCACACATGAGCACATTCACATACAATTCCACCCTCTTGTTCAATTGGGCCCTAATCACAACCATTGATCTTCAAGCTACCAATGAGTTTCCTCTTCGGTAATTGACCAATTGGTACGTAACTTTCCTTTTTCCCATTTTTCCCTTGATTATGTCAATTCTTACTGAATCACCATTAAACACATTTTATGATTCATATCATTCAACCATGCGGCCTCCCTATACTTAGGGTTTATTTTAAGCTTTATCACACAATTAAGCTTAAATGTAGGGTTAGGCACTGATTGTAACATATTCAAATCAAAATTCATATCATATTCTTTAAAAGTGCTTATTCAACAATTATTACATCCACTTTTAAAGTCATTAGCCCTTAATCCCATTTTTGGGGCATTACAGCTTACATGCTTGTTTATTATATATCATTTGAGTGAAAATGTTACTACTGAGATTCTTTTGAATCTCATTTTTTCATTGACTAACCTACAGCTAGGGCAAGCAGTTTGAAGGAAAAGCAAGTGACGAAGGGCAGCTAGAGCTCCTAGTTAGGGGTTTTAGTTCTGATAGTTGGTTATCATATTTTGGGAATATCGTATATTTTGTACATGTAATTATGGATGTGTTATTTAATCCCCTATATGGGAAATAAAAAGCGGCGAAGATGCCCCGTAAACCCTTAAGTTGATATATGAAACGCGGGTGTTGTCAAGAATTTTGCTTACACTTTGATATGTATGAATGCAACTGAACATCACAGGTTAATTATATTCGAAATGTAAATGTGAGACCAGACTAAACAGGTTTTTAAAGAAATCTTTTGAAAACCCTATCTTATGTATGAGATTTTTAATAAGTTTTAAACTATCCATTGGTCTCTAATTTAACATAATTACGTATTTATGAACTTTACTTTCAGCATTTAATGAAGGGGGTTACACTTTTCATGGAATCAAAATTATCTCAATTAGTATAGACAATAATTTGAGTCAGCTCGATCCATTATTATTACTACAAGCTAGAAGAATATGGGTTAAAGCCCCTGACTAACGTGTTTTCGGCCCCTTTTTAATTCCCAATCTTATTCAATGCATAAGACTTTTAAATATAAATATCTTCAATAAAGTAAAATGGTTTTTTAATATGCCTTGTAGTGTTTTGAATATGATTATTTATAATAAGAAGATAAATGTACTCATAAAATGCGAAAAAAGTACTTATAAATTTTTTTATATACATTGAATTTTCAATAGCTAAACATATGTAAAATACTCCCTCTATTTCTAATTAAAAAACAATTTTTGGTGGATGTAATATTCCTACTCATACAATATAAAACAATTTACAAAATTTAAGCCATATTTAATAAATTTTTTTGATTCACATATTACTACCTCTGGTCTTAATTATAAGACCTAGTTGATTTTTTTAGGAGATTAAAGAACTAATTAAATTACTTTAAATTATTTATATTTATCATTTTTTCCAAACTAATTTGTCTGACTTATAAACTGATATATAATTTAATCATATATAACATATGATATGATTAAGTAACTTATTTAGCTTCACTAATCTCTCTAAAAAAGTCAAATAGATCTTATATTTAGGAACCAAGGTAAACATAAAAAGAGAAACAAACATTTGACCTAAACAAGAGACCTAAATAAACTAAGAAGGACTTTACATGTACAATCCTCCACTACTCCTGTGCTTTTGACAACAAGGCCAATTGATCCATTGAAGCCCTTAGAGCAGCCAACATCAACTAATTGAAGATATATCACATAAGAACATTGTAAGGCCCAATTTAATAGGTTGGCCCTGTATGCAATATGAGGAAGACCCAACAAGTCTTACATTGGTCAAAGCCCAAACAATGCACAACCCCGCCTTTATATGACTTAGTCAAGCCTAGAAATTGTATAAAGCATTCCCGGAATAAACAACGTAACTACCATGCAATCTACTCAGATTCAAAAAAGGGTGGAACCGACCTTCTAGATCACTCTATATTGCATTATAAATAGGGGTAGCCAGCTCAAGAGGGAGGACATGTTATCAAGCCTCTTCATCTCCTCTCTCAAGAGAAATTCTTCTTTCTCATTGCTTTGTATCATGCTTTCTTATTAACAATTCATTTTTTATTCTTTATCATTAAATTCGTGATTACTTTGTATTTTCTATTTTTATCATACTAAGATTCAGTGTTGTTAGTAACCCTTACAGAATCTTTAATACATAATTTTGGTTCTACAATTTGGCGTCAACCGTAGGGATCCGACAATGAATTTCACGATCTCCTTTATTGATCTTCAGGGGAGAGATTTTTCCTTTTTGTTCATTCTTAACTATCCACTATGATAGAAGCATGTACCAACCTTCAGGAGGTCTCGATGAACTAATCATTTTGTTACAGGAACCAACTCAATAGATCTCTACTTAAGCAAGATTGGCTACGCAATAGGCCAAACAACTTCAATGCATGGAAGAGGAAAATGACGCCATACATCAAAACAATTCGAACCTGCAGGAATGACTTACTTCACTCTCCTCGTAAGTCACTCTTAATCACCATCCTTCAAAATGGTTCTAGGTCGCATAGATCCCACATATGTAATCGTTGGAGACTCCCGGCACGATGGACTTACAAGGATTGGTAAGAAATGACACCTTGATTGGAAAAATTGCTAGCAAAGTTCATAATGCAAGTAAGACAATTGATCTAGTTTTGCCTAATGATTGAGCATAAAAGTCAACGGATGATCCTGCAAAGATGATCGTGTTAATCCTCCCTCATATTGTTTTGATGATAACAAATCTTGATTAATTAGATTTAAGAATTGATTAAATCCTTTTGAAAAGAATAAAAGTCAATTTCATTGTGGAAATATTAGAAATCAACTTCAATTTAGAAACCAGTGATCAAAGTTTGTGAAAATCTTTCTTGAACAAGATCACTTAAGTGAATTGGTAATCACTTGAGTGATAACATCACTTGTAGGTAACTCCCAGAAAGTTTGAAAGTGAATATACAAAGGAATAAGGTCGCTCAGAGTGATGGGTAAGCACTCAAGTAATACTACAGGTAATGGTGATATGATATGGGGAAAGAAACATATTACTCGAGTGATCAAGTAAGAACACTCGAGTGACATTCCTTGGAAACAAATCACTGAGTAATGTGCCTTGAGAAAGTAGATCACTCGAGTGATCAGAAGAAATCACTCGAGTGAAATGGTAAATCACTTGAGTGATGCAGATTTCCTCAGCTGGTTTTAACTGATCACCTGAGTGATATAGTAAGAAACACTTAAGTGGTAATACATGTTTTGAAAAACACTTCTCAATCACTCTCAGATCACTACAAGTGATGTGATCGTAAAAAAGATCACTCAAGTGAATCAAACAATCACTTGAGTAATCCATAAACACTTGGAAATTTATGCAAGTGATATGAAAGCGAAGAGAAAGTTATTATCACTCGATAGTGATTTCAAAAGTATCAAATGATTATTTCAGACACAGATTTTAAGCACTCGAATGAAAACAAAATTCTTCCAAGTTTCTTCACTTCTTCTTGATAAAGTTTACTATGCCAAAGCTCATATCACTCGAGTGACTAGAGATTAACACTCGAGTGATTTAGAATCACTTCAAGTGACTAGTAGATGCATTCGAGTGATGATCTCAGAATTCAAAGTTTATCATCTCAAAAAACTCAATACTTGTTCTTAACACACATTGAATCATTTCCTGAATCTTTATATTATTATTGATTGTTACTAAAACTTATTTCCTAGCAAGTTTTAGGAGATTTAATGACAGATTAAATGAAAAATCTTGAAGATAAAAAATTCTGACAGAAGCATTAAATGTGTAGCAGAGAAAAGAGGCAGAAACACTCTCTTTCATCAACAGCTACAAATACTCTCTAACGAATAAATTCGAATACTCACAACAGTCTTCAAATTACTTCTACCTATAAATACAGAAGCATTCAAGATGGAGCGAATAGTGTAACCCCCTCATCGTAATTACATCTAAAATATGAAATGAAAGTGAAATAGAGACTAATAATTACCGATTATCATTTAGAATCACCTATCCTGGAGATAGGGTATTTACAAAAATAGTTAAAAACACAGGTAACCTGGTTTTTCAATCAACAGTGTAACCCCCTCACCGTAATTACATCTGAAATATGAAATGAAAGTGAAATAGAGACCAATAATTACCGATTATCATTTAGAATTTACCTATCCTGGAGATAGGGTGTTTACAAAAATAGTTAAAAACACAGGTAACCTGGTTTCTCAGTTATATTCGAATAAAATTACCTGAGCAGTTCAATCACATTTATACGTATCAGGGTGTAGAAATAGAAATCCCGGCAACTCCCGGGTTACATATATATATATAGGGTGTAACATTTCACAAAAATGGGGATTACAAAATCAAAACAATATTTACAACCCCAAATATATATACAGTAATCCTGTTCCAAAAATGGATAACCAACGGTATTGATCAAATATGTCTAAGAAGTCTTATCCGCTCTTGGTTATCCGCTTCTCCCTTGAGCCATTTGCCTTGTCTGAAAGGTTAATCATAGGAAGAGTGAGATTCAAAAGAATCCCAGTAGTAACAAATCATTCATACCACACATAAACACATAGCATGTAAGCAAATCATCATACATCAGCAACACAAATCACACTTCACCCTCATCCCCTTTCTCCACCAGGAAGGCACACCGCCTTACCCGATCTGTTGTTAGCTACTCAAGGACTGTTGGTATGGCAGTGCATACACATAGCCTTATAGCTCACATAGTTACCCGGCTTTCACAATTGGCCCGTCGGCCTTCACAATTAAGCTTTCACCTAATCACAAAGTCACACCTCATCCTCATCCCCTTTCTCCGCCCGAAAGGCACACAACCATTACCTGATTTGTTGTTAGCTACTCAGGGACTATTGGTATGATGGTGCTTATGCATATTCACAAATGTTGCAGCGTACGAATTCTATCACAAATCAATGATATAACACACATACAATACATCACATATAGTATAAAGAAAAAGTCACTACCTTGTACTTTCCTAACGTCCTTTGGCACAGTCGGCTCACGGGTACGGCCAATATCAAAGCCTAAAACCAAGAGTAAGGACATTGAATTAATTCCTTTTCTAAGTTCTTAATTTCATCTTACTTGATGTTGGTTATCATTTAAACTTCTTTTTTTTTTGAATTACAAAGACAAGAGAAAAGACTCTTGAGGCCACTGCGGGCCATTACAATAGACTTGCATACATAGAGAAACTATTGAGCTCAAATGTTAGGTTAGATCGACTAACATTTGGAGCGCACAAAAATCTGGCGGATTTAAACTTCTTTAGATGCTTATTAAAAACCTAACATATGCCTAAAAGGTTGGGTGACACTACCCCAAAGTTCCCTTTTTGGAAGAAAAATATTGAATTTTGGTCGCTTCACTCGAGTGAAGATGGCCTCACTCGAGTGATGGGGCACTCGTGTCTGAGTGAGAAGCGTCCTCACTCGCGAGTGTTTGGCCGAGAGCAACACCTTTGACTAAGAAGTGCTCGTTGCACTCGAGCACCAGGAAGTACAACACCAAGAGTGTTTGCCCGAGAGCACAGACCACTTCCAAGGGAAAGCTTCACTCGAGCATGCCCATGCTGACTCGAGTGGGATCATATCTCGCTCGCAAGTCAGGAAGTGCACTCTTGCATTTCCACTCGAAAACACCACTGAGAAAACCACGGAAAATAGAAATTTACTGCAGCACTTGAGTGAGCTCATCTTTTACTCGAGTGATGCGCATCAGAAGCTAGAATCGCAGCAACTAATAAGGTTTTCCAAAGTGATCAAAACTGATCCCAATAGGTTCTAAACTTGTACCAAAGCTCATTCTCACCTAAAATTCCATAAGGAACCTATTGATAACCTCAAAATACCCAAAATCACACCCCAAATACAATTTGTCCTTAGATATCCACATTCCACTTAAGAACCCAATCATCAACACTTTCATTCCCCACTTCTAAATCAATCCCAATCAACTCAAAATACCATAAGCTACCAATTCAACAGTAACATTCTCTCCAATTCCTACTTTCATTTAACACCAAATTCAGGGCAAAATTCCAGAATTTACAAAACTGAGCCAACATTCAAAACATAACCATCAAAATGCATCAAATCATTACCTCTTTCACTTGCCACAACCAAATCTCTATTTCTCCAACTTTCAAATGTGCTCAAGCACCAATTCACTACCTTTCAAAATTCTACAACCATAGAAAGAAAGCTCCCAACCTCATAAACAACATTAATGAAGAATACTTGAGCATATGAAAGCAAGCACTTACCCAAAATTAAGCTTTTCTCTTTCTCTTTCTTGGTTTAGCTGCACCGAATGGAGAGAATAGAGAGAGAGAGGATAAAACTTAGATTTTCTCTTACCCACACACACTTAACCGACTTGGAGGAAAGAGGGAAGATAAAATGAGTTTGAAACATTGACTTTAATCTAAGGGTCCTCATAATAACACTTGGCACCATCTTGTTCCTTCCCCTTGATTTCACATGATTTCATTTACATAGGATTCAACCCCATGGTTAAATCTTAGCCATTGATTCCTTTAACTTTTAATCTCAACCATTGATCTTCAAGTTACCAATGAGTTTCCTCTTCGGTAAGTGAATTTCCAATTTCGCCCCTGACTATCATAACCTTTGCCAAATCATCATTAGACTCCAATATAAGCTTAAACATTGCTTACAACATATTAATAATAATTACATCATTAAGATCATAATTAGCCCTTAATCACAAGTTGGGTCATTACAAACAGACTACAACGACAATTAATTTACTTATTAAGTGTTCTGCTCTTCATTCTTGTCTGATATTCCTTGACATACTGTCTATAATTCAGTTTTTATCTATCTACTCTTTGAGAAAGTTTTAAATACCTTCATTCATCTATAAGGTGATTCTCAAGGCAATGGGGCCTTGAGAGAGGGATTAGTTTACAAAGTGTGAGGGGGAGCGAGTGTCCAGTATAGGAACTTGCAGTATACTGAGGTACCAAGAACCCGCTGAATCTTAGAAGATATAGTAAAAAATCTCAGAGTCGTTCTAAGGACCGGACGTAGATCAAGAGGTTGTGACCGAACCAGTATAAATCTTTGATGTACACTTTGGTGATATTCTTCTAATTTTAAACTCCGTCCTAATTTCAATTATTTTTTAATTTAAATTAAAATTTTTATTATACCCAATTCACCCCCCTCTTGGGTGAAACACTTACACAAATGCATCTTAGCATAGGCTGGCACATCAAATGTTGAAGGTTGGAAGAAAAGATGTTAAGAACTAGAAGCAATGATACTCCACCTACCCAGGGTACCACTGCTAATGAAGAAGAATGCTCCCAAAAATTTTGCCGACTCACCATTCACAGACGATATTGCATTAGTCGAGATGCCGAACAAGTTCACATTCCCACACCTATAACTCTATGATGGTTCGAAGGACCCAGACAAGCACATGGCGCAATATAGACAAGGATGCATGTCCCAGTGATACTGCAAGATATGTGAGAAGATTATATGTACAAGGGGTTTGGGTCAAGTCTAATCGACCCAGCACTAAAGTGGTTCACCAACTTTCCGACCAATTCCATTGGTTTGTTCGCGGAGTTAAATGATTTGTTCTTACATCAATTCTCCAATAGTCAAAAGCTAGAAAAAGAGCCAAACCACCTCTATACGATCATCTAGGGAAAGGAAAAGATGTTATGGGATTATGTTGGAAGGTCTAATAGAGAAAAAAATCAACATACCAAATTACGACGTCCAAACAACAATAATTGCAGCATTTCATAAAGGTTTACTTCCAAACTTTGATTTGTATAAGGAACTAACAAAATATACTTGTCACATAATAGATGATGTATTGGCTCTAGCCTATACCCAAATAAAGTGGGAAGAAGACGAAGTGAACGCGAATTAGACACGCTATCATGATACCAAATCATGAGATTGGAGAAACAGAAATCATAGACAGTCCATCTGTAGTTGGAGGGCGGAACTATATCTAACGACGCATCAAGGAGGAAGTTAGAATAATAATATATCAACTCTTCCTGACAAAACGCTCCCACCAAGATTAGAGATGTATAATTTTTCTTTTAGTTCAGGTGAGTTAGTTCAAACTCTTACAAAAACAAGAAATGCGGTAAAGTGACCGATATTCTAAGCCAAACGGTCTAATCATATCAAGTGTTCTGATATTGTGTAATAGGTTTTCTTTATATCGAATTCTTCAACTCAGTCATTACAATTCAATATCAATTACATGGCTATCCAATTGTTATTTAATTGGGGGAACGAGATTGTACTCTTGTGTAATGCGCACCAAGATGTCGTATCCTATCGGGGAATAAGAGTATACGTTAGTCTTAATTTTGTAAATTGTTTAACTTAATATAATAGTGTCAATTTTCCTGCCTTCCACTTATTTTGGTGCCTCCGACTGGGGCGCGAGCCCGGGCGGAGTGGCCGTTGGTGCAGATCTCGGTGGAACACGGGGGGTGCTTCGTTGTCCTCCCGCGCCCATTGGAAGGCACCGGATGGAGGCTAACTGCAAGTGGCCTTGTTCCCTTTGAGAGGGGTAGGCAGCACAAGAACTAGCCTCAAAGGCACCATCCTACCTCACAGCAACCGACGCGGATTGCCTGCCTACCGTTCGGTGGACGAGCACGGAGCCAGCCGGCAGAGACAATCCAAACACCACTCACACTATGTATGACCTGACTCACTAGCTTATACTCGGCAAACAAGACCGACTTATTAAGCTACAAGTCACACAACTAATGCATCATAGAATTCACGAATGCTTTACACTAATACTTCTAAATGTTGAAAATCCAACTTTAGGGGTGTCCTACAACGGAACACAAATCAGGCTGCGGAGATGTAACGTACATACTAACTGACCAAAATTTCAATACTTGGTCAAATAGTATGATAGTGCTATAGTATGTACTAGCATACATAAACTTTCTAGCAAACAAAGTTCTATATTGGCATGTTTATATAATATATCGAACGTATTAGCTGAGTATAACAAAACACCAAAAATAATAGCGATAAGCTCTACAAAACTATTGGGATTGGTAGGCACAGCAGAAAATTAAAGTTCAAAAGTTTTCCAATCCCTACTGTGGATCTGTCAACGGCGTTTAAATTAAGTAGTAGAGAAACGTACCTTTCTTCTGTGTTTAGTTTTTCTTTTCGATCTCAAGGAGCTAACAACTCGAATCAGCTCCCTCTATCAGTATCCACACGAATAGGAATCTAACACGAACAGCGTGCTAGCGCCACCAACGTCCCTCTCTAGGGTTTTCTTTTTTCACGGCTCTCTATCTATCTTCCATCATTCATAGGAAACCCTAACTCACACTTTTTAAATAACTAGTCAGGGCTTTCTATTTTATGATGGATGTTGGATTTTTAAAAGTAATCTTAATTAATTTTGAAATCCATATCACATCTGTAACCCCCAGCCTTAATAAACATAATTAAGATTCGATAACGCATAATAAAATGGATTAGACACCATCAGATAATTTAAAACTCATTTCAACTTCCTACCTTACAGTAGGGTTTTCACAAAATCTTTCAAAATTTCTTCCCTATCCTAGTCTCAAGTTCAAATATCGAATATAATTTTCTGTGCAGTTATATCACATTTATACATATCAGAGTGTGCAGCAAAATTTTCGGCAACCACGGGTTTAATACTTAAGGTTATACTAAGGGTTTCAATTCCCATTTAGGGGATTACACCACCATACACAGAATATTATTTACATCCAAAAATAATATACAGTAATCCCGTTCCAAAATAGATAACCAACAATTCAAACTAGACATCTCTACTAAGTCCTGTCCGCTCCTGGTGGTTCGCTTCTCCTTGGAGCCACTTGCCCTATCTAAAATGTTAGTTAATGGAAGGAATGAGATTCAAGAGAATCCCAATAGTAACAAGTCACTCATACAGTGTATAAACACATAGCATAAACGATCATCTTAAGCAACATCACAATGATATATGGCTCACGCCACATACGACAGCACTCATGGCTGTAAACACTATACGTCAACTTTCGGTGTGATCTTAATGCAACAGCTTACGCTGTAATCACTATGCTAGCTTTCGTTGTAATCTCAAAGCATCACAATGTACCACAATGTATCACAATGCATGACAAATATACATACAATGCTTTACACATAGTATAAAAGAAAGAGTCACTACCTTGTCCTTTCCTGATGTTCTCCGGCACAGTGGGCTCACGAGTATAGCAAATGTCAAATCCTATAAACCAATGTCAAGAGTAGAGGATTAAAACTCTATTCCAATTTCTAACTTTCAAAAACTTAAAGTTGGTTATCATTTGGACTCTTTAGGTGGCTATTAAAGGCTTAGATACATGCTTAAAGAGTTGGGAAAGATAATACCAAAAACCACCCTTCAAAAGTGAAAAATATTGATTTTTGGGAGTTGGCTGCAACTTAAAAATCCACTGGCTGTAGCCAAAAATAGGTCAGAAAGATTTGGGCTGCGGCCCATAATCTGTTGGTTGTAGCAAAAAAAAATCCTGTTTCTTAGCTGAACTTCCGAAAATCATAAATAATTCCAGAAAAATCAAAATGAGGTGATTTCAAAGCCAAATGAAAGATATTTAAGTCCTCTTTATAGGAAAAATACGGATCATTACTAGAAATCACCACACAATTACAGAATTTCACAAAATTCACCATTGCCCCAAGACAGATTCCAGTTTCAATCCCATAATTTGGACAGTCATTACTCCAAGCACACAAAACAAAATGACATAAATTATATGTCCATTTTGAAGCTTGAAATGTGAACTTTAAGACTAGAAAGTTTCAGAATTTTTAGACACCATTTGCCTATTCAAAACATCCAGACAACCTGATTGCCCTATACAAAGTTCTAAGAGGCAGAATTTCAGTTTTGTGCAATTTGCTTCCAATGGTTCAAAATTTTCAACAAACACCATTTCCACACCAATTTTACACAAGGAATCCATTGAAACCATCAAAACAATCAAATTCCATCCACATAGACATGTTCCACAGAAATCTCAACATGTCAACACAAAATACCACAATGCAATTCCTTCCATTCCAAAATTCCAAACCAATTTCAATGGCACAAAGACACACTGTGACATCAATTTTACCACAATACACGAGCCTATCCATACATTTCAAAATTTACCAAAAAATCAAGGAAAAATTACAAATTCTCAAGACTCAACCAATGGTCATAATGAATACACCAAAATATTTCAAATACTCACCTCAACTTCTTCCTAAAGCTATTTCTTTGATTTTTCCACTTTCAAATTCCCACAAATTCTTAAACTCCACTAATCAAAAAATTGAAACCATAGGAATGGAGCTCTTGACACCATGAACAATATTAATGAAGAACACTTGAGCATTCAAAGTCATTTTCTAACCTAAAACCCAAGCTTCTTCTTTCTCTCTCTTGCTTAGCTTCAACAAAAATGGTGGAGAGGAGAGAGATGAGATGAGTTGGTGAAGATGATGATGAATTTTTGGCCTTTCAATTGCCTCTTGGACGTCCAAAATGAGAGAAGGAAGAGAAAAACACCTTTTGACACTTTGACCATGATCTATGGCTCTCATGAAGCCAAGTGTCATGACCTTGTTCCTCCTCCCAACTCCTGCCATGTTCATGCAAGCATAAGATCACTCTATGATAATCTCTTGACATGTAATCCCAACCATGGATCTACAATTTACCAATGAGTTGCCTCTTCGGTAACTGACCAATTGGTCGGTAACTTTCTAATTTTACCATTTTGCCCCTGATTATGGCAATTCCACACAAATCACTTTCAAACTCATTCATATCATTCCAATAACATCACTATGCACCCTCCCCTATATTTCAAACCATTTAGACATTAATCCATAGTTAAGCATAAATATAAGGTTTAGGCATTGATTAAAACACATTCACATTGAATTCATCATAATTACATCACTTCTAACATAATTAGCCTTTAATTCCAAATTGGGTTATTACAACATCAATTAACACTTAATTGTCTTTTGATAAAAAATTAAATAAATATGGTTTAATTAAATCTGTCCAATAGTTTTAAATTAACCTATTTATTTAATCTGAATAAAGAGCTAATAGATATAGATTTAATTTATCTTTATATATTAAATCTGAGATATTATATCCTTATCATGTTAGTTATGAAATTTAATTTATCAGATAAAACTAAATTTAAAACTAACACAATATAATAATATTATCATATAATGTGTGTGTGTGTGTGTGTGTGTGTCGAAAATACATATATGTATATATAATATTATTAATTTTCTTTTTGAATATATATTCATCCACATTAGATTAACCATTATATTCATTAAATCTAGACATATCTTAGATTCAATGAATCTAGACATTATAGCTCATGTTGGGCTATTTTTGTGTGCAACCCTATAGGCCAGTATGAACTTGGCAGTGGGCTAATGACTATACTAGCCCACAAGTCATAAGTGGTCTCTAGCAAAACATTATGACTACCCAATTCATATAAGGATCGATAAACCGATGCAACTTGTCATACAACCATATCACATCCCTTTTGTCACACGATATTTCAGTCAAGGATGAGCCATAAAGCATGTCATCCTCCTATTCCTGACTATTACTTTCTCGATCCTTGAGTAGTCTGACTATAGAAATAGAAACTCCTTTCCATTGTAGTATGACCATACATTTCTCAAACTCACTCATCTAGAGGCTTAGTAATATCTCTCTACTAATGTGAGGGACAAATTCCATCTTGACCATTTACATTCCTCTGCATGAAAACCACCAAGCCAGAACATAGCATTTATCATTACCTGGTCAAATATGACTTTTGACTAGGTCAAAGCTGAGCGACTCTCATGTAGGAATCCACGATGATCTCAGGTCAAAGGGGCATAGTGACATGGTTATACATTAGACAACCTTATGACTTGATCCATACAAATTTCTCATAGTAGGTCGGTTCAACACCTTGTACTCTTACAAGTGCCTAGGACTTTGATTTGTATCTCCATACCTCTTCAAAGTCATAGTAGTCTTATTTCATCTTTACTCTAGTATAGATGACCAACCACAGATATTTAGGACAATCATTATGATTTATCCAAGGATAGTTATCACAGTGAACATGTAAATAATATGATAACAAATGAAGAAGTTTATTGAATAACAATGTTTAAAGTACAATGATTGACCCTTATGACACAATTTCCAACAAAAACAAGGAAAATTCATTTGGGACGGTATGTTATGATACAAAGCTAACTTCTTACAACCCCGTCAAGTGAACAAATTACCACCAATTTCACAGTTTGGCAAAACATATATGGGATAGAAAACAAAACCTAAGCCTAAAGAACCTAAGAGAGGGCAAAATAGAGTGGGTTCCAACAAAAAGGAACACACGTCTCTTACTGATTTCCATCACCAGCACTAGCAAAAGGAACTGTCATCTTTTAACCTACCACCAAAAAGGGTTTGATATTTTGCTATTGCTTGGTCCAGATCCAATTGGTGCGATTGACCCTCTTTGAACTCCTTAATCAGCTGGGCATAAGTCTAGAATGCTGCTTCCACAGCAATAGCCACTATTCTCAGTGTGAGAGATCAATAACTCAAGCTTTGCCTCTGCCAGCTCTTTTGACATCTGTTCTAACTGAGCTTCGAGTTTGACTTGAGAATCTGATGTACATATAGCAGCTTGTCATAAATCTTGGATCATCTTGTCTTTCTCATAAGCCTACAAAATTAGCTTGGAAGCCTCCCTTTTGATGACTCTCCATTTTTAATAGAATTTGAGATATGTTTTGATATGTATAAGGAGTCATCGATTCTAAAATAAAGGGATTTTATTATTATAAAGGCAAATCAAAGTGGTGCATTATTTAGGGGATTTTAATGTAAATGTTGTGCTTTCAAATTAAAATAAAAGAAGTTAACTAATTCAGATTAAAAATAATTTTTAGTATTATTTTCTTTATTTTTTTTTGTTTTTTTTTCTTGTCTTCCATTTCCCTTTATTCTGCTTTCCTTTCCTTATTTTGCAGAAACTAGAAGCAAACTATATTTGGGGAATGAATTCAATTAACAAAAAATAATGCCAAAGTTAAGCTGATAGTTGCATTTTGGGTGGTTAAAAAGAGGAATGGAAACCTAAGGAAAAAATAGAGCAGGAGGCGATATGAGAAAAGGAAGGAAGAGCGGCTGGTTCTAAGAGGAGGATGAGGTCATTGTAGTGGGACACTATTCATCGTATTGTAGAGTTTGTTCATTATCAATGTAGTGGACCACTATTCATTACACTGTAGATGGGACTATTCATTGTTTTTGGGCAATTGCACTCTGTTTCATGTTCTTCATTTAAATCATTTTACTTGTTTCAATTTAATTCCCAGTATGATTTTTGGATTATGAACTTACTGTTGTTGTAATGGGATTTATTTTGAACATATGTGGCTAACTGTCTTTAAACCTAGAGTTGCTATGACTAATTTGGGGATTTGAGCATGTATGAACCATTTATTTGTGCTTAATGTTATTTTGTTTACTTAGGGCCTATTTGATTCGATCCCATTACACCCTTCAGTGCAGTGTAGTGCGATATAATGATAATGCAATGCAATATTAATTACAGGGGTAATGTTTGGTTTGATTTTTTTGATACATTGTTTGGTTTGATTTTTAATCAAGGTGCAATAAATTGATAGTTTAACAAATATTTAAAATTAATATATTGCACAAAATATATTTTACCCTTAATATAATCTTTGTAGAAAAAAAAGTTAAGAGCTAGTGGCGGCCGAGATGGAGGAGGAGGAGGTAGTGGCAGCAACAACGATGGGGGTAGAGGGGTGGTGGCAGAGGAGGAGGTGGTAGTGGCGGTGGCAGGCAGCTGCAGAAGTGGTGGTGGTAGCAGTGGGTAGGTGGCGGCTACGGCTGAGAAAGAGGTAGTGGTGGTGGCAGTAAGTGGACGTGACGATGATGGAGGAGGAGGCGGTGGGAGTTGTGGTGTGATGTGGCAAGTAAAATGAGATAAGTAAAACAAAAACACAAAAAACTAAAGGGTAAATTGGATTTTTTTAACCATGCAATGGGATGGTAATAAGGATTCATAGGGGGGAGGAATGATAAGGATTACCAATTTTTTGGTAATCATTATTACCATGGTAAACCCTATTACCATGCTAAAGAGCAACCAAACACTCTTCTTTTGTTAATGCAATCATGATTACCATTGCAGGCATTCAATGGGGTTGAACCAAACAGGCTCTTAATCTTGTATTGTTTTATCTACTTTGTGTTTGATTACCACTAAGTATGAATTGGGGAATTTAGATTAGCCTTGGAAAAGGGGTCTTAATTGGATCATATGATTAAGTAATATAGGATTAGAATTTATTCTAATTGGTTAATAGGATAGGAGTATACTTATTGGGCCCATATAATTTTGTTAGAGTGAATTTGGACATTTATTGCCTCTTGATTAACAAATTAACATTAAGTGCTTTTATTTGGGTAAATAATGCTCTAAGACTTGCAAGGGGATTAGCCTCTAGCAAAAAAAAAAAAAAAAAAGAAAGAAAGAAAGGGGATTACCCACTCTAGGTTGTTTTTATCAATTTGAAATTTTGTACACATTAGATTTGTTTCTTTTGCTCTTGTTTAAATTAATTTACAATTTCCTTCTTTGATTTGCTTAACTTAAATGAAAATGGGAATTTTAATGCCTAATTACTAATTCGATTGGATCTTTGTAGGATGACCTTGATTTGCTATTATACTATTTTCATGGCCTGTACACTTGCGGTGCTTACTTAAATTTTAGTAGCATCACCTTTCCAAGTACAACCCTGCCTGGAGACCTTGTAAGCAAAGACATTGCTAGGGAATAGTCAAATGCTAACTTGAGCAAAAAGAGAAGTTAGCATAATACAATACCTAGAACATTTGGGTGAGGCAAGATGTCAGTGAGTTAGAAGGTCCCTGAGACTCTAACCTTGCCAAATCACTATGAAAATAAGAGGTGACAAACCATAGGAAGAATCTATGGCGCGTCAGCGATCGATGAAGCCATAGTTGGAAAGTGAAGATCGATGCCCCATTATCCAAGCATGATTGCTGTAACCCCCTTGTAGCGCCCGAAATTTAGAAAACCTGGAGCCGCCACCAAAATTTTAAAAATAGGATAACTTAGGAAACCTTTTTAAAAATGGAAACTGGTCTATAAAAACCATTTAGGGTTCGGGAGTCGATTGTGTATGGGGAAGGTGTTAGGCACCCCATAACACCCATACATAAGAATGGTTACCCTAAGTTAATTATTTAAAAATAAATATGGCCTTTAATTTAATTATAATTACCCAAATAAAAAAAAGAAAATATTTACAAAACTAAATGAAATGAAAGCAAAAGAAAAAAAACACTTATTTACAATAAGGAAAAACATATTTGAAAAAACATTTATTTACAATAAGAAAATAAGAAAAAATATATTTATTTATAAAATTGGACTTGACCTAGGATGAAAACCTAGGGCCTATGTACCCTTTAGAGGGATCAAAGCCCACGTAGTTCGGGGGTAGAAAGGCGTGTCACTTGGTTGGTGTTTTTTAGAAAATATTTATTTAATTTATTTGAGAAAAATATCTTTTTTTTTTTGTTTGTGTTTTTTACTCTTTTTTTTTCAAAAGGCATTTTTTTTCTCATATGAAACCAAATTCATTTACTTGAAGAAAAGAATCTTTTTTTTTTATGTTGAAACATTTTTATTTGCAAAGAAAAAGAAAAGAAGTGCATTCTCATCATATCATTTATAGTAGAAAATTCAAGATGATAAGAAAATCAAGAAAGACATGATGAGAGCATGTACCGTTTATGATTTGAATCCCACTACAACAAGAGATAAGGTGATAAAACCACATAATAAATAAGAAGCAGGTATAGACAAAGCGACACATACCTCTTGAGCTCAAACACACACACGTCTAGCAATGTTAATGTCAATCGTACAAGTGCTCCAATGAATAGATGATTCACGTCTAGCAGTGTAATATCATATATTAAGGTAGGTGGAGTGATTCATGCAATTTTTTTAGAGACAAGAATAGTCATAAAAGAGCATAAAGGAAGGGGGATTAGTCAAACACACAATTTCTACCAGTGGCTGAATATTATCACAAGTAAAAGAAGAGCGTGTGAATAAAGAGCATTGAGCGAAATGTATGAGTAATGAAATGAGAAAATAAAATTAGCTCTCTACCTTGCCTCATTCCTCTCCCAAAATTCTTGTCTCCTTTGCTTCAACCCTTGCACTCCTATTTATAGTCTTAAGGTAGGGTTTTCTTCATAAATGCTCCCTTTTTTCTTTTTTCTTTTTAATTTTTGTTTTTTGATTTTTTTTTTTTTGTATTTTATGTTAAGAACTACCTAACTTGACCCAATCACTATCAATGGAGATTTTTTTTTAATTTTTGTTTTTTTTTTATTTTTTTTATGTTAAGAACTACCTAACTTGACACAATCGCAACAAGTTGGAACCAGGCATCTTAATAATTTCACCTTCAACACTGCAAATTCTTTTCACCAAACTGGGATCCTTCAAGACCCCTTCTCACAAGATAATTTGGACTTCGGAGTTGTACTTCTCGAAGCCATCACTAACACATCGCACTTTCTGCAAACTTGAGCTCCTGCTCAGTGCTGTACTCAAACACATCATATACACCACGCTTCCGCTACACACTTTGAGGTCTTTCTCCTCATCTGTGCTTTCACAATGTCAAGGTGACTCAATAGGAGTCCCATAGGAATCTCCCACTACACCTGTCCACACACACAATCTGTGCCAAACCTTGGCCCCATTCAACTCAAATCAATCAGAGCCATAACCTGCACTTCGTTGAGATCCCATACTCCCAACGTTCCCAGAGCACTATTTTACTATTCAACGTCACGGTGACTGCACACTAAGGTTCATTGTCACGGTAGCTGCACATTATGGTTTGTCGTCACGGCGGCCGTCAAAACAATTTTTTTTATTGTCACACCCCGGTTTTACCCCCTCAGGGGATGCCCCGCGCCGGTGCCCACCCCGTTCACGTACATGGGACTGCCAGGTGGCTGGGTTGGCTGGTCTCACCCCTCATGGGCTAACCCACCACCCAGGACTCACACATATCCCCCGTATCTCCACTGCCACAAAGGCACGATCCTCCCACTGTGTGCCATACACACCCCTAGTGGGCCGCAGGTGATAAACACACAAATAGCTGCTCTAATCAGACGTCACCGTAGGTAGCCCTCTCCGATCAGAACTCCCCGTAGGTTGCCTTCTCTACTCCGAATCCTCGTAGGTAACTCTTTCAAATTCAAATTCGCCACAGAATCACTTTTCCCTGTGCTAGATTAACACTAGCAACCTCAGGATATGTGATACATATTTCAATTCCAATATAATACCACACCCTGGTACCACAGACCATATAAGTCATATCAACCTCCTAAGGACCAGCTTGACTATTGAGTCTAATCCTTGAATCAAAATTCATCTTTCAAACCTTCAACCTCAGTTGAACCGGGAAATCACTTCCCTCAAATCCACGGAGCATCATCTACTCCAGCATAAACTCAAATATCTCTGCCAGCTTAAGGCACCTCAGCCCCCTAGGTCTTAAGGCCTTTAAACATACAAGCTTAGTATGACATCACTACATGTAACATTATACCACCTTGGGTTTCTTACCCAATATCTAGGTTAGACATAACACCTAGAAACTCAATATCGCATTCCTGGGAAATTATTTTCTTCCACCTCTGGGTCTACACATCAATTCTTAGGCAAACCATTATATCTTTTGATACCACAATGATTTGCCACTCCACAATAATCAAATAATGTATGCACAGTCCACAGATCACATATATCCACAACCAGCAGGGACCTTAATGTGTATACCACAATCAAACAAAGTCATCCTCTATGACTTAAGGCAGCAACTACTTCCATTATCCTAGCAAATTCCCATGTTTGCCAGGAACTGCAGTTCTGATACCAAAAATGTAACCCCCTTCCGTAATTATATCCAAAATATGTGATTAAAGTGAAATAGAGACCAATAACAATTAAATAACATTTACAAACCCATATACCAGACGGGGTTTTCACAAATACGTTTCGAAATCTAATTAACCTGGTCTCATATTCAATTTCGAATATAATCACATCACGCGGAATATCACATTTATACAAATATCAGAGTGTACAACAATATCATCCCGGCAACTCCCGGGTTCATACCTTTACATAGAATTCATAGGGCACATCCACCCTTTACAATTCTTCGAATGGGGATTACACAATTCTCCTCAAATACAAATACAAATACCCAAATACTCATTCCAAATACATAATCAAATATTCTCATTCAACATATAACCAAATATACATTCCACAATATATACAACTCATATCCAAATACGAATACAAATCATCTCAATTATGATAACCAACTATCAAAAGATTATAACCCGAACGAGTCCTGTCACCCTTGACTGCTTGCTCTATCCTCGATCCACCTACCCTGTCTAAAATGTTGGTAGGGGAGGGTGAGATTCAAGAGAATATCAGTAGTAAATAGATACCTATATGCATGTATGATATGTGTTTAATGCATGACATACTTGCAATACATAACTCATGTTCACACAATGACATATCTACGTGCTCAATATTTCAACAACATACTCATGGCCATAGCATAACTAGAAACAGAGCTACAATCATTCATACATGTTTCACATAATCCAGCAAAGCAATACATGCATCAATACACAAACACAAATATCAAAGCATGCAAGAGAGGTAAGTTCCCTACCCTTGTTCTTTCCACGTAAGCTCCAGCACCGCTTACTCACAAACAAAGAGAATATCCAACCCTATACCAAATCAAGGACATAGGGTCAATCTTGATTCCAAATCCTTACTTCCATATCACTTAAAGTTGGTTACCATTCACAACCTTTAGGTAGCTATAATAAGCTTAATGAAAGCCTAAAGGATTGGGAAGTACTATGTTGGAAATCACTTTTCAAAATCATCAAGTACTGAAAATAGGGGTTGGCTGCAGCCAAGAACCCTCTGGCTGCAGCCAAAACGGGCACAGAAGGTTTTTGGCTGTAGCCAAGAATTTCTGGCTGAGGCCAAAACGTGCACAGAAACTTTTGCGCTGCAGCTAGGATTTTCTGCTGCAGCCAAGACAACTTAGGAAATTCATAACTAATTCCAAAAAAATCGAAATGAGGTGATTCTAAAGCCAAATGAAAGCTATTCAAGTTTTCTTCATAGGAAAAATATGAATCAAGGCTGCACATAACCACAGAAATACAGAATTACACAAATATCCATACTGCTCCAGAATCAAACCCAGTTTCGACCTCAAACTTTGGGCAAACATAAATCCCAGTTCAAAAAACGAAATGACACAATTTATATGTCCATTTTGAAGCTTGGGATTTGAACTTCAAGACTGAAAAGTTTCAGAATTTTCTGACATCATTTGCCCATTCAAAACAGCAACACAAGCAGACTGTCCAGAACAGAGTTTCAAAAGACAGAATTCCAGTTTTTGCAATTTGGCTTCCAATGGTTCCATTTTCATACCAAATATCATTTCCACACAAATTTTCACAAGGAATCCATTGGAAATACCTAAACAACCAAATTCACATTATATTGACATGTTTTACAGAAATCTCAACATGTCACACAATTTTCACATTTCAAACTCTAACATGGCAACTTTTCCATTTCCAATGCCAAACCAATTCCAATGACCAAATTACACAACAGAACACCATTTTCAACACAAAACACATGAAAATTCATGTATTTCACAATTCCACCAAAATCAGGGCAAAATTCACAATTCACACAACTCATCCACAAATCACAAAACTTAGATCAAAAGGCTTTAAATACTCACCTCTTCCTTTTTCCCAAACCAATTCTTTGATTCTTCATCTTTCCAAATTTCCTCAAGCCATCAAACACCTCCAATCAAGAATCTAAAACCATAGAGATGAAGCTCTCATCACTATGAACAACTTTATAGAAGGTGATTAGAACATTAGAGGCCAACCAACAAGCTAAATCTCACCTTGATTCTTTCTCTTTCCTCCTCCACTTTGGGCGTTCATGGAAGCTAAGGAGAGAGATGAAGAAGATGAAGAGGGTCAGATTTTTTGCCCTCATTTGACCATTTGGACGTCCAAATTAGGGAGGAGAGGAGAGAGGGAAGAGTTGACAAATTGACCAAAATCCAAGGGTCCAAATTGTGCCAAGTGTCACCCTCTTGCTCCATCAACCATGAGTTCACATAGGCAAACTTACACATGATTCCACCCCTTGATTTCTACACAAATCAATCTCAACTATTGATCTTAAAGTTACCAATGAGTTCCCTCTTCGGTAACTGACCAATTGGTGGTAACTTTACCGTTTTGCCCTTGATTATGACAATTCCTCTTGAATCACCACCAAACACACCATATCATTCCTTTTCTTCCACAATGTGCCCTCCCCTCTATTTTAATTCAATTTAGATGTTAATCCATAATTGAGCTTAAATACAGGGTTCTGGCGCTGCTCACAACACATACGAATCACATCATATTCTCCAAAAGGGTTATTTATCACTAACCACATCTACTTTTGGAGTCATTAACCCTTAATCACAATTTGGGATCATAATTTGTAATACCCCGAATTATGATTAAGGTTTAATTTGAATAACCACCTAAAGGGTGTGAATGGTAACTAACCCTTTTGGAGAATATGATGTGATTCGTAAGTGTTGTGAGCAGTGTCGAAACCTTGTATTTGAGTTCAATTATGGATTAACATCTAAATTGACTCAAAATAGAAGGAGGGCGCATAATGTGGTGATATGGAATGATAAGATGAGTTTGGTGGTGATTCAGTGAGAATTGATATAATCAGGAGCAAAACGGTAAAGTTACCGACCAATTGATCGATTACCAAAGAGGAAGCTCCTTGGTAACTCAAAGAGCAATGGTTGAGATTGATTGTTATGAGATTAAAAGGGTGGAATCCCATGTGTTGAGCTTATGTGAACTCATGAGGATGAAACAAGAGTGTGACAAGTGGCACAACATGAGCCCTTGATCTTGGTCAAAGTGTCAAAGCTTATTCCTCTCTCTTCTCCTCTCCTTTAGGTCGGCCAAGAGGCCTCATTTGGCTCAAAAATCTGATTTAAACTCTCTTTCCTCAAGCTCCCATAGACGTCCAAGCATAGAGGAAGAAAGAGAAATGGAAAGGTGAGGTTTTAGCCTTGTTGTTGACCTCTAATGCTCAAATACCCTTCTATAAAGTTGTTCATAGTGATTAGAGCTTCATCTCTATAGTTTTAGATTCTTGATTGGAGGTGTTTGAAAGCTTGAGCAAAGTAGAAAGATGGAGAATCAAGAATTGGCATTGGGGAGGGGAAGAGGTGAGTATTTGATGACTATTGACCTAACTATTGTGGTTATTGGTTGAGTATTGTGAATTGTGAATTTTGCCCTGATTTTGTGGTATTTTTGTGTGGAATGTAAATGGTGGAATTGGATGTTGTTTTATGTTGAAAATGGTGTCATGTTGTGGTGTTTAATCATTGGAATTGGTTTGAATTGGATTGGACACATTGGTTGCAAAACTGGAAAATCTATCCTTTGGAAGTCTGTTTTGGGCAGTTTATTTGTGTTGGCGTTTTAAATAGATAAATGATGTCAAAAAATTATGACACTTTTCATTCTTAAATTTCACATCCCAAGCTTCAAAATGGATATATAATTTGTGCAATTTATTTTTGTGAACTGGGATTTATGTTTGCCCAAAGTTTGAGGTCGAAATTGGGTTTGATTCTGGAGCAGTGTGGATATTTGTGTAATTTTGTATTTCTTTCATTTTGTACAGCCTTGATCCATATTTTTTCTATGAAGAGGACTTAAATAGCTTTTATTTGGCTTTAGGATCACCTCGTTTTGATTTTTCTGAAATTAATTATGAATTTTCGAAGTTGCCTTGGCTGCAGCAGAAAATCTTGGCTGCAGCGCAAAAGTTTCTATGTGCGTTTTGGCCGCAGCCAGAAATTCTTGGCAGTAGCCAAAAACCTTTTGTGCATATTTTGGCTACAGCCAACCCCCATTTTTCATCATTTTATGATTTTGAAAGGTGATTCCCAACCAAGTACTTCCTAATCCTTTAGGCTTTCATTGAGCTTATTATAGCCACCTAAAGGGTGTGAATGGTAACCAACCTTAAGTGATATGAAAGTAAAGATTTAGAATAGCGAATAACCCGATGTCCTTGCTTTGGTTATAGGGTTTGATATTTGCCTTGATCGTGAGTAGCCGAAGCTGGAGCATACGTGGAAAGAAAAAGTGTAGGGAACTTACCTCTCTTCATGCTTTGATATTTGTGTTTGTGTATTGATGAATGTATTGCTTTGCTTGATTATGTGAAACATGTATGAATGATTGTAGCTCTGTTTCTATTTATGCTATGGTCATGATTATGTTGTTGAAACATTGAGCACGCAGATATGTCATTATGTGAGCATGTGTTATTGTGATGCAAGCATGGCATGCATTAAACACTTATCTTACATGCATATTGGTATATATTTCCCTACTGAGATTCTCTCGAATCTTACCCTCCCCTACCAACATTTTAGATAGGGTAGGTGGATTGAGGATGGAGCAAGCAGCCAAGGGCGATGAGGACTCCTTCGGGTTGTCATTCTGATAGTTGGTTATCATAGTTGGGAGTATTGTGTATTGGATATTTGTATTGTTGATGAGGATTTAATTATGTGTATTTGAGGTGAGATTTGTGTAATCCCTATATGAGAACTTGTATATGGCCGTATTGCCCTTTGTAAACCCTTTTGTAAAGATGTGAACCCGGGATTGTTGGGATTATTATATTGTGCACTCTGATTTATCTATTGAATGTAATTATCCGTGTGAAATGATTGTATTCGAAATGTGAACATGAGATCAGTTAAATCAGATTTGTAAAGATATTTGTGAAAACCCTATCGTAAAGATGGGATTTTAAAATGGTTTTGTTTATTATTGGTCTCTATTTCACTTTAATTGCATATTTCGGATATAATTACGAAAAGGGGGTTACACAAGGGCACAAAGCCAATAATTCTTTTCCCTTATCTGGGGATTACACAAAACTACACTATACTTCCAAAATATACAAGTATTTACCCCAACATATCCAATGAATTTTACATTGATAACCATTAATCAAAATAAACTCCTAAATTGGAGCTCTAACTGCTCTTCGTCACCCACTTTCCTTTTGATCCTTCAGCCCTGTCTAAAATTTGTTTTGGAAGAGTGAGATTCTAAAGAATCCCCATAGTAATAAATCACTCATAATATGCATAACATCAAAGCATAAAAGTAAATCATCTATACAACACACAGCAATCATAACAACAGTTGTAATGGCCGGGGTAGGTATCATGGGCATCGCCCCCTACGACGGCTCACGTTGAACTGCTTGATGTATTGCACATCCACATGAACATATCACATATATCACCACAGCTAGGATCTATATAAAACATTTCGCAACACATAGCCCCATAGACTGGATACTCAAACAGGAATCCACGATTCCATAACGCAGCCTCGGCACTTACAACAATAGATGCAACAGTCAGGGTAGGTATCATGAGCATTGCCCCCTACGGCGGCTCACGTTGAACTGCTTGCGTTGTGATGCCCTATGGCCGATAACACATTCACAATGATAAACATGCATACCAATTATCATACACAACATGAGAGAAGAGTCACTACCTTTGATCCTTCCATGCATGTCCTAGCACCGGTCTCTCCCAAGTAGGGCAAATGTCAAATCCTATATTCATAATTAAGGACGAAGTGTCAATTCCCCATTCCAATTCTCAATGACTTATTAACACTTAGTTTAGTTATCATTATTGCTCTTTTAGAGTCATTAGGTACCCCTAACAAAACTCCTAAAGGGTTGGAAGAACTATCCCAAAGATCCCCTTTTGGAAGCACAAAAACTGATTTTTCATTGCTGCACTCGAGTGAAGATGGCCTCACTCGAGTGTTGGTATGAACACTCAAGTGAAGAAGACCTCACTCGAGTGATGGTATGGTCTACACTTCAAGTGCTAGAAAGTGAGGACAGAAAGTGTTTGTTGCCTGAGAGCACAAGAACTTTCAAAGAAGAGGAGTACTTGAGTGAAGAAGACCTCACTCGAGTGACAACTTAACACTCGCAAGTGTTAAAGCGCACTCTTGAAACTTGGCCGCGAGTGACAACCTGAGACGAGAGTTCATGGCGTCAAATACAACCGCATTTGAGTGAACTCACCCTCACTCGAGTGAATCCAATATCACTTGAGTGATTTTATCATAAACCAGAAAATGCAACAAAACTGACCACATTTCCTAACACTTGTCTAATTGATCCCAATGGACCAAAAACTTCTACCAAAACTACTCCCTCACAAAATCACCCAAGGAATTCATTTGAATCATTAAAATTATCCAAATCCTACTCCATTATCATACTTTGGTTTAGGGCAACATAATCATCCAAATTCCAAAATCATCCAAACATACCATTTTTATCCCAAATCAATCTATCTATCCAAAACTCATACCAAAACACCCATTTCTATACCAATAACATGCCAAACTACCAATTACCCTAATCCAACAAAAATGGGCCAAAAATTCCAGAAATTCAAATCTTAATCATTTGGCATAAAACTTAGATAGATATATTAGTCTCACTTACCTTTCTCACTTTGCCAAAGAGATTTCTTGATTCACCAACCTCCAAAATTTCGTGTGGTCACAAATCAACACCAATAGGCACACTATAAATATCAAATTGAAGCTCTCACTCTAAGGATCAACATTAATAAAGTGACTTTGAGCAATAGAGTTCATTTGCTTACCTTAATCACAAGCTTTTTCTTCTTCTTCCTTGGCCAAAAATGGCTGCACGCATGAGAGAGAAAGAAGAGAGATGAGGAGTGTGTAGGAAGGTGAAATGATGATACTTGCCCATGCCTCCATGCTCCAACCGAAAATGAGGGGGCGAGAGAGGAGAGAGAAACTATTTTTAATTGCATTTGACTTTTCTTAATACTTTCCCCACATGTGGGCTTGCCAAGTATCTCATGGGCATTGGTTCTCATAAAATAGACACCCAATTAACTACTCTAATCCCTTCATTAGCCATTTAATCACATTTCTCATTTTTCTCTTAGTTAGTAATTAATTTCCCCATTAATCACTAACTCATGGCCAATAATTCCATTCTTCTAATTTTTCCACCAATTATGACATATTAATTAATATTGCCATAAAAAACATAATAATTCCAATTAAATTCATAATTATCCACAACAATCATGATTAGCCCTTAATCAAAAATTGGAATATTACAATTGCTATCACCCTTTCGCTTTTTGTTTATCTCTTGTGTGCCCTTGCCTTTGGCCTACTCGACGGTGGCTAGTGAGACTAAGATTGGGTGATCAGATGGAGTACTTGACTGACCATCTTCTTTGGCTAATTTCCTTGCCCTCATCTCTTCTAAGCCTATCCACTCTCCAAGTCAATACTCAATTTGACTTGAAGAGTGGGGGGACTTAATGTAGGGCCTGATTTAATAGGTTGGGCCTGTATGCAATATGAGGAAGGCTTAACAAGGCATATCTTGGTCACAACCCAAGACAACACACAGCCTTACCTTTAGATGACCTAGTTAAGCCTAGAAGTTGGTATGAGGCATTGATCCGGAATAAACGGCATAACCACCCACCCAATATGCTCAGGTCCAAAAACGGCAGAATCGACCAACCATATCACTCTATGTTGCATTATAAATAAGGGCGGCTAGGTTAAGAGGGAGGACACGTTATCAAGCCTCTTCATCTGCTTTCTCAAGCGAAATTCTTCTTTCTCATTTCTTTGTATCACACTTTCTAATTAACAATTCATTTTTTATTCTTTATCATTAAATACATGATTACTTTGTATTTTCTACTTTTATCATACTAAGGTTTTGCATTGTCGGTGACCTTTGCAAAATCTTTAATACATAATTTTGGTTCTACAAACATGAAGAATCTACCACCTGTTGATTTTGAATAAACAGCGACACCTTAACCAATTTAATAATTTTTTTAGAATAGATTAAATCAAAAAATAAAAAGACTTGATCTACTTGTTGCATGCATGGAAAAGACTTTATTGAAAAAGGCAAAACCCACCTTAGTAATCTTTACGCTTCAGGAAAATTAGTCTCTAGCCATCAGTTGAAGGATACCTACCCTGTTTCTAATTTAAAAGAGAGAGACTTAATCTACTTTAAAGCAAAATTTAAAAACTAGTAAGCTTTCTCTTTTGGATTAGCCATTGAGAATTGATTTTTCACTATAAGAGATAAATATAAGAGGGTGAGGGAGATTTTGTGTTATAAAGCATAAAAGTGTCATGAAAAAGTGATCATGGGATGTCCAAACATGAAGGTAAAAATAAGAAATTTAATATATAAATTAGTTAATATGTTTTATTAATATGCATAAATTAGATAGTTAGTTTGGCCAAAAGAATTAGGAAGAATTAGGGAGAAGGACTAAGGAAACAAAATATTTATTAATAAGAATATTAAAAATTGTAATTATTTTGAAAGATAAAAAATAAAATATAAATTTTTAATTACAAAATTAACCTTCCCTATTGTTTGACTGTTAATTATTAAATTTAATGATATCTTTATATATATATATATATATATTTTTTATTAAAAAAACATATGCAACTCAATATGTTTATGATATTCTCCCTCATATACTTTAGATTATCTTAAAAGTTGTCCAAATTAAAATAAATTCTACAATCTATAAATAATTAGAAATCTACCTCTTTCTAGATTATGAATATTTTTAAAAACTTTAAAAACAAGAAAAAAATATTATAATATATTTCTTTTGAAAATATGTTATTTTTCATGGAAAAAAGTTTCTTTTTTATTGAAATACTGGAATTCATTAATCAAACAGAAGATTAATACATAAGACAACTCAAAAGAGTCATAACCATAGATCTTTCATCAACCACCGCCTATCGAAAGAGGAGGTGGTGGTTGATCAAAGATGACAAAATACTCAGTGCTACTATGAGCTAACTTAGCAAAATAGTCTACTTGAGCGTTTTGCTTTCTAGATATATGGTTAATAAGAACACACCAATCTTTAGACAACCATAATCTAGCCTCCTCAATGACCTCCTTAAAAGGGTGCCTCTCATCACAGCCCCTAGTAAGTAAATGAACCGCTTCAATACAATTGGTAAACAGAAGAATATGCCTTAAATTCCTATGCCAGCAAATTTGAAGACCCTAGATGATTGCGATAATCTCTGCTATGATTGGTGGCACCTGCGTAAGTTTGCACATGTATCCACACACCCAGTCACCATCTTCTCCTCTAATAACCTTGACACTTCCACTCTGACCTGAGTCAAGGACTGATCGATCTACTTCAACAGTACAAAATGCCTCCTAATTAGTTGACCTTCAACTCCACTTATGGATTGATTGTAGAAATTACAGTGAGCGCTTAAATCTATATCCCAACTTGCTCGAAAGAGGCTGGCATGTGCATTTTGGTAGTAAGACCCCGCTTCTTCTCAAAAAATCTTCCTGCATCTGTTCACCCATATATCCCAGCATATGTATCCGAATAGGGTTGCCCATCTGATCTTCTTAGTAAAATCCCTTCTAGCTTCATGCTTCAGGTTCTACTCGATCCACTCTATTCCCTATAAATTCAGAAAGCTATTCCACATGGCAGGTTTAATTATGGAGATCCACCATTCACGAGAGTTTGTACAATCCCTCAAGAGATGCATCACGTCCTCCTCATGATCACATTGAAAAGGACAAGTTGCAAGCTCCGATAATCCCCTCCTTGCTCTGAGTTGTGCTGTATGCACCCTTCTATGCACCACAAGTCACATAAAAGACTTGATCTTCTCAGGAATGTCCCATCTCCACAGCTTTCTCCAAAAGGTTGAATTTGAATTGGAAGAACCTGCACTCAAAAAATGATAAGTAGAACCAACATAAAAACAACCATTAGAAAAAGGCTTTCATAAATACTTATCTGCTCCTCTCTCAACATATGGGGGATGTGCATATATAATTTGTTGAATAATGTGAGAGTGGAACCATCTACCCAGCTTGACAATATCCCATTCTCCCCAGGGATTAGTATAATCTCGAACTCTTTCATTCCTGTCCATAAAGGCCTCCCAACCCGGAATTAGCTCAATCAAAGGCTGATTCAACTCGGACCAGTTGTCGTACCAAAAGGAAGCTAAAGCACCATTGCCAACTTTATCGCCCACCCCTTTCTGGAATTTATCCCATACGGAATAGATACCTCTCCAAGTAGAAGACATGTTTCTTCGAGCCATAGGTCCATTTAACTGATCCCATCGATACTTCTCTCTCAGAACATGAACCCATAGTTTATCAGTATTATTCATCACATGCCAACATAGTTTCATAATGAAGACTTCATTCTGTTTACCCATATCATGAATCCTTAAACCGCCCTCTCTCTTGTCTCTTATAATCTGATCCTAGGAAACAAGATGGAGTTTTTTCTGGTTTTCTTCTTCATCCCATAGGAATTTCCTACTTTTTCTCTCCATTTCCTTCAAAATTCCTTTCGGAAGTAGCAAGGTCTGCATCTGATAAGAAGGTAATGCAGACAGAACTGACTTTATGAGTGTAACCCTGCCTGCAAAAATTAAACATCCTCTTTTCTACCCTGAAATCTTTTTTAGAGTTCTTTCCAAAAGAGGCATAAATGTGATCTTGGAAACCCTCTTATGAATCAAAGGGATGCCAAGATATTTCCCCAAATCTCCAGTTAGCTGGACACCCATCTTTCGACTCATAGCATACGCCCTCGAAAATTAAACCTTCCTTGAAAAGCATATTCTGGTCTTGTCCTTGTTCATCTTCTGACCTGACATACTACAAAACATTTGCAGGCATTTAAGCATAACGTCCACCTGACTATCAAAGGCCTCCCCAAATAGAATGACGTCGTTAGCAAAAAATAAGTGGGAGATTTTAGGGCCATTCCTACTTAGCTTAATCGGTACCCACTCTCCTTCTGCAATAGCATCATGGATTATATGATTAAGGCGTTCCATGCACAAAGTGAAAGTAAAAATGTAGGGAGACAAAGGATCTCTTTGCCTAATCCAAAGAGAGGAATTAAAACTCCCAGTGGCTTCCCCATTCCACAACACTTGAAATGACAGACTAGTAATATAGGCCATAATAATCTCACATATTATTCCTTCAACACCCATAGCTCTAAGTGTATTATAAATAAAAGGCTATTCCAGACAGTTATATGCCTTCTCAAACGGGAAAAAAAGTTTTAAACAAATGGGATGCACCTAAAAAGAATGTTATAAAATGAAAAATACTAAAATTTAAATTTTTTAAATAATGAATTCTTAAATAAATGGTTAATATCACAAGAATCTTAATATCTAAATAAAAGCCAATTCGCTTTTAAGGAGGAAAAATGTAAGAACTTTTGTCAGGATTAATTTCATAATTAAATATTTATATTTTAATTTTTTTCCATTAAAATAATTATAATTTTTAATGTTCTTATTAATAAATATTTCTTTTTTTGGGTCCCTCTCCCGGATTTTCCCAAAGAATCACTTAGGAGTAATGAATAGTTAACTAATATTAAGTTTTGGTTAAAAATTTACATTTTACTAATCTAGTCTTTAATAAGAGACATAGTTGATTTTTTTGAAGAAATCAAGGAAACTAAATAAATTACTTTAAAATATTTATATTTATCTTTTTTATGCTAAATTAATTTGAGTGACTTATGAACTGATATATCATCAAATGATACACATCATATACTATGATTAACTAATTTATTTATCTTCCTTAATTTTTTCAAAAAAACATCAACTATGTATTATATTAAATAGTGGGGAAGTAATATTTTATTGGCCAGAAAGACAATTTCTGACAATCCAAAATCGAAAATAAAGAATAATACCGCTGCTTCGAGAGCCCCGCACGTGCCGTGAAAGTTCGCATACGTTGGGAACTGCGAAGGCGTTGGCCAAAAAAAAAAAAAAAAGTAAAAAAGGGTGCGAAGGCCAATTCCGCTGACTGGAACCCCCGGGGCTCAAAAACGAAACCTCTTGGTTCTGCAAATTTCCTTCAAATTTATTTGTAAATTCTCATTTCCACGTATCGACGTATCGACGACGAGTGAGTCCGATGCAGCATTTGGTTGCTGCCAGCACAGAATTGTTGCTGTTCATTGTCTAAGCCACAACTTCGGAACCGCAGATCTACTGGGTTTTCTGTGGAGATACGCTATTTGATCATTTCTGTTTGATCTTCCGAAGCTCCTTGCCGGCAAATTTGGAAGTCGATACGCTGGATCGGAGATGCCGGTTGCAGCTTCCGCTATATACTTCTTGAACCTCCGAGGAGATGTTCTCATCAACCGCCTTTATCGCGACGATGTCGGGTAACTGAATCTTCTATTTTTGCTTCTTTTCCTACTTCTTTGTACGTTGTCGCTAATTCCTGATCTTAGGCTGGGGAACGAGTTATCCAATGGGATTGGCCTATTTATATTTTAGTGATAGAGCTCTGTCCTGGCTGTATAGTATGGCTTATTTTGATAAAAACTTAAATGTAGAGTATGGCTTTCAAACAATTTTTGTCCCGGCGCTTTCCTCTTGGCTAGGAATGCAGCCAGGACTTGTGATTACGAGTATTACTATTAGGGTGCCCTTTGTTGAAGCCCTGGAATTTTATTTTAGCCTTGCATAAGATCTTGGAATACTGTGCTATGCTCATCCTTATGGTAGCAGACTTTTAGTTGAGTGGCGTGTGTTAGTCATTTTGTTTCCTAGAGGCTTGAAGATCTATTTATCAGAAGTTTAATGCGATGTTTATAAAGAAGTTAGCATTCTTATGTTATCTAAGACATGTGCAAACCTGGAATGTCTGCTGCGCAATTCGGTATTGCAACCCTGCTGCAATGCTACTCGCCAGGTACCTTGCGTGTACAATGAGCAGCACATTTGTTTTCAAGTACTGTAAAATTCATTCTCAATGTAAGGTACAACAACGCCTTGTGGTGTCGCAAGCGCACAGCACCAAATTTACACTAGAAATTCCAGGTCCATGCAAATTGCAATACGTAGACTTTCATTTTTCATATTTCTTATAACCAAGTATCTTATAAATTTCTAAGTTCTTGGGAAGTTAAATTTCCCTTTTACTAGAGATCACCTAAGCTCTCTTCTGGCTTTCCTTTACTTCTTTGTGGGTGATGGGAGCTCAATCATGTACAATGTTGTCTCCTCTAATACTTAGTTTTACAGGGGAAATATGGTGGATGCTTTCCGGACACATATAATGCAGACAAAAGAGCTCGGTACTTGTCCTGTGAGGCAGATAGGTGGCTGCTCTTTCTTTTACATGAGGATCAGCAATGTCTACATTGTGATTGTTGTCAGCAGCAATGCTAATGTAGCTTGTGCTTTTAAGTTTGTTGTTGAGGTAGTTAACATCTACTTGTTTTTGACACTTAGCTGATGACTGTTTTTGTCCATTAAATTATTGTCGTTATTGTTGCAAGACAAGATAAATCTGGATGATGTTTAGACTGCTTTACACAGATTATCTGCACATCATTTTTTGACTTCTAACGATCACTATTTGATTTGTTATTATCATCTAGTATCTAAATGATTGCACATGTTCTTTCATAGGACTCTATTTTGGCAAAAATATTTTTGATTGGATTTGACATTCATGATCCTACGGGTTTGAGCTTATACTTTTCTTGGCAACTCTATCATGGTCATTTGAAGTTTTGGGTTGTTTGAAGTTTCATGATGGTGTTTGATTGGGAAATTATGTCTTTTATATCTGGACAGCTTTATTTCTCTTTGTGATTCGCTTTGGCAGGGAAAACAATTATATGAATGGAAGATAGATGCTGAACACATGCTAGTTTGGCATGTGTTAGGCATGAAGATGGCTCCATTTTTATGTGTCTATGCTTCATTTACTACAAGGCTTTTGGGCAACTGATGCTTGGACTATATTATAGATAAGTTGTAAACAAATTAGTGGTGATCTTGTCTTAGTATCCCAAAATCTAATATAATAATTTTGTTCGTTGCTAGCCAACAAAGGTGTGCAATGGGCTAGTCATGCCAGTGCTGTTTAATTGTGATACTATTGAATGTCACAAGAGGAATAAAACATTTAACACGTGGAAAATGAATGCTACATTTGGATCTCATAGACTTAGCGAAGTTGTTTTATATTCTTTGAATAAGGTTTGCCATGTTATCATGAATGATTTGATCCTGTTACAGTGTCTTTGCTTCAAATAGATGTCGATGGAATCAGTTTGGGCAGGTTCACTTAACAATATCTGTTGATCTTGATTTTCACTCCCCCTTTTATGTTTCACTGTCATGCTAGAGTTCTTTATTATTAGTTTATAACCTTAAGTCTGACAAACTGTTAAGGCTAAGAAAATAACTGTTATGTAAAATTTATGATTTGCTGTTCTTAACATTGTGATAATGATGTCTGTAATCTCTTAATTTATTGCAGCTTCTTTCTAAACTATTGCTGTTCTCCTTGTATGTTATTCACCATCTGCACTGGTACAAAAGTTGATCTTTGTGGTCCATGACACTTGTACTTCTTTCTTTACAGGCTGTTGCACTATTTAAATCATATTTTGGCGGAGCTTTTGATGAAGATGCAATTCGCAATAATTTTGTTCTCATATATGAGCTTCTGGATGGTATGTGATTTGTGTGGCAATTGAATCTAGAGAAAATGTATTTCTGGTCTCTGAAATATTTATGCTTCAGTAACTTGGTCCCTAAATCTTAGAAATGCCATTAATCCTTGAGTAATTGATGGGAACTAGTGATTAGGGTGTCAAGAGACCTTAATGGACTGAATTCTATATTTTCAAGGTTCAAGAAGCAAATGACTGAGACATGTCTTTCAATGACAGAATGGTATATTTTTAAGATTCAGAAACTAAATAATTGAAGCATATATCTATCAAGGGCCAAAAATCATATTTCCTTTAGAATTAAAGTCATTCCACGTTCATGATTTGATATAACTAGAGCAATCACCTTTTTAGGCTAAAAGGAGAAATATTAGTCGTAAATGGGAAAATCACAGATTATTAACATGATGTGTATTTGTAGAAATCATGGACTTTGGTTACCCACAAAATCTTTCACCAGAGATCTTGAAGCTTTACATCACTCAGGAAGGAGTGCGGTCCCCTTTCTCATCCAAGGTTAGTCCACACATGCTATTGTAACTATCATGAAGTAAGAACACGAACTGGGATGTGGTTGGTAGGACACAATCGTCATTAAAAATTGACAATGTTAAAAGGGAAATCTAGAATACATCATAGATTACTGCATGAATGTATGAAATTGAACTATCACCTAATTCTTGGATGACATTTTGTTTTGCACATTTATATTTTCACCACTTTTCTAGTCCACTTCTTAACCGGAGGCTGTTGAGCCACTTAGAAAAAGCTAACATGAACTTGTAACTGCTGTCTATACAGCTGACTTGCTGGCACAATTTCCATTCTCTTCCAAATTTAATTCTTACTTGCTTTCTCGATTGAGTATCCTGTTAAATCCTTTCCTTCATTATATGCTGTGTGCATTGGGGGGAACAGCCCGCAGACAGACCTGTTCCAAATGCAACTTTACAAGTAACTGGAGCTGTTGGATGGAGGAGAGAAGGTCTTGTCTACAAAAAGAATGAGGTAAATTTTTTGTTACCTAGCATCTTATCGTATTGAATATTCGCACTGTAACTCTAACGATGATTCGTTGCAGGTTTTCCTGGATATTGTGGAAAGTGTAAATCTTCTTATGTCTTCGAAAGGTTAGTTTTGCGTTCCAATTGCCTCCATGTTGATGTCTACTGTGTTTCATACTAACTTTTTTTTTTTTTTTGGGTCCAAATTTCAGGTAGTGTTTTGCGATGTGATGTGACAGGGAAGATTCTCATGAAGTGCTTTCTTTCTGGAATGCCTGATTTGAAGTTGGGTTTGAATGACAAAATTGGTCTTGAAAAAGAGTCACAACTTAAATCTCGTCCTACTAAAAGGTTGTTTTCATATGTGCTGTTTTCCCTGATTACTTCTCTTGCTTCTAGTGATAGTTTTCCTTTTTGATATTATTGTTCGGAGTCTTCTCTGTTTTCATCTATTGCAAATATCATTAAAAAAATGTTCCCAAGTGTTGATGTTTTCCTTTTTCTCATTCTTTTGATATAGTCCCTTTTCTCATCAACTAAATATATTTTGCAGTGGTAAAACCATTGAGCTTGATGATGTCACTTTCCATCAATGTGTAAATTTGACGAGGTTCAACTCGGAGAAGACTGTTAGCTTCGTGCCACCTGATGGTGAATTTGAACTAATGAAGTAAGATTTTGCTAATAATGCCATATCATCTTAACTGTTTTTAGTTAATCTACTTCAAACACAACTTCCTGTCTCAGTGGAATTGAAAGAGAGGGGGTTTCATTGGTTTGAGTTCCTTGCTCTGCCCCTTTAAGCCATCAATTAACTGTTAAATAATCACTCTGAGTCTTTGGTGCTTTTTAAGAGCCAAATGATGTTGTTCGTAATAGATCAGCAGTATTAAACTTCAATCCTCAAGCATTTTATTACCTCTGTGGCACTACATTAGGCTTGCTAAAAGAGAACTGAAAGCTGCTGAGCTTAGGTAAAGATTGCATAAAACTGGTTAGTTTTACTTGATATAAATGCGGTTCCCTAAATTTTGTTGCAGCAGAGTCAAAGGAGGTTCATTTGAACTGAAATCTGTCTTGTAAGCACCTATTTCTTGAGAAAATTATTCTTCCCAAACCATTTTATGATTTTGAATTATTTGTTGATACTAGTCCTTTCACTCAAATCTCCTTTTTCTTCATGCCAGTCATAGCTTCCTGGGATCTCTAATTTTATTTAGTGAAACCGCTGGGCTATGCTTAGTTGTTAGATTGTCCTAGTTTTTTTGGGGATCTGATCGATTCTTGTTTACTTTCAAATCGTATTTTTTTGTTCTTTTTTTTCGGTAGTTCAAATGAGATGATTTTCTCATTGCTTATCACTTAGCATTTTGACATAGCTAGAAAATAGCAATGTCTGTTCCTTTAAAGATATTTCTGTAGTTCCAGTAAGATGTATGGCATTTTTTGTTGCCTAATATTAGAACTTCACTGGCAATATCTACTAACATTATTTTCTTGGGTAGGTATCGTATCACTGAGGGTGTCAATCTCCCCTTCAAAGTATTACCTACCATCAAGGAGCTTGGACGAACACGGATGGAAGTAAATGTTAAGGTTTGGAATTTTACGTGATGAAGGTCCAATGTATTGAATGGTTGCAATTATGCCACTTGCTGAATTTTTTAAAAATCTTTTTCAGGTGAAGAGTGTCTTTGGTGCAAAAATGTTCGCACTTGGGGTGGTTGTGAAAATTCCTGTGCCAAAACAAACAGCAAAAACAAGTTTCACAGTAACATCTGGCCGGGCTAAATACAATGCTGCTATTGATTGTTTGGTTTGGAAGTGAGTGTCATTGATTATGAATATTAAGTGAAAAGTTTACGTCATCCCACCTTGTTATCACATATTTTAAATTTCCAATAATCTCGATTTGAATGCTTTATGGTTTCAGTCAATTATTTTCTAATAACTCTACGATTTATAGGATTAGAAAATTCCCTGGGCAAACCGAGCCAACCTTGAGTGCAGAAGTTGAACTTATTTCCACAATGGCGGAAAAGAAATCTTGGACAAGGCCACCAATTCAGATGGAATTTCAGGTGTGTCATCTGTTAGTCCTATACTTAATTCCACAAAGATGTGCTGGCAATCGCTTAATAATCTTTACAGTACTCGGGACAGCTTATCCTATTCTGCATTATACAACTTCTCACTCAACAATCACATCTAAGAACTGGAAAAGAAAATTAATTCTTGGAAATCTTCCATCTCATGGATTATATAATCTCTGCTCATATGTCATATTGGCTCTCTTGTTCGGGCAGAAGTCGAGGGCGGGGAATATGACATCTTATAGTTCTGTGGTTACTTTTGACCAATTCTGTTCACTTGTTAAGCTTGTACTGTCTCCAAACTGGCCCTTCCCCTTTTCACCTGGTGGGTTAACCTTGTTTTGTACGTGCAGGTTCCCATGTTCACAGCATCTGGCTTACGTGTTCGATTTCTAAAGGTGGCCGTCCTGACTTTTTCACCCTCTGATTTTTACATGCATCCTCTTTTAAGTTGCGGTTTAATGAAATTCTCTCTCTCTGCAGGTGTGGGAGAAGAGTGGGTACAATACCGTTGAGTGGGTTCGTTATATTACAAAAGCAGGATCATACGAAGTTAGATGCTGAAGAAAAAATGTAGATTGGTGGTTTCAGATGTTATGGATGGACTATGGCTAGAGATTGAAGATTCAAAGAAGTATTCTTTTGCTGCAGTGTTTCCTTGTTAAACGAGAGGATGAGGGGTTACTTATCATAGTGTGCTGTTGATGTGAATGCTTGTGTGTAATCTTAGTTTTGATATTTCTGAGGTCAGCTTTTTATTGGAATATTAAATTGATTCTTGCTATCCCCTCTGCCTTTCTTTCTTGCACGCTTAATATTTTGTTGTGATGTACCCTTTCTGTTGTAATGCTAATAATTATCGAGTAATGCTCTCTGTATTATATTATATCAAGACCGAATTGATAAATTAAATATTATAAATGAGCTGAATTTTTGAAATTATTTTATGCCATGTTTTGTAAATAAAGAAATCTTGAAATGATGAAGTTGCTCCAAGTAACTTTTCAACATGTAACTAATAAACTTTAAAGGAATATTAATATATTTGTGATCTCCATTTAATCGAAAAAGAATATGATCTCCATTATCTTGGCCAACTTTACACGCTTCTAAGCAAGATTGCACCTAAAACGGTAAAACGTTGGCATGATGAGCGTTGTTCCTTTCGTTCTAGAAGCTGGAATTTGCACAAGAGGAGTTCATGAATTGCCATCCTATATTGTTTCTGCCATCCCTTCTGCTCGGGGCTCAGTATATCCTTTCCTAAGATCTCTCTTCAATTTGGTAACTTTTAGCTTTCTTGACTGTAAAGGACGATCGAGGACGAAGACGATGATCAAACTCTTTCCTACGAAGGAAACTGATACTTCCTCGCAATTATGTTTGATACTTCGGGCTGTTTGATTTTATTTTTAAAAACTGTTTTTTTTTTAAATTTGTCTGATAAACTGTTTTCAAAAAATTGTTTTTAAAAATAAAAAAACAAAAAGTTGTTTTTTAAAAACTAAAAAACAAAAACAGATTTTAGTTATTTTTTATTATTTATTTTTTGAAGCCGTCACTTATCTACTATCAACATTACATTCCCAGTGACAACCACCGACATGTCACCGCCGGCAACCACACCGTCACATTACTTCAAAACAGATTTTTTAAAATAACTATCCAAACAGATCTGTTTTTTACTTTTAAAATTTGTTTCCAAAATTTTTTTTATAAAATTGTTTTTAAAAACAAAAAAAACCGAGAATAGAATAAAACAAGTCAATCCATTTCTCCATTTTCGTTCCAATTATGTCTCTTTGTTTTGATTCCCTGCATTTGTGTACTTGTGTTTTATGGAGTGCCATGTCGTGTCTATACTGCCATGGCATCATCAAGCCCTTACTTTCCAGAATTTACTAGTTCCACATTGTTTTGTATTGGCTTTATTTCTGCGTCACTGTTGAGTCCAAATGGGGAACCTAATAAGTGCGTGTTTGTTTAAGCTTTTTGCACAGTAAAAACGCACTTATTACGCAAGCTGAGAAAAAACTCCTCTTACATACTTACCTCGTATACCGTGAATCACGAATTATAAGCCCGTTTTGGACAAAAATAAGCCATTCCAAACGCACACTAAAGCAATACGGAGTAATATACTTTTACTGATTTTGTTTTTTTTTTTTCTGCTTTCAGTTTCCACTATTCTTTGAAGAATTTTTCTGTTGGTGTTTAAGATGTTATTTATTGGAGAAAAAATGCAGCATGCACGGATGGTCCAAGCATATTAACATCTCGACGTGCTTGCTTGTCATAAGCCTGGGTAAATTATGATGGGGGAAGAGGAGAAACTTGAGTTAGTTGGTGCTTTAATGTACAGAGAGTAGGTTTTATTTGTAGATATAGTTGTTCATATTATCAACAGGCTTCCGTAATTTAATAGCACCCAAATGCCTTTTTAGATTGGGTGTAGAAGCTGATTTTGATTTTCAAATGTGATATAATAGAACCACATGAATGTGCAACTATGACATCTATTTTTCCAAAGATTTAAAAAAAAAACAAAAACAAAAGGACTATAATGAAACCAAAAGATACAAGCCATCCCCAGAGACATCAGGAGGGACTATATTAAAAAACGACTCTCCTAAAAGGAACTTAGGAGAAACCTGACATCTAAATATGCGTGTTCATGGGATAGTTTCCTGCAGGTGGGTAAGAGTTTTCCGGCACCGGAGCCGCCCCATAGCCTGGCTGATTCATCCCATGTTGGTGAGCTCCGACCAAATGATGTGGCTGCTTGGCTCCTAGCTTTTCAGCTGCATGCCTGGCTTTTGCTTCATGTAGCTCCATTTTTGCTTGAGCTTCCTTAGCCTTGGCCCTCTCGTGTGCTATTACCTTCTCTCCCTCTGTTCTTGCCGTTGCTTTCTCGGCCTGCACCATTCAATTCTAGGATTAATATCAATCATGATCAGCTTGATAATTATTCGAGACGTGTTAAATGTTTTTGGAAGATAGAAATGTGTTATGGGCAAGTTTCAAAATCGGACCTTTTCGTCTATTTTGGCTTTGTAAATGTCCATGTGCTCCTTGGCTGCACTGGCCATGTTGCTCAGCTTCTCCTTTGTAGATTGCATCTCTCTGTGTTTTTTTTTTTTTTGTTCTCCTTTCTGAATTTGATTGATTAAAGCGTTTGTGATGCACAAGTCTGTTTCTCTATTTATGTCCAAAGCTTTGAGAAAGCGAAGACTTCGGAGCAGAGCACGTTGGGCGCCACGTGTTCAACATGCAGGGCTATTGCCATTCACTTGTTGCCGCGTAGAAACCAATCAAAGACAACCTCAGGTTTATCCTCCATATTGCAAGCAGGACCCTGAAGCTAAACTTTTTTTTGCAGCATTCCCTCGTGCCTCGACTAAAATTTGAATTGTTTTAATTTTTTTTTATAAGAGTTTAATTAGAGTTGTTTAAATATTTAATGATTTGTTTTTAATTTTTGCCTCTTATTAATTAAGTATTACATTAATTAAAAGATTAGGTTAGAGATATTTATGCTCCCTCTATTTCTCTCTCTTTACTTGCTAAAAATGTACTTATGAAAAAAAAGTTCATTTTAAACATAGTTATTATTTTTAATTTATTTTATTTTATTTTTTTATGAAAATGTAATTAGGTTATCAAGCTGTTATAGATAGTACTGGAGGAAATATTTATATTTATCAATTTTTAAATCGATTTTTTTTTTAATTTATAATATGATATATAATATAATAATACACAATATATATTATAATTAAGTAATTTATTTATTTTTTTTATCATTAATAAAAGTGATTTAAGTCTTATATTAAAAAGAGGAGGATAATTAAAAAACTGAAAATTATAAATTTAAGATGACTTCTTTTTGTGCACGTCTCTTTGACTTTTGTCAGCGTTTTAGTTGCATAGTGTTTTTTTTTTAATGTATAAATAGGTGGATAGAGTAGAGATAGATATCCACCGAACACGCATCTAGCATATTTTGTTCTGTATGCTCACAAACTCCTGCTGTTCAATCTCTCATTTCTATTCTTATAATTATTATCTTCGAACAAAGGTATTTCCACATGCAAAACAAAAACATAGTTATGCGTGCCATCTCAACTTGGATGCAAGATTATGATATATATGCCTACGTTGTTGTCACAATGATGTGATAAGAAGAGGATTAGACATTTTAAGTTTCATTCTCATTTTACAAAATTCACCCTATTCCTTTATAAAATAACATTCTTATGGTATTTAATATAATCTAATTGAGGAGTTGGCCTTAATTTTAAATATAAGATTTATTTTTCATATTTATTATTTTTTCTCTAACTATTGATATTCTCCCAATAATAATTAAGTATAACAATAATAAATAAGTTTAAACATTTTGGTAACATCTGTAGCATTTTGAGATATTTAGCTTTAAAGTTTAAACAAGGGTATTTTGAGCATATTTATTATAATTAACTAACTTGACTACCCTTTTTAATATAATCAAATTTTTTGATTTGATCAAGAGTTTCCCTTTTCTAGGTTTAGAACGTTAATGGTTTTCATTTCTCCCAATAAATACGTTTTTTGGAATTCGAACTTGTATTCTACTCCTTTTAAAGGTGAGATTGCTTACCATTTCAATCAAATTAATTGAATTATTCTTACCTTAAAGATGGGTGGAGTAACAACTTAAAGAAAGCCACCTTGATTGGGCCTGCCCTATATGAACCAAACTTGCTCTTTTGAATTTTGTTAAATGTATGCAGGGGCAGATCTAAATAAACAGGAATAAAAACATAATGAGATTGGGGTCCAAAAATTGAAATTTCTAATTTATTTAATATTACAAATTATTTAATAACTTATTTTCTTCAATTGCAAAGGAAAAGAAAAAGCAGCATGGGAAACCCAATTATGAATGGATGAAATTTTTGTGTGGCACTATGCAGTAAAGTTGAGAAACAGGGTTCATCTTTGATGTTGGGAAAGGAAATATGTCTTGGATTGAAATTTGGGGGTCCCATGATTTTGATTACATAGAGAGAGCATCAAGCAGAAGCATATACCCTTTGGTGGTCCTCTTCCCCAATTGAAATGCCACTCACTCCCCCCAACAACAAGACGATCAAATTCTCAAAAATTGACCCTCTGGTCCCACACAACAAGAAATGGGTCCCTCACTGATAACTCCATTCACCACCAAGCAGGATTGAGGAACTTGATGCTTCTTCATTTGATAAAAAACAGAAAAGAAATCAGTAAAGGCTTTTGAATCAAAGATGAAGAACAAGTTCATTAACCAATTGGCATGTGTTTGTCATAGTAGAAAGGATTTTGACTGCTTAAACACCAGATCTTAGGTTTGAGTCCCTGTTAATACATAAAACACCTTAGGAGAGCTATTCCTAATTGGATCTGACAATGATTGAATTTAACATAGTTATATAGTCTTATAATAAGAAAAAGTTTAATGACTTATGGTTCCAAGTTGCCCAACTTATGCAAGAGATTGTGAGTTTGATCTTGCTAACTTTCAAGTGGTTCACCTGGCCTCTCTATACCAAAAATAGATTCTCCCTTTGGTTTCCATTATAGGAGTTAGATAAGAGGTTTATTTTATCCTAGACATAAGAGCTCAATCTACCTTGTCTCTTGAATTTATAATTTTTTCCTAAAATATCTCTATTAATTGCACATAGTAAGAAGATTTTCATCAAGAGTAATTCCACTGTACATGATTAAAAATGGTATTTTAGGGAAATCAATACATGTTTATTATAAATAAATAACTGAACTAATTTCTTTAGTATCCGTAAATAAATTATTTAGCTTTTATATTCAGTACGAGAGGTAATAATGATAAAGAAGCCGGTCTTTGTTATTAAGATTGGAGTATCTTACCTAGACGGAGGCATGCCATACAATCACAAAAGAGTGATTACCAATTGAGAGAGAAGTTTATTGAATGATGGGAACACAGATATTCTCTGAAGACAGGATCAGAGATAATTAACAAGAGATGTCCATATCAGATCATTTCACTGTGGTTCATTTTTTGCCACTTCCTCAAGGATTGACACAACTCCAAACCCAGTGGATGGGAAGAACAAGAGGCTGAAAAGGACCTGATTTAAAATTTTAAAACAACCAAAAAGGTTGCTTTTGTTATGTGATTCAATTAAAGATATGCCCCTAGTTAACTCTAGTGTAGATCAACTAGATTACAAAGTGAGTGAACTGAGTTCGAATCCCACTTTATTCAAAATGACCATTGGGCAGAGACATCCTAATTGTAAAACTTCAATCCCGATTAGTTGGTTGCTAAGTTACTTAGATACCTAATAATAGAATTCAAAAAAAACACTAAACACCGGGTGGCCGAGAGGTCACAAAAAAAGTTCATGGTCATACTGCCATTTCCAATCTCAGTCTTCTAACTGTTCAGAATAAATCATCTTTAAGAAGTTAAAAAGTCATCAATTTGACCCTTCAACATATTAGATCTTTCATCTTCATCACCTCATAACAGTTTTCATTCAATTTATTTCTTTTGTTACATTTTGGAGGTTCTCTACGGTAGCAAGGGCAAGTTGGTCAACCAAAACAAAATCTCATGCTGGATTTTGATAAGGTTTGTGGTGTTTATCTGGTTGTCGGTGTGTCTAGAAGACTCAAGAAAATAAGACATGCCGGTCAAAATCTACCATTACAGAACTGTGGAATAAACAACCCTCTGTTGAATAATCCAAAGTGTCTATTTTTAAACGAACCCAGTCATTATCCTGCATAATTAAACCATCTGATTCCATATTTTGACTGCTTAACTTTGATGGCTATACTTTTGACTTTTATATGCTGATTCAAAAAGATAGAATAGAAATCAAGTTGGGATGATTCTTTCCAAAATAAAGTTGGCAACAAAGAGAAAATGGAACTCATCTTATCTAAACGTGTAGATTTCCAAAGCGCACAGAATCAAGAATCTTATCATGAATAGTTATATTCGTACACCCCAAGTTATCAAAATTATTTGACAAAAAGCAAAACAGGGCAATAACTCTATACATGATGTGATTATGAGAATAATAATCTGCCTTCTGATGATATCCTCTCATTTTATTTGGTAGATTCTCATATGACTCTGTTATTGTGAAGATTTAGGGGTTGAACTTCTGCTCAACTGTGCTTGCTGAGGCCTGCATCATTCAGCAATATCAATGTAACCAAAACTTTTATTCAAGTATCACAATTGCCAACAAGTTCCTGTATTGTACAGAATCTGAGCACTGCTTTGTAGTGTTTATGAATTGGACAGTTCTGTAAATTTTATATTGCATGTTGATATTGATTAATATGCAGTTTTGATCTGCTTAAGAAAAGGTATTTAGCGATTCCTATTGATCAAGAGGTACTACCTCCGGTTCTTAACATAAGCTATATAACTAATTTACAAATGTTAAGAAAATAATTTAAATTAGCTATTTGTCGTAAATATGTGTTGGTTTCCCTTAAATATACTTGTTAATTTTGCGCATTGAAATTACCCTTAATGGAAACATCCTTCATATGTGCAATTAATAGGGGTATATTGAGGAAAAATTATAATTTAAAAGACAAAGTTGATTGAGGTCTTATTTTTATAACCAAAATAAACCCCTTGTCTAGCTCTTATATTTAGGACTTGAAGGAGAATATTTTTTGTTGTGTTAAAAAGAAAATGATGGAAATGAATAAGATAAATAATATACTGTTGAGTATAGAATAAAGAGATTGCACTGACCCCAACAGATGTTACAAAATTGCAGACTGCACATTTAACAGATCTTGCTCCATATTGGTACATCAGTAGCATCCTACAGTTGCCACAATTGACATGTGCCACCTGATTTGCTGTCAAAAATGCACAAAATGATACTCATCCCCAAGTAGTGATTCAGAACATCACAAGCTTATAACAATATAATATCTTTCCGGAAAGACATGTCTGGATCCAAATGTCAACAGAGGTACAACCTTAAATAGTTGAATACCTTCCAGTGCTAGATTGACAATGTGACAGCAGGAGCATTGCACGCTTGTCGCTCCTCGTATGTACATGAGTAATGTGTGGCAGGCTCCGCAAACCAACTGAGCCATTTCTGTGCCTGGCCACGTAAAAGATGTTTCTGGATTGTAACAACAGTGACAACCATAATGTAACATCTCAACTCCTCGTTCTTGATATAGTCCGTTTTGGGGTACATCACCCTTGACGCGTTTTAAAAATGTGAGGATTGAGAGGGGCATCAAAGCGGACAATATCGAGAACTAGGCGTTGGGATGTTACAAATAACAAGTCTTAACCCACTAGTTGAGATCGGTAATACGGATAGGATTGCGATATGCTATTATCAACAACAAGCGCTTTAGATATATCGTTCATCAAAAGGGTTTATTGATTGTGACACATATAGACAAAGAGAGAGAGGAAAGAGAAGCATACCAGGAGGTGGCACTGCAGTGACTGCATTGCAAACAGCACAGCACACAGATGTTGCTCCAACTGGATAGAGAAGAAGGTTTCTACACCCACAGCACACAAGCTGACTCTGTTGTGTACCTTCTTACAAAACCCAGGTTTTCACAAAAACCATTTGTAAGTTTCATTGACAAAATGAATGACCCATTACCAAAAATATAATCTTTTCTCTGTTTTAAAATTGATAATACAGCAACTAATTAAGATTGTAGCTTCCAGACCAAGTGAGAGAAACTGGACTTGAGTGAACAACTTTATATATAGACATATCATCAGATATGTCAAATCCACATATTCAAATACAAAACACGGTCACTGAGGAATTTTATCAAACACATCATCATCTTTAATCCACCAAATTTCCATTGGCTAGGGGAAAGAAGAATTGCTTCTTCTTTTTTATTCTTTAACTCCTTTCAATCTTAGATTCGTCTTATCTAATTACTTGTTCTCTTCTCTACATTGGCTACTAACAATAAAAAAGGACAGAGCAATTTCCAAAATGAAACAAGCGATATAAGAGTTCAAATCTCCCTTCAATCTATCCATAACCACAAAGTTTCTTAGCATCCAACCAGAGAGGACCGACATGAATGAGTAAAGCAAGCACAGAAAAAGCAAGATACCATTAGCTGGAGGGGTATATGGAGCTGGGAGTGTGGGGTAAGGGGCAAGTGGAACTGGCATTATAATCTCTCAACAAGATTATTTCTTTCTCCTTCCAATATCTACACACAGAACAAAACTCTCTCTCCCATTTTCACAATTCCTGAAAAAAGAGAGGAAAGAATGTAAAGATTCAAAAAAGACAAGGAGAGGAAGAAAGTAATACAAATGTCGATGGAATTAAAAGGGCATGAAAAGACAAATACAATTTGCCATTGATGCCAATTACCACTGAGAACCAAACTGAGAGCACAAATTTCTCCTCAGAAAGCCATGCAAGAAGCTCAGAACCAGAAAAGCATTAAAACCTTTTTCGAAAGGAATGAAATTTAGTTGAATAAAGGCGAAGAAGTGAGGCAAACACGTGCCCTTGGTTACTTAATTTCTTCCGCAGAAGAAGTTTGAGGAGAGAGAAAGAGAGACAGGGAGGAGGAGGAGGATGAAATGAAACAAAGGATATAAGTGAGCACTGGGAAGAAATAGAGTAAGAAAAGTTTTATTGTAAAAAGACCATCTTTTTTTTTTTCACCTTCATCTTTGTGCCATTTATTAAAGTCTTTCAGATACTTTCATTGCTTGCTTTCGCACTATATATCTGAGTGATTAACAAACAACATTTCTGTTGGTGGTATATCAAGATCAACCCCGCCAAGCAAGCCTGGGTCCTATCCCTCCCCCTCCCTCTCTACACCACAGGTGCACATTACAGTGCATGCACGTGACTGAGGCAAACTAGCCACAGTTTCTTTCTCTCATGGAGTTTGGTGGTATAGAATGCGCCACGTTGCTTCTCTAGGGCAATCAGGGCCGTCTTCAAAACTCTGCTCACCAATTCTAAGTGCTGTACATTTTTTTTTAACAAGTACCGGTATCCTCCTAAATTATCTCACACTAGATGTGGGCATCTTGGATCTTTATTAGTGGAGATTCAAATCTTGGTTTTTAAATTATGAAGGTCTAACTTCTTCTACTAGAGTTAACCCAAGTTGGTTGGTGTTGCGGATGTTGAATCCACACATAACCAAGCCTGAGTGAGCATTTAAGATTTGTGGTCCACCATTCTTTTTTTTTTTTTTTTTTTTTTTTTTGGTCTTTGTGCTTTTAGAGCATCAGATTATTATTATTATGTCTCTATCAAAATGCCTCCCAGAACATGATTCCATGTGAAAGAACATGCTGCACTATCAAGTTTTTCCCATTTGAAGTAAAGAGTGACATCTCCTTGATCAGCAAGGAACCTGTAATTAGTAGGTGGGTGGATTATTAAACAGCAACGTGATATTAATTGGACACAAGATGAGAAGATTGCTGTAGTTGATGAGTCAGAGTCATCTTAGGCTTCTGAGTCATGTCAGGCTTCTGAGTCATGTCCGTGAAAAGTTTTGGTTTTTACTTTTCTCTATATGCAACTCTACAATGACAACACACCGGCCTGTTACCAAATATACCAAGACAAAACTTACTTGCACGATCATTGTGTCATGAATCCTACATCGAGGAACCTCACAAGAAAAATGAGTTATATAAGGTTAAGGGATTCTCTCTCTGCCAACAGGAGATTGAGCTCTCCCTTTATACTTACTATACTCACAACATTGGTCCTTTCATTGGCTTTTTTATTTGCTGCATCACAGAAGCCTGTTAACAAATGTGCCAAGACAAAAATTACTTTTACAATCATTGCAGAGAGAAACTGTATCTGGGCATATGAGTGTGAAGGGAAAATAAGAAAAAGGGGGGAAATTTTGAGGGGCAGAATAGAGAAGAATATAAAAATAGAGAAAGAAAGAGGATGGAAAGTTAAGATTTGAGAAGATACAAGAAGAGGAAACCACTAAGAAAAGTCCTTATGAGGTATGGGTAGAATAGAACAGCACCAGCAACTTTTGTGAATGGAGAAATGTAATGATACAAACAAATAACTAAAAGCAAGACCCATAGATAAGCTCAATGCATGCAAGGTCAGAGGCCAAAGTCGTGTACTTTTTAATTGGATTTTCTCCGCGTTCAAACCTCTAACCCCAGGATCCCTTGGAAAAAACAGGAGGTCAATAAATAAATAAATAAATAAAAGAAAAAGGAAAAAAATGCAGTATATTTAAAAGGGAGGTAGTACATGATATTAGAAATTTATCTTTATTGCGAATACCCTAGTGGCATGAAAAAATATGCTAGAACTGATGGGTAACAGGTTTGATTCGCCTGTAACATCTGGTCGATAGTGATTACCTTTTTAATTATAAAAAATTCGATCTTTATTAGATATGATCAAATGAAGAAATAGTTGCGTTGCAGATTTTGCGTCAGTCTAATCCATATTGAAATACTGAATGAGTAATCTTATCTTGAAATCAAATCAATCCACTCAATGCCTTAAACTGGTATCAAGAGAGTTTTGTTTGTTGTTGGGGTGTTGGGGGCGCATTTATGGCAGTAGCTCACGCCAATCCTAATTTATCTGCTGCTAAAAAGACAAACAACTAATTAATGAATGAACAGACTTTTGCTGCAGCATAATTAGACTTGGTAACACTCAGATTTAACTATTAAAAAATTATTTGATTATCAATAATATTTAATCACATAAGAAATCAGTAAGTGTTTATAAAAGCGACAAAAAGGTATATACAAGCGTGAAAATATATATTACCACCTTTTCACATGAAATGAACAGTTTCAGATTTAAAAACAGAAAATGTCACTTAAAAAAAAAAAAAAAGAACAAAAGGTTAAAGATTTGATGGCAAAGTTTATATTTTTAGGATCCACAACATTCATTAAAATATTTCCTGAAATGAAAAGTCATCAACATTCCAAGTGAGATAAAATCACCATGGTAAATAGGTCGAGTGCAAAGGGTTCAATGATCCTACGTAGGATTAAAAATTGAAGACTTAATTTAAAAATAAAAAATAAAATACTTTGTGAGAGAGCTTCTCTTATTTTAAGACTTGGTTTTACATGCTAGATGGATCTTCCATAAGAAACAAACCAGAACTAATAAGTGAATAAACATTGAAATCATTAAACCATCAGGAAAAAAATTTCCCTGGAACATTGACATTCAACGGTTCTAATTTATTCGAAGTTATGTGGTTGATTTGCCTCGCCTGAAAGCTATTCCATTTCCAATATTCCAAATATACACCAAACCAGCAATAACAGGAAGGGACAAACGAGGGCATTTACAAGGTAATTAATAATCTCATATCCACAACTTAAATTCATATCTACAACTCACAATCTAACAATTGTGAGAGAAGAGTAGTTCCCCTCAATCTCTTCAACATCAACTAGCAGCATAGGGTAATAACTTGTGATGACCATCTAACGGCTGTGATTCATGCATATATGCTGAACTTAAAGCCTGAAATTTTTGTACAGATCTGGAATCCTATAAAGGAATATGACGACATCAAGAAGATTGAGCACTATTCTTTATCTTTCTCATTCTCATCATTCAGACTTCCATACACCACAGAAAAGTAGTGGCTCACCGTTCTTAAGGTGAGCCCAGGAAACCTGTATGGTGTGCCTGGTCGTGGGTCAATCTTGACAAATGGCCATTTCATTATTTTTGCTGCTTCACACTCTTCCCATCCATCTCCAAGCACACAAAAACGTACATTGGGATGGTCAAAACGCTCCTTGATCCATCGGAAGCACTGAGCTTTCCCCACGTCCCATGAGCTATAAACTGCAAAATGCAATGGTATGTCATTAAGAATTGTAATCATTTTTGGCAAGATGAGTCCATTCTACAACATGGAAGTCAAACACAAGAAAATTGGACTCACTATTTTCATGAGTTATCAGGCTATCAATGTGGAAGAGCATACATTTTACAAGGGTCGGTATCAGCGATCCAGATGTCACTAAAACATTAATATGCTGGTGTGTCGTATTGGTTGAGTCAGCACTAGTCTCAGGAAGTGCAACAGAGGAATCTGCATCCTTATTTTCACCCAAACACTCCTTCAGAAATGCCCGTGCTGCAGTAATTTAAAGATGAAGGATATAAATAAAACAAGTCATATGACACCATTAGCATCACTAAAATTGTCAGAGATGTCAAAACTACCTGAGGAAAGCCATCTATCAGTATATGCATCAGTTGTCTCGTACAATTGATCCCAGAGTGTAACTGTCTCTTGGTCCAAGAGATTCTTTAATCCCTGAAACAAGAATAAGAAGGCTAAGTTTCACACCAGATCATATTAATGATGATTGAGTTTGCGGAAAGAGTACAGCACCCCTTGTTTTTGTTACAACCTTACTCTAAGTTTTGTTACAACCTTACTCTAAGTTCCAACATATTCATTCTCCATCAAGTGCATCAACTTTCGGTCATTCAAATTACTATCCGCATTTAATGCACTCATGCTTGTAAGGAGATTTTGAAAAGGAAGTCTAATTCTAAATTACAAGAATTAATTTGTCAAAAAATTTCTTATCATCTGTTGTAACTATCAGTTTGTTGATATGGGAATTTAAAAGTTTACAATCATTTTGCAGTAGCCAACTTTTAAATTTAATGAAGCATTTTCTTTTATCTTTGGGATGGATTCTCAGTCAATTCATCACAGATGTAGCACTCATTTACAACACTAAGATTGTTATGCATGAGTGAATAATTTTATATTTACATTACGAAAGAATCTATAGTGCACCATAAAGCGTATAGGTAAAAAAGTGAACTCATACAGATGTACACATAGCATAAGCTATATTTTGTTTTTACCAATATGTACTTTTGGGCTATAACTCGATGCCTATATGCAAGCTTTCTTTTGTTGCCATCATCATGGGAAGGATCCAAACCATCTTGGTTGAAGTCATAATCAGAGAGGTCACTTCCATCATCATATTGGCTCATAATATCAAGAAATGGCTTATTGTAATTTTCAATCTGCAAGAAAAAAAAACCACATCAAATTACGAACATTGCAGAAATAAAACAAGTGACACAGATCTCCGCATGAAAGTCAAACTTTTACTTGCTCATAGAAGAAATAATCATCACATAATTGCAGGATGAGCTTTTCCCACATCCTACCAATCTCCACACCCTTCTGGACATCCTTCAAGCCATTAAAAGCCTCTGCATAGGACTCCTTCAGTAAAGAGTTGAGCAATATAAGGGTCTCGTCCATGTCCCATATGTACACATCCAAATTCTGATTGATGGTGTTTTTGCCAAGCGCACGCAACTCCTCATCAGGTCTTCTGGACTTCGCAGCCATTCCAATCCAGTTTGAGCTCTAGAATGCAGAAGCTTATCAATAGCTAGCTTCGCAGAAAAAGATCATTTATTAAAGGAAAAAAAATCCTTAAACCTTTACAATGCATGTTCAAATCACTTTCAAATGTAAGAGGTCACATCAATCGTAAGAAGGGGTTCTCCACCATTACATGCTGTTAGCGCTCTCACCATATCAGTTATAGCTTTCAGATTGTGCATTGAAACGCTACATACCAAACACTAACTCATCCCGACGGAATTGCCAAACATGCTTATCCATTGACGTGTATAATGGTTATTCAATCAGTTGTCCAATTGAACAGGTATTTCTCTAAACTAAATCTCACAAATAGAAATTGTCTTATACAATCAAAAACTGATTTCAAACGAAAGAATTCCGAAAATTACTAAAACAAATGTTTCTGTAAGCATAAAACCGACTAAAAAACCAATAAATGCACAGACTGCGGTACCTATGATTGGAAAGCAAGAACTAAGGAGCTGCGAAACAATCAAACAAACGAGTTGATGATTTCGGGTCCGACAAGCTACGAGATTTGTGAGGGAGTAAGACTGAAAGTGAAATGAAAAGCAGTTAGAATTCAGAAATGTGGGGTTTTCATTCCCAAATCCCAAATCAGACGACCTTACACAGAGACTCGAAAGTTGTTTTGTCGTTGAGGCCCAACAAACAAATGGGCCTTTATTAGTTTTATTTTGTGTATTTCTAATGATCCAATTTATATCCTTGCACCATTGGCCCAAAAGAAATTCTGATCTGATTTTTAAATTGTAAAATTGCACTTCTTGACTTTAGAATTATTAAAATTTTGACCAATTATTAATTGAATCACTATGAAATGAAACAACTTAAAAAATTCCAATGTAGTTCAAAACTAAGAGATTAGAGAGGTACACATTTGGTGTTTGAAAATCTATTTGCCTCTCTCGATTATATTATTCTTTTAAATCTTATATGCATTGTTAATCTTCTAAACACCATGTTGTACAAGCCTTATAAAATGATAGATAAGAAAGTCAGTTTTATAGAAAAAGGAACTGTCAGTAAAATATGTAATGCATACAGACACATTTGAAATTAGGTTTTGATGATGAATTAGAAAAGAAAATCAATTCTATACAAAAACATGCAATGCAAGTTGCTTCAAATTTAGGGGCTAAAGTTTTTTATTCTTCTTTTATGGATAGGAAGATCATATCAGAGAATTTGGAGGATGGAAAAGGAAATGTGTGGTGTTGATATAATAATCAAGCAAAACACGTTCAAGATTGACAGTAGTGATGTGGTGGATGAAAAGCTAGGATTGGGTTAGTGATTCTCAAGGTTCATTTTCTCTTTGTGATGATCTCGATCTGACATGCTTCTTAAATCCATTTACTCATTTGGTCTTGCTGGCAAGGGACTCTAGCTTTTATGCTCAGATCCCATTACTTTGGGTTGAGGAAAGATTGGTGGCAATGGTTAAACTCATTGAGCAAATTTGTTGGATGTGTTGCTGGCGGTGTTTCTTTTTACGTGATAACAGTTATATGGTGGTGAATTTGCTCTCATGATAGTAGATGAATTGTTAAAAGAGATGCGACCATTAGGAAGGTTTTTCAAACCCCTATCCTTTACCTCTAACATAGTTATGGATGGAATTTTAACTTTATCTTAAGAGTTAGAATATGTAATAATAGTGTTGTTTGGGTTTTAATCTTTTGGTGTTTCTTTATTCAAACTTTATATTCAACTTCTACTTTCATTCAATAAACATGTCATGTCACAAGAAATCAAACATCAACAAGACAATGCTAAAGAAAAATAAGAGAAATAAAGCAACAACTATAGTGTCATTCAAATGAAAATTTGTGTTAGGTTATAAATCTGCTAACACGAGTTTGATGATGATGTCCACGACCTTAGCCCTTAAGGGGGAAAACATATGAATGCAAACATTGTGGCATTTGACTTATTTTGTTAGGTAAATTTTGTGCGGCACAAGGGCAAAAAAAAAAAAAAAAAAGACTTTATTTTGACTTTAATAAGGAGTCAGAGCTTTTGCTTAGAAGGATAGAGATGAAATAGGTCTCTTAGTTTGATTTTTGTTTTCTTTGGACCTTTTCGTTTTGACCCCGTGTTTTATCAAAATGTCGTAAATAATACTATATTTAAATTTAATAAAATCAGTGGAAACAATTAATAAAATAAAAAAGTTGTAGATAAATTAATTAATTTGACAACTCATACTATCTAAAAAATTATTTCTCCGTTTAAGATAATTTAAAACAACAAAATTTTCTGGCAAAAACATTAAAATTTATTTAAAATAATTTGTTTCTTTACTTAGAAATATAGAAAATTATGAACCCTAAGAAAAGAGCAGCCCTGGTTTAAGCCCATCGTTTTAATAGACCAGTCTTCCATTTAAAACGCTTTCTTAATTACTCTACCTCATATATGTTATAGTATGAGTATTTCTTTCTTTCTTTCCTTTTCTTTTTTTTATGAATACAAGTGAAGTCAATATTTAATATCCCAATTTTTAATTAAGGGTTAAGGACTCCAAAAGTAGATGTGATTATTGATAAATGAACATTTTTGGAGAATGTGATGTGAAATGTGATTTAGATGTGTTATGAGCTGTGCCGAAACCTTGTATTTAAGTTCAATTATGGATTAACATCTAAATTGACTTAAATTGGATGTGTTATGAGCTGTGCCGAATGTAATGACCCAATTTGAGATTAAAGGCTAATGACTCCGAAATTGCTTGTAATAAGTGTAATTAAACACTTTTGGAAAAATGTGATGTGAATTTGATATAAATGTATTTGGTGATAATTGAATAATCATAGTGAAAACCAGGGGTAAAATGGTAAAATTGGAAATTTACCGACCAATTGGTCAGTTACCAAAGAGGAAACTCATTGGTGATTAAAGATCAATGGTTGAGATTCATTGTCTATGGGTCGGAATCATGTGCTTTGAGTTTAAGTGAGCTCATGGAGGAAGTGAGCAAGATTATGCCAAGTGGCATTATGTGGGCCAAAGGATAATGCACATAAGTCAAACATTCACTTTTCTCTTCTCTCTCTCTCCTATTCGGTTTTGAGCTTTGGGAAGGGAAAAATATATGTTTGCCTCTATCATCATCATCATCATCTTCATCATCTCTCATTGTCTCTCTCTCTCCTCCTTCTCCATTTCCGGTGACTTGAAGTAAGGAAAGAGAAAGCGAAAGCTTGAATTTTGGGTAGGTAATGGTCCTCCTATGCTCAAACACTCTTCATTAATCTTGTTCATAGTGTTAAGAGCTTCATCTTGGTGGTTTCAGAATTTTGAAAGGTGGTAGTTTGAGTGTTGGAGCAAATTTAAAAGTTGGAGAATCAAGATTTTGGTTTTAGCAAAGTGAAGAGGTGAGCATTTAGATCATTTTGATATATTTATTGTGATTTTTGGTTGAGCATGATGAATTCTAGAATTTGCCCTGGTTTTATGCCAATTTTTGAATGCATGGATTATATGATGAATGATGTTGGAACTGGTTTATTGTGGAGTTATTTGAGTGTTGGATGTGGTTTTGAATTTTGGATGTGGGTTGAATGAATTTGGGTGTTGTATGTGTTATAGAGACCTAAGAGTAAGATTGTGGTTAGGATGGGGTTTTGAGTGTTTTGGAGGATACCAATGGGTTCCTTATGGGATTTTAAGTGGGAATGAACTTTATGTTGAGTTAGGGAACCATTGGGATCAGTTTTGGCAAATCTAGGAATTTCTACCTTTTGCTGCGATCTGGCAATCTGATAAGCCTCACTCAAGTGAGGATGAGTCTCACTCGAGCGTTGTGCATATTTTTGCCCAAATTATTTCAGTTCTTGTTGCACTTTCATGCCAAAAGTGTGAGTGCACTTCCTGATTCGTGAGTGATACAGGCCATCACTTGAGTGAGCATGGGTTCACTCGAGTACAAGTGTAATGCCATATTAAGAGTTGCTCTCGGCCAAGCACTCGTAGGCCATTTGTCAAGAGTGTGTTCTGACACTCGCAAGTGTTGTCTTCTCACTCAAGTGCCAAGGGTTTTGCTTGAGTGATCTTCCTCCTCTGAACTGTCTGTGCTCTCGGGCAAGCATTTCTTGTGTTGCACTTTTGGAGACTTGAGTGAATTTGAAGTCATCACTCGAGTGCGAAACCTCATGCTTGAGTGTTGTGAGCACTTTCTGATCATGGTTGTTGCTCACTATTAAATACTCATGAATGAGAGCCACTCTCACTCGAGTGCAAGCCTCCCATCACTCAAGTGAGGTCATCTTCACTCGAGTGAGCCAGCTGAAAATCAGTGTTGTGCTTCCGAAAAGGGGTCTTTAGGGTAGTTTCTTCCAACCCTTTTAGCATGTGTTTAGGCCTCTAATGGTCATCTTAAATAGTTTGAATGATAACCAACTTAGAGTATTATAGAAATAAGTATTTAGAAAAGAGATTGATCAGTTGTCCCTAATTTGGTTATAGGATTTGGCATCTACTGTATTCATGAGCCCACTATGCCAAGGAACGTCAGGAAAGAACAAGGTAGTGACTCTTCTCTTATATTTTGTGTAAATGTATTGTATGTATGTTGTCATGTATTGTGTTGCTGCTGCTGCTGCTTTGTGACGTCTTGTGAAGCTTTGTGCCTTGTGATGCTGCTGCATAGTGTTTACCGCAAAAGCGGGCATAGTGATTACAGTGAAAGTTGGCATAGTGTTTACCGCGAAAGTGGGCATTGAGATTACAGCGAAAGCTGGCATAGTGTTTACCGTGAAAGCGGGCATTGAGATTAAAACGAAAGCTGTCACATTGTGATTACAGCCGTGAGTGCTGTCATTCGTGGCGTGAACCATGAATAATTGAGATGCTGCTGAACATGATCATATATGCTATGTGTTTATACATTGTATGAGTGATTTGTTACTACTGAAATTCTCTTGAATCTCATTCTTTCCAATAACTAACATTTCATACAGGGTAAGTGGCTCAAAAGGGAAGCGGACAACCCAGAGCAGTTAGGATCTCTTAGAGACATTTTAGTTGGTTGTTTGTTATCTATTTTGGATTTAGGATTACTGTATATATTTTGGGTTGTAAATATTATTTTTGGATATGTAATTCTCTATTTTGGGAAACTATACACCCATTTTATATAAACATGTAACACGGGGTATGCCGGGATTTTAGTTGTGCATTCTGATATTTATCAATTTGATTTGATTTCTCAAGTAATTATATTCAAAGAGTGAATGTGAGACCAGGCTGAATATATTTTGAACTATTTTCTGAACACCCCATCTTGAAGGTGAGGGATTATAAATGTTGATTTTGTCTTATTGGTCTCTATTTCACTTTAATTTCATAAACTGGATGTAATTATGGTGAGGGGGTTACACCAAAACCCTGTATTTAAGTTCAATTGTGGATTAATATCTAAATTGACTTAAAATAGAGGGAGGGCACATATTGTGGTGAAATGTGAAGAATAGATGTGTTTTGTGGTGATTTAGTGAGAATTATCGTAATTAGGAGCAAAATGGGAAAGTTACCAGCTAGTTGGTCAATTGCTGAAAAGGAAGCTCATTATAACTTGAAGATCAATGGTTGAGACTTATTGTTATGATATTAAGAGGGTGGAATCCTATGTGTATGAGCTCATGTGTACCCTAGAAGAGGAAATAAGATTGTGACAAGTGGCACAATGTGAGCCCTTAATCTTGGTCAATGTTTCAACTCTTCCCTCTCTCCTCTCTTCCCATTAAGTTCGGCCAAAAGGCTATTTTGAGCCCTAAAAACTGATCTTCTCCCTCTTTCTTCTCATCTCCATGTACGTCCAAGCTCAAGGGAGGAGAGAGAAAGTGAAAGGTGAGGTTTTAGCCTTTTTGTTGGTCTCTAATGCTTAAATATCCTTCTATAATGTTGTTCATAGTGATAAGAGCTTCATCTCTATGGTTTTAGATTTGTGAAAGAAGGTGTTTGAGAGCTTGAAGAATTTGGAAGGTTGATGAATCAAGAAATTAGCTTGAGGAAAAGGAAGATGTGAGTATTTGATACATTTTGACCTAAGTATTGTGATCATTAGTTGAGTTTTGTGAATTGTGAATTTTGCCCTGATTTTGGTGTAATTTTGAAATGAAGGAATTGCATTGTGTAGTATGGTGCAATTGGTGTTTTGTTGTGCGATATGGTCATTGGTATTGGTTTGAAACCTTGAATGGAAAGAATTTGCAATGTTGAGGTTTGTGTTGTGAATGGTGTTGATATGTTGTGATTATTGTGTAACATGTCAATGTAATGTGAATTTGATTGATTTGGTGTTTCCAATGGATTCCTTGTGAAATTTTGTGTGGGAATGGTGTTTGATGTGAAAATGGGAACCATTGGAAGCAATTGTGAAAATCTGAAAATCTGTATAGTGTGAAATCTGTACTGGGTAGTTTTTTTGTGTGAACATTTTAAATGACCAAATGGTGTCTAAAAATTATGAAAATTTCTAGTCTTAAAGTTTGCTTTCCAAGCTTCAAAATGGACATATAATTTGTGTCATTTCGTTTTGTGAGCTAGGAGTAATGATTGTCCAAAGTTTGGGATTAAAACTGGAATATGTTTTGGAGCAGTGTTGAGTTTTGTGTGGTTATGGAAAGCATTGATTAATATTTTTCCTATGAAGAGGACTTAAATAGCTTTCCATTGGCTTTGGAATCACCTCATTTCGATTTTTCTGGAATTAGTTATGATTTTTGGAAATTCAGCCAGGAAACAGGATTTTCTTGGCCGTAGCCCAAATGTTTTTTACCTGTTTTTGGCTGCTGCTAGTGGATTTTTGGGCTGCGGTCAACCCCCAAAAATCAGTATTTTGCATTTCTGAGAGGTGGTTTTTGATATAGTCTTTCCCAACCCTTTATGCATATGTTTGGCTTATAGTAGCTACCTAAAGGTGGTGAATAATAACCAACTTTAAGTGTTATCAAAGTAAAGATTTGGAGTAGAAATTAACCCCATATCCCTTGATTTGGTTATAGGGTTTGATATTCACCATGATCGTGAGTTAGGGGTGTTCAAAACCCGGGACGGGACCGGGATCACCCAATCCTGGGTCCCGTCCCGGGGGTGGCCGGGAATGGGAAACCATTCCCGGTCCCGGGAATTCCCGGTTTCAAAAAAAGGAATTTTAAGCTGAGCCCGTGAGCCGGATGGAAGAAAAAGTCAGTTGTGCCACTAACACGTTACTTGCAAGGCATAATTTATAGTTTTTTTAAATAAAGAAGAAAAAGATAAAGAAAGAAAGAAAAAACCAATGTATGAAGTAAGGGAAACCTCATTAAATCGCCGTTATTATATAAGTTAGATTTCCATCAACACAAAACAGAAATCAATGACATATAGCAACTTAGCACAAAAGACTTTGAAAGTATACCCCAGATACAAGGATCTCCACCGCAGTTAACAAATTTGATCCAGGAGTGATCCCATACTGCACAGAGTGTATCACAGTTAAAAAAATAAAACAGATAACCATCAAAGCAATAGCAAGATCAAAGAAGAAGCATCTTAGACAAACCTTTGTGACTTCAGAAAAAAAACTCAAAAACTTGAGCTACATCCAGAGATCTTGTTTTTCTGCTGGCTTTTAACCTCTCTATATCTGTTACAAATGCTCTTCCAACAACAAAGGAGAATAGATGTGTTTCAACTAACCTGTAAATCATCAACCTTACTCAAAGTCAGTCAAAGAAGCTTTAACATGGAGTGTCTTTGAAATTGAATAGAAAGCAATCAATGTCACACGTTGCATGCAGAGATGAACTAAGAAAATGAGAAATGCCAAAGCAATAAGAGAAGGGATCCAGAACTTGTTTTAATAATGATTATTCTCACAAGGCAACGGTAGAAACAGAGCATAAAATCAATTAAAAATGGCAATAAATGTCACTTAAGAATCAGATAGCAGTGTTACATGACAAAAGATCATACGGAAGAGTTATAGACAGTTTAGGATTTGACTGGTCAATTAGCATCCCCATGAATCCTTAATAGCTCCCTTCACGTATAATTCATTTTTTGACACTATAGTTAACCCCAAAATATAAAGGTAGAGATAGTAATGTCAAAGCAGAAATAAGAACATGCTTATCATTATTTCGATTCCTTTAGAACTACAAACATTTAAAGTAAGAAGGGTCTAGTTCTATGACCTTTATTGAAAACATCAGGACGAGAGGAGGCCATATGCAAGATCTCTAATTCATTTTATGATATTGCACCTCAAAACATGTCTATATCCTCCAGATCTTAAGTAGCTTCAAATTCAAGGAAATCAAGATGGTGGTTCGGAGGGCAAAAACATGAGCAAACACATGATTTAATCGAACACATTAATCAAACACATGTTTAAATAGCAAGAGTTGGTAGAGCAAAAACACATTACAACAACATTAAATTCATATTACAAGAGCAAACAAAGTCTCAGTTCCAAAAATTTAATCAAAACAGCAATAATTCAATGAACAAACAACAAAGACCTATTTATGGATTTGGACGTTGCTCTTCAGCTGCAAAAGTGAAAAGAAAAAATTGGTGAAGTTAAAATTATTATTAAGAACTTAAATAAAAAAGTGAATTAAATTAGACAAAGATTACGATATTACCGATTAGAGCAACTAATACTTCCTCAGTGTCATTGAAGTTATCAGTCTCAAGTGATTCAAGTCCGGTTGGGAGTAATGTGGATGGAGAGAGCCAATTTTGTGCACAAATGAGTGCTTCAACCATCTTGGGTGATAATGAACTTCTGTATGAATCAATAACACGGCCCCCTGTGCTGAAAGCCAATTCTAAAGAAATGGTTGAAACAGGCACAACCAACACATCACGTGCCATCATGGACAGGACTTTGTACTTACTTCCATATATTTTCCACCAATTCAAAATAAGAAAATCAGGATCACGACCTTCAACTAAGTCAGATTGAAGATACTTGTCCAACTCCGCATACTTATCACTCTGACCCTCATTCTGATTATCGGCCCTAAATCTTCTCTCTGCTTCACTCTCTTCCGTATCAATATCAAAAGTATCTTTTTTAGCACTTGTTATAGTGCTGCAACTACTATAAGTTCCTTCTTATGCCTGACTTTGACTCTTAATAACAATCCCAGATGTGCCAAGATGACTTGAATAATGATCAAATAAACGATAGAGGACATTTGAGACTTTTTGTATCATGTCTACACGACTATCAGGATCATCAGGATACATAGCATCAAAAGCATACCTCAAAAACTTCATTTTATACCTGGGGTCAAGCACCACTGCAATCACCAACAAAGGATTGAAGTTTTTAAACCGATCCCAATACTTATCATATTTGGCCTTCATACTGTCAACCATGGCATGCAAAGAAGAACCATGATTGGTTGAAGCTTTATTGAGAATAGAAGCAAGATTTGATACTTGTCGGAAGGCCAAATGTGAGGTCACAAAAAGTGATCCAGAAAGTTTCAGAGTGACATTGTAGAACAATTTCAAAAATTTAGTAAACTCGCTAGCTTGTTGGAATGACTCATCCGTAGGAGGACCAACTAAACCTTTATCAGAGAAGTGTTTCTTGTAGTCATCGTCTGAGGCCATCCTTTCAAACACGCTACTGAATTGAATGGCACTCTCCAACATAATGTAAGTGGAATTCCACCTAGTTGGACAATCCAAGCTTAGCAAACCCTTCGACTCAACTTTCATCTTTTCCACAACGACTTGAACTTTCGAAACCTTGAAGGAGAAGATCTTACATATTTAATGGCATTCCGAATGGCTTCAACTGACTCATGCATATCCTTTACACCATCACAAACAATCAAATTTAAAATGTGTGCACAACACCTCAAGTGCATGAAGTCCCCGTCACATACTAAACCACCATTCCAATGTTTGAAAACGGACTTCAACCTTGACAATGCACTATCGTTGGAAGAAGCATTATCAACAGTGAAAGTAAATACCTTATCAATCCCCCAAGACAACAGGCATTTCTCAATTTCATCTGCAATTGTTTCACCCTTGTGGTTTTCAACCACACAGAAATTCAATATTCGCTTTTGGTATGTCCAACTCTCGTCAATCCAATGTGCAGTCAGGCACATATAATTTGCATTCTGATTTGAAGTCCAAGTATCCGTAGTAAAGGATACTCGAACTTTTGTAGTCTCAAAGTGCTTTTTCAATTTCACCGCCTCTTCAAGATACAACTTGTAGCAATCTCTAGTAATCGTTGATCGTGAGGGGACCTTAAAGCGGGGTTCTACATCACTCATCATCGCTCTAAAACCAACAGATTCCACAGTTCGAAAAGGCCTCTCCTCCAATATAATGTACTTTGAAACACCTCTTCTGCATCTCTCTTGACTGAATACATGAGAAGTCACAGTATTAGAGGACCCTATCTGAGTCGTAAACAAAGATTGGTTCTTCTTGTTTGCTTTGTTTGGATTTTTAGGACATGTCTGTAAATGTCTCCGCAATCTAGAAGTCCCTTGTTTATGATGGCAAAGAATTTCTTTTGGGCAATAATTACACTTGGCTGTGTGCTTTCCAGTAGTTAGGTTGATTTGTACCTTCCCATAATGGTCCCAAACACTTGATTTTTTCTTTTTCCCTGGTCTTTCATCTCCCTCTAAATCATCTTCAGCTTCAACATTTTCATTTGCTTCCCTAGCTTCTTGTTCAACTGTACTTGGAGTTGCTTGGACTGTTGGTTCACTTTGTCCAACAGTTTCTTCATTGGCACTTGTACTTGTAGTAGTATTGGCCAAGTTTCTAGATCTTTTCACCATCTATTAGTAAGCATTAAAGAGAAACATTCTAAGTGACTGCATCCAAACATATACCCAATCCAATGCACTAAAAACTGCCAAAAACAGCAGCTATACAGCATTCTAAGTGGATCATGAAAGTGAAAAAAATTTATCTTTCTAAATGAAACACTAAAAACAGCAGCTACACAGCAATCCACAAGGCATAATAAGCTTCCAAATTACTATATATATTATACAGTAAAAGAGTTTTATGAAAGTGATAAGCATAGTCTACCAAGCGGTGCAAATGCAAGTATTGTTATGCTTCAGGTTCTAATGTTAGCAATTATTGTTTTTGTGTGAAAAGTATTTATTGTTATTTTGTACAGACATACATAGATAGAAGCGTCATTACAGTTTATTGTGGCAAAAGCTTTTGTAAATGTAGTTAGTAATCCATCAAGATTGTTGGAAAAAAAATCCATCAAGATAGTTCTCCCTGCCTTAAAAGCAAGCCATTAGGATTAAGGAATGCCTCAGATTTCAGACTATAAATAGATTAACACAGGGTTGAACCACAGTCATTTTTTATTACGAACATGCAAATGGAAGAAATAATCCAATAGTATCTATTCCCAGCTTCACCAAGTCTCACCTGAGATCAGACTCGAGAGCTGCCACAAAATAGGATTTTTGTAACGAGTATAGCAAGGAAGCAACAAATAATACATGCACAACTCACTATCTGTACTCACTCAGAGGAAAAGCTAACGACTAATGGATAGGTAACGAAGGAGAGCTAAGAAAGGAAAGAACTTTTGAGTGAACTAACCTAACATTGTATTTTCTTATGGCTTACAACGAAAACCAGCAGATGATTTAGAGGGAACAGAGTTAAGATGCTTCATTTGATTACCATTTACCAAGATTAATCGATTAAAGAAGGAAAGCAAAGAAAGAGTTGTAAATCAACTCACCTGAATGAGACGAGCAGCGACGGGAGAACGACGCCGCGGCTGCCGGCTGGAACTGGAAAGGCGACGGAGAGGCTGGGAGTGAGCGACGGCCGAAAGGAGACGAGACGAGGCTGGGAGTGAGCGTCGGCCGAAAAGAGATGAGACGAGGCGGAGTCGCAGGCACGAGACTTGAGATTGACTGATTGAGAGAGGCGGAGTCGCGGTCGCGGAGGCCGGAGAGGAGAGGAGACGAGGCAGAGAGTGAGAGAGTCAGATCCTCATATGACAGATCGCGAGGCTCGAGAGAGGAGAGGCCGAGGGATTGAGTTTGAGGGAACAGGGAACAGGGAAGGACCGAAGGAGGAATGAGGGATTAGTGTTTTAGGAAAAGGGGGAAAACGATTAAAAAAAATAAATATTAACCCGGGACCGGGACCGGGATTCCCGAAGCCCTGCCCGGATCCTGTCCCGGTCCCGGATTGGCCGGGAATTTTTGATCCCGCTGCTACTGGGACCGGGACAAGACCACCGGGACCGGGATCCCATGAACACCCCTATCGTGAGTAGCCAGTACTGGAGCACGCGTGGAAAGAACAAGGGTAGGGAACTTACCTCTCATGCATGTATTTGATATTTGTATTGGTGTTTTGATGCATGTTATTGCTTTGTTTGATTATGTGTAATATATATGAATGATTGAAGCTCTGTTTCAATTTATGTTGCACGCGTAGAAAGAACAAGGGTAGGGAACTTACCTCTCATGCATGTATTTGATATTTGTATTGGTGTATTGATGCATGTTATTGCTTTGTTTGATTATGTGTAACATATATGATGATTAAAGCTCTGTTTCAATTTATGTTATTGCTATAAGTATGTTGTTCGAAATGTTAAGCTTGCAGATTTGTCATTGTGTGAGCATAAGTTATGTAATGCAAGCATGTCATGCATTAAACATTTATCTTGCATACATATTGGTATTGTTTTCCTATTGAGATTCTCTCAAATCTCACCCTCCCCTACCAATATTTTAGATAGGACAAGCAGCTCGAGGAGGGAGTAAGTAACTAAGGGCGGTGAGGACTCCCTAGTGATATTTGATTTAGTAGTTGGTTATCAATATGAGTTGGAATGACTGTATATGATGGATGTATATTTGGTTATTCGGATGTGTATATGTTCAAATGAGTATTTGGATGTATATTTGGAATGAGATTTTATGTAATCCCCGTATGAGAACTTGTATATGGGCAAATGTGCCCTGTGAACTTTTTAGTTAAGACATGGAACTCAGGGTTTTCCGGGATTATTATTGTGTACTCTGATTTTTATAATAAATGTTATTTATCTTCCCAAAGTAATTGTATTCGAAATGTGAATATGAGACTAGGTGAATTGGATTTTAAAAAAGGATTTGAGAAAACCCTATCTTAAGGATGGGGAATTGAAATGAGTTTTGTTTATCCGACGGTCTCTAATTCATTTTAATTCCGTATTTTGAATAATAATTACAGAGGGGGTTATATAATACATAACTAATAATCTAAGAACATGGCCTCTTTTTCCAAAGAATTGAGGATGCAGGTGGAGATTCCCAAAAGCATACCACAGGAATGTTTTACATCTTTGGGGAACACTAAGCCTCCATAGAGTCTGCCAATAACTCTTATCTGATACATCCTTTGACTCTAAAAGGCTATCATAATGCAATCCTTAGTTTCATTAACCCCTAGCCAACTTTCATCATGATTGCGTCATTTTGGAGTTTAGCCTGATGAATGCCTAGTCCTCCTTCCTCTTTTCTTATGCACACTCTATCCCAATAAATATGATGAGCTTTTCTACTAGTATTGCCCTCACCCCATAGGAATCGTCAACACATTTTGTCAATATCTGTACACACCGCTTGTGGCACAGGTGCAGATTGCATCATGTATGATGGTATTGTCATTGACACCGAGGTCACAAGAGTATTGCAAGCTGCTAAATTGAGCTAGTTTACTTTCCAATGAGACAGCCTTCGCTCTATTTTATCCAATATGAACTTGAAAGTATGTTTGGTAGTGTGTTTATGTTGAATAGGTACCCCCAAATACTTCCTAAGATCTGGAGTAGGAGTAAACTCCAGGAATTCACTAATCTGGCTCCTTCAATTATGATTGATATTATTGGAGAAAAAAAAATACAAGACTTTGCATTATTAACTTTTTCTCTAGAAGCAAGGCAAAAATCATCGAGACAAGCTTTAATAATACATGCTTGATCTGGAGTGGCCTCTATAAATAAAAGTAGATCACTAGCGAAAAAGATGTGATATAGCCTTACCATTTTTCTTTAGTCTGAATGGCACCCAATTATCTTCTTCAACTTTATTCTGAATCATGCATGCTAGTTTTTCCGTGATTGTAACAAAAAAGTATGGTAAGAGAGGATTCCCTTGACGTAGCCCTCGAGATGGGATAAAACACTCCCCTTTCCTACCTTCCCATAACACCTACATACTTGCTAAATTAATACATCTCATGACAACTTCCTTAAGGTTCACAGGACGCTGTAACTCCTCCAAGCACCTATCCATAAATGATCATTTAACCCGATTATAAGCCTTCTCCAAATCTATTTTAAGAGCCATAAACCCTTTCTTACCTTTCTTGTTTCTCATGGAATGAAATATCTCTTGAGAAATCAAAATATTATCAGTCCCTTGTCTTCCTAGTACAAAACTACACTAATTTGGAGAGATTACATGTGGCATTAATCTCCTCATCCTTGTAGAAATTACCTTCGTTAGAGCTTTGCATATAACATTACATAAGTTGATGGGTCGGAATTCCTAAATACATGCTAGATGATCAACCTACGGGATGAGAACTATATTTGTTTCATTAATTCCGGATAACATCAGGCATCATAAGCATCCTTTGCACCATCTCAATAACTGAAACTCCTATAAGTTCCTATTGACTCTGGAAGAATAGAGGGTTCATACCATCTGGTCCCGAAGCCTTCAATAAACCCATAGAAAAGATTGCTTGTTTCACCTCTAATGGACTGATATCTTTCCCCAGGCTACTCAATAAAGCATCTTTGACCACTGGGAAAGTTGCACCAAATGCCACAGTCTTATGAGTGATGCCATCATCTTGGTTCAAATTTTTATAGAAATTTGTCCCTAGGCTCATAATATCATCTTGTTCATACGTCAACTCCCCATCATCCTTTTTAAAAGCTTCAATTCGTTTACGCCGACTACAAGCATTTGTCATAGAGTGAAAATATCTTCTATTTTTGTCCCCATCCATATATCAATTACACCAAGGACATTGAAGCCATATTAACTCCTCCTATACAAGAGTTCCTTCTAGTTCAAACCATAGTTTACTCCTTGCCTCCTCCGATTTCGGGTTTAGTCCAGATTCCAACTTCCGATTAATCCCCTCTGTTAGTCATAGACGACAACTCTTCCTTCTGTTAACATCCCTAAATACATCTCTATTCCATGTTTTAATATTTTGTAGTAAAGTTTTGAATATTACTAACGCAGTCCTTTGAAGGCCCTAGGAACTTTTGACAAGTGATGAGAATTTTTCATGTTGGACCTAAGGCTCAAAAAATCAAAATTCCTTTTCCATCGTCCGTTCCACCTGAGTACCTGCAAGCTTAAGAAGAAGTGGAGTATGATCTAACTTTAGGTTTGGCATATTCGTAACTATGACTTGGTTTAACTTTGACACCCAATCTAAATTCACCATTACTTTATCTAACTAGTTGTGACTTCCACCTCTTCTCCATGTGAATTTTGGAACATAGAATCAAGATCAATGAGCTCATGGTTGGTACCCAAAGATGAAATTCATTATCAGCTGCCACAATTTTACATCCAACTAATATACGCTCAGATTCATACAGTGTGGCGTTAAAATCTCCATAGACACACCATCGTCTGGGTCCCATTTCTGCAATTCGAGCCAACTATTGCCAAAAAACTCATCTTGTACATCTATCTAGACTACCATATACAATAGATACCTTTCATTCCTCATGCAAACCCTCATTGATAATTTCACAAACAAGCTGTTCATGTTCAAAATAACCTAAAAATTCACTTCCTTCATCTAGAAGATCCAAATTCCACCATTAAATCCCGCAGCTTCCGTAGCGGCCACCTTATCGAAACCGTATCTCTTGGCCAGCCTAACCACCTTTTCTCCCTTTTGTCTTGGTTCCAACAAAGCAAGAAGTTGAAAATTATAACGTTAACGAAGATCCAACACAAGCAATGCAAAGCTTTTATTCCTTGTACCATGGGAATTCCAAACTAATATGTTAATCATTTAAAAATAAAATGATAAGTGCAATACAGACGCATTATGAAAGCTTATCAACTCTTGAAGAAACATCTACATGGAGTTCATCTCATAGTCATTATCATGAGCTAGCAGATTTTGCCTCGCAGAGAAGACACTATCTCAATGTGATCCTAGGTCCATAGGATCATCATCACCATTACCCTTACTCACTGCTGACATGACACAATATTATGATTTGGAAGGGATATTTCTAACTTCCTCGGTGTTTGATGAATGATATCTACTTCCATGTGCCTCCCAGAGTCTAATAACAAGGATGGACTTTTGCCAGCGGTGCCTTTCAATCCCAATCTATTTTTAATAGTGAGGTATTCATCCATAGGTCCAAGCCCTTCCTTAATCTTAGACTTTTGACTATTTGTATGAGGCATACCCGATACTCACCCTTTAATACTTTTAGCACTCTTTTTTGGCACATTAGAAATATTTTTTAGTGTGTCCGCCTATGATTTTCCTGATCATTATTAACTACTTGTATCTCCCCCGTATCCTCCTATAATTCCTTATCTAGCGTAGCCTAATGAAATCCCATAATGCTCGTGCCACTATCTTGAATCACACACCTTATATCTTGCCCCCTTCCTTCTGTGATCAGTAACCGCTTCCCCTTTTACAAACGCTACACCACTATCCAACCGTCGTAGGGTTACTCAGGCATTGGGTGTTCTTTTGTCATACCAATTTCTTTCCCTATTGAGTTTTTCATGATCCCTTCTCTTGACCCATCATTCATATAACGATTGACATGATAGACATATTTGCCATATTTGAAACAAATCAGATGAAGACCTTTGTGTTCCACTTTCTTTTTAACACCATTTACCAATATTCAAAGTCGCAGAGGTTTGATAGATCCAGTTGAACACAGGTACGAGCAAACTTGCCTTTAGATTGTCATACGGTATTCATGTCAAGTTTCAACACTTGGCCAATTTGACTTCCAATCACATATAATATGCCCTTGTTTTAGTAGTCCAATGGTAATCTAGAGATTCTAACCCATGCCACTATACTCAAAACAACTGCTCTATCTAATGAAAGTCCTCTCTCCAGGGTTGGACACTTATATAGTGGTCACGAACTAATCAAGATCCACTTGTCAAGGTGAACTCATACATCTTGTTACTCTTGGAACGCACGAGAAAGTACCCTGAACCAATATTAATAGTTCTCACATTCCCCCATAATTGTTGAAGTTTCGGCTCCAATACATCATCCTTAACCATTCTCCCTTGAACGGTTACAATCAACATTTTCTTCCATTGCTAAGACAATGTATCCCTATGCTCGAGAAGGAGAATGATGTTTGGCCCCCTTAGAGTCTCTTCAACATGAATTCTAAACCACTACCCCTCATTACTCCACCAGTGCTCTTCATCTTTGGCTAGATCCTCATCAGAATCTATGCCATTGGAACATACTTTACTATAGGACTTTTTCTTCACCCTACCCGCAACACCCTCTGTTACATCACCTTGATCCTCCAATAGGTCTTCAGCCATCCATTCCTCCTCCCTCAAAATAAGAGGCCTTCCCTTTGAACACTATCCAAGCCCTGACTGGACCTTTTTCCTACTTCTCGCCAGAGCATATGCCTCCTCATCCTTTGGTACATCCCCTCGCACTCTCTCACTATAACACTCTCTCGCTAGAACACTCTCTTGATCTCCATTCCAAGTACCTTGGTGTTCTTATAAGTTAAAGTTCACCATAATTGTTGTATTAACTTGTAGATCATTATCGTTATAATTCCACAAGAGCATGTTTGGTTTTAAAGTTGTTAAAGTTTATTTATTTATAAAAAATTCAGCCTAATAAAAATTAATTATTATAATAAAATATATGTTTGGATCATTTTAAAAAAAATATTTTATTTTATTAATGCATGAAAACCTCATCACAAAACACGAAGTCCATTGTAATGCTCCAAATTTTGATTAAGGGCTAATGATGATTATTGAGAATAATTTGTGTATTTAAAGTTGAATTATTATGTGTTCTGTGACAATTTCGATGAATGTGCTAAAATCAATGGGAAATTTGAAAGAATGGAAAATTATTGGGTAATTAGTTAGTGATTAATGAAGAAATTAATTACTAATTAAGAGAAATGAGATTTGTGACTAAATGGCTAATGGAGTGGTTAAAGTAACTTATTAGTTACTTGTTTTATGAGAACCAATGAGAATGTAACACTTGGCAGGCTTATATGATGTTATAGTAGGGGGAAAGTCAAATGAAATATTTTATAATTTCTCTTCCCTCTCCCTTCCTTCTTTTTTGCTAAGCATGGTATTGCAAGGGAAGAGAAATGATTTCTTCTTCTTCCTCACACACTCTCATCTGTCTTGCTTTCTCTTTCTCTCTCTTGCGCCATTGTTGAAGATAAAGGGAAGAAGAAAAGCTTGAAAAAGGTAAGAAGAATAACCTCAAATGCCAAAACTCTTTTCTCTAATCTTGTTCTTTGGATTGAGAGCTTTGATTATATGGTTCTAGATTGTCCATTAGAGTTGATTTGAGCACTCAAGGAATTTTAGAGTTTGGAGAACCAATGAACTCCTTTGGAAAAGTTGTAGAGGTGAATAAGACAAACCTTTCTATATATATAGGTTTTGTGACATTTGAATTAGGTTGGAAATTCTGGAATTATTGCCCTATTTTCAAAAATTATGGTCATATAGAGTTTGGTATAATGGGGTCATGGAAATGGTGTTTTGGTATGTGTTTTGAATAGATAGAATTGGTTTGAGGTTGAAATATTAAGTTTGGTTATTTTGGGATTTTGGTGTTGAATGTGGTCAAAAACCAAAGCATGAAAATGGAATAGGAATTTGGTAGTTTTAATAGTTCCATTAGATTCCTTGTGCAATTTTATGTTGGAATAGCCTTGGTTTAGTATTTGGGATCATTGGAATCACTTGGGTAAAGTTTGGGAAATGCTGTCATCTTTACTACGTTTCTGGGTTCTGATATGGCTCACTTGAGTGATACAGGATCTCACTCAAGTGAAGCAGGGTATCTTCATTTTCCTATTAGTGTTTCACTCACACTTCCATGTTCAAAATCCAAGAGTATTGTCTCACTTGTGGGTGTTGAGGGTTATCACTTGAGTGAACCTTGTCTCACTCGAGTGTGGGTGTATTTGACACTATGAGCTCGCATCTCAAGTTGTCACTCGCGGTCAAGTTTCAAGAGTGAGCCTTAGCACTCGCAGGTGTTAAGCCATTGCTTTGAGTGCCAAGGTCCTTGCTCGAGTGATGTCATTCTTTGAAAGTTTCTTGTGTTCTCGAGTGAGCACTTTCTGTACCTCACTTTGTGGAACTCAGGTAAGCATTAGGCTATCACTCGAGTGATTTGAGTTATGCTCGAGTGCAGTGATCAATTCTAGTTTCTATCATTACTTTCTGCTCTGGGGTGAGCACTTTCTGCACCTCACTTTATAGGACTCGAGTGGGCATTTGGCCATCACTCAAGTGTTACTTCTAGGACTCGAGTGCAAGTCTATCATCACTCTAGTAAGGTTTTCTTCACTCAAGTGCAACAGTGAAAAACCAGTACTTGTGCTTCTAAAAGGAGATCTTTGGGATAGTTCTTCCAACCCTTTAGGACTTTTGTTAGAGGCATTTGTAGCTTTCTAAAGGACATAAATGATAACAAATTTAAGTGATATGAATTCATTTGAGTATTGGAATAAGAGTATAACACTTCATCCCTAATTGTGAAATTATAGGATTCGATATTTGCCCTATTTGGGAGAAACCAGTGCCAGAGCACACATGGAAGGACCAAGGTAGTGACCTTTCCCTTATGTTGTGTATAATGCTTGGCATAGATGACTTATCATTATGTTGTATGGGTTATCGGTTGTAGGGTATTACAGCCTGAGCAGTTCAACGTAAGCAGTCATAAGGGGTGATGGTTATCACACCTACCCCTGCCGTTGAAGAAGATAATTGGGTGCCATTCAGACTAAAGAAAAATGGTAAGGCTATATCACATCTTTTTCGCTAGTGATCTACTTTTATTTATAGAGGCCACTCCAGATCAAGCATGTATTATTAAAGCTTGTCTCGATGATTTTTGCCTTGCTTCTAGAGAAAAAGTTAATAATGCAAAGTCTTGTATTTTTTTTCTCCAATAATATCAATCATAATTGAAGGAGCCAGATTAGTGAATTCCTGGAGTTTACTCCTACTCCAGATCTTAGGAAGTATTTGGGGGTACCTATTCAACATAAACACACTACCAAACATACTTTCAAGTTCATATTGGATAAAATAGAGCGAAGGCTGTCTCATTGGAAAGTAAACTAGCTCAATTTAGCAGCTTGCAATACTCTTGTGACCTCGGTGTCAATGACAATACCATCATACATGATGCAATCTGCACCTGTGCCACAAGCGGTGTGTACAGATATTGACAAAACGTGTTGACGATTCCTATGGGGTGAGGGCAATACTAGTAGAAAAGCTCATCATATTTATTGGGATAGAGTGTGCATAAGAAAAGAGGAAGGAGGACTAGGCATTCATCAGGCTAAACTCCAAAATGACGCAATCATGATGAAAGTTGGCTAGGGGTTAATGAAACTAAGGATTGCATTATGATAGCCTTTTAGAGTCAAAGGATGTATCAGATAAGAGTTATTGGCAGACTCTATGGAGGCTTAGTGTTCCCCAAAGATGTAAAACATTCCTGTGGTATGCTTTTGGGAATCTCCACCTGCATCCTCAATTCTTTGGAAAAAGAGGCCATGTTCTTAGATTATTAGTTATGTATTATATAACCCCCTCTGTAATTATTATTCAAAATACGGAATTAAAATGAATTAGAGACCGTCGGATAAACAAAACTCATTTCAATTCCCCATCCTTAAGATATGGTTTTCTCAAATCCTTTTTTAAAATCCAATTCACCTAGTCTCATATTCACATTTCGAATACAATTACTTTGGGAAGATAAATAACATTTATTATAAAAATCAGAGTACACAATAATAATCCCGGAAAACCCTGAGTTCCATGTCTTAACTAAAAAGTTCACAGGGCACATTTGCCCATATACAAGTTCTCATACGGGGATTACATAAAATCTCATTCCAAATATACATCCAAATACTCATTTGAACATATACACATCCGAATAACCAAATATACATCCATCATATACAGTCATTCCAACTCATATTGATAACCAACTACTAAATCAAATATCACTAGGGAGTCCTCACCGCCCTTAGTTACTTACTCCCTCCTCGAGCTGCTTGTCCTATCTAAAATATTGGTAGGGGAGGGTGAGATTTGAGAGAATCTCAATAGGAAAACAATACCAATATGTATGCAAGATAAATGTTTAATGCATGACATGCTTGCATTACATAACTTATGCTCACACAATGACAAATCTGCAAGCTTAACATTTCGAACAACATACTTATAGCAATAACATAAATTGAAACAGAGCTTTAATCATCATATATGTTACACATAATCAAACAAAGCAATAACATGCATCAATACACCAATACAAATATCAAATACATGCATGAGAGGTAAGTTCCCTACCCTTGTTCTTTCTACGCGTGCAACATAAATTGAAACAGAGCTTCAATCATTCATATATATTACACATAATCAAACAAAGCAATAACATGCATCAATACACCAATACAAATATCAAATACATGCATGAGAGGTAAGTTCCCTACCCTTGTTCTTTCCACGCGTGCTCCAGTACTGGCTACTCACGATAGGGGTGTTCATGGGATCCCGGTCCCGGTGGTCTTGTCCCGGTCCCGGTAGCAGCGGGATCAAAAATTCCCGGCCAATCCGGGACCGGGACGGGATCCGGGCAGGGCTTCGGGAATCCCGGTCCCGGTCCCGGGTTAATATTTATTTATTTTTAATCGTTTTCCCCCTTTTCCTAAAACACTAATCCCTCATTCCTCCTTCGGTCCTTCCCTGTTCCCTGTTCCCTCAAACTCAATCCCTCGGCCTCTCCTCTCTCGAGCCTCGCGATCTGTCATATGAGGATCTGACTCTCTCACTCTCTGCCTCGTCTCCTCTCCTCTCCGGCCTCCGCGACCGCGACTCCGCCTCTCTCAATCAGTCAATCTCAAGTCTCGTGCCTGCGACTCCGCCTCGTCTCATCTCTTTTCGGCCGACGCTCACTCCCAGCCTCGTCTCGTCTCCTTTCGGCCGTCGCTCACTCCCAGCCTCGCCGTCGCCTTTCCAGTTCCAGCCGGCAGCCGCGGCGTCGTTCTCCCGTCGCTGCTCGTCTCATTCAGGTGAGTTGATTTACAACTCTTTCTTTGCTTTCCTTCTTTAATCGATTAATCTTGGTAAATGGTAATCAAATGAAGCATCTTAACTCTGTTCCCTCTAAATCATCTGCTGGTTTTCGTTGTAAGCCATAAGAAAATACAATGTTAGGTTAGTTCACTCAAAAGTTCTTTCCTTTCTTAGCTCTCCTTCGTTACCTATCCATTAGTCGTTAGCTTTTCCTCTGAGTGAGTACAGATAGTGAGTTGTGCATGTATTATTTGTTGCTTCCTTGCTATACTCGTTACAAAAATCCTATTTTGTGGCAGCTCTCGAGTCTGATCTCAGGTGAGACTTGGTGAAGCTGGGAATAGATACTATTGGATTATTTCTTCCATTTGCATGTTCGTAATAAAAAATGACTGTGGTTCAACCCTGTGTTAATCTATTTATAGTCTGAAATCTGAGGCATTCCTTAATCCTAATGGCTTGCTTTTAAGGCAGGGAGAACTATCTTGATGGATTTTTTTTCCAACAATCTTGATGGATTACTAACTACATTTACAAAAGCTTTTGCCACAATAAACTGTAATGACGCTTCTATCTATGTATGTCTGTACAAAATAACAATAAATACTTTTCACACAAAAACAATAATTGCTAACATTAGAACCTGAAGCATAACAATACTTGCATTTGCACCGCTTGGTAGACTATGCTTATCACTTTCATAAAACTCTTTTACTGTATAATATATATAGTAATTTGGAAGCTTATTATGCCTTGTGGATTGCTGTGTAGCTGCTGTTTTTAGTGTTTCATTTAGAAAGATAAATTTTTTTCACTTTCATGATCCACTTAGAATGCTGTATAGCTGCTGTTTTTGGCAGTTTTTAGTGCATTGGATTGGGTATATGTTTGGATGCAGTCACTTAGAATGTTTCTCTTTAATTCTTACTAATAGATGGTGAAAAGATCTAGAAACTTGGCCAATACTACTACAAGTACAAGTGCCAATGAAGAAACTGTTGGACAAAGTGAACCAACAGTCCAAGCAACTCCAAGTACAGTTGAACAAGAAGCTAGGGAAGCAAATGAAAATGTTGAAGCTGAAGATGATTTAGAGGGAGATGAAAGACCAGGGAAAAAGAAAAAATCAAGTGTTTGGGACCATTATGGGAAGGTACAAATCAACCTAACTACTGGAAAGCACACAGCCAAGTGTAATTATTGCCCAAAAGAAATTCTTTGCCATCATAAACAAGGGACTTCTAGATTGCGGAGACATTTACAGACATGTCCTAAAAATCCAAACAAAGCAAACAAGAAGAACCAATCTTTGTTTACGACTCAGATAGGGTCCTCTAATACTGTGACTTCTCATGTATTCAGTCAAGAGAGATGCAGAAGAGGTGTTTCAAAGTACATTATATTGGAGGAGAGGCCTTTTCGAACTGTGGAATCTGTTGGTTTTAGAGCGATGATGAGTGATGTAGAACCCCGCTTTAAGGTCCCCTCACGATCAACGATTACTAGAGATTGCTACAAGTTGTATCTTGAAGAGGCGGTGAAATTGAAAAAGCACTTTGAGACTACAAAAGTTCGAGTATCCTTTACTACGGATACTTGGACTTCAAATCAGAATGCAAATTATATGTGCCTGACTGCACATTGGATTGACGAGAGTTGGACATACCAAAAGCGAATATTGAATTTCTGTGTGGTTGAAAACCACAAGGGTGAAACAATTGCAGATGAAATTGAGAAATGCCTGTTGTCTTGGGGGATTGATAAGGTATTTACTTTCACTGTTGATAATGCTTCTTCCAACGATAGTGCATTGTCAAGGTTGAAGTCCGTTTTCAAACATTGGAATGGTGGTTTAGTATGTGACGGGGACTTCATGCACTTGAGGTGTTGTGCACACATTTTAAATTTGATTGTTTGTGATGGTGTAAAGGATATGCATGAGTCAGTTGAAGCCATTCGGAATGCCATTAAATATGTAAGATCTTCTCCTTCAAGGTTTCGAAAGTTCAAGTCGTTGTGGAAAAGATGAAAGTTGAGTCGAAGGGTTTGCTAAGCTTGGATTGTCCAACTAGGTGGAATTCCACTTACATTATGTTGGAGAGTGCCATTCAATTCAGTAGCGTGTTTGAAAGGATGGCCTCAGACGATGACTACAAGAAACACTTCTCTGATAAAGGTTTAGTTGGTCCTCCTACGGATGAGTCATTCCAACAAGCTAGCGAGTTTACTAAATTTTTGAAATTGTTCTACAATGTCACTCTGAAACTTTCTGGATCACTTTTTGTGACCTCACATTTGGCCTTCCGACAAGTATCAAATCTTGCTTCTATTCTCAATAAAGCTTCAACCAATCATGGTTCTTCTTTGCATGCCATGGCTGACAGTATGAAGGCCAAATATGATAAGTATTGGGATCGGTTTAAAAACTTCAATCCTTTGTTGGTGATTGCAGTGGTGCTTGACCCCAGGTATAAAATGAAGTTTTTGAGGTATGCTTTTGATGCTATGTATCCTGATGATCCTGATAGTCGTGTAGACATGATACAAAAAGTCTCAAATGTCCTCTATCGTTTATTTGATCATTATTCAAGTCATCTTGGCACATCTGGGATTGTTATTAAGAGTCAAAGTCAGGCACAAGAAGGAACTTATAGTAGTTGCAGCACTATAACAAGTGCTAAAAAAGATACTTTTGATATTGATACGGAAGAGAGTAAAGCAGAGAGAAGATTTAGGGCCGATAATCAGAATGAGGGTCAGAGTGATAAGTATGCGGAGTTGGACAAGTATCTTCAATCTGACTTAGTTGAAGGTCGTGATCCTGATTTTCTTATTTTGAATTGGTGGAAAATATATGGAAGTAAGTACAAAGTCCTGTCCATGATGGCACGTGATGTGTTGGCTGTGCCTGTTTCAACCGTTTCTTCAGAATCGGCTTTCAGCATAGGGGGCCGTGTTATTGATTCATACAGAAGTTCATTATCACCCAAGATGGTTGAAGCACTCATTTATGCACAAAATTGGCTCTCTCCATCCACATTACTCCCAACCGGACTTGAATCACTTGAGACTGATAACTTCAATGACACTGAGGAAGTATTAGTTGCTCTAATCGGTAATATCGTAATCTTTGTCTAATTTAATTCACTTTTTTATTTAAGTTCTTAATAATAATTTTAACTTCACCAATTTTTTCTTTTCACTTTTGCACCTGAAGAGCAACGTCCAAATCCATAAATAGGTCTTTTTTGTTTGTTCATTGAATCATTGCTGTTTTGATTAAATTTGTGGGACTGAGACTTTGTTTGCTCTTGTAATCTGAATTTAATGTTGTTGTAATGTGTTTTTGCTCTACCAACTCTTGCTATTTAAACATGTGTTTGATTAATGTGTTTGATTAAATCATGTGTTTGCTCATATTTTTGCCCTCCGAACCACCATCTTGATTTCCTTGAATTTGAAGCTGCTCAAGATCTGGAGGATATAGACATGTTTTGAGGTGCAATATCATAAAATGAATTAGAGATCTTGCACATGGCCTCCTCTCGTCCTGATGTTTTCAATAAAGGTCATAGAACTAGACCCTTCCTACTTTAAATGTTTGTAGTTCTAAAGGAATCGAAATAATGATAAGCATGTTCTTATTTCTGCTTTGACATTACTATCTCTACCTTTATATTTTGGGGTTAACTATAGTGTCAAAAAATGAATTATACGTGAAGGGAGCTATTAAGGATTCATGGGGATGCTAATTGACCAGTCAAATCCTAAACTGTCTAACTCTTCCGTATGATCTTTTGTCATGTAACACTGCTATCTGATTCTTAAGTGACATTTATTGCCATTTTTAATTGATTGTATGCTCTGTTTCTACCGTTGCCTTGTGAGAATAATCATTATTAAAACAAGTTCTGGATCCCTTCTCTTATTGCTTTGGCATTTCTCATTTTCTTAGTTCATTTCTGCATGCAACGTGTGAAATTGATTGCTTTCTATTCAATTTCAAAGACACTCCATGTTAAAGCTTCTTTGACTGACTTTGAGTAAGGTTGATGATTTACAGGTTAGTTGAAACACATCTATTCTCCTTTGTTGTTGGAAGAGCATTTGTAACAGATATAAAGAGGTTAAAAGCCAGCAGAAAAACAAGATCTCTGGATGTAGCTCAAGTTTTTGAGTTTTTTTTTTCTGAAGTCACAAAGGTTTGTCTAAGATGCTTCTTCTTTGATCTTGCTATTGCTTTGTTGGTTATCTGTTTTATTTTTTAACTGTGATACACTCTGTGCAGTATGGGATCACTCCTGGATCAAATTTGTTAACTGCGGTGGAGATCCTTGTATCTGGGGTATACTTTCAAAGTCTTTTGTGCTAAGTTGTTATATGTCATTGATTTCTGTTTTGTGTTGATGGAAATCTAACTTATATAATAACGGCGATTTAATGAAGTTTCCCTTACTTCATACATTGGTTTTTTCTTTCTTTCTTTATCTTTTTCTTCTTTATTTAAAAAAACTATAAATTATGCCTTGCAAGTAATGTGTTAGTGGCACAACTGACTTTTTCTTCCATCCGGCTCATGGGCTCAGCTTAAAATTCCTTTTTTTGAAACCGGGAATTCCCGGTCCCGGGAAAGTCCCGGGACAACCGGTCCCGGGAATTCCCGGTCCCGGGAAAGTCCCGGGACAACCGGTCCCGGGAATTCCCGGGACCGGGAATGGTTTCCCATTCCCGGCCACCCCCAGGACGGGACCCGGGATTGGGTGATCCCGGTTCCGTCCCGGGATTTGAACACCCCTAGTACGGTCTCTAATTCCATATAATCACATAATCACATATTTCCACGAAGGAGAGCTAAGAAAGGAAAGAACTTTTGAGTGAACTAACCTAACATTGTATTTTCTTATGGCTTACAACGAAAACTAGCAGATGATTTAGAGGGAACAGAGTTAAGATGCTTCATTTGATTACCATTTACCAAGATTAATCGATTGAAGAAGGAAAGCAAAGAAAGAGTTGTAAATCACTCACCTGAATGAGACGAGCAGCGACGGGAGAACGACGCAACGGCTGCTGGCTGGAACTGGAAAGGCGACGGCGAGGCTGGGAGTGAGCGACGGCCGAAAGCAAACGAGACAAGGCTGGGAGTGAGCGTCGGCCGAAAGGAGACGAGACGAGGCGGAGTCGCAGGCACGAGACTTGAGATTGACTGATTGAGAGAGGCGGAGTCGCGGTCGCGGAGGCCGGAGAGGAGAGGAGACGAGGCAGAGAGTGAGAGAGTCAGATCCTCAGATGACAGATCGCGAGGCGCGAGAGAGGAGAGGCCGAGGGATTGAGTTTGAGGGAACAGGGAACAGGGAACAGGGAAGGACCGAAGGAGGAATGAGGGATTAGTGTTTTAGGAAAGGGGGGGAAAACGATTAAAAAAATAAATATTAACCCGGGACCGGGACCGGGACCAGGATTCCCAAAGCCCTGCCCGGATCCCGTGCCGGTCCCGGGATTTTTACTCCCGGTTTCGGATTGGCCGGGAATTTTTGATCCCGCTGCTACCGGGACCAGGACGGGACCACCGGGACCAGGATCCCATGAACACCCGTACAAATTAAGGCCATACACGATGGCAAAAATCTCAACAAAAGCAAGAGGAATTTTTGAGCATTTGCAACTAAAGCCATTGATCCGTTTGTCTTCCTTATCCCGATAACTCTCCCATAGCACCATTATCATTGCTTAGCACTGAACCAACAAAATTCCTGTAGAGGTTGCAATTATCTAAATTGATATCTTTTTTGTTAGAGTAGAAATCACCAACAAGGTCTTTAGATCGGTAGGATTTGAATTCACAATCTTGTAGTTATGAGCCAACCCTTTTACTAACTGCACCAATTTTTGTTAGTACAACTGAAAATTATTAAAAAGTAGCCCATACCAACTTTTGACAAATTGACTTTCACAAGCATTGCAAATAGACTTTTTGAATAAGAAAAGAAAAATCCAAACAGCTTTTGACTTTTGAAGTCTTTTTAAGTGTCTGTTTGGATTAGTGGTAAAATCTACTTTTCTAATATAATTTACGGTGTATAAGGTAAATATATAAGAAGAGTTTTATATCGACTTGCGTAAACGTACTTTCAAAACGTGAACTCAAACACATCCTAAAAAGACTTTTGATTTCTTAAAAGTGAAAACCAACCAAGCCCTAAAATACTTGTTTTTTAATTGAGAAAAAAATGTTATAATTCAACCATGTCTATATCTAAATGGGATAAGATGGAATGCACAAAAATTATACCGTGCTGGATAAGATTTCTTCAGCCCACTGTCATTGATTTGTTGGACTCCTAATCCGAATCTTAAACTATTCGGTTGAAAAAAAAATATTATGAGAATAAAAATAAAAAATTAGAGCAGATGAGCCATTAAAAACTTCTATTTTTTTGCCATCACAATAAAAATTTCTGTTAGTGGATTATTTATAAAGGGAATCTTCTTAAAGTCTATCATTATTTATTATCTTTTTTTTTTTTTTTTTGCCAATCTATCATTATTCATTATCATGGATATATAAATAAGTAATCCATGTTGACCAAAGGATATTCATAATTTATTTCTTACTCCTTCCTACTAACCTCATGCTCATCCATTCGTCTCTCTTTGTAATGGAATGGGCATTCCCATGAATCATGAAATCCAAATTCCTCGGAATCAATGACACTTGCAAGAATTTCAACAAACACGCAAATAATCTTTCTTCTCTATCCCCTTAATAATATGTCCTTGTACCGTTATTCCTAGAAAGAATAAGCAAACATAATGCGGATACAAAAATATGGACTCTAAGATTTGAAGATTTCATGTAATTCAGAATATCTACTGATAATGTAATTTAGATATGAACCGAGCACGAAGTTTCATTATTTGAAGTGACTCTGATTTTATATTTATGATTTGTTACCCTCTAGCCAAAACACTCAAAAAATCTGACTTCACAAAATTTCACACGTCGAGTAAAACATCAACACAATAGAAAGGTCAGAACAGGAACACTAAAAATCATTGTGAAGTATATTAATCACAATATAAAACAATTATTTTATACAGAGCAAGACCAGGACGATGTTCCTGTTATTACTATACCTCATTTTGTTTTCATTCATTACATTTTCAACTGACAGGCACACCAGAAATTTACAGTCTTATGACAAACAATCACAACAAGATTAAGCAAAAGTCCACAAGTATTGAACAATTCCCCTCAGAAAGGCTTTCCAAATTACGTAAGATGGTGAAATGTAACGTGAGAGAATTTAAATGACATGGTTTCATTCAAAATCGTCTCTGTTGGGGGCAAAGTATTGAGCAAAACCAGAACCAAAACCCCCTCTTCTTCTTTGGTACCAGAAGTTTCACATCCCTCTTGGCTACAAAATCGGCCATGTACTGCACAGCTTCCTGGTAAACAAAAGAGAATGAAGTTTAGTTCAGTTCTGTTAAGAACGGAAAAAAGTTCCCAATATTACCCAGGAATATTATATTTTACGACTCATTAGTTAAACTAAATACTTCTTTCTTAAACTTTAAAATAAGAAATCCACTCCCCACACCTCCCCGAATGCACTTTTTAGTGCTTAGTGTTTTTGAGATAAAATGAAGTTTCTCTGAATTTATATATATACCTGAGCACCCAACTTGACCACTTCTCTGGGTGGTACTTCAAGAGGAGTCTGATCAGCACGAAAAACTCTCAATTTGGACAAGAACCTGAAAGACTCTGGTAATGCTTTTATTTGATCATCACTTATATCCAACTCCTCAAGCATTTCAAGATTCCCAATTGATTTTGGCAAGGCTCTTAGGTCTGCAAAGTTATTAGACACATTTAATTTCTTGAGACTCACTGCAAAACATAGGTTCTCTGGTACAAATTCCAGTTCATTAAAGCTAGCATCAAGTTCCTTCAATCTGATCAGGTTCCCCATTGTAGTAGGCAACTTTTTAACTCTGTTATAGTGCAGAGTTAAAATCTCTAATAACTCAAGATTCCCAATTGCCTCAGGAAGGGCTTTGAGCTGATTAAAGTCTAATCTCAACTCTGAGAGTGACGAGCAATTTCCAATCATATAAGGTAGCTCCTCAAGTTCGTTCGTCTCAATGTTTAGTCTCCTCAAGCTTCTTAAATTCCCAATCAAATCAGGTAATTGTGCGAACTCATTTGAACTCAGGTCAAGATCAATGAGATTCTTCAACTTTTCAAAAGAAGCTGGCAGTGATCTCAACCTATTGCCGCGGAGGTCAAGATCAGTGAGGTTGATCAATTCCCCAAAAGATTGTGGAAGGTTTATAAGCTGGTTGGCATGAAGATCAAGCTTTGTTAAGGCCTTGAGCTCCCCAAAGGTGGAAGGAAGAGCCATGATTCTGTTCTCAGATAGGTCCATCTCACACACATTAGAGAGTTTCCCAATTGAAACAGGCAACCATTCCATCTGGTCCACAAGTTTCCCTCTAAGCTCAAGGACTGTTGCTCCACTATTAGCACAGTTTTCAATAACAGTGGCCACTTTCATGAGACTTAGTTTCTCAGAGTTTCCATCATCTGCAAAATACTCTCATGTCAAAGGATGAAAATTTAGCTGAGTGAATTGATTGATAAGATAAGGATTGCAAATTACAGAAGCTACCATACAGTACAGTAGGAAGATGGAAATCGCTCCATAAAACCGATTAATTCAAAAATACCAAAAATACCGTTCATACCAGATTCTGTTGTCGTTTTTAGCTTTCATGTTTGGCCATGTCAAATCCTAAAGTCTAGAGGCCAAATAAGAGATAAAACAAGAGGTTAACAACAGTAATTTTGGTCTAGAGAGACTATGAGTTGTTTTAATGAACCTCTATATTCAGGCCAAGAAAAAACAAAAGAAAAGAACCTCTACAGTCTATACATATAACAGATTTTTCCCCCCTTTTTGGGGACTGAGAGAGCATGATCAGACTAAATTATGCTGGATTTGGCAGTTCGGTGTTCATTTTTTCCAATCTCAAAACACAATCCGTATACAAAATATGTACAGGAATTGCAAAAGAAACATAATTCGTGTTAAATATGTTGTTGGATTACTTTTCGGGGGGGAAAATCGCAAAGAGTGAGAGAAATTGAAGCTAACCAGCAGAAAAAGATATGTCAGCAGACGATCTTCTTTCAACGTTGAGGTTGATTTTCTCCGGTTTATCTCCGTCTTTCTTTCCCTTCACCAGACTGTCATCACCGATACGAACGTCAATCTCGATTTTCCCCACCGGTTCGACTAAATCGGGACGTTCCGGTTCCGTAGCTTCCCCAGAAATGAATTGAGAAGCCCTTTGAATAAGATCACCGAGGGTCTGAAACATCTTCTCTTGTTGAAGAAGGTGGAGAGCTTCTTTCCTCTGTTCATGGCTCTGGAACAAGACCACGGTCTTCTTCAATTCCTGTAACAGAGAGAAAAGATGCTCGGGAACACCGTCGGGGACTTGCTGCATTGAGATTTCCTGGAGTTTCATATTCTCCTCGCTATTGATAGTTTCGATCGCAGAACTCGCAGCTTCGACTTCTTCAATCGAAGGTCGAAGGGGAAGCGATCTGTAAATTCTCGTAATCTCGTCGATAGAATCGAGAAAGGCCGGTGATGGCGGGTCCTTCGTGGCCGCCATGGCCATGGTTGTGATTTGATTTGATTTTCTCTGCTCTGCTTCGATCAAGGTAGAGGATGAAGCTAAGAGGTAAGCGAAGGTGTTGGTTTTACGAAGTGCTGTGAGTTGTGACCTGTCTGAATAATCATTATCAATATAAATCTAAACTCTTGAGGACTTCACATCACTATCATCTCTATTTATTTATCAAATAAAGAGGATAGCGTCACTATGCCGGTACTCCCTTTTTTTTTTTTCCAAAATAAATTTTGTTATTGCATTTTAAGCAATTTTACTATTTATACGAAGGTTTATTACTCCTCCGGTTTCATTTATAAGTAACTTTTTTTTTTTATAGGTTTGATCTCTTTTATAAATAACTTTCATTTTTTATGTAAAAATATAAGCTTCTTTTTTTTATTTTATCCTTATTAAATATTTATTCTCTCTTATATCTTATATTCATTATCTTTCATATTTTTATCTATACTCTCTCCTATATTGTTTTTATAATAAGAGTAAATATGAAAAAAATTTAATATTTTTAATATATTATTACTTTTAATTATCATCTTATTTTACATAATCAATAAAAAATTACTAGGATCGAACAGTGAATTATCTGTTGGCTGCAGTTAGTATTCATAATTTTTTGCTTGGGAATTGTCAAAACGTGTCATGTCACCCTGTAAGAACGTTTGACCAATGTTGAGTGTTGCCAAATTTAGGTTTTAAATTTAAATTTACGTAAATTGAGATAAAACTCCAATCACACATTTACCTCGTAAATCATAAAAACTATTATCAAAAGTTAATCAAAATACACACTAAAGAATTATTTTGCCTTCAAAGTTTAGCTATATTTAGAATAATATGTTTTTAAAAAATAAATGTTTATTATGTAAGCCGAAATAAAACTTTTCTCACATACTTATTTTATATACTGTAAATCACAATTTATAAGTATTTATAAATAAAAAATAACTTATCCTCAACCAACAATTTATTTTAATAAGTAATGGGCATCCTAAACTTTTGATTATCTTGTGGTTTTGGGTTATCAACTTTTGGATTAGAAGAATGATTCAGCAATATGTTATGATTTAAAATCAGGAGAATATTTTGGGTTGATATATGATTTCACACCTCTAAAGTAGAATCTAAGCCAAAAGCGACGCATGCGCCCATCGTCTGTGTTGCTAGCTTGAAATAGGGGTTTGACCCTAACGATACATGACACCACGGGTGAAACTATTGAAAGCGATCATTTATAAAGAAGAAATTATTGTGTCAGATAAGATGGAAGAGACATCTCAAAGAAATTCTCATTGAGCGGCTGGTGAATAATTTGGTGTGTGTTTAGAATAATAATTAGAAAAATAGAGTTTCTTAATTTAGTTTTTGATAATCTTATTTTTAGTAAAAAATCGATTGTGTAATTTGATTTATGTTTGGATTGGTGATTGTATAAATAACTTTTGTAAAAGTAAAATTTGTTTGGATTGGCTTAATTATAAGTGATTTTTGTGATAATGGTAAGAGAGAAATTAAATTTGAAATTAAAAAAAAATTATAAAAGTTAAAGTTGGGAAATTTGGAAATTAAAATCAACACAATTTGATGAAATAAAATTACATAACAAATTGGATCACATGTCCCGTACAATTTGGTCTCTGATTGAGTCACGAATATGATTCATTTGAGAGGAGGATCGCCTATCATAATTTGACGCAGAACGTTGTTCATCTACACTATTATTATCTACATCGACAAGATTCTCATCTTCATCTTGACGAAACACCACGTCTTCAACATTATTTCTCCTAATAAAATTATGTAGGGCTATTGTTTGTAATCCCCTGCTTTTAACCACGTAATTATAATTCGATATCACATAATTAAATTGGTTTAGAGACCGTCAAATAGCTTAAACTCATTTCAAATTCCTACACTATAGTAGGGTTTTCACCAAAAACTTTCAAAAACTCTTCTCTATCCTGGTCTCAATTTCAAAATTCGAATATAATTACCTGCGCAGTTAGTTTACATTCACACACATCAGAGTATATAACCAAATCCCCGGCAACTCCCGGGTTCTATACATATATAATCTGAGGGTTTAAAAGTCTCTACTAGGGGATTACATAACCAAAATCAACAGTAATATTTACATCTCCAAAATATACAGTAATCCCAAGTTCAAAAGAAGATAACCAACACCCTACTATCAAACATACCCCGAAGGGGTTCTAATTGCTCCGGGTTGCCCGCTTCTCTTTAGCGCCACTAACCCTGTCTGAAATGTTAGTCATTGGAAAGAATGAGATTCAAGAGAATCCCAGTAGTAACAAATCACTCATACAGTGCATAAACACAAAGCATATAAGGTCATGTTAGCAGCATCACAATGTAACGTGGTTCACACCACAAACGACAACACTCATGGATGTAAACTCTAAGCGTCAGCTTTCGCTGTGATCTCAATGTATTCACAAAGTATTCACTAGGCGTCAGCTTTCGTTGCGATCACAAAGCATCACAATGTCACAATGTATTCTCAATGCACGACAAACATACATACAATGTTTCACATAAAGTATAAGAGAGGAGTCACTACCTGGTTCTTTCCGAATGTGCTCTGGCACGGGTCGTTCACGAACAGGACAATTATCGAATCATACAATTCCAAATGCACCATTTAGACACTTCCATAGTGTTTCTTGGGGTTATATGAGTCTATACTGAAAATTTACAAAAATGCCCCCGGGGACCCGGCCCGAGCCCACCGTACCTGGTCCGGTTGCACTTTTCCCGAAATTCTAATCTGGGCTATCCTAACATATTTCCACCCAAGGAATCCATTTCCGGACTCAAAATTATCAAATTCAATGTTAAATTACAAATTTACCCTTGGCAGCCCCACTTTAAGGGTTTTAGGGGCGTTTTCGTAATTATGCTTTTTCGGCCTTTTCCGAAAAAGTGACCAACTGTAACCCCACCTAATTTTCGCCCCTGAACTCAATGAAACCATCAAATCATTGAAAATCCAACTCTAAGACCCATTTCTAGAGCTGGCCGAAATTTATGAGTTCTCCAGGGAAAATCGGAGTTTTACGATTTCGGCTCCGTAAACGCGTTCCTTTCTACTCCTAACCACTTTATTAACCATTACATTAGATTACAACTAACATTAAGACCCAATTTGGGCAGCATAACCCCTAGGCCATATCATTTCCAAACTTTAAAACCAATGGCAATCCGGCGAAATTTCACTAATTAAATTGCCCACAGCAGCCAGAATAAGCAATATACGAAAGTTTGGAAGTTACCTCAAGCTCCCACTAGCTTTTCCCAAATTTGGCTGAACCCTAGCCTCTTTGAACCATGAAATTCTTTGCTTTAAAACCTTAAAGAATAAAGAGGAGTAGCTTAGAGTCGGAGTTATACGCGTTAGGAGCTAAATCGTTGGAGAAATCGGCTTACCTTGTGAGATTTCTTCCCTTTCTCTCTCTAAACTCTCTCACCTTCTCTCTCTTGTTTCAGGTCTGGAACAGCACGAAAATGGCTGGAGAAGGAAGTCTGATGGTATTTAATATCATATATTATATGATATTTAATTATTGATTAATTTCCAACAATTTCGGATTTTTCAGAAATTCTGGCAGATTTCTGCCCAAACTTTGAAAAATCATAACTAATTCTAGAAAAATTGAATTGGAGTGATTCCAAAGCCTATGGAACCCTTATTGAGTCTAGTTTTAAGGAAAAATATATAATTGTTCTGCATAGAATCAAAAAATTCCCAGAATTTCAATCTTTGCATGCTGTTCCAGAAAATACTTAATTTCGCTGGGCAAACTTCAAAAATCCATAACTCTTAGCTCAAAAATCAAAATGATACAAATTATATGTCCATTTTGAAGCTTAACATGTGAAAGTTAAGACTGGAAAATTTCAGAATTGTTAGACACCATTTGCCTATTTAAAACGTTCATACAAATCGGCTGCCCTTTACAGAGTTTCAATGGACAGAGTTTTCAACTTTTGCACAATTGTTCCCAATGGTTCCAATTTCACAATAAACACTTTCCCCACACCAATTTTCACAAGGAATCCATTGGAATCATTAAAATATCCAAATTCCCATCACACATTCTCCAAAAGTGTTTATTCAACAATAATTACATCCACTTTTGAAATCATTAGCCCTTAATCACTTTTTGGGATATTACAATTGTTGCATAAATAATGCGAACTTGTGTCTGGTAGCTATACTTATGCATGTTTTGTAACAATTCAAATCGATTCTTCCATACTCCAAAAGTTTTTTCTATAGTTGACTTCAAACTAGAATGATAAAAATTAAAGGTCTCGTTACCATTTCTAAATCCGGGTTGGCGGTAAAATTCTGGCATATGATAATGCTCACACCTATAGAGATCATAGTAACTAAGTTGTGTCGGATAGCCAGCATCAACCAAATAATATTTTCCTAATAAATGTTGAAATCAATTCAAACTGTTAGATAAATATAAGTATGGCATGGCATGAAAGTAATTGATAGGAAGGTGAAAGAAATATAACTGCAGGTGGATGAGGGAAGTTCATAGATGAATTTGAAACAGCAGATTGAAACACACGAGCATCATGTGCAGTACTTTCCCAGCCCACCAACACGAACGTAAAGCACATATCCTAATACATATAGCCATTACATTCTGCGTTGGATATCCCTTTTTCCCAATATATTTATCCCGATTGCCACCAGTGATCACACACCTAATGTGTGTTCCATCTATTGCTCCAATAGCATCTTTGAAGTATGGATAATAACGGGGATCATTTTCTATCTTTAGGTGGCATATAGTGAATTCGGGATCGCTCGATCTGATATTTTCCCGAGCTAGATTGATGCAAGCATCTAATACCTTGTGCAAAAGCCTACTGATCGTTTCCCCTGAATGTTGAAAGAGTTCCTGTACCACCCTATTGCCTACTCCATAGCCAACGGTGAGCAAAAACATGGCAACCATTTCCTTAATCCCAATGTTCATTGAATTCTGTAAGCCATGTTCGACCAATTTATGACACAAGTTGTAAAAGACATGTTTTTCCACTCTAAACATGTCATGACAGCGTGAACCATGGATTGCTAATATCTCTTGCACCAATAAATGATTGGTGCGTTCACTTGTTATACGCGGTTCTTTGCACATGAAAGGCACCCAATATTGACATATCAACGCGGTCATTCGTTCATACTCATCTAATTCATCATTTATAAGAGATATAACTCGAAATTGGTCATCTTCCTCCACTATGTCAGGTAAGTTTTGATTGTTCGAATTTGCCATTGATTATGTACCCAGTGAGTGTGATTAAAAATTCAAATATGAGTAATGGCAGAAAAAAATACCAAATAAGGACTCAATGGCATACAGTAAACAGATTCAAGTGATAATGGCATAAAATAGTTTTCACAAAGCATGTTTCATGAAGTCAAATATCATCATGCTGTACAAACACACATAATAAAACATAGTTTAAGTACATCTAAGAGTCATAAATCTTAAATCGCAACCATGGAACCATGAACTCTATGTTCTATTTACATAGTGACACAAACATTTCCCGGTTAGTCTTATCTTGTACTAGGTTGATATAGCGGTAACGAAAGTCCTCAGCACGTACAACTTCATTAATGTCAAGCAGCTAATTCAAAACAGCATCGACACTAACATCTTTAAAAGCATATAATGTTGCCGCTCTGTCCTTGGATGCATTTGCCATCACACTAACTACATCTGTGATTTGTCTTGAAGCTGGCACTTTCTACTTCTTTCTCTGCCCAAACCCTTCACCCATCTTTCTCTTACCCTGACTTCCTTACATAGAACCAACTGTTGATAGAGTGCTTGTTGTTAGGCCAATGCTAGCAAGCTCATCCGTTACTCCTGTACTAGGTATGGGGTTAGTACCGAACATATCATCTTCGCTATCCCTTGACCCTTCTTCTTCATCCATTGTTGGTCTGTACACATCTTCCTACTCATCCTCTTCTATCCGTGTCTATGGATTTGCAAAAGACGTTGCAAAAACATCCTCGCCTGACACCATAACATCCTTGAATATAATCCTTAGTTCGCTTTCAAACTTGTGGCTTGTGTGTTTAAACTTTCTATATGCTGAATTCTCCTACATGCATACAAGAAACAAAAAAATAATTAAATAAACAAAGCGAATTAGTCGAGAGGAAAATAATTAAATGTATAAGTTGCTAGATTTTTTTTATCTGTATTTTTGCACCCACTACTCATTTGATTCGAGGACTTTACATGTAATAGAATCTCTACTTACACCTGTCTCTTTGACTAAGGAATCCCAAGTCTTGAAATATTTCCTAAGGATATCAAACATATTCTTCAATTGTGCCCTTGTATATTCTTTCCCAGTCTTCTCCTTAAATATAGCGACGATACCCTTCCATCCTAGCTTTGAAAAACACAACCACGACGTTCTTTTTTGTATATTTGCTCTAGGCAGGCGTTGACAAAAATCTCCGTTGTCTCATCATCCCAAACAGCTTTATCTATATTTCTATGCCACTATTTCAACAATACTTGCACCTCAAACAAACAAAATTTAAAACAACTATTCTAGCAAAGTACATATTGATCATTACAAACACACAAGAATAAATGCATGATTTTATTAATATGAATTAACATTAAGGCTAAAATACAACATCATTGAATAAGAATTAATATGAAGGTTAAAACACAATGTCTTCACTGTTTTCCCTGTTTCACAATGAATAATAAACAATTGAAATCATCAAGCATGTTAAAAAGGAATTGCATATGCATTTTATCATATTCATTCTTAATTTAAATGCATCATACAATCATAGAGTAAATTATACATTCATTCAACTTATTTCTTATTTTACAGCACCAAAATGTAAGCCCTCTTATTTTCATAAATAAAAAATATTACAACAAGTCAACAACGCATAAAGAAATTGAAGTGCAAAACAAAAAAAAATCCTAACTCCAACTACACGAATTAAATAAAAAAACACCAACAACATAAATCGTTGCATCTAAATTTAAATTTTGAGTAAATGGAGAATGAATCTAAAAAGCATAACAATCATCAACCAATGTATAAGAATTAATATGAAGGCTAAAACACTTGGTCTTCAATATTTGAAACTCTCTCCTAGGTTATGTATATTGTAGAATGATTCATATCAATATCAAACTTGCAACTTCTTAGATAAAACTCGCAAAAAATAGAGAAATTTAGTTAGAAACTATAACAATTAAATTAATGACATAATTTGCACGTTAGTAATAGCTAAATATTATCTCCATGAGTCCATGAACATATTTAACAAGTCACTCGGTGTGTTTTCTTACAATGACAATACTAAAGCAGTAACAGCTAGATTTGCATCAACTTTTTTACGGTCAGCGCTTAATGCAACAACAACTTTAAGGCCTTTTCCTTTGCACTGTCATATGGTGGCAAGTCCTCTTTAAACCACTTGATGAGAGACAAGGTGATTAGAAAATGTCAATCATTGCTAGTATTACGTACCTGAGAAATTAGCTCAAGAGCACCAGGGAATCCAATTCCAGACTCTGGTTTTGCATAATGAGAGAAGAAATAATAATTTAGACTACCTGTGCTGTCCATGTCCCGACCTATGAAAGTTGTTTCTGTTGTTGTATTCGATGAGTGTGTTAGTCTTAACACAACATAAACTTTATTATAGATAAACGTTTTATACCGAGCTTGCTCTTATTACAGCTTCACATATCATGTTCATGTTTTAGGGCACTCGGATGCATCTATCTACTATGAGGAGGTCAGGGACCGATTCTTCCATAGGCTGTGCAAAGGTAGGTGTTACAACATCTCAGGTTTCACGGTGAGGAGAGGCGGTCAGTATATACATGATCAATACGACCTGGTGTTTAACTCCTCCACCATGGTTATGGACTTTGATGAAATCCATCAAGTTAGAGTTCTTAAGCTTAAATGTGTTTTTGATCTTCCATGGGGGCTTATAGATAGATGTGGATTTTTCGGTGAGCCCCTTACTCCATTTCATGCAACTATAAATTCCAAAACACACCAACTTACGTCCATGTTCTATGTTTTGCATATTTGTGTGGTTTTGTGTGTTATTTCTTCCATGTCAATATGAACAAATACAGGGGTTACAACGAGAAGATGATAACTCTCATTCTTGAGACATGCATAAGGGATTCTAAGTGGTCTGTTCCATTTATTTCATTCCGTCATCCAACATCATTTCCACAATGCACCTCATAAGGATCCAGTAATAAACTTATATACTTCTTTTGTAGGGCTAGGATTAGGTGACATGTTATCTGCGTGGTTCATGGGTTGAAGAGGTTGAGCATTAACTAAAACAGGGTCAAAAGAAGCCTAGAATTGTGTTCTTACTTCTTCTTTATGGCGTTTCCACTTTACCAATAGCAATGGGTATGTCTTTACCTCTAAACTGTGTTTCATACTGTCTATAATATGTCAAATTTCTTTGTGAAGACTCTGATCATACATTTTAATTCTCACTATGTACATAGGCTGCCCAGCTATGAGCTCAATGAGTGATGCTACAACCTATGAGTTCGATCCCCAAATCCTCAAAGTGTTGTCTCTGAAGCGCAGATGGTTTACATTTAATCATACATTTAATAACATGTCGATGTTTTTAATGGCATGCTTTACTACTGTAGCATCAGTAGGTTGTGTGAGACCATCAGGGAACATGTAACTTTGTTATTTGGAATCAAAATTTGTCTTAGATTTACCATGGTCAGTTTTTTTTTTCTTTTTCAATTCAATGCACTCTCCAAGAAACTCAACCTCTAATGAATACACTGTTTATAAGCTATCCAACAATTAGGGATAACTTTATAAATTTTGCATCAAAATATTAATTTATAATTTGTGATATCTAAATTATCATTGGCCCTCCTCCAAAATTTTTTTTTTCTAGGCTAACAAATGCACCCCCTTAATCTTACATTTAAGAGTTATCTCAGATATCCACTTTTATCCTACATACTATATGTGTTATATAAGATATTAACCCCTTTAAGCAGACAATTATTCCATAACAAACCCCAACTCATCCCCTATCTATTATGCATATGTTTAATGATTAATTACTTTAATAATATCTTACATAGTATAAATGTTTCCATTTTACCATCGGCCCATGTTTCCCTTCGAATTCTCAAGCACCATTATTATTTGTTCATTATTCCATATTACTTTATCCCCTTACTCTATATAAGTTGAATGAAAATTAATGTTATATATAATAAACAAATGAAAATAAAAGATTGACAAAAAGTAACATCCATTAACAAAGTCCAGGTGCATTGTAATAATATGGACTTTAACAAAAGTTCTTTTCGTTTACAGATGTGTTGAGTTCTAACCTAAGCCCTTTCATTGCCCCATTTTTCACCTAAATCAATGTTGTATTATTTGGTTCCTTTTTTTTTGTTCAGCCCATGCTTTTCTTACATTAACTACTTTCTTAAAGTCTCACATCTTTTTATAGAGAGTTGTAATTCATATTTCCTAAAAAATGGAAGGAACTTAGCATCATAGACTATTGCATTTTGACCTTCTTAATAATGTTAACCTAAATATCGCTTTCCTTCTACTTTGATAACAGGTTCTCTGGCTGCTTTGATATGTATCATAGTTGATGCACAACCCTTTTCAGCTTATCTGCTCCCTCTTAACTTTTTTCCTTCACTATTTGCTGCCTTATAACTATTTCATGTATTTGTACACTGTCGATATTCGTGCTTCCTCTACTCTGTGAACCAGGTATGCTCAATATTGATAAACGACTTTGTTTTTCCAAGAAGATCACTATGCTTTCCTCTTCAATGTATAATTATTTATTTCTTTACAGGGCTCCAGCATTTTGTTGAATGTGCCAAGCATTATTCCGACAACTCAGCATCGTAAGGATTGATAACCACTTAGCTATCAGCCTACACTACGGTAATGCCTGATAACCATTTCATTAGAAATTTTCTCTTCTCTAGTTTTCATTCTGGTATTCTCCTTTATAGTGTTGACTAATATGTTCGTATCCAACAGGTCTGCACAAAATTGCTACGACTTTTCATTTTGTTTGCTTCTGCACATACTTTACACTTCTATATATCATTATTTACCCCTTTATATTTCTCCCATTTTTTTGAAAGTGCAAGCACTGATCTGGTTACTGAGCTTTGTTTGCAATGATAGCCACTTAGCTGTACTATGTGAACTAGGTGTACTACATTTTGCTGAAGGACTTCCTCTTCATGTCCTATCACTCCGCTTTCTTCTTCAATATTTAATTATTACTTTCTTTACATGGCTCCAGGGTATATTGTTAACCATGCCAATACTAATCTGGTAACTCAGCATCGTAAGGAATGATAACCACTTATCTGCCAGAATGAGACAGATCTAATGCCTCATACCCATTTTATTTCCAAATTTCAAAACCATAGGTGTTGTCTTCTCCATTGTTCAGGCTTTTTAAACACTTTTCCATTTGACTATCTTGCTTTATGTTTCCTATCAATCGAGTCTGTATTATTTATATGCTTTCCTCTTCCATGTCCCATTATTAACCTCTTTCTTATTTCTCTTGTGTTTTGTTCATCGTGCCAAGCAATAATGTGGTACCTGTGCCATGTCTGCAATTCTACCCACTTAACTCTTCCCATAGGCTACTCTAATGCCGTATATCAATTGTCATAGCCATTTTTCAATAACTCAATACTTTTTGCTACATGTTACAGGTATTAGTGTTTCTCAGGTATGCTCAACCTTCATATAGCCTTTGCTTTTTGTTGACTGATGCCTATTTTTCCCATTCCATGTATGCTCCTTACCATCCTTATATGTCTCTTTCGTTTTATTGACTTTGCGTAGTAGTAATATGGTAGTTGATACTACCCTATGTATGTCTATCATGCAGGCTATCACTCAATTAACCATCTTCATCACCATTTGACTAATACTAAACCAACCTCTGGTATGATACTATCTCTTTTCCCCCCTAAACTGCCATGTTCCACATTAATGCCAAAGATTGGTATCTCCTTCGCTTTTCTTTTTCCTTACTATTAAATATTGAATATTGAATAGTTATAATCACAAGCTTGGCACCATGGAATCTTTTTCCTTGGAACCTGATTCTTATTCCTTTGGATAAATATTTTTCTTTTGTAACTGTCCTTCAGCTATTTACTCCAATATTACCCTCTCTTTGACAAGATCTTTCTACCTCCCTTTTCAATTAGTTTATTAATTTAATACGTTCACTTGAGTAAATGTCATTCATTCTCATATTCCTATACATTAGTCTTCATCTAAAGTAGTTAATATATATGAATTAATCCAATCTTCTATCATGTTTCATGATATCAATCAAATTAAAGTTGGAGTTATCTCTATTTAAACATTCTACATCGACCCTCATATTCCCACAACATCCTTCCTCACATATCCATCCCAACCATATTGCCTTCCTACTCATATTCACTTTCTCCCAGTACCCCGCTATATGTAGCCCTATATTGCTTACAGACATCTATGATGGATTTGACCTCTAGACCTTTGTAGTTAGAGTTTTACGCAAGTGGAATGTCTATCAGAAAACCGCTCCAACTGAACTCTGTTGTGTTTCTATGTTGTAAGTTGATGTTTAGGTATGGCTATGTTGTTTTAAGTCTCATAGGCAGCTATGTTGTTTTAAGTCTCAATAGTTCTCTCATCCTTGATACATTTTCACTCTTTCACCTAAGGGACTAAGATTCAAGCCAGTGTGCTCATCAGTCCATGCATACTAGATTTTGCTAGTCCATTAAAGAAGGGAAAATTTATGAATTTGAAAAATTTGTTGTCTCATTAAACACTTTTAAATATAGGCCAACAATTCATCCATATAAGCTCTCTTTCACTACTCATACATCTATAATGGAAAAAGAAGTTGTCCTACCACTATTCTCTTAATCATTCAAATCTATAGCTGAAATTTTAAGTTTTCCTAATGATGAGGATATTACTTATCTCTTTGGTAATGAATTTCCTTACAATTTTTTAAATATTAGCACAAATTTGCTTTTATTGAACTTAGCTTAATCTGATTGTTATAAGGGTCAATTTACTCAAATACCATTGCTCTATGCTAGGTTGTGTTTGCTATTTTCCATATGTATTTAAGCAATAAAAGTTATTGTTGTGTATATGTGTAGATGTCCTTGTGTTTGCTAAGTGTATTGGCTCTCTTGAAGAGCAACATAAGGATAATAAGACAAAACACTGGCTTAGGATGATATTGTTCGATGTTGAGTAATGCATATATATACCTTTATAGTCTCATATTTATTTCATTCTTATTAGTGTTCCACTCTCAGTGATTACACATCATACTTTTCAAGGAAAACAAGATAGAGTATGTTTTGTTTGACAACTATGGTTCAAATGCTTATATGGCTCAGCTGGAAAATAATGACACTCTAGTTGTAGTCCTCTTGAATCTAGCTAAGTTTGGTTGGACTGAAAATAACAATGCTCTTTCTCCTTTGTTAGTCTTGGACTTTTTTTTTTTACTTTACAAATGTTTAGTTATAACAAATGCCAATATACTTATCATGTTGCTAAAGAGGATTATCAACTATCCAGCTCTTTCACTGCCACAAGGGTTTATTTCAACCCTCTAATTAAAGAGGTCAAGGACTTAATTCAAAGGTTTGACAACCATACAAAACAATAAAATCAACACTTTATAAGTGCAACCCCCTTTGTAATTATGATTCAAAATACGTATTTTAGAATGAAATAGAGACCAATAATAATAAAACTCATTTTCTATCCCTTCCTTACGGCGCAAATATTTCAAAATTTTCTACCTTCCTTGGTCTCAAATTCCATATCCCGAATATAATCACCCTATACAATTGAATCACATTTAAACGTATCAGAGTGTAAAACAAAAACCCCGGCAACCCCCCCGGGTCAAGTATACGCTAACCATCAGGTTTATAATTCCCAGATAGGGGATTACATGCCATAATTCAAATATTACCTACATCCAAAAATAATATACAATAATCCCAAAATCCAAAGTAGATAGCCAACATTCCAAAAACCTAAATATCCCTATAAGGTTCTAGCCGCTCCTAGTCGTCCTTTTCCCTTTGGAGCCACTTGCCTTGTCTGAAAGGTTAATCAATGGAAAAAATGAGATTCAAAGAATCCCGTAGTAACAATTCACTCATACAACATTTAATCACATAGCATGTAAGCTGTAACCCCCTACCGTAATTATATCCGAAATACACGATTAAAGTGAAATAGAGACCAATAAGAAACAAATAACATTTTACAAACCCATCTACCAGACGGGGTTTTCATAAACACCTTTCGAAATCATTCATAACCTGGTCTCACATTCACATTCCGAATACAATTACTACACAAAGATAAATCACATTTAAATATATCAGAGTACGCAATATAATAATCCCGGCAATCCCGGGTTCTCTTCATTAACTCAAGCTTCATAGGGCACATTAGCCCATACAAGCCCTCATATGGGGATTACACAATTCTATTCTAATACAAATACAAATATCCCATCTGGGATGATAAACAACTACCAAAACAACTACCGAAGGAAGTCCCCATCGCCCTTGGCTGCCTGCTCCATCCTCAATCTACTACCCTGTCTGAAAGGTTAGTAGGGGAGGGTGAGATTCGAGAGAATCTCAGTAGGGAAACATTATCAATATGCAGGCAAGATAAGTGTTTAATGCATGACATGCTTGCATCACATAACTCATGCACACATACAATGACAAATCTATAAGCTCAATGCTTCGAACGATACACATATGGCCATAGCATATATTGAAACATAGCTTCAAATCATTCATACATGTTCCACATAATCAAGCAAAGCAATAACATGCATCAACACATTAATACAGTTATCAGAGCATGCAGGAGAGATAAGTTCCCTACCTCCAGTCTTTGCTCCTCGATTTGCGTGCCAGCAACTCGGGGATTCACATTCAATCCTACAATGCCAAATATACTATTTAGACACTTCCATAGTGTTTCTGGGGGTTATATGAGGCTATATTGAAAATTTACTAAAATACCCCCGGGGACCCGGTCCGGCCCCGCCGTACCCGGTCCGGCCCCGCCGTACCCGGTCCGGCTGTACTTTTCTTGAAATTTTGACATGGGCTATTCTGACATATTTTCGCCCAAGGAATCCATTTCCGGACTTGGAATTATCAAATTCAATGTCAATTTACAAATTTACCCTTGGCAGCCCCACCTTAAGGGTTTCAGGGGCGTTTTCGTAATTATGCTTTTTCGGCATTTTCCGAAAAAGTGCCCAACTGTAACCCCACCTAATTTTCCCTCCTGAACTCAATGGAACCATCAAATCATTGAAAATCCAACTCTAAGACCCATTTATAACCCAGACCGAAATATATGGGTTTTCCAGGGAAAATCGGGGTTTTTCGGTTTCGGCTCCGTAAACGCGTTCCTTTCTACTCCTAACCACTTTATTGACTATTCCATTAGGTTAGAACTACAATTTAGTATCAATTTTGGCAGCATAACAGCCCCACAAACCCATTTTCCATTTTTAGAACCAAAGACAATCCGGTGAAATTTCACCGATTAAATTGTCTATAACAGCCAGAATAGTCAATATACAAGAGTTTGGAAGTTACCTCAAGCTCCCACTAGCTTTTCCTTCTTGTGGCTGAAAACCCTAACTTCAAAACACCAAAAGAGGAGCTTCCAAACCTTAAAGAACATAAAGGAGTAGCTTAGGATCGGAGTTATACGCGTTAGGAGCTAGATCGTCGGAGAAATCGGCTTACCTTGCGAGATTTCTCCTTCCTTCTCCCTATTTTCTCCAAGGTCTCTCTCTCACGTTTTGTATCTGAAATGGCGTCGGTTTGGAGGAAGGAAGATGAATAAAAAGTGTTTTAACATTAGGATGATGTCATGTTTTATTATGCTGATGTCATTAATCCCATTTTCGGATTTTCTGGCAGATTTTCTGCCCAAACTTTGAAAAATCATAACTAATTCTAGAAAACTCAAAATGAGGTGATTCCAAATCCAAATGAAAGATATTTAAGTCCTCTTCATAGGAAAAATATTGGCCATTACTAAAAATCACCACACAATTCCAGAATTACATAAATTTCATCACTGCCCCAAAACAGAGTCCATTTTCGACCTCAAACTTTGGACAGTCATATCTCCCAGTTCCCAAAACGAAATGGCACAAATTATATGTCTATTTTGAAGCTTGGGATGTAAAATTTAAGACTGGAAAGTTTCATAATTTTCTGACATCATTTGCCTAGTCAAAACATCCACACAATAAGACTGGCCATACAGAATCCACACTGGACAGCATTTCCAGTTTTGCAACCAATGTGTCCAATTCAATTTAAATCAATTCCAATGATTAAATACCACAACATGACACCATTTCCATCACAATACCCCATTCAATTCTTCCCTCTATTCTAAGTCAATTTGGATGTTGATCCACAATTGAACTCAAATACAGGGTTTTGGCGTTGCTCATAACACAAGTGACTACAATCCACTTTATATTCTTTAAAAGGGTTCATTAATCACTAACCACGTCCACTTTTGTAGTCATTAACCCCCAATCACAATTTGGGATCTTGCTAAACCGGGGCTTAGCAATCCACTAATCTTAGGCTTATTCTCTAGCCTCGAGTCTCAAAATTCGGGGTATTACATTTCTCCCCCCGTTCAATAAATTTCGTCCTCGAAATTTGTCATACCACTTAATCCAAAAAGTATGAATGCTTCTTCACGACAGCTTCCGTTTCACAATTCATTTCATATTGGGACGGTCTCCTCTAGACCACCTACGCACAAATGATACTCCACAAATCTGATTCTCGCAAGAATCTCAAACAATGAATGCAACTCAATTGCCCCAAATTGCAATCGGCCCATTTCACAATTGCCACACAAACCAAATCACCATATTTTTTTTTTACCAAACAGATGCAATCGCTTCCACATACGATTGCCACAAAACCATCATAACATAACCACAATCCTCGCAAGCCCCCTAATTCATGAGTAGCTAGTGCATCTCGATATCTGGAGGCTCTAACTTATGAGCCATATCATAAGATCTTGGCAGTTGGGCGGCATAGGCCACCACTCTGCTTAACTAAAACTAGTTACTCCTTCCGGGAGTAACCCCAAAACACCATAACCTCAATACATCAAACGACAGCCTCAGCTGTATACACAAACATTCAGCTTTTGCTATATCCACTTTCACCGCTTTACCCTCACCCGTACACCCCCCAGTAACTCCACTAGTGGTGACCGGGATTCTTTGGGTATTCACAACAATCACATTGCCGTATCAAGTTTCACGGCATTACCCTCACCTATCCAGGGCTTCTGGGTCTCAATCACAATATCCCATTGCAAGAATACCTTGGCTTCCGCCGCTTGCACAAATACGACAACTTCCCGTTGTCTCACAAATACACATTGCCCTTCTGGCATTCACATCACAGTTCACATTCGCAACAACAAACATCACAGATTCTAATTTTACGCACCACCTTTCGGCCTGGGGTTAACACCGGTGCAACCAACGTGGTGGCTAGCCAGGTTGGCCATGCCGGGGTAGTGCCCTCAGAATAGAGAACCCCCGATCATGTAGTCAAATTAGCCATCAGCTGAATTAGCTCTGCTCTACTGACAACTATACCTCAGTCCCAGCTTATCCACAACTGTCACAGATTCACAATCATACTCCACTCTCATCCCCTTTCTCCGCCGGGAAGACACACAGTCTTTACCCGAACCGTTGTTAGCTACTCAGGGACTATTGACGTGGCAGTGCACACATATAGCCATTCAGGATCACAGTAGTAGATCCATAATCACACCCTACCCTCATCCCCTTTCTCCGCCGGGAAGACACACAGTCTTTACCCGAACCGTTGTTAGCTACTCAGGGACTATTGGCGTAGCGGTGCTCACACATAGCCTTTCGGCTTCCACATCACACTCCACCCTCATCCCCTTTCTCCGCCGGGAAGACACACAGTCTTTACTCGAACCGTTGTTAGCTACTCAGGGACTATTGGCGTGGCAGTGCATACACATAGCCTTATAACTCATAGAGCTATCCGGCTTTCACAAATGGCCCGTCGGCCTTCACAAATAGCCTGTCCCCCGTAAACTACCGCCCCGAAGGCACGGTCCTCCGCTATAGGAATCACCCCAAGCGGCCGCAGGTGAGAGACTCACAATGCACAATTGCAACAAGCTGGAACTAGGCATTTTAATAATTCCACCCACCGCAAATTCTTTTCACCAAACTAGGATCCTTCAAGACCCCTTTTTCACAAAATAATCTGGACTTCGAAGTTTTACCTCCCGAAGCCATGATTAACACATCATTCTCACGCTTCCGCTGCACACTCTGAGGTCTTTCTCCTCATCTATGCTTTCACAATGTCAAGTTGATTGAACATAAGTCCCATAGGAACCTCCCACTACAACTGACAACATCCACAACATATATTCATCTGTTCCAGACCTTGGCCCGATTCAACTTGAATCATTCAAAGTCACAACCAGCACTTAGTTGAGATCCCATACTCCCAACGTTCCCAGAGCTATATTCTACGATTTAACGTCATGGCGAGTACATACTAAGGTTCGTCGTCACGGCAGCTGCACACTAGGGTTTGTCGTCACGGTGGCTGTCACAAATTTTCCTTTATATTGTCACACCCCTTCAGAATGCCCACCTCCCTGGTCAACTACGTACCAGGGCTCCGCTGGCCGGCCCTTACACTGAGCCTGGCAGGCAGCTGGGTTACTCACATTTCACCCAGGACTCACATATAGCCTAACCGATCAGGTGTCACCGTAGGTAGCCCTCTCCGATCAGAACTCCCCGTAGGTTGCCTTCTCCACTTCGAATCCTCATAGATAACTCTTTCAAATTCAAATTCTCCGCAGAATCCCTTTTCCCTGTGCTAGATTAACACTAGCAACCTTAGGATACCTGATACACATTTCAATGCCAATTTAGTACCACATACTGGTACCACAGACCATATAGGTCATATCAACCTCCTAAGGACCAGCTTGACTATTGAGTCTGATCCTTGGATCCCAATTCATCTTTCAAACCTTCAACCATAGTTGAACCGGGGATCACTTCCCTCAATTCCACGGAGCATCAACCTTAACACAAATCCAAATATCTTTGCCAGCCTAAGGCACACTGGTCCCCTAGGTCTTAAGGCCTTTACACATACAAGCTCAGTATGACATCACTACATGTAACATCATACCACCTAGGGTTTCTCACTCAATATCTAGGTTAGTCACGATACCTAGAATCTCAATATCACACATTTGAGAAATCATTTTCCTTAGTTCTCTAATCAGACGATGGGTCTGATTACCTCCACCTCTGAATCTACACATCTATTTCTCAGGTAAACCATTATATCTTTCGATTCCACAATGATTCACCACTCCCCGATAATCAAATAATGTATACACAGTCCACAAATCACATGTATCCACAACCAGCAGGGACCTTAATGTGTATACCACAAACAAACAAAGTCATCCTCTATGACTTAAGGCAGCAACTACTGCCACTATCCTAGCAAATTCCCATGTTTGCCAGGAACTGCAGCTCTGATACCAAAAATGTAACCCCCTGCCGTAATTATATCCGAAATACATGATTAAAGTGAAATAGAGACCAATAAGAAACAAATAACATTTTACAAACCCATCTACCAGACGGGGTTTTCATAAACACCTTTCGAAATCATTCATAACCTGGTCTCACATTCACATTCCGAATACAATTACTACACAAAGATAAATCACATTTAAATATATCAGAGTACGCAATATAATAATTCCGGCAATCCCGGGTTCTCTTCATTAACTCAAGCTTCATAGGGCACATTAGCCCATACAAGCCCTCATATGGGGATTACACAATTCTCTTCTAATACAAATACAAATATCCCATCTGGGATGATAAACAACTACCAAAACAACTACCGAAGGAAGTCCCCATCGCCCTTGGCTGCCTGCTCCATCCTCAATCTACTACCCTGTCTGAAAGGTTAGTAGGGGAGGGTGAGATTCGAGAGAATCTCAGTAGGGAAACATTATCAATATGCAGGCAAGATAAGTGTTTAATGCATGACATGCTTGCATCACATAACTCATGCACACATACAATGACAAATCTATAAGCTCAATGCTTCGAACGATACACATATGGCCATAGCATATATTGAAACATAGCTTCAAATCATTCATACATGTTCCACATAATCAAGCAAAGCAATAACATGCATCAACACATTAATACAGTTATCAGAGCATGCAGGAGAGATAAGTTCCCTACCTCCAGCCTTTGCTCCTCGATTTGCGTGCCAGCAACTCGGGGATTCACATTCAATCCTACAATGTCAAATATACTATTTAGACACTTCCATAGTGTTTCTGGGGGTTATATGAGGCTATATTGAAAATTTACTAAAATACCCCCGGGGACCCGGTCCGGCCCCGCCGTACCCGGTCCGGCTGTACTTTTCTTGAAATTTTGACATGGGCTATTCTGACATATTTTCGCCCAAGGAATCCATTTCCGGACTCGGAATTATCAAATTCAATGTCAATTTACAAATTTACCCTTGGCAGCCCCACCTTAAGGGTTTCAGGGGCGTTTTCGTAATTATGCTTTTTCGGCATTTTCCGAAAAAGTGCCCAACTGTAACCCCACCTAATTTTCCCTCCTGAAATCAATGGAACCATCAAATCATTGAAAATCCAACTCTAAGACCCATTTATAACCCAGACCGAAATATATGGGTTTTCCAGGGAAAATCGGGGTTTTTCGGTTTCGGCTCCGTAAACGCGTTCCTTTCTACTCCTAACCACTTTATTGACTATTCCATTAGGTTAGAACTACAATTTAGTATCAATTTTGGCAGCATAACAGCCCCACAAACCCATTTTCCATTTTTAGAACCAAAGACAATCCGGTGAAATTTCACCGATTAAATTGTCTATAACAGCCAGAATAGTCAATATACAAGAGTTTGGAAGTTACCTCAAGCTCCCACTAGCTTTTCCTTCTTGTGGCTGAAAACCCTAACTTCAAAACACCAAAAGAGGAGCTTCCAAACCTTAAAGAACATAAAGGAGTAGCTTAGGATCGGAGTTATACGCGTTAGGAGCTAGATCGTCGGAGAAATCGGCTTACCTTGCGAGATTTCTCCTTCCTTCTCCCTATTTTCTCCAAGGTCTCTCTCTCACGTTTTGTATCTGAAATGGCGTCGGTTTGGAGGAAGGAAGATGAATAAAAAGTGTTTTAACATTAGGATGATGTCATGTTTTATTATGCTGATGTCATTAATCCCATTTTCGGATTTTCTGGCAGATTTTCTGCCCAAACTTTGAAAAATCATAACTAATTCTAGAAAACTCAAAATGAGGTGATTCCAAAGCCAAATGAAAGATATTTAAGTCCTCTTCATAGGAAAAATATTGGCCATTACTAAAAATCACCACACAATTCCAGAATTACATAAATTTCATCACTGCCCCAAAACAGAGTCCATTTTCGACCTCAAACTTTGGACAGTCATATCTCCCAGTTCCCAAAACGAAATGGCACAAATTATATGTCTATTTTGAAGCTTGGGATGTAAAATTTAAGACTGGAAAGTTTCATAATTTTCTGACATCATTTGCCTAGTCAAAACATCCACACAATAAGACTGGCCATACAGAATCCACACTGGACAGCATTTCCAGTTTTGCAACCAATGTGTCCAATTCAATTTAAATCAATTCCAATGATTAAATACCACAACATGACACCATTTCCATCACAATACCCCATTCAATTCTTCCCTCTATTCTAAGTCAATTTGGATGTTGATCCACAATTGAACTCAAATACAGGGTTTTGGCGTTGCTCATAACACAAGTGACTACAATCCACTTTATATTCTTTAAAAGGGTTCATTAATCACTAACCACGTCCACTTTTGTAGTCATTAACCCCCAATCACAATTTGGGATCTTGCTAAACCGGGGCTTAGCAATCCACTAATCTTAGGCTTATTCTCTAGCCTCGAGTCTCAAAATTCGGGGTATTACATAAGCAAATCATCAAGTAACATCATGGCATAATACACAACACGTAGGCTGCATATGCACATAATCACATAGTCTCATTCCCCTGATTCCACCGCCCGGAAGGTACGATCCTCCCACCGTCACCACCGATGGGCCGTAGGTAATAGACTCACAAATAGCCTTTTGGCTTTCATATAGTCTCATCCCATGGATCCCACCACCCTGAAGGTACAATCCTCCCACCATCACCACCGATGGGCCGCAGGTGATAGACCCACAAACAATGATAAATCAAACATACAATGTATCATATATAGTATAAGGGAAAGAGTCACTACCTTGTTCTTTCTTGACTTGCTCCGTCATAGCTTGTTCACGACCAGGGTAAATGTCAAAGCCTATAACCAAAATCAAGGATGATAGATTATTCTTTATTCCAAATTCTTATCCTCGTTTTACTTTAGTTGGATTTCATTTGAACTCTTTAGATGACCAATAGAAGCCTAGACATATGCCTAAAGGGTTAGAAACACTTGACTAAAGATTCCTTTTTGGGAGCAAAAGTACTGATTTCTGGTCGAATCACTCGAGTGATGCCCCCACTCACACTCGAGCCCTAGCGAGTGAAACACAGGAAGTGAGTACCCGAGAGCACCATACATCCTGGAATGACCAATTCACTCGCGTACTGGCCCTAGCACCCAAGTGACAACACACTTTCACCCGAGTCCCATCAAGTGAGATACAAAGAGTGACTACCTGAGAGCAACCTTAAGGTGCAACTGACTCTCGCACTCAAGTGAGACCGAGTTCACTCGAGTGATGACTTATATCACTCGCAGGCAAGGAAGTGCACCCTTGCTTCCTACCTGAACACTTAACCGAAATACTGAAAGAAAAGAAAGAACATGACGCTACACTCGAGTGAGCTCCAACCTCACTCGAGTGAGGCTATTAGAAACCAGAATCACAGCAGCTGATATACTTTTCCAAATTTACCAAATCTAATTCCAATGGTTTCCAAACTTATACCAAAGTTCATTCCCACACAAAATTCCACAATGAACCTATTGGTAACCTCAAAAGAATCAAATTCCCATTCTACCAAAAAGTTTGGGTTTTGATCTATATTATACCACAACTACCAAATTCACCATACATCCCTATTCAAATCCCAACTAATCACAATGGTTTAAAGACACAATATGCCATCAAATCCTATACCAAACATCATCCAAATTCATGCATTTAAATTATACCAAAATCAGGGCAAAAATCCAAAGTTCTCAAAACTCAACCAATGACCAAAACAATTATACTAAAATACTATAAATACTCACCTCTTTAACTTCTAATGATTAGCTTCTTGATTCTCTAGCTTTCAAGCTTGTGTAAACTCCAAAACACCTCATTTCAAAATTTTGAAACCATAGGTTTAAAGGTCTCAACCTCTTGAACAACATTAATGAAAACCATTTGATCTAAAGAGAGCATTTCACAAGTCCAAATCCTACCTTTGATTTTCTCTTTCCTTCCCTTACTCAACAAAAATGAAGGTTAGAGAAGATGAGAAAGATGATGATGCAGATTTTTTCTCTCCTCCCCATACACCTAGCCAACCTTACAAATGAGAGGGAAGACAAAAATGAGTTTTGAAATGTTGACTTCATCCATGGTCCTCAAGATGCCACTTGTCATGATCCTAGATTCTCCTTTCACACATACACATGAACTCATTCCTACACAATTCTACCTTCTCAATCACTTAATCCTAGCCATGATTCTTAAATTACCAAGGAGTTTACTCTTCGGTAACGGACCGTTTGGTCGACAATTTACCATTTTTCCCCTGATTATCACAATATATACTAAACCATTATCAAACACGTTTCATATCACAATTCACATTACATACTTCAAAAGTGCTTAATTAATATTAATTACACCACTTTGAAGTCATTACCCTTAATTACATTTCAAGATATTACAATAAGAATATGGCCCTTATTTATAAACAACTTTTATTGTGATATTTTATTCTCATGTTTCAATGCCAAAGATCGAAGCTCACCTTTGCTAAATGCACCAACTCAGTCAATGCCTACACAAATAAGCCATATTTCTAGAAATAGTTTTCTTTACACCCAAAACAAGCTTGACATTTCAAACATTGCAGACTAACAATTTGTAAGTAACATATATGGCCTTACTAAGTATTTCAACGTTCATTGCTTATACGATCTATGGTTTCCCATCTCAGGGAACTACTATTATCCTCAATTATGAGATTGTCAAATTTGAATCAAAATATGGGTGGAGCTATGATGGGTGCACCAAGTGTTCTACAAAAGAAAAACCTAAGGATAAGAATAATCCAAACAATCCATTGTTTTGTCCTAGCTGCAAACGTCCCACTAATTTATCAGATCGTCAGTCCTTTGAGCCTAAGTACATTTCCAAACTTTACTATTTCATTCCAACCATCATAGTGTTATGTATTGTAGTTTCTTATATTCTAACATTATTGGTATCTATATTTATACAGGATGGAGCTATACTACATTGCCAAAGATGAAAGTGGTACCACTTTTGTCATATTTTGGGACAAGCTTGTAGTGTAATTAATGGAAAAAACTGCCTTGTAGCTAAAACTGACTCTTCCTAAGGCATATAGTTTTAATATCTTCTTTGTTATATCTTGTTAATCAATGGTTAATTCTACAAATAATAAAATTGTTTCTTGTTTATACATGTAGGACAAAGTAAGGATGACTTTCCAAAATTTCTAAACAATCTAGTTGGGAAGAAGTTGTTGCTCAAGATCAGACTAAATGATTATCATAAAAAGTTTCCAGGATCAAGCGTCTCTACATCTGAATTTATTGTATGCAAGGACTTAATCAGTCAGTTTGATGCTGTCTGGAACATCCTCATTTTTATTTCCAGAATATGATTATAAATTAGAATTAATTATTTAAATATATATATATTAAAAAATAATTAATTAAAAAATAAATAATAATATAATAATATTTATATTTATTAAAAAAAGGGAAGGGGAAAGACCACCGAAAGTTTTCGATGGAAAGTTTGGGGACATAATCATTTGTCCCTTAAAAAAAAGAGGGGGGCACCTTTCAGTGCCTTGATCGGGAGGGAGTATTCTATATATACCCCCTCCCCTCAATTCATCACTTCACCGAGAAGTGGAGTGATTTCTCCAGAAGGCTGAACGCTTGTAGGGGTATTTTCAGTTCTTCAGAGATTAATAAGGTACTTAAATTATCTTCTGATCACAAAACTCCTTTCATAAAAAATGTTCTAAATAATTTTATCTTTCTTATGATAGTAATTTCTTACTGATTAGATAATATTTTAGGATTAGAATTTTGGGCAAGTTTAAGTTTTATCAGTATATGACTATATAAATATAGAGGATGATTAATAGTGAATTTTAATCAGTTTATTTTTTGTTATTTAATTAGTATAAGATTTTATAATGAATTTTCTATATAATCAATCTATAAATAATTCTATATGGGACTTTTTAACCAATTAAATTTAGGATAAATGATTTATTTGGGTTATTAGGAGTATTCTTGAGGTTTTAATCGGTTTAGATATTTTTAAGACGAAGATTTATAATTTAGTTATTTTACGTTCTAAATTTTAAATTGGGAATTTTATGTAAGGGAATGAAAATAATCATAATCAATCACTTAAATAAGTTATTTGAGTTAAGAAAAATATTTAAATTAATGAAAGGGATTTTAGTGTGAAATTGAAATTTTTAGGAGTAATTAATTCAAAATTTAGAAATTATAGAAATGGGTTAAATAAATTAATTTTTCCAATAACTCAAGGAGTTATTAATGTATAATAAATTGATTGTTGTAGTTTGATTTTTGGCGTGTATTTGAGCTCTTGGATTAGGAGCTTGTGATTATAATTTTGCTTTGGCGAGAGGTAACCACTTTCCTCTTGTTGTGCATATTTGTAAGATGTTTGTGAGTGATTTTTAACTATATCGAATTATAAATTTGGCTATTGATATGTGATGTGGACTTTGAAAATATGTTGTTAATGAAATAGTCTTGTGGGACTTATTTTCGTTAAGAAAATTGAAAGAGGCAAGCTTTACCCAAGAGGGGGGTGAATTGGGTGATGTGATAAATTTTTCGGTTGATGTGGTGTATGGTAATAGTTGTAGCTAGAGTAGAGTTGAGAAGATAAGCACACAGAGAATTATACTGGTTCGGCCAAAAACCAGCCCTACGTCCAGTCCTCAGAGATCAAGACTTATTGAGATTTTCACTATTCTTCCAAGATTCAGTGGGCTCTCGGAACACCGCAAGACAACAACTGTCCTTGAAAGTACTACGAGTAGAAATACTAGAAATTTCTCTCCCCCTTATGACAAATCTTTTGTGCAGAAAAAACAAACCTATGGCCTTTCTCTCTTGCTTACGTATACAAGTCTTATGAGCAGCAACGTTCTCTCCTGGTTACACTACTGTAAGTCTTACGAGCAACAATGTTCTCTTCTGCTTGTATCTTGTAAGTTTTATTAGCAGAAAGTCCTATTAGGAATTCTCTCACTGCTTCTCTAGTATGGAAATCTCCCCTCTCAAGGTCCCAGTACCTTGAGATCAAATGAAAATAGAATTTGAAGTATATACAGACTCTCTTATAGAGCAAATATAATAAACACTGAAGAACAATATGAATACAGATAAAATGTGAATAACAAAGACTCGTGAATTTGCTGGTGTGAATTCTTGCACTTTGTTATATTTGATGGTCTCTGGAACTTTGTATTTATAGACATTTGTTTTTGCCCGTTTGAATAATGATCATTGTGGAGCGGGGCATGTTACTGTGGAACGACATGCGTACGTTTGAAATCTTTGAATGCGGTAGGTACATGCTTGAATGGTCGTAATGATGTTGCCTGCCGTTGTTTGACTTCCTCTGTGTCTTTCTAATTCAAACGTTCAAAGTCCTGTATCACACTCATAATACATGTTAAATGATGTTATATAATAATAAGTGAAAATAAAATGAATAAATATCATTAAACCATATTCGGATTGAACGCTGCAAGATTGGTGCGTTTTGGCTTCTGGCAAAGTATCACTCGAGCACTGTGATGTCTCACTCGAGTGCAATACCATATTTTCACCTTTTGCTTCAGTTTTACACTTGCACTTCCATGGATTTTGAGAGAGTACATTTTCACACTTGTGAGTTATGTGGGTCCTCACTCGAGCACTGGTCCCCTCACTCGAGTGCTGCTTCATTTTACACTATGAGCCACGTCTCTGGACAATACTCGTACCTAGTTTTATCAAGAGAGTGATTTTGCACTCGCAGGTGATGTGGGCCCCCATGCGATCATACATACTCTTACTCAAGTGAGAAGAATATTCTTCTATAATATAATCTTTATCTTCAGTACTTGCATCAGAATTGAGAGAGTTAGATTTCTCACTCGCGAGTGCTAATGTATCACTCCGGCACATGAACTCTCACTCGGGCATGCTTGTGCTTCTCTGTTCTACATGACTCTTGGCCAAACACTCACAATCCCTCACTCGCTAGGACTCGGGTGCAGATATTACCATCACTCGAGTAAAGTGTTGATATCTTGTTCTGACTTTGCTCTCTGTCAAACACTTTCAGTTCAACACTTTCATATGCTCGAGTGTTGGTTATAGTGCTCGAGTGCATCAGTAAAATTGACAGCAATTGCTCTCTGTCAAACACTTCTTGTCCAATACTTACATGTGCTCGAGTGCAAAAGTGGTTTATGCTCAAGTGTTAACTTTGTTGCTAAAGTGCATCAGCAAAAACTGACAGCAGACATCTCTAAACTTTGCCATATGCATTTGGTAACTTTGCAATCATTCTCTATACTTGTAAAAACATACTTTGCACACAATTACCTTTTGTTATCATCAAAACTTGGAATCTAACAAAAATGACTAGTGATATTATATTACATGAATTGGTATGTATTTATGATATTGAAAAGATCCTTTTCATAATTGAGAATTGATAATGATTTGTTATAATCACACATATTGATATGAGAGGGGATGGTGAATGTTGATTTGATGGGTTGTTACTTAAAGAGGTAATAAGATGGTGGACTTCCAAGTGTACACTGGTTATTCCTTTGGCCCAACTGTGTCCAGTAGAGCCTTGACACCCCACTAATATATTTAGAGGGGGAACCCATGGTCCGTTCTCGTGCTCTATGGATTTTGGCCATTCCATATCACTTGATTGGTGAGCTTGTTAAGTTAAACTACTAGTCATATGTGTCAGTGCTAGCCCATGGGTTCAGTTAAAGGAAATAAGGTGGGAGAGGAAATAAAGGAGGACAAAGAATAAATTATTGTGTATTGATTCTTATACACTTATATGATAAATATGGGAATGAGATTATGATATGGTGAATTAATGTGTATGTATATCCATGTGGACATGTGACATTTTGATAATGTTATGATTTTATAACTGTCTCACTTAGCACCCCATGGGCACTTACTCATGTGCCCGATGAAATGGATTGTTGGTTGCTGAGGCTTTTGTCTTACCCCATTGATTTAACATTTTTCTAGGTGATAGTTGTTGTGCGGGTCCATCAGGGAAGATTCCAGAAGCTTAAACTACCTTTGCTAAAAGTAGTACTTCTATCTTTATAATATATGTTGGATTATTATATATTGTCATATTATGACTCATTTTGCATACTCTAATTTATTTTGTAGATTTAATATTTTAACTATATTTTTTTAATTACTCTTGATGATGTTGGATGGCCTACAGGCCTTATGATGTGTTTTGAATTGGTGGAACCATAATTTGGTCTGATATGAATATTTTAATATATGAGATATTATTCAGTTAAAGAGTTATCAAATGGTTAATTGAACTCTTTTCTACCATGATAATCTTCTGAAAGATGAATTGTAATCTTTTATTTGTAGGGGCTTAAATCCTTTATTACCATAGTAGAGTTTTCAAATGGTTAGTTGAACTCTTTTCTACCATGGTAATCTTTTGAAAGATGAGTTGTAATCTTTTTATTACCATAGTAGAGTTTTTAAATGATTATAATAATGTATAAAAAAAATGGTTTTATCAAATCCATAGTTAATTATTGTGTATAAGAAAAAGATTTTACAATTATATCATGTTTATAGTGAATTACTGTGTATAAGGAAGGGATTTTACATTGTCTTTGTTAAGGTGGGACTCAATTTCCATTTGGCCATGATGGCAATTAATAGGAACCAATCATTACGCCACTTATTTAAGTACTTTAATAACTTCACTTTACAGGAGGTTAGGTTAACTATGCTTGAACCAGGTCAGGTTATTCCTCTAATCTTTAAAAGTTTGACTATTTATTTGCCGCGGCCTTTAACTTTTATTACATGCTACTTTTTGATTCTAAATTTTTCAATTTATCCAAATAGGACAATGGTTTTGCATCTCAAGCATGTAAAGAGGCCAAGGATGCTGTTAATGAATTAGTTCTAATAGCTTTTAATCGTTTTGCTCAAGATCTTATAGATGTGGAAGATGATTGTAACCCCCTTCTCGTCCAATGCCGAGATTAAGTTTATAAATACGTGATTATGTGGAATTAGAGACCGTAATATGATTTGGGACTTATTAAAATTATCTTTTGTACAAAACATGATTTTCAAAAAATTTTACAAAACATGTTTAACAAGGGTCTCATATTCAAATTTCAATTTACACAAATGGCCTGTATAGTACAATTTCATTCATAAATATTAGAGTATAATGTAAATTCCCGACACACTTGGGTTCTAATAATCAATTCAGGGTCTACAGGGCATGAATGCCTATAATCAGTTTCCCAATCTAGAGGATTACACAAATACTATCCAATATCTCCAAAATATACATGTAATTCCCAACAAAATATCCAATGATTTACAAAATGATAACTAGTTATCCAAAATAGTTAACTCCAAGCCTAGAGCTCTATCTACCCTTTGTCACCTGCTTCTCTTTGGAACCACTAGCCCTGTCTCAAATTTGTTTTGGGAGAGTGAGATTCTAAGGAATCCCTGTAGTGTTAAATCAATCATATCATGCACAACCACAAAGCATGAAAGCAAATCATCACACAACACATAGCAATCCCAATGGAAGTTACAGCGGTAAGGCCAGGTATGATTTGCATCACCCTTACATCTGCTTAAACTGTATTGCACCACCACATGGTTCACAACAATATAATTCACCACAGGTGGGTTTCAATAAAGCATTTCACAACACATCAAAGCCACACTGGCATATTCTCAAAACAGGAATCCACGATTCCACAACACAGCCTCGGCAATTACAATGGTAGGGGTAGGTGTGATAATCATCATCCCCTACGACTGCTCATGCTGAACTACTCCCGTTGTAATGCCCTATGGCAGATAACACAGTTTCACAATATCACAATGGCCTGATGCCCACAATTTTCAAAACAACACAATGATAAGTCATGCATATCAAGCATCATCATAACATGAGAGAAAAGTCACTACCTTAGTCCTTCCGTGCGTGCTCTGGCACTGGTCTCTCCTGAATAGGGCAAATATCGAATCCTATAATTCATAATTAGGGATAAAGTGTTATTCTCTATTTCAATATTTAAATGACTTCACAACACTTAGATCGGTTATCATTCATGTCCTTTAGGAAGCTATAAATGCCTCTAACAAAAGCCCTAAAGGGTTGAAACAACATCCCAAAGATCCCCTTTTAGAAGTGAAATTATAGATTTTTCACTATTTTACTCGAGTGAAAAAGACCTCACTCGAGTAATGATGGACTTGCACTCGAGCATGAAAGCTCACTCGTATGAGTGCTTGACAGTAATCTCAGACAGAAACAAGAAATGCCTGTAGTACTCAAGCATAAAGGTCAACACTCGAGTAATAGCCAAATGCTCACTCAAGTCCTACAAAGTAAGGGGCAGAGAGTGCTCACCCGAGAGCATAAGGAACTTTCAAAGGAGAACATCACTCGAGCAGGGATCCCTGAACTCGAGTGATGACTTACACTCGTGAGTGCTAAGACACACTCTTGAGAAAATGGTTACGAGTGACAACCCGAGACGTGAGTTCATAGTGTCAAATACACTTTCACTCAGTGAGACAAGGTCCACTCGATTGATAACTCGCAATACTTGCAAGTGAAACAACACTCTTGCTTTTTGCATGGAAGTGCACCTGAAAAATTGAAGGAAAAAGAGAACATATCATGATGCACTCAAGTGAGACTCGAGATCACTCAAGTGAGACTCGAGATCACTCGAGTGAGGCTTATCAGAAGCCAAAAACGCAGCAGAGTTGATAGCACTTTCCAACTTTTACCCAGGTGTTTCCAATGATCCCAAATCCTCAATCAAGGCTACTCCCACATAAAATTACACAAGGAATCCAATGGAAACATCAAAACTACCAAATTCTTATTCCATTATCATGTTTTATTTTTAGGCAACATTCAACACAAAATTCCTAAAACCTTCAAACTTGACATTTCAAATCCAAACCAATTCTATCTATTCCAAACACACTACAAAACACCATTTCCATAACCATATCATGCCATACTCTTTAAGACCCTAATTTTCAAAAATAAGGCCCAAAATCCTAGAAATTATAAGCTTTATTAAATGGCATAAGACATAGATAGAATGGTCTCTTTTACTCACCTTAACAACTTTCTTAAAGGTGCTCCTTGGTTCTCCAACTCTTAAATTTCCTTGAGTGTTCAATCAACTCTAATGGACAATCTAGAACTATAAAATCAAAGCTTTCAATCCAAGGAACAAGATTAAAGAAAGGCGTTTTGGCATTTGAGGTCATTTACTCACCTTAAAATCAAGCTTTTCTTTCTCTCATTTGTACATCCATGGCTGCCGAAATGGAGAGAGAGAATGAGAGAGATAAGTGAGGAAGAAGAGGTGGAATGATGATTTTTCCCCTTGCCCATGCTTGCTTCAGTGAAAAGGAGGGAGGGAAGAGAGAGAAAATGATTAAAAATGGTTTATTTGACTTTCTCCACCCTCTCTCTTCATACCACTTGCCACATGTCCACTTCTCATTAGTTTTCATAAAGTAAGTAACCAATTAGTTACTCTAACCACTCTATTAGCCATTTGGTACACATCTCATTTCTTCTTAGTTAGTAATTAATTAATTTCTCTATTAATCACTAACTAATTAGCCTATTATTTCCATCCTTTCTAATTTTCCACTGATTTTGGCACATTAACTTAAATTGCCACATAACTCATTTAAATTCTTTTCCTCTTCTTCATGCGCCATTTTCCTCATATTTAGCCCAAATAATTATTTGTCACATAATTATGCTAAAATACAGGGTGTTGACATTTCCAATAATTAATTTGGATATCAAATCAACTTAATTCACCAAATCATTCACAATAATTACCATTAGCCCTTAATCAAAATTTAGGGTATTACAATAATACTCTCTCTAACATAATTGAGTATGCCATTCAACAAACTACAAAAGGCAAGAGAAGGAGCTATATTAAGAAGGGTGGAACTAGAGAGGATTCTACAAACCATGCCCAACCATTAGACAACCCAAATCACGATAGAAGACTCATTAAGATTATAAAGCAGGAGAAGTAGTATTCTTGGACTGTGCTCCTTATGTTCCAACTTTTCTGTTAGTGTTGAAATATTTCCCTTCAGTCTGTACTTTTTGAGCCCTTAGGTCAACTCTGATTTGTAGGCAAGTTAGGAATGGGTTTAAGTCTGTCTTTGGATTTTTGTTGTCAGTTATCACATTCATTTGAGTCTACTATTATATTTGATCATTGTGAACTCTCTTTTGAATTAATGTTAGATTGTTGTGTTTTATTTCTATTAATTGGTTGCTCTTTCCCTCACCATCATGTTTAGTTTTTTTCATACATTGATCGATGCTTTTCTATTAAGCATGATAGTGAGGATTCCTTTTAAACTTACACTCCTATATGTAATTAACTATAAACCAAATGGTTTGAACAGCTAATATATCTCCACGGGTACAAGGACTTATTTTAACGTCATTTCTGACCTATGGATTGAAGCTTCCTTTCATAAATTGCAATTATGTTTCTTAAATAACAATAAGTTCATACAAGATTGTCTAACTAATCTAATTCATGCATCATACCATACATATTATTAGCAAGGTAGATGTTTTAAGATGCAATATTACAGAATGTAATATTATGAACATAGTAAACCACAAATAAAACCATTAGATTATTGTCTTTAACAATTGCATGTAATCATAATCCCACGATACAGGAAGCTAATACTAATCAGAGCCATTTATATTATAATCCACTTAACATGATATTTATTAATTATTCAAATTTCATTTCACCTAAAGTTATTGTTTACTCATAGAAATTGACAATATTCGAGCACATTTTCTTCTCTTTTCACTTATTTTTAGGTGTCATTTTGTGCATATAAAGAGATTATAGAAGAAAATGTGATGTAACAAAAGAAAACAAAAATTTTGTGAAATCGTGAGTTAAATGCACATAGTTTTGACTATTTGTGATAGTTAAAGAGCTCATGAATCCCTCCTCCTTATAGGTGGAGGATGACAAGTTGTAAAATCTCTCAAAGATCATGGGAAGATGTGAAAGGAAAGGAAAAATGCAACAGGAAGTTGAAAAAGGACATTATAAAAGAGAAGCCTGCAATAAAGCTGTTCAACAAGAAGCACATTACAAGAACTTAGAGATCAATGTTGAGTGTAATATCCTAAATTGTAATCAAGGGCTAAAGACCCTAAAAGTGATGTGATTAATGTTAGTTAAACACTTTTGAAGTATATAATGTGAATTGTGATATAAATGTGCTTGATGATGGTTTAGTATATATTGTGATCATCAGGGGCAAGATGGTAAATTACCGACCAATTGGTCAGTTACTGAAGAAGAAACTTATAAGTAACCTGAGATCAATAATTAGGATTGTTGATTAAGAGAATGGGAGTGTGTGTGCATGTGTTGTATGAATTATGGAAGGAAGAATGAGATGATGCCAAGTGTAAGAACATGGGCCATTGGATCAAGGTCTAAAAGTCAAACTCTTTTCCCTCTCTCTTCTCTTTCAAGGTTGGCTGTGGGCATGGGGAAAAGGGAAAAGCTGATCATCTTCTTCACCAACTCATCTCTCTCACACCATTCTCTATTTCCGGTTGAACTAAGGAAGAAAGAGAAAGGAAGGGCTTGAATTTATGTGAGTATTTGACTCTAAATGCTCACTTCACCTTTACTAATATTATTCAAGAGGTTAAGAGCTTCATTCCTATATTTTTAGATTTTTGATTTGTGGTGTGTGGAAACTTGAGAAAAATTCGAAAGTTGAAGAACCAAAGATTTGATCTTGGTAAGTTAAAGAGGTAAGCATTTGATACATTTTGGTATATTTATTGTGATTTTTAGTTATGCTTTGTAAATTTTGGAATTTTTTGCCCTGAATATGGTGCCAACTTAGAATGGATGAATTAGGTATGGTAGTATGTAGAGAGGGGTGTTAGGATATGTGGATATGACATTGGGTTTGATTGGAATTGAATGAAGAAGCTTGGTAATTTGTGTTTTTGTGTGACCTTATGAACTAGAGTTGAAAATGTGTTGATAGAAGGGGAATTTGGGTGTTTTGAGGTTACTAATAGGTTCCTTAGGAGATTTTGTGTGGGAATGAGTTTTGGTATAAGTTTTGGAACTATTGAAATCATTTTTAGTAAATCTGGAAAACTCTGTCAGTTGCTGCGTTTTTGGGTTCTAATGAATGTCACTCGAGTGAGTGAGGGTTTCACTCGAGTGCAGCAACACAAATTCCCTTTTTCCTTCTACATTTTCTTAGGTTTTCTGGTGGGAAGCGTGAGTGCACTTCCCAATCCGCGAGTGATAAGGGTTATCACTCGAGTGAAAATAGGTTCACTCGAGTACATGTGTAAGTTTAGGGTAAGGGTTACCTCGGCCAAACACTCGCAGGCCAAACTTCAAGAGTGTGACTCGACACTCGCAAGTATGGCATGATCACTCGAGTACTTGTATCTGTGCTTGAGTGAATCTTTGCCTCTAGGATTCTTAGTTGCTCTCGGGCAAACACTTCTTATGCCACACTTTCGGGGACTCGAGTGAGATTTGGGGTTATCACTCGACTGCAGGTATTCATGCTTGAGTGCAGTGAGTACTTTCTGACCATTGGTATTGTTTTCTGGCAAACACTCACGAGAGAGAGCTGTCCTCACCTGAGTGCAAGTACTACAATACTCGAGTGAGGTCATCTTCACTCGAGTGAGCCATTCAAAAATCAGTATTTTGCTTCCTAAAAAGGCATCTTTGGGTTAGTTTCTCCCAACCCTTTAGGCATATGTTTAGGCATCTAATAGCCACCTAAAGAATTTAAATGATAACCAACTTAAAGTACTATGGAGTTAAGAACTTGGAAAAGAGATTGATCGGTTGTCCCTAATTTAGTTTATAGGATTTGACATTTGCCGCCTTCGTGAGCCCACGGTGCCGGAGAACGTCTAGAAAGAATAAGGTAGTGACTTTGTCTCTTATACTGTGTATGAAGCATTGTATGTATGTTTGTCATGCATTGAGATACATTGAGAAACATTGTGCTACTTTGTGATACATAGTGATCGCAGGGAAAGCTGACGCATAGAGATTGCAGCGAAAGCTGACACATAGTGTTTATAGCCATGAGTGCTGTCGTTTGTGGCGTGAGCCATGATACATTGTGATGCTGCTTAACATGATCATATATGCTATGTGTTTGTGCACTGTATGAGTGATTTGTTACTACTGGGATTCTCTTGAATCTCATTCTTTCTAATGACTAACATTTCAGACAGGGCAAGTGGCTCAAGAGAAAAGTGGATCACTTGGAGCGGCTAGAATCTTTTAGGGACATTTGAATGGGTTGTTGGTTATCTATTTTGTATTTGGGATTATTGTATATGAGTATTATTTTGGGAAACAAGGTGTAATCCCCTATATGGGAAATTTAAACCCTTAGTGTAAATATAGATGAAACCCGGGGTTTGCCGAGATTTTTGTTATATACTCTGATATATGAATGTGACATAATTGCACAGGTGATTATATTAGATATTTGAACTTGAGACCAGGATAGGAAAGAAATTTTCAAAAAAATTTTTGTGGAAATCCTGCCTCAATGAGGGTATTTAAAATGAATTTTTAATTATCTGCCAGTCTCTAAACCATTTTATTACACGTTATCAAGCTATAATTACGTTTATTTAGGCAAGGGGTTACATTGAGGAGGAACAATGCCATGATAGTGAAGTAGACAACAACAATGATGACTCCAGTGAAGGTTATTATCATTTCATACTTTTTCCATGAATAATATATTTTGTGATTAAATGCCACGATGTACACTAAAGCCGTGGTTCAATGAATTTAGAGCCCATTTGGTTCAACCGTATTGCATGTCCATAATGGTAATCATGATTGCATTACCAAAAGAAGAGTGTTTGGTTGCTTTTTAACATGGTAATAAAGTTTACCATCATAATGATGGTTACTAAAAAATTGGTAATCCTTATCCATATCTCCCCCTATAAATACTTATTAGCATCCACTGTATGATTAAAAAAGTCAAGTTTACCCTTTAGCTTCATTTATCCCATTACACCTGCCACACCATAATTGCCGCCACTACTACTTCCTCCTCTTACACCACTACTATCGCCACAACCTCCTTCACTGCCACCGCCTACCATGACCTTCTCCTCCACTGCCATCGTCGTTACCTCCAATGTCTTCATCACCGTTGCTACTACTTAATCTTCCTTTACCATTGCCATCGACACTGCCTCTACTACCTCCTTATCGTCCACCGTTGTTGCCACCACTAGCTCATCCTCTTCCACCACTGCTCCCACTACCTCTTCCTCCTCCGTCGGAGCTGCCCCCACCATTGATGTTGCCATTACCACCTCTACTGCCACCATAGCAAATACTGCCTCCTCCTCCTCCTCCTCCTCCGCTACCTTCGCTGTTGTAGCCACCACTACCTCTTCCTCTACTATTGTTGCCGCCCCCACTACCTTTTCATCCTGCATTGTTGTTGTCACAACCTGCCATCTCTACCATTACACCACTATTACTATCACCTCTACCACCATAACTATCGCCATTGGACAATCATTGATGAGATAGAGTGATAGTTTTGATGAGGTAGTGCCATAGCACATGACTATTTTTCTTCAAATATTATATTAAGGGTAAGTAGACTTTGTGTGATACATTAATTTTAAATAATTATTAAAAAAATAACTCATTGCACCTTGCTTAAAATCAAACCAAACACTAGCCCTGTAATTAATATGGCATTATATTACCAATGCATCGCATTGCACTATACTGTAGGGTGTGATGGGATCGAACTAAACATGCCCTTAGGTAATCATTTATGTTGCCTTACCAGATGATACTGAAGACCAAGCATGGGGGATAAAGGGCCAGAGTATGGCCCACTAAATGGAAATGGATATGCAAAAATTTCATATCAAGGTTTGTATTTCTTACTTGCATCATCAATATGACAATGCAACATTTTTCACTTACATTACATGACCATTAATTAGTTATTGTTCATTAAGACTAACAAAAATATATGTATGCTATCAAAAAACATTGTCAATACTACATTTTACCTAGACAGATGAAGGTGATCCAATCTATATATGCAAGCTTTGCCATGCAAAATTGTGGTTCAATGAAAGAGTCAAGAAGGCACGCAATCCTTACCTGAACTGTTGTTAGCGACTTAGGGACTATTGGCGTGGTAATGCATACATATAGCCTTATGGCTCACATAGCCTTTCGACCCAACAAATAGCCTTTCGGCCCATAAATAGCCTTTCGGCCTTCACATATCCACAGGCTTTGCAGCATACAAAGTCTTCACAAATTAATGATAAATTAAACATACAATGTATCACATATAGTATAAGGAAAAGCGTCACTACCTTGTTCTTTCCTAGTGTGCTCCGGCACAGATGGCTCACGAGCAGGGAGCAAATACCAAACCCTATAAACCAAAATCAAGGACGATAGGTTATTTTCTATTCCAAGTTCTTATCTTTATAACACTTAAGTTGGTTATCATATGAACTCTTTAGGTAGCTACTAGAAGCCTAGACATATGCCTAAAGGGTTGGGTACACTACACCTGTAATGCCCCAAATTTGAGACTCGAGGCTAGAGAATAAGCCTGAGATTATTGAATTGCTAAGCCCCATTTTAGCAAGATCTCAATGGTAATTAAAGATTAATGACTCCAAAAGTGAGTATGATTATCGTTAATTCGATACTTTTGGAGAATACGACATGAGTTGTGATTAGTAAGTGTGTAGCCAGTGCCCAAACCCTATATTTAAGCTTATTTGTGTGTCGAAGCTTAAGATGCATTGAATATGAAAGGGATGGTGCATGGTATGAAGAAATGTGATATAAAATATGTTTGGTGGTGATTTAAGAGGAATTGCCATAATCAGGGGCAAAATGGTAAAGTTACTGATCAATTGGTCAGTTACTGAAGATAAAACTCATTGGTAACTTGAAGATCAATGGTTGAGATTGATTTGTGCAATAGATCAAGGGGTGGAATCATGTATGGATATGCCTATGTGAGCTCATGGATGGTGTGGTAAGATGACATGTGGCACTTTGTGGACCCTTGGATCTTGGTCAAAGATTTCAACTCATTCCTTTCTCCTCTCTCTTTTCTAGCCAGCCAACAATTGGGACAAGGGAAAAAAATTGCATTCACTTCATCATTTTCATCTCATCTTCACTCTCTCTCTTATGCTCCATTGACGCCAAGCTTGAAGGAGGAAAGAGAAAAGAACAAGGTGAGTTTTGGTTGGTTTATAGTCCTCTTTAGCTCAAACATTCTTCTTTAATATTGTTCATAGTGATTAGAGCTTCATTGCTATGGTTTTAGATTTGGGAAAGGAGGTGTTTGGGAGCTTGAGGAAAATTAGAAAGATGATGAATCAAGGAATTGGTTTGGGAAAGAGGAGGAGGTGAGTATTTGAAGCCTTTTGATCTAAGTTTTGTGATTTATAGATGAGTTTTGTGAATTGTGAATTTTGCCCTGATTATGTAGTAATTTCAAAATGCATGAATGGTCATGTGTTTTAAGGTGCAATTGGTGTTTTATTATGTTATGTGTTCATTGGAATTGGTTTGAAATGGTTTGGAACTTTGGAAAGTAAAGAATTGCAATGTGAGTTTAGGTTGTGACATTGTGTTGACATGTTGTGATTATTGGTGAAACATGTCAATGTGATATAAATTTGATTGTTTTGGTGTTTCCAATGGATTCCTTGTGAAATTTTGTGTGAGAATGATGTTTGATATGAAAATTGGACCATTGGAAGCAAGTGTGCAAAATCTGGAATTCTGTCTTTTACAACTATGTTCTGGACAGTTTGATTGTGTGGACGTTTTGAATGGGCAAATGGCCTCTAAATATTCTGAAACTTTTCAGTCTTAAATTTCACATCCCAATCTTCAAAATGGACATATAATTGGTGTCATTTCATTTTGTGAACTGGGAGTTATGGTTTTCCAAAGTTTGACGTTAAAACTGGGTGCAAATCTGGAACAGCAAGGGAATTTCGTGTAATTCTGGAATTTTGAAGTGATTTCTGGTAATGGCTCATATTTTTTTATATGAAGAGGACTTAAAGATCTTTCAATAGGCTTTAGGATCACCTCATTTCAATTTTTTTTGGAATTATTTATGAATTTTTGAAGTTTCCTTGGTTGCAGCCAAAAGTTCTTGGCTGCAGCGCAAAAGTTTCTGTGTGAGTTTTGACCACAGCCAGAAATTCTTGGCTGAGCCAAAAACCTTCTGTGTGTATTTTGGCTACAGCCAAATGATTCTTGGCTGCAGCCAACCCCCATTTTTAGTATTTTATGATTTTGAAAGGTGATTTCTAACCTAGTACTTCTCAATCCTTTAGGCTTTCGTTGAGCTTATTATAGCCACCTAAAGGGTGTGAATGATAACCAACCTTAAGTAATATGGAAGTAAGGATTTGGAATTGAGATTGACTTTATGTCCTTGATTTGGTTATAGGGTTGGATATTCGTTCGGATCGCGAGTAGCCGATGCTGGAGCATACGTGGAAAGAATAAGGGTAGGGAACTTACCTCTCTTGCATGTATATGATATTTGTGTTGGTATTGATTCCTGTTATTGCTTTGCTTGATTATGTGAAACATGTATGAATGATTTGAAGCTATGTTTCAATTTATGCTATGGCCATATATATGTTGTTCGAAGCATTGAGCTTACAGATTTGTCATTGTGTGTAAACATGAGTTATGCAAACATGTCATGTTTTAAACATCTATCTTACATGCATATTGGTAATATTTACATACTGAGATTCTCTCGAATCTCACCCTCCCCTAATAACATTTTAGACATGGTAGGTGGATCGAGGATGGAACATGCAGCCAAGGGCGGCAAGGATTCCTTCGGGTTATTTAAGTTTGGTAGTTGGTTATCATTGTAGTTGGGATTATGTATATTTGGATATGTACATGTTTCATATGTATATTTGGTTATTTGGGATGAGTATTGGGATATGTATTTGAGATGATATTGTGTAGTCCCCGTTTAAGAAATTGTAATGGGCAAATGTGTCCTGTAAAGCTTGAGTTAATATGTGAAACCTAGAATTGACCGGGAATTATGTTGTACACTCTGATATTTATATAAATGTAATTTATCTTCGCATAGTAATTGTATTCGAAATATGAATTTTAGACCAGGTTAAATTGTTTGTGAAACGTGTTTATGAAAATCCTATCATGAAGATGGGATTTTAAAATTGAGTCTTGATTATTATTAGTCTCTATTTCACTTTAATCTCATATTTCGGATATAATTATGGCAGGAGGTTACAACATCGAAGATCACTTTTTTGGAAGAGAAAAGACTAATTTGTTAGCTCTTGCACTAGAGTGATAGATGATGCACTAAAGCATAAATTTTGCTTCAATGGCTTCAAAAAAAAAATTAATGTTTTCGATAAAACATGTTATATTATGAAACATGTTGAGGATACTTATAATAAAAACTAGAAAGAGTAAATACAAATTTCTTATTCAATCTCCCCAATCAAAATAATCCATATAATACAGTTATATTGAGATTTGAAGACAAAGCAAATTCATATTTAAAATTGTTTTCACTTCACTAATGGGGTTAAACCCTATGGAAGGGCTAACTCCTCACAATGTGACAAGTCAAAGTTTAAGTACATGTTTGAAGTGACTATAGATGCTGTTTTTTCAATATGATTTATGATTATGAAGTAAATATGTGAGAGCGATTTTGTTTCGACTTACATGAACACGCATTTCTAATGTTATCTCAAACAAGCTCTAAATCCTCATTGGGGGAGCTGCCGATATTTAGTTTATGACAATTCCTCGAACAAAATTACCTTTACTATCCAAGGCCCATTACACATCTACTTGTAGTTGGGCACCATGCGCCACTTTAGAGCTGAGAAAACGGGTCAAGCTTGTAGGGTTGGTGTAACCCCCTTCCGTAATTATATCCGAAATACGTGATTAAAGTGAAATAGAGACCAATAATTATTAAAATTCATTCACAATCCCATCCTTGAGATAGGGTTTTCACAAATGCTTTTCGAAATCTAATTGACCAAGTCTCATATTCACATATCGAATATAACTACTCTGTAAAGATAAATCACATTCATATAACTATCAGAGTGCACAATATAAATTTATGGCAATCCCAGATTTCTTACATTAATCTAAGCTTTACAAGGTACATTCGCCCTTTACAATTTTCCAAGCAGGGGATTACACAAATTCTCATACCAAATACATACTCGAATATACATTCCAACCTATACAACCATATATCCAAATATACTTAATCCCAAACATACATTGATAACCAACTATCACAATATTACAACCCGAAGGAGTTATCGCTGCCCATAGTTGCTTATTCCATCCTCAATTCCACCTACCCTGTCTAAAATGTTGGTAGGGAGGGTGATATTCTAGAGAATCTCAGTAGGAAACAAATACTAGTATGCATGCAAGATAAGTGTTTAATGCATGACATGCTTGCAATACATAACTCATGCTCACACAATGACATATCTGCGTGCTCAATGTTTCAACAACATACTCATGGCCATAGCATAAATAGAAACAGAGCTATAATCATTCATATATGTTTCACATAATCAAGCAAAGCAATACATGCATCAATACACCAACACAATTATCAAATACATGTAAAAGAGGTAAGTTCCCTACCCTTTTTTTTCTTTCCATGTATGCTCCAACACCGGCTACTCACGATCAGGGCGAATACTGAATCCTATAAACCAAATTGAGGACATAAGGTTAATCTCTAATCCAAATCCTTACTTTCATATCACTTAAAGTTGGTTATCATTCACACCCTTTAGGTGGCTATAATAAGCTCAACGAAAGTTTAAAGGATTTGGAAGTACTAGGTTAGAAATCACCTTTCAAAATCTCAAAGTGCTGAAAACAAGGTTTTGGCTGTAGCCAAGAATCTCTAGTTGCGGCCAAAAAAAGCACAAAAGGTTTTTGGCTGCAGCCAAGGATTTCTGGTTGCGGCCAAACGTGCACAGAAACTTTTATGCTACAGCTAAGAACTTTTGGTTGCAACCAAGGAAACTTCAGAAATTCATAATTAATTCTAGAAAAATAGAAATGGGGTGATCCTAAAACCCATTGAAAGCTCTTTAAGTCCTATTCATAGGAAAAATATGAGCCATTACCAGAAATCACCACACAATTCCAGAATTACACGAAATTCCCTTGCAATTCCAGATTTGCACCTAGTTTTAACATGAAACTTTGGAAAATCATAACTCCCAGCTCACAAAACGAAATCACACAATTTATATGTTCATTTTGAAGTTTGAGGTGTGAACTTTATGACTAGAAAGTTTCATAATTTTTAGATACTATTTTTCCATTCAAAACGTTCACACAAACTGACTGTCCAGAGCAGAATTTTAAAAGACAGAATTCTATATTTTGCACACTTGCTTCCAATGGTCCAATTTTCACATCAAACCTCATTCACACACAAATTTTCACAAGGAATTTATTGGAAATACCAAATCAATCAAATTCAACTCACATTGACATGTTACACAACAACCACAACATATCTCACAATGTCACAACACAAATCACAATATTGCAACACTTTCCAATCCAAGTTCCCAAATCAATTCCAATGGCTTAATTACACAACAAATCACCACTTTCAACACAAATCAACATGCAATTCTCCCAATTACATGCCACACGAAAATACCACAAAAATCAGGGCAAAATTTCAAAATTCTCAAAACTCAACCACAAGTTACAAAACTTAGATCAAAAGGCATCAAATACTCACATCTTCCTCTTTCCTAAACAAATTCTTTGATTCTTCATCTTTCCACTTTTCCTCAAGCTCTCAAACCTCCTTTCACAAATCTAAAACCATAGCCATAAAGCTCTCATCACTATGAACAATATTAAAGAAGGGTATTAGAGCATTAGAGGACATATACAAGGGCTAAATCTCACCTTGATTGTTTCTCTTTCCTCCTCCACTTTGGGCGTCCATGGAAGCTAATGAGATAGAGAGATGAGATGATGAAGAAAGAGGGTCAGTTTTTGGGAACTAAAAGCCTCATTAGGATGATCAAAAAGGAAGAGAGGAGAGAGGATGAGTGTTGAAATATTGACCAAGATTCAAGGGTCCAAAACTTACCAAGTGTCAACATCTTATTCCATCTTCCATGAGCTCACATACACTTGATTCCACCCTTTGATCTCTTGCACAAATCAATCCTAACCATTGATCTTGAAGTTACCAATGAGTTTTTTCTTCGGTAACTGACCAATTGGTCGGTAACCTTACCGTTTTGCTCCTGATTATGGTAAATCCTCCTGAATCACCACCAAAACACATAATATCTTTCCATACCATCACAAAATGCGACCTCCCTCTATTTTAAGTCAATTTAGATATTAATCCATAATTGAACTTAAATACAGGGTTTCGGCGCTGGTTTCGGCGCTGCTCATAACACATACGAATAATATTTTCACATCATAATCTCCAAAAGGGTTTATTTATCACTAATCACCTCCACTTTTGGAGTCCTTAACCCTTAATCACAATTTGGGATCTTGTTAAACCGGGGCTTAGCAATCCACTTATTCAAGCTTATTCTCTAGCCTTGAGTCTCAAAATTTGGGATATTACAGTTGACCCTTTTAGACCCTAAATTTGTAAGGGCCGGGTTTAATATTTTTACCTTAAAAGTGAAAGCAGACCTCAAAAGGACTAGACCCGTAGGGTAAAGGGCCAACCCTTTTAGGCTTGTATGGTTTTTTTAAAAATTATTTACATGATAATAATATTATTGATTTTTAAACTTTGTTAAGGATGTTGTAAATAGTTAGTTATTATTATCTTTTTAAGAATTAAGTTTCATAAGAACATATTGTATTAAGAATCCTAAAAATTAAAAACTTATAAAAGATATTTCTTATTTTTGAAGTATTTTTACTAATTTTGTATTTTTTTGACTTATTTTCTAGTGATTTTTTTTTGTTTATATCTTGTATTGTTTATTTTATTGATTACTTACACTTTTCAAGACATATTTATAAAAGTATTTTAAATTTTGTTAAGTTTTCTCATTAATTATTTATAATTGTGGTATATGGATAATAGTTTACTTTTGATTATGACTTAATGATTGTATTTGTTTGTTGCATGATGTATACCGTTTACACCTTAATTTTAACAACATTTATGTACTAAATTAATAGTTTCATTTGTTGTAATTTTATCTCTTTAAAAAAAAAAGCTAGTAAAAAATTGTTAAAATAGCTTTAACCTTATAGGCCCTGCTTTGACTCTTATGCACAAAGGTCTGGCCTTAAAAAATGATTATTATTTTTTTTCTTTGGCCAGTTCCTTAAAACCCTGATCTGTGAAGGACCAACCCTATTAAGACCGGACTAGCTCTTTTTACCAGCCCTATGCGACTTGTTAAAGTCCGTGGGCCATTCATAATGGACCCAAGAATGTAATTCCGATCCTGAAAAACTTTTCCGATGGGGGCTATGGGTGACGAAGATCGATACTGTACTAAAAACACTGAAATATTTAAAGAAAAAAAGTGCCCAAAAACACCTAACCACGGGCAAAGAATAAAAGCTCGAGCTATAAATATGACTATTCTTTTCATCTCTGCATGCTGTCTTCTTGATATCAAAAATTTGACAGCTCTCTTCTTCTCTTTTAATTACAGCGATACTCACAACAGACTCAGAGACGACGATCTTCATCATCCGCCTCTGTGAGTCTTTCTCATCGCCCTTCATATTCTGATTCTTCATTCTCATTGGGATCCTCTCCGTCCTCCTTCTCCCCTGTTTATTTGACTCTGCTTTTATATAAATATATCTCTATTTTTTTCTCTCTCGCATACCCTGTATATAAATTGATTAGATGGGTTGCACTGTAAGGGAAAAGCACCTCCGTGCGAATCGGAGGCCTCGATCGTCCAAACCCGATATGGATTCGTGTTGTTTTCTCGAGAAGGCTTCTTTCTCCAAATCTATACTGGAATCAAGCATGAAGCCTTTGAAAAACCATCTCGCTATCAACGATTCTTCACAAAATCTAAATTCCAACTCTAATCATACCCTTAACCCTAATTTCTCCCTTAATGTTGAGGAAACAGGCTGGGGTTACTGCACAGAAGAACAATTAGAAGAAATTCTATTAAAAAACTTGGAATATCTATATAACGAAGCTGTGTCAAAGCTTGTTGCATTGGGATACGATGAGGACGTTGCTATCAAAGCAATACTGCGAAATGGGCACTGTTATGGTGGAATGGATGTGCTCACCAATATATTACATAATTCGTTGGCTTATTTGAATAGTGATTGCAGTAGTACTTGTACTAGTATTAATGACAATTCGGATGAGTCGGATCCTGTTTTCTCTGACTTGAGGCAGTTAGAGGAGTACTCTCTGGAAGGTATGGTCGGTTTGCTCCGACAAGTCAGACCGCATTTGAGTAAAGGCGATGCTATGTGGTGTTTGCTTATGAGTGATCTTCATGTAGGACGGGCAAGTGCTATGGAAATTCCATTGCATCCTGCTCCAGGCAATGGTTGTCCAGCTCCTAGTGCCTCTGAGGCTGTTAGCAATTCTGTTGGTGTTTCAGCCCCTACCCTGTGTAGGTTTCATGGGGGTTGGGGATTTGGAAATGGGGGAGGCTCAGATCTCCCCTTCAATGGATTCTTCTCTTATAGTGCAGAGATGAATTTACAAAGAGATATTGAACTTCCCAAAAGGTTTAATCTTTCTCCTTCAATGAAGTCTTTATTGAAAAGAAATGTTGCAATGTTTGCTGCTGGTTTTAGGGCAAATTCAAAACAATTGCAGACACAGGCTAAGGCTTCTCCCAGCACTATCACTTTGTCAAGCTTGGAATCTCCAGCTGTATCTGGGGCTGATGTCCCAACTGAGCAGTCTGGGGATTCTCAGAAGCTGAATAACCATGATGCGGTGAACTCAGTGTTGAGCAAATTCCGTGATCTGAATCTTGATGAGAATTTGGAGCATGTGACAGAAGATCAGAAAGATGAGGTAATTGTCAATCTAGTTCATCAGATTAAGGATCTTCAGAAACAGGTAAAGGAGCGAAAAGATTGGGCCCATCAGAAGGCAATACAGGCCGCAAGAAAGCTAAGCAATGATTTGACTGAACTGAAAATGTTGAGGATGGAAAGAGAGGAGACTCAGAGATTGAAGAAAGGGAAACAGGCGCTTGAGGATACAACCATGAAAAGACTCTCAGAGATGGAGAATGCTTTAAGAAAGGCCAGTGGTCAAGTGGACCATGCAAATGCAGCTGTGAGACGGCTTGAGACAGAGAATGCAGAGATTAAAGCAGAGATGGAGGCTTCCAAATTAAGTGCTTCAGAATCAGTTTCAACCTGCTTGCAAGCAGCAAAGAGGGAGAAAAAGTGCATGAAGAGGCTTGTAGCTTGGGAAAAACAGAAAGCTCAACTACAGCAAGAAATTTCAGGTGAGAAAGTGAAGATATTGGAGATGCAGGAAGAATTAGTTCGGATCAAACAGTGTCAAAAAGATGCTGAGGTGTGCACTCCATCCTTTTTCTGGCTGATGTAAATTTGTTTATTAGTCAACAATATCATTAGCGAATACCACATAAAAAGAAGGTGAAAAAGATCCTGTGCATTTACATATCTAACGTTATAACAATTATAACCTATTTCAAGATTAGATATCTTAAATGCGGCCTGGATAGGTATCAAATTTAAACACCGCTTATTACTGTCACCTTGTGATCTCTAGTTTCTACATGAAGGTCTTCTCTTCATAAGTGTGAATGGTTTCATGGTTATTTGAAATTATTGTTTAACATGTCCTACATTATAGGACTTGCATTTATTTATTATAACAAGTAACTGGTTATTAAGTGTGACTTTAGAAAGATAAAATAATATTGTTTTTGCCTCCATTCCAAACATTAGAATGTAAAGCTTGTGTATGCATAGACATATGCTTGGGGTTTTAGGATAATGAGTTTATAAAAAATTGTTCAATTTTACATCGCCAAATCGGGCAACTACACACTTGAACTTGCTGTACTTGGATCCATGGATTTCAGTGTTAAATTCCAATTAGCCCAGAAGTTATTCATTAAGGTGAGATCTTTGATTAGGTTATGATGTAGTGTGATGTTTTACTTGCCTCTAAAAGTTAACCATCTCTTGATGATAGTTTGGGATAATGTAGCATCTTATATAGGATACTGATAAAGACTCTTCAATATGCTTATACCGTAGTGCCTTTATATGGGATGTATCATTTATTTTCTAATATTATTTGAGCTAGCTAATGGGACCACATTGTACGTGAACATGTTATGCTTTCCACTATTTTTTTACATTATATTCTTATTGGTAACTATAATCTTTCTTTAGGTGGAATCTTCAAGATGATTATGAATTTATATTACATCCAACAAATGCCAATCAAACTAAACTCTTCTTAATAATGTCTTGATATACATATTTATTACAACTGAAGTCTATTTATCATCTCCGGCAAAAAAAAAAAAGAAGTCTATTTATCATCATTATTGGTAACTATGATCTTTCTCAATGACAAATGCTTTTAATCAAGATGTAATTTATGTCTTTCTTGTTTTGATTTTTTATTTTGAGTGCAAAATTGCAAATAGAGTTTATATTTCTTTCTACCTTATTTTACCCAGTTTAAAATTTAATTCCATATAGTTGAAGGAACTCAATAATGATACTAATATTTTGGAGATAATTTCTGCAGATAAACTGGTCCCCAGTTTTCGGCAACAGAACTTTGCTTATCTGTATGTTTTTATATCAGCGTGTTGAGAACTCTGATTATCCTATATCATACATATTATGTATTTGTTTTCTCATCCATAATCCTTAAAATGAAAGTATGTGGTTAATCGCAGCTAATATGATAATGATATTCCTGAAATTTCCCTCTATTAACGTCATTCAAGTCTCTTTGAATAGTATAATATGATTTGGCCTGCATTCAACCTGATACAACAAATTTCTTCTGGTTGCCTCTTATTTATTTCCCTTATAAATCTGATGCTGTGAAAACTGCTGTTTCTGTCTGGTGCTTCTTTGTTTTTCTTCTAAAGGTGGGTTATGATGGGGGAATATGAGGGAGAAGGGAAGGTTTTCTTGAAACCTCTTCCCCATTTGGGAATTTGTTTTTTTTTTTTTTTTTGTTTCAAAGTCTTTCATAGTCCTCTCTGTTATAATTTTAAGCTCCTCCAAGTTGGGGGAGCTTGGAGGAGCAAGTTTTCCCGTAATAAAGGGAATGAAACGACCATTTAACCTCTGCTTTTTCTTCATTCTCCTCCCTTTATATTTTTCTTTGGATCCCGTCCCATTTCCTTCCCAAATCTGAATTCCCAAGTTCTTCTACTGAATCAGTTATGTTGCCTCGCTCGCATCTTATGGCAGGTCAAGTGGAGGGAGGAGTTGAAGGCTAAGGAGGAAGCCTTAGGATTAGTTGAGGAGGAGCGACGCGCTAAGGAAGCAGCGGAGGCTAATAACAAGCGGAAGCTTGAAGCTTTGCGCCTAAAGATAGAGATAGATTTCCTGCGCCACATGGATGATCTCCTAAGGCTCGAGCAGGAGCTTTCACGTATAAAAGCATCTGCTCAGTCTGCTGAGTTTCAAAATCAATCAAATACTTCACCTGCGAGTGAGTCTGAGGGTGCAAAGCCCCAAAGAGAGACAATTGCTAAGATGCTTCAAGAATTAGAGAAACAGGAGGCCTTTTCAGATGAAGAAGTGAACAGTGATAGGGAATGCATAATATGCATGAAAGATGAAGTCTCTGTTGTTTTCTTGCCTTGTGCCCACCAAGTTATGTGTGCTAGTTGCAGTGATGAGTATGGGAGGAAGGGCAAAGCTGCTTGTCCTTGCTGTCATGTTCCAATTGAGCAGAAGATTCGCGTATTTGGGGCAAGTTCGTAGCTGATAGTTTTTTTAATATATGCTATGAATTTTCATACTTGTCCTTCATCTTACACAGCATGCATGCTGTGAGGCTTGAGCATAATCAGGATTTATGTAAATAAAAGCCTAGTCCTGGCGCTAGCTCGTCCCGTGGAATATCTCAAACTTTTGTTTGGTTGCAGGTTGCTTCTGAAAATAAGCAATAAATAATTAAATATGTTAATTTTTTTCCCAAATAAAAAAAGTTGACCTTTTGATGCTAGTATGAAAGATTACGGCAATCGAGAAAATAGGAAGGTGGTGCTTTATGTGTAGCTGCATATTGGATAAAAATGATCCATTGAGTATGACCTGGAATTCAGGTACGCTTGCAGTTTTGCAACTTCATTATATCAAATGTCAAGTGGATGGCCTTTTCTAGGACAAAATTAGCATATTGGATGACAAGTTGATTAAAAATTTTGTTGTGGTTGTTGATAGAGTATAATAATGTCATGCTATCAATATAACATGCGCTACCTAGTTAATAGGATAAAGCTTGCTGCTACTGTTGCTGTAATTAACATATTGGATTTTTAAAATTACTATTAGTGATAATAAGTAATTCTTCCTGCTCAAGGCTGAAGCTAGCTCATTTATGTTACAAATCAAATGATGAGTATTGAGGTTCTCTTTTGAAAACTTTCTACTTCTTAATCATGAATAAATCAAACAAAGCCCCATACACCTATATACTCACCTATAAAAGTCGTTAGGGGTGGGGACATAGAAGATAGAAGTGGATTTTCACGAATGTTTTATACTTTTTTATACGGACGATCCATCTTGCTTAATAATCCCTATGAGTATTGGACTTGTCTAAATTGCCTCTCTAAGTAATAATCCCTTGTATTTTAAATCATATTTTGAGGAGCTGATATACGAAATTCCTAACCTTGGACACCTGATGTTTATCCTCAACAAGGCTAGTTTGTACTCCATCTTGTCCTTAATATAAGACATTTTTGGGGAGCTAATCTTAATCCTAAATATAAGACACAATTTTTACATTTGTCTATCTTTTCCTAATTTACCCCTATTAATGCTCCCTCAACAATAATCAAGGAGAAAACTAAGGAAGGTGACTATAGTGTTTTAAAAAATACATGTCATATAAACTAACTTAACTAACTTCCTTAATCTAATCAAATTATATAAATATGTCTTATATTAAGTACGGATGATAAGTAAATACCAAAGAGAATTCTCTTCTCTTTTATATAATGTCAACAAGTCATTCTCTTTTCTCTCCCCGCCCCCCTCCAAATTTTTGTACTCTTGGCACGTTTTGAACCATTTTTGATAATGTCTAAATTTTATTTGATTAAAGAAGAAATACAAACCTTTACCAAAGAAGAAGAAATACAACCCCCTCCCGAAAAGGAAAAATCCCAAAAAAGGAAGCTTATGACAATAGCAAAGAGGAGCAGGTGGCAACTGAAAAATGGTGCCACATGGCGAAATCGAAGAGTTACATTTAAATGGAGAGGTTGAGAAAATAAATATCACCCTAGCTGTTGTGAAAACAACAGGCACAGTTAATAACAACAAAAATGGGCAAAAGATTCATAAAGTTCACAAAATAACAGTCACACGGTTCCTTTGGTTGGCAGCGTCCGTTAATTGATAATATGGTCCATTTTTCATTTCATTTCCCGTGAACCTCACGGTTCCACTTAGTTAGAAAAAGCAAGGGTACGTACGTATATATTTTAATTTCAATCCAATTTATTCCAACTAAACTCCCAAAAAAGTTGGATATAAGTTACCTATTTGTTGATGAACTTGCCAAACCAAGTAGTTGTGATGTATCGTTTTCGTACCTCTATGTACGTAACCCCCGTGATATTCACCGTCATAATACAGAATTATAAATATGCTAGCCAGACAAGTTGTGCCACAAAAATTCCAGGTATTTAATTTATTTAGCCACCCCACCATTACTGGCAGATTACAGAAGCTTCTTTCTGACCGCTCTTATATCAAACTTGTATTTTTTATAAAAAAAAAAAAAAAAAAACAGCATAGTGGTGGCTAGATTTCTTCTATAAGTTGACTACTTCTAAGACTACTTGAGAAAACTACTCACCTTAGAGTTGTGTGCGCTTTGATGGATTGCAATTGAGTGCAATAATGACATTATCACGATCACCAGACTGTCTTTCTCTCTCTTTACTACACCAATATAAAGTTCACACATGCATGTTGAAGAAACTTGGGATTCTTGACGCATAATCTAGACTCCCCAGAAGAAGAACAAGAAAATATTGCTATTGCCATCAAGTTCTACAAGGTGTGAAACAGAGGAAGATCAAGAAAATGGTGGCAAAGTTGGTTGATATTGCAGGATTGGAAATGGCAGTGATGGGAGAGAAGATGAAGAAGAGGATGAAGAGAATAGGAGAGAAGGCGAAGTGGTTTCCGAGTAAGGCGTGGAAAACAACGTGAAAGGTTGGACGTGAAGATCCGAGAAGGGTGATTCATGCACTGAAAGTGGGTTTGTCTCTCACACTTGTATCTTTGCTCTATCTTCTGGAACCACTCTTCAAAGAGATCGGCCAGAGCGCGATCTGGGCCGTCATGACCGTCGTCCTTGTGCTCGAATTCACCGTAGGTCGATCACTTGCAGTTCCAATCTCTGAGTACTCATGCCATAACTGAATCCTAGATTAGCTTCTTCAGGATATAGTTAATGATAATTTTGAGTTTTGGGTTTTGCAGGGGCAACACTATGCAAGGGGCTCAACAGAGGGTTGGGGACAGTGTTGGCTGGATTATTGGCATTTCTGATAGAGTATATTGCTGAAGCCTCTGGTCGTGTGTCTCTCAAGCTGTTTTCATTGGGGCTGATGTTTTCCTCATCGGTATTTCCTCATTTCCTTGTTACAAAAGCAACTAATAACAACTTTGCATTAATTAATATGCAATCTAATATGTGTGCAAGTGGCCTCCCCAATATGGAATTAACTTCTGTATAATGCAATATGAACTAATATGTGATTACCTTCCCGAAGATGCAATTAGATAGCTTCCATGACGTGCAAGTCGTCTCCCTGAATATACAATTCTATACTTTTCCAAACCAATATGCAATAAGCTTCATAATGTACAAGTAACCTCCCTGAATATGCAATTACCTTCCACAAGGATAATTTGCTCTTTCTCCCATAACCCCATATTTACACGGAAGAACTCGAAGCATTTCCATGATAGTCAGGTCTCGTTCTCCAAATAAATATTCAATTGGGGATTTATGGCCAGTTTTCCCATAGAAAATGATGACAATTGATTGAACGTAAAATTAAAAAAAGAATAAATTTTCAGACATAAACTTAGTTTTCAGCATCTGAACATTAAATAATTGTATCTTATAATTAGAACTGAGGAGTATATAATTAGTGAAGAAAGCTACTTTGAATATTTGACTCATGAATAATGCTTTGATTTAAACTAGTAGGCTTGTACGTATAAGGCATATTATTTTGTCTTTTTTGTAAATTTCATTTGTGGAGTCAATCCATATTTCAACTAATTATTCTTGAAATTAAAAAAAAAACAAAAATTTTAAAAAAATGATAATTAAAATATTATATTTATTTTAGATTATGTTGCTGTTAAAATAAATTTTAAAAAAAGTAAAAAAAAAAAATCAAATTTAAACTTTTCATATTAAATTTGAACGGTCCAAATTTCAATGCTCGTAGTTGTTCTAAAATTTTTTGCTTTTGTATATTCATGACTTCATAAATTCTCATGCCATAGGGGGTGACATATATATATTTGCTTAATTGGCATCAACCTCTTCATACAAACTGTATGTCACAACAGCTTAGGGAAAACTAATGACAAAATGCTAAACACATACGTACACAACAGGAGCAGCAGCAACGTACATGAGGTTCATTCCATACATAAAGAACTATGACTATGAAGTGGTCATATTCCTGTTAACCTTCAACTTGATCACTGTCTCTAGCTTTCGTGTCGACAATGTCCTCAAGATTGCCCATGATCGCTTCTACGCCATCGCCATCGGCTGCGCTATCTGCCTCCTCATGAGTCTCCTCGTCTTCCCTAACTGGTCTGGCCAAGACCTCCATGATTCCACCGTCTTCAAGCTCCAAGGCCTCGCTGATTCAATCAAATACATTTCACTGTGTACCTTTTCCTTTTTCTTCGGCAAGAACTCCCACAGATGCGACTTTATTTCAGACAAGAATCAAAAGGTTGAGATATTACACTGTAGAACCAAAGAACCAAAGTGAAATTGTTGGTGGAATTACTATGAGGTCCTAATTAAAGAAAGGACTTAATTATCAAGAAATCTCAATAAGTGACAAGAGAGTTTTTGTCATTTCTTATATTAAAACTTATTATTGCATGTTTCTCAGTTATTATTTGGATTTATTGATAATAAATCCCTTCCTTAAAACCTTATTATAGTGATTATTTTAAACAAGGATCAAAAGATTTTAAAATTACCTGTAGTTTCAAAGAGCAAAAGTGAAATTATATTTTGATGATAAATGACCTAAATGCCCTTTATTCATTACAAGTAACACATGCGCTTTTTAATAATTAATATTAGCAAAAGTGTGCAAATGAAAATTTACAACTACTAGTTTACATTATATATGTACAAGTGTTTATAGATAAATTTACAAATGTGCATAAGCACTTTAATAATTAATAATAGCAAAATAACAAGTGTTCATAAGCAAAGGGGGCATTTTAGTCATTTACCATCAAATATAGTTTCACTCTAGCCCATTAGTGCGGAAGTGTATGTAACTTCAAAATCTCTTGGTTCTAATTTGAAAAATAGTCACATAAGTGGGGTTAATTAAGATTCTCACTTTCCCTTTTAATTCCTTCCATGTCTTAGATTCATTATATATGAACAAACATGCTGCAGCTTGTGTTAATGAGTACTTCATGGTATAGAAACCAAACTCAAATGTGTTTATTCTAAATCTTGATGCATTACAATGAAAAACACACACCTATTTATACTAAAACCACAACTTTATAAATTATTTAAAATAATGAAAAAGTCAGATCCGGCAACCACACACCAACCCCTCTGTCATCGTTCCCTGTTCAGAACATCATTGCATACGTCATTTTCATGTCAACGATGGCTGCTCTGTTTCATTCTCCCTGTTTTGTTTCATTACCCCGGGGTTGGACAGGACTCGTCCTCGAGTCAAAATCAACATCATCAATATACGGAGATAGATCCGCAACATTGAAAGTGGCGGAAACACTGTAGGCACTAGGCAATTCCACTTTGTAAGCATCATTATTAATTTTCTGTACGATCTTGAATGGTCTATCAGCTCGCGGAGATAACTTGGCGTTTGGTTGTTTAGGAAAACGTTCCTTCCTCAAATGTATCCAGACCAAATCCCCCACATTAAAGACTTGATGTTTTCGATGCTTGTCTCGTTGTGCCTTGAGTTTCAAACTCTGCTTCTGAATCCTATTACAGACCTGCTCATGTAATTTCTTAATTTCCTTGGCCCGCTGGTCCGCATTGACACTATATTGTTGCTTATCAGAAGATGGTGTCAAATCAAGTGGGCTGAGAGGACGGGTGCCATAAACAACTTCAAATGGACACTTTCCAGTTGCTTGATTAACTGAGTTGTTGTAAGCAAATTCAACTTGAGCAAGAATAAGATCCCACTGCTTCAAGTTCTTTCCAATAAAACTTCATAAAAGATTTCCAAGAATTCTGTTAACAGCTTCTGTTTGTCCATCAGTTTGTGGATGGCTAGCACTGCTGAACTGAAGTTTTGTTCCCATCTTTTTCCATAAAGTCCTCCAGAAATGGCTTACAAACTTGATGTCTCTATCAGAGGTGACGGTTTTTGGAATTCCATGGAGACAAACAATCTCCTTGAAGTACAAATCTGCAACTTGAACCACATCATTAGTCTTCTGGCAAGGAATGAAGTTAGCCATTTTTGAAAAACGGTCAACAACCACTATTATAGAGTCCTTTTGTCTCTGGGTCTAAGGTAACCCAAGGACAAAATCCATACTCACATCCTCCCAAGGTGCTTTGGGTACTGGCAATGGCATGTATAACCCAGTATTTTGGCTTTTGGATTTAGCCAGGTGGCATGTTCTACACCTTTGGATATGCTTGTTGATATCCCGATCAAGTCTTGGCCAACAGAAGTTCTCCTTTACTAAGGCTACAGTTTTATCTCTACCAAAATGACCGGCTAATCCTCCATTATGTGCTTCCCAAATTATAGCTTCTCGTAGTGAGCAACGAGGAATGCAAAGAGTTTTTCCTTTGAATAAAAATCCTTCTTCCTTGTAATACTGCTGAAATGGTTGAGATTCAGTGGCACTCCAGGCACCCTGGAAATCAGGATCATCTTGATACAACTCTTTGATAGTTTCAAAGCCCACTACTTTGGTTTGCATAGTTGTTAACAAAGCATGGCGACGACTAAGCGCATCAGCTACTGAATTTAGGATTCCAGCCTTATGTTTGAGTAAAAATGGATAGGTCTGCAACATTTCACTCCAAGCGGCATGCCTTCGATTGATCTTCTGTTGAGAATTCAAATGCTTGAGTGATTCGTGGTCAGAATAGAGAATAAACTCTTTATGCAACAGATAGTGGCTCCAATGTTGCAAAGCTCGAACAACAGCATAGAATTATTTATCATAGGTAGAATATTTGAGCTTAGCATCATTAAGTTTCTCGCTGAAGAAAGCAATTGGGTGGTCTTCTTGACTCAGAACAGCACCAATCCCAGTGTTAGAGGCATCACAACTGACCTCAAACACTTGGTCAAAATTAGGAAGAGCTAGCACAGGAGTTTCTATCAAGCGTTTCTTCAGTTCTTCAAAACTTATTTGAGCCTTTTCTGTCCATTGGAACTTGTCTCCCTTGATGCAATCCATGAGGAGTGCAGCGACAGAACTAAAATTTCGAATGAACCTCCTATAGAAGGAAGCTAATCCATGGAAGCTCCGAACTTCTTAGATAGATTGCGGAGTTGGCCAACTGTTAATGGCTTCAATTTTGCTTGGGTCAACTCGTACACCTTCTGCAGTGATAATGAAACCCAGAAAAATGACTTCATTTGTCAAGAAAGTGCATTTCTTCAAATTGGCATAAAGTTTCTGTTCACGAAGAGCTTGCAATACTTGACGTAAGTGCTCTAAGTGATCTGCTATGCTCTTACTGTAGATAAGAATGTCGTCAAAATAGACAACAACAAACTTGCTAATGAAAGGACGAAGGACCTGGTTCATCAGGCGCATAAACGTGCTAGGAGCATTTGTCAACCCAAATGGCATCACATTCCATTCGTACAACCCATCTCTGGTTTTGAATGCGGTCTTCCATTCATCTCTGGGATGAGTTCGGATTTGATGATATCCACTACGAAGGTCAATCTTAGAGAAGATGGTAGTATTATTTCAATTTGGCGTTGAACTTCAGCATGTTCTTGAGGACTCATTCTGTAAGCTGGCCTGTTAGGAATTACTGCTCCTGGAATAAAATCCATAGCATGTTGAATGTCTCGCATGGGTGGTAATCCCGACAAAATTTCATCTGGAATCATATCAGGAAACTCTTCTAACAATAGCTGCACTTCAGGTGGAATGACTGTTCCGTTATTGGTCTCGACCAATAGAAGAAAACCCATTACTTGGCTTTCTGTTTTGGTCACCTTCTCGACTAAAGACACTAATGGTTTGGATTCATTTTTGCCTTTATTGTGTTTATCAAGTGGCAAAGGAGCAAGTTGAATTTTCACGCCATCCTTCTGGAAGGAATACGTGTTTGCGTGACCGCCATACAACACATGTCGATCATATTGCCAAGGTCTCCCCAAAAGAAGATGACAAGCATCCATTGGAACAACATCACACCAAACTTCATCATGATACCTTTTACCGATAGAAAAAGTAATAAGGCATCGTTTCGAAACTTTTACCTTGCTGTCTTGGTTAAGCCATTGAAGCTTGTAAGGGCTCGGATGGTTGTGAGTTGGTAGTTGCAATTTTCTACCATGTAGTTGGAGACTACATTTTCGCAGCTTCCGTTGTCAATAATGATGTCACAGACTTTACCCTGAGTAGTGCAGCGAGTATGAAAAATGTTGCGACATAGCCAAGGTTCTTCTTTCACAGTGGCTGTATGCAGACTTCTCCTAATAACAAGTGATTCACCATGATCTGCAGGAGTAATTTCCTCATCAAATATTGGCTCCTCATCAAATATCAGCTCCGTTTCAAGCATAGGCTCCCTTTCTTCGTCAAATACTGTAGAAGCTTCCCCTTCCACAATAGTGACAACTCTACGGTTAGGACAGTTGGAAGCGATGTGTCCGAATCCTTGACATTTGAAGCACTTAGGTGCTTTGGAGTTGAATTCCCTAGTAGCCTTTGGTGGAGGCGCACTTGAAGAGCTAGGATGATGTATTTGTGGCTTACGCCTATCAAAAGGAATTCTGGTTGAGGAAGACGGTTGGTATAGAGGCCTTCTGGGCAACTGCTTCTCAATATGGATGGCTAAACGGATGACGTCATCCAGAGTCCAGTATTGCTGGAGTTGTACTGGATGGGCGATGTTTGTATTTAACCCTCCGAGATAACAAGCTATTTTTTGCTCCTCCCTTTCTTGTATATCACATTTCATCATAAGTTTCTCAAATTCCCTGGTATATTCCTCTACAGACATAGTCTTTTGGCGGAGATTATGTAACTGAAGGAAATTATCTTGATAATAATTTTCTGGAAGAAACTTACGTGAGAGCTCGCATCGCATCTTATCCCACATTCGTATCTTGCTCTTTCCTTCTCTTTCACACCTTTTTTTGAGATTCTTCCACCATATGGAGGCATGTTTCTTCAATTTGATGGCAACAATTTTAACTTTCTGCTCATCTGGAATCTCTTTGTACTCAAAGACTCGTTCAACTGTTTGTAGCCAGTCAATGAATTCGTCCGGTTGGAGTCTTCCCTTGAATTCAGGAATGTCTACCTTAATGTCATTAAGGCGGAATGATTGTTGGCGAGGACGATGACGGTAGTCAGAGGATGACGAACTGTGGCTATTCAAATCATCTTCTGAGTGGTCTCTACGAGTTTCGAGCAAGGCTTGCTGTTCTGCTATAGTGGCCTCTAATTCTTGAATCTGGCGTCTCATTTCCTCCATCTCAATCTCATGTCTATTTCTGCGTCTTGGAGGCATTTTGCAGTTTGTCTGACAGGTTATGACTTTAAGTACACAGTTATTAGGTACAAGGTAGAAGGGTAGGGGAAGGATTTGTGTCTATGGAAAAGTCAGGGGTAAAATAGGAAATTTGGGTAATTAGGGGCAACAATGTAATTTTGGGCAAAATCTGGGGGTCAAAATGCAATTTCAGAAAGTTTGGGGGTATGAAATGTAATTTTGGCAGAATATGGGGGTCAAAATGTAATTTCAGAAAGTTCAGGGATTGAAATGTAATTTTGACAGAATATGGGGATCAAAATGTAATTTCAGAAAGTTTAGGGGTATAAATGTAATTTTTCCAGAATATCAGGGTCAAAATATAATTTTGGCAAAATTTAGGGCTCAAAATGTAATTTTAACAAAATTCTAGCTGACCGTTATGCTGACGTGGCTATATTGACACGTGGCAGTCAATGATTTGTCCACGTGGCGTTGACTGCTGACGTGGATGATGATTGGACTAGTGATGTGGCAAATGTTGACGTTGCGATATTGACACGTGGCGAACAGTTATTGGACAACGTGGCGCTGACTAGTCAGAAAGTGATGACGTGGCAGTTGACTGGGCCGTCTTCAACCTCTAGGTGCGTGGCCGGCGCGTGGGTCTCAGGCGGTGGCGCGTGGCAGCGTTTCTCAGTAGTGGCCGACTCCTGTCCTAGGTTTTGGGACCTTCTGAACACGATGGTGTGGTCAGATTTTTGAGAAAATGTCGGCAGGATGGAATCCGCACACCCTGTTTTCCCAACGTTTTTTCTCTCAATCCTATTCCTCACTCTCTCATTTTCTCTCCCTCTGGAACCAGGCTCTGATACCAAAATGGTATAGAAACTAAACTCAAATGTGTTTATTCCAAATCTTGATGCATTATAATGAAAAACACACACCTATTTATACTAAAACCACAACCTTATAAATTCTTTAAAATAATGAAAAAGTCAGATCCGGCAACCACACACCAACCCCTCTGTTGTCATTCCCTGTTCACAACGTCATTGCATACGTCATTTTCATGTCAACGATGGCTGCTCTGTTTCATTCTCCCTGTTCTGCTTCACTTCAAAGAGGGTGTAATTCATGAAAATGATGAGGACATTAGATCTTCATCCGAGGATCCTATGTACAATGGTTATAAGGCTGTTCTGGACTCCAAATCCCCTGATGAAACACTGGTAATTCTTAACACAAATAAACACAAGTTTAGAAAAAGTAGAAACCCCATTCTAAGATCATATCATTCTCAATAATCCTTGGTTTATATCGATCTGTTGAGCAGGCATGGCAAGCAAGTTGGGAGCCGAGGCATTCAAAGTACTGTCACAGATTTCCATGGCAGCAGTATGTGAAAGTAGGCGCTGTTCTTCGCCAATTTGGCTACACCGTCGTAGCCCTCCATGGTTGTCTCAGAACAGAAATTCAGGTATATATATATAGCATAGGTACGGTAATAGATATAACCCCTAGCCGCACAGTTACGTGGTAATAGACACAAGTCAAGTAACTCTTAAATCCTAAAGGAAGTTATCTATTTATGAATCCATGTCTCTCTATATTTATATATAGCAGCCCCTCTTGAACTGGGTTTGGGCTTAATCCATCAAAAGTAGACTAGGTATATTCCAACAGTCATAAAGTTGGCGTTTTCATTAAAATGTTTTGATTTCAATTTGTGGTTTTCTTCAGACTCCATTATCTATTCGAGCCTTGTTCAAGGACCCCTGTATAAGGCTGGCAGCAGAGGTATCAAAGGTACTGATAGAACTTGCCAACAGCATAAAGAACCGCCGCCACTGCTCGCTGGAAATACTCTCCGATAATCTTCATGAAGCCTTACAAGACCTCAACAGCGCTATAAAGTCACAACCTAAGCTCTTCCTAGGCTCTGACGCCGACGCAGCAGCAAAGAAAAAGCCCGGGAAGAAGAACTCATCATCAGGAACAACATTATCAAGTGTTAAAACTGATTCCTCTGCCTTACTTGAATGGAAGAACAAAAGAAGTAGAGCTGAGCAATCCAAAGAATCATCAGATAGAAAGGTTTTGAGGCACCAATTGAGTAAAATCGCCATTACTAGCCTTGAGTTCTCTGAGGCTCTTCCTTTCGCTGCTTTTGCTTCGTTGCTTGTGGAGACCGTGGCAAAATTGGATCATGTGATAGAGGAAGTTGAAGAACTGGGGAGATTAGCGAGCTTCAAAGAGTACAGACCTGATGATGATGAGATTGTAATCACTTGTGAGAAGCCTCGAGTTGATGTAACTCAGAACCATTTACCATCTCATGGAGTAGATTAGTTTAGAAAGACCTTAGCTAGGAAGTGTAATTCTTTTAGGGACATGAACAACGATGATGATGATAAAGGTGATAATGAGTTTCAAATATATGGATAATTATAAATCTCTCTACTGTTTGAATTTCTCCATAAATTGTAAGATGATGTAACCAGATTTAGCTAATCTGTTAGTCAAGGGAAATTGTATATCACAGATGCCATCAGAAAACAAAACTAGAAAAAGCACAAGCTGCTAGTAGTAATGTGAAAAACTTGGCCACATTATTTGAACTTACTCATTACAGATTGGACCATAAATCCCTAGTTCCTACAACCTCATCAACAACAGGCCAATCAGATTCGGAATTACAAATCCAACAATCTAGTTTGCAAGCTATTATATGATACTGTATCTACTTCTGATTCAATAGGGGATTCGAGCAAGTATTTGTACTTAGTGCCAGTAATCATATAGCCTATGAACTCATCAATGGAATATGAACGTGGGTATAGCTATTAGATTCACTTCATTGATGACTTTTTCAAGATATTCATGGATTTATCCTATTAATTACAAAATTTCTGTATTTGTATAAGTAAAATGAACTACAATTTAGCACCGAGCTGAAAAGCTTTTCAATCAGAATGGGGAGCGGAGTGAAAAACCTTTACATGTTATGTTAGCACCAGCGGTATCAACTTAAATATAGGATATCTTTTTATTGCTTCTCTGCCATTTAGTTTTTTGAACTATGCTTTTCAGAGAGCTGCATGTTTGATCAATACTTCCTGGTTATAAAAGCCCGATAATTAAATTACGTGGTTTAAGAAAGTGATTAAAATTAGTTAAAAATAATAAGAATTTCTATAATAAACTTTTTTCTCTCAAGCATGCCCTTATTTATGAGGGGTAAGTAAGTGAGAGAAATAGAATAAATAAAAGTATTACCAACCTTTTAATTAATGTAATACACATAATTAATGATGTACAAACATTTAAAAAAAGTCATTAAATGTTTAGACAACTTTTATCAGACTTTTATAAAAACGATCAAAATAATTTAAATTTTAGACTTTAATAAAAAAAAGCGGAGGGAGTACCAGGCCACTTCCCTTCTCAATAGTTAATCTTCTTTTGGAAAGGCTCACATTAAGTGTATGTTTGGCCTGAAGTTAGGGTGAGCCTAAATTGAGTTCCAACTGTTAAAAAGTTAGTTTGAGCCCAAACTTTTGGAATAGCTTTTGAAAAAAAAAAAAAAAACCCCTCTTCTGTTTCAAAATTAGCTTTAAAGTTAAAGCAACTTTTTTTTTTTTTTTGCTTTCAATGTCGCGTTGTCTCTTCTCCTTTTTCTAGTTTTTGTTCTAGTCTCTCCCGTTTTTGTATGCACATGGTTGGATTTAGTTACATCTCAAGCTTCAAGCCCGCAATCAATTCTATTAAACAAGGGTGATTAACAAATTAATTTTTTACTAACAAATTTTTGATTGAGATGATAAACGGCTTAATCCTTTAAGGAAAAAAATATAAGTTCAAATTTTAAGAAATATACTTGTTGGGAGAAGCAAAAATTCTTTGTGCTTACTCCTGTAAAAGAGAAATCATTTATCAAATAAAATAACATACTAATTTTATTAAAAATAAAAATATCAATTTTATGTATATTTAAATTTATTTTTATTAAATAATAAAACTTATTACATTCTTTCACCATTGCTGATAAATTTTGAATGAATAAAATATAATAAATATTTCACAATAATACATTAACTCTTTTTTTTCATATATTAATTTTCAAATTACACACATATAATACAGAGTATATTGTTATAAATTTAATATCATTTTCAGTCATTTTATATTTAAACTTATTTTTTCAATTATATTATTCAAACAAAAACATAAATTATATTACACTAATTAAATTGACTTCTTTTTTGTCTCAAGGATATATCATCATGTCCTTTGAGTCTTCCGGTTTATGATGCCCTTAACTACTTTTCTAGTTAGACACGCTAATTAACTTCTAGCCCAACTTCAATTTACAAAAGTTAATTGAAATAAGTCATTTACAGAAACCTTAATTCAAACAAACGTTGGCTTTGGCTGCTCATGTTTTCCTTCAATTAGACCCTTTCACCCTAAAAAAATTTCATTCAAATCAGTTGAGTGTTTGTTTCTAGGCTACTACAATTTGCAAGAGTCATTTTTTGCTTGCCTTTGCTATTGGTTTTTTTTTTTTTTTTTTTTTTGGGTCCAAAAACCTACCGCCTCAATCAAATTAGTTTCCTCACAATCTCTCCCACCTCCACTTTCTCCAATAACTCATGAAATGTTCCAAGTCAAAATTTAGTCCCATTATTTAATTCTGCTTCTACTTTGAACTCACAAGGTGCATGTCCTGCCAATTTTTCAAACTGAATGACCTTTTCCAGCTTCTGAATGTCAACTTAATTAGCACTAATCCACCTTCAACTAAGATCAAGCTTAAGTTGGTTCGCTCATAATCTGGCTGTTAAAATTTTGGTTTGTTGTCGTTTGTTATCTCTGCACTTAAATCATTAAAAATACGGTTAAGGGTCAATTTTGTCTTGAAAGTTTTCACTAAGGGGTAATTTTGTCCCGAAATTTTTTCGAGAGGCAAATTTGCCCCGGAAGTTCTAAAAAGAGAGCAATTTTGCCCTGACCGTTATCTCAGTTAATTTTGACCATTAATTGACTAAATATGCTGAGCTGACAGTCCAAATATCATCCACATCATTTTTATTAAGGTGTAAATTTGCCCAAGAAGTTTTAAGTCTAACTTTGAAAAAAAAATGAAATATATGACACATAAACTTCCGAACAAATTGACATCTTAACAAAAATGATATGGATGATATGTGAACTGCTAGCTCAGCATATTTGGTCAACTAATAGTAAAAATTAACTGAGATAACGATTAGGGAAAAATTGTCTTTCAATGAAAACTTTCGTAACAAAACTTCCCCTCAATGAAAATTTATGGGATAAAATTGCCCCTTAAACCTTAAAAATAAGCAACAAAGGCCTGAGAGGTCAGAGAATGCTAGAAAAGAGATGACACTGAGGCTATAGTTTTGGGTTTTGACTTTTACCATAGTTTTGCCTTGATATTACCTCTATGAGAATAATGAACCACATATATTTGAATAAAATAAAAGAATAAATAAAGTACATATAATTCATTCAGGAACAAAAACTTTTTTAATGTGAATTGAAGTAGGATGCCATGTTCTCTAACCCGGACCGGCCCGGAAACCGGCGACCCGGGCACTAAACCGGTCCGGTTCGGTGACCCGGTCCGGGTCAACTTTTTTAATTTTTTTTTTATTTTTATTTTTTTAAAAAAAAATTTCCTTTAGAATTTCATACTATAAGCCTAAAATATTCTATTTTTCACCGGTTTGGTACCGGTTTAGCTCCGGTTTGACTCCGGTCTGACCCACTGACCCTTGACCCAGTACCCCGACCGGTTCACTGACCGGTCCGGGTTTAATTACCTTGGTAGGATGTGACTTGGCTTATTATGACTAGAGATCACGATGCATTGAATGTACAATTTCAACAAAATCAACATTCTATTCTATTAATCATTCCCCAAAGTCAACATTGTTCGGCGTCCAAGCTTATGCATATGGCTTATTATTAATTTCACCTTCAGCAGTCAACGTTTGTGCTACAAAAAAGTAATACTATGAGCACCACAACTTGTGTGCACCCAAAGGCTCAACGAATAGACTACTACTCCCTTGGGTTATTAATATCATATCTTTAACTAATTTAGATAGATTAAGAACATTAGTAAAATTAGTTATTTGTTAAAAATGCGTATTGATTTTCCTAAAGTACCCCCATAAATGATTTACAATGAAGCTATCCATTGATGCAAACTCTTTTAACATGTGCAATCAATAGAGATAATTTATTTAAAAAAAAATGAAATTTTATATTTAGAATCAAATTCAATTCTCAACTAACTCTTATATGAAAGAAAGAAAGTAGCCATAATACATCCTACATATTCATCCATTGAGTTGCGTAGTGCAAAGTAATGAAATCAGAATGTGACTTTCCCATTACTAAATAATAATGGAGGATCTATCTAAAATCAAACAAGCTGGAATGCCCATAAGTTGACTTATGTGAACTTGGCACTTAGAAACCGAAAGGAATATACAAACAGCGACAGGGATAAGGTTGTTCTATCCCCCCGTTTTCCCCATGAAAGAATTTCCATAGCTTCTTCTATCATTGCAATCCCAACATCTACTTCTTCGTCTTTTTATTCCTTTTTGGATTCATTTTATTGTCAAAGTTTAGCACTGTCATGCATTTATAGAGATTAGATGTGTGCCTGTGCATTGCTCAAAATCCAAAATAATGATGTTAATGCTAACGGAGATATGTACAATGCCATACTAAAGCCTCACATTGAACAGTATAGGATGTTATAGAGTATTTTTATAATTAAGTAGGTTGCTTCTTCCACCTCAGTACTAAGGTTCTGGACGAGGTTTCTTGTTCTTGGTAACAATCAACTGGCATCAAAGTAAGTTTTAAGAAAGTTTGGGGATCAAATAGACATAACATGTTTATAGCTTATAAATAGCGTGACTTGTTAAAATTTTTATATCTTACTATAATAAGAGTGTGTTTGGAATAGCGGTAGGAAAAATGACTTATTGTGATTCTGACTTATTAAAAATGACATAAAAAAAGTCAATTTTTGATTCGTGATTTATGTTTGGATGAGCGATTGAATACGTGATTTTTTATAAGTCAAAACATGTTTGGATTAGCGATTATATAAGTGCGTTTTTAAAAGTAAAAAGTTGAAGGGCATTTGTATATTCTTCAAATTTTAGATAGATCATATATGCGATATCCAACAGTAACATATCATCTGACCCAGGAATATATTTGAAAATGCAAACGTGTAACTTCAGAGATGAAGTCCAAACTAAGAATGAAATTTCAGAAATTATAACAGCATAAACAAATTGTGATTCACTCTATTATGGCACTAGATCAAATAACTCCCAATCTAGAATTTCAATGGCCACAATTGTGGTACGAGGTCCAAATGTAAGTGACGTTGAGCTCAAAAAACCAAATAACTTGGCAAATTACATAATTTCACAAAAAACTATTACCTAACTAATTGGGATCATAAATTCCATACAAGTTGATATGTAATCATATCACGAATGCGATTCATTCTGGTTGAAGATGTCGCAGCAATATTGGACGAGGAAGCCGCATCATCTACAATATTATTATCTTCCTAAGCTACATTGGCACTTTCTGCTGCGCCAAAATTAACATCACTCTGAGAATTTCTCCTAATAAAGTTATGAATAGCCATAGTTGCCACAACTAAGCAGACTTGCATTTGGTATGTGTATTTGCGCATTTTTTGCAATAATTCAAATCTATTCTTCCACACGCTAAAAGTCCTTTCAATAGTTGACCTCAAACTGAAATGATAGTAATTGAAGGTCTCTTTAGCATTTGCCAAACCAGGTCGACGCTGAAATTCTGCCAGGTGATAATGCTGACATCTGTAGGGATCAAGATACCCAACTGGTGTGGGATATCCAGTGTCGACCAAATAATATTTGCCTAATAAATGTCTCAAATCATTTTGAAGGTGTTAGATTAAGCAAAGTGCGCACTGAAAGTAATTAAACTGCATGGGACGAAAATATACCTGTAGGTGGATGAGGGAAATTTTGGGCTGGATTTGAGACAGCAGCTTCAAACACACGAGCGTCATGTGCAGAACCTTCCCAACCCGCCAACACGAACGTAAAACACATATCCCAATCGCATACAACCATTACATTTTGTGTTGTATATCCTTTTCTCCCGATATATCTTTCTCGGTTGGGACCAGTGATCACACACTTGATGTGAGTTCCATCTATGGCTCCAATGGCATCCTTAAAGTAGGGATAATAGCGAGGATCGTCGAGTATTTTTGGGTGGCATCCTTTGAATTCGAGATTAGAGGGTATGTGATGCGATCCAAAAAGTTGTGTCAAATTCAAGCGATCCTTTGCAAATACCAAGTGGACCAATCACAAGAGCAAGAGCCAAACAAATCAAGGAAGCGTTAAATGGGCTAGTGCAAGGTACTTGGACAAAGCAAGTAGCAATTGGATCAAATCTGGACAAAAATGCTGAAAACGTCACTAACTTCATATGGGCTGCAAATGGAGATATTGATCAAGTTTTGGGCTTGCAAACTTGAAACTAAGGAGCTTGGACCAAGTACTACACATGGGAGGCTCATTTGGGCCTAAATAAGCACATTTTGAGCCTTAATTTGCTGATTACATTTTCTTGAAGTTAGGTGTGCGAAAATCAACAAGGAGTTGGTAGCAGATTTGACTTTTGGTTTCTTTAAGCATTTGTATTTGAGTTTTCAACTTTCTTCTAGATTGTATTAGAATTTTGTGTTTATTGTATTAGATTTTTAGGTTTCCTAGCACATGGTTTTACAATTTGTATTTTCTATGTTCAGATTTGCACCTACTACAATTAGGTTCCTATAAATACTTGGTGCTTCTTCATTTGTAAGACAATTGAGATTTGAATCATAAATGAAAGTTGCACTTCTGCACTTTGTTTCTTGAGAGTGGATTCTCTCTAAGGGTTCTTTTTAGAACTAACAAACTTATCAAGGCTTGATCAACCTTGTGGCGTTTTCCAACACTTCGGGTCCTTGTTCTTTCGTGTTTAAGGGTTCAAGTGGATCGTCGATCTGTGTTTAGCTTTCTTGGGGTGTGTATATTTCAGAATTGGTTGTGGGTTCGTGGGATCTTCCCTTGTGGTATAGGAACCTAATTGTAGTAGGTGCAAATCTGAACATAGAAAATACAAATTGTAAAACCATGTACTAGGAAACCTAAAAGTCTAATACAATAAATACAAAAGTCTAATACAATCTAGAAGAAAGTTGAAAACTCAAATACAAATGCTTAAAGAAACCAAAAGTCAAATCTGCCACCAACTCCTTGTTGATTTTCGCACACCTAACTTCAAGAAAATGTAATCAGCAAATTAAGGCTCAAAATGGACACCCTAGACCATACAAGCTGCAATGGTTGAATGAATGTGGGGAAATTAAAGTTGATAAGCAAGTTTTTGTTTCTTTTTCAATTGGCAAATATTGTGATGAAATATTGTGTGATGTTGTTCCTATGCATGTTGCACATATACTTTTAGGAAGACCATGGGAGTTTGATAGAAAAGTCAAGAGGGATGGGTTTACAAATAGATATTCTTTTGTAATGAACAGCAGACCTGTGACTCTTGTTCCATTGACTCCAAAACAAGTATATGAGGATCAACTTAAGATGAAAAGAGAGAAAAATGAGAGAGAGAAAAGAAAAGAGAGTAAAAAAGAGAGAAAATCTGAAAGTTCAAAAAAAGAAATCTAGAGAAAGGAAATGAGTGAAGAGAGAAAAGAAAAGAAGAAAATGAGTTTTTATACAAAAGAGAGTGAAGTAAGAAGTGCTTCTCTGGATGAAACACACTTGCTACTCCTTGTTTACAAGGAATCCTTTTTGAACACTAATGACATTAACTCTTCTTTTCCTAGTGTTGTTGGTTCTTTGTTGCAGGAATTTGATGATGTGTTTCCTGAAGAAACTCCACCAGGTTTACCATCTATTAGAGGAATTGAACACCAAATTGATTTCATTCCTGGAGCAACAATTCCTAATAGGCCAGCATATAGAAGCAATCTTGAAGAAACAAAAGAGCTACAAAAGCAAGTGAGAGAACTCATGGCAAAGGGGTATGTTAGAGAAAGTTTAAGCCCTTGTGCAGTTCTAGTGCTTTTAGTTCCAAAGAAAGATGGAACTTGGAGGATGTGCATTGATTGTAGAGCCGTCAACAATATCACTGTAAGGTACCGCCATCTTATTCCTAGATTAGATGATATGCTTGATGAATTGCATGGTTCTATTGTCTTTTCTAAGATTGATTTGAAATCTGGGTACCATCAAATTAGAATGAGAGAAGGGGATGAGTGGAAAACTGCTTCCAAAACCAAACATGGATTATATGAATGGTTAGTTATGCCCTTTGGGTTAACTAATGCACCAAGCACTTTCATGAGATTAATGAACCATGTTTTGCGTGCTTTCATTGGGAAATTTGTTGTGGTTTATTTTGATGATATTCTGATTTATAGCAAGAATTTAGATGAGCATTTGAATCATTTGCATTGTGTTCTTGATGTTTTGAGGAAAGAAAAACTGTTTGCAAATCTGAAAAAGTGTGATTTTTGCATGGATAAACTTGTTTTTCTTGGTTTTGTGGTGAGTGCTAAAGGAATAGAAGTTGATGAGGAAAAGATACGAGCTATAAAAGAATGGCCAACACCTAAAAGCATAACTGAGGTGAGAAGTTTTCATGGTTTGGCTAGTTTTTATAGGCGATTTGTGAAGGATTTTAGCACACTTGCTGCACCACTCACTGAGGTCATTAAAAAATCTGTTGGTTTTAAATGGGATAAAGCACAAGAAGATGCATTCATTGGCCTTAAGGAAAAATTGTGTTCTGCACCTGTGTTAGTATTGCCTGACTTTAGCAAAACTTTTGAGATTGAATGTGATGCATCTGGAGTTGGGATAGGAGCTGTTTTAATGCAGGAAGGAAAGCCAATTGCCTATTTTAGTGAAAAACTAAATGGAGCAGCCTTGAAGTATCCAACTTATGACAAAAAGCTCTATGCGCTTAAAAGAGCATTAGAGAATTGGCAGCACTACCTTTGGCCAAAACAGTTTGTAATTCACACTGATCATCAATCCTTGAAGCATATTAAAGGTCAAGGTAAGCTGAACAAGAGACATGCAAGGTGGCTGGAATTTATTGAGACATTTCCATATGTCATCAAATACAAGAAAGGTAATGAGAGTGTGGTTGCTGATGCATTGTCTAGAAGGTATACTCTTCTTTCAACTCTTAATACTAAGTTGCTTGGCTTTGAATATATCAAGGAGTTGTATGCAAATGATGCTGATTTTACTGAATTGTTCCTTGAGTGTGAAAAGAAAACATTTGCTAAATTTTATAGAGTTGATGGGTACTTGTTTAAAGAAAATAGATTGTGTGTGCCTCAATGTTCATTGCGTGAATTGCTTGTTAGAGAAGCACATGGGGGAGGTTTAATGGGTCACTTTGGTGTGAAAAAGACTTTGGATGTTTTGCATGAGCATTTCTTTTGACCTAAAATGAAACGTGATGTGGAAAGAATTTGTGCTAAATGCATAACATGTAAAACGGCTAAATCTAGAGTCTTGCCACATGGTTTGTATACTCCTTTACCTGTACCTAGTAAACCTTGGATTGACATATCAATGGATTTTGTTTTGGGTTTGCCTAGGTCAAAAAGAGGAATGGATTCCATATTTGTGGTTGTTGATAGATTTTCTAAAATGGCACATTTCATTGCATGCCATAAAACTGATGATGCCACATACATTGCTGATCTGTTCTTTAAAGAAATTGTGAGGCTTCATGGCGTCCCTAAAAGTATTGTTTCTGATAGGGATACCAAATTCTTGAGTCATTTTTGGAGATTTTTGTGGGGAAAGCTTGGTACTAAATTGTTATTTTCTACTGCTTGTCATCCACAAACTGATGGACAAACTGAAGTTGTTAACAGAACCTTATCACAATTACTCAGAATTGTGATTCAAAAGAACTTGAAAAATTGGGAAGATTGTTTCCCATTCATTGAATTTGCATATAACAGAAGTGTGCATTCATCTACTGATTATTCTCCTTTTGAAATAGTATATGGTTTTAATCCACTAACTCCTTTGGATTTATTACCATTACCTATTGATGAGAGAGCAAGTCTTGATGGGAAAAAGAAAGCTGAAATAGTGCAGCAACTTCATCAGCGTGTGAAACAGCAAATTGAAAAGAAAAATGAAAATTATGCATCCAAGGCCAACAAAGGAAGAAGGCGTGTTCTTTTTGAACCTGGAGATTGGGTGTGGGTGCATATGAGAAAAGAAAGATTTCCAGCTCAAAGAAAATCAAAATTAGCTCTAAGAGGAGATGGTCCATTTCAAGTTCTTGAAAGAATAAATGATAATGCTTACAAAATTTATTTTCCTGGTGAGTATTCTGTTAGTGCTACTTTTAATGTAGCTGATTTATCTCCTTTTGATGTAGGTGAAGATTCGAGGACGAATCCTTTTAAGGAGAGAGGGAATGATGCGATCCAGAAATTTGTGTCAAATTCAAGCGATCCTTTGCAAATACCAAGTGGACCAATCACAAGAGCAAGAGCCAAACAAATCAAGGAACGTTGGATTAAAACATACATAATATATATCCAAAATTTGCATTGTTGGTCTAGTAAAAACAAAAGAACAAGCATGCATACAATAAACACTAAACTATTTTGCCATAAAGTTCAGATCATGATGGTGTCATCCAATGAAAACCATATCGATAGTCAAGAACAAAATCCGTAGCGACTCAATCAAGGGTCGTAACCATATAACGCAGCCACGCAATCAAGGAATCCTTGTTCCGCTTAACAAGTGAGAAAAACGTGTCCCGACTAGTCTTGTCCATGATCAGCTTGATACAGCGGACTTGAAAGTCCTCATCTTCTTGCACTTCTTCCAGCTCAAGCAGGTCTGCAATAGCAGCATCAATACTCCTTGTTTGAATCTCACTTATGGTTACAGATCTACTTTTCGATGCTTCTGCCATGAAACTAACCGCATCCACAATTTTCTTGGCCGCTGGTATCTTCTGCTTCTTTTTCTTCCCGGAGTGATCAAATCGTTTCCGCTTTCCCCGACTTCTGGAATTAGTTGGAACAGAGGATGCGCTTGGATCAGAGGGTGGGGTTTGAGTTGATAACCCAACGCTCGCTAGCTCATCTGTCACTCCTATGTTAATTGCTGGGTTAACTCCAAAATTCTCGTCCTCGCTGTTCCCTGAACCTTCCTCCTCATCCATAGTAGGTCAGTACACATCTTCTTCCTCTACATCTTGTGTCTGTGTCTCTATGAATGATGGATTAAAACCATCCTCGCCTGTTGTCACGACGTCCTTGAATATAAGCCTCAATTCTCTTTCATTCTTGAGGGCTGAATGGCGAAACTTTCTAACCTGACATTTGCGCTGCCACCACTTGGCCGAAGCAACGACATCTCCGGTTCCAGGCTCTCGGCCTACATCGGTCTCTTTTATTAACGCATCCCAAGTCCTTAAATCCTTTCTTAACATATCGAACTTATTTTTTAACTATTTCTTCTCATATGCTTTCCCAGTTTTCTCGTTGAATGTAGCGATAATAGCTTCCCAACCGTCTTTCGAAAAAGACAGCCCTCGCCGTTCTTTTTTTAGGATTTGGTCAACCATGGCGTAGACAAATATCTCAGTGGACACATCATCCCATAATGCTCTGTCATTCATCTTTCTATGAAAAAGTTTAACTTTACAGTGTAGACTATGAACATGTCACTGATAGCATTTTCATGAAGCAACCATGCAAGAGAAGCAATAGAAGTCATGGCATGTAAAAGCAATACAAAGTTTATGACAAAAAAGAAAAAGAACATGATATACAAATGGACATGCATCGAATTCATTATTGCTTAGACTTTTAGGGAGATGTTAATTTTGTCTTCTCCCACTAACTTGTCACAAGCACGACGAACAAGTCTGTTTGGGACATACACAAGTGTAGAAGAAAGGCAAACTGAAAGTGTAATAGGAAAGAAGTGAGATCAATAGCATTTTTACCATATATGATATAGTGATAATTGTTGGCTAAGTTAACATGAATATCATTTTCAACCAGCTGCCTCTTCCATATAAACCTTAACTCTAAATTTTCAAAATCATTTCATACCATAAAAATACATTGATCAAACATTGAATCTATTCCAATTAACTCATTTAAAAAGATTCAAATATTAATAGTTGAAACTTGTTGGAGTTTCAAACTGTCCATAAATCCTAACTTTCAAAACTGTATATAAGAACCGTCCATAACATCGCAGAAGATTGGAAACAATCCCCCAACCAGTTCAACTCCATATCCAAGTTATTAATTCAAGTATTAGATAAATGTGGATGACATATAGAAGAACCAATATGATGCAAACTTTTTAAGCCTTGTTGGTGCAAACTTTTTAAACCAATATGACTTTGAAATCTGAATTCCTTTAAACTTTGAAATCTGAAATCTGAACTCCTGTTTTTTGATAGATCCTAGGGATCTATAGGTTTTAGACGTAAAAGAATAAGAAAAGAGTTTGGAGGAGGGATGTAGTAGAGGGGGAAGAATGCTTAGAGCCAGAATATGAATTCTAAACCCAATAGAAGTGATTTCTGCAAAATACTTTTTTCCCTTTTTCTGAAACATAAAGATAATGCATATTTATATCCTAAGCGACTCCCCTAAAGATTAACTTCAGCCAACATAACTACATAACTGCTAGTCCACTACTTCCTACCACTAGACCACTACTTGATAACTAACTCCACATTAACAAAACATGATGTAAAACATAACATAATGTAAATGTCATGTCTAAACTACGACCTAACAAGACATCCCATTTCAAATGTTTCCTTCTACTATAGACCGGTAAAGGACGTGGGATCCTATCAATTTTCTTCAATTGAAAAATTTAGTTATAATGTTAATGTAAAAAATTTAAAAAACACACTACATTGACAAGCAGAGGCAGAGCTTCTTTACAACGTCGAAGCAGAGCAAGCAATGCGTTATATGCTATAGACCAAACAAAACAGGGAAAAGAAACAGAGGCTTCAATCAGCTAATGATATCACAGTTAAACTTCAATCCGCAAGAAACATATGCATTATAATGTTATTGTAAAAAATTAAAAAAACACAAGCAACTACAACTCGGCAAGCAGAGGAAGAGGTTATTTATAACTGGGAAGTAGAGCAAGCAATGCCTTCGTCTATAAATCGAACGAAACAGGGAAAAGAAACAGAGGCTTCAATCGGCAACTTCAGGAACCAATGGCATTATCACACAAAACGAAAAACAGAACACACCTAGCCACCACCAGAAAATACAGATCGGCTTTCGTTCAGAGCAAGTTGTGAAGCTTACCTTGAAAATGCAGGGAGGAACCGACAGCACGGAGCAGACCAGACTCGCTGACGGACGACCGGAGGAGAACTTTGCAACACCACCGTCTACACTGGCCGAAAATGCCAAGAAACAACAAATCCACCACCGTGTGTGAACAAATTGGCTGACCTAACACCGCAAGACACCGCCGCAGTTCACCTCCACCAATGGTCCACCTTAGACTGCAAATCGGAAGCTCACCGCTAACTCCAACTACCAGCCACACCACCGCAACCACTAGACTCGGCTTTAATTGCACCAACAACACCACTTCACCAAGTTTCAGACGCCGAGCGAGAGAGGGACGAGGTTTGGAGATCGAGAGAATGGTTCGATCGGAAAAGTGAAGAGAAGAGGGAGAGAAACTGATGCAGTTGCAGGGGCATTAAATACCCATAATAACGGTAATAAATCGTGGGTCAAAAAAACGCATCTTGTTTTCAAAAATAAGCCTCAACTTTAGGCTTATGAATAAGTCATCTCAGTTGGGCTTTTTTTTTTTTAGCAAAAACGCTGTACCAAACACTTACAAAACGGGTTATATTTTTATTTGGGCTTTTTGTGCTGAAAATGGACTTATTTGGCTACTTAAGTGATCCCAAACACTCCCTAATAAGGATTAAGGGTCACTTTTGTCGCAAATAAGCTATGTGCATTCGGAAGTTTTTTTTATTTAATATTACTCAAAAAGGTTAAAAATTAGCAGTATCACCCCAATCATAAAAACAAACGCTGGTCATTAATATGTTTTAGAGCAACATTGCTCATATTTTAACACGTTCAGACGATGTGTTGAGTGAAAAAAATTCCAGATACCCCAGTTCCTATGACCCTTAACCTTAATAATAATGTTTTGATAATGATTCACGGTGGCTTTACAAATCGATGTCCATAACAATTCTGCTTCACTGTGCGACCCCAGAGAAGGAAAAAAAAGGTAAAAAAGCAGGGAATCATTTATATTTGTTTTGGAATTTTCATTTCCACAATACATAAATCAGAAATTGTCGTTTTTACCATCCCATCAATCTGAACGCAAATATCGGGGGTTAGTGACTTTGATCAGAAAGCTAAAACGATTGTTATATAAGCCTGGACCACCCAAATCAAAATATATACTCCCTCCGGTCTTAATTATAAGACAAAATTGACTTTTTTAGAGAAATTAAGAAAACCAATTAAATCACTTTAGAATATTTATATTTATATTTTTTTCTTCAAACTAATTAATTTGACTAATAAACTGATATATAATCTAAAGATACTAAAAATATAAATACTCTAAAGTGATTTAATTGGCTTCCTTAATTTCTCCAAAAAAGTCAACTTTATCTTATAATTAGGATCGAAGGAAGTGTATATATATATATATCAATAGTAACCAAAGAACATACAAGGGTTTGGCTCCTATTGCCTTTTCACAAATTGGAAAGAAAAAAAAAATTGGCAATACATGCATGCAATCTTATCATTGATTTGACAAATTTAAATCCTATACCACAAGCGGGAAAAAACATATCATTGTTAAAGTCGGAGGAAAAAACAAAAAGCAACAGCTTAGATACCCTAGATATAAACTAATGATTGATGATGATATAGGAACTTGTATTCACTTTTTCCCCTTCAGGTGCAGAGAAGCCAAAGCTTTATATAATTACTTCTCTGCATTTTGTTTAAAAACTAAGGTGTATTCACCTGCATTAAGTGATCAGACAACTTATATATGAACATTTCAAATTTTATCACGTCATGTCTGTCTCAATACTGCGACCTGTCAATGTCTATTATTTGCTTGACTATTAATGAAATTTACAAAATTCAGATGAAAAATAAACCTGAGACTGAGAACATACTATATCCTGAAATAGAAACTTTTCCCTCTATTAAGATTTGATACGAAATGATTGTTGGAAAACTGTGCTTTTTTCTCAATCCTGAACTTAAAAAGCATGGATTATTGTTGTACCTAATTACACAAGATCTCTTTCGCAAAATCCCACAAACTAATAATGACATGCGAATATATCACAAAAAAGTAAGTATAACTAAAGCAAGGCTTTAGTTTTGGTTTCTGTTTTTTGTTTTTCACTTTAACCCTTTTAGCTTTTGGTAATACATCAGCAAGATATTCCACTAATTACCCCAAGATTTTGATTGAGCAAACAATCACTTGTTGGTCTCATAAATGGTGGTTTGAAGGGAACTTTACTGCCTTCATAACAACTACAAGTGATTGTTTGCTCTTTCATTTGCTGTGATTATTAACAAAAGTCAAGGGCAATCTCTACAACATGTTGGATTGTATCTTTACAAGTCCGTCCTTACATATAGCTAGTTACATGTTGCATTGTCCAGAGTTAAAAGCATGAAAGGTTTGAAGATAATTGTGAGTGATAATGACAGTGCGGACAAGAGGATTACAAGAAATATTGTGTACTGAGAAATATTCAAAAATGTTAATTAGTAATAGCAGAACTATTAACATCATACTGTTCTTCCATTCTACATAGGATATCATTAATTATGGTATGTTTAATGTATGAAAGACAATGATTCAAATTAACTGAAATAAGCATTGAATTGTTCAAAAAGTAAGGGGAGCACAAGCTAGTTTTCAAGAAGAGAATTTGAGGGAGGGAGGAATGAGTTCTGATATGTTCCAAAATAAAGGAAAAATCATTGATCACTTTTCTGAAATTACTTTTGGTGACGCAATCAGTGAATAAAAAGAAAAGTTAAAGTTATTTAGTCTGAGTCAGTAATGACGTGAAAGAAACTTGACGGTACTGACAGCCCCAAGAAAGAACCAATTCCCGCTCTAATACTTTGACCCCATGGCAAGTAGGTGACTCATATTTCACAGGATTGAGGTCAAATCTTATTATGCCCCAGGAATATATAAATATATTTGCAAGTGTTTTTTGAGTTATGAAACTGCATCAAACTTTTTTTTTTTATATAGAATAAAATCTAGGTGAGCTGAGTTTTGGGGCTCACTAAGGTTAATACATGTCTTTAAACTTAAGGGCGCTTATAGAGGTAGGTACTTATATATTGCTCACCAACAATGTTTTCACGTCAACCATAAAATTTGAACTCATAACTTTATGGGTTATAAATCAACTCTTTATTAATCAGATCAACCTTTATTAGTACGGCACAGAACTTTTGGTAACATCCTTCGTGTGAACTGGTTAATGTGGTGGGCCACTAACTTTGGAATTTTGGGGTGCACAGTGCACACGAGGCAAGCAATCTCAAACTTTCGGTGTATCATGTATTTGTGTGCTGATTCCCTCGACTAATAATATCTATATATATGATTGGTGCCTTTGATTTTAGTCTGCATTCCCACTTTCTTCTTTTGTTAATTTGTAGCTATTTCAGTCTCTTGCTGGGCATTCACAATACTACAAGAGGTTCCACCTCTAGGATTTCTGTCAAGTCTTTTAGATTTGTTCTCTCATTCTTTTTCCGTTAAGAGCATTTCAGGGACCTGAATATTAAGGTAGCCTTCCACTAGAGACCTTGAATTTCTCGAAGACCATGATTCTGACATATAATGAGGTATTTTACTTGACTCTTGACAAAAAACACAAAAAGATTACATTTTTGGACCTTCCACATTTTTATCACATGTTCACCGGCTACTTAGCAGCACTTCAAATTGTATTCTTTTTCTCTTTCTCTTTCTGAAGTTTTGGGCTTCTGTGAGGGTGAGTTTCCCTTTCTTTGCCTTTGGTTTTGTGGGTTCTTTCTTCAAGTGAGATAAAAGTAAGAAACAGAGAAATTTTCAATGGGAAGTGCCCCATTACCACCAGGTTTTCGTTTTCACCCAACAGACGAAGAACTGGTCGGATATTATCTAAAGAGAAAAGTAGAAGGGCTTGAAATAGAGCTTGAGGTTATCCCAGTCATTGACTTGTACAAATTTGATCCATGGGAATTGCCAGGTATTCTTAGATTTCATATTTTTATCATGTGCATTTAAAAAATAACAGTACTTGCACCAAACATATGAGGCATTGCAATTTATTTATTGTGCTTACCAGAATTGAACATGTGATGCAGAGAAATCATTCCTACCAAAGAGAGATATGGAGTGGTTTTTCTTTTGTCCACGAGATCGAAAGTACCCAAATGGATCACGAACAAATAGAGCCACCAAAACTGGGTACTGGAAAGCCACTGGAAAAGACAGAAATGTAGTGTGTCAGTCAACTCCCTTCACTGTTACAGGACATAGAAAGACCCTTGTTTTCTATCGTGGAAGAGCTCCACTTGGAGATCGAACCGAGTGGATCATGCATGAGTATCGACTCAAGAATGACTCTGATCACTCAACACCTAGTTTTCAGGTAAATTTATTACTTTTAGATACATGTATATAGGCCTTAGCTTGGCTGAAAACTTTGAGACTGAAGTTGGTTGTTTTATGGCAATTTGTAGGGTGGTTTTGCATTGTGCAGAGTGATGAAGAAGAATGAGAAGGCCAAGAGTTCACAGGAAGAACAAAAGGGTAAGACAGCAAGAAGTAGTTGCACCAGTGAGAATGAAGAAGCTTCAGTGAAGACTTCTCCACACCATGCAGCTCCAACAATGGCAGAGCCAGAGCAAGCTTCTTCCTTGGAGTCCATCAACCTTTCACATTTTGATGTCTCTCCTGAATTGATTCTAGACTCTTCCAAGGTATTGCGTTTCTTTTTCTTTTCTTTTTTGAATTATAGGGACAAACACTAGAGATCTAAGGTTACGAGCAGAATCGAATCTACGACCTCCCACTTACTGGGGCCTTTCATACCACTAGGTTATAAGACCTTTTGACAAGTATTGAGCTTCTAGTCTAGGAATAAAGGAAGAAGGGAACTTTTCAGGGATGTTTCTGAGTTCAGACTTCACTTGTTTACTCCTCTAACTCTGCAGGAGTACTCTCAAGTACAAGATGCCATGTCCGGGTACTATACACAGTACGACCTATCATGTTCAATGAATCCATGGCAACCATTCCTACCAACAGAAAATTCAACGTCTTCATCTTACACAAATGTAAATGGAGAAATTGAATTTGCTGAAGATCTCAATCAATTGGGCTACTTCTATGGAAATGAGCATGTGTCTCATGAAGACGGCTTTGATCAAATCAATTCATTCAGATATCCAAAACCGTTCTAAAAAGTTGCAATCTTTGCAGGCAAGACAATTTCAATGCCTTTGAAGGCCCAACCTTTGTGGGACTAAAACTTAAGTTAGATAAAGTTTCTTGGTGTTTCATTGGGGAGGGAGGTCTCTCTCTGAGACAACGCCTTTTAAAGTACGTCTTGGAGTAAAAACTATGTGCATGAGCATTCAATCCCTTCCTAAGGACTACATGTATCACTCCTATTGTTATAGTGTCTACTCTGGAAATAATCACTTTTATCTGCTCACTCAGCCATCTTATGAATCAATATCAATAAAATAAGCTAATATATAATGGAGAATTCTATATGTGCATACCCTTCTTGTCTGCCTACTGCTTATGGATTCATCATTACTGCATCTTGATGCTTAAATTTCTAAAGCTCAAAGTTGGAAGCAAAACTAACATGTACATTATGCATGCAAACAAATTGAAGTCCTAATTCTGCTTCAACTCGGTTTTCTCTTTAACAAAAAGAGCTAAGATGAAGTTGTTTACTTTCCGATTTGACAAGACATCACACTGTGCAGCTGCTTTGAGAAGCATCTAAAACTCATTATACCTGCTTATTCTTAAAGCCTAGCCTATATAAACTACAAGCTTCAAGGCATAAACATTTTAAACGATACCATAATTGAGCAGAAAAGCGGTTTCAATGTAATCATCAAGTAAGGCATCAAATAGCAGCAAGTATGAATATTTGTTACCCATTATGAAGTTCTAGATTTCTAGTACAAGCTAGCAATTTGGGGACTGCAAAAAACTTCAACTTCTTCAAGCGTAGCCCTAGACTCATCCCCAAAAAGAGATTCTTTTCCGTCTTCCCTCTTAGCATAAGACAATCCCAATCTAGATTTAGCTTGCCTTAGGTCACCAATACCAGAATTCGTATCAGGTCCTGCAAAACCACCCATAACTGGGGCCAAGGGGGGCCCAATGAGAAGCCCATCAGCCCCAAATTGTGGGCCCCCACGAGCATAATCAAACAGAGCCGCACCACTGCCACCAACCTTAGGCAAAACAATGGGTTGGCTTTGAGTAGCACCTTCAGGCCAATAAAACAAGAAAGCATCAAAAGTATCATAGTAATCATCAGTGCTTCTGTAGCCTTCAGGATTAAAAGCTCCAAACTTGAAAGACTTGTTTGTGTAGCCTATGATCACACATGGCCCTTTGAAGTCGCAGCATTCGTGAAATCTCGTCGCGCTAAACCCATTGATTGTGGCCCTATAGCAGCATTTGAGTTCCTTACCTGATCAATAATTAGAGAATTTTGAAGGTCAGACCTGCAAGTTTGAAACTTTGAGAGAGAGAGAGAGAGAGAGAGAGAGAGAGAGAGAGAGATGACCCTTCAAGAAAGTTTTGTTGAGAAGAGAAGGTGGGAAAGTAAGATCAAGGTCGTGGTACTTAATCTGAGGTTTGTCGTCAGGCTTGTTCTTGCCAATGTTCCAACCGAATAAGCTAGAAGGGGTGGTTCTCTTCCAGCCCTGTAATAATGCAGTGTTTGAGATACAAAAAGAAGAAGCCATTTGCTCGCATCCCCACCACCACTCTGACTTCCTCGCAACATCTTATCCTTTTCCAATTTCCACTCAAAGTATCTTTTTGAATCAATGTATAAAATCCCCGATCAAAAAAAAAAAAATCAATGTATAAAATCAGTTGGTAGCTGATCCAGAGGTTACATGTTCGAACCTAGGCGACTCTCTCTGTCTATCACATGCAATGCACGAGTATAATAAGCTGCTGAAAAAAACTTAAAAGGAAAAATGACAGAAAAATACTTGAAAATTATAAAACCCTAAATTAAGTATTTCTTATAAAATGGATTATGAATTGCTTATTAAGTATGATCATTACCTTATTGATTGTATGTAGCAAATTTAATTTGGAATTTTTTAATTTTCAGGTTTTTTTTTTATCATTTTCCAAAAAAAAAACTTAATTTGAACAAAATGTTATTAAGAAATTAAAGATTCAAATCCAAGTCATAAAAAAAGTAGAGACCAGAGAAAAGAAATGTAACAAAAAATAGAGGAAATGGATAAAAGGTCCGTGTTTAAACAACAAGATTTGATATGTTTTTACACACAAAAAATACTCATATTTTGAAAGATTTTACACACACAAAGTATAGTATTGAAAATTGACAAGCCCTGTGAATCATACATTAAGAGATAACATTTCAACGGTTCATCAATGACAAATTATTCCATAATATTGTAGGAAATTTTTGTGTAATTAAAGAAGCTAGTCTTGTAGATTTGACCCTTGTAATCTCTCAGTGTGGGAGATGACGGTATTCAGGTTTCCTTTTAAAAAAAAAAAAAAAAAAAAAAAAAAAAAAAAAAAAAAAAAAAAAAACCCCACATCCAAGTACGGTGTTGTTTAATTGTTTATAGGCTTAGGTTTGAACACCTAGTCCAGGTCAAAGTAACAAAGATTTTGTTACATGCGCTTATTAAATTCGTTGCATCCTATAGTACGCCCCTATTGGTATGCTCAAGGCCCAAACATCCTTGCAGGGAAGAGGAAAGAGAGGATATATCAAATTATCAATGAAATGTGTAGGTTGGAACAAACAGATATTAAGGATTCATATATACAAAAATATTAATAAACTTTTATAAAAAATATATCTAGCACTATAAATATTTTAAAGGAGTAAAAACACTTATACTCATTTAAGATAAAAACAAAAATGTCAACATTACTAAATATGATCTGACACCATTATATATTTATATGTAAAAAGAATGTGGACCCATTATAAAAAGTAATTGTGTTAAATCAAATGTTATAGTGCTGTCATTTTTGCTCTCATTTTAAATATTTATGAGCATTTTTTCATCTCCAAAAAATATATAATATTTGATATTTTGATAAAAATTTATGGGTATTTTTGCAAAAAAAAAAAAAAAAAAAATCATAAAAATTCTGAAGTTTCTTACTCGGCGGACGCCCTCAATTGCAGGACAAATACATGGATATATATCCCCACCAATGTACGCCAAAGTTTTTTTCTGCTACCTTGAAGGAAAATGGAAAAAGAACTTGAATGAAATCAACTTTAAGATGTTTTCTCATGATTTATTTCCTGAAACTTCTCTTTCTTAGGCTTATATTGTGATGGCAGCTTATTGACTCTAACATCAGCCATTCCTTTATTATTCTGCAGGACCCCCCAAAAGGAAGCAAAGAACAAGAATGATGAAAAAATGGATCGGATTCAACCGGGTGAAATGGAGGCTCACTGAGATAAGCAATCTTTTTCAGGCGTTAGAGATAGTTGCCGCGATGATTTCCAGATTCTGCCTTCAAGTGAAATGACCATAACAGTAACATCATCATGGAACTTCCTCCTCTCTCCTTGTGGAATATCCAGCAACTCATGCACTTCCATTCCTGCAACAGGACTCAAGATCATAATTGTCAAACTCTACTTGACAATCCACAATTCTATAAATTCTTCTGCTTATAACAAATTGTACATTATGAGCAAATAAACAAGCTTTGAAGTTGGCCAAACTCTACAAACCCTTGAGAGTATTCGGCCATCTGCATATAATACTTAACATTTCAAAGTTTAAAATTTAATCTCCTTAATGTTTTGATTTTCAATATTAAATTCTTTATCGTTAATTTTGCCATTAAGTTGTTGATAAAAACTGCCACATCAGGTTAATGAGAATAATATGGCACCCTATAATTAAAAAAATATATTTTTAAATAATTTTAAAATAGTAAGGGAATTATATACAACTATCCTAGAGTGTTTAGAAAGGGGTTTTATATATTATAGCTTAAATTTTTTTAATCAATGTCAGGGGCCACATCATCGTCATTAATTTGATGTGACAAACTCTATCAATAACTTAGTGGAACAATTAGCACAAGGAGTTTAATGTAAAAAAATTAAAACATTAAGGAAGCTATTAACTTCAAAATATCATTGAATTATATGCAATTATCCTAAAATTTAAGAGGATTTTATAAATTTCAGCCTTAAAAATTATATTTTACCAGCTTTATTGGCCGCACGGAGGAGTAGCTCCTCTATCAAATGCTGGGCAGGATCTCCATCTGGAAATTTCTCCATCAAGTTCTCAACTTGAGAAACTACTTCTTGATTGGTTAGATATTGATATAATCCATCTGATGAGAGGATTAGGAACTGATCTCTTTGGCTTAATCTTTGGTGGCATAGTGAAGGAGAGCAGCATATATATGGAGCTGTCCCAATATAATCTGTACGAAACACTTCCAGCACTGCATCATTCCACTTTGGCTGCACCACCATGCAAAATTATACCATCATGTAAATATAAATGAATTAATATAAAATTTACGCAGTCACAGATAAGAGAAATGCAAAAAAAAAAAAAAAAAACAGAAAGAAAAAAGAAAAAAGCAGAACTCTATTTCAGAGTCTGCATGAACATGGGCACATGTGGCTTTCCGTATGTCAGAGAGTTGAGCTTTGGCTCTCTCTCTCTCTCTAAAGCCTAGGACCTCACTTCAATCAACAGGCACAAAGTGGCAATGAGAAACAGAGTTATGAACTGGTTTTCCGTATGCAACATGAAAATGTAGGTAATGGTAAGATACCGCATGCAAAAAGAAAATTTGATATTGCTCGAAATTAAATTCATCAAGACCACGCCACCTGATGAGAACAAGAGTTCAAATCTAAACCAACTAATCTTTTTTTTTTTTTTTTGCCGAATAAACCAACTAATCATCAAGACTCTCTAAGAAAATCAGCATCTTTACATAGCACGACCTATAAGAATGATATGTCTTGAGTCTAGAAGGGGACGTGGATCAGGTTTGACCTATTGAATCATAAAATCATAGGAAACTGGTGGGCCCACCTATCTTCTACAACTTTATGGTCCACCAAGTTGAACTCGATTCACAACCCGTAAAAGGCTTAGAGATACAGATTTGATATAAATATATGACATCATGGAAATAAATAATCCTAAACCAACAAGGGTTAGATTTAGAAGAAGTGATAATCTCTCACAACATGATAAATCATGATTTAAATGCCTACTAAGAGAGTTGATTATATTTAGTGTCTAATAGTGCATCGAATAAGATATCTGTCACATCCCAGCTTCGTGACTAGGTCCATTGAGCACCCTTACCAACAGTCGTGGACTCACTAGGATATCGGCTACCCCCACTCCAGTCTTTCTTCGCCTTCCTAGGTTTCAAACACTTGACCAAGGGCCAAGTATGAGTGCCATATAAAACTTGGTACCATTGAGCTAGCTTACTCAATGGTACCAAGTCTTAGATGAAGCGCGTACTTATGACTCTAGGGTCGTGTCTTCGAAACTTGAGAAGGCAAAACAATGGTGTCTAGAAGGAGGCCATCAATAGCTCTTGTGAGTTCATCCCTCGTCAAGAGTGCATAACGGACCTAGGCTGAAGGGGGTGTGACAATTACCACCAATATAAGGATACATGTGCTTGTTAAAAGGAAAACAGAGAAAGAATCTCAAAAGAAACCTGTTTCAAAAATCCTGCCCCAAATGCTCTGGTGACCAGAAGACGACCTTTCACTCTATCATTGACAATGCAGTGGTTATCATCGGGATGTTCATTCTTGATCCTTATGACTTCCTGCAAAACAATGAACTCTCACGTTTTGAACAACAACTCATATAACCAAAATCATAAACCCACATCATCCTTAAATAATAAAGATGTTTTTATATTAAAATTGAGCGTACGTACCTCTTCAATACTGGTACTATGGTCGGTGGAAAGCTGTAATGCAACTAACTTCATTTCTTGACCAGAATCCTCAGTCTCCAACTTGATTTCGCCTTCATCTCTACCTAACAGCAATCCCTTCACAGGAGAATTCAACTCTATAGCCTTATATTGTGCAACAATGGCTCGGCTATCTCCCACGTTCATCACGTACACATCCTCGTCCCTCATTACAACAACTAACACACACGACCCCATTAAAGCAAGTTCTGGATTTGAATCAATAAGCTTATCCGTCATGTCCAAGTATGCAAGTTCAGCGGCTTCAAGTGCCCTAGACATTGCCCTTAACACTAAATCATGATCCATGGGCCCCACCTTCCTCTTCCTTCCTCCATGAGAAAACTTCGCTTTTTCTGCGACAACCAGTTTATGTTTTGATGATCCATGTTTCAATTTTGATGATGGCCACCGTTTACTAACTGCTGAGCCCGCTTTTCTAATGGAAAATGAGAATCTTTCTGATCCTGAAAAATTAAGACCATGATCACGATCGTCTTCTTCGAGAAATTCCCATAGCCTGCGTCGCCTACTTTCATTTCCTTCCGCTTGAAACATCTGAAGCTTTGTGTCTTCTAAACATACTGAAGTTGATGGATTAGCTTTCTCTGTTTCTTCAACTTCCCAGAACAAACCTTTTAATTCATTGTAAACAGCACGATAAAGATGGCACATTAGAAATTCCGGCGCGTCGGGGCCGTTGAAGCCGTCGTAAATCCCGACGAAAAGCCAGCCGTGTTCTTCTGATACAACCACATGTACCCGATCCTCCCCTGCTTTCCCAAGCGCCCACTGCACATTATGACTCTCACTCTTCATCATCATCTGCGGCTTATCGTCGTTCGTCGGAGCTTCCTTTCTGCCCACGGAATTCAACTCCGGCATCACCCCTGGCTGCTTCTTCTTCTCCGAAATGGCCCGATGGAATGCATCGCGCAACCGCGAAAACGCCGTCGTCTTCCGCTTCTTTTTGGTATAAAAATGGCCCAGAGGAGCCGAAAAAGGGACGTGGCTTCTACTTTCTGAGAGAGCACTACGCTCAATTGGACCTGAGAGAAAGTGAGCTTCCCCTCTCGCCGCCGGCTGAAGCGGCATAGCTCTAAACGACGACGTGCTTTCGAACCCATTCACAATACTTCCCCTCACGCCACCTTCATGAACGGTATTATCATTTGCTCCATCGTCGATATTTTGCAGTTGGAGAACAGTTTTCCGAGTCGAATTGTTGGCACTCACCGAAGCTCCGGAAATGGCCTTGAACCCGGTTTCATGGTAACCGGATCGGGCTGTGATTACGGACTCTCTGGTGGGAGAGAACCGGAGGGAGTTAGAAGGAGGAGAGACGAACCGATCCGAGTGAGCCGGTGAAATCAAGCGAGGTGAAGATCTGACATATCGGAATGAGTGGCCTAGAGACTCCATCGGAGCAGAAATCCCGTCGTGCTGGTCCGGTTGGTTCGTCGATGTCGTCACCGCCCCGTTCACCGGTTCAAAGCACGAACAGAGTTTGGAGAATCCACGTCCCATCACATTTGACTGCCGCTAATGTACAGTGAGAAAGAAGAAACTCTCGACAATTTTCCGGCGAAGTTTAACGAAACAGAGCAAGAGAAGAAGAAGAAGAAGAAGGAACAGGGAAGGAAATTAAAAGCAGGGGAAGCAAGGAAGTGGCAGTAATGTAATTTACAAGAGTGAGAGCTTATCGAGTGAGAGTGAAGACAAAGGTGTTTGTCTCTATGTATAAAATAATCTATTTTTGTTCTGGCAAAAAAAGTATTATTTTTGTTTGTTTTTGGGTTTTTCTTCTTTTTGTGGAATTTTCTGCCTTTTTTTTTTCCTCCTCCATGATGTGTGTGCAGTTGTTGTTGGTTACTTGTTTTGGCTTCCAACGAGACGGTTACATCTGGCGCCTTGCAAATGATGTGCCCATTGTGTTACCTCATTTATTTTCTAGCTTAATAATTTTCAATATACATAACCAGTCATTGAATCTGTTGAGTCGATGACTTTTAGGTCAACATTTCAAACTAACATCAATATCCTGTCATAATAATTAGAATAATATTTAAATGAAAAGGCATGAATCTACAAATATATAGAACATTCATGTATAAACTATACATGATTCAACAAAATGTAGTTATTAAGACCAAGGTATTAAAATTCGGATTGAGTATTGAACCGGTCGGGGTATTGGATTAAGGGTTAGTGAGTCAAATCGGGACCAAACCGGTGAGAAATTGAAGATTTTAGGTTTATAGTATGAAATTATAAAGGAAAAATTTTAATTTTTTTTAAAAAAAAAACTTGTAACCCGAACAGGAACCAGTTTACTGGTCGGTTCGCCGGTTTTCGAACCTGACTGACCGGTTTGGTCTGGGTTACACAATACTGATTAAAACACAAATCTATCGCTACTATTTTATTGAACTCAAAACAATATAATTCTAGCACTGACAAGAAAAGAAATAAGGTTATGGTTTATTTTTATCTTGAACATTGTCACAAAATTTCAATTTTGCGGTGAAAATATTTGTTTGAATAATGTTGTCCCAAAAGTTTTCCAACCAAAGTAATTTCACCCCGACCGTTATTTAGATTAAGTTCGACTGTTATTTAACCAAATATGCTAAGTTGACAGGTAGATATGTCATCCATATCATTTTTGTTAAGATGTAAATTTGTTTTAGAAGTTTTTACTCTAGAGCAACGTTGTCACGTAATTTTTTTGGATTCAGTATTGCCCTATAAGTTTTCAAATTGTAGCAATGTCGCCTTGAACATTATAAATGTTAGGTTTGACTATTAATTGACCAAATTTATTAAATTAGCAACGTGAACGACATTGAAGAGGAAGTCACAAACGGAGGAGGAGTCGCTCAAGAATAATGAAAAAAAAAAAAAAGATTCAATATTCAGATTCAAGATATACTACGCAAGATTATCAAGAACCAGGCCATTGGTAACCCTCCATTGCCATACCCTAACGACAGTTACATCGGAGCCTGGCAAATGTTGTGCCCATTGTGTGTGCAGTAGTTGTTAGCTTTTTTAGTGACGGTTACATCTGGAGCCTTGCAAATGTTGTGCTCATTGTGTTACTTATTGGATCCACTTTAGATATGTGTGACCCTCATTATTTTTTAACTTAATATCATTGGAGTTCTATTTATAAGTCATTTTTAACTAATTCTCATATACCAAGGAGAATTAGTTAACTCAAGTTAGTTAACTCATTAACTATTAGCTAAATTTCTAATTTCGCTCTTATCTATGATTAGTTCCAAAAGTTAAAATGAATATTTTTTTTTTGTTTATTGCAATTAATAGGGATAAAAAAATACAAAATGCATTTACTACCCTAAAATTGGATTTATATATAGGACCAAATTTTTTTTGTCACAAAGTATTTATAAATAGAATCAGAGTGATAATTTTCAAGATACATGACCGGTCAATGAATCTATTGAAGTGATGATTTTTAGATCAATGTATCAAACCGACATTAATATCCAATTAGATCCGTTATAATTAAAATACTATTTAAATGAAAAGGATAGAACGTTCTTGCATGATTTAACAATATATAGTTATTAAAACACAAATCTATCGCTTCTATTCTTTTTAAACTCGAAATTATATGATTTGAGGTTTGATAAGGGGGGAAAATATATATATATATATATATAATCCAATTGTCTGACTCATCAAAATTTTTTTTTACTGAATCAATCAAAGGACTAATTCACCAATTCACTGATCTAACACTTGAGTTGACATTTAATGCATCTGAATTCATAATTTGCAAGAGGATTTAATACCATGTCAATTTTGCATTAGATGTCCAACCAATATGTGAGTATAATTTAAATTTATAAGAAATTACACTATCACTATCATACAATTAATTTCAAACTTTGTACAAAACTTGAAGACGACATCTAGTTTAGTCAACAGAAGTTAGCAAAGATTTAATTGTCCTTAAAAGAAATAAAACGGTTTTACTTTACCTATATATTGCTAAATTGGACCCCAAAAGCCATTGGAAATAATAAAATTTTTCTTGATAATCATTGAATCATCACTATTTCTACATTGAGAGAAATTTTGAGTATTTTCCGAATTTATGAATTTATTAATAACATTTAGAAGTGCAGTCTTATTCCTTAAAATACTTGTGTTAAGAGCATTGCTTTTCAACAACAATATAATAAATATGAGATTATTGCATATAAATATAATTTAGAGAGGATTTTAACTCTATCAACAATGTAAATCATCTCTCAAAAACACACAGAAGTAGACTAACTTGGTTTATGATAAAAATCGTAAATTACAGATAAGTTTGAAAAATGTAAAGACCAAAACTTACAACTACAAGGGAAATTGATATTTCAGACAGCATAATAAAATTCTTTTTCCTTTGTTCTTTCAAAATAAATTAAAAATTTGAGATCTTTTAGGACAAGCATCTTTAAGTGGTGGCTTTTATATGCAGCCTTGTTTTCGTTTCTTATTTCCCCCATGTTTTAGCTTTTGACCCTATATAATGGTTTTGAATTTATTTCAAATTAGTCACTTTTTGTTCAATATAATTTCTTTTGTTCGCTTTCTCTATCCTCAAGGTTGCCATTTTCAAACAAAATCAGTCTCTTCCTCAATTTGACTCAACTTTCTCTTTTTCTTCGTCAACATGGAGCTTAGAATTGTGATATTCCACAAATTGTATATACTCCATGTTCATAATATAAGTCGCTTCTAGAAGAATGACTTAATCCATAATATAAATTATTTAGAGAGTAATTAAAACTTATTTAACAATTTTACACCTATAATTAATGTTGAAATACGTCATTAATCCATTATTGCAAATTAACAAAGATTGTATAACGACAAAGGAAGTACCTAATCTAACTCACAAAATGGAAAAAACCAACTCATCCTCTTATTGTTGTTAAACTCGTAAGTTGACTCTTCGAGTATAATGACAAAGGAAGTACCTAATCTAACTTACACAATGGAAAAAACCAACTCATCCTCTTATTATTGTTAAACTCGTGAGTTGACTCTTCGAGTTTACGGTTTTTACGTTTCTACTTTGCTAAATCGAGTCAAGTCATTAGTAAACTCGTGCCAGCTATAAACTTGATTAAATTCACGAATTCACACATTAAGTTTACCATTTTTACGTTTCTAGCTTACAAAATCGTGTTAACTCACTCTTAAACTTGTGTTAATTTTTTTGATTTTGTCATGTCCAACAGCTTTATATATAAACTTTATAGAAATTTCTTTGTTAAATTTAATAAATTATGAATGTTGATAGATCTAATTTCAATTATTTGGATTTAAAATATATTTAAATCAAATTATTGTTATTTTTATATTTTAATTATTTAATTATACATTATTTATACCTATTTAATAATAAAAATAATAAACTTATATGAGTTAACATTCAAGTTTCCGATACAAATTTAGGTCACTGTCACGAATTTATTCAAACTCACAAATTTGACAATTTAACCTCAAATGCTTGAATTGTGTTCAAAATTCCAAATAATATCAACCTCTTTCTTAAGTTTCATTAATTTTATATTCATTATATACAGAATACTTAGTCAACACGAAACGTTAAAGCATAATTGCTAGTCCCTTGAATAAATGAAACCGTTTGACTAATGTAGATTCAAATTAAAACCAGAGACAAAAAATAGACAACCCTAATTATCGGTAAGCAATTTATTTAATACAAGGTCACGACAACAAGCTTTGCCGATAAATAGATTAACTAACTTAGTCAAACTTAACTGTGACAATATTTTGGGAAAAATAACTTGTATATTATTCATTGATGTCAGTGCGATATTTATACAGTAATATCTCATCTAACCTATAACTAATTATGGCTAGGAATACATAATAGAGGCTCTAACTAAATAACAAAAACTATTACAATTGTTATTTTGCACTTAACACCCCCACAAGCTGGACTATGAATATTTGTCAGCCTGGATATGAGCTCATGAAACCTTGTCGGATGCAAATGTTTAGTGAAAACATCGGCTAGCTAATCGAAAGAGTGAACCGGTAAAAGATGAATGAGTTTGGATTATTGAAGCTTCTCACAGACAATGTAACAATCTAACTCAATATATTTAGGGCCTGTTTGGTTCGATTCCATTACACCCTGCAGTGCAGTGCAATGCGATGCAATGGTAATGCGATGCAATATTAATTACATGGGTAGTGTTTGGTTTGATTTTTAAGTAAGGTGTAATGAGTTAATATTTTAACAATTATTTAAAATTAATATATTGCACAAAGTCTATTTTACCCTTAATATAATTTTTGTAAAAAAGAAGTTAAGAGTCGGCGGCAGCAAAGATGGAGGTGGAAGAGGTAGTAGTGGCGGCAAGGATGGGGGTGGCGGTAGAGGAGGAGGTAGTGGTGGTGGTAGTGGGTAGGTGACGGTGGCGATGAAGGAGGAGGAGGTGGTGGTGGCGGTGATAGAGGAGGAGGTAGTGGCGGCACGGTGTGCCTGTGAAGGTGGCGGCGGCAACGATAAAGGAGGAGGTGGTGGTGGAGGTGGCAGAGGGTGGGTGGCAGCGGTGACCATGGTGGTGGAGGAGGAAGAGGAGGTGGCGGTGGTGGAGGAGGAGGTGGTGGCAGTGGCGGAGGAGGTGGCGGCGGCGGCGGCGGGCTTGTGATGGTGGCGGCGGCGGCGGAGGAGGAGGAGGAGGAGGTGTGGCGGTGGCAGTTGTGGCATGATACGGCAAGTGAAATGAGATAAGTAAAATAAAGATGCTGGAAACTCAAGGGTAAATTAGACTTTTTAAACCATGCAATGGGATGGTAATGAGGATTCATAGGGGGGAGGTATGAATAAGGATTACCAATTTTTTGGTAATCATCATTACCATGGTAAACCTTATTGCCATGCTAAAGAGCAATCAAACACTCTTATCTTGGTAATGCAATCATGATTACCATTGCAAGCATGCAATGAGGTTGAACCAGTTCTTAGTTCTTTCATGAAAAGTGGGATTGGTTGCTATTTGAATAGCTGATTGGTTATCACAATAGAGTAATGTTGGATCAATATGAGAGACGGTAAAATCATTGAGAAGATAAATGAGCCACTGTATCTCATAGGTTGTTAAAGCTAGAGCATGATACTCAGCTTCTGATGATGATTTGGAGACAGTAGCCTGCTTCTTAGCTTTCCACAAAATTAAAGAAGAACCAAGAAATATAGTATAGCCAGTAAAAAAGCACCATGTGTCAACATAACTAGCCCAGTTTGAATAACTAAAACTTCTCAATTTTAAATCAAAATCAAAAGAAAAAGAAGATACCAGCTCTAGGAGAGGATTCAATGTAGCTTAAAACGCGATGAGTAGCCTGTAAATGAATATCAATTGGAGCAAACATGAATTGACTTAATTGTGGTGTAGCAAAACTTAAGTCAAGCCGTGTGGTTGTCAAATACTGCAGTCTCACAATCAACCTTCGATGGAGCTATGGATTGTCAAGAAATATACCTTTATCTTGTTAAGGTTTCAAATAGGGATCCATGGGTAAAGAAGCCGGTTTACACGCTAGGTACCCTGTGCCTTCAAGGAATTCCAGAGAAAATTTCCTTTGGGATAGAAAAATACCATCCTTCGATCTTGCAAACTCTTAACTAAGAAAATATCATAGTTCACCATGATCCTTAATGGTAAAAGCCCTATTGAGTTGTATCTTGACAGAATTTATTTCAGAAAGATCATTCCTAGCCAAAACTAAATCATCTACATAAACTAGAACAATAGTAAATGAGGAAGAATTGGCCTTAAAAAGAGAGAATGATCAGAAGCTGACTACTGAAAACTATAGGATAGCAAAGCTGAAGACAACTTAGAAACCACTGTCTACTAGTTTGCTTGAGACCATAGAGAAACCTTTGCAACTTGCAGACCATGTTCGGCTGAGGAGGTGTGAAGCCTTAAGGGATTTCCATGTACACTCCTTCATGTAAATCACTATGTAAAAAGGCATTATGAACATCTAATTGGTGTAAAAACCAATTTTTGGCAACTGTTATAGAAAGAAGCAATCAAAGAGTGGTCATTTTTGCAACAAGGGAAAAAGTATCAAAATAATCAACCCTCTCAATTTGTGTGTATCCTTTTGCAACAAGACAAGCTTTGTGTCTCTCTATTTCACCATTTGGCTTAAATTTTGGTTTTAAAAAACCCACTTGTAGCCAATAGTTTTCTTACTGGGTGGTAAAAAAGTAAGGGTCCAAGTTTGGTTTTGCTCAAGAACTTTAATTTTTGTAGTCATAACATCCCTCCAAATAGAATGCTTAACATCTTGATGATAAGTTTTAGGATCAGGAACAAAAGTGACATTAAGAACAAATTGTGTATAAGCAGGAGAAAGAGAAGAATATGATAAAACTAAAGATAAAGGATATCTAGAAGAACCTTTGCCTGATGATTGGTCAGTAGAAGTAATAAGGGCATAATGATAATCTTGTAGATATGAAGGAGGGTGGTGAGGTGTAGTGGAATGACGGACAGGTAGGGAATTTGAAGAAGTATAGGCACTGGAAGGTGATGTATCAGTAAGTGTAGGAGAAGGAAGGTGAAGGTAATATCGCATAGGAATGTGTAATACCTGAATTCTGAGACTTGAGGCTAGGGAATAAGTCTGAGATAAGTGGATTACTAAGCCCTAGTTAAGCAGGATCCCAAATTTGATTAAGGGATTATGACTTCAAAAGTGGGTGTGATTATTTATAAATAAACCCTTTTGGAGAATATGATGTGGATTGTAGTCGTTTGTCTGATGAGCAGTGCCAAAACCCTGTATTTAAGTTTAATTATGGATTAACATCTAAATTGACTTCAAATATGGGGAGGGCACATATTATGGCTAGAAGAATGAGAAAATATGTTTGATGGTAATTCCAAGGGAATTACCATAATCAGGGGCAAAACGGTAAAGCTACCGGCCAATTGATCGGTTGCCGAAGAGGAAACTCATTGGTAACTTGAAGATCAATAGTTGTGATTGATTTGTGTAGAGATCAAAGGGTGGAATCCTATGTGCATGTGTGTATGTAAGCTCACGGGAGGTGTGTTGAGATGGTGACAAGTGGCATAATGTAAGCCATTGGATTAGGTCAAGATTTCAACACTCTTTTCCCTCTCCTCACTTTGTGAAGTCGGTCAAGGGTACTTGGTGTTAGAGCAAGTGTTTCACCCAAGAGGGGGAGTGAATTGGGTGATACTAAAATTTCGTTGCAAATATAAAACTTGACGGTGAATATAAAGCAGTAAAGATAAAGGAGAAATATCACCGAAGTGTACACCGAGAGTTATACTGGTTCGGTCACAACCACTTTGACCTACGTCCAGTCCTCAGAGCTTCTCTGAGAGTTTCACTATAACTTCCAAGATTCAGCGGGTTCTTGGCACCTCAGTACAAGCAAGTTCCTTCGCTTGGACACTCGCTCCCCCTTACAAGTTGTAATCCAATCCCAACTTAAGGTTCCACAACCTTAAGTTATCTCAATAACAAATATTGAGTTTGAATGAAATATCTCTCTCATAGAGTGAATAAGAATCATTGAAGCATAGAATTACAAGTATAATGTAAAACAGAGTGATGAACTTGGTAATATGTTCGTGTGTGTGTTCTTGTTATCTTTCTCTGTTTGGATGTTCCCATATATATAGATACGTTGGTAATGATTGTTGGAACATATTTCTTCATGCCCGTTGGAGTGTACGCAGCCACTGTTGACTTTTCCAGTATTTGAAAGACATACGTTTACGGTAAGTGGTGGTAGGTGACATTTGAACGTTGCTTTTGACTTTCCTTATTTGGTAAGATCTCTTCATTGTTTATCTGTGGATATGCTAAGAATACTAATACAATGAAAGGTTAATCATATAGGAAACAAATTAATGAACGTTAGAATGCTTTCTGAATTTCTGGACTTGCATACTCGAGTAGTTACTCGAGTATTCATTTAAGTTTACTCGAGTATCATTGGGAAAACTTTGATAAACTGCAAGTCAATAAGCAAATATAACATTACTCGAGTAGTGCATGAAGTCAACAAAATTTCAAACTTTTGAAAATACCTGTTTACTTGGGTACTTACTCGGGTATTGCACACTTTTCTTCATTAGTTACTCGAGTACAAACTCGAGTAAACCTTCAAATAAACTTTAGGTTACTCGATGCTTCACTCCAGTAATGTTAGCAGGATTTCAAGGCTGAGAGCACTTCAAGTTTGATTACCTTGTTACTCGAGTCTTTACTCGAGTAAACATAAATTTTCTGCATAGCTTACTCGGGTAGTGACTTGAAGTTCTCTTCCAATTAACTCTGCATATTCGAGTAGTGACTTGAAGTTTTCCTTCTAAGTAATTCTGCATACTCGAGTAGTGACTGGAAGTGAAGGGTGAGAAAAACATTTCATGTTATTCGAGTACTACCTTCAGGTTTTGCTTACCACAGTGGGTTACTCGAGTAGCTCCTCGAGTAACATTGGCAGGGTTGAAAATGCCGAGAGCAACACATTTCTTGAAATAGAGTAACTCGAGTACATACTCGAGTATCATTAGCAGGCGAGAGCAACTAGAAGTCTTTCACATGGTTACTCGAGTAGCTCCTCGAGTAACGTTGGCAGGCCGAGAGCAACAAGAAAACATTTACCTTATTACTCGAGTGCTTACTCGAGTAACGTTGGCAGGATACTTGAAGGTTGTCTTGGTTACTTCAAGTTTTTGTCTCATTACTCGAGTATGTACTCGAGTAACCCTTTAGAAAATTTGCCAACAATGAAGTTTCTCAGCTTTTTCTCTTGGCCTTTCTTCATTACTCCAATGCTTACTTCAAGTGATGATTTTCCCTGTTATTACTTTGTTCAAACTTATTTGTGAATCAAATCTTTTTCATACCATTCTTTGTTATCATCCAAACATGAGATCTAACACTTGGGAGAGCTAAAAATCTGGTCCTTCTTCATCTCTCTCTCTCTCTCTCCTTCCTCCATTTTCGTTGAAGCTTGGGAGGAAAGAGAAATGGAAAAGGTGAGATTTAGCTTGGTTAATGTCCTCTTTTGCTTAAATCATCTTCTATAAAGTTGTTCATAGTAATGAGAGCTTCATTGCTATGGTTTTAGATTTGTGAAAGAATGTGTTCGAAGGCTTGAGGAGATTTGGAAAGATGAAAAATCAAGGTTTGGGCCTTGGAAAGAGGAAGAGGTGAGTATTTGCTCCTTTTTTATCTATGTTTTGTAATTTTTGGTTGAGTATTGTGATTTTTAGTTTTTTCCCTGATTTGGTATAATTGTGGAATGGTGGTGTATTGTGGTTAAAATGATGCCATATTGTGTTTTAGTGTCATTGGAATTGATTTAGAGTATTGGGAGTAAAAGTGGTTGAATTGGGTAATGTGTGTGAGGAGTGTGACCAAAAAGGGGGAAAATGTCTTTGTGGTGAGATTTTGGTTGTTTTGAGGTTTCCAATGGGTTCCTTGTGTGAAATTATGTTGGAATAGCCTTGTGTAAGAATTTTAGGACCATTGGAGACATATTGGTTAAGTTTGGGAAAATTCTGATATCTGTTGCGTTCTAGCTTCTGTTAGAGCCTCACTTGAGTGAACAAGGGTCTCACTAGAGTGCAGCATGATGTTTTCCCTTTCCCCTTCGGTTTTGGTTGCACTAGTTCACGGAAGAAGTAAGAGTGCACTTCCTCACCTGCGAGTGATGTGGGTTATCACTCGAGTGAAGGTGGTCTTACTCGAGTGATCTTGTGCTTCTGCACTAAGAGCCGCTTCTCAGGTTGTCACTCGCAGTTGGTTTTTCAAGCGTGTAAATTAGCACTCACAAGTTTAAGGCTATCACTCGAGTGAGGGTCTTTGTGCTCGAGTGCACTTTTGACTCTGGGATTTCTGTGCTCTCGGGTAAGCACTTTTGGAGCTTCACTTAGTAGGACTCGGGTACTTGAAGAGGCATCACTTGAGTATTGAGGTTATCACTCAAGTAAAAGGCATCCATCACTCGAGTGAGGTCATCTTCACTTGAGTGCTACAACCAAAAAGGGGATTTTGAGGATTCAAAAGATAGTCTTTTGTCAAGTATTTCCCAACCCTTTAGGCATGTGTTTAGGCTTTGAGTAGCCACCTAAAGGTCTTAAATGATAACAAATTTAAGTGTTTGAAAGTTAAGGAATTGGAAAAAGGATTAACCCTATGTCCTTATTTTGGTTATAGGGTTTGATGATCGCCTTGATTATGAGCAGCCAGAGCTGGAGCTTACGTGGAAGAACCAGATAGTGAACATTTCTCTTCGGCATGTATTTGATATCTGTGTTAGTTTGTTGGTGCATGTCTTAGCTTTGCATGAATATGTGTAATTTGAAGCTATGTTTCAATTTATGCTATGACCATTAGTATGTTGTTTGAAGCATTGTGCTTACAAATTTGTCATTGTATGAACATAAGTTATGTGATGCAAGCATGTCGTGCATTAAACATTTATCGTACATGCATATTGATATTGTTTTTCTACTGAGATTATCTTGAATCTCACCCTCCCCTACTAACCTTTCAGACAGGGTAGTGGATCGAGGATGGAGCAAGCAGCCAAGGGTGACGAGGACTCCTTCGGGTTGTCATTTTGGTAGTTGGTTATCATTGTAGTTGGGATATGTGTACTTGGATTTGGTTGTGTATATGTTGATGAGGATTTGATTATGTATATGTGATAGTTGTGTAATCCCCGTATGAGTAATTGAATATGGGCAAATGTGCCATGTAAGGCTTTGATTAATGAATGGAACCCGGGATTGGCTGGGAATTATTTTGCGTACTTTGATTTGTATAAATGTGATATTCCGCATGATGTAATTGTATTCGAAATTGAATATGAGACTAGGTAAATTAGATTTCAAAAGTTATTTGTGAAAACCCTATTGTGAAGATAGGATTTTAAATAAGTTTTGTTTCTTATTGGTCTCTATTTCATTTTAATCGAAAATTTCAGATATAATTACGGAAGGGGGTTATAAAAGGTGAAGGCAAAAAATCCATATAAACATATAGGTAGAGGTTGGATGGTAGGGTCAGATGTAGAAGTAACACTGTTAGATTTAAAATAAAACACAAGTTCATGAAAAATGACACATCGTGATAGAAAAATTTGATTGTTACCCAAATCTAATAAAGTGTATACTTTAGAACCTGGGGAATGCCTAGAAACATACACTTTCTATCAAATTTGAAGTGATTTGATGCTAAAATAGAAGCAAAACATAAAGAGCCAAATGCTTTAAAATGAGAATAAGATGGTGGAGCATTATACAAACATTCAAATGGAGTAAAACTTTGAATAGTAGGTGATGGAAGTCAATTAATAATGTAAGTAGCATGTAAAACAATAAAAGACCAATAGGAAATTGGTATATTAGATTCGAACAATAATGCTCTAAAAACATTTAAAATGTGTTGGCGCTTACGTCCAACCAAACCATTTTGTTGTGGAGTTTCAATACAAGATTTTTGGTGTACGATACATTTGGATGCATAAAACTGTGGTATTGAAAGTTCAACACCATCATTTGTTCGCAAAGCCTTTACAGAGGTAGAAAATTGGTTTTCAACAAGAGCAAATAAATTTTTTAGTTGAGTTCTAGTATCAAATTTATATTGCATAAAAAATAGCCAAGTATATCTACAATAATCATATAGTATTATGAGAAAATAGCGATAACCTTGAATGGATGGAACTGAAAAAGGGCCCTAAATATCGACATGAATAAAATCAAAGATTTTATTACTTGATCATGTACTTATAGGAAATGAAAGACGTTTTTGTTTGGCAAAATGGCAAGTGCCACAAGTAAGGGGTTGGGGAAATCAAGAAATATCAGGTGCTGTCTCATGTTAAACTCAAAAGGTAGAGTCAAAGAGATGATCCATTTGAAGGTGCCATAGCTTGAATGATGAATCAGAAGTGGTAGCAGTTGGGAAGGTGTAACACCTTAATTTTGTAATCAATCTAATGAGTTTTACGCAGCAAATTCAAACCACTAAGCGATACTCCTTTATAAAGTTCTTTCAATTCCTAACTTCAAGATAGGACTCAAACCTGTAGTTGAGTAAGTTTTTTTGAATAATTTTAAACTTTTCAAAAACTATCATAAAATGGTTCATAACTTCTTTGTAACTCATCGTTTCTTAATTCCTTTTATTATTATCAGAGTATTTCTCTACTTAATAAATTGCTCTGTTTATTTGACTAATGGGCTCGTACCGTATGATTTCCCCTTTCCTAGTTCATTATCATGCTTAGGAAACATTCATCTGTCATGCGGGTCATACAATTAACCACATCAAATGTCAATATTTGCATAACGGAGTATAAATCCTTAGCTCTACACTGCAACTTCTTCTTCGGGCACATCATTCTGCATCCCACTTCTATGCTCACATGCCTATATGGTTGGTGAGGAGAGAGTGAGATTTGAGAGAATCTCAGTAGCAAACTTTACCATTTATGCATACAAGATACAAAGCTTAATACATGACATACTTACTTACATAAATTCATACCAACATATTGACATATTTGCATGCTCAATATTTAACACATTACACTAATGGCCACAACATAAGCAAAACAGAGTTTCAATTATTCACATATGCTTTATACAATTCATCAAAGCCATTCAACACATCAATGCATAAGCATACTTATCAAGTAAATGCAAGTCAGGAAAGTTTTGCTACCTTTTGTCTTTATGTCCTCTTCTTGTCTCCTTTTCTTCCAACTATTGAAGTTGCTTGAAGGTTCTTCCATTTCCTCTTCCTGGCCATCTCATGACCCCTAGATATATAATCACATCATTAGAGTCATGATAATTGAATGTGCAATGTGACTACATTAGCCTCTAGAACATTTCTCTTATCTTTGGACTCATACTTGTCCCAAATTACCTTAGGTGCCACAAATTCATGGGTCACCCTAATCTGCCAAATTTGTTACTTAAATTTGAAAAATCATAACTTAATCTAGAAAACTTCAAATGGGGTGTTTAAAGTCCTAGGTTAAGCTCTATAAATCTACTTTAAGGGAAAAATACCTCCCACTATCATTTACATGCACACTATTCCAGAAACTCCAATTAATCCTCATTGCCATAGAAATCATTCCAGATTCAATGCCCAACTTCAAAAATTCATATCTTACAACCTACTAAGCCAAATGACACATATTATTTATCAAATAAGCTTATGACGTTTGCCATGAATCTAGAAAGTTTCATGGTTATTGGATAACATTTGATCATCTAAAAAGACGTTACAATTAGACTATCTCCTAGAAAACAAAGACTGGCAGCACCTAACCTTAAGTTTCAATTCTTGGGTTTTCAATCCAACCCTTCTAAAATTATATTCACAACCTATTCCTATACAATTTCGTGTGTAGAATCCACTCTAACCTCAAAAACACCAAAATCACATTCCTTTTCTATGATTCAGATTTGGCCAAACAGAACCCTAAATTACCATAAGTTGATTTCTTGCAAATTTAACCACAAAACTTATGAAATATCATCTTTAAACCTTGTTTAACTTCATTTCATAATCATAGGATCATTTTAAGGCTCAAACCTCTCTTGGCAGAAATTAGGTCAGTCCTAAAAACATAACAAAACTTAGTAAAACCTTAAGATATTCAGCTCAAATTGCAGCTTATACGTACCTCTACACGATTCCATATCCGGTTCTTGATTTTGGCAGCACCTCCTCCTTGTAGACAGCACCAAACGCCTCTAATCAAGAATCCTAAATCATAGAAATGTTGCTCTCACTGAGAGGAACAACATTAGAGAGGACTCCAGGAGCTAGAAACACCGATTCGGGCTTGAATTAAAGCAAGAAACTTTATGTTCTTCCTTTATCTCTTCCTTCTCTCCTTTTTCTTTTTCTCCATATTTTCTCCATGTTTTTTCTCTAATTTTTCTGACCTTGGCTAAATTTAAGGAGCATGAGAGAGAGTTAGGAGTGATTTAGATCTTAATTCCCCATGTGTTGCAATATTATGGTGACATGTGCCCTTGATTAAATCCTAGCCTTCCATGTGTCCTTTTTACTTTTATTCTATATCTTTCTTAGGCCACTTGGCCAAATTTGATTACTGGGGAAAGAGGAGTCTCCAAATTTGATTACTGGGGAAAGAAGAGTCTGATGAATTCCTTTGACCTCCATATTCATTTCTCGAGAGGTTAATTATGTGATCAAGCCAGGGACTGGTGGATTTCCCTGACTAAGGTGACATATGGTGCCTCATTAGCATGCCAACACAAAAGTAAAAAAAGGCAAGTGTAATGATGACAGACATGTAGTACTTTCTTATAAAGCCAATACAAAAGTTAAGTCATCATTACTCATCATTACCTACTTTATTAAAGCTACTTTAACAAAGTTACTTTATCGGTATTTACTTGAGATATTACTATGGTTTTACTCGAGATTGCAACACGAATATTAAGGCCTGCCAAATGGTGCCTTGAACCCCTATGTCCCATGCGATGGCACCAAGTGTCCCCTTGTACACATATACTGATATATTCTACTTGATGACTTTCACATACTGGGCCTTCATACTATTCAAAGAGTCACTTGCTACCCGAAGGGCTGAGTCTTACAGTCCTTGAGAGTCACTCTACCTCTCATCATTCTTGGGATTCTTCCCAAATTGGGCTTAATCATCTGCCTGATACAGACTTTTCCTCAAATTCTTAGGTCCAAAATTTTTGATATTACAAAAGGTGTGATTGATGGTAGCATATCTGCATTGAGAATATAAAGCCCTTCCAAAAGTTTAGTTGAAACAATCATTAGAGAAAGTTAAAGTAAGTGTATCTAATAAGAATTGAAGGAAAAAGTCATAAAACAATTGAGGGACATAGATAGCCTTGAAATAAAGAAAATGTTAAAAGAAAAACTAGGAAGCTGAAGAACATTTGTTAATACTAAAGTAGAAGAGAGATATGTTGTTCCTGAAATAGAGACAAGATATTGAGAACCTATGGGGAGACTAGCAAAAACAGGGGAAATAGAATGACAAGAGGAAAACAAATCCAAAGAGTAACAAACATGATTCGTTACACTAGAATTAATAATCCATGTAACAATATTCTTAAAGGAAAGAGAATTATAGATACCTGCAACTAAAAGAGAAGCTGAAGTAGAAAGGTGATTAAAAGATGAAGTAGAGGGTTGAGAAGAATTCAAGAAAGCAATAATCGGTGATATTATTTAGTAGACAATTGAAGCATAATAGAGGCTATTAAAGAAGACTATGAAGGAGAAATGGACTTTGCAGTAAATGTTTCTTGAGCTGAACCAGAAGCCTAAGCCAAGACTTGATTAAGCCAAGACTTGATTAACCATAGCAAATAGAAGAGTGAAATTTGAAACCAGGTGGAAAGCCATGCTTGCAATAGCACATTTCTTCAGTGTGACGAGGCTTACTTCAATAAGTGCACATCTTATTGTTGTTTGTCTTCAGGCCAGAAGAAGGAATATGTTATTCTTTAATAAAGAGAACCTTAGATTTAGGAAGAATATGATTCTCACATTTTTGTTGAAGCACTAGAGAAAAAACATAATTTATAGGGGGCAAGGGATTGGGGAGCATGATTTGCGACTTGACTGAACCATATTGTTCATTGAGATTTTCAGAAATCTAATGACATAATCTTCTGATATGTGATTTTAAGCACTACTGGTAGATCCATATGAACAAGCCTTCAAGGATCGTTATATTGGATAATTCATCCCTTAATATCTTCAGCTGAGTGTAATATTCACTAACACTCAAACCATAGATTTCTTCCTGAAGATCAACAACATGAAAAATATCTGATTAAGAATAACAAGATAAAAAATCAGACCAGATTTTAGAAGCTGGATTAAACCAAAGAATTACTCTTTGGGATTGATGGAGACAGAAACTTAGTAAGCCAACCTTGAACGAGATTATTGCAACGCTCCCAAGCTGGAAACAAAGGATTGGAAGGCGGAAGTGGAGAAATTGTTCTGTCAACGAACTTTAGCTTATTTTTGAAAGCAACACCATTCGAATGGCCCTTGCTCAGCTGTGGTAGTTTGAACCATCAAGAGGCGGATCAACCAGTACCAAGGCGGGATTTTCGTTAAGGTGAATATCAGGGTTATCTAACCCTGACCAGACCGGAAACACGCGACCCGCCCACTAAACCAGTCCGGTCTGATGACCCGATCAGAGTTAAGTTTTTCTATTTTTTTTTTACAAAAATTCTTTTAGAATTTCATACTATAAGCCTAAAATATTCCATTTCTCACCGGTTTGGTCTCAGTTTAGCTCTGGTTTGACTCCGGTATGACCCACTGACCCTTGATCCAGTACCCCGATCGGTTCACTAACCGGTCCGGGTTTAATTACCATAGTGAATATAATAAGGGCTGGCTTGTTCAAAAGTTGCATTAGAAGCCGTGAGAGAAAAAAGAAATCAAAGAAGATGAAGGGTATTGGAGGGAAAAGAGAAAAGGGGTCGAAGGATAGAAAAGGGAAATTGAAAAGGACGAAATGGGAGACGGAAAAAATCACGATGCTCTGGATACCATGTGGCAATATTTTGGGAAAGATGAATTATATATTATTCATTGATGTGAGTACAATATTTATATAGTAATATCTCATCTAACCCAAAACTAAGTATGGTTAGGAATATATAACAGAGTCTCTAACCAAATAATAGAAACCATTACAATTGTTATTTTACACTTGGCATTAACATCCAATCATATAAAAAAAATTCCTATAGTCAATGGGAAAGGAAAAATATCATGAAGTTCAAATCTATATCACGAGCATGGTGAGTTAAGCAACTGGCACAATTATGTATTAGCTTTTTATTAAGGTTATATTATTAGGTTGAGGCATCAAGAGCTCTCTTATCATATTAAATCAATCATTGTAATATAAGGAACATGTACTCGGTAACCACTGTATAATTTGCAAAGAGAATTTTGTAATTACATAAGCAATTTTCTTCTGGTAAAAATAAAAATAGATAGATGATGAAGAAAAGAAATGGAAGACACCAAGTTCTTCTTCATTTGTTTTTTGCCAACAAAGTTAATCTTCTTAATAAGGAATCGACAAAAAATACATATTTTAACCGCAGTTTTAAGAACCACAATTTATACTTTCAAGAAAATAAGTTATGAAAAGTATCATTAATTTTTTAAATAAATATATACTCATACGCTAAAAATTGTATAGTTTTGTTTTACAAAGGGAAGACGACCTGTCTCAGGATCTTAGAAATCCAAGTTTTGTCATGTTAATTAGTCCTACCACTATATTTTCACCAAGTGCAACTTGACTTCTTTCGAATGTGGAATGTCTTAAGGGGTATATTTTGATTAATTTTTTTGGGTGTATTTTAATTGAAAATAAACTTTATATCCTTTTTTTCGCACAAAAAACTTTATATACTTAATTTAGATGCCCAACAAGGTTTAGGGATATAATAATTTGTACCATTTAAATACATAAAGATCATTAGCTTATCTTAACTGTTTACCGTTCATTTCGTATGTAAGATTAGCAATATAATAATTTGTTAATTATTTCACAAGCAAATTGGAGGGGGTAAAAATAATTTTATACTCCCTTCTATTTTTATTATAATATATATTTAGGAAGTTAATCTTGATTTTAAATATAAGACATAATTTTCATATTTGTCAATCTTTTACTAATTTACTTATATTAATGTTCTCTCAATAATAATTAAGGAGAATAGAAGAAGAGGAATTAAGGAAGATGGTTAGGGTACTTTAGAAAATACATATCATATTAACTAACTTCCTTAATTTAATCAAATTAAGTAAATTGTGTTTTATATTAAGGACAAGAGGAGTAATAATTATGGAAAGTCTTGAAGGGAAGCTTTTTCCACTGAAGTCAAAAGATAATCCTCTTTAATGGATGAATTTTTTTGGGGCACTTTAATGGATTATTAATTTAATATAGAGAAAATGCAATAAATGCTAAATAAATCCGTATTATATTTTAAAAAAATTTATAGATGCACATTCACATTAGATTACTAGCAAGATTAATGTACTTCTTCATTCCTTTCTTTTTTCCTTGAAAAAAAAAAAAAAAAGGAGCTTAAAGTCTGCCTTTCTTTTTGGGTAATAGAGCTGTCACTTTGTCATATGGAATGAACATTGGCCTAAGGTTTAGATAAAGTTGGTCAAATTATTCACCAAAAAATGTAAAGTTCGATGCAAGAAGGAACGAAATGCCCAAACCCTAAACACCAATGCTCCTAAATGTTCGAAAAAGGTCTATGGTTGGAATATGATGTATGTGTACTTTTAAAATTTTAACAATATTACATAAACTGGCATAAAGTAGTAATGAGATTTGAGAGTGGAAGAATAAAAGAAACTATTCGATACCCCTTCAATTTTTTAGCATTAACAATTATGATTTTGACATTCTCTTTTATTCTCTCTGTCTCAATGTAAATTAAGGGTATTTCAAATTTACATGAAAAGAGTTGGTTTTTGCCATTATAAAAATTAAAAAGGGTTAAGGAGAAATATTTTTGTTGAACTATTTTGAAAGAGTATTGGTTATTCTAAATTTTCTATTAGAGCAGTGTTATCTCGAGTGTCAAAATCATTGCAATATATCTTATAAACTAACATACTTTGACTGTTAATTTCAGACTAACTTTTCTTAAAAAACATTAATTTTTGCCCCTAAAGTATTCTTGAAAGAATAACTAGCACCCTAAAGTTCACTAAATGCAGCAATTGGGACTTTGCTTTCTGTGTCTTTTTATTGAAACATGAGGTAAAATTGTGTGTAAAATGTCACATGTTTTGCAATTAGATATTTATTAGTTAAAAGAATTTATCAACCCGGTAATGAAAACTAGCAATTTCGACACAAATTCAATGAATCGATGCTATTTGATTTGCCGCTTAAGAATTAATTGGCAAAAAACAAAAAATTGTTAGGCCAAATCAGTGAATAGATTAGACTAAGTCAGACTTTATCAAAACAAACTGAGCTTATCGTTTGACAAGAGCCTACAACATAAGCTTATATGGAGGTTTCAAAAGATTAGATTAGGCTTGAAACCCTTTTGAAGGGATGCTTTAGGCCATTCCTGTAATTTAAATAAGGGAAAAGTATTTTGAAGGTACATATACTTTTGGTCAATTGTAATTTGTTACCTTTACATTTTTCTTTTTTAATTAAATTCTTAACTTTACCTTGTTTGCACAATTAACTCTTGGACATCGGCTAACGCCTAACAATACTAACAAATTAAAGGTATAGGATTAATGATTGTAACATAGTAAAATTAAAAGATTTAGTTAAAAAAAACAAGTATATAGATATCAAATTAAAAATCGAAGAAAAATATATGTATTATCACAATTTATAGTAGGGGAAAAAAATTACCAAAGGCCTTTAGCCTAGTAGCATAAAGCTCCTCTCTAAATGAGAGGTCGTGGGTTTAATCCTATTTATAAAATCTTAAGTAAACAATCTGTCCTCTTAATTCAAAAAGGAAAAAAAAAAAAAAAAGAAGAAGATAAGAAAATTAATCTAAAGAGTTAACTTTTGAAAAGTTAGGCATTACAAATTTTTAATACTATATATTTGTCAAGGTGGGTCAAATTTATAATATATATACTGTACTGATTTACGTAAATAAGTTATATTGGGTTTTAGATGGAATAATCTTAATAAGAACATTTTGAGAATGAGTTAGAAAAAAGGGTTATGGGGGAATTTAGACTATGAAGTTTTTATTAAGGGGTAATTTTGTTTTGGAAGTTTTTAAGAGTGTAATTTTACCCCGAAAGTGTAAAAAAGGAAATAAATTTTTTCCTGGACATTATTCTATTTAATTTTGACCGTTAATTGATAAAATATGCTGAGCTAATACTGCACATGTCATCCGTGTCATTTTTGTTAAAGTGTAAATTTGTCCAAGAAGTTTTAAATCTAACTTAAAAAAAAAAATGAAGTAGATGATATATGGCCTTCCGAGGCAAATTTGAGCTTTAACAAAAACGACGTGATGAAATGTGGATTGTAAACTCGATATATTTAGTCAATTAACGGTTAAAATTAACTGGGATAACGGTCAGGGAAAAATTACTCCCTTTTTTATACTTCTAAGATAAAATTGTTTTTCGGGTCAAAATTACTTATCAGTAAAAATTTTCAGAATAAAATTATCCCTTGAACAAAAAAAAAAATGGGTGGACAAAAAGTCATATTATGAGAGTTATAGTTGTCAGACAAATTTATTAAGATATTTTTGGGTAGGGATCAAATTTATTGGGGGATGGTGGGATCCATCACGAAACGAAAGATGGTCAAGGCCTTTTTTGACACAGTGATGGATATGGGTCCACGCAGCTTACCTGCGGATCTTCCTATGACGTCATCCCTGTCGGCACTTTTTCACACTCTCGTCTGCCCGTCGCCATTCACTTGCGTCCATGTCAAATTGTCCCCTGTTCTTTTTAATTCATCTCATATAATTAATAATTCAACATGTGATTTTTTAATTTGAATTTTGTCGCAATTAAGAAGTTAGTCGATGGTAAATGACGGTATAATTAATATTTGATCTTTCTAAGACATAAATAAATGAAATATCTTTTAGGAAAATAGATGTACTCTCTCAAGTCAATTTTTTTTCAAGATAAGGTTAATAAGATATAAGTGTTATGAATTTTAATTATGTGAATGTACAATGATTCATATTCTAGTCAACATTCATAAATATGTTGTCGATAAACTAAAAGGTATTTAATAATACGAAGAGTCATATAGAATTAATTGCATCATTTATTATATATTAATTGTAACCCTTAGTAATGACTTTTGGAGGCTATAAATGGAGGTCTTGTATATATCATTGTAATAACAAGAAACACAGGTGAATGAACATTGCTCTTCTTCCTTTCTCTCACAATTTTCTCTCTATCGTTTTGCTCTTCTCTATCTCTTATTCCATATCTCTTTTATTTACAACACGTTATTAATACAAAAAGCTCTAACGAAGTTATGTTTATCTCATCATTTCTTTAACATTTTCATCTATCTTCTTTTATGGAATCTTTATTTGATCTATTTGGGATAATATGAGCAAATATATGAAATTAAAGAGACTTTTACCAATTGTTATTATCATCGGGTTCTATGGCTAAGATTGGAGATTGTTACTGTTTTTATATCTTATTTTAACCTCCTTTACGAGTTCTTCTATATTATTGATGTTGTTACTTTTATTATGGCTAGAAGTCATACACCTTTATTCCATATTCTGACAGAAACTATATTCCTTTGCTTCCTATTTTGAGATTATGTGGCTAGGCCGGAAACAATATACAACTTTTGTTTATCCTAGCGATAAACGGCCAAAAGCCATGTAAATTTAATTTCTCATCTTTAGATTAATTGGTCAGAAGCCATAAAACTAATTAGCTTGAAGCTAAGAGAATTAAATTGTGTGATACCATAAAGTTTTTAATTTTGTTGTCTTACTTTAGAATTATTTCTTAACTTTAGAATTCCCTTTATTATATAGTTCGATAATTTGAATTTTATATTATCATACTACGTTTTTATATTTCATATTTTATGAATTCCCTTTACTTTGTTTTGTTTATAATAAATGTTAGTGAATATTTATTTATTATTACTAATGTATTGGATTTCTCTCTCCTTTTGTCCTTTCTTGATGTCATATTTATATTTTTGATTTTATCATTTAAAGTTTAAGTTTTATTCTAACATATGTTTATATTAATCAATTGAATATCTATTGATATTTTAATTTCATTGAATGACCAGTAGCCATAATACTCTTAATTTTGTGATTTGATGAACAGAAGTCTCATCACTTTTTGTAATGGTTCTTTCGTAAAAGAACACTATCCATTCTAGTTAATGGCATGATAAGAAAAATTTTGTGACACTAGATTGTTATAAATATTAAAGCCTTGAAGGCTTATGAGGTTCAAATATTAGGTTTTTGTAGCTTTGAAAAAGTATTTTTAATATATATTGTCCTGATGACAAGAACTTGCAGAAAATTATGTCATTCAAGAATAATAGTTATAAAGGCTAATAGTCCTGAGGACTAATTAGCATAGTTTGCCCAATTTGGGAATTAGGGACAATAATGTTTGATGATATTTAAATAATGATATTTGGATGTAGGGTCATGTGCAATTGTTGACAAATATGTGTCAACACTCGTTTCTATTTCAATAATCGAAGAGTAATAAAAACAAAATTTCATGGGCATACAGAAAAATACAATTATATTGATAAAAATATTTATTTACAACCCCAATCGTCGTTCATCAGCGAAATACAGAAAATACAGCGGAAACTTTAATATTTACAAGATTCCCCAAAATATCTAAACATAGACTAATTATAACCACGATTATGTCCTTGCCTCGAGACACATGCCAATCACTTTCCGATGTCTACCCCTTTGCTTTTTGACTCACTAGCACCTGCTGAGATGTTTATTTTTTTTAAAAAAAAAGGGTGAAATTCTGAAGAATCCCAGTAGAAACATACTATCGTTCACAGAAAATGCGAAAAGTAAATATGACATGCACCAAGGTATACACCAATTAATAAATAATATAAACACATCATCGTCATGTATACATGAGTAGCGCCCAGACCCATGATCTATACCAGTTGGTCTTCTGCCAACTCTTAGTGTAAGTGCACCCCAGCACTAAATGCCCCTCTCTAAACAAATCATGTTGATTAATATAGCTCATTTACAAACACTGACATCCACACAAGCATATAACTATGACATGATGTATGAAGGAAAATGTTCCTACCTTAAAGCTTTATAAACCCCTTTTTAGATCTGCCTCGTAAAACATGTCGTGTTCGGCCTCCGACTCAGTCCTAAAATATTAAATGTACAAGAAATAGGTCATAACCTATCCGAGTATCATTTTAGACTATTCCACAATGTTTCTTGTGGTTATATTAGTTTATAATGAAAATTTACCAAAATGCCCTTGGGACCCCGGCCTGACACGTGATAAGTAAAATATTTGCATATTTATTCTCCCTTATATGATGATTTTATGGATGATATTTAAGCTCAATTTAATAAATTTGGGTGTTATTAATAAATAAATAATGATTTTGGCATAAAATAGAATTTCTTGGAAAATACTAAATTAGACCCTCTTTCAGCTTTCAAGAAATATCTGGAGCTCTAGATGTCGGATCGGGACATTCTTTATATGGATAAAAAGCTAAGAAAGAGCTCTACAACGTTTATGTTGAGACGAAATTCCAGTTCTATCTCCAAGAGTTTCGAATTTTGCTTGAAAGTTGGAAGAGGGAATCATCTACCATTCCACCACATTTCATCTACCTCTTCATCTTCCTTTTCACCTACTACTTCATCTATCACATTTCATCTACCACTTCATCTTCCTTTTCACCTACTACTTCATCTACCACATTCTATCTACTAATCCACATATCACATTTCATCTACCACTTCATCTACCTTACTCCATTTTCCCCTATATATAGCCACCCTCTCCTTCACATTTGGGACAACAATTGATATCCATTACTCTCAACTCTTCTCCACACATACCATTTCATTTCCATTACTCTTATCTCTTATCTACTTACACACCATTTCATTACTCCATATCTTCTCCACTTACTACATCATCTTGGAATTAATTTTAGGTATTGTATTATTTTCTTGCATGCCTCCATCTTGGAAGGCTTAGGATTGTATTACTCTTTGTATGCCACCTACATGGAAGGTTTTACCTCCTAAAGGGACGGCTAGTTTTTTACATTTTTTATGCATCTTTTGGTTGTATATTTACGTTTAAGAATTTAATATTCAAGTTTTATGCAATATTTATAAGGATTTCATTCTAGCTTTATATAATGTCAATTTATTTTGGTGTTGTTTTTAATTTTATCATGAGCTAAATTTTAATTTTCCTAGGGTGATGACGTAGCTTACTAATGACGGATTGAATCTTAACTTATTGAATCTAGTTTTAATTTCTCCTTCATGATTGAGTTTTAATTATTGTTCTTAATGCTTTCATTTGATTGGCCACCTTTTGAATGATTACAATATGCATGTTGAGACCGGAAGGAGATGCATGTATGTAGATCCTATAATTAAAACCATGACTTGCATGTGAAATAGGAATATATTCATATGAGTTGTGTAGTCTTATTGAGTTCCATAAATCTTAATGCATAATTAATTGCTTAAATTCATATAGGAATATATTGGATTAGCAATTAATTATAGAATTGCTTGACCTTGGAAGAGGCTTGTAATTAAATTAGGGAAACTCGACTATCAATCATGTGGAATAAATTGGGCTAGAATAGATAAGTGATTCAATCCGGAATTTGTTAAGTGAAATCTAATCCCTAGGACTTTTTCTCATATTTGTTTTCATATCATCAGCACGCATATTTAATTATTTTTTTTATTAGTACTCTCAATCACCAATTTATCGATCGACCAAATAGAATTAAAATTATCAATTTTGGTACTTAGTGATCAATCCTTGTGGGAACGATACTTTACTCACTTCTATATTACTTGATTACGACAGTGTACACTTGCACTATTTAATTGATCATTTACACCCGTAACAACACGTTTTTCCAGAATTTTGACTATGGCTATCCTAACGTATTTTCACCCAAGGAATCTATTTTCGAGCTCGAAATTATCAAATTCAGTGTCAAATTACGAAAATACCTTTGACAGCCCCGATTTAGGGTTTTAAGGGCATTTTCGTAAGTATGCTTTTTCGGCCTTTTCCAAAAATGTGACCAACTGTAATCCCAACTATTTTTACCCACTGAATCCAATGGAATAATCTATTTCATGAAAATCCAGCTCCTACCCCTCAGATTAGTGATGGCCGAAAGTATCAAGAAAAAATGAAAAAATGGAGTTTTATGTTTTAGCTTCCAAAACTTGTACTTTTCCACTTCTAATCCTTTATTAACTTATTTAAACACATCTTAACCATAATTCAAAGAAATTTGGGTAGCATAATGTAACCCCCTAACTTTAAACACGTAATTATAATTCGATAACACATATTTAAATCAGATTAGAGACCATTGGATGCTTTAACCTCGTTTTAAACTTTCTGTCTCACAGTAAAATTTTTACAAAACTTTCAAAACTCTTTTTTCCCATCCAGGTCTCAATTTCAATATTCGAATATAATTACCTGTGCAGTTAATATACATTCAATCATATCAGAGTGTATAACCGCATCCCCGGCAACTCCCGGGTTCTATGCATAAAAACCTGAAGGTTTATAAGTATATACTAGGGGATTACACAACCAAAATCGAATGTAGTGTTCCTGATTCAGAATATACAGTAATCCCGAGTTCAAAATACATAACCAACGTTTCCAATTCAACTATATACCCCTAAGGGTCCTAATTGCTCCGGGTTGGTCGCTTCTCCTTTGAGCCACACGCCCTGTCTGAAATGTTAGTCATAGGAAAGAATGAGATTTGAGAGAATCTCAGTAGTAACAAACCACTCACACAATGCATAAACACAAAGCATGTACATAAATCACAAACAGCAACAACAGCAGCAATTCACAGATACATGGTTTTCACCACAAACGACAGCACTCACGGCTGTATACACAATACGACAGCTCTTGCTGTAATCAACATCATGACAGCTTACGCTGTAATCACAATAACGACAGCTTACGCTGAAAACGACAGCTTGCGCTGAAAACGACAGCTTGCGCTGTAAACGACAGCTATCACCAGCTGTAACCGCAGCAGCATCAGAAATCATCATAAAACAGTGATACAACACACATACAGTGCATTACACAAAGAATAAGAAGAGAGAGAGAGAGTCACTACCTTGTCCTTTCCTGACGTCCTTCGGCGCAGTTGGCTCCCGAAGGCGGCAAATATCGAATCCTACAATTCCAAATGCACCATTTAGACACTTCCATAGTGTTACTTGGGGTTATATGAGTCTATAATGAAAATTTGCAAAACTACCCCCTGGGACCCAACCCGGGCCCGCCGTACCCGGTCCGGTTGCACTTTTCCCGAAATTCTAATCTGGGCTATCCTAACATATTTTCGCCCAAGGAATCCATTTTCGTACTCGGAATTATCAAATTCAATGTTAAATTACAAATTTACCCTTGGCAGCCCCACTTTAAGGGTTTTAGGGGTGTTTTCGTAATTATGCTTTTTCGGCCTTTTCCGAAAAAGTGACCAACTGTAACCCCACCTAATTTTCGCCCCTGAACTCAATGGAACCATCAAATCATTGAAAATCCAACTCTAAGACCCATTTCTAGAGCTGGCCGAAATTTATGAGTTCTCCGGGGAAAATCGGGGTTTTAAGATTTCGGCTTCGTAAACGCGTTCCTTTCTACTCCTAACCACTTTATTAACCATTACATTAGGTTAAAACTAACATTCAAGACCCAATTTGGGCAGCATAACCCCTAGGCCATATCATTTCCAAACTTTAAAACCAATGGCAATCTGGTGAAATTTCACCGATTAAATTGCACACAGCAGCCAGAATAAGCAATATACGAAAGTTTGGAAGTTACCTCAAGCTCCCACTAGCTTTTCCCAAATTTGGCTGAACCCTAGCCTCTTGGAACCAGAAATTATTTGCTTCAAAACCTTAAAGAATAAAGAGGAGTAGCTTAGAGTCGGAGTTATACGCGTTAGGAGCTAAATCGCCGGAGAAATCGGCTTACTTTGTGAGATTTCTTTCCTTTCTCTCTCTAAACTCTCTCACCTTCTCTCTCTTTTTTCAGGTCTGGAACAGCACGAAAATTTCTGGAGAAGGAAGGCTGATGTTATTTAATATCATATATTATATGATATTTAATTAATGATTAATTTCCAACAATTTCGGATTTTTCAGAAATTATGGCAGATTTCTGCCCAAACTTTGAAAAATCATAACTAATTCTAGAAAAATTGAATTGGAGTGATTCAAAAGCCTATGGAACCCTTATTGAGTCTAGTTTTAAGGAAAAATATATAATTTTTCTGCATGGAATCACAAAATTCCCAGAATTTCAATCTTTACATGTTGTTCCAGAAAAGACTTAATTTCGCTGGGCAAACTTCAAAAATCCATAACTCTTAGCTCAAAAATCAAAATGATACAAATTATATGTCCATTTTGAAGCTTGACATGTGAAATTTAAGACTGGAAAATTTCAGAATTTTTAGACACCATTTGCCTATTTAAAACGTCCATACAAATCGGCTGCCCTGTACAGAGTTTCAACTTTTGCACAATTGTTCCCAATGGTTCCAATTTCACAATAAACACTCACCCCACATGAATTTTCACAAGGAAGCCATTGGAATCATTAAAATATCCAAATTCCCATCACATATTCTCTAAAAGTGTTATTTCAACAATAATTACATCCACTTTTAAAGTCATTAGCCCTTAATCACTTTTTGGGATATTACACATAACCCCTTAGGGTTAGGACTTTCCAAATTTACAAAGTCAACAAAATAATCAAATCCAACTATAATCATCAACAACAACCACATACTAGCATAGTTTTAGGATTTGTGAAGTTATCTCTTGAGTTCCTTTCCTCTCTCTCTCTAGACATCCTCCTCTCTCTCTCTCCTCTTGGGCTCACGATGAGCTTGCTAAACCATAGATTTCATTGAGAAATAGAGATTAGAGAAGAAGCTTATGCAAGTTTAGAAGGAAATCTTAAAAAAGCACAAATCTATCTTGATCGTTCTCTTCCTCCTTCTCTCTAAAGCTTGAGTTCCCTTAAGCTTCTCTCTCTCTCTCCTCTTGTCTCAAAACGAAAATGACAAGGAAAGATAAAGCTTCGCTTCATAAAAATCCTACCTATTTTCCCTTAATTAATAAATGGCGGTAAATTGGATTATGACATCATTTTGGTACTTATCCTTATCTCCTCCTAACTTGTGTCATATGATCCATTTGAAGTTGAACCAATTTTTCTCCTCCTCCCTTGCTAGCCCAAGATGACACTTAGGGTCCTTTAGGAAACAATTGGGCTTCTTTCATTTTGTCTTAAGCTCATGCACCAAATAACAATATCTTAAGGTAATAACAAATGTGCTCATATTCAACAATTATAGTTTATTCCTCTTGGCTTAGATTAATGACACTTGGCATATCTTAATCTCAACAATTGTTTTTCCCTTCAATTTCCATAAGCTAGGCGAAATTATCAAGGAAAAAGGGAAATAAGAATTGTTCCAACATTTTCTATAGTTCCTTTAATTGTTTTATGCACAAGTTCCTCCCAATTCCACAAATTTTAATTTATTCCATCAAGAATATTCAATTTATACATTTTCCTTTATTTTCCTTGATTAATTGAAATTAACTCCAATTAATTGGATTGGGCTAAATTGGCAAAATTATTATTTTGCTATCACCTTTGTAATTTAATTCCTTTCTTGAATTAATTTACCCATTTCCTCATGAATATGAATATTTCAAAATCCATAGATCTGAATTTCATAAATATTCACCATTTTATTGAATTTCTCAATTAATTATAATATATTTTTGGTGAATATAAAATTTGGAGTGTTACAATATTTATCAATATATTGAAAATAAAGACCAAATTATGAAAGGGAAGAAACATGAGATGTTATGAAAAAAAAATATATCAAAAGAGGCAATGAATTGTGAAGAAAGATGCCTAGTGTAACCCCCTGCCGTAATTATATTCGAAATATGCGATTAAAGTGAAATAGAGACCAATAAGAAACAAATAACATTTTACAAACCCATCTACCAGACGGGGTTTTCATAAATACCTTTCGAAATCATTCATAACCTGGTCTCACATTCACATTCCGAATACAATTACTACACAAAGATAAATCATATTTAAATATATCAGAGTACGCAATATAATAATCCCGGCAATCCCGGGTTCTCTTCATTAACTCAAGCTTCATAGGGCATATTAGCCCATACTAGCCCTCATATGGGGATTACACAATTCCCTTCTAATACAAATACAAATCCTCATCCACATACATATATTTACATCCAAATACAAATATCCCATCTGGGATGATAACCAACTACCAAAACAACTACCGAAGGAAGTCCCCATCGCCCTTGGCTGCCTGCTCCATCCTCAATCTACTACCCTGTCTGAAAGGTTAGTAGGGGAGGGTGAGATTCGAGAGAATCTCAGTAGGAAAACAATATCACTATGCATGTATGATAAATGTTTAATGCATGACATGCTTGCGTCACATAACTATCATGATAACAAATCTGTAAGCTCAATGCTTCTAAGAATATACTAATGGCCATAGCATAAATTGAAACATAGCTTCAATAACACATAACCATGCAAAGCTAAGACATGCATCAACACATTAACACATATATCAAATACCAGCAGAAGAGATATGTTTCCTACTCTCTTTCCACGTAAGCTCCAGCACAGCTTACTCACGACCAGGCGAATATCGAACCACGTTCAGGGCGAACATCAAACCCTATAACCAAACAAGGACATAGGGTTAAATCCCTTTTCCAATTCTTTAACTCTCAAACACTTAAGTTGGTTATCATTCACGACCTCTAGGAGGCTAATTAAAGCCCAAACATATGCCTAAAGGCTTGGGAAACACTTGACCAAAGATCACCTTTCAAAAATGCAAAACACTGATTTTTGGGGGTGGGCCGCGGCCAACAATCCTTGGGCCGCGGCCCAAAACTGCCCAGAAATATTTGGGCTGCGGCCCAAGAAAATCCAGTTTCTGGCTGAACTTCCAAAAATCATAACTAATTCCACAAAAATTGAAATGAGGTGATCCCAAAGCCAAATGAAAGCTATTCAAGTCCTCTACACAGGAAAAATATTGGCCAATACTGGAAATCACCACACAAATCCAGATTTACCAAAAACCTAACATTGTGCCAAAACAGGATCCAGTTTTGATGCCAAACTTTGGACAGCTATAACTCCCAGTTCTCAAAACGAAATGGCACACTTTATATGTCCATTTTGAACCTTGGGAGGTGAACTTTAAGACTGGAAAGTTTCATAATTTTCCAACATCATTTGCCGAATAAAAACGTCCACACAACAAGACTGCCCAATACAGACTTACACTGGACAGAATTTCCAGATTTGCACAATTGGCTTCCAATGGTTCCATTTTCATATCAAACATCATTCTCACACAAAATTTCACAAGGAAACTATTGGAAATACCAAATCAACCAAATTCACATTCCATTGACATGTTTCACAATGGATTGCAACATGTCACACAATACCACATTTCAAACCACAACATTACAACTCTTCCAATTCAAATTCCCAAATCAATTCCAATGACCAAATACCACAACATGGCACCATTTCCAACATAAAACACAATTCAATTCATCCAATCCAAACCACACGAAATTCATCACCAAAATCAGGGCAAATTCTACAAATCACAATACTCAACCATAATTCACAAAACTTTGATCAAAAGGCTTCAAACACTCACCTCTTCCTCTTTCTCAGACCAATTTCTTGATTCCTCATCTTTCCACTTTTGCTCAAGCAACAAAACACCTTCTCTCACAAATCTAAAACCATAGAGATGAAGCTCTCATCACTATGAACAACTTTATAGAAGATGAATTGAGCATTAGAGGACATTATCTTACCTAAACATTGAACTCTTCCTTTCTCTTTCTTCCTTGTGCTTGCATCCATGGAGGACGAAGAGAGAGATGAGAGATGAGGATGAATAGATGAAGAGAGGATCAGTTTTTTGGAGAAATAAGGGCCACTTGGACGACCAAATAGAGAGGAGAGGAGAGAGGAAAAGCTTTGAACATTTGACCCAAATCCAAGGGTCCACAATTTGCCACTTGTCAAGATTTTGTTCCTTCCACCCATGAGTTCACATGAGCACACACACATGGGATTCCACCCACTTAATCTCTACACAAATCAATCTCAACCATTGATCTTGAAGTTACCAATGAGTTTCCTCTTCGGTAACTGACCAATTGGTCAGTAACTTTACCGTTTTGCCCCTGATTATGGTAATTCTCATTGAATCACCACCAACACTTCACATCTTTTCATTTAGCCACAATATGCGCCTTCCCTCTATTTTAAGTCAATTTAGAGGTTAATCTATAATTAAACTCAAATACAGGGTCTTGGCGCTGCTCACAGCACTTACGAATCACATCGGGTGCCAAATCACACCATAATCTCCAAAAGGGTTCATTTATCACTAATGACATCCACTTTTAGAGTCATTAACCCTTAATCACAATTTGGGATCCTGCTAAACCAGGGCTTAGCAGTCCACTAATCTCAGGCTTATTCTCTAATCTCAAGTCTCAAAATTCGGGGTATTACACCTAGATTTATTGTGAAGTCAAATAAATAATAACATGCCCAGTAGACTATATGATATTTAATTTTTTTTGTTATTGAAATTTATTATTATTTAAATTTATTGTTGTTGACTCGTGTGAGAGAAATTATTATAAGAATTTAATATTGTGCTATTGATAGCTATTATCATGAGTGTCATATGAAAAAGTAATTATTAGTCATTTTGACATTTTAATATATGATGCCTATTTATTTGCAAAATTAAATATCATGGTGTGTGAATGTTCATAATTTTATGGTCTCTTCGGATTCCATCTCATGGTTAATGCTATTATACCTTATAACTTCCAAATTGAAGGATTTATTAATATAACCTCCAATTGTACAATTAAGTTCTTTAATCATCTTCTTTATGCATAAATGTACAATTTATTTGTAAATTTAAATATATGAGGTGTATGAAAATTATTCATTCATTAATTATGATATGATATAATATGACTTGCATATATTGGAATTATACAAGCTTTCCAATCTAGTAATTAGTGGAAATTATTATGTCAACCTCAAGCTCCAAACTGCCTCTATTTTCTTCCTGGAATTTATGCTTCTTGGTTCCTTCACAGATTTTCCACAAATGCTCAACTCATATGCTCGAACACGAAGGTCCTTTCTTCCATTACTAGCTCTTACTTTTCATTTTAGTTTTGACTTCCATTTCATTCCCCCCATTTTTTTTATAAATTCAAATATATGAGATGTGAATATTCTTTATATATGGCTTTCAAACATTAATCATGATATGATACATATATATTGTAAGTAAATTATTTTTACATGACATTTGAGAGAAAAAGAAAAATAATATATTTTAGTGACTTTTAACTTGAGAAAATGTGAAATTATTTAATTTCATGAGAAATTCATTATAAATTAGTGATGCGAATTTGATTTGTTAGACAAAATCAATGTTTCCAGAATTATTCAAAAATTATTTGTGTTAGCTTAAGTAGTCTAATAATTTTTTCACATGATTTAATTTCCCATGAGATGATTTTTTATAAATAATGTTTGCTCATGATTTAATGTTGGCGAGAAATTCTTATGGGTGTAATTCATTGAGAAAAAATGTGTTAGCTTATTTAATCCAATAAACAATTCTCACAGATTTATGTTTGTGAGAATTTCTCACAATGTTTGGTTTGTGAGAATGTTTATTCAAGAATTTGTGGTTGTGTCGTAGTTTCTATATCTAAGAATTTTTGACAAGTGACATTGGGTTTTTCATAAAAACTTCTCATAAATTTGTTACCTTTGAAACTTTTCTGCTATATAATTTTCCTGTGATTTTAATTTATTTTGATCATGAATCTATTCATATTTTTATATGTGGTAGAAGATATACTTTGCATATGTATCAAAATAAGCAAATTGAAGTATGTTACCAATGAGGAACAATATTATATGGTGATGTTATACTATATGAGAATTTCTCAAGAACTATATGGAACAAAATTGATATAGTTCCTGAAAAATAAATATAGATATTTTTTGTATTTTATTTTATGGGCCAGAGAATAATTTATCATGAAAATTTATGACAATAGATTTATTAAAGGGTTTGAAAGTGATAGCCCATTTGGATTACATCCATGATTGTATATGAACTATAAAGCATTTGGATTTTCAAGGCAAGCTAGGTCATTGACCTACTATAAACTGATCATCGTTTTTGAAATACAGAAATAAAGGAAGTATACTTATATGACTCACACTTGATGGGGAAATTGTTAGAATACAAGTGAGAGCTAATTTTTGAAAAGTTATACTCATATACTTCCTACACAAAGCCTAATAGATCTCCTAAAATGGATGTCAGATTATGATTTAAATCAATATGTTATGGAAATTGAAAAGTTTATGGTTGATTGAGACATATGTTACAGTAAACCAGATGTTTATTAACCCAAACTAATTTATTGTTAGCATGACTTGTTTGATAATCCAAATCATATATATGATGCAACAAATTATAAAAGATTACATGTTGACATCCATTGAAGAACCAAAAGATTCTTCATGATCATAGCTAACATACTATTCAAGAATTATTATGTGCGGCTTGTTCTCAAATAAAATTGACTACGAGAATATCATTGGTCATGATTAGCAATGGATCTCTACATTTCTTAAAATATATCAAACAGAATTATGCGGGCCCATTGAAATAGCATGTGAACCATACAATGGTTCGATAAATTTGAAAGATACATCTATAAGATGGTTACATGTGAGATTATTAATAGCTTGCAACTTGAAGTTTGCAATAATATTTGAATAAATTAAGTGCATAATTTCCAGATTATATAATCAAGAAATCATGTATTAAAGCCTCCATAAATAGCTAGATCAATTTTTATGAGAACAAAATTTTGTATTTCAATGTTGGTATATTTGATCTTATATATAGCAACATTTATACAAGCCAACAAAATTCTCCTAGTAAAATTGGCTGAGCCATACATATTCCATCTTAAAAGGCTTAAATGTAACCCCCGTCGTCATCAAGGTCATATTTGGTGTTTAAAACACGTTTTATAATTGAATAATAGATCGAGGATAATTTAAAACTTTTTACAAAACTCGCATAATACAATCTCTGTTCTTTTTTAAATAAAAACATTTGGCCCATTCGGTTTGTCACATATACAATATCACAGTGCTAGAAAAATACACGACATTCACCCGGGATAATTTCATGAATCCAAGAGTTTTATAGGGCATCATTGCCCATCTCAGTTTCCCATACCGAGGATTACACAATAACTGTAACCCCCTCCCGTGATTATATCCGAAATACGCGGTTAAAGTGAAATAGAGACCAATAACAATCAAATAATATTTACTAACCCATCTACCAGACGGGATTTTCATTCATACATTTCAAAAGTAAATTCACCTGGTCTCACATTCACCTTTTGGATACAATTACTGCACGAAGATAAAATACATTTATATAAATATCAAAGTGCACACAATAATCCCGGCAATCCTGGGTTCATACCTTCACTACAGATTCATAGGGCACATACGCCCTTTACAATTTCTTAAATGGGGATTACACAATTCTTATTCCAAATACACATTCCAATCTATCATCCGAACATATACAATTATCCCAGCATATAACGATAACCAACTACCAAATTCAAATGCCCATAAGGAATTCTCGTCGCCCCTAGTCGCTTGCTCCTTCCTCAGGCCACATGTCCTGTCTAAAATGTTGGTAGGGGAGGGTGAGATTGGAGAGAATCCCAGTACGAACCATATACCAATATGCATACAAAATAAGTGTTTAATGCATGACATGCTTGCATCACAATAACTCGTACTCACATAATGATATATCTGCATCTCAATGTTTCAACAACATACTCATGGCCATAGCATAAATAAAAATAGAGCTTCAATCCTTCATATATGTTTCACATAATCAAGCAAAGCAATAACATGCATCAATACACAAACACAAATATCAATACATGTAGGAGAGGTAAGTTCCCTACTCTTATTTTTTCACGTGTGCTCTAGCACATCTTACTCATGATCAGATGAACATCGAACTATGATCAGGGTGAATATCGAACCCTATAAACCAAAACAAGGACATAGGGTTATTCTCTTTTCCAAATTCTCACTTTCATAACACTTATAGTTGGTTACCATTCATGACCTTTAGGTGGCTAATCGAAGCCTAAACACATGCCTAAAGGCTTGGGAAAACACTTGACCAAATACCATCTTTGAAAGTCCAAAATGTCAGTTTTTGGGGTTGGCCACGGCCCAAGAATACACTGGCCGCGGCCAAAAATAGGTCCGAAGCATTTGGGCCGCAGCCCAGAATCCGCTGGCCGCGGCCAATAAAAATCATGTTTCTTGGCTGGATTTCCAAAAATCATAACTAATTCTAGAAAAATCAAAATGAGGTGATTCCAAATCCAAATGAAAGGTATTTAAGTCCTATTTACTGGAAAAATATGGACCATACTAGAAATCACCACACAATTCTAGAATTACACAAAATCCACCACTGCCCTAAAACAGAGTCCAGTTTCCATCCCAAACTTTAGCAAAGTATAACTCTTAGTTCACAAAACGAAATGACATGAATTATTTATCCATTTTGAAGCTTGGGATGTGAAATTTAAGACTAGAAAGTTTCAGAATTTTCCAACACCATTTGGTTATTCAAAACTTTCGTGCAAACTGACTGCCCATAATAGAGTTCACACAAGACAGATTTCCAACTTTTCTACCAAAGTGTCCAATGACTCCAAAATCATTAACCAAACCTATTCCCATAAAATTTTCCACAAGGAATACAATGGTAACCTCAAAATGACCAAAATCACAACCCATTGACATGCCCTGTGTTTGCCCAATGCACAAAAACCAACACAAAGTTGCCAAACTTCACATTTAAGCTTTAATACAATTCTATCACTTCAAAACACTAAACAAGGAACCATTTCCATAACAATAACATACCATAATCCCCATGACCCTAAATCATGAAAATTAGGGCAAAATTTCTAGAAATTCAAGGCCTAACAAATTGCCACAAAACTTATATGAAAATGAAGCTTTTACTCACCTTAACAACTTTCTCAAAAGGATTTCTTGGTTTTCTAAACTCCAAAATTTCTTGAGAGCTCAAAAACCACCAAATGGACAAACTAAAACCATGAAAGTGAAGCTCTCAACTCAAGGAACAACTTTATAGAAGAGAGTTTTTCCATTAGAGGCCATTATGAGGGTCAAAAACCTACTTTTTATCAAAGCTTTTCTTCCTTCCTCTAGGCTTCCATGGAGGTCAAACGAGAGAGAGAGAGAGAGAGAGAGAGAATGAGAGATGAGAGCTTGAAGAAGGAGTGAAATGATGATAAAATAAACCACTCCCATCTCTCCCATACATGTCAGCCACATAGAGAGGAAAGAGATAAGAGAAAATCATTTAAAAATGTAGCATTTGACTTTTCTACTCCTTTCTCTTCATCCTCACCTTTTGCCACATGTCTCCACCTCATTAGCTCTCATAAAGCAAGTAATTAATTAGTTACTCTAACCATTCTATTAGCCATTTAGTTATACATCTCATTTCTCCTTAGTTAGTGATTAATGGAGTAATTAATTTCTCCAGTAATCACTAACTAATTGACCAATAATTTCCATTCTTTCTATTTTCCACTAATCATTGCATATTAATTAATATTGCCACAAAACCCATAATAATTCTAATTTAAATTCACAAATTATTCTCATTAATCATTATTAGCTCTTAATCAAAATTTGGGGCATTATAATAACTACAAATCTATGGTCAATCCAATATATACAGTTGTCCAAATGATAACCAAAAAACCAAAAAGAAACTAAGACTACCACTGGCAATTCTAGTCGTCCTTGCTCACTTGCTTGCCTTGAGATCCACTTGCCATAGTTTGGAAAGAGTAAGATTTAAAAGAATCCCAATAGCAATAGTTTACGTATATGATGTATAATTAATAAAGCAAGTAAGCATATATCACAATGCAGCATAACAATATTTAAGGCCGAGCTAACTGCCACGTCCCCTTAAGCAATATTCAAGGCCAGGCTCATGCCACGTCCCCTATTCATTCAAGGTCGGGCTTACGCCACGTCCTTTATTCAAGGCTGAGCTTACCACCACCCCTCATACATTCAATGATAAATACCAAACAAGCAATGCATTACATATGATATAGGATAAAGTGTCATTACCTTGTTCTTTTTGTCCTTGATCAGGTGTAGGCTTTATACCTTTTGGGCAAATATCAAATCCTATAGTCATAATTAAAGACGACGCGTTATCACTTAATCCAATACTCAAATGACTTCAAAAAATTTAGTTTTGGTTATCATTAAAGTCCCATAGGTGACTACTTTAAGTCCAAACAAATGTCTAAAGGGTTGGGAAGTACTATCTCAAAGATCACCCTTTTTAGTGTGCCTCGTAAAACGTGCCAGTTCCGGCTTCGGCTTCCGACTTGGTCCTAAAATATTAAATGTACAAGAAATAGGTCATAACCTATCCAAGTATCATTTTAGACTCTTCCATAGTATTTCTTGTGATTATATTAGCCTATGGTGAAAATTTACCAAAATGCCCCCGAGACCCTGGCCAGCCTTGCCGTACTGGGCCCGATGGCATGTTTTACTAAAAATTTGACCAAATCTATTCTGTCATATTTTCACCCAGGGAATCCATTCCCGGCTTGAAATCACCAAATTCACTGTAAAATTACAAAAATACCCTCGACAGCCCCTATTTAGGGATTTCAGTGGCGTTTTCGTAATTATACTTTTTCGGCCTCTACCGGAAAAGTGATCAACTGTAACCCCACCTATTTTTTCCCACTGAATTAAATGGAACCATTTATTTCATGAAAATCCAACTCGTAACCCCTATTCTGGTTCTGGCAGAAAATTTCACAAGAATGGAAAGATAGAGTTTTGTGTTTTGGCTTCCAAAACTTGTACTTTTTCACTTCTAATCCTTTATTAATTCATTTAAACATTTCTTAACCATGATTTAAATAAATTTGGGCAGCATAACCCTTTAGGATTAGGGCTTTCCAATTTACAAACTTGACAAAAATCAACATAACCAAACCAAACCTCAACAACAACTTCATATAAGAATATATCTAAGGTTTGTGAGGTTACCTCTTGAGATCTTGAATCCTCTCACTCTAGGTGCCTCCTCTCTCTCTCCTTGAGCTTAGGATGAGGTTTCTAAATCATAGATTCCATGAAGGGGAAAGGTTTAGAGAAGGTCTTATGCAAATTTACAAGAAAATATCAAGAGATCACAAGTTTTACCTTAAGCTTCCTCTTCTTTCTTCTTTCTTCTTTCTTCTTTCTTCTTTCTAGGCTTGAGATTTTCTTAAGCTCTCTCTCTCTCTCTCTCTCTCTCTCTCTCTCTCTCTCTCGTGGCTTTGGATGAAAATGAGCATGGGAAATGGAAGAGGATGTATTTTATTAAATTGTCTCTTATTTCCTCTTAGCCATTGATCTCATCAAGGGTTGACATGGTGACACATGTCTTCCACCATACCTCCACCCATGTTCTTGCCCATGTCTCTTCACTTTTTGCTTACTTGCCCCATTAGGTTTTAGTTAGCATTGGACTAAATTCTTCTCCCTTGTCTTGCTTTACAAAAACCGTGCTTCCCTTATGCTCCAACTAAACCAATTGCTTCTTCCATTTACTCAAGTCAATTGGTATAAGAGTTGGCTACCTAACCTTATAACATAAGTAAGGACTTATGACATAACAATTATCTCCATCATCCTTCATGTGGTATTGACACTTGCTCTCATTGGATTTTGACACTTGTCTTCTCCTTCTTCATCCCCTAATTTCTAAAATAATTAAGAGAAAAAGGAAGATTAATTTATTCCTTCAATTTTCGGAATAATGCAAATTCTGGCAGATTTTCTGCCTTAGCTTTGAAAAATCATAACTAATTTTGTAGACATTGTTTTGGAGTGATTCCAAAGGCTATGGAACTCTTATTGAGTCTAGTTTCAAGGAAAAATATGAACTTTTATTAGCTTGAAGCATGTCACTCCCAGATTTTAAGTTTTTGACCGATGTTCCATAATTGCTTCCAGTTTCAACCCCAAACATTGGAAAATCATAACTCCTAGCTCACAAAGCGAAATGACATGAATTATATGTCCATTTTGAAGCTTGGAATGTGAGAAATAAAGTTTCAGAATTTTTATCACCATTTACCCATTCAAAACATCCATGCAAACGGACTGCCTGCACAGAGTTCTTACTAACCAAAACTTGCAGCTTTTAAACTTAAGTTTCCAATGGTTCAAAATTCATATCCAACAATACTCCCACACAATTTTCTATAAGGAAACCAATGGAAACATAAAAAAAAACCAAATTCCCACTCCATCTATATGTTCTAGTTTTTGGTATATATTCAACAAAATCCCAAATACACTTTAAATTCATAAAATCATTCATTACAACTCATTCAATGGTCATTAGCCTGTAATCAAAATTTGGGGCATTACATTAAATGTGCAATGCTTATTAATCCACCACAGTGTACACAGATGAATATAGAAAAAAAGTTGAGATAAACGTTGGATAAAGATTTCCTTTTTCTTGTTTGTCTCTAAATGAAGTAAAAGGATATTTCTAAAGGAAACAAAGGACTTATACTGCATAATTAGTTAATTGCCATTTGATAATTTTTTCCTAACATAAGAGGGAGAAATTGAATATATAGCTAGAAAAGAGAACACATGGAATGCATTATTACCATTAAGTATAGATCCTCGAATATAGAAGTATGAACTAAAGGTTCATCAGGCTATGTATTCATGAAATATTATAAAATATTTGTTAGATGGAATTATTGACCTAAATGAGAGTTACTAAATCTCATATTCCAGATAAAAATGCTTCAATAAGTATGAATAAAAGAGAGACATGCTCGAAACATGAGAAACTATTCAGTTCCAAATATAAATATTATGGATAAATTGGAGCATATAATTAAGATGATCATATTAAGGAGGCAGGCACTTTAGAAGAGTACCAAAATATAACTAAATTGCAAAAACCTCAAGAGAGTTTCATGTACCTGAAAAATAACATAGATATTAATAATTTATGTCATAATTGGAAAAATGGAATGGATAAGATAAAGTTGTCGACAAAAATTTTCAAAATGATATCACATGATCAAATGAGGATATTATATAAAGATGTGTCATAAGAAGTAAACATAAAGATGATTGGCCAAAAGGAAAAGTGAAAAATGGAAAAAGACGCAATGAAAATATGATTATATTGTGACAATTAAGGACCTACAATCCAAACACTATAAATATGATCATACTTCACAAAGTATAATATGATTATGATGAGACATATGATTTTGTGATAGATACAATAATTTTGTGTATTATTAGTATAACAGTTTATGAAAGAAAAATTATGTGTCTGTTAGATATTGTTATATATAGCCTATGCATGTGGCTCACTAAATAGTGAAGTTTACATAAGAATATTTAAAGGATCCAAAATGCAAGAAGTATGCCCAAAGATAAATTTGCTTGCAAAATTTATATTGAATTTGATATTCTAGAAATACCTTATAATTATGAGAATATGTAGATATCATGTTAATATTGTATTCATTATGATTTTACTGGTAAAATTTAGTTCTTGTAGATACACAATGGATAATGAAAATAAAATTGGGTAATTTTCATGTTAATTCTTTTATTATTCCACAACGAACAATATAATGTTTGGCGGCTAAAAGGAAGATATGCTCGAAAAGACATTGGAAGTGATGTTATCATTAGGGGGAGTAAAACTGATATTGTCAAGAGGGGGAATCAATACACGCTATACTCTTTTTCCCTTATCAAGGTTTTCCTAGAAAGATTTTTAATGAGGCAATATTGAACAATGTTTCAATAAATAATGTACTATTTTCTTTGGCTAGGTTTTTGTCCCACTGGGATTTTCCTGGTTAAAGTTTTGAATGAGGCACATTCATTATGGAAATCTAAGGGGGAGTGCTAGGAATATTAATTATGTACATGTCCATTTACTCATATTTTAGTCAGCATTAATACATTATTGAAAAAGTAAAAGGCTATCAATATATACTTAAGAAGAATAGGGGAATAAGTCATGCACACTATCCTATCCATTTTTGTATCTTGCGTTACTGTATTGGCTTGGATAGGAAGCTGAAACCCTTCTATTTGGCTTGCATATAAGAAAGTGTAAATGGAAGAATTAGTCAATGCCACCTCTCTTCTACTTTTTCAACTTTCTAACAGTTGGGAAAGTAGGTGAAACTCTTTAATTAGAAACTAACCAGCTCTTCACATGGGAAGGACAAAATTAGATAAAAAATTCTCCTTATTCCCTCTTTTGCGAACCAACTCAACTCATGTGGAAAGGACAAAATCTAATAAAAAATTCTGGATGGACCTAAAGTTTCCAGGGAAAACCCTTAGCTTGAGAAAATTTTATCCCTCTTCATTGTCGAGTTGCCAAAGAAAACTTTCATGCTTCACCATTCTTCCAAGGGCCTAAAAAATGATGTGGATGGAAGGATGAGATGCCTAACCACTAAATACACCATCCATATCATAACAATGATTCATTCTCAAACAAAACCCAACACGATTTTCTCACCAAAATCCATTTTGGGGTAATCTCAGGTACATACTTCTTATTGATATTCCTTTTAGGTTTGTATGCATAATACCTATTGTTCTTTAGCTTTGGTCTAATCTATGTTCATTCTTTGTGCTCCCTTGATGAAAATGGCTTTGCACCACTAAACAAGGACGTGAAGGTCGATTGCGTGTTTTGGAGTATAGATCCTAATCTCTATGGGTCAGACTATGGTTATCCGAGGAAGATCAGGTCGATTAATTATGTTGTTTTTGATGAAAAGTTAATTTTTTTATCCATGCCTATTAAGATTTTTTTAGATGTCTAGACGAGGTTAAAATAGTTTTTGTTGTTGCATGTTCACAAGGGAATTGGATGATCATGAGGTTAGGTAATGAGGAGGTTTTTGAAATTGTCATTTGATATGATTTTAAGATATGAAAAGTTATTGAGGCCTGATCTATGTTGAAGTGGTTCTTTCATATACTGTCAGTAATGATAATCCTTGCTATAGAATATATATGATTTTAACAATGCCTTTTTCGGGATGTTTCTTCATCTTTTATTCTCTTATAAACCATTATTTTCTCTTTAATTCATCAATCACAAATATTAATTTTAGGGAAAAGCACTCTAGCATGTGATTTAAGTCAAAATTTGCACTCCAGAGGAAAATTGACTTGTATCCTTGATGGTGATAATGTTTGGCATGGCCTAAACAAAGATCTTGGTTTTACCGCTAAAGATCATGTAGAAAATATACGAAGGATTGGTCAGTTCCTATATATTTTTATCTATGTATTTTCTACTTGACCCCTAAACTATTTCATTCTTATTTTTAAAATTTTCAATCTTCATGATTTAATAATTTTCAGGTAAGGTAGCAAAACTCCTCATAGATGCTGGTGTTATTTGCATTACTAGCTTAATATCTCCCAGCTTGAACTTTATTTAGAGAAGATAGCATAATTTCAATTTTTAAATTACTATAAAATTTATAACCATACACATTGTTCTTAAGTTGTGAACTGTATAACACCTCATGCGTGCAACCTATTTCTTAGCATTTGGGATTATATACTGCATTTAGTTATACACTTTCTTAAGCCTTCCTAGTGACTCTTTAATTATTTGGCAGGGTGTTGATATTCAAAAAGATCAAGGGAGTAGCAGGCAAGGTATGGAGCATATGGAGCACATTGAAGGAATAAGTGTCAACACCCGTTTCCATTTTGATATGCGCAGGGCAATAATGAACAAGTTCTATAGGCAAAACAGAAAAGTATAGTTATACTAATAATAAGTATTTGTTTACAGACAGTCATTAACAGAGCAGAAGTCGATAATAATGACAAATATGTACAAAATGTCCCAAAACTATTTCACATACATACTATATACAACCACTGTATTTATCTTGGGAAACGTGCCTATCAGTTTCCCTTCTCTGCATCCTTGGCTTTCGAGCCGTTGGCACCCGCTGAGACATTTTGATTAGAAAAAGGAGTGAGATTCCAAGGAATCTCAGTAGAAACATACGATCAACATATTAAATGCGAAAATTAAATATGCAAAGCACCGTATCAAGTAAAATGAAAACTCATATCATCCGTGTGTGTACACAAAATTCAGGGCCAACTAACCTGTTAAAACCCCTACATGTACCTCAGCCGAGTCCTTGACTACAGCTAGGTAAGACTAGTATACCTCAGCTAGGTCCTAGACCACAGCTAGGTAATGTGCCTCTAGCACGTGTTCAGATCACAAAATACAGTAACATGCATCATACAAATAGTCACATAGTATATGAGAGATAGTAGTCCCTACCTTAACCTCTTTCCTGTCTCAAAGGGCCTGCCTCATAAAACGTGTCAACTATAGGCGTCCAACTCGGTCCTAAACCGTCAAATATACAAAAAATAGGTTATAATCTATCCAGGTATTATTTTAGATACTTCCATAGTGTTTCTTGTGGTTATATTAGCCTATGGTGAAAATTTATCAAAATGCCCCCGGGACCCCAGCCCCGCCGTACCCGGCCCGATGGCACGTTTTTCCAAATTTTTGACTAGGGCTATCCTAACATATTTTTGTCCAAGTAATCCATTTCCGGAATCAAAATTACCAAATTCAATGTCAAATTACGAAATTGCCCTTGGCAGCCCTACTTTTAGGGTTTTAGGGGCGTTTCCGTAATTATGCTTTCTCGGCCTTTTCTGAAAAAGTGCCCAACTGTAACCCCACCTATTTTTGCCCACTGAATCCAAAGGAATCATAAAATGATTAAAAATCCAAATCTAAGGCCCTCAAACATCCTTGACCGAAATAATTGTGTTCTCCGAGAAAAATCGGGGTTATACGCGTTACGAGCGAAATTGTTGGAGAAATCGGCTTACCTTGTGAGATTTCTTCTTCTTCTCTCTCTCTCTCTCCAAACCTCAACGTCCCTCTCTCTATTTCAGACCTGTTTTTGCGTGAAATGAGCTGAAGGTAGAAGGAGATAATAATATATCCTAATATTATATCTTATTTTATCCATTTACCAATTTCCAAAATTTCAAAACTTAACTTATGTACATAAATCCTTTTGTACATATAACCATGCTCATTAAGCTCAACTAATATTTTATTATTTATGCCGCATGTAGGAGACACCTAGGGGTCCCTCCTTATGGTCTCAATTGGCTTCACAACTTGTCCAGGTTACGTATACACGTAAAGTCTTAATTTTGGTCAAAATTGCACTTTTTGCTCAAATTTTCCATAAATTCATATTAAATTGACCAAAATATTATAAATATATTTTTAACCTTTATTTTCCTTAATTAATTGAAATTAACTTCAATTAATTGAAAAATAATTTATTTTGTGTTATTTTGGCAAAATTATGATTTTGCCATTACCTTTCTAATCCAATTTCTTTTCTTATTTTTCTTTGGCCAATTTCCATATATTTTTGGACCAAATATTTTCTCTAATATTCCTTCATTTTTGGACCTTAATATTGGGCTTTTTGAATTACCCAAATTAGTTCCTTAATTATTTTTGCCCAATTTCTCATGAAATTGAACATTTATAAATTCATAAATTCTAAATTCATGAATATTCACCATTTTATTGAATTTCTCAAATATTTACAATAATTTTGGTGAATATAAATTTTGGGGTGTTACAATAAGTTCCTCTCAGCTATATTAGGATCAGGGGAGTAGCAGGCGAGGTTTGGAGAAATGAGATCATATGGAGCACATTAAAGGAATAAGTTCCTCTCAACTATCCTACTTCTGATTAATCTTATTACTTACTAAGTAATTAGTGGTTAAGGATGTCACCTACTAGCACTTGCTTTTGCTTAGTACAATGTCCATAAACAATGCAATAGGTGAAGCCTATTTGATCAATAGTCATGGGTAAAAAATGAATCCTGATTTAAGGGTTGGAATTTACAATGATGTTAAAATTTGGTACTAACCAAAAGGCATTTACACTTATAAGTCAACTTCAGTTTTTTAAAAGGAGTTGTGTATATTGCAGAATCAAACTATTTCTTTTGGTTAGTACTTGGCACACTCAAAAAGAAAGTTGTAAAGGACGTTTGATTAATGGTCAAGGAAAAAAATCATTTCTGATTATAGTAGGCAGATGTACAATGAGTTTAAAATCTGTTAATAACCAAAAAGGCAGAATGAACTCATATGGGTTTCTAATTCCTCAGAATGAACTAAGGAAAAATCACAAAATGAAGTTTTCCTGCTATTTATTTAGGATTTAATGAGTTTCCATCTAAGGGTTTTAAACTCATGTTCTTTCTATTTCCTTAGAATAAACTAAGGAAAAAGTTCTCAAGTCAATGAAGCTAGTCATTTTTCTTGCATTAGCCATTTACAAGGTATTGCAATCCCTGAAATCTTGGTCAAGTATGTAATTCTTTATTACTTCACTGACCACAACTTAAATATATATCAATCAATGTGTCATAATCAAGGTTATTCTAGTGTGTAGTTGTAAATGCATCACTTTTTGTATGATCTGTCCTATAGGTGTAGTTTTATGACTATGATGGCTAATGTAGTAGGTGAGAGACAGTTCCATATGTCAGTAGGGACGAACAGTCACATGCTCTAGACCTGTTCCAACTTCCAAGTCTCAGCAATTTTTTTTAAATGCCTAATGCTCATAATATCAGTTATGACCATGTAGTATCTTGAGAAAATATATTCTACTAAGTGCCTAATGTCTAATTCCTACATTCTCCTTAAGCTCATGAAGGAGATTTCCTTTAATTTCAAGGTATGCCATATATAGTCTACACTCAGTTCTGTCGCAGCATGGTTGTATACCTGTTCTACCTATTAAACTCCCTCACTTTTCCAATTAGAACGTTGCTTTCCAACATATAAGCTGATATTAGATTGGTATACCCGTTCTAACTTCAATACAAAATCATACTTTGTTATCGTTGCATGTTTTTTCTGTCTTTTAACATTGGTGGCAGTGCTTAAATCATGTCCAATTATTCTCAAACTTATATTGCTTCATACTTTCTCATGATAAATAGGATTATACATGGCAGAATAGCATTCTATTTTATTTGCTATGAAATTATTTAGTTAAATATGATAAATAGGTCGACTGGAGCTGTATTAAAATTATTCTTTTATTCACTTAGAGTGTTGGGAAATTATATATGCATCAAAATTAAGAATAAGTCTCACACCTTTTTCTTAATGTTTCATAACCCTTCCTTCTTTAGTCTCATTGGGGTCTACATTCTACAATCTAGGGAAAAAAATCTGACTTAATCTTCATTAATCCATTGGATAGAGGTAATTTAACCCTTACTTCTTTAGCCCCAGTCATACTTTGTAATCGTTGCATGTTTTTTCTGTCTTTTAATATTGGTGGCAGTGGTGAAATCATGTTCAATTATTTTCAAACTTATATTCTTTCATACTTTGACATGATAAATAGGATAATACATGGTAGATGAGGCTTCTATTTTATAACCTTTACTTATTTAGTCTCAATTAGGTCTGCATTATATTGGCTAAAAAATATTAATTATGACTTCATTTTGATTAATCTATTGGGAAGAGATTTTTTCGCAATAATTCAATGTTGGTATTTAGATAGATTCTTTCATGTAGGAAGGGGCAGAAGTTGCATATGTGTGCTTTTATATGAAGTCTTAATCTAGAACATTGTTTTCCAACAATTCTATTGCTATGACATTAGTGTACATGTTCTAACTACAATCTAGAATCATACTTTGTAATATGCATATGTTTTATCTCCCTTTTAATATTGGGGTCAGTGATTAAATCATTTTTAGTTATTCTCATGATAAAATAGAATAATAGATGGCGGAATAGGGTTCTATTTTATTTGCTGAAAAATTATTTATTTAAATGTGATAAATAGGTCTATTGGGGCTGTATTGAAATTATCATTTTAGTCACTTAGTGTGTTGGGAAATTATATATGCATCAAAATTAGAGACAGAGTCTCAGACCTTTTTCTTAATGTGTCATAACCCTTCCTTCTTTGGCCTGATTAGGGTCTACATTCTATAGTATGGAAGGAAAAAAAATCTATTAATCCATTGGATAGAGGTAATTTAACAATTACTTATTGGTGGTGTTTGTAACCCCCTCTGTAATTATATCCAAAATACGTGATTAAAATGAAATAGAGACCAATAATAATCAAATAACATTTACTAACCCATCACATGATGGGATTTTCACAAATACTTTTTGAAATCATTTATGAACTTGGTTTCATATTCACATTTCGAATACAATTACTACACGAAGATAAATCACATTCATATAAATATCAGAGTGCAGAACATAATCATCCCGGCAATCCCGGGTATATACCTTCGCTAAAGATATACAGGGCACAATTGCCCATTACAATTCTTCAAATGCATAACCATATATTCAACCGAATCATATACAGTCTTCACAACTCATTGATAACCAACTACCAACTCTCATCTCGAAGGAGTCCTACGAGCCACTTGCCTTGTCTAAATTGTTGGTAAAGGAGGGTGAGATTCGAGAGAATCTCAGTAGGAAATAGATACCATAATGCATGTATGATAGATGCTATGTGTATGACATGTTAGCTTTATCTAGATACATGCCCCATAATGATATTTCTGCATGCTCAATGTTTCATGTAACAAAACTATGGCCACAGTAAAACAGAAACAGAGCTTCATTTATTCAAATATGCTCTACACAATCAAGTAAAGCAATCACATACATCACTACACAAGCAAAGATATCAAATACATGCAAGCAAGGTTAGTCCCCTACCTCCAGTCTTTTCTCCTCGATTTGTGTAATATCCCGATTTGTGATTAGGACTGATAACTCTGATAATCATTGTAATTAGTGTAATTAAGCACTATTATGACTAATGTAATGTAAATTTTGGGAATAAATACATGTGGTATTTAAGATCAATGGTTGTGATTCCTTGACCGTGGGTCGGAATCCTATGTGTTGTGACTTGGTGAGCTTAAAGAGGGAATTGAGTAGATGATGACAAGTGGCATGTGAGTGGCTATTGGATGAAGCACTAGAAGACAAAATAGCACTTTTTCTTTTTTCTCTCTCTCTCTCTCTATTCGGTTGAGTGTGTGTGTGCAAGAGAGAGGTGCTTCTTCTCCATCATCATCCTCCTCCCATTTCTCTCTCTCGTTCTCTCTCTCCTCTCCTTCCTCCATTTTTTTCGCTGGACAAGCAAGAAAGAGGGGGAAGAAAAGCTTGAATCTTGGTAAGTTGTGATTCTCCTTTGCTCCAAACCTCTTCTATAATATTGTTCATCTCAATGAGAGCTACATTGTGATGATTGTAGAATCTTGAGAAGTGGTGATTTGTGAGTTGGTCGAAAGTGGAAAGTTGAGGAATCAAGGTTCTTGATTGGGCAAAGAGAAGAGGTAGGCATTTAGTGCATTTTAATGTATTGCTTGTGATTTTTGGCTACGTTGGTCAAATCTGGAATTTTGCCCTAAATATGCCTATTTCGGGAAATGTGAAGATCATTATGATTGATGATTGAAAATGATTTAGTTTGGAGATATATGATCATTTGATGTAATTTGGAATGTTAAAAAGGTGTTAAGGGAATTTGGATATGGTGTGTCATTGAGACCTTAATGAATGATTGTGGTCAAATTGGTTTTTGAGGTGTTTTTGAAGTGGCCAATATGTTCCCTAGTTAGTGCTTAGTGTGTGTGAGCATTGGGAAGAGTTTGGGGAACCTTTGGGAGTGAATTTGACCATCTGGAGTTTCTGGTTTTTGGCTGCGTTTTGGGTCTCTGATGCACATCACTTGAGCAGAGGAAGAACGTGCTCGAGTGATATGCAAGTTTTTCCCTGTTGTGCTTCGAGTTACCTGGGTTTTATGGGTTGTGCTCGAGAGCATCGCCTTGTGCTCGAGTGAGCGAAGAACATGCTCGAGTGAGCATGGTTCTGCTCGAGTGAAGGTGCGAGTCTGGAGTTGAGGTTGCTTTCGGGTCCTCACTCGCTGGTTGATGCCAAGAGTGTGCTCTGACACTCGCAGGCATAGCCGTTCCACTCGAGCAATGAGGGTCGTGCTTGAGTGAGCTTGTGCTTCTGGTGTGAGTTGGTGCTCTCGGGTTGATGCTCGCGGGAAAGTTGCACGAGTGTGCTTTCTCACTCCCGAGAATGGGGTGTGTGCTCGAGTGATCCTATGCTTGGAGAGCTGTGTGTGTGCTCTCGGGTGCTCACTCGCAGGCTCACTCTCTCTTGTGCTCGATTGATGTCCGTACTCGTGCTCGAGTGAGAGCATTTGTGCTCGAGTGAGACTGTCAAAAATAGGTGTTTTGCTTCGAGTAAGGGGTCTTTTGGGTAGTGTCTTCCAACCCTTTAGGCATATGTTTAGGCCTCTAATAGTCACCTAAAGAGTCCTAAATGATAACCAACTTAGAGTATTATTGAAATGTACATATGGAAAAGAGATTGATTGGTTGTCCCTAATTGATATAGGATTTGACATCTGTCGTCCTCGTGAGGCTAAGGTGCCAGAGCCAGTCAGGAAGGATACAGGTAGTGACTCTTTCTTTATACCTTGTGTGATACATTGTATGTATATTATGTCATTGTTTTGAAATGAAAATCGTATGCTGCAAGTTTTGTGAAAACTGTGGAAGCACCGCTATACCAATAGTCCCTGAGTCGCTAACAACGGTTCGGGTGAAGGTCGTATACCTTCCCGGCGGTAAAAGGGGATGAGGTTAGGGTGTGATATATGTGTATATATGGGCCGAAAGGCTAATTGTGAGCCGAAAGGCTATTTGTGAAGGCCGACGGGCCATTTGTGAAAGCCGAAGGGCTATATTTGAGCCGTGTGGCTATTTGTATGCACTGCCACGCCAATAGTCCCTGAGTCGCTAACAACAGTTCGGGTTAAGGTCGTATGCCTTCCCGGTGGTAAAAGGGGATGAGGGTGGAGTGACTTGTGTTGCTGTATGAGATGATTGGTGTGCATATTCTGTGATTGCATGTGGTATGAAATTGTTGTTACTACTGGGATTCTTTAGAATCTCACCCCTTCCATATGACTAACCTTTTCAGACAGGGCGAGTGGCTCGAAAGGGAAGCGGACAACCAGGAGTAGTTAGGCTTACTCCGAAATCTAAGTGGTAGTTGGTTATCATAGTTTTGTATTTGGGGTATCAAGTGTACATAAGAATGTAGATGATTATTTTGGTTGTGTAATCCCCATAATTGGGAAATCTTAAACCCAAGTTATTTATGCAAGTAACCCGAGGTTTTGCCGGGATTTTGGTTTCCGCACTTTGATATTTATTATGTACTCTGATTTCTCTGGTAGTTATATCCACACGTGAATGTGAGACCCGTATTAAGTATACTTTAGAACTGATTTTTTTTAAATACCCCATCTCTTGGAGGTCGGATTATAAATTGTGATTTTATCTTATTGGTCTCTAATTCACTTAAATTTTGAAATTCGGATATGATTACGGTGAGGGGGGTTACAATTTGCGTGCCAGCAACTCAGGGACCAGGCCTGGCCCCGCTGTACCCGGTCCGGCTGTACTTTTTTTGAAATTTTGACATGGGCTATTCTGATTTATTTTCGCCCAAGGAATCCATTTCCATATTTGGAATTATCAAATTCAATGTCAATTTACAAATTTACCCTTGGCAGCCCCACTTTAAGGGTTTCAGGGGCATTTTCGTAATTATGCTTTTTCGGCCTTTTCCAAAAAAGTGATCAATTGTAACCTCACCTAATTTTTGCTCCTAAATTCAATGGAATCATCAAATCATGTTAAATTCATCTCTAACTCCTCCAAACTAGCCTTGGCTGAAATTCTCAATTCCCTAAGAAAAATTGGGGTTTTTCGGTTTCGGCTCCACAGACGTGTTTCTTTCTACTCCTAACCACTTTATTAACCATTACATTGGGTTAGAACTACCATTTAGTATCAATTTGGGCAGCATAACACCTAGGCCAACCCATTTTCCAAATTTACAAACAAAGACAATCCGGTGAAATTTCACCGATTAAATCAACCACAGTAGCCAGAACAATCAAAGATTGAAGTTTCGGAAGTTAACTCAAGCTCCCTCTGGCTTTTCCCTAAAATGGCCAAACCCTAGCTTACTTCAACACAAGAAATGGAGCTTCCAAACCTTAAATTACATAGAAGAGTAGCTTAGGAACGGAGTTATATGCGTTAGGAGCTAGATTGTCGGAGAAATCGGCTTACCTTGCGAGATTTCTTCCTCTTTCTCTCTCTAAAGATCTCAAACGTCTTTCTCTCTTCTCAACTGTTCTCAGCGTCGGAAATAAGGAGGAAGAAGGAAAAAAATGTTTAATAACATATCTCATGCTTATGTCATCAATGTAACATGATGATGTCATAATTTTCAATTTTCGGATTTTAGGCAGATTTCTGCCCAAACTTAGAAATATCATAACTAATTCTAGAAAAATCTAAATGAGGTGATTAAAAAGCTAAATTAAAGGTCTTTAAGTCCTTTTTATAGGAAAAATACTGGCGATGACCCAAAGTCACCACAAAATTCCAGAATTACATAAAACTCATCACTGCCCCAAAACAGAGTTTAGTTTCCATCCCAAACTTTGGACAGTCATATCTCCTAGCTCAAAAATCGAAATGGCACAAATTATTTGTCCATTTTAAAGCTTGGGATGTGAAATTTAATACTGAAACGTTTCATAATTTTTAGACACCATTTGGTCATTCAAAATGTTCACACAATCGGACTGCCCAGAATAGAGTTTCACTAGACAAAATTTCAGATTTTGCATCTTTGCTTCCAATGGTTCCATTTTCATACAAAACATCATTCCCACATAAATTTTCACAAGGAATCCATTGGAAACACAAAATAAATCAAATTCACATCTCATTGACATGTTTTCACAAAAATCTCAACATCTTAACACAATTCACATTTCAAAACCTAACATTGCAACTTTTCCATTTCAAAGTTCCAAACCAATTTCAATGACATCAAAATACACTATGACACAATTTCCAACACAATACCCCATTCAATTATTCCCTCTATTCTAAGTCAATTTGGATGTTAATCCACAATTGAACTCAAATACAGGGTTTCGACGCTGCTCATAACACACACGAATCACATTCGAGTGCCAAATCACATCTTATTCTCCAAAAGGGTTATTTATCACTAACCACATCCACTTTTATAGTCATTAACCCTTAATCATAATTTGGGATCTTGTTAAACCGAGGCTTAGCAATCCACTAATCTCAGGCTTATTCTCTAAGCTCAAGTCTCAAAAGCCGGGGTATTACAGTGTTTACATGGATTCTTTCATGTGGGAAGGGGCAGATGTTGCAATTGTGTGTTTTTAAACTTATTTTCTGCTTTTACATTGGTATATCTATTTTATCTCCCGTAATCTTGATGTTATATCTCCTTAAGCCATCTTGATTTCTTTTCAAACTTATATTGCTTCATACTTTATGTATGATTTATCATATAGGTGTAGTTTTATGACTATGATGGTTAATGTAGTACGTGAGAGACAGTTCCATATGTCAGTAGGGATGAACAGTCACCTACCCTAGAACTATTCCAAGTCTTAGCAATTTTTTTTTTAAATTCCTAATGCTCATAATATATGTTATGATCATATAGTATCTTGGGAAAATATATTCTACTAAATGTCTAATGCCTATATTATAATGCCTAACTGGTAAATAAAATAATTTTCATGTGATCAAGTGGATGTTATTATTGGATTGTGTGATCAAATGCATTATGTTTCTGTGTTTAGCTTCTTTCCCATTAGAGACATACTGTCTCAAACTGTTGAGAAGCATACTATGTATTTATTTGGTAAGTTCTCTTTTGTCGTGCATTGTTTATCTCACTTCCTTACCCATCAACCTTATGCATTTCTTCTCATATGTCATTGGCTTTGTTATAAACATTAGCCCTTTGGAGGAATACCATTTTGGATATGATGTTAGACTAAGATTCGCCTGATATTGAGTGTCGAGAGGTACATTCACCATATTTTAACTAAGTTTTCTATGGTTTAGGAATAGTTTAATACATTATAATTAAACAAAGTATTGTATGTGTGGCAGGGAGAATATTGTCCAGATGGTTTTATATGATGAATATGCTTTAAATTTCTGTATGAATTGGTTCAATGCTATGCAGAAGCCTATTGTGTTGATTGTTCAATTTGCAAGGGTTGGCTTTGACGAAAGGGGTTAGTGTGTTCTAATATTTTTGCTCCTAATTTGAACATAACTCAGTTCTGTTCAGTTTTGATGTCATTTTCTTTCATGATAGTTATGGCCCATCATTCAAATTATGTGTATCATGTTTAAGGTAAACCAAAGATTTGCATCTCTTTTTATGCAACTAAAATCCACTTGAATGGGAAGTTCCTAGAGGTTACAAGGAGATATTCAGAAACATAGAGCAACATTTATTAGATGATGTGAACACAAATGGCATTTAGAAATGTTTTTTGTGTTGTGGGGCAAACTTTATATTATTTGATGTTTTTGTTTAGGTTGATGCATTAGCTGTATAAGACATTAGATGGACCGGTTTTTTTACATGTTTGGGGCGTGTTTTAGTGGTGGAATTTAATTTGCTGGGAATTTTTTACCCTTTTTTTGCTTGCTGCATGTTTTGACATTTGATATGCCCATCTGAATTATGTAGAGGATGTGTTGCAGTGAGATTTTGTTGGTAGTCAATAGAAGGTTATTCCACTTCATGTTTGTTTTTTGTGTTGCTCACATTGGATGAGTGGAAGGTAAGGCTATGCTTATATGTGATGTAATTGATGCACTTGCGCAAAGCGCGGGGGGAATTTGTGCTTTTTTTAATAATACGAATGGTCATAGAGTATTAATTGTATCATTTATTGTATATTAACTGTGACTGTTGGTAGTGACTTTTGGAGGCTAAAAATAGAGGCCTTGTACATAGCATTGCAACCACAAGAAACAAGAAACACGAGTGAATGAGAATTGCTCCCCTTCCTTTATCTCACCATTTTCTCTCTATCGTCTTGTTCTTCTCTATCTCTTATCCCATATCTCCTTTATTTTTACAACAGTAAGGTAATAATAATAATAATAATAATAATAATAATATTATTATTATTATTATTATTATTATGAAATACGGAAGAAGTGCTAGTTAAATATAACAAGAAAAGTAATTCATTCGTTCATGAAAATTTTTCAGGAAAATTCCAAAAAAATATCTTGGAATATAGGAAAGGACAAATTAGTGCTGTGAAATTGAGAAATCTCATGTCAGTGCTATGTCAGTACTGTCATGCCCTAAATTTTAATTAACGGCTAATGACAATTATTGAAAATGATTTGTGAATTAAATATGAATTATTATGTGTTTTGTGGCAATTTCGGTAAATGTGCCAAAATCAGTGGAAAATTTATCGGTTGATGAGTCAGTGATTAATGAATAAATTAATTACTAACTAAGAAGAAATGAGATGTGTAACTAAATGACTAATGAAGTGGTAGAGTAACTAATTAGTTACTTATTTGAGGAGAGCCAATGAGAAGTGGGCATGTGGCAAGATTGTGTATGATGAGAGAATGTGGGAGAAAAGTCAAATACCCCATTATTTTATTGTTTTTCTCTCTTCCTCCTTCCCTTTTCGCTGAACAAGCATTGGTGTGTGAAGCTTATCATTGCTTTATCTCCTTCACACTTCCATCTCTCTCATTCCTCTCTCTCTCTTGTTCGGTGCCATTGTTGACGAAGCAAGAAGAGGAAAGCTTGTGATTCAGGTAAGAAGATGATCTTAAATAACTCTCTCATGTCTAAATTGTTGGTAGGGGAGGATGAGATTCTCTCGAATCTCAGTAGGAAAACAATACCAATATACATGTACGATAAATGTTTAATGCATGACATGCTTGCATCACATAACTCATGCTCACACAATGACAAATCTGTAAGCTCAATGCTTCGAACAATATACTTATGGCTATAGCATAAATTGAAACATAGCTTCAAATCATTCATACATGTTTCACATAATCAAGCAAAGCAATAACATGCATCAACACACTAACACAAATATCATATACATGCAGGAGAGGTAAATTTCCTATCTTAACCTTTTTCGCCTCAAGACGTGTGCCTCGTAAAGCGTGACAACAGCTTGGATTCCATATTTGATCCTACAATTCCAAATGTACCATTTAGATACTTCCATAGTGTTTCTTGGGGTTATATGAGCCTATTATGAAAATTTACAAAAATGCCCTCGGGGACCCAGCCCGGCCACGGCATACCGGTCCGACTGTATTTTTTCTCGAAATTCTATCCTGGGCCATCCTAACATATTTTCATCTAAGGAATCCATTTTCAGAATCATAATTATCAAGTTTATTGTCAAATTACAAATTTACTCTTGGCAGCCCCACTTTAAAGGTTTTAAGGGCGTTTTCGTAATTATCCTTTTTCGGCCTTTTCCGTAAAAGTGACCAACTATAACCCCACCTAATTTTCACTCTTGAACTCAATGGAACTATCAAATCATTGAAAATCCATCTCTAATCCCTCCAAACTATCCTTGGCCAAAATTCTCAATTCCCCAGAAAAAATTGGGGTTTTTCGGTTTCGGCTCCTCAGATGTGTTTCTTTCTACTCCTAACCACTTTATTAACCATTACATTAGGTAACAACTAAAATTAAAACCCAATTTGGGCAGCATAACCCCTAAGCCATATAATTTCCAAACTTTAAAACCAATGGCAATCTGTTGAAATTTCACCGATTAAATTGCCCACAACAGCTAGAATAAGCAATATACGAAAGTTTGGAAGTTACCTCTAGCTCCTTCTGGCTTTTCCCAAATATGGCTAAAAACCCTAACTCCTCCACACCAAAATATGAGCTTTACAACCTTAAAGAATATGAAAGAGAAGCTTAAGAGTAGAGTTATATGCATTAGGAGCTAGATCGCGGAGAAATCGGCTTACCTTGTGAGTTCTTTTCTCCTTTTATCTCTTAAATCTCTCTATCTTTCTCTCTCTAATTTCATATTTGTTCACATGTTTTGCTAGCTGGAGGAAGAGGAAGAGCTTATATTATTATATTTGATCAATTTTCCAAATTTTCATATTTTAAAAAATTCTGGAAAATTTTCTGCCTAAACATTAAAAAATCATAATTAATTCTAGAAAAATCAAATTAGAGTGATTATAAAGGCTATGGTACCCTTATTGAGTCTAGTTTCAAAGGAAAATATAGCCTTTTGCTATCTGGAAGCACAAAATTCCCAGAATTTCAATATTTGCATGCTATTCCTAAAACTTCAAAGTTTTTCTGTGCTAATTTCAAAAATTTATATCTTTTTGTATATAGCTCTAATTGAGTCATATGACCTATAAAATTAAAGCTTAGGATGTCTACTTTCACCCTGTAAAATTTCATAATTTTTTTATTATTATTTGGCCATTCAAAATCACATGACAAGTTCACTACCTCATAGGCGATTTCACCAAAATCATAAAGTTCACCATTTTACTTTCTTAATACCCCAAAGATATAAGAATCATTAGGGGACAAATTTGGTCTCCTATTAAATTGGGGCTTAGCAGTCCACTTAATCTAGGCTTATTCCCACAAAAAACATAATTATATTCTCTAAAGTTTACTATTTTACTTTCTTAATACCCCCAAAGATATAAGAATCATTAGGGGATAAATTTGGGCTCCAACTAAATTGGGGCTTAGCAGTCCACTTAATTAGGCTTATTCCCAAGCCTCCAATCCAAAATTTTGGGGTATTACAGGGTCTCACTCAAGTGAAGCAGAATACTTTCATTTTTCCCTCAGTGTTTCTGTTGTGCTTTCATGTTCAAAATCCAAAAGTGTTGTCTTACTTGTGAGTGTCGCCAGTTATCACTCGGGTGAGCCTCGTCCCACTAGAGTAAAGGTGTATCTGACACTATGAACTTGCGTCTCAGGTTGTCACTCGCGGTCCATTTTTCAAGAGTGTGCCTTAGCACTCGCGGGTGCTAAGCTATTACTCGAGTTCCATGGTCCCTGCTCAAGTGATGTCCTTCTCTGAAAGTTTCTTATGCTCTCGGGTGAGCATTAGGCTATTACTCGAGTGATTGAGTTTATGCTCAAGTGCAGCGAACATTTCTGGGTTTTGTCATTCCTTTCTGCTCTCGGGTCAACACTTCCTGCACCTCACTTCCTAGGACTCAGGTGAGCATTTGGCTATCACTCGAGTGCAAGTCCATCATCACTCAAGTAAGGTCTTCTTCAATCAAGTGAAACAGTGAAAATTCTGTTCTTGTGCTTCTAAGAGGGGATCTTTGGGATAGTTCTTCCAACCCTTTAGGGCTTTTGTTAGAGGCATTTGTGGCTTCTTAAAGAACATAAATGATAACCAATTTAAGTGATATGAATTCATTTGAATATTGAAATAGAGAATAAAAATTCGTCACTAATTATGAATTATAGGATTTGACATTTGCCCTACTCGGGAAAGACCAATGCCAGAGCACGCCCGGAAGGACCAAGGTAGTGACTTTTCTCTCATGTTGTATATGATGCTTGGTATACATGAATTATCATTGTGTTGTATGTGTTATTGGCCGTATGGCATTACAGCGTGAGCAGTCGTAAGGGGTGATAGTTATCACACCTACCCCTGTCGTTGCATCTGCCGTGGTAATTGCTGAGGCTGCATTGTGGAATGTGGATTCTTACTTGATTATCCAGCCAATGTGGCTGTGCATATGTGATATGTTTTATATAGATCCCAGCTGTGATGATATATGTTATATGAGCATATGAATGTGCAATACAACATGAGCACTTCAGCTTGAGCAAACGTAAGGGTGACGCAAGTCATACCTGCCCTTGCTGCTGTAATTGCCGTTGTAGTTGCTATGTGTTGTGTGATGATTTGCTTTCATGCTTTGTGGTTGAGAATACTATGAGTCATTTGACACTATAGGGATTCCTTAGAATCTCACTCTCCTAAAAACAAATTTTTAGATAAGGCTGAAGGATCTAAAGGAAAACGGGTGACGAAAAGTGGATGAAGCTCCGGGCAAGGAGTTTTATTTTGGATAAATTGGTTATCATACTTCTGTATTTTGGATATTTTGCTGGGGAAACAAATGTCTATGGATAATTTTGTGTAATCCCCTAGATAAGGGAAAACTGATTATGGGCATGTATGCCTTGTAAAACCCTTAATTGATTAATAGAACCTGAGTGTGTCAGGAATTTTCATTGTACTCTGATATTTATGAATGGAATCATTCTGTATAGGTCATTTGTGATGCTTGAATTGTGGATATGATACCATTGTGAAAAGGTTTAGAAAAGTTTTTGAAAACCCTGATTTTGGGAAATTTACTTTCATCAAGTCCCAAATCATTTTATGGTCTCTAATTCCACATAATCACATATTTATGAACTTAATCTCGACCTTGGTAAGAAGGGGGTTACATTTGTTGGTATTAGAGCTATAGTTCTTGGCAAGGGTAGAATTACTAGGGTAGTTGCCATAGCTTGTTGCCTTAGTCATAGATGATGACTTAGGATTGTTTGTTGTATACACATGAGTATTCTGTTGTTTGTGGATGTATATAAGTTTTATGGACTATGTGTATACATTTGCTATGGAACTAACGTGGTGAATCATTTGTAGAGCTAAAGGACAAAATGGTTCGTCCTAGACTCAGACTAGACCCAAAGGTAGAGGTGTTGAATGACAATCTACCTAACCCTATGCAAGAGATGATGGGTCTAATCTAGGTAGGAACAAAGAGACATGATTGCTAAGCTACGAGAGGAGCTCATGCAAGAAAGAGCCAAGCATAATACTGAGAGAGGTTAATCCACTCAAGAGGAGACCTAGGAAGAAACCCAAGTAGGGACTCGTCATGAGGAGACAACTGAGGGGTCCAATTGGTCTCAAGAGACCCTATCTCGCACGGTACCTAATCAAGAGTCACAAGGGGTATCAGTCTAAAAGGGTAGAGATCTACAATTTTGGGTCTTGAAGTTTTGCAAGCATATGCCTCCAGTGTTCAGAGGGAGATTTGAACCTCAAGCTGCTAAGGACTGATTGAATCGATTAGAGAAGATCTTTGAAGTCCTTGAGTGTCCGTCAGAGGTGAAAACGAAATTGGCAGTGTATAAGCTAGAGGGGGATGCAGACTGATGGTGGCGGAATTTCGCCATGACTTTGTGAAGCAGGAATGTACCACTGACCTGGGATGTGTTCCAAAAAAAGTTTAATGAAAAGTACTTCCCCAAGTCAGTGAGGCTTGAGAAAGAGTCTAAGTTTCTAGGCATCAAGCAGGGTGATACAGAGAGCTTTGATAAGTGTTTATCCCACTTCATCCGGTTATCCCGATACTCTTCCTACTTTTGGCATAAAGATGATAAGGAGTGGAGCTCCGCTATGCTTATTTGGGGGTTGAGGCATGAGTTGAGGAAGAGGTCAGCTACTCATCTGTTTACCGACTTCAACAAGGCGGCGGAAGAGTGTAGAATAACTGAGAATAATTTGAGAGATTTGTACCCAACTAAGGGTAGTGGCAGCCATAGTGAACCTAGCAAAGCCAATACTTCCCAAAAGCGGAAGGGACAAGGGTTCTCATCTGGGGGCAATAGCAAGAAGCCTTATCAACCTGGGGGTCATGGTGATCAAAGACCTCCAGCGGGACCGGTATTCAATCAGTGTAGAAAGTACCATCCGGGTAGAACCTGCTCAGGGCAAGTGATTTGTTTCAACTGCAAACAATCGGGTCATCTTTCTACTTAGTGCCAACAATAGCTGACAGAGCAAAGGCCCAGGAATCAGGGTCGAGTGTTCACCATGACTCATGAGGAAGCCCGGAAGTCGCTTGAACTGATCCAAGGTAAAAAACTTCTTAGTGGTAATGAGTTATAAGCTTTGTTTGACTCGGGTGCAAGTCATTCTTTTATTGCCAATGACTGTGTAAAGCGCCTGGGTTTGCATGTGCATAAATTGCCATTGGACTTGGTTATGTCGACACCAATAGGTGTCAAGGCTATGACGACCGAAGCTTGTCTCAATTGTGTGGTCGTTGTTGAGGGACTTAAGTTCGTAGTGGATTTGATTTGCTTGCTGCTTCAACAACTAGAGGTTATTCTGGGTCTTAACTAGCTAAAGCGAATGATATGCTGCTTGATTATGGTAATAAGAAGATAGCTTACCATAATGCGTAGCATGGGAACAACGTGAATGCCAGTTTGAACTTTCTTTCAACGGCTAAAGCTGAGAGATATCTTGAAAAGGGATGCCAGGGGTATATGGTGTTCTTTTCTATTCAAGGAGAGATGGGAGAAACCCTGGAGAGTATACCCGTGGTAAGAGAATTCCCTGAGGTATTTCCGGACAATCTTAGTGGATTGCCTCTGGAAAGGGAAGTGCAGTTCCCAATTGAGATTGTGCATGGAGTTGGTTCAATATCAAAAGCCACATACCGTATGGCCCCGAATGAAATGGCAGAGTTGAAGAAGCGAATTGAAGAATTGCTTGAGAAAGGGTTCATCCGACCCAGTGTATCATCGCAGGGAGCTCCAGTGTTATTTGTGAAAAAGAAAGATGGGAGTTTGCGATTATGTGTTGATTATAGGGAGTTGAACAAGATTATTATCAAGAACAAGTATTCTCTCCTGAGAATCGATGACCTGTTAAATCATTTAGCTAGTTCGTGTGTATTCTCTAAAATTAATCTAAGGTTGGGATATCATCAGTTGTGTGTGAAGGCAGCGGATGTTCCGAATACTGCTTTCAGAATGAGGTCTAGGCACCATGAATTCCTTGTGATGCCCTTCGGGTTAACTAATGCATCGGCGGTATTCCTGGATTATATAAACCGTATCTTCTGACAGTATCTTGACCAATTCATGGTAGTGTTTATCGACGACATTCTGATATACTCTAAGAGTAGAGAAGAGCATGAGCAACTCTGAGAATAGTGATTGGAATCTTGCGAGACAAGCAACTCTATGCCAAGCTGAACAAGTGTGAGTTTTGGCTTACGGAAGTAAAATTTCTTGGCCATGTTATCTCATGTGAAGGGGTCTCGGTGGATCCCAGTAAGGTGGAAGCAGTACTGGATTGGAAGAGCCCATAAACTATTTCTGAGATTCACAGTTTTCTGGGTCTTACTGGTTACTATCAGAGGTTCATTCAGAACTTCTCGCGTATTGCATTGTCGATGACCAAGCTCACGAGGAAGGATCAACCGTTTTTATGGGATGAACGTTGAGAGCAGAGTTTCACTGAGCTGAAGGAGAGGTTGACTACGGCACCAATGTTGATTATACATGATCCCAGTAAGGCTTACGTCGTGTACAATGATGCGAGTAAGCAGGGGTTAGGGTGTGTCCTGATACAGTAGAGAAGAGTGGTGGCCTATGCCTCTTGACAGCTGAAACTGCATGAGATGAATTATCCCACTCATGATATGGAGCTTGCGGCAATAGTGTTTGCATTGAAGATTTGGCGTCATTACCTGTATGGTATGATAGTGGAATTGTACTGTGACCATAAGAGTCTTAAATATCTCTATGACCAGAAAGAGTTGAACATGAGACAACGTCGGTAGATGGAGTTGCTGAAAGATTATAACCTGGAGATTAAATATCATTCGGGTAAGGATAATATCATCACGGATGCTTTGAGTCGAAAGGCGGTCCTAGTGGCAATGATGATAATCCAAGAGAAGAAATTGATAGAGGAATTTCAAAATTTGAATCTCTTGAATAACATCCTATGTGCCAGTTATGGTGTAGTCCAAGGGAAGAATGACCTGAGGACTGAAATTGAAGAGGCGCGATGCATGACGAAATAGCCCAGTCTATCTGAGATATGATTGAGTGAGGAAGGACTCAGGATTATGATTTGTCGCCTAGTGGACTGGTACGTTACCAGAAGAGAATCTATTTTCCACTGAAGGCTGACTTGAGACTAAGAATTCTTGATGAGGCTCATAAGAGTCAGTATAATCTTCACCCTAGTATGACCAAGATGTATTACAACTTGAAATCTATGTATTAGTGGCCAGGGTTGAAGAGTGATGTGGCTAAGTACGTGGCGTGATGTCTTACTTATCAAAAGGTGAAGATTGAACACCAAAGACCACTAGAATTGCTTCAGAGTCTAGAAATTCCAAAGTGGAAGTGGGAGAGTGTGACCATGGATCTAGTAGTGGGTCTACCCAGGATCAAGAACTATGATGCAATTTGGGTAATTGTTGATCGACTCACGAAGTCAGCGCACTTCATACCTATCAATGCTAGCTACTCTCTCGATAAGCTAGATGAGATATATATCAAAGAGATTGTCAGACTCCATGGTACACTGAAGAACATTATCTCTGATAGAGATCCTCGGTTTACTTCTAGATTCTGGAGGGCTCTGCATGAAGCTATGGGTAGTTAGTTGAGGTTTAGCATGGCCTACCATCCTCAGACAGACGAGCAGTTGGAAAGGACTATTCAGACACTGGAAGATATGTTGAACGCGTGTGTCCTAGACTTCAAGGGAAAATGGGACTACTATCTTCCATTGGCTGAGTTTGCTTACAATAACAGCTATCATGCGAGCATTCAGATGGCTTCATATGAGGCATTGTATGGAAGAAAGTGCCAGTCACCGTTGTGCTAGACGGAGTTGTCTGAGAGAAAGTTATATGGGCCGGATCTTGTTGAGCAAATTTCTGAGAAGATCAGAATTATCAGAAAGAGGCTCCTTGCAACACAGAGTCGACAAAAGAGCTGTGCTGATAAAAGGAGAAGACTTCTCGAGTTTAAAGTAGGGGATCATGTTTTCTTGAGAGTATCTCCGGTCAAGGGTAGCGGGAGAGCAATCACGGGTATCTGGCAAGAATCGGACCTGTAGAATATCGGATAACACTACCCCCAAGTTTGAGTAGACTACACAATGTGTTTTATGTCTCATAGCTCAAGAAGTACTAACCAAACCCTGAGCATGTTATTGAGTACGAAGAGTTTGAGTTACAAAATAACTTCACTTATGCGGTAGAGCCAGGGCGTATCATTGATCGAGAAGAGCGGCAGCTTAGACATCAAAGCTTATCGTTTGTGAAGGTGGTCTAGAAGGGAATGTCTTCAAGAGAAGCAACTTGCGAATTAGATGTGGACATAAAGTAGCGATTTCCTGAGTTTATGTCCCATGATGTGTAAAAAATTTTGGGGACAAAATTTATTGAATGGGGGGAGAATTGTAATGCCCCAAAATTTGATTAAGGGCTAATGACAATTATTGAGAATGATTTGTGAATTAAATCTGAATTATTATGTGTTTTGTGGCAATTTGGTAAATGTACCAAAATCATTGAAAAATTTGTCGGTTGATGAGTCAGTGATTAATGAATAAATTAATTACTAACTAAGAAGAAATAAGATGTGTAACTAAATGACTAATGTTGTGGTTAGAGTAACTAATTAGTTACTTATTTGAGGAGAGCCAATAAGAAGTGGACATATGGCAAGATTGTGTATGAAGAGAGAGTATGGGAGAAAAGTCAAATACCCCATTATTTTATTGTTTTTCTCTCTTCTTCCCTCCCTTTTCGCTGAACAAGCATTGGTGTGTGAAGCTCATCATTGCTTCATCTCCTTCACACTTCCATCTCATTCCTTTCTTTCTTGTTCGGCGCCATTGTTGAAGAAGCAAGAAGAGGAAAGCTTGTGATTAAGGGAAGATGATCTCAAATGCTCAAACTCTCTTCTCTAAAGTTGTTCCTTGGGTTGAGAGCTTCATTTTCATGGTTCTAGATTCGCCATTGGTGGTAGCTTGCGGCATCAAGAAAAATCTAGAAGTTAGAGAATCAAGAAACCTCTTTGGTAAAGTTATAAAGGTGAGTAAGAGAAACACTTCTATCTAAGTTTTGTGGCATTTGATTTAGCTTTGAATTTTTGGATTTATTGCCCTATTTTTTGAAAATATGGGTCATTGGGTATTTGGCATGTTGTTGATATAGAAATAGGTGTTTTAGTATGTGTTTTGGATAGATAGATTGATTTGATATTGGAATGATATGTTTGGAGATTTTGGAATTTTGGTGTTGAAATGTGGCCTGGAACCAAAGCATGATAATGGAATAGAAATTTGGTAAATTTGATGCTTCCATGTGATTCCTTGGGTGAAAATTATATGGGGATAGCTTTGGGATCATTGGAAACACTTGGGTTAAATCTGGAATTGCTGTCAGTTTTTCTGCTTTTTCTGGATTCTGATATGGCTCACTCGAGCGACATGGGGTCTCACTCAAGTGAAGCAGGATACTTTCATTTTTCCCTCAGTGTTTCTATTGTGCTTTCATGTTCAAAATCCAAAAGTGTTGTCTCACTTGTGAGTGTTGTGGGTTATTACTCGGGTGAGTCTCGTCCTACTCGAGTGAAGGTGTATCTAACACTGTGAACTCGCATCTCAGGTTGTCACTCGCGGTCCATTTTTCAAGAGTATGCCTTAGCACTCACGGGTACTAAGCCATTACTCGAGTTCCGTGGTCCCTGCTTGAGTGATGTTCTTCTCTGAAAGTTTCTTGTGCTCTCGGGTTAGCACTTCATAAACCTCACTTTGGGGTACTCAGGTGAGCATTAGGCTATCACTCTAGTGATTGAGTTTATGCTCGAGTGCAGCATGAGCACTTCATTGTACCTCACTTTGGGGTACTCAAATACAGCATGAGCACTTCAACATGAGCAAACGTAAGGGTGATGCAAGTTATACATGCCCTTGCCGCTGTAACTGTCGTTGTAGTTGCTATGTGTTGTGTGATGATTTGCTTTCATGCTTTGTTGTTGTGCATACTATAAGTGATTTGACACTATGGGGATTTCTTAAAATCTTACTCTCCCAAAAACAAATTTTTAGACAGGGCCGAACGATCTAAAGGAAAGTGGGTGACGAAAAGTAGATGAAGCTCGTGGCAAGGAGTTTTATTTTGGATAAATTGGTTATCATACTTCTGTATTTTGGATATTCTGCTGGGGAAACAATTGTATTTGGATAATTTTGTGTAATCCCCTAGATAAGGGAAACTGATTATGGGCATGTATGCCTTGTAAAACCCTTAATTGATTAATAGAACCCGAATGTGTCGGGAATTTACATTGTACTCTGATATTTATGAATGGAATTATTCTGTACAGGCCATTTGTGATGTTTGAATTGTGGATATGAGACCATTGTGAAAAGATTTAGAAAAGTTTTTGAAAATCTTGATTTTGAGAAATTTACTTTTATTAAGTCCCGAATCATTTTACGGTTTCTAATTCCACATAATCACATATTTATGAACTTAATCTCAGCCTTGGTAAGAAAGGGGTTACAAATACGGAGGAGGAATCTGGGATTTTGAAATTGTGAAAAGACGAATCTGCCCTTCAGTTGTCCCTCTCTTAGCTCGGAATAACAACACCATTATCTTTATTAACAACACCGCATTCTACATTAACAACTCATCTTTCTACTTTCACAATAACAACATCGGTCTCTATATTAAAAACACTGTATTCTACATTAACAACTCCACTTTCTTGTTTCACAACTTTATAATTTAAGTTTTATGGCTAATAACAACATCTCTCTCTCTTTATTAACAACACCGTATTTTACATTAACAACACCATATTTTGAGATACAAAGATGTGAAAGAATAAAACGGAATTGTTAATGTAGAATGCAACGTTGTTAATAAAGAGAGAGAGAGATGTTGTTATTCCGAGTTGAGAGGGGGGGCAGCTGAAGGGCATATTTGTCTCTTCGCCGAGATTTCAAAATCTTAGATTCCTCATTCGTACTGACACAACACTGACTTGGGATTTCTGAATTTCACCACACTAATTTATCCTTTTGCATATCCAATGGTATTTTTTGGCATTTTCCCAAATTTTCCTTTGGTACACTCGTTCATTAAATGTTAATTAGAGGCATGCCGGCATGCCAAGTGGTTCGGGTTAGAGATAAGGGGTAGAGGGTGAATAGGAAATAGAGGTGGTAGGTGAACATTTCAAGTCTTTTAATTAAAACGTTTTGATTAAAAGTAGTACTATATAATTAAGAGAAGGCTAAAGTATGTGTTTAGTCTGTGTTAAGTTTCATTTTAGTTCCTTATATTTTAAAAGTGTATTTTTAATCCTTCAATATTAACATCGTTAGTTTCATATAATGAAAAATATCAACTCATCAAAGACATATTATTTTAATCATGGTTTGGCAGCCACATCAAATCAAATTTTTATCAAATAATAATAATAAATTCTTAATTTTTAATCAACTTTTGTTTATCTCCTTCTCCTTTTCCATCAAAAACCCCTATCGACCAACAGCCTTCTTTTTCCATGACTGACATAAACAAATCAGCTCAAAACAATCCATTAATAATTAATACTTTGGAATCATTATTTCTGAGACTTTGGGATGTGGGTATTAGAAAGAAAATCCTTTACTTTGGACCAAATTAGAAGAGATCATAGAAAAGGAAGTTATTTTACTGGGTTTAGGAGAAACCCATATAAGTGCGAATGCAACATCTGACTTAGGCCTCGGAATTAAAAAAAAACGGAAGGAGAAGAAATAGATTACTCGATTACAAATCAAAACCAAGTTCCGTTGAAGAAACTTGGCTCTTGCTATGAAAGATTATTCATGGGGGAAGATTTTGAAGATTCACAGTGGAAATGTTCGCCGTGGAAGAGGGTTTCCGATCAGAAATGGATAGCATATGAAAAAATTGATTAAATGAGAGTTTATTTTTTTATTATTATTTTAATTAAAATATGAATTTGTTAAAAATTTGAGTGGACAGGCAGCCAATTAGGATTAAACTACTGTGATTTTGATGAGCCAGCATTTTTCATTAGAAGAAACTAACTGTGTTAATATTGAAGGACTAAAGATATACTTTTTAAACATAAAGGATTAAAATGAAACTTGATGCAAACATAAAGGACTAAATGTATATTTTAACCTTAAGAGAAATAGTGATATAAAGAATGAAAGTATGTTTGAAAAATTTTAACCAATTTTTATGGCTCCCCTGTTTCAAAAATATTTCACAATTTTTTCCTGACATGAAGAAAATATTTCACAAATTTTAAACTTTATAAATCCAATTCTAACCAGACTATTATATATTTTCAAAATTTCTCTGGCTGTATCATATGTTGTTGCCCCAAACTTCCTCTTTTCTACAGAGGAATAACCGCAGCCCTTTTGCCGGTCTTTTTTCTTCTTGGATATTTATTTTTGTAATAATTATACAGTAAGAGTATATAACTTTTCATCTGTGTATATATACTGACTAAATTTTATAATTACTTAGTAATCATATTATTGGAAACTTATGCACATGAAAACACCATCATAATGTGGTCCAAAGAAGCCTTGTGCATCAAAAGACCAAGTTCAAAACAAAATCATAGTTGTTTTCTATAATTAATAAAGGACTGACAATACTTAATAAGAAACTCAACTCATTTTAGTAAAAAATTACTGATTTAGAATTTTAAAATTTTAAAAGTCTTTTTCTAAGAAAACTAGGAGGCCTTGTATCACACATAGCACAAGTCACAGCACAGAGCAGAGGGAGATAGAGGATTGACTTGCACACAACGTATTAAAGCTCGGATCGGGTATTGAACCGGTCGGGGCACTGGGTTAAGGATCAATGGGTCAGACTGGAGCCAAACCAGAACTAAACTAAAACTAAACCGGTAAAAAATTGAATATTTTAAACTTATTAATATGAAATTCTAAGAAAAAATATTAAAAAATAATTTTCATTTTTTAAAAAAAGTGAACCGGTTCGGTCACCAGACCGAACCGATCTAGGCATCGGTTCCCGGGTCAGTTCGGTCCGGATTTCAGAACCCCGCTTGCACATGATTAGGGGCAGAGACACAGTACAATGAATGGGCATTTTCACCTTTTTCGATTGAACGCAAACCTTCCTTACGGACGAAAAAAATAAGCTTGATGCATTCAGTACAATGAACAGGCATTTTCACCTTTTTCGATTGAACACAATGTCAGTGATTCAATACCGCATTTAACCTTCCTTTCAGACGAAAATAATAAAAGGAGAATTGGGACAAAAAGTCTACATTGGTAATTTAATTATCAAATGAGATCCGAAAAAATAACTACACACATAGGGAAAATTTTGTACACATGTACAGGAAAGAATTTTACACACAGAAAAGATTATCTGTACAACAGAAAAGATATTCTGCACACACGGAAGATCATCTGCACGCGAAAGTCCCATATGACAAATAAGTTATCAATAAGGGATCTTTTCACAATTTTTCTAAAAATAAACGTGATGCATTTAGTATTTTGGATCCTGCTATGGTATGTATGCGACTGTATACGCGTCAACTAGCTTGCCATATATATAAATTCATAGGACCCCAGAGACCACAAAGGCCCAAACATACATGCTTATCCACAACACAACATGTGCACCTCATTTATAATTTTGATATATCAAACTATACATACAGGATTTTCTGGGTACATAGCTAAAATACACAAAGAAAAAGACCGGTGGTTTTTCTGCTCCTTGTTTTTTTATTGGTGGTTGATCAAAACTGTCCTGCTCTTATATCTCTATCTAGCCGATCTGCATTGAGGGTCCCCGGAAGCTCTCTAAAATCTTCATTGAAGATAGAATAAGCACTGCATGTGTTGGAGAGCAGAAAATAGTAAGAAACCATCAACAAAAGAAATAAGCTTCTTATCTGTTTGTAATCCTTAAAATAACTTGGGTAGTTATAGATGGCTGCTTCTTATCGTCAAGAATACTGACCAAATCAATATAAATACCTCGTACAGGTAATCGGTGTCATCAGCAAATTTATATTCATAAGACAGTTATCTATATCATCAACAAGCTCTTATTAGGAAGAGTTCCTTTTTTTTTTGGCCCCCTTGCATGTTTGGACATATTGTCTGGACCAGAGTACTTTTAAAATTCCTTTGATGGATTGAGAGATATGAAAAGGTAATAAAAGAAGTTTCAAGAAATTTGCTGATTTTACAAATAAGATCCAAAGAGCTGCAACAGTCAACAGACAACAGTTCCTACAACAAAGATTTATAACTCCCCCATATTACAGATATGCCTTTTTTTTTCATCCCCAAGAAAACTCTATTTTACCAAAATTCTTCTACCCATCGTTCCGTATTTTTTCATTCTGTTTGCTTCCTGAATGTTGCTATAATGTACAAGCCTCATTTGAACTTTCACAAATATGGGTGCAATGATCTCACCTTGACTAAATTGTCATAATGTAACAGTAATACACAATAGTTTATACCTGACGTCACCAGCTTGGCGCTTTCCAAGATTGAAGAGAATCAGAGCAAAGCCTGTAGCAATTATCTGTAGAAAAATAGTAACAAACGATAAAGCACAACAAAAATAATATAAAAGCATGTAATTCAGATTCATTATCACTTTTGAATAAAACAAACAATGGCCAAAAGATAGTAAGAAACTAAGAATGATAAAACAAACAAAACAAGGAGAGAAACATCAGTTAGAACAAATGCATGACTGGAAATGTCAAATTTGGGGCCAATAGAAAAAGTTCAAGACCAAATCTGAATCAATTTAAAATTGACTAAACATCTAGTCAGAAAAGATCACACAGTAACATTCTGCAGCAGATCATTAAGGGTCTGTTTTTTTTTAGGGGAGGGGGTGGATTTTGCTCCTCTCCCCTTGATTGGGAAAACCAAAAATTTAGGAGGGGAGAGGAAAGTTTTTGAAATTTTTCCCCTCCTTGCCCTCAAAACCTCTCCCCCCAAAATTTGGGGGATTTGGAGGGGAGGAGCAACATTTTGTCAAACATTGACCACTTTGCCCATGCTTTTTTTTCAATATCCCCAAACTGTCCTAACCTCTTATAAATAATTATAACATTATATTATTTATAATTATAATTATTTTTTATCAAAATAATATTTATAAATATTATGATATATATTGAAATTATAATTATAATTATTAGATATGTTATAAATATAATATTTATGTGGATATGGATATACCCCATTATTTCCTATTATCCCTCCATTATCTCCTATAATTATGAAATCACTTTAATTGTAAATTAGAGATCATATCTCTTTTTATTTTATAACAGGATATATTATTATATATAAGCTACAAATTATGTATTAAAAGCATATTTAATCTATTTTGATTAGTTTAAAACAACTTAAACAAAATAAGGGCAAAGTTGTCCATATAAAAATATTTTCCCTCCCTTCCCCTCTTAAACCAAACAAGATAATATTAAAATCCCTCCCCTTTTATTAATCCAAACAAGGTAATATTAAAATCTCTCCCCTCCCCTTTCCTCCGTTGCACCAAACAGACCCTAAAACAAAGTGTCCAAAGTCACAAATATGGATGCATGATAGACAGTAGACTTACATATACAGGCCCGAGATCCCATTTGTGGGCAATGGGTGCCAGGACAAACCACATAATTGTGAGAGCCCATGCTTTCAAGCTCAGAGAGAATATAAACATCAAAAGGATATCTATTAATGCAAAAGGAAGAAGGTCAGCAGATAGTAACAACAGAAGAGTAAACTGTAACTCATGCATTATTGAGTAATTTATTTTGCCGTCCCCAGGTGATACACACACCTGAAATAACTCTTCATATGATATATGAGTCTATCAAGTGATGACAGTTTTAAATTTGAATCAATTGTGTCCTTATGCCAATATTCAACTTTAAAAATGACAGCAAAAAGTGAAAAAAATATTTATATGACTTAAAGGCTATGAATTCTCAAAAAGTGATTATCATAATTAGTCCACGCCTTATTACTCATTTTTCAGAGACCGACACAAAAAATTATTAAGCATACTTTGAATGAATATCATATCATCAGAATGTTGATTGTTACCTGGAAGCCTCAAGTTATCGTGTAGAAAAGAGTAAAGCCTCTTCTTCCACCAACTTGATGAACGGGGAAGCTTAAACTTCTAGAGAAGTGGAGATCAAAGAAAGATTCTACTAAGTACCAAATTGACTTTATATTCACTTCAGACAATATTATTTGATTTTTACCAGATCATCGTCATCGTCATCATCATATCCATCACGAACGGGTGGCTTTGGTTTGACAGCAACAATTAGAGAATCTGAAACACTTACATAATGCATATAAAAAAGAAATATTATTATATAATCAATTAAATTGAACTAGAATTTTAAATTTGAAGTCAAGAACAGAAGTAATTGGATATAAAATAAACAGAAATACTTCAGTGGATCTATTGATGCATTACATCTAATGAAATTCTTTCTTCACTAACGGGTCATTAGAGATACGATGCGTGTTGAAAGCAAAACCATAAAAGGATATTGAACTTCAAAAGGCATTTACCATAAATGCAAACACAAATGCATTTTACCACAAATAGGCACATTATACAATACATGCTTTTTATTGAAAAAAGGCAAACAGGCTGTCCAAACTATGTTACATGGATAAGAAGGAACACAAAAATTTTGTGAAGAAGATCTGTGCGTTAAAGTTTAAACTTGCTCCTGAAGTTACATGGGGCTAGTTGTTTTTCAAATGTTTATGATTTATCATCATCCAGACATGTTTTGATAAGTGCCAAACTGCCACAGAGAATTTAAACTTTTCTCCGTACTGTATGTAGATGACATAGGGGAAGCTCATGTAAAAGTACTACAATGAATTGATCAAAAAAGATATTAAGGCAAGACCTTTACCTCCATCATTGAGTTGAACGTACACGTCATCTCCATTTTTCTTATCACATAATACAGTCCCGCGCAGAATAAGACTCAAATTATCAATTGGTAAACGACCATTGCTGGCAATTAATCCTCTCAAATCATGAACCTAGAAAAGATTTAGAAGAAACAAAGTACAAGCACATGGTAAGAATTACATATGAGCATTAAACTCACCAAGTGAAAATATCATATGCAACAATACTAATAAAGGCCCGCCAAAATGATTTTCATGTCAAAACATATTTACCCTATCAAGCAGAATTTATAGAAAACATGGAATTATTGGACGAGTAGATTGGTTGTCTACTTTTTGGCACTCTCCACTTGAATTAAGTTCCTCAAAATCCAAATAAAATTTGATTTATCTCAGAAACGAATAAATATCTTAGTGTCAGTCGGGATTAGATAAAAATAAATGATAGCATAGTCCATCAGATAGATGATCATTTAATAGTAAAATATGGTTGGAAAGCATCCGAGGCCACAAATGACCAAGTCTCAGTCAGGATGAATCAATGAGCCAGAGTTTCAGAATTTCAGAGCAAGTAGTTGGAAATTCCAGTTATATGAAAACAATTAAGTAAACAAAACAAAACAAAACAGAAAGTGCAAATAGAACTTCCTCTTCCGGTTGAGGTGCTAGTTTGCAGAAAACTAAACCTTCCAACTTGTCCTGGTTCTCATACTTTGCAAATTCATTAAATTCTTCAGATGGAAACTAATCTTTGAAGACTAATTCCAAGATAAAATCATAATTTCCAAGGAAATCTGAAGCTAGATCAAGCAAAGAGAACATTACCCTTAACACACTGGGAACAAACCGCGGGAACCAAAAATTGCATTAGAAATGAAAGAGACCAAGTGCATCTATATACCTTGATGGAAGATGGAACAAGAAGGCGAGAAGGGCGAGCAGGGCCAATGGTTTTAAGGACGATCTCCACCTTATTAATATTCTTGAATTCATGCGTATCGTTACCGCCAACGAGGGGATTCAACTCCTCCACGATCTCACCCATGCGCATCTATGCGCCTAAGTCCTAACAACTCAATTCAATCAAATAATTCCTCCCCAAATTTACTGCAAAATAAGCTCCAAACTGAGTACCAGGCTCAAATTTTCAGGGAGGAAAGCAAAACAGGAACGGGGAGACCAAGAAAGAAGAATAAGAAATGCAAAGCTGACTGACTACCATCTCCCACTCAATGGAATAATGGGCCTGATCAAATCCAATATATTCCTGGCCTCTTCATCTTGAGCCTTGGTTTAAGGCCCATTAAGGAAGTGGCTTTAGCCCAGGAAATTATATCCCTAATGTCTAAGGCTCTGTTTGGTTGGGGGGTTTTTTGAGGGGAGGTTAGATTACGGGACGGTTGGAGAGAAAAAAAGTGTGTTTGATTGGAAAGAGGGGAGGTGAGGGGAGGAAAAAAATTTTGGAGTTTAATGCTCACCTCCCCTACTTTGTCAACTCTCCAAATTGGGGTTTTTTCCAGGGAAGAGAACATTTATCTCTTATTGTGACTAAATTGCTTATGATAACATTTTGAATTATCAAGTTTGCCCTCAGCTGCCAAACCCTTTTTCCTCCTTTCATTTTTGACATTCAAAGCATTTCCTAGTCGCTCTACCACGTTGCTCCTTGGCTCATCTCCTCCTGCAATGTCTAGTTCCAGTAGTTTAAAAGCCCAGAAAGAAACGACTATTAAGGATAAATAGTAGCATAAATTATGAAGAGCCTGGTGAATATTAGAGAGCAAGTCTAGTGTCACTGATTTTTTTTAGCTCTATGCTGTCATTGATTTCACTGAAGTAGAGAGAGATTATTGTACATAGGGGCGTAGAGAGAGAGAGAGAGAGATGGAAAAAGGCCTTTTTCGGATCATACGTTTTCGTTGCAATAGCTTTTTGGACCTTCCTGAATGTCCCAAAGTGATGATGATGCACATAGCAAGAGAAATGTGAATACTCTTTTACCCAAATATTAATAATTTATTATTTACTGATAATAAATAATATTTTCCACTTCTAAAAAAAATAGAATTTTATTGATGATTTAACAAATATTAATTATTAATAAATAAATTATAAAAGAAGAAGCAAAAATGTAGAGGGGCATATTTATCCACTTATAATTAGCTCTTCTCATCTATCCTTCTGAATCAAATAAGATATTAAACCTCCCATTTCCTCTTATTGAACTAAACAAAGCTTATAACCTTCCCTAATCTAATTTTAGTTAACCTCACATTCGTTGAACCAAACACAACCTAAGAGTAATTGGTAAGAAGGTGGCACATTAGTCATCACTCAAGAGATCAAATTTAACATAATGTAAAAATTTTGTTGGTAAACGATTTATAAGTAACTTTATATATGTTCATTCAGTAAGCCAAGAGGCAATGCCAAAATCCTAATGATCTCAGGCATCCTACCTACCTAAACTCTTTCATATCAAGAAAATAAACAAGACACTATATTCAAAGTTTTTTCAAAAAAATGGGAAAAAACAATTGTTATACTATGACAAATGAATATATTTTCATGCAATTTTTTTTATATTTTTATAAAATTATTATATTTAAAAACTTCTTTAAAATATAAATATTCCATATCTCAATATCAAAAGAATTAGAGAAAAAGATAAAAAAAATACTACTTAAACTTTAAAATCACAAATCAATCTTATTATCTATAAAAATATAGATATTAAATATAAAAATATATCAATTAACAACTTATTTTAATAAAAAATCACTTATTTAAGATTTTGAAACTAACAATAACAGAAGGATGGAGATATTGCATTGGGGAGAGCGTGAAGGGGGGAGCATGAGGATGAGGCATTCGTTGGCCACCATTCATCCAGGATAGAATAGAACCTCTCTCTCTTTCAGTTTTATATTTCTCTCCCTTCCCCAAAGGCTCACACACTCAATTCGCGCTAATGGCACTCAGAATGTGGGCTTCTTCTACTGCCAATGCCCTCAAAATCTCTAGTGTTTCTCGCCCACTCATCTCCAGATGTTTCTCTACTGGTATTCTTCTTCATATGTATATTTCTTCCGTTACATTTGTTTCTCTTTTGCTGTATCAATCACTATGCATATTCATTCATGTGGTTCAGTGATGGATGGCCTCAAGTACGCTTCTTCCCACGAATGGGTCAAGCACGAAGGCTCTGTAGCTGCAGTTGGTATCACCGACCATGCCCAGGTTGATTAATTTGAATATTCACTATGAATAATTCTTAGTATCTGCTAAGGGTATATATGAATTTCATGGGTGAACGGTTCAGTCAACTTGGTGTTTGCTAATCTTAGATTTCTAGCAATTCTAGCCCATGCCTTTGTAGCCTTGGGCCCTTAGTGTCTGCCCTTTAAATTCAAAGAAAAGCATTCTTAGAGTTGTTTGAAAGTTGAGCATGGGAAAAGGGGTTGAAATAGAATTAATGGTGAAGATGATATATGTTGCAGGACCATCTGGGAGAGGTAGTGTTTGTGGATCTTCCAGAACCAGGTGGCTCTGTGTCTCAAGGAAGTAGCTTTGGAGCGGTTGAGAGTGTTAAAGCAACCAGTGATGTTAACTCTCCCATCTCAGGCGAGATTGTGGAGGTTAACACTAAGCTTTCTGAAGAACCTGGCCTGGTATGTACTTTCAACTCAAAGATTGTTCAATTCTCTTCAGTGTCAAACAGTCATAAGCTCAAATACAAGCAAAGAATATATTGTACTCCCTCTTATCCCAAGTATAAGAGGTTTACTTTGATATTAAAGGGCTTCCATAATTCTAATGCAAACAATTAAAAGGGTGTTTTAGTGAAATATGGATTATACATAACTAACTTAACTAATATCCGTAAATTAGTTGTTTGGCTCGTGTTATATAAGCGAACTTGTGTTTTTATTTGGTGTGTTTGAAGGTGAACTCAAGCCCGTATGAGAAGGGATGGATGATTAAAATAAAGCCGAAAAATCCATCTGAGTTGGACTCGTTGATGGGTGCGAAGGAATACACAAAGTTTTGTGAAGAAGAAGATGCTGCACATTGAGGTTTGAACCTTGTTGCTGCTATTGGGACTAACTGTTTATGTGCCCTTTGATGATCAGTTTTTGTTATTAAGTGCCATTGAATTGCTCCTCTCATCATTGCTCTTTCCCTTCTATTCTATTAATTACCACGCACTGTCAAAATAGTTGCAACTTGCAAGCTCAATGATCAGTCACATCCTGCATCAGCAGCCATAAGTAAATAACAAGAGTTAGCTTCTTTTCCCTCTTAATAAAAAGCACAAAACATAAAATAAAGTATGAGACTTTAAAGAGAAATGAAAACGCTCAGGAATTGATGAATATAATTGTCCTTTACATGATTTTGCTCCAACAATTTCAAGATCTTTAGAGTTGGGACATGTTGTGCATCAGAACACACAATATTAATTCACTCAATAACAACAGCAATAACAAAAACTGCTTTCTTTACTTTCTTTCTTGCTTTGTTTTTTTTTTTTTTTGTAAGAATAAAGACTACTTTATTTACAGAACAAAAGGGAATCATAAGCTTACCAAATTGAGAATGAGAATGAGCTCCCTCGAAAGTTGGAAAAAGTATAGCTTAGGATTTGCCCCTACCTATAAACACTCGTCCTCAAATTACAATAGATAATTGTATTCTTCACCTATCATTAAAACTGATTATTTTTCAGATTTTATTGCTTGTAATTAAACTTCGGGATTAAAACCTATACAATGTTTGTGAACCAAAGCTCAGAGATCGATGAGACAAACATGTATCCAATTAGTTAAAAATTCATCCTTGGCTCTAAAGCATTAGAGGCACAATAACAGGGTTATTGAATCCAAACTGGTTGAAGTAGTGGGTCAATGGTTACTAGCTTAGATCAGAGCTAATCCGAATATAGACCAATGAGGAAGTGAATATTTCAGAGTTATTAATATGAAATTCTGAATAAAATAAAATAAATTATTTTTTGAATGGAAAAATTACTGAACCAGCCAAATCCGCCGATCCAGTCAAGTTTTAATAACTATGCACAATTCTAATCTTCTAAGATACCTTGCAAATGTCTGAATTTGAATAAACACACAAACCATAGATACCAGTCTTGCACTTATTCAACTGCATTTCAGTATTCAAGATTAACTTTCCTAATTGCAATGTAAACTAAGACTTTAAATATAGCCCACTCTTCGGCTTCAAATGCGTCACACTTCCCTAGTACATGAATAGAACCATTCAACATTCATTATGATCTTTTATAACCTTACCACAAACCTGCTGTATTATTGTTAGATAATCAGCTTACAGCTCGTTCACATTGAATTTAACACAGGGGGGAGGGGGAGCTTGCCGAACACACGAACTATTAGGTAGATGCATTTGCAAGAACAGGGTCATTCACCTGCATCAGGCTTTTCGATATATGCATAATAATAAGTTTCAGGTTTAATTTAAAAGCTATTCCTTCATCTGACGTCATCTTAGTGGACGTGCCCGAGGGGTAATCGGGCATGACTAGAAATCATGAGGGCTCTACCCAGGTTCGAATCCTGCCCTTCACTGTAGAGATCATAATTTTTTTTCTTAAAACAAAATTATGATCTCGAAGTCAACTGAAGTCCATTGAAACGGGCCGGGCTGGTTGTAACATTCAGAAGATATGAATAACCGGACAAGCCCAAGGGGCAAATTAGTAAGTTGACTTAATCAAAATGAAGTCACTTAGGTCTAGCAAAAGAGGCTAATGCCTGACAATATGGTGAACTAATGTTCAAATTCTACTGTGAAAGACACTCATTTTTAGTGTTGAGAATACCTCGAACAGGATTATTTATGTCTAACAAAAAAAAAAAAAAAATGAAGCTACTTGGTCTTCTTAGAATTAACGTGTCAGTCTAAAGAGCTGGTCACCGGTAGATGTAGAGAGAAATTGAGGCATACTAATAATCAGGCCTGCAAGTGGCATTCCTTTTCTCGTTTTCGTAAGTGAATGAGATTTGACTAATCTCTAATTCTTGGTTTAACAAATAAAATATCTTTTCATACATTAATAACATAAACATCATATATAGGCAATCAAAAATCAGCATATATCAATGATATTTACCTTCTCGTGATTCTAGCTCACGTTTGTTTTTATATATTATTTTTTGTTTTAAACTCTTACACTAAAACTACATCATATTGACCTTTTAAGTTATACAGTAACAGGAAATTTTCCCCCCATGGATATAGCTGCGTGTAGGATAGTTTAGTGATGAAGTGCCGTGTGTGTCTGTGTGTATATATGAATATAATAACTACGGGCCTTCTCTTCATGATTTTTATTTCTTTGAAGCCGTGCCGCCATGCGTTGAATTCTAATGACTAATTACGTACCTTCATAAATTAAATTGAAACTGGACGATTCCTTTCAACAAAAAATTATAATTCCCAATATTTAATATAAGACGTATTTACCTAATTAGATAAATGAAGTTAGTTAAGTTAGTTAATATGATATGTATTTTTTAAAACACCTTAATTATCTTCCTTAATTCTATCATTTCCCTTTATTTTTTATTATTGCTGAGGGAGTATCAATAAAGATAAATTAAAAAAATATTAACAAATATAAAAACTATTATATCTTTTATTTAAGATTAATATCAATTTCCTAAATATGTCCAATATAAGGACTCCGGTTAGAATTGTTGTCATATCATTATGTTCAAGGGCAGGAACTTGAACTCTCAAATACATACACATATTAAAAAGACTTGTTGATTGAGGAAGAACAATATCAATGGAAATAGTAGTGCTTGATAACATAGTGAAAATAACAAACACAGAAAAAGAGAGATCAAATACTAGGATTGAGCAGAGCATATTGAAGCAATTCATGATGTTGTTCAAAGATATCCATTTCTTGCTCATTCAAAGTCACCAGAGCTTCAACTCCACCATCTTTCACATCCATCAAAGCAATCGTATTACTCACAATCTTATTCACACTCGACATCCACACAGGATTCCCCCACCCATAATCCACCTCGTACAATGGAAACCTACACCAACTTGTGGACTTATAAACCACTGTCTCTTTCTTCTTCTTTAACATCTCTCCCCTCTCCTTCATAAACTTCATCACAGCTTCAAACCCACCTCCTTCATTGAACTTTCTTGCCTTCTTCTCTATGAACTCCTTCATTCCTTTTCTCATCTTCTTCACCAACTCATCCAATTCCATCTCCTCCTCTTCCTCCACCGTCACCGCAAACGGCCACACGAAGTTCCCGATGGCCGTCCCCGGCACAGGCGGCTCCATCCGAGGACGCAGGTTCACGGCTTGGAACAGAGCCGACCGCTTAAACGACGCCGTTTTAGAGCAGGAAGCCAGCATCGCGCATCTCCATATAAGAGCTAGCGCCACTTCCACGCGCGACGGGTGGAACTGAATGTCCACGTCGGTGAGTGCGGCTACAACTCTGCTTTTAAGCTCTCTCACCTTGGCTCCGGTGAATACGAACCGTCTTGTTGTGAACTTCTCGGCGGTGGCAATATTTACGGATGAGGACATCCCCGGAATGTGTCGCGGAGGAAAGAGAGAAGCGCCGAGGCCCAAGTGAGGAACGTCCGGTTCAGCACGTGCACGACACGTGGCGGTCCAGCCCTGAAGGATTGTGATCAACGCTGCTATATCGGCGATCTTGTGGGTGAGGGATATGCTCAGGGCAGTCCCACCGCAACCGAACAATGTGAACCGTACGATGAGCATAGAACCATTGGACAATTCCATGGTTTCCTTGTCGGTGGAGGGTAGGAAGTGTTCGAGAGTATCGAAGTCTGGGTGGCTAAGGATGTCGGAAAGATGAGTGTCCGTTCGAGCTTCGACGTAGAGGACACCGTCGTCGTTGCAGTCGATGGTGGTGGCGTCGCGGATGCGGCCGGTGAGAGGGTAGAAGCGGGTGAGGGTTTGGGCGAGGGCGGTTTGGAGAAGTTGTGATTTGGCGGAGAAGCCAGAGAGGATGCTGCCGCCGGCGCCACCGTTAGTGGCGGCGTTGGAAGAGTAAAAGAGGGTCATGTTGCCGTGGATGTTAGGGGAGAGCTGGTCTAGAAGGGAGAGTTTAAAGGATTTAAGGTGTGATGGTGTGGGTGAGGTTGGCTTTATGCATTTTCTTGATATGATCTCTGTTCTCATGTTTGTGCTCATTTTCTTCCAGTGCTTCTTGTGGGGATTCTCCAAGTTTTGTACTTTGATTCAATCTTCTGATTCTGAGGGTTGAGTTTCTGTTTATGTAAATAAGGAGCAACACTCACAACTTCTCCAAACCGCCCTCGCCGAAACCCTCAGAACCGAACAATATATTAATTGTCATAAATTCATTATATAAAGGCATTAATATATTATTAGCCGCCATCGCTTTTACAAGTTAACTTGTGTGGGGTACTAAGAAGTACATTTTTCAATAAAATATCATTTGAATTTATGAAACTTTAATTTTTTAAATTTTAAAAAAAAGATAGAAAGAAAAGGAGATCCTCACCCGTGGCTATTTTTGTGGGAAAGGGATTATTTTTATATTTTTGTTAAAAAATTGTTGTGTCTTAGCATATGTTTGGATTAACTTTTAAAAATAATTTTTATGATTTACGAGATAAATATATTAGTAGAATTTTATCTCGACTTACGAAAAAATAGTGGAGGTGGGATTTGAACCCGCTCCTCCTTAATTCTTTCCAAAATCCCTAGCCATAGGGACACCAACTTTCTTTGATAAATGTAGGCACACATAAGAACGCACGCACGCACGCAATGACATTTAACACACATGGGGACACCAACTTTCTTTGATAAATGTAGGCACACATAAGAACGCACGCACGCACGCAATGACATTTAACTAAATGAGTGGTGAAAATGACTAGAGGTATAAAAGTATTAATTAAATGAGTAATGATATTAAATAAAGGTATAAATATATTGATTAAAAGTATAATGATATTGATTAAATAAGTAATGGAACTAATTAAAGACGTAATGATATTGATTAGATGTGTAATGATATTAACTAAAGGCTATTGACTAAAATCATAATGATATTGACTAAATGAATAGTGGAAATGACTAAAGGCATAATGGTATTTACTAGAGGTGTAACGGTATTGTATAAATGAGTAATGATATTGACTAAAGTAGTAAATATATTGATTAAATGTATAATGATATTAACTAAATGAGTAATAATATTATCTAAATGAGTAATGGTATTAACTAAAGGCTTAAACGTATTGACTAAAGGCGTAATGGTATTGACTAAATGAGAAGTGAAAATGACTAAAAGCATAATAGTATTGACTAGAAGCATAATGATATTAACTAAATGAAAAGTATTATTGATTAAATGAGTAATGATATTAATTAAATGGGTAAACCTATTGACAAAATTAGTAAATAAATTAATACTTACACCTTTATTCAATACCTACTACTATGCCTTTAGTCAACATTTTATGCCTTTAATCAATATCATTACTCATTTATTCAATATCATTACGTCTTTAGTCAATGTGTTTACGTCTTTAGCTAATATCATTACTCATTATAAAATACCTTTGCGCCTCTAGTTAATACCATGATGTCTTTAGTTATTTTCACTATTCATTTAGTTAATATTATTATGCTTTTAATCAATAGCCTTTGATTAATATCACTACGCCTTTAGTCAATACCATTACACCTTTAGTTATTTCCATCATTCATTTAGTCAATACTACTACCTCTTTAATCATTTTCATTACTTATTTAGTCAATATCTTTACACCTTTAGTCAATACGATCACATCTTTAGTTGATACCATTAAACCTTTAGTCAATGCGTTTACATCTTTAGTTAATATTTACTCATTTAGTTAATATATTTACGCCTCTAATCATTTCCAATACTCATTTAGTTGAATACCATTACTCATTTATATATATTATACATATATATTCTTATGCATATATTTATCAAAGGAAGCTTAGTGTCCCAATCAATGTTTTATAAGCCGGACCGGATGTAGAGCCGGAAAGACTAACGGGTCACGGTTCAAATGGTTGGAACGGTTGGATCGATGAAATGGTAATTAAATTAAAAATAATATTACACACACACACACACACACACACACATATAATAAAATATATAAAAAATAAAAATCAATATTTCAAAAAAAAAATTAAAATTCTATAATATTTAAAGTCATTGATGTATTAAATTATAAAGTAACTATATATTATAGACAACTATTAGAAATAAAATAAACTAAAGAATGAATTTAAATACATAAAAATTAATTTTAAAAATACAATAAATTTTATTAATGTTTGTTCTGATCCTATCCCCACAATATCTCTTTTGTCAGCTAACATCAAAACAATTTTCAAAGATAACGTTCACTACTACAAAAAGGTTGAAAGGTGGCGCACATTTTGTGGCTCTTATTTAAAGAAATGCCAAAGCTGCCTTTTCTTTTCTTTTTATTTTTCTATATATATATATATATTAATTTTGGGTACCAGCTGTGGCGCTTAGTAGGATAGGGGCCACAGTTGGGATGGCCAAGTGTGACGCCTGCTTATGTTGGTTAAGCAAGTGTGGCGCCTGCCAAAACACTTGCCTATTAGTTTTTTAAAAAAATTCAATAAAGGATAGTGTAATCCTTCTCCAGCTAGTAGGAACTCCCCCCACCCCAACCCTTATCTCCTAATTTCAATTCCCACATCAGTGTCTCCTCATTATTCCTTCTCTTTTTGACTACACTACTCCACTTTAATTATTCAACCACTCTCTTTCCATTTCTCATCTTCATCCGTCGCCCCCTCCCTCCATTTCCTATCATCTTCACACTAAAAAACACCCACACGTTCACACATCTTCATTAGCGAATCTATACTTTGTTCTAATTTGTTCCAACTGTCATCCATCCCCACTCCTGTCCCTTCCCTTGGCTTTGTACTGTCTTCCATCCACTTTTGGTCCCCATTCCATCCACTTGGTCCCAATTGCTCAAATTTCCTCCTCCTCCTCACTCAAGATTACATCACCAACAGGCAACGTAGTCCCCCACTGCACTGCACTGATCAATTAAGCTGTAAGTTCAACGTGCTTCCTTTTTTTTTTAGGTAGGTCTGTTTTTTTTTTTGTTATCACACGTACGTGTGTGTGTGTGTGTGTGTTGATTATATTATATTCTATGATGTGTTTTTTTTTCTTTTTATGACAAGCACGTATATATATGTGTTAAATATATTAACTAGAACTAAGGAAAAGAACCTAAAATTTGACTTTTTTCTTGTTATCACACGCATGCACCTTTTTTTTTTGGCATCAGTTATCACATGCACCTTAAATATATTAACTGAACCACAAGTCTCCTTTTTCTCCTTCACTTTTCATTTCTTCTAATCTTATCTTGCATGCTAACCAAATAGGTCAACATCTATTTTCTTTTCTTATAAAAAGAAAGTTATTTTCTTTATATTCTCTTCTCTAGTTAGTTTTCTCTTTCCCCATTTATTCTCCATTCAAAAATGGGGCTAAGGTAATTCATCCGGTAAATAACTAGATTTTAACTCTACATGGTTTGATATTTTTCTTTTATTGAAAGAAGTCCATATTACCTTGATGAGAAAACAACTAAGTACAACAAGAAAAGGTAATGAATTAAGTTATATATATTAAATAATTATTTGCTTAAATTCAATCTCATTCTTAGAATATATATATATATATATATATATCACAACGCATATATATTTTATAAAAAATATTTCAAAAAGTATTTGGTACTTTAAGGAAAATTCGTTTAAGAAAAGTCTATTGATAACTTGAAAATTATAAGGAAAAAAAAAAGATGCTCTAAATTTATTTGTTACTTATGTTATGGCAAAAAAAAAAATTGTTACTTATGTGTTTGGAATAATTGAGAAATACAATTGATGTTTAAATTTATTTTTTAAATTTTTTAACGTACCCTTAATTTAATTAATTGAAGTTCATAGATTAGTGTCTCTCTCTCTCTTTTTTTTTTTTAAAGTAAGCTAGTCAAAAATAATTTTTTTTATATTCCCAACATTGAGTTGAAAATAATTGAATTAATGTTGGGATTATATATATATTTTTTCCTTTTTGTTTTATTTTATTTTCTTTCTTTTTATTTGAATCAATTTTTTTTATTTAAGCTAATTAATCATATTTTATTTTATTATATATTGATGTTTTGTATACATTATTATTATTAAAAAAATTTACAACCACTAATATTTTATTGACTTTTTTTATGTGTAATTTGTGTTTGTAGTTTCAGCTCAGCAGTCTATTGAAGCTTCTATTTAATGTATGTTTTTAAAATTTTGAGCTTACAAATGTGATTTTAGTTAAATTTAATAATAGTTAGTTATAATTTGTAGGTGTTGTAATGATTGTTATGGATTAGTTGCATAAGTAAAATAATTATTTATATATTTTTAACACTTGTATTTTATTAACAGACTTGTAATATTTTCTAATTTACCGATGATATGTTGTGGCAAATATGGTTTCTTTCGTTATGAGTTGTGAAAAATTATTTTAATGCCTGGGAATAATTAATGGATTATTTGTCAATTAAAACATAGGGTTTAAGACTTAGAAAGCTTCAATTTTGAGGATTTCATGTTGGGAATTTATTTTAAAATTGGTAAGAGAATATAAAAGTAATTAGTAAATGTAACAGTCATACAACTAACTACGTACTTTTTTTAAAAATAGATTGAAGGCATAGATGGATCGTAAATAGATGTCATCTAATCGGTGTTCAAGGGAATATATAGATGGGGTGAAAGATTTTATTACATTTGCAATTGAGCACATAAAAGATCCTGACAAAATCTTGTGTCCTTGCTTATCTTGTTGTTTTGGAAAACGGATTAGTCCACTTGATTTACTAGATCATTTAGTGTGTTACAATATTGATCAAACATATATACGATGGACAAGGCATGGTGAGACGAATGATGCATGTAGTGATCGTGGGTATTACCATTGTTCAATGGGTAAGCGTACGTGCGTATGTGTAAATATTTGCATATGTGATTGAATAATCAAAAGTCATCAGTTTCTATTTATTTTTTTAGCGCATTGCTGCGTATCGGGCCTCTATCTCGTTAAGCTACTCTAAAGTTGCTGACCTTCACTTTAGCTATCCTTGGAAGAAAATACTGGTATTGATATATGAATTTACTCAAATTTTGTTAGTAAACAATTTTTATTCATAAACAGAGTTAAATATTGCATTATATTTTTGCAGTGCCCTTTCCAACCCAATGACAATGATTGTGGGTATTACATCATGAAATTTATGAAGGATGTAATTATGCATGATTAGCCATTTATTCCTCAAAAAGTAAGTCATTTAGTTGCACTCCATATTGTGTTTTAATTAAATTTAATTAGTTCTTGATAATTACGTTTTGCTGATTTTAATTCGTTTTAATTTGTGGCTGATTGTATATATGTGTAGTATTATGAAGATCAACGTTGTGACACTTTGACTGACCATTAGCTTGATGAAGTGATCAAGGAATGGTGTGAATATGTTTTTAGGCAAATCTCTAGGTAGCTATACTATTTAATTCATCACTAGCTGCTGGCCTTTGTTGTGTTGTTTCTTGGCAATTGTTGTGTCATGCATGCATGTAATCAAGTTGAATTTGTTATATAATTCATTCACGTATAATATATTTATAATTATTTTATGTTCTACTTTAACTAATTAATCATCTTTTTATATCATTTTGAAGTTGTCTATTATTGTTGTTTGCTTTTCTTCATTCTGCAGTACTGTGGATATAGATACAAAATGTTTATTAGACCATGCAGTGTGAAATATTGTACAATTATGGGAGATATGATTGAACAAAAAATAAATAAAAAATAAAAAAGAGTTTCTGTGGCGCTTTTTTAAATGAGGGCAACAGGAAGAGCCCAAAAAAAGAAAAAAAGAGAAAAGAAAAAGAAAAAAAAAGAACCTCCTGTGGCGCTTGGTGGAGCAAGGGCCACAGGAGGGGAGGTCTCCTATGGCGCTTGATGATGCAAGTGCCACAAGAGACCCCCTCCTGTGGCACTTGCTCCAACAAGCGCCACAGGAGGGTATTTTTTTTTAAAAAAAAAAATTTATAATGTTGTGGCGCTTACCAGCGCCACAGCTTCTTTTAGTGGCGTCCAGATATGTAGCACTTCTCTAGTGCCATAGCTAATCAATTATAAGCGCCACAGCTTTGCTTTTTTGTAGTAGTGGTTGGAAAGAGAGATGATATTAATATTACTCCACAATGGATCCACTTCAGGTATTTTCAAAAGCATTTCTGTTAATAAAAGATATTTTTAAAAAGTTACTTTTTTTTAAATTGAATGATACTCTATTTATTAATTAGCAGGCAATTGATTTGACCTGATCAGAGCAAAGCGTAATTCAGACGATTTTGTTCTCAACTCAAGCCTAACGAGGAGTCACAAGCATTTTTCTCTCTCTTGTGGCAGCCTCATGTCTTGCAATTTTTTCTTTTGTTTTCCTTCTCCACTCCAAGTCTCCACCTGTGTTCTTACCGCCAACAAAGAATGGCCCTGAGGATTGGATAAGAGTCAGATGAGATAAGAATTAAAGATCGCAGTTTATATTTCAACATCGGAGAATAGGGGTGGAAATAGGCTAGGCTATGCTATGCTTTGCCTAAATAGGCCAGGGCCTACAACAGAGATTCAAAGCCTGGGACTGGGCTTGGGCCTGAGCCTGTATGTAGGCTTTTTTTAGGCCTAAGCTTGGGCCTTCAAAAGGGCTGACAAGGCCTGAAGCCTGTTTAAAGGCCTACTTAAATAATGTAGGCTTTTAAATAGCCTTTAAAGTCTATGCCTCCAAATTCATATATAACCCTTCGCAGTTATATACAATCCTACATTATGTCTTAAAAACCTAATATCCATTCTCATAGTAATATTAGGGCTTAGTAAGGCAAAGAAAAGAATGTTTATGACAACAATTGTTTGAACAAATAGGAATAAAAAAAATCGTCTGTTGACTAATGAGATATATTTTCTAAAATTTACTAAGCATAACAAATAACATACAAAACTAGATTCTACCTCTTTTATCTTTCCTACGTAAATTGGGACAAACTCCTCTTACTCAGATTATAATATTTCATTTAACACCAAAATAAACTCATAACAATTATTATGCTTCAGTGGAGGTGTAATACCCCGAATTTTGAGACTTGAGGCTAGAGAATAAGCTTGAGATTAGTGGATTGCTAAGCCCCGGTTTAGCAAGATCCCAAATTGTGATTAAGGGCTAATGACTCCAAAAGTAAATGTCATTAGTGATAAATGAACTCTTTTGGAGAATCCGACGTGATTTGAGATTTGGATGTGATTCGTATGTATTATGCACAGTGCCGAAACCCTATATTTAAGTTCAATTATTGAGTAACATCTAAATTGACTTAAATAGAGGGATGGCGCATAATGTGGTGATATGGAAAGATATGAAGTGTTTGGTGGTGATTCAATGGGAATTGTCATAATCAGGGGCAAAACGGTAAAGTGACCGACTGATTGGTCAGTTACCAAAGAGGAAACTCATTGGTAACTTCAAGATCAATGGTTGAGATTGATTTGTGCAATAGATCAAAGGGTGGAATCCCATGTGTTTGAGCTTATGTGAACTCATGGAGGTGTGATAAGATCTTGACACTTGGCATCTTTTGAGCCATGGGATTGATTCAACATGTCAAAGCTCTTTCCTCTCTCCTCTCCCTCTCTTTAGGTCGGTTTTGGAGGCCCAAAAACTGATCACTCTCTTCATCATCTTCATCTCTCTCCAAAGCCTCCATTTTCGCCAAGCAAGGAAGGAAAGAGAAAGGAGAAAGCTCATGGTAAGTGCTCTATATGGTCCTCTATTGCTAACACACCCTTCTATAATGTTGTTCATAGTGATGAGAGCTTCATCTCTATGGTTTTAGATTCTTGATTGGTGGTATTTGATAGCTTGAGGAAAATTGGAAATATGAAGAATCAAGGAATTGATTTGAGAAAGAGGAAGATGTAAGTATTTGAAGCCTTTTGATCTAAGTTTTGTGACTTTTGGTTAAGTATTGTGATTTGTGAATTTTGCCCTGATTTTGTGGTATTTTTGTATGGCAAGTAATTGGATGATTTGAGTGGTGAATTGTGGTTAAATTGATGCCATAATGTGTTTTGGTGTCATTGGAATTGGTTTGAGAACTTGGAATGAAAAGAATGGCAATGTGTGTTTGTGTTGTAGTTTTGTGATGACATGTTATGATTATTGGTAAAACATGTCAATGTGATGTGAATTTGGTTGATTTGGTATTTCCAATGGATTCCTTGTGAAATTTTGTGTGAGAATGATGTTTGATATGAAAATTGGACCATTGGAAGCCAATTGTGCAAATTTGGAATTTTGTCTTTTGAAACTCTGTTCTGGACAGTCTTCTTGTGTGGACGTTTTGAATGGGCAAATTGTCTCTAAAAATTCTAAAAATTTCCAGTCTTAAATTTCACATTCCAAGCTTCAAAATGGACATATAATTTGTGTCATTTCGTTTTGTGAACTGGGATTTATGTTTGCCCAAAATTTGAGGTCGAAACTGGGTTTGATTCTGGGTCAGTGATGAAATGTGTGTAATTCTGTATTTTTGTGGTGATTTCCAGTAATGATCCATATTTTTCCTATTAAGAGGACTTGAATATCTTTCATTTGGATTTAGAATCACCTCATTTCAATTTTTTTGGAATTAGTTATGAATTTTCGAAGTTGCCTTGGCTGCAGCAGAAAATCTTGGCTGCAGCGCAAAAGTTTCTGTGCACGTTTTGGCCGCAGCCAGAAATTCTTGGCTGCAGCCAAAAACCTTCTGTGCATGTTCTGGCTGCAGCTAGAGGATTCTTGGCTACAACCAACCCCTATTTTCAGCATTTTGAGATTTTGAAAGGTGATTTTCAACCTAGTACGTCCCAATCCTTTAAGCTTTCGTTGAGCTTATTTTAGCCACCTAAAGGGTGTGAATGGTAACAAACCTTAAGTGATATGAAAGTAAGAGTTTGGAATAGAAAATAACCCTATGTCCTTGCTTTGATTATAGGGTTAATGTTCGCCCTGAACGTGGTTTGATATTCATCTGATCATGAGTAAGAGGGGTTGGAGCATATGTGGAAAAAAAGTAGGGAACTTACCTCTCTTGCATGCTTTGATATTTGTGTTTGTGTATTGATGCAAGTATTGCTTTGCTGGATTATGTGAAACATGTATAAATGATTGTAGCTCTGTTTCTAGTTATGCTATGGCCATGAGTATGTTGTTGAAACATTGAGCACGCAGATATGTCATTGTGTGAACATGAGTTATGTATTGCAAGCATGTCATGCATTAAACACATATCATACATGCATATAGGTATCTGTTTCCTACTGAGATTCTCTCGAATCTCACCCTCCCCTACCAACATTTTAGACAGGGTAGGTGGATCGAGGTTGGAGCAAACAGGCAAAGGCGACGAGGACTACTTCGGGTTATAGATTTTGGTAGTTGGTTATCATAGTTGGGATGTATATTTGGATATTCGTATTTGGATTTGGATGTGTATATATGGATGTATATTTGATTATGTATAAAGATGAGACTTGTGTAATCCCCGTTTGAGGAATTGTAAAGGGCGAATGTGCCCTATGAATTTTATGTAAAGATATGAACCTGGAAGTTGCCGGAATGATATTGTTGTACACTCTGATATTTGTATAAATGTGATATTCCGCGTGATGTAATTGTATTCGAAATTGAATATAAGACCAGGTTAATTAGATTTCGAAAGTTATTTGTGAAAACCCTAACATGAAGATGGGATTTTAAATAATTTTTGTTTCCTATTGGTCTCTATTTCATTTTAATCGCATATTTTGGATATAATTACGGAAGGGGGTTACAAGAGGGGGCGCAAATTAGGGGAGAGTGAGTAAGTTAGTATTGTCATCTCGAGCGATCGAAGAGAAGAAAGGCAAGGGTGAATGATTTATGCGAAAGTAATGGTTGAGTGTAATGACGATGTGATATGAAACATAGAATTAAGTCAAATTTTATAAATTTATAAAATTATTTAGATTATATTATATATACTTATGTAATAGTATACATTAAAAAAAAGCTAAATAGGCCAGGCCTGTAGGCTTGTAGGCTAGGCCTTGTGAAAATAGGCCTGACCTGTTTATCTAAATAGGCCTAGCAATATGTCTGAGCCTGAGCCTGGCCTATTTACTAAATAGTCTAAGCTAGGCTTTATGTAGGCTAGGTCATAGGCCCCTGTTAGGGGCCTGACCTATTTCCATCCCTACTAGAGAAGAATTAGATTTGTCTCACATATAAGAGTTTTATCCATTCTTCTCTGATGAATATGTTCCCTCTTTCAGTCTGCATCTACTATCGTGGCCTCTTTCAGTCCTTCATCCTCATTCTTAAAATCTTTCTTTTGATCTTCTTCTCTAATGTGCAAGACTCAGCACTGATATTTGTTTTTTTGTTTTAGTTTGAAAATTATTTTTTACCCAGTTTTTTTATAAAAAAACACCCTTCCTCTTCAATAGACTCGAACGGTTTTTAAGAACCTGTTCCGGGTCCCGGGCCAAAAGCGGGTTCCAGCTCAAAAAAGGTTAAAAGACGGCTTAAAGCGGATTAATAGAAAAAGCGGCTTGACGCCAATATCTGAGTTGTTGCCTGGACAGGCCGACGGTCCGATGGTCCAGTCCGGCTCTAAAAGCACTGGTCCCAATAGCCAAGGCTTTTGGAAGGAACCAAGGTGGGGTAGGTTCAAATCCTACCTTCACCAAGGCTTCACATTTTTTGAACCAAGAGAAATAATCCCTTTCCTAAAAACACAGCCACTTCGGCGACCGGTGGCTTAAGCTCCGGCGACCAGTGGGTGCCAGACGACCATAAGAGATCTGTGGTTTGCTGGCAGTGGTGCTTCGGCAAGGGTTCCTCTTTTTTTCTTTTTCTTTTAATTTTAAAAATTGAGGGACATCATGATAAAATCACCAACACTTTAATATCTCAATTTAATCTGTGTCACCTCTTTATCATTTACTTATGTTAAAAGGCTTTTTGGGGTTTCATAAATTCAAATGGTGTTATATTGGAATTTTCCCTATTAAGAAATTCATGAATTAAAGTTTTCCTTATTTAAAAAGATTTATTTTATATAAGTATATTTACTTATAAAATTGATAGATATGTTAATCATAGAATTCATGTTGAGTGCTATAAATAGAGAAAAGCTACTGGAGTTATTTATGACTAGAAAGTACTTAATAAGGTAAAAGAAAAGTTTTATTTCATTGCTATAATACTAGCAATGCTATATGGTAACAAATGTTGGGCTTTAAAAGTACAACATGAACATAAAGTGAGGGTAACGGAAATGAGAATGCTGAGATGGATGTGTGGTCATATAAGAAAAGATAAGATTCGTAATCACCATATACGCGAACAAGTTAAAGTGGCACATGTTAAGGAGAAGATGGTAGAAATCTGTCTGAGGTGGTTTGGACACATTCCAAGAAGGCCATTAGGTGCGCCGGTGAGGAGGGTCGATAAAGCAGTATGGAGTTATCTAAAAAGATGTAGAGGAAGACCTAAGTAAACACTCAATGAGGTTATAGAATAAGACCTATTAGTTAATAATATATATAAAGAGCTAGTTTTGATAGAGTACAATGATGTCGTGCGGTGCATATAGCCTACCTCACCTAATAGCATATGGCTTTGTTATTGTAATATAGAAGCATAAAGGTTTATGATTTATATGAATATGGAGGGAAAAAATGAGTGTAAAGTGATATATTAATTTGTGAATATCAATGTCAAAATTTTCAAATCAAGGCATCTTACATTCTTTTTATATATTTTCATTGGGAAGCACAAAATATTGTTTATTAAGCATTTTTCTACCAACGGAAACAAAATTCCTCACACATACTTACATCATATGTAACCCCCTTGCCTCGAAAACCATAATTATGATTCAAAATACGTGATTAAAATGAAATAGAGACTACTAATAATCAAACTCATTTAGTATCCCTTCCTTATGGTAGGGTTTCTATAAATTCTTTCAAAATTTTCTGCCTTATCCTGGTATCAAAATTTCACAATTTGAATATAATTACCCTATGCAATTAAATCACACTAATATATCAGAGTGTACAATAAAAATTCCCGGCAACCCTCGGGTTTCACATAAAGACTAAGGGCTAATAAATTTCCATTTAGGGGATTACAAAAAATCATTTCAATATTTACATCCCAAATAAGTACAGTAGTCCCAATACCAAAATTGATAACCAAGAACCAAAATATAAATCTCCCTAAGGAGTCCTATCTGCCCTTGGTCGTCTTCTTTCCCTTGGAGCCGCTTGCCCTATCTGGAGGTTAGTTAAAGGAAAGAATGAGATTTAAAAGAATCCCAATAGTAACATATCACTCATACCATAGCTAATCACATAGCATGTAAGTAAATCATTAAGCAGCAGCAGTAATACACATCACACCTCACCCTTATCCCATTTTATCGCCGGGAAGGCACGTAGTCCTTACCAAAACCATTGTTAGCGACTCAGGGACTACTGGTGTGGCGGTGCATACACATAGCCTTACAGCTTCACAAATAGCCTTTCAACCCACAAATAGCCTTTCAGCCCACATCCACAAGCTATACAGCATACAAAGTCTTGACAAATCAATGATAAATCAAATATACAATGTATCACATATAGTATAAGGAAAACGTTACTACCTTGTTCTTTCCTGGCATGCTCCAGTACAGTTTGTTCTCGAGTAGGGCAAATATCAAAGCCTATAAACCAAATCAAGGATGATAGGTTATTCTCTGTTCCAAATTCTTATCTTCATAACACTTAAGGTTGGTTATCATTTAAACTCTTTAGGTGGCTACTAAAAACCTAGACACAACCCTAAAGGTTGGGAAGACCTTAACCAAACACCCCTTTTTCCAAATGTATAATACAGATTTTCAGCCCTTGTACTCGAGTGATAGATGATGCGCTCGAGTGAGGTTGGCTCACTCATATAAGTGCTTGGCCGAGATCAACCACTGAGATAGAAAATGATCACAACTCTCAAGTCCTGACCCCAATACTCGAGTGATGCCCTCATGCTCATCCGAGTCCAACCGAGTGAGGCATAAGAAGTGACTATCCGAGAGCAATCGAAACCCTAGAATGAGAAGTACACTCGAGCACTGGCTCTGGTACTCGAGTGATCTCACAACACTTACGGGTGTTAAGGCACACTCTTGACAATTTGACCATGAGTGTTTCCCTGAGACACAGCCAGAAGGTGCAAAATACATACTCACTCGAGTGAGACCCGACGCACTCGAGTGATAACCCATACCACTCACAGGTGAGGAATTGCACTTTTGCATTTTGGCATGGAAGTGCAGCCAAACACTGAAATAAAAAGGGAAAACATGATGATGTACTTGAGTGATACCCCTGTACACTTGAGTGAGGCTTATCATAAGGCAAAACGCAACAACTAATAGAATTCCCCCAGATTTTGTCCAAAGTGTCCAATAACTCCCAAAATCCACAAATAACCTTTTCCCCACACAAGTTTTCATAAGGAACTCATTGGACATACTAAAACAACCAAATTCTCATTCTATCAACATATTCCATACTCCCAAACACATTGCAACCCAAGACCACTAAATGACTACTTTGGTTTCCAAAATTTCAAACCCATTCCAATAACACAAAGACACACTATGCCACCAATTTCACCACCATACATTAGCCAATTCATGCATTCCAAAATTATACCAAAATCAGGGCAAAATCACAAATTTCTAAAACTTAACTAATAATCAAAATGAGCATGTCAATAGAGAGCTCTTCCTTACCTCTTCCTCTTCTCAAGGTTGGTTTCTTGTTTTCACAACTTCCAACTTTCTTCAAACACTCAAACACCACATTTCAAAATTATGAAATTATAGCAATGAAGCTTTCATCACTATAAACAAGATTAATGAAGATGAATGAGGCTAAAGGAGACATTAAGCAAGTCAAAACCTCACCTTTTACTTTCTCTTTCCTTCCTTGAACACACGAAAATGGAGAATGGAGAGAGAGAAAATGAGATGATGATGGAAGTGCAAATTTTTCCCTTCCCCATGCTCACAACTAACTTGAAGGGAGAGAGAAGAGAGGAATGAGTGGTTTGAACTTTTGACTTAATCTATGGCTCTCATGTTGACAAGTGGCATGATCTTGTTTCTCCTTCCATACACACACATGAGCTCATACACACACAATTCCATTTTCTTAATCACTTAATCCTAGCCATTGATCCTTAAATTACTAAGGAGTTTCCTCTTCAGTAGCTGACCAACTGGTCGGTAACTTTCTTTTTTACCCGTTTTACCCCTGATTATGGCAATTCCACTCGAATAACCACTAAACACATTTATATAGTTCATATCACTCAACCATATGCCCTCCCTATTATTTGACTCAATTTAGAGGTTAATCCACAATTGAACTTAAATATAGGGTCTAGGTGCTGATCGGAACACATTCGGATCGTAATTCACATTATATCCTTCAAAAGTGTTTTTTAACAATAATTACATCCACTTTTGAAGTTATTAGCCCTTAATCACTTTTTGGGATATTACATCAAACACCGTAAAAACATTTTTAAAAAGCCAAAACAAATATGTTTATAGCAAATGACCTTAATTTGGAGTCGAGAATAAACAAAATTTCTCATCAGTAATAAATTTAAAACATTATTTGTTTTACCAAAAAATTCAATTTATTATTGTTAGTGTTTTTTTTCCAGTACTGTAATATCCCAAAATGTACTCAAGGGCTAAATGTATAGAATAGATAGTGGTATTAATGACATAATTGCCCTTGAAATTTGCTATTGCTTTAGTTTTTATTAGCTAGAAGTAATTACATAGTTTTCGCCTAAAGTCAGAAATGACCAAAAATATAATTTGAACATAAGAAAGAAAGGAAGTAGCACCATTTGGGAGAAGACTAAGGGAAATAAAAGAATTAGGAAATGGAATTGAAAGAATTAATGGCACAAGAAATAATATTGCCATAATCAAGAGCTAAAGAGACAACTGCCGCTTGATCTTGAGGTTAAAGTTGGAAGACAAATTGAAAGGCTAGGATTTGCTTTTGAAAAGCAAGAAGAATGTATGGGAACGAAAAGCATATAATCTCACTCTCTTAAGATCATAAAAAACGTCCAAAAAGGTTTTCCAAGAGAAAAGATGATTAGTCAATATATTTCGCAAGAAGACTTGGTCAAAAATTGTGGCTAAGACATAAAGGAAGTAATAAGAGATTTTCTTAGCCAACATTTCTTCTCCCTTTGGGCAGCCACTTTCAGTAAAAAAGAAGGAGAGAGGAAAGGGAAAAAACTCAACTCAAGTCACATACCCAAGCTAGTTAATTTACCATAAGTGTATGATTAAATGAAGTAATTTTCACCAAAATGTTTTCTACTTTTTGACCTATTTTTGGTTGGTTATTAAGGCATAAAGGAAGCAAAAAATCTGATCATTCATCACTCTTATTCTCTCTCCTTAAGTAGGTTGTGGTTGCCAAAAATGTTGAGCAAGAAGAGCAAGGTTGAAAGGTGAGTTTCATCTTGATTTTTCACCTTCTTAACCTCATCTATGGCTCAAGTATCCTTCACAAACTTTGTTCCTCTTGATGAGAGCTTTATTTCCATGGTTTTAGAATTTCAAGAAGAGGTGTTTTGAGCCATCATCTAAGAACAAAAGTTGAAGAAGCAAGAAAAGAACACAAGAAGAAGCAAGAGGTGAGTAAGAGCATTATTTTGATGTATATGATGCTTTGATTGGCTGAGTTTTGATGGGCTATTGTGATAGCCTTAATTTTGGTTTTTAGGGTATATTAGGGATTATGAAGCTTTCATCTTATGTATGTGCTTATATGTTGGTTTGGAGGCAAATGAGCTAAGCTTCGTGACTAGATAGTGAAGTGGTTGTTTGTTGTTAAATATTCTAAAATTCTGCCAAAACAGAACATGGAGAATGAGTGGGAATTTGTTTATTTTGATATTACCATTGTGTTCTACACAAAAAATTGTGTGGGAATAGCCCCAGGTTGTGAATTTTGGGTCATTGAAACTCAAAATATAAAACTGGATTTTTTTGCCAGAACGGAATTCCAGCGAAGTACCCTATTTGTGTGGTGTTTTTGGACAACCATATGATCTCTAAAAATTCTGAAACTTTCCAGTGAAATATTAGACATATCAAGATTTAATTTGATGGGTCATTTGCATCATTTCCATTTGTACACTAGGAGTTATGAATTTTTGAATTTAGGTCATAAAAACTGGCTTGAATTTTGACAGTGTGTAATAAATGAAAATGCTGGAAATATTGTGTATCCAACTGGCTGTGGGTGATATTTTCCCTTGAAAATAGACTAACTAAGGGGTCACATAGCCTTTCGAATTACCCCATTTTGATTTTTATTCATTTATTTATGATTTTCCAAAGTTGATAAAAAATTTTGGCAGATTTGGTCACCTATGCGAAAATTGAAGATGTAATGGCATAATGTAATATTGTTGAACTCTGAGGTTAGAAATTGGTCTTTTAGGTTAATTAACCACTTTAACTCCTTAGTTGACTTGATTAAATGTCCCTAATGACAACCAAATTGAGTGTTTGAATTAAAGAAGAATTGGATTAAGTAATAACTGTTAGTGCAAGCGTTTCACCCAAGAGGGGGTGAATTGGGTGATATCAGAAATTTTGTTGCGTATAAGAAAAGTGACAGAATATTTAAAGCAGTTGAGAGCAAAGAGAAATATCACCAAAGTGTACATCAAGAGTTATACTGGTTCAGCCACAACGACTTTGACCTACGTCCAGTCCTCAGAGCGTTTCTGAGAGTTTCACTATATTCTCCAAGATTCAGTGGGTTCTTGACACCTCAGTACACAGCAAGTTCCTTCACCTAGACACTCGCTCCCCCTTATACGTTGTAATCAAATCCCCAACTCAAGGTTCCACAACCTTAAGTTGTCTCAATAACAAATATTGAGTTTATAATGAAAAACTCTCTCATAGAGTAAATATATAATCACTGAAGTACAATGAATGAATATAAGAAAACAAAGCACTAAGAGTGTGTTGATCAGTGTATGTTCGTGGTTTCTCAGTTCTTGTGTTCTGCTCTTTGAATGCTCCATATATATAGATGATTTGTAGTGTCCGTTGGAAGCATGTCAAACATATCCGTTAGAGTCGCACAGTAACGTTTGACCATTCTTCAAATTTGAAAACTATCTGTTTGCGGTAGGTAGCGGTAGGTGAACGTTCAGACTTTTAATTTGACTTTTCACTTATGGCATGATCTTTCATTGTTTCTCTGCAAATATACTTATAATACTAGTAGAATGAAGAGTTAATCATATAGAAAACAATTTAATAAACATTCGATTAAAAACATAATTTCTGGACTGCCTTACTCGAGTGGCTACTCGAGTGATCATGCTCATTACTCCAATGGTCACTCGAGTAAACCTATCAAAAATATGACAGTGCCTAATTCAACATTTTACATAAGATATTATTCAGATAAGACATGGAGTGAGATATATCACAAACCTTGGAAATACCTGATGACTTGAGTGGCTACTCGAGTGATCATGTCTTTACTTCACAAGTTACTCGGGTGTTGACTCTGGTAATCTGATTACTTGAGTGGTTACTCGAGTGGCCATATGTTTTCTTCAGAAGTTACTCGAGTGCTTTCTCGAGTAGATTTCAAATAAGTTTGCAGATTACTCGATTATTCCCTCGAGTAATGTCATTCAAATCTTGGCCGAGAGTTTGCTTACCTAGTAACTCGAGTGATCCCCCGAGTAATGGATCAAATAACTCCGTAGATTACTGGAATGGTCTCTCGAGTAATGCCTTTTTCTGACCTGGTTACTCGAGTGGCTACTCGAGTAAAGTGTTGCATTTCTTGGCCAAGAGCTACTGGAAGTTTTTTTTGACCTAGTTACTCGAGTTGCTACTCGAGTGATGCCTTTGCAAATGATATTACTCGAGTGATTACTCGAGTAATAGTCTATATAACTTTGCAGATTACTTGAGTGGTCCCTCGAGTAACTTCTTCCAAATTTTGGCAGTGCTTCTCTAGATGAAATTCTCCACGATTACTCGAGTAGTCACTCGAGTAAGCTATCACAGAATTTGCTCATTACTTCAGTGCTTACTTCAAGTAATGCTTTGCCACTTTGTTCAAATTCATTTGTTTGTTATCAAATCCTTTTATATCATTGATCTAATCTTTGTTATCATCAAAACATATGGGATCTAACAATAACCTGTCGCCCATAATTCTAATTATAAGATTTGACATTTTCCCTGCACGTGATAAACTGGTGCTAGAGCATGAGTGGAAAGAACAATATAGTAACCCTTTCTCTTATATTGTGTATGATAAATTGTATGTATGTCTTATCATTGAGTTGTGAAATATGCCATGTGAAATATGCCGTTGTGAAACATGCCGTTGTGGAATATGCCGTGTAAAATATGCCAATGTGAAACATGTTGTTGTGAAACATGCCATAGTGAAATATGTCATTGTGAAACATGCCATTGTGAACACAGCGAAAGCTGTCACTGAAATGTCGTTGATGTGTTGTTGCTTGTGATTTGCTTACATCCTTTGTGATTGTACATGTTATAAGTGAACTATTACTACTGGGACTCTTTTGAATCTCATTCTTTCCATTGACTAACCTACATCCAGGGCAAGCGGTTCAAAGGGAAAGCAAGTGATGAAGGGCGGTTAGAACTCCTAGTTAGGAGTTTTAATTTTGGTAGTTGATTGTCATATTTTGTTGGGAATTAGTTTTATATATTGAATGGTGTAGTGTAATCCCCTGTATGGGAAACTGTAAACGGGCAATGTGCCTTGTAAACCCTTTATTAAGTAAACAAAATCGGAGCGTTATCAGGAATTTTTTATTGCACTCTGATATGTATGAATAAAACTGGACTGCACAGACAAATTATATTCGAAATGTGAACGCAAGACCGCACTAAACAGGTTTTGGAAAAGTTTTAAATTAACCGCTGATCTCTATTTCAACTTAATGACACATTCTTGAACTATAAATTTAGCTATTAACGTAGGGGGTTACAAGTATTGTTGTCATTTACTACTTAAAAAACGTAATTTTCCCATTTTTTTTATTAAAACGTATATTTAGATTTAGATTTATATTGTGTATTTATAAAATTTAGATAAAAATGAATGCAAGAAAGAAAATTGACAGTGTTGTTATCTTTAGTTCTTTCATATGCTACTTTTTAATTCAATTTTACAATAATTAATTTTAAAAGATCTATACATAAATTAAGATATGTAATTGAAGAGTTGGTTCTCTTAAATATGAGATGACTCTTACTACATTTTTCTACAGTGGTGAACTGTGAATATCTTGCTGATTCGGGCAATGAGCTGTTGTATATTATTCCATGTGGAAATGACCCATAATAATATTACTTGCAAGTCAACTCTTTAAACAAACGGCCTCAAGATACTTATTAATGAGAAAATTGTTCATAAACTCCAAGTTAAAAAAATTAAATACTAATAATAAGTTTCAATAATTTAATTTTTTACAAGTTTAACTTGTAAATATGAATTTTTTTAGGTTTATTTGTATTTAATTATTTTTATGTATATCTTTCTTCTTATCATCATATTATCATCACTTGGCAATGTGATTGCCAAGTAGTGACGGTATCATAAACTCATAAAAATTATTTTGAATTACAAAAAAATTGAATTAGTTTATTCATAATTATATAAGTTATTGTTTTAAATATCTATTGATATTAGTATGAAGAAGAATGACACTTAAGTCTCACAAGATTAATTTAAAGATAATAATAAAAAATGAATTGTATTATGTAATTCAGCTTGCAATTACGTGAATTAATATTTATAATTTAAAAATAATAATTCAAATGCCTGATTTGTAACTAATATTCTAATACTTGTAATTACATGAAATATTATTTGTAATTCAAATTTTAACAATTTTTTTAAAATTTTACTTTTATTAAATTTATCATTGGATATACAATTGACACTACTACAGATTTGTCTATATTTGAATCTTCATACTTAACGATTTCAATGAAACTAACAAATATGTAAAGGCGGAGTCACGGGAATGAAATACATAACGGTTTTTTAAACAATTGTTAAGTAAGAGCAAATATTTAATGGTTTTATACTACAACCATGATATATTAGTTTGGTTTGCTTAGAAAAATATGGTGTCGTTTACTTGACGATTATTTGTGAACAACTGTCAAATATAAATCATATATATTTGATGGCTGTTTAAAAATAATCGTAAACTATCATATACTTTACGCTTGTTAACCGTTAAGTATATTCTTTAAAAAAAAAAAAAACCCTCCTAGACCCATTTTCATTAGATATTTGAAACTTACAAATTTCAGAGAACTCACTCCTAATACCTCCGATGGCTCAATTCTGCTTCTTCTACCGCCATTTCGCTCTTCTCCACTGATCTTGTTCGTAGCTCTCCTTCATACATCGTCACGTTCGTGGTGTCGTGGGTTTTAGAGTGATTTTGGGTTCATGGTGCTCCTACTGTCACACCCTTATTTTAATTTCACCTTTACCAGAGTCTTCATGGAAAATGATATGCAGTTCGGTGTGCAACACAGGAATCACATGAATATACTGATAATAAGTGCATGATTACATAAATTCCCCATAGGAGTTCGTACATGATCATTACCATCAATATAGCCACATGGGGCTACTTAGGTATCTGAACTTGTCTGAGTGAAACGGAGACATCTTCCTATCTTCGTTCCACCATCGAAATCCCTTCTCTATATTGTTCTCAGCATATCTTCTGTCTTCTCCTTTCTAAATTATTGGTAATGATCATGTACAAACCCCTATGGGGAATTTATGTAATCATGTACTTATTATCAGTATATTCATGTGATTCCTGTGTTGCCCACCGAACTGCATATCATTTTCCATGAATACTCTGGTAAAGATGAAATTAAAATAAGGGTGTGACATTTTGGTATCAGAGCTTCAAGCGGTTCAGAAGAGCCCAAGAGGTTCTGGTAGTGGGGCGGTTCCGGCAACAGGATGATATATTGATATGATATTGATTACACATTGCTAGGAAATATGCACAGACGGGAGGTACTAAATGAGGGTATCTTCCCGATTTGTAAATCAGCCTTGACAAGTGGCGAGTACCGAAGGGCAGCTAGTGGTGCAATACTAGTCAAGAATGGTTTAAGGATATTACGGAACCCGAGGAAGTGGGTACGACCAAGGCCAATGTGCGGTCCACACCCAATATTTTGGTGACCGGAGATAGCCGACACGTTTTTTTAGACGAGGGTAGTCACGGGGTACCCGTGGACGGAAGCAGTAAAAGCTGGTATCTACGTTTGGGCATTGGTATGCGAAAGGTAAGCATGCTCAACCTAGGGAAATCCTAGGATGGATAACCCCCTGGGAAGTGAGTTGATAGGGTCATGAAGACTTGAGACATAGTGATTGCCTTAAGGTTTCTCCATGACTAATGATCATTTATGTTAGATGATTTAAAGGGTGTGACAGGGGAATGAGGATATCCTTGTGAGTCCACCCTCGACCCCGAGGCAGGTGCCTCTAGGCCAGGTGATCTGGTATCAGTAAGTGGGGTCCAGTCAGAGATTGGGGGTGTGACACTAGCTCAATAGTAGCAGGGTTTGCCACGGTGCTCATCTTAACCCCTAGGGTGAGTGTTCGAATCATGCGAAAGGTGAAAGAAATGCATTAAAAGGGGGGAATGCCGATATCTTTTTGAGTCTATCCCTGGCCCTGACGACTAAGTCGTTCAGTCATCAAATTGGGGTCCAGTCAGAAAGAATAGGGATGTGACAATAAAAAAGCGAGCGAGGATATTCGATTGAGTCCAGGTACCCAATTAGTCAGCTTACCCCGAAAGGGTGTGATGCTGGTGCGATGTGGTGCGACGTGGTGCGACTGTGATAATAAAAAGCTGAAACTGATGAATTCGGAACCATGTCCCTTGGGCTTGGATTGGGCTTACTGACAGGGGGTAGACTTACAGAAATTGATGCATAGTACCTACGGGTACACCAAACTTCGTATTGTTATTCTGATTCAGATCGATAACAGGTGGTATGTAATGATCAATGATCATCAGGAAGGTTATCCAAGAAAGGCCAATGTAGTAACTATAATCTCTCTTACACTATGTGATAGTTAATATGTTGTATGTTCTGTATTCTGTGATATGAACACGTGCCTAGGGCACGTTACCTAGCTATAGTCTGGGACTCAGCTGAGGTCACAAACATTACCTGGTTGTGGTTGGGTGCCCAGCCGAGGTATACGAATATTATCTAGCTGTGGTGCGGGAAGTGTATATGTACCGTCCGATGGGAAGTGTATATGTACCATTCGGCCTAGCAAGGACCCAGCTATGATACAAGAGTTACCTAGCTGTGGTCTGGGACCTAGCTGAGGTATACTGATCTTACCTAGTTGTAGTCGGTGACTCGGCTGAGGTACACGTAAGGGTTTCAACTGGATGGTTGGCCCTGAACTTTGTGTACACACACGGATTGATGTGATTTTATTTTACACTATATGGTACATGACATATTTATCTATCACAATTTCTATGGATGATTGTGGGTTACTATGGAGGCCAAGTCGAATCTAACTGAGGTAGTAAGATAAGGGTGGGCAGGCAGTGTAGCCTCACCTATATTGTATTTAACAATGTGAAGCATCAGAGTGGGCAGCGAAAGTGTGGTGAATCTAGGTGCAATTTTGAAACTTACAGGAGGGGTTAATGTTCGCACCATTGTTGATCATTCCAAAACATAATATGGCCTTGATGGTCAACAATGTTACAGTGTATGTGATGAACAATATTACACCCTAAGTAGTGTACAGTATTACATCCTGCGTGGTGTACAGTATGATGACTTGTATGGTCAACAGTCACACAACCTTTATAGTTTGTGGTGACATATGTGAACTGGAATTGGGATAAACCCTAGTGTAGTAGGGCAAAATGGTGGTGAATACCACTCAACAGCATTAGTGATAATAATCCCAAATCCATAGTCGAGCTTTACGGTCTACACAGATGCAAGTGGCATGGATTGGGAAGGGAATTGAGTCTCAGATGCAAGCAGGCATATATTGAAATGAGAATTGAGGTGAGCTGAGTGAGGGTGTAAGAATCATGTTAGCTGAAGCTTCGGGAATTGAACTATCCCATCCATAATCTTGAGTAGATGGTAATAATGTTTGATTTGAATCTAGAAACATTGCCTTTATGGTGTAATTGTGGAGTTGTACGGAGACCACAAAGATTGAAATGTGCATATGATAAAAAAGAGCTATCTACGGAGGATTCTAATTGGAGAGGGCTACCTACGGAGAGTTCTGATTGGAGAGGACTACCTACTATGAAATCTGATCGGAGAGGGCTACTTACAGAAAGTTCTGACTGGAGGGGCTGACCAGGTGTATGGCGACTGTGTGAAGCACCGAGTACAGTACCATAGTGTGGAGCCACCGTGATGATGAACCATAGAGTGAAGCCACCATGACGATGAACCCTAGAGTGCAGCTGCCATGACGTTGAATCATAGAGTAAAGCTACAGGAATGTTGGCTCTCAACGATGGTGCGTTGCAATGAGTTCTATATTAAATGGGTTTTGATATGAGTTTTTATGGCTCAGAATCATTCAAGTGGAATTGGGCCAAGGTCTAGCATAAAGAAACATAGATTTTGGGTATAGTAAGGTATTATAGAGGTTCCTGTGGGACTCCTATTATATCATCTTGATATTATTAAATCTCATATGAGGAGATAGACCTCAGAGTAATCAGCAAAAGCATGGTAAATTTATGCTTAATCTTTGGGCACCGATGATTTGTTTGAGGTTGTTAGCCTCGATATGTATTTAGCAAAGATGATGAATTGTATGTGCTTAAGCCATAAGACGTGATAGACTAGTAAGTCCTTAGGTTGGTAGAATATGATGTATCTGAAAATTGTGACGAGCCGAGGCTCAAGGCAGTAAGACCCGATGTGCAAGGTTACATAGGGCGGTGTCCTTAGGCTGTAAGACCTGTATGTCTAGCACTGTGGTTGATGCCTAGTGCGATGACATTGGACCAGTGCATTTAAGGTAATGTTTTGAGGTTGACAGAATATTCAAACCATACTAGATTGTAGCGAAGGCATTAAGACCAGTGTGACCAAGTGTTTTGGTGTCTAATGGTACCATGTCTCACATGAGGCACAATATTTTACCATGGGAGGAACCTAACAAAGTGAACCATGGCTGGCTCACTAGCCCAACAAACCTCGTTAAGGGGGTGAGGGACTTCCAACAGACCTCATTAAGGGGGTGAGGATTGGGCTGTTACAAAAAAATGATTGTGTGAATCTGAGTGAAGTCCTGAAGAGGCTGTAAGGCCTATAGAACCAAGCACTGTGGGAACCTGTATTTGATTGCATGCTACATACTGTGTACAGAATGGATGATGAATGATGAATACTATCTGAGATAGTAGACGTTCAAACTTCGAGGACGAAATTTATTGAATGAGGGGAGAAATTTAATACCCTGAAATTTGGGATTTAAGGCTTGGGAATAAGCCTGAAATAAGTAGACTACTGAGCCCCAGTTTAGCAGGAGCCAAAATTTATCTCCTAATGATTCTTATATCTTTGTAGTATTAAGAAAGTAAAATGGTGAATTTTGGAGAAAGTAATTATGCTTTCGGTGAAATCGCCTATGAGGTAATGAGTTTGTCATATGATTTTGAATGATCAAATGATGAGAAAAAATTATGAAATTTTATAGGATGAAAGTAGACATCCTAAACTTTAATTTGATAGGTAATATGACTCAATTTGAGCTATATACAAAAAGTTATGAATTTTTGAATTCAACACAAAAAAATTGTGAAATTTCTGAAACAGTATACAAATATTGAAATTCTGGGAATTTTGTGATTTCATCTATCAAAATTCTATATTTTTTCTTGAAACTAGACTCAATAAGGGTTCTATAAGCTCTGGAATCACTCCAATTCGATTTTTCTAGAATTAGTTATGATTTTTCAAAGATTGACAAAAAATCTGCCAGAATTTTCAATTAATCCGAAATTTTAGAAAATGATTAAAATATGACATAAGCTATTATATAAGCATATTCCTTCTTCTTCCTTCAGATCAAACTGATGAAAATAGCAGCTGAACATAGAGAGAGTTTAGAGAGAAAAGGAGAGGAGAAAACTCACAAGATAGGTCGCTTTCTTCGGTGAATTCGTACCTAACGTGTATAATTCTTCTCCTAAGCTTATCTCCTATGTTGTTTCAGGTGTTTGAAGCAAGAGTTTGGACTTAGGAGGACTAAGGTTTTCAGCCATATTTGGGAAGTGCCAGAAGGAGCTTGAGGTAGCTTCCAAACTTTCGTATATTGCTTATTCTGGCTACTATGGATAATTTAATCGGTGAAATTTCGTCGGATTGTCTTTGTTTATGATTTTTGGAAATGGGTTTCCTTAGGGGTTATGTTGCCCAAATTGGTACTAAATGGTAGTTGCAACCTAATGGAATAATCAATATAGTGGTTAGGAGTAGAAAGTAACGCATTTATGGAGTCGAAACCGAAAATTCCAATTTTCCCTGGAATATTTGAGAATTTTGGCCAGCTCTAGAAATGGGTCTTAGATTTTGATTTTCAATGATTTGATTATTCCATTGAGTTTAGGAGTGAAAATTAGGTGGGGTTACAGTTGGGCAATTTTTCGGAAAAGGCCGAAAAAGCATAATTACGAAAACGCTCCTGAAACCCTTAAAGTGGGGCTGCCAAGGGTAATTTTGTAATTGGCATTGAATTTGATAATTTCAAATTCGGAAATGGATTCTTTGGGCAGAAATATGTTAGAATAGCCCATGTCAAAATTTTGAGAAAAGTACAACCGAACCGGGTACGATGGGGCTAGAGCCAGGAAAACGGGCCGAGCCCGTCGGGCCGGCCCTTTTAGGCCCTGGCCCTGGCCCTTCAAGGGCCAGCTTGCAAATTGTAGTCTTAAAAGGAAGTCGTGCCTAAAAGGGCCGGACCTGTAGGGCCTCAGGCTTAAAAGGGCCGGCCCTAGAGGGCCTCGAGCCGGCCCTTTAAGCTCGTTTATTTTTTATTTTTTTGTTTGGACAGGAACCATGTTACATTTTTGAATTGCTTTATTGAATCTATATGTCACTCTATCCTCATATTGTATATAGTATGATTTTTGAGTATATTGTTTTGTCTAATTGAATCATATTGTGATTTTTGAGTATATTGTTCTGCCTATTTAGAATAAAATCATATTATATACTATTCTGCCTGATAGAGTATGATTTTTTATAGAGGTTGTGATTATTTGACTACTTGAACCTACTTCTCAAAGTGAAACACAATCAAATGTCCTTGAAATTGATGATAGTGGCGAAGAAGGTGAAAATGATAATCGTCATACTCATGTTGTTTAGAGGTTAGAGTATTGAGCTTCTTGCCTTCTTATACTTTGGCCTTTATGTGAATTATTTATGGACATGATTTTATTTTTGATTATACATTAGTAACTGTGTTTGTTTGTTGCAAGAGACGTGTTATTTAAACCTTAATGTTGACAACATTTATGTATTAAATTAGAACTTTAATCGTTGTTATTTATTAATTATATCTCTTTGGGGAAAATACGCAGGAAAAATAGTTAAATATTGTGAAAATGACTTCCTGGCCCTGTAGGCTGGCCCTGGCCCTGATGCTCTCGGGCCGGGCTTTGAAAAACTGTAATTTTCCTGACCCCGAGCCCTTTAGGGCCGACCCTATTAGGCCTTGGCCCGTCAAAGGCCGGCCCTGATTCCCAGCTCTAAGTAGGGCCGAGCCGGGTCCTCGGGGGCATTTTAGTAAATTTTTAATATAGCCTTATATAACCCCCATAAACACTATAGAAGTGTCTAAAGAGTACATTTGACATTGTAGGATCGAATATGAAGCCCCGAGCTGTTTACATGTAGATTGAAGCACACGTTTCGAGGCATAAAAGGGTTAAGGTAGGGAACTTATATCTCCTGCATGCTCTGATAACTGTATTAATGTGTTGATGCATGTTATTGCTTTGCTTGATTATGTGGAACATGTATCAATGATTTGAAGTTATGTTTCAATATATGCTATGGCCATATGTGTATCGTTCGAAGCATTGAACTTATAGATTTGTCATTGTATGTGTGCATGAGTTATGTGATGCAAGCATGTCATGCATTAAATACTTATCTTGCCTGTATATTGATAATGTTTCCCTACTGAGATTCTCTCGAATCTCACCCTCCCCTACCAACAATTTAGATAGGGCAAGTGGCTCGTGGAGGGAGCGGCTAGGACTCCTTCGAGATGAGAGTTGGTAGTTGGTTATCAATAAGTTGTGAAGACTGTATATGATTCTATTGAATGTAGGGTTATGAATTTGAGATGAGATTGTGTAATCCCCATTTGAAGAATTGTAATAGGCAATTGTGCCCTGTGTATCTTTAGCGAAGGTATGTACCCGGGATTGCCGGGATGATTATGTTGTGTACTTTGATATTTATATGAATATGATTTATTTTCGCATAGTAATTGTATTCAAAATGTGAATATAAGACCAAGTTTATAAATGATTTCGAAAGGTATTTGTGAAAACCTCGTCATGTGATGGGTTAGTAAATGTTATTTGATTAGTATTGATCTCTATTTCATTTTAATCACGTATTTTGGATATAATTACGGAGGGGGTTACAATTTTGGTATCAAAGCCAGGTTTCGATCCTGGGACCTGTGGGTTATGGGCCCACCACGCTTCCCAGAATTTCAATATTTGTATACTGTTTCAGAAATTTTACAATTTTTCTGTGCTGAATTCAAAAATTCATAACTTTTTGTATATAATTCTAATTGAGTCATATTACCTATCAAGTTAAAGCTTAGGATGTCTACTTTCATCCTGTAAAATTTAATAATTTTTGCTCATCATTTGATCATTCAAAATCACATGACAAACTCATTACCTCATAAGCGATTTCACCGAAAGCATAATTACTTTTTCCAAAATTCACCATTTTACTTTCTTAATACTACAAAGATATAAGAATCATTAGGAGATAAATTTGGGCTCCTGATAAACTGTGGCTTAGTAGTCCACTTATTTCAGGCTTATTCCCAAGCCTCAAATCCCAAATTTCGGGGTATTACACCTACTGATGGCATCTGTGTTGATTTCTTCTTATGGGATTCATTGGGAGGGGCTTTGAGCTCATCTCTTCTTCTTAAAGGCGAGTTCAGTTCAATTTCTCACACTAATGGAGTTTTATCTTGTTTTTTCGATATTGATTTGTGTAAAGAGTATGAAAAGATTGTTTTTTGAGTAATTTTGTATGTGCGTAGGGTTTTACCACGGATTTTAAGTGTTTTTTTGTTACTAAAGTTATTATTTGTTAGTATTGATTTGGCTAAAGAGTATGTAAAGATTGTTTTTGAGTGATTTTGTTTGTACATAGGGTTTTGCCACTGATTTTAAGTGTTTTTTGTTACTAAAGTTATTATTTGTTAGTACTGATTTGGGTAAAGAGTATGTAAAGATTATTTTTTGAGTGATTTTGTATGTGCCCAAGGTTTTGCTATTGATTTTAAGTGTTTTTTTTTACTAAAGTTGTTATTTGTTAGTATTGATTTGGATAAAGAGTATGTAAAGATTATTTTTTGAGTGATTTTGTATATGCATAGGGTTTTACCACTGATTTTAAGTGTTTGCTGTCATTAAAGTTGTTATTTGTTAGTATTGATTTGAATAAAGTTTCTGAAAATATTGTTTTTTGAGTGACTTTTTTAAGTTGTTATCACATTTTCCTCTACATACATGATATGCTCTAAATGGAGAGTGCAAATAAAGAATGGATGCCTGCCATTCATCTATCAAAGGAGTATTGGGATGGGGAGGGTGATTTCATAAGGTTTGCAATTCATAATAGTGTTGACAATCATGGTATGATTATTTGCCCTTGCGTTAAGTGTAGCATTGAGAAGCAAGTTAATCCAAATAGTTGTGAGTCACACTTAGTAATGTATGAAATTGATCAGAATTATATTTGTTAGATAAAACATGGGGGGAGAGATGTGGGCGTAGTGCTAGTCGGCCAAATTTGGAAAGGTGTGAATCACCTAACTTCAACACAAGTACATTTGAGGCCGATCGTCTTCAAGATATGGCCAGTGTAATTGAAGTGGAATTTAGTGAATGCCCATAAAAGTTTAAAAGGATGAAGAGCAATGTAAAGAAGACTTTGTATGAGAATTGTACTGAGTTCACATTATTATTTATAGTGTTGAACTTGTACAACTGGAAAGCAAAATATGGGTTTTGTAACTCAAGCTTCACAAAATTGCTTGCACGTTTGAGAAGAATGCTACCACCAGAAAACAATATGCCAACCAAAACTTATGATGCAAAACAAGTGATGCGTACTATTGGCTTAAGTTATAAAAAGATACATGTTTGCCCCAACGAATGTATTTTGTTTAGAAAAGAATATGAATAATTGACCGAGTGTCCTCTGTGTTCTACGTCATGCTACCAAGCAAATGAGAAGAGTTGAAAGAAGGTGTTATAGTATTTTCCAATTATACCTAGATTTAGACACTTGTATATCAATGCAATTGATGCACAAAATTTAAGTTGGCATGCGGATGAAAGGATTCAAGATGGCATGCTTCGGCATCCTATAGTGGTTGAGCACATTTAGGAGTTATATTACATAGGAAAATAGGTTCCAATTTTCGAGTGCAAGTAGGTTTACAATAATAATGCTTTGAAAGTGGATGAGTTATGGTTGATACAATTGAATTTGAACAAGCAAGGATATAAAGAAGAGCCTTTTATTTTGGCTTCTCAAGCTAAACAAGTGTTCTATTTTACGAATCCTACTAATAAAGAATAGTCTATTGTTTTGTTATCCAACAAAACAAATAAGGATATAGGAGGTGAATTAAGTGATGATGATCCTTTCCAAGGGTCATCACTTGAAACACAATGCAAATGAGGATGATGCTTTGTACGTTATGCATAACCACAATGAAGGAATTTGAATATCAAAGAGGGGGAAATTTCTTCACAAATTAAAGAAAACAATTGTTACTGAAAAGAGTATTAGAATTATTAAGACTAGGAGAAGAAAAAAGGGCACTTGATCATGTAAATTCCCATACCTTTGATATACTCATAATTGTATAGATAGTATTCAATAATTTTTTTTAATTTGTTAGTACTTGTTGACTGGAATTGGTTACTTTACATATCGTGATATATCTAGCCAAAACTGGATATGTTTGAGTGTTTGGTATATATATGATATTTCTGTAGGTTATTTTGCAGGGACTGATTGAAAGTGAGCTCCCTAGTTTTTCAAAACATTAGTCACGCATACTTAACGGTCATTTCCCAATAGCCCTCAAGCATTATATATATATATATATATATATATCACGGTTTTTCTAAATAACCAACAAATAAACCCCTTTCTCAAGTGAAACATACTTTACCATTCATCATTTTAACCATTAAGTATTGTATAAAATATTTCACGGTTATTAGTAAACAACCATTAAATATAGAGCTATATTTAATAGTTATTGTCTTACAACCATTAAATATAGTACCCTCTAAATAACGATTGTATTAGAAAATAGTTAAATATAGATAAGAATAACCGTTAAATATAAACAAATTTGTAGTAGTATACATGTTAATCTTCCTATTGTATATAGGTGAATATAAAACATGATATTTTTTAAGTTTACAAGTAATATCATCATTAAATTACATATAGACTTACCTACTTTTGTTGCCAAATGCATTGACCATTTTATTTATATTTTAGTGCATATAATATACTTCTCCTATTGCATGAGGTGTCCAACTATTTACGACAAATTAAACAAGTAAACGTATGAAACATCTAGATTCTTAGGGAAGAATTTTTTATTTTTTAAAAATACCTCTGATCCTAAATATAAGAACTAGTTTAGAAGTGAATTTTATTTCAATAGCACTACTAAAGAATCATGTATACACTACTACAGAAAACGCTTTTAACGTTTGTTTTTTTAACCCTTTTAATGTCTGAAAAGAGGGGGACGCCTATGCCGAGGATGTAGTAAAGTAAGGATATGGCGTCTATTAAAAAAGGAATGCCGTAAGTGACTTTAGGCCGTAAGGTTCTTTTTAAAAAAATCATTTATATTTTTACTCGCCCAGAAATTAAAACCTACAAAAACAGGATCGAACAATTCTTTATAAACCAAAATGTCCTTACAAATAGTAAGGGAACATCCAGCACTAGCAAATTAAAGTGTTAACTACTACTAATACAGTGACAACAATTACCACAAAGGGTCAAAAAGTTGTCTACACAACTACTAACTAATAAAAATAAACTTATCAGTTATCATCAATTTATAACAAAATGCCAGAAGGGAAACTAAAAATCCAAAAAAAATTAATATTGGTGAAGGATGATAAATCAAAATGCATCTACAATGATAATAAATCTAAATGCTAGCACCAACAAAATGCATCTACAATAATCCTAATTCAGAACTATCTACAATAATCCCAGTTCAGAACTTAGTCCATAAAAAACAAAAATAATTAATCATTCCTTTTAGTGACAGTGGAGAGGGAAGAAGGAGGCCAATGGCGGGAGAAAGAGGGACGAGGAACCAATGATGTCAAAGATCAATGAGGGACGATGGCGACAAGCTTTAACAGTGGGGGGGGAGAGTGGAGGACGACCTTCAAGAGAGAGTGACGATAGTGAGAGGGAGTGAGAGAGAGAGAGAGTGATAGTGAAAGGCTGTCATATTGAGCTTCAACAGAGTGATGGTGGAAGGAGGAGCTTCAAGAGAGAGTGATGGTAGTAAGAGGGAGTAAGAGAGAGTGACAATAGAAGTAGGAGCTTCAAGAGAGTGATGGTAGAAGGAGGAGCTTTAAGAGAGAATCAGAGTTCTGAATAGAGGAAGCTAGCTTGTGGGGGTAGGCATGACTTTGGAGGAAGTGATGTCAGTTTGACTGACATACATTACTTTTAGGTGTCCCTTTATGAATTTTGGACACCTAAAGTAAAAAATAATTTGGGATACCAACTCCTCCAAGTTGATATCAGAGCCTGAAGTGGAAGTAGGGATGTATTAGATGCTTTGAAATTCTGGAAAATTTATGAAGCTAGTATGAATATTACTGGATAAGTATGCTCTATGGTGGCAACTTTGGTTGATCTTCCACATCAGAAACATATTAATATAAAGCTAAGTATCTGCTTAATATTATTATTATCTGATAGCACGCAAGTTAGTTGTTCTTATAATAGCATATGAACTTCGTCCGTCTTTTCTAGGGCTACTATGGCAGTAAGTCTCGACAGACAGGGCAAGTAAGTCCATATGCCTATTGTTCGAACATTCATATGATATTAGGGATCAATGTTTAAGGCGTTGGCTAAGTGAAAATAATATTTGCATATTTTTATCTTTATAAGAACATATAAGGTAATATTTATAATAGCTCTATAAATAACTCAGAAACTTCATCTTATCTAGCACAATTCTATGAAACTTGACGGTGATGATATTAGCGTAAGGGAGAAAAGTTTAATTATATTTAGATCTTTCTCTTTCCCCTCCAACTCCTCTCGTTTTTCTTCTACTTCTTCATCTTCAAATTCTGGTGTTCCACCAAACAAAAATCAAGGAAAATCTCTTCCTTACAAAATAATATTTTCAACAATGAAATTCATTTTGAAGATATTGACCAAAATTTTAGTGATTGGATAATTCCAATTATTAACCAAAATGATTTATATAAACATGAGGATAAAAAATTCTTTAAATCTTCTGATTATATAATTAGAACGGTTGAAGAAACTATTCCTCTAAAATTAGAACCAACTGACATGCCTCTGCTGTCAGAAAAATCAATTTTAAAACACAAAAAAAGATATAAATTTATACACATTGCTTGTGTCCAAATTGCAATTAAACCACTCATTAAAGCATGTCTTAATGTCTCTACTTTAGTATGTGTTAGAGATGGTAGACATGAAATCTTTTTCGAATCAATTTTTTGAATGGTTGAAGCAAGTCTCTATGATGGACCAATATATTTCAATTGTATTCCAAATATAACAGCTTCACTTCATGATGATCCTATCATAGAATTTTTGAAGTTAAGTTTGAAATTACATAGATTCAATATGAAACCTAGTGTTTCACCTATAGCATTAATCTATAGGGTCCAATACAAAGTAATGAATTCATGTACTTCAAATGTTAAAATGTTTTACCAAGGAAAAGAAACATGTCTATTCCTAACAGATGCTACTAGAGCAAATGTTACGGTTCCAAAAACAATAAAATGGGAAGAAGTTACTCTTCCTGATGATTGGGACTTAAATAAAATTGCCCCTGTCATTCCAAAACCTGCACCTGATTCTTACAAAATTAGGCAAAATGAAAATGGTGTTGTTAGAATCACTTTTGATAGGATAAGATCTTCCTTTAGTGCTTCTAGAACTCCATCAATATAGGAAAGCTTCAAGACTACTCCAGAACAACCTTCTAGACATTATTGTAGTTCTTCTGTTAAAGAACCAGTAATTTCACCTTCAGTAATGCAAGGTCTAAATGAATCAGCCAGTGTTGCAAGACCTATCTACCAAAATTAGGAAGATGAACAAGAAGAAAGCCAAACTTGTTAATCTCTAACATATTCTGAAAGGATTGCTGTCATAAAAGAGCAATTTGAATTAGATAAGAAACTTTTGCAAAAAGATTTCTATTCTAATGAAAATACTGAAAGACGTAAATGGTTTTTCTAAAAATATAAAACCGAAGAATTGAGAAAACCAATTCAAGAAAGGTTTTATAAAATGCTTAAAAGGTATAATTTCATACTCTGTTCTTTCTATGGTTTGAAGCCTATGCAGAAGAACATATTACAAAGGATTATCCTTTTAAACTATTTGAACAGACACAATTGAATCTAATCTCCCACCAAAATAGTCCTATGAGATTTCTGGTATTAAAATTGCAGAAGCACCTGTAATCGCTTCGTCTTTTAAAACCAAAGATCCAAAGATTGAAATAAATTCAAAAAATTTTCAAAATCTTATTGAACAAAATAATTATACAAATTCTTACTTCAAACTCTTGGAGAACACATTTTGAAAACATCTGTGACTTTTGGAGCTAGTAATTCTGTATTACCTAGCCCTACAAGTATGCAGCCAATTTTCAAACCTTACACTATTCATGCAAATATTGCAAGTAGTGTTAGAAAAGGAAATTTTCAAGCAAGAACTGAAGAAGAATTAAGAAAAATAAATATTCCGGATACACCTCCTTCTAAATCTACTGCTTCAACTTCAAAATTAACAATAAATGTTGTAAAAGATAATCAAACTAGTTCTAGTGAAGATTGTCTTAAAGTCAACAAAATTGAAAATCAAACGAAATTATATTATCCAAGAGTTACAGTTCTGGGTATAATGCTTAAAGAAAGAGAATCTGCTCTCTGACAATTCAATGCAAATAACATCTATGTTTGGAGCATAGATGGTGAATCTGAAACAAATATTTTGGAAATTTTCCAACAAATGACAATGGTCAGTAATGCCTATGCTATATATAACAATTGTCAAGAGGAAGACGTTGTTCATATATTTATCTCTGGCTTTACTAGGCAACTCAGAGGTTGGTGGGATTTCCATCTCACACAACAACAAAAGAACCAAATTATACAAGCAATAAAAACCACACAAGATGGTACTATAATTACAAATGATGGTCAACCAATGTTCAATGCTGTTAACTATCTTATAGTTAACATTATTGCACATTTTGTTGGTGATCCATCTATTTGGAGAGATAAATCGACAGATCTTCTGTCTAATTTAAAATGTAAAACTCTATCCAGTTTCAGATGGTATAGAGATAATTTCTTATCAAGAATTATGGCCAGAGAAGATGGTAATCATCCAATCTGGGAAGAAAGATTCTTAGCCGGTTTTCCTAGTTCATTAGGAGACATGGTTAGGGAAAAATTAGAAATCAAACTAGTGATGGTCAGATCCATTACGAAAGTTTAACATATGGATAGCTTATAGCAATGGTCTAGAAAACTGCTTTAACAATTTGTCAAGAAGATAAATTTCAACATCAACTTGCCAAAGAAAAAGCTTCAAATAGGAAAGATTTGGGATCTTTTTATCAACAATTTGGTTTTCCTGCCTGTAAAAAGTCTAAAAAACTTAAACACAGACATGAAAACAAAGATTACAAGGCTAAAAGATATTATAAAAAGTATCAAAAACCTTAGAAAAAACCCAAAACAAATCAACCCAGAAAGTTGAAAAATGAATTTAAATAAAAAAAACTCCAATGGATCTTCCCAGAGGAAAAATTGTTTGTTTTCAATATGGCAAAGAAGGTCACATGGAAAAATATTGTAGGCTTAAAAAAAGAATTAATGCATTACAACTTGAAGAACCAGTTCTTCAACAATTAAACAATCTTTTGATTGAAACCTCTTCTGAGGATGAATATGAAGCATCATCTTTTGAAGAAATTAATGAACTTCAACAAGATGATATTTTATCTTCATCTGATGAAGATAATTTTCAAATAAATTGTTTTGAAAAGATTACTGAGAGTTCAAAAAATTCTGAGCTTGATGACCCAATCAAAGAGTCGATATTAACTGATTCCACAAAAGACATTTTTCAAATAAATGTCATTAAGAAGATTTGGTTTTTGAAATCATTAACTCTCTTCCGAGTAAAGAAGAAAAAAGTCAGATTTTTCAATAAACTTAGAGAAGGTTTAACCAACTCTTCAAAATTGATTCAAAAACCTTTACAAAAAAATTTGCAAACAAAATATGATTTCTCTGAAATAATGAAAAGATTTCAGAATAATCTAAAACTTGTTTCAATTTCTGACCTTCAGAATGAAATAAACAATTTGAAAGAAGAGATAAGAAATCTTAAAAATACTCAGGATTTCTATTCTCTTATTTGAAATCAAATTCAGGAAGAAAGTCTTGGTAAAGAAAAGAAAGAAATTGAAGAAGTAAGTGATCCAGGTGAAAAGTATCAAGAAGCTTCTGAATCTTTCTTAAATCTTATATCAAGAATTTCAATCCAGAAATGGAATGTTCCAGTCAAAATTGTTGTTGCTAATACCTTTGTGTTAGAAACAATAGCTTTGTTTGATACTGGAGCAGTATTATGTTGTATCAGAGAAGGTCTGATTCCATCACAATTTTATGAAAAACCACAGAAAATCTCTGTAGACCAAACAAATCACCATTAGATATTAGCTACAAGCTTTCAAATACAGTAGTTGAAAAGAATGGTGTCCAAATTAAAATTTTTTTTATTTTAGCAAAGGTTTTATCACAAGATGTAATTCTTGGTGCACCTTTCATAAATCAATTAATTCCTTATCTAACAAAAGAAGAAGGAATTGAATCCCAAGTAATGGGCAAAACAATTTTCTTCAAATTTGTTTATCCTCCTTATACAAAATTTGTTAACTCAGTTGAGTATAAGCAATATCAAATTAATTTTCTAAAAGAAGAAGTTTCTTACAAGGTTATTGAAAATCAATTAGAGAAACCTTTTGTTAAACAGAAAATTCAAAATGTTTTGGAAAATATTCAAGACACAATTTGTTCTGATTTTTCTAATGCTTTTTGGAAAAGAAAAAGGCATATAATTGATCTTTCTTATGAAAAGGATTTCAATGAAAGAGCTATCCCAATAAAAGCTCAACCAATTCAGATGAACCAGGAACTCCTAGAATATTTCCAAAATGAAATAACGGATTTATTCTCAAAAGGGTTAATCTATAAGAGCCAAAGTCCTTGGTCTTGTGCAGCCTTCTATGTCAATAAGAATGCTGAACTTGAATGAGGAACTCCGATACTTCTAATTAATTACAAGCCTCTCAATCAAGCTCTTCAATGGATTAGGTATCCAATACCTAATAAAAAAGACCTTTTAAATCGCCTTCATTAGGCCAAAATATTTTCAAAATTTGATATAAAATTTGGTTTTTGGCAAATTCAAATTTCTAGAAAAGATAGGTATAAGACTGCATTCACTATCCCATTTGGACAATATGAATGGAATGTTATGCCTTTCGGTTTAAAAAATGCACCTTCTGTATTTCAAAAGGTCATGAATGAAATTTTCAATCCTTACACTAAATTTATCATTGTTTACATTGATGATGTTTTAGTGTTTTTAGAATCAATTGACCAACATTTCAAACATGTTAAAGTTTTTATAGATGTTGCTAGGTTTAACAGTCTAGCAATTTCTAAAACCAAAATCAGTTTTTTCGAAACAAAAATTCGATTTCTTGGTCATCATATATACTAATGGACTATTGTTCGAATTGATCGTGTAATTCAGTTTGCTGATAAATTTCCAAATCAAATCTTGGATAAAAATCAACTCCAAAGATTTTTAGGTTGTTTGAATTACGTAGGTGATTTCATTCCATACCTAAACAATAACATTAAGGCTATTCATGAGTATCTTAAAAAAAGCCCTCTACCATGAACAGATGAGCACACTAATGTGGTTATCGAAATCAAATCTCTTGTAAAAAATCTTCCATGCTTGTATCTCCAAAATCCGCAAGCATTCAAAATTGTTGAAACAGATGCCTCTGACATAGGTTATAGTGGCATTCTTAAACAAAAAATTGATGGTAAAGAGCATTGCATTGCATTTACTTCAAAACATTGGAATAGAGCTCAATAAAACTATTCCACAATCAAAAAATTAAATTTTAGCAATCATTTTGTGCATAAACAAATTTCAAAGTGATTTGTTAAACCAAAAATTTTTAGTCAGAGTTGACTTAAATCTGTAAAAGATGTTTTGCAAAACGATGTTAAAAATTTAGCATCAAAACAAATTTTTGGTCGTTGGCAAGCAATTTTAAGTGTCTTTGATTTTGAAATTGAATTTCTCAAAGGCTCTTCAAATTCTCTCCAAGACTTTCTAACTAGAGTTCTTGCAGGGGAAATAAGGTGACCAAATGTCATATAAAAAGAAGAAAAAAGAAAGGATAAAAAGAAGAAAAAGAAAGGAAAGGCCAAAACCCATAAAAAAGACGATCTGGAAAGGCTCACAAAAGAAGAAATGAAGGAGCTCAAAGCTACAATTGAATTATCAAAAGGGTCATTGACCCAAGAATCATCAATCCACCAAAAAGGATCTTCTTCGAGGTCTAAAATTTCTAAACAACTCGTTCAAAAAACTTCAGGAATCATAATGGATCATAGAAATCTTGAATTCCCAATTGAAACTCTTCTTGCCATGCAAGCTAACCAAGCATTGGCCAAATTACCATCTAAAAGCTGGGCTAGCATAGCCGAAGAAGAAGATTCTAAGGCTCTTACCTTAGCAATCAAAACTAAATCTAAAGAGGTCACTAAGGCTGGTTTATCATCAAAAGAATTAGCCTTATACTCTCAACCAACCCAAACCATATTTGTGGCAAAACCAGAAAAGGTCTTAAACCTTTTCCACACAGAACCAGGATTTTGTGACAAAAATCTCAATGCCCTAGCGACAAAAATATTTCTAAAAGGATTTTTTAAATCACTTGAGAAAACTCAATTGTTTTATGAGTAATAATTTACTTTAGGCGTCCCAAATTTAAAATGAGACACCTAAAGTATGATTTTAGGCATCCAAAAAAAAAAGGGGACGCCAAAAGCAAGGTTTATGGTGCCAGAAGCCCTGCTTTTGGTCCCTTTTTTTTAGGACTCCTAAAAACACACTTTAGGCATCCCTAATTTTAATTTGAGACGCCTAAAGGGAGCCTTTAGGCGTCTCAAATTCAAATTGGGACTTCTTTTTTTTTTTTTAGCCAACCAAATTAGGACTTCCAAAGCTACCCATTTCTTACCCAGAATTCAAAACATGCCACCACCTTTATTTTTACTTCTATTTTTTAAAGGACGTCCTTTGGGATAGTAGAATCTATATCCTGTAGTAGTGATATTTCACACTCCATACTTAACAGTTTTCATGACACTGTTAAATATAAATAAGTGGAATTATGGGAAAGAAATATATAACGGTTGTTTTAAAATAACCGTTAAGTATATGAGACAATATTTGATAGTTTTATATGATCAACATGATATATAAGTTTGATTTTTTTTTTGAAAAAAAAAACACATAATTTATTTGACGGTTGTATCTAAAAAAATTGTTATATATATATTCTATCAATATAGGATGAATGTTTATCAAAACACCATGAAACTTGTGTATTTAATAGTTTTTCAAAATAAACTGTCAAATATATGGATTTAAAATCCCTTCCTAAACCCTATTCTCGCGATTTCCAAATTCCTACCATTTCTCCGCTGGCTTGTTGAATAGCTCTTACCACTCTTTTTCGGCATCCCCACCATTACTTCCCTCTCCATTGTTGTCAAAATCATGATTCTCCTCCTTCCCTGTGTTTGTGACTATCTTTGAAGTCGCTTATAGCTTGTTATGGGTTATGTTTTCGGTTTTCTTTGAAGCTATGCAAGTTTGACATCTTTTTGCATAAAGGTGAGAAATTTCTACCCTTAACTGGAGTTAATAATACAAAATTGATGCTCTATGCTTTTATTGCTATCTCCTATGATATGAATCAGACAACGAGAAGTTAATGGTTGTTCATTTCATTTTTCAGTTTCGTGATATTATGTTCGTACGATATTGAGTTCATATAATTTGAGTGAAGTTGTTATCTCTTATGGTATGCTTTTGCTGCTATCCCCTATTTTGGACAGTCAAGATTTCCAAAAGAGTTATGGTTTTGATGAAATTAAACTTTCAAAAGAGCTTAGAAAGAAGAGTTATATTTTGATGAATTTAATCTTCATAGGTTTGAATTTTAAGGCTGAAAATTGACAAGGAACTCATTGCTTTATACTTTCACATTTTAGATAAATGTCTTGGATTATTAAAGCATGCTTCAAGACTCTAATATAATGGTTAAAACAATGTTCTTGAAGTTGGAAAATTTTGCAGACTTCTGCACTGGGGCTATTTGAATTTAAGAGTTAAATAGTCTAGTTGTTAATTAAATATGAAATATAAGTATGGTTTATTTTGATGTACCAAGACATGGATTAATTGGGCTAATTTTTTTTATGAAATGGACTACTATGAATTAATTTTGAGTGCCATTAAGGTATTTGATGAAATGCTCTAAAAAAAAGCTCCTTCAATTGTGTGTTTGCATATTAATTTGATGGTGGAGAATGGCTTAGACACTATTTGAATCAATTATGATTTATGTTTATCCTAGGAAACGTTTTGGAAATTATTGTATAAGGGTTTAATATTTCTTCCATTTTTTATAAGTTAATATGTCGGCATACAATATGGATAGTGACTCAAGTATTAAGAGTCCTAACCCTTCTATTAACCCCTTTAGTATGTAGCAAGATGATGACGCACAACTTATAGCATTAGAGGAAAGAGCATTGAGGAAGGGCCTTGATGTGATGAAGGAGGTCTATAAAGCAAAAAGAGAAGGGAGGAAACTTAATGTAAGGTGGAACAAGAAAGGACAAGTTGTGAAATCTGACAAGTTCGTTAGCTACCTTGGGTATGCGACAAAAAACAACTAGAAGAAGGCAACCAATACAATGAGAAAGAGTATATGGGAGGAAACTTGAAGGTGAGGGATTATAAATATTGAATGTATCTTATTGGTCTCTATTTCATTTTAATTTCATAAACCAGATGTAATTATAATGAGGGGGTTACAGATTGGGCCGAACATTGAGTCCAAGTTGATGAAAGAAGTCAGGGGGGCTGAAAATATAGAGTGTGAATATTATGTTGATTATATGATTTCAGTTGCAACAGTGTATAACAACCGAGTCATCCATCTGACTGTTAACCTTATAGGACACACATGCTCTTGCTTGGCATGGCAAATGGGCAGAATCCCTTGTGCTCATGCATGTGCAGCAATCAAGTTAGTTCATGGTTGTGTGTACTCGTACGTCGATGATTGCTACAAACTTTCTAACCAAGAAAAGATATATGCAATTCCCATGAGGCTTGTAGCAATGCATGATTGCCCTCGTCCTGAAGCCCTTACGTGACACAACTGATGACACAACATTTGTTGTAACCACCAATCACCAGAAGGCCCCCAGGAAGGCCAAAAAGAAGAAATATTGAATGTCAGTTTCAACACAAATGGGTTTATTATTGTGTCAGGTGCAATGAGCCTGGCCACACTATAAAGACTTGCAAGAATCCTAATCTAAACTGATAAATTATGGTGCTTGGCTTCTTTTGATTTTTAAAAGTGCATGTCGTACTATTTCTGTAAATCTTATAAGATAGAAATCCATACCACTTGATTTTTTGCCACAGTCTGTGAATTTGTTGGTACTTCTTTGTACATGCATGTTCAAATGTAAATGAAAGTTGGATATAATATAGTTTTGTATCCCACTTTCATTTATGGAAATTTGTAATCTGATGTAATTTAAGTTGTCAATATATGGACCTAAAGTTGTCATTAGACAACTATTGACTTGTCAATGGATACCCATGCAATTGTTAATATATATGCAGTTATGTTCATATGTGTATCATGCTTTATGAAAAGTTGTAATCTGATGTAATTTTGGTTGTCAATGTATGGACTTGGGGTTGTCGGTGGAGGCCCCTAGAGTTGTCAAAGTACACTGATAAAGTTGTTAATATATATATGCTATTATGATCACATTGGAAAATGGTAGTTTTGAAAGAGGCAAGCTTCACCTAAGAGGTGGGGTGAATTGGGTGATGTCATAACATTTTTTCAATCGCTTCCCTCGTAACGTTGGTTTTGATCATTGCGTGATAGCTATTGTAGAGCAGTATGCATGCATTTGAAATCTTCAAACAAGATATCCACGAGTATAGCTTGCACTTTCAAGCGTTGTGTCACTTTCAAGTGTTGTGGCACCTCACTTGAGTGTACTTCCTGTTTCAGGTTCTTCCTTACTCTTGGGTAGACACTTCATGTGCTTTACTCATAGGACTTGAGTGAGCTTGCGGCTCTCACTAGAGTGTTGAGTTAGTGCTCATGTGCAACAGTTATCTTCTATCTCTGACTTGTCTTTGTGTCAAGCACTTCCAAGAGTGTGCCTTGATACTCGAGTGCAAACATGGTCATCACTCGAGTGCACTTCCTGTTACTCAAGTGTTGTTGAAAAATCACAAAATTCAATAGCCTATATAACTCACTTTTAGGGCAACACTTGCTGGACTTGAGTGCAAAACAGGTTCTTACTCAAGTGAGGCTGCTTCACTCGAGTGTATCAGTCAAATTCTCAGCAACGTTCTCTTAACTTTGTGAAATGCATTTGATAACAATTTTAGATCAATGTTTACACTTTGAGAACATTATTTACTTATCAAAACACATAATCACTTCTGTTATCATCAAAACTTGGATTCTAATATTGAATAGTGCTCAATGGAGGCACATTAACGTGTCGATGGAAGGCCATTGAGTTGTCGATGGACGCCCTATGACTTGTCAATGGAGCTTCCTTGACCTGTTAATGCTGGTAGCTGGAGTTGTCAGTGGAGGCTCTTAGAGTTATTAGAGGAGGCACCTTGACTTGTCAAGGGAAGGACATTGAGTTGTTAATGGATGCCCTATGACTTGTCAATGGAGCCTCCTTAAGTTGTCAATACAAGCACCTGGAGTTATCAATGGAGGCTTCTTGACTTGTCAAGGGAAGGACATTGAGTTTTCATTGGATGGCCATTGAATTGTCAATGGAGCCTCCTCAAGTTGTTAACGGAGGCTCGTGTAGTTGTCAACGGAAGGATATGGAGTTGTCAATAGACGCCGTATGACTTGTCAATGGAGCCTTCTTGACTTGTCAATAGAGCCTCCTTGAGTTATCACTAGAGACCCCTGGGTTTTCAATGAAGGCTCCTTGACTTGTCGAGGGAAGGACATTGACTTGTCAATGGATGCCCTATGACTTGTTAATGGAGCATCCTTGACTTGTCAATAGTGCCTCCTTGAGTTGTCAGTGGAGGCCCCTGAAGTTATCAGTGGAGGTTCCTTGACTTGTCAAGGGAAGGACATTGAGTTGTCAATGGACGCCTTATGACTTGTCAATGGAGCCTCCTTAAGTTGTCAATACAGGCACCTGGAGTTGTCAGTGGATGTTGTAGCATTGTGCAATCAAATGTGCATAACTATAGCACTAACCTTAACTCATGAAGATAACTCTACAATTCATAAATATTCAGAACATCTTAAGTAAAAATTTGAAGTTGCTCAACCTGAAAACATATTAGTTATATAATGTGACTGCACTTGATCATTACAAAAAAGCTACCATATTTACAATTAGTGCACACATGATCATTACAAGTCAAAGCATACTACGTCAAAGCTATACACTAATGGAATGCACAATTCAAGTCAGAATCCTAATTGGTTCTCCTCCTCTTATGTATGTCTTGAATGAAAGACATAACTTTTTCCCCATATTTGTTATGAGGATGTGCAACCAACCACCACAAGAACCCAACCTTTATTTCTTGGAGCTCGTCTGTGGAATAGTAAGGCATGGTGTAACCGTCATGATCTTGCTCAGTTTCGTCCAACATCTGTAATCAGGATAGTACATGTACACCATAAGAGTTTTTGCACATATACATGTTAACAAATAACAAATCAAACTTTACAATGTGTTTCAATGAACAAAAAGCATAATGTCAACTCATGTGTCTGCTTGTACGTGTGTTTTTGCCTATGTCACTCCCTTCTCAATTTTGTTTTCATCCTTAAACAGTTGTGGCTTGACTCTTCGAAGAATTTGGAAGAAGAAATTTTGCTGAAAAAACAAAAAACAACATCAGTAAGAAATATGAATGTAAATAGAGTACGTACACACGTAGGAGACAATTTTTCCATACAACTCAGGTTGCCATGTGTTCCTTTGGGTCAATCTCTCCTTTACGTTTCCTTTTCTTCTTTGACTCCTTTGGTTTAGTCTCCAATGTGTTTGCATCTTTCATTTCCTTCTACCTCCTATTATATGTTAGTATATCAACCAATAAGTCATGCGCATAGAATCTCATGGTTTTTGTCTCTACCACATAGCAAAACCAATTATCATGCCAAACAACAGGACCAAATATGAAATAATAATCCCTATTGTTATATCCTAAGTATTTGGGGGAGGATTTGTGTTTCATTATCAGCCAAAGACCATTTCAATAGAGCTGCAACAATTTTACCCATGAAGTCGGCTGTAAATATGTGTCTTCTAACTCTACCATCATTTAGTTGTTGATCAGCAACTAAGGTCTTCACAACTATTGACATTCACTACATTAGTGACATAAAAACGTTACCCAATGAAAATATGATAGCAAAGCAATAACTCTTAACTAATGGTTTACCCTATCATTAATCCATCCTCTTGGTCTTAGACAATAAAGTTGCCCCTTGTAAGAAAGTAATCATGCATCTGCACGAAGTCCCTAAAATAAAACCAAAACACAACATGTCAATCATACAATAACTGCAACGTAAAACCAATACAACCAACCAAAGTAGTAGTTTAAACTTACTGGTTGTCGTTGTCTTCATTACATCGTGTTGTACACAGTTCAAATAAGATGTCCTTCTCATCAACTTTCCTCTTTCCCTTACACTTCCTAGTTGTATCTATCCAGGGAGATTTGACAACCCAGCTAGGAGTTATATCCCTTTTTAACCTTCTTAATTCCCCCTCACTCCCTTTTTTCTGCTTATCTCCATTATGATGCTGATGGAATAGTGCTTTTGCTGGTTCACCACCATCATGAGCTTCAATTTCTTTAATTTATATTATCACATCATCATGTTCAGTGTCTTTGTCAACCTTTTCATTCTCTACATCCTTCTCATCACTTTCTGATTCCTCATCCTCACCTTTTCTGTCTGCTTCATCCTCTTTATCATCTTCATTTATGTCCTGTTCAACAGCCTTCTCATCATCCTCATCAAACAAAACAGAACTTGATGCCATATAGTTTGTGGCCTCTTCATCTTCATCATCCTTGTCATCATCGTCCTCATTAGTGTTCCTATCACACAACCTATTTTGAAGGGCAAGGAGCTCGTCGCCAATCGTGCCAACTAGCCTACCATATGTCCTCTGTAATTCCTGTACCATAAACATATTGATCATATCTGTAAATTAAGTTATTCACTAGTTGACTGAAATGCAATTTAAAACAGTGTACATATCAAAATAGTCACAATTGTCGAGTGAGTAAGCATTTGATAAGTAAAATATTTGCATATTTATTTTCCCTTATATGATGATTTTATGGACGATATTTGAGCTTAATATAATATATTTGAGTGTAAAATAAATAGTATTTAAAAAATAAAGAAAAATATAAAAAAAAGGTCAGTACTGTAGCGTCGGTCACTATTCATGACGGAATCCATGTAGCAGGACGTTACTGTAGCGGATGGAGGTGACTGTAGCGGATGGAATCACTGTAGCACCGTAGCAACACTGAAAAAATGCGTAAACCAACCGACAGGATATTGTTCACTACTGTAGCAATACGTGAAAAGAAGGCAAATCACTGTAGCACCTGTGGAAAAAAAAAAGAAGAAGCAACAGACGCACTTGACGCACTTCGCTTGCCTTTATATATGTGTGCTTCTTTGCAAAATGGAAGGAGGAGGAGAGAAGAAATATAGTGGAGATATTCTCTTTGATAAGGAGATACTTCTCTGATAGGGAGAGATATTTTCTCTAACAGTTCTAAATAAATTGTGTTATTTTTTATTTTTAATTTTATGTATTGTATTACTTTTTTGCATGCCTCCTACATGGAAGGCTTAGTATTATATTATTTTCTGTATGCCTCCTACATGGAAGGCTTAGTATTGTATTACTTTTTGCATGCTGCCTACATGGAAGGTTTTACCTCCTAAATGGACGGCTAGATTTCTCCAGTTTTTTCATGTATATTTTTTGTTGTATATTTATGTTTGAGAATTTAATATTCAAGTTTATGCAGTATTTATGAAGATTTCATTCTAGTTTTATATAATGTCAATTTATTTTGATTTTGTTTTTAATTTTATCATGAGCTAAATTTTCATTTTCCTAGGGTGATGACGTAGCTTACTAATGACGAATTGAATCTTAACTTATTAAATCTAGTTTTAATTTCTCCTTCATGATTGAGTTTTAATTATTGTTCTTAATGCTTTCATTTGATTGGCCACCTTTTGAATGATTACAATATGCATGTTGAGACCGGAAGGAAATGTATGTGTGTAGATCCTATAATTAAAACCATGACTTACAAATAAAATAGGAATATATTCATATAAGTTGTGCAGTCTTATTGAGTTTCATAAATATTAATGCATAATTAATTGCTTAAATTCATATAGGAATATATTGGATTAGCAATTAATTATAGAATTGTCTAACCTTGGAAGAGGCTAGTAATTAAATTAGGGAAACTCAACTATCAATCATGTGGAATAAATTGGGCTAGAATAGATAAGTGATTCAATCCGGAATTTGTTAAGTGAAATCTAATCCCTAGGACTTTTTCTCATATTTTTTTTCATATCATCTGCACTCATATTTAATTATTTTTCTTTTATTTGTACTCTCAATCACCAATTTATCGATCGACTAAATAGAATTAAAATTACCTATTTTGGTACTTAGTGATCAATCCTCATGGGAACGATATTCTAATCACTTCTATATTACTTGATTACGGCAATGTACACTTGCACTATTTAATTGATCATTCATACTCGTAACAGCATTGTTTTAGGATTAAATGTTGTAGATGAATGGCCACCACAATGCTTAACACCATAAAGTAGCCCTTTCTTTCCTTCTTTCTCTGTTTGAACTCTGCTCCTCACCCTTTCCTTATTCCAATATAGGATGGCATCTTCATCTTTACATGCTTTCAGATTGCCCAAAGAAAAATGTTGTAAGCAAAACATTTGCATCACATGTACATGAGAATTAAGAATTATGCATTCACATTTCTACTTGAAGAAAAAAAAATAGACGACAGGCACGTATCATGAGGAGGTATATACAACCTCCTACGGTTTTTCTACCTTTACCATTCCCTTTCCTCAATTCCTTTTAGAATTCCCGAATTGGAAGGCAAAGGTCTTTAAAAATAAAGGATGACCACACTACAAAAAAATAGCATTTTGTAGCGGTGATATTGTAACGATTATGATTAACCGCTACAAAAACTAAAATTTGTAGCGGTTAAAACCTAAACCGCTACAAATTTATAGCAGAAAGCTACACGCCAAGTGGCGCAACAGATTGGCAATGTTGTTTTTAGCGATTAAGTAGAAAAAACCGCTATAAATATGGCGCACATTTCCCGCCAAAACTTGTAGTGGGAAACTTGTAACAGTTACTAAATAAAAACCGCTACAAGGTTGCCGTCACTTTGTGAGACCAAGATGCACCAACAGTGTAGCGATTTAACTAACTAAACTGCTACAAAATTCAAAACGTCTCCTCTTTGTAACGGTTATAAAGTTATAACCGCTACAGAATTTTAAAGGTCTCTAAGTTTGTAGCGGTTATGTACCATAACCGCTACAGAACTTCAAAGGTTTTTGTAATTTGTAGCAGTTATTATAGAACCGCTACAAATTCCCCTACTATATAATGCCGCCACCTCTATTCATTTTTCCGTTTGGCCATTTTTTTTCCTCAAGTTTCTCTGAGTGTTTTCTTTTAGATTTGAGCGTTCAAACGTCTATGGAAGAGTTCTTGTTGCAGTATTTCTCATTATTTGTGCTTGAGGTACAGAGACAATATGTATTTTATTTTTATTTTTATTTTTATTATATTTTTGCATAATAATGTGACTAAATTTTTTTTTTTGAATTTTTGTAGTTGATATAGCTTCAAGATAGGATAGGGGGAAGGAGATCAAAGTCCCTAGACCGATTTTGTGAGGTGGCAGCAGTAGAGCAGGGGGCAGAGGGAGGGCGACGCGGCATTTCAACCCATACCCCCACAGGAGTCGACCCTACCACAGCCACCGCAAACAATCCCACAGGAGACGACCACACCAAAGGTGCCTGATTTAAGGGGAGGGAGATATAACGTTGATGACTATGACACAAACGAGGACTTCGAGATCTCGATAGGGATCAGAGAGATGGAGCAGTTCCTCGATGAGGAGGAGGAGCGGGAGCAAAACAACCCACGAGGGTCGTCTTCGCGATCTACTGAGTTTGAGGTGCAGGTTCAAGGTAAATAAATTTTTTTATTTAATAAATTATTTATTTAAATTTGAAATGTTAAATTTGAATTACAATTTATCTAACGTGCGATAAATTGTGCAGATGAGCAGGGGAACATGTCCACGAGGAGGCTGGACGTGGCCGGTCTGAACAGCATGGACCGGACACTACGGTTGTAGTGTCTTAGAATGAGGGCATGAACCAGCCCATCGAAAATGGGGGCCACCTGTTTAACCGCTTCCTGAACGACCTGGGCTCGAATTAGATGTGGTTCCCCTATAACCCCCTCCCGGTAATTATATCCGGATTATGAAATTTAAGTGAAATAGAAACCAATAAGACAAAAATCACATTTATAATAACTCATCTCCAAGAGATGGGGTATACCAAAAACAATTCAAAAACATAATTAATCTGGTCTCACATTCACCTTCGGATACAACTACCTATGCCGATAAATCACATATAAATATCAGAGTGCGTAACCAAAATCCTGGCAACTCTGGGTTACTTGTATAATATACAAAGGGTTTAAAGTTTCCCAAAATGGGGATTACATATCCAAAAGATTCATATTTACAATCATATACATACAGTAATCACAAAATCCAAAATCTAAAACAGATAATCAACAATCCAAAATCTAATATGTCCTTACTAGTCCTAACCACTCCTAGTTGGCCGCTTCCCTTTCGAGCCACTTGCCCTGTCTGAAATGTTAGTCATTTGGAAAGAGTGAGATTCTAAAGAATCCCAGTAGTAACAAATCACTCATACAATATATAAACACAAAGCATGTAATGTTATCATGTTCACAAGCATCATCAGCAACACAATGATCCATGGCTCGCGCCACAGACGACAGTACTCACGGCGTTATCACAATGCACTATACCCGCTTTTACGGTAATCACAATGGCATCTTTCCCTGTAAACACTATGCCCGCTTTTACGGTAATCACTATGTCAGCTCTCACTGTAATCTCAATGCCATCTTTCGCTGTAATCACAATGCCCGCTTACGCGGTAAACACTATGCAGCAATATCACAAGGCACAAATCATCACAAAGCTCCACAAAGCATCTCAAGGCACAACGTATCACAAGGCACAAAGATCTACAAGGTATCTTAATGCATCTCAAAGTAGTAGCAGCAATGTAATACCCCAAATTTTAAGACTCGAGGTTAGAGAATAAGCCTGAGATTAGTGGATTGCTAAGCCCCGGTTTAGCAAGATCCCAAATTGTGATTAAGGGTTAATGACTTCAAAAGTGGATGGGGTTGGTCATAAATAACCCTTTTAGAGAATATGATGTGATTTGGCACTCGAATGTGATTTGTGTGTGTTGTGAGCAGCACCGAAACCCTGTGTTTGAGTTCAATTGTGGATTAACATCCAAATTGACTTAGAATAGAGGGAAGAATTGAATGTGAATTGTGTTGACATGTTGAGATTGTTGTGAAAACATGTCAATGTGATGTGAATTTGATTGATTTGGTATTTCCAATGGATTCCTTGTGAAAATTTATGTGGGAATGATGTTTGGTATGAAAATGGAACCAATAGAAGCAAAGATGCAAAATCTGAAATTCTGTCCAGTAAAACTCTATTATGGGCAGTCAGTTTGTGTGAACGTTTTGAATGACCAAATGGTGTCTAAAAATTCTGAAACTTTCCAGTCTTATATTTCACATCCCAAGCATCAAAATGGACATATAATTTGTTCCATTTCGTTTTGTGAACTAGGAGATATGACTGTCCAAATTGTGGGATGGAAACTGAACTCTGTTTTGGGGCAATGATGAGTTTTATGTAATTATGGAATTGTGTGGTGCTTTTTAGTAATGGCCAATATTTTTCCTATGAAGAGGATTTAAATATCTTTCATTTGGCTTTGGAATCACCTCATTTCGATTTTTCTAGAATTAGTTATGATATTTCAAAGTTTGGGCAGAAAATCTGCCAGAAAATCCGAAAATGGGAATTATGACATCATCTCAATAAAAGATGACATCAGCATGGAATTAAATATGTTCTCATCTTCTTCAGCTCTCATTTTCTGTCGTGCTGAACCAGCTGAAACTAGTGAGAGAAAGTTGAGAGCTCTTAGAGAGAGAAAGAGGAGAAATCTCGCAAGGTAAGCCGATTTCTCCGACGATCTAGCTCCTAACGCGTATAACCTTGCTTCTAAGCTTCTCTTTCATGTTCTTTAAGGTGTTGGAAGCTCAATTTTCATGGTTTAAAAGGGGCTAGGGTTCAGCCATATTGAGTAAAAGCCAGAGGGAGCTTGAGGTAACTTCCAAACTTTCGTATATTGCTTATTCTGGTTGTTGTAGGCAATTTAATCGGTGAAATTTCGCCGGATTGCCATTGGTTTTAAAGTTTGGAAATGACATGGCCTAGGGGTTATGCTGCCCAAATTGGTCTTAATGTTAGTTGTAACCTAATGCAATAGTTAATAAAGTGGTTAGGAGTAGAAAGAAACACGTTTACGGAGCCGAAACCGAAAAACCCCAATTTTCCCCGGAGTACTTGTATATTTTGGTTATGGCTATAAATGGGTCTTAGAGTTAGATTTTCAATTATTTGATGGTTCCAATGACTTCAGGAGAAAAAATTAGGTGGGGTTACAGTTGGTCACTTTTTCGGAAAAGGCCGAAAAAGCATAATTACGAAAACGCCCCTGAAACCCTTAAAGTGGGGCTGCCAAGGGTAAATTTGTAAATTGACATTGAATTTGATAATTCCGAGTCCGGAAATGGATTCCTTGGGCAAAAATATGTCAGAATAGCTCATGTCAAAATTTCAAGAAAAGTACAGCCGGACCGGGTACGGCGGGGCGAGGCCATGTCCCCAGGGGTATTTTAGTAAATTTTCAATATAGCCTCATATAACCCCCAAAAACACTATGTAAGTGTCTAAATAGTACATTTGACATTGTAGGATTGAATGTGAAGCCCTGAGTTGCTGGCATGCAAATCGAGGAGAAAAAACTGGAGGTAGGGAACTTATCTCTCCTGCATGCTCTAATAAATGTATTAATGTGTTGATGCATGTTGTTGCTTTCCTTGATTATGTGGAACATGTATGAATGATTTAAAGCTATGTTTCAATATATGTTATGGCCATATGTGTATCGTTCGAATCATTAAGCTTATAGATTTGTCATTATATGTGTGCATGAGTTATGTGATGCAAGCATGTCATGCATTAAACACTTATCTTACCTGCATATTGATAATGTTTCCCTACTGAGATTCTCGAATCTCACCCTCCCCTGCCAACAATTTAGACAAGGCAAGTGGCTCGTGGAGGGAGCGGCTAGGACTCCTTCGAGATGAGATTGTGTAATCCCTATTTGAAGAATTGTAATGGGCAATTGTGCCCTGTATATTTTTAGCGAAGGTATGTACCCGAGATTGCCACGATGATTATGTTGTGCACTCTGATATTTATATGAATGTGATTTATCTTCGTGTAATAATTGTATTCGAAATGTGAATATGAGACCAAGTTTATAAATGATTTCAAAAGGTATTTTTGAAAACCCCATTATGTGATGGGTTAGTAAATGTTATTTGATTATTATTGGTCTCTATTTCATTTTAATCGTGTATTTCGGATATAATTACGGAGGGGGTTACAAGCAACACACAATGCATAATAGGCAAACATACAATACATTTACACAAAGTATAAGAGAGAAGTAGTCACTACCTGTTGAATTTGACATAATTATATTTATATTCTTAAACTGCATTGTTGAATTTGTGAATTAATTGCAACAGTATTATTTATATTTCTAAAACTAAAAAAATAAATTATATATATTTGTAGCGTTTTATTATAAAACCGCTACAAATATAATTATATTAGAAGCGGTTAATACAAGAACCACTACAAATAAAATTTTATTACGTATGTAGTGGTTCTTTTATAAAACTACTACAAATATATAATTAATTTTTTTTAGTTTTCGAAATATTTTTCCATATTTATAGCGGTTAATTCAAGAACCGCTACAAATAAAATTTTATTATATATGTAGCGGTTCTTTTATAAAACCGCTACAAATATATAATTAATTTTTTTTAGTTTTTAAAATTTTGTTCCACATTGTAGTGGTTAATACAACAACCGCTACAAATGTAAAGACATGTGCGCGAGAAATTCAAAATTGAAACGTTGACTATTTGTAGCGGTTAGATAAATAACCACTACAAATACTCAACTTTTCAATTTTGAATTTCCCCCCACTTTTTGCAAATTTGTAGCGGTTACTTATGTATAACCGCTACACATGTATATTAGTAGCAGTTTTCCTTATAACCGCTACAAGTTTACAACTAATTCTTCAATTTGATTTACAACGGCTTGAAAATTAGTAGCGGTTTTATACATATAACCGCTACAAATGTGTAGTACCGTAGGGGTTAATATAGCGTTTTTAAACCGCTACAAAATATTAAACGTTGGAATTTCAGAATATAATGTTCCAAGCATTCGTCATTCTCTATTCACTCATCTTCTTCACTATATTTTCTTCTCTCTCACTAGTAGCTATTGATAAGTCATGGATCAGGTTGCCACGCAATTCTCCAGAATATTTGTACGGATTAAACAATTTCTTGGAGTTCGCATTCACTCACACTAGCTATAACGGTAAGATTGTCTGTCCGTGTCGGAGATACAAGTTCAAGAAGTGGCATACACGAAATGTTGTTAAGGAACATTTGCTTCTGAAGCCTTTCCCTGAGGACTATACGTTCTGGGCAGTTCATGGTGAGAAGGCCGGCATTAGATATGATGATGCTCTTTCTCCAAGTTCACAAGTAGGAGTTCAACTAGATGAAGATGATCCTGTGAATGATGTTGTACATGATGCATTTGGATTTCAAGGCGACAACTTCAACGAAGAAGAGCACAGTTCTAAGCCGGTGTTTATGAGCAATGAAGCAGCTCGGGATTTTTTCAGCTTGATAGATGAAGTAGATCATCCTTTATATCAAGGTTGTCGAAAATATTCTAAATTATCTTTCTTGATCAAATTGTATCATATCAAGTGCTTATGTGGAATCACAGATAAGGGAATGTCTATGTTACTCGAATTATTACAAGATGCATTCCCTGACATTGAGATTCCCACAACATTCTACAAGGCCAAGAAGATTATCAACAGGTTAGGGTTGAACTATCAAAAGATTGATGCATGCCTCAACGATTGTATGTTGTATTGGGGAGACGATTCCAGCGGGGAAACTTGTAAGAGATGCCACACATCGAGGTACAAGACAATTCAGAAGGGGAAAAAGCAGAAGAAGAAACCTGCAAAGATTCTCATATACTTCCCTTTGAAACCTCACCTACAAAGATTATTTATGTTGTCTAAAACTGTAGAGCACATGAGGTGGCATGCCGTTGATAAGAATGAAGACGGTAAATTAAGACATCCCCAGGATGCAGATGCTTGGAAAATGTTTGACAACGACTTTCTAGATTTCGTGACTGACCCCAGAAATGTTCGGCTTGCTTTAGTGACCGATGGTTTCAATCCTTTTGGGAATCTAGCACAAGTTATAGTATTTGGCCGGTAATCTTAGTTCCCTACAACTTACCCCCTGGATGTGTATGAAACAAAGGCCTATGATCATTCCAGGAAAAAAGGCACCAGGCAATGACATCGATGTGTATCTCCAACCGCTTATTACAGAATTGCTTGTCATGTGGAATTTCGGCATGAAGACGTACGACCCTTATGGTAAGACTTTGTTCAACTTGTGTGCAGCCTTGATATGGATGATTAGTGGCTTTCCTAGCCTTGGCACATTATTTGGTTGGAATGTATATACTGAATCAGCATGTCCAGCTTGCAATTTTGACTCTGACGCAGTGCGCCTTCCCCACAACTGATAGTGGTGCTTTATGGGGCATTGAAGGTTTCTCAATGGAAGGCATAAGTTCATATTGCAACGGAATCGCTTCAATAGGAAACCAGAAAAAAGAAGACCACCTCAAACTTTTTCCGGTACAGATATCTTACAGCAGCTTGAGCATGTTGACTTCAAGTTTGGAAAAAGTGACGATTCAGCACAAACTCGCTAAAAGATGAGTAGCACTTTGGCGCCTTAGCAGTGAAAGAAGATAAGTATTTTATTAACTATTTCATATTAGAGATCTAATTTACTTCACCACAGTCTTGATGTCATACACATTGAAAAGAATGTTTGCGATAATGTGCTATATACGCTGCTTAACGAACCTGACAAGACAAAAGATCACCTTCAAGCGAGGAAAGATTTACGCACCATAAGAGTTCGTGAAGATGCTTGGCCAGATGAGCATGACAAATTTTAGCCGGCAAAGTTTACCCTCACAAAACAGAACAAGTAAGTCTTCCTCGCGACGTTGAACAAATTAAAAGTTCCTGATGGGTATTCAAGCAACATTTCTCGATGTGTTGACTTGCAAGCTCGAAAGGTTACTGGCCTGAAGAGTCATGACTCACATGTTCTTATGCAACAGTTACTCCCTCTAGCTATAAAGAATGCACTTCCTCTCTATTTTCCATCATTTTGGTGGAACTTTGTTCTTTCTTTTAGAAGTTGTGTTCTAAGGTTTTGATCGTTGAGGAGCTCGATCAGCTACAATCCAAAATCATTCTTACGCTTTGTCATTTGGAGATGATCTTTCCTCTATCCTTTTTTACTGTGATGGTTCACCTTACAATCCACCTCGTTCATGAAACAAAGCTCGCTAGCCCAATACAATATCGATGGATGTATCCGATTGAGAGGTACTCATTTTAAATATGTGCTTCATTGTTAGTTCTTATGTTTGCTAGTCATCCTTTTCCGCATTTAGTATCAATTTTCTCTTCTTTACTTCGAAGGTTACTTGGGAAATTAAAATCTTATATAAGGAATAAGGTGTGGCCAGAAGGTTCTATAGCTGAAGGCTATAAGGGGATGAGGTACTGTATTTTTGTTCAAGGTACTTTAATGACCTTGAGATGGCTTTCAACCACCCACCTCATGTTGATGATTGTCCTGAACATGCGCCAACATCAAGAGAATTTATCCCTCGTGTTGGTAAACCAGTTGGAGGAACTGAGAACTTCAAACTAACGGCAACTGAGAAGTTGTAAGCACATAGACATGTCTTGATTAATTGCACTCAAGTTGAACCTTTCATACAGTAAGAATTGTACACTCACATATTATTCTATATCTTTCGTAACATTTTTCACTTTCATTTCACTATCGCCTTTCCATTATTAATTGTAGGGAATTCAGAAGTCATGTTAAGCGTCAACTCAGGATCCGTACACAAACATCCTCGGAAGTTGACAAAAAGGTCCACAGAGAATTCTCGAGCTGGTTTGCGCACAGAATACTAAATGACCACAACCCACACTCATCAGATTTCAGAGCTCTCACAATCGGCCCTCTTGATCATGCAAAAAGGTTTACATCATACAATGTCAATGGTTTTAAGTTTTGCACGGTTTCACTTGATCAAATATTGTAAGCTCAAAATTCAGATGTTTATGGCACATTTGGGACAAGGAGTTATGCGAGCAGCAGTGACGCCAACATGCAGTTCGGAGGCGTCCCTTACTATGAAAAGCTTCTTGATGTGGTCGAACTTAATTATCAAGGCCATTTCACCGTGACACTGTTCAAGTGTTTGTGGGCAAATAACACTACTTCTCGGGGATTGACAACTGACGACTTAGGGATCACATCAGTCAATTTCTCACGACCAATTCATACTAGTATTTCTCAAGATGATGAGCCGTATATTCTTGCTTCAGAGGCACATCAGGTTTATTATGTCGAGAACGAGAGGCACAGGGATTGGCATATGGTCGTTTATTTAAAGCCACAAGACCTTTACGACATGGGAGAAGACGATAACATCGCCTACAAGAGTGAGTCGTTTTAGCCTGCCAATTTTGAAAACTACTTCCCTAAAGACGATGACAATTTACCTCTACTACAGTACATTTTTTTAAGTCTACATCATTTAAATTAAATTTTTTAAATTTAATAATACATCACTAACAATAATTTTTCTACATAATTTCATTAGGGATGGTGAGGATGAGTGATCAAATTCAAATTATGTTTTTGTCTTTAAAAAAACTAGAAAAAAATATTTAAAAAAATAAAATAATTTTTGTAGCGGTTCTTAAACGGCTACAAAAATAAAAGTAACCGCTACTAATTAAAAACCGCTACAAAATGGGTACATTAACCACTACAAATGCTTCACGGATCCTTATAAATACCCCTTCCACATCTCATTTCAAACACTCCCCCATTTCTTTTCACCTTACCCTTCTTTCATTTTCTCTCATATACAAAATTTTTTGTATCAGTTGAGGAGCTTAATAATACGATCAAATATGGTAACAAGTTTTTTATTTTTTTTATTTGAATACTTCTTTCCTTCGCATAAAACTTATTCTCACCATTTTTTTCAGATATTTCAGAGCTTTATCTCATTTTCATACATAATTACATTATAGTAGACAACATAATAGGTCCTTATTATCTACATATCCTTAATATTATTATCAATACAATTTTATACTTATCCAACTAAATTAAATTATTCCTTTTAATTTATAAGTGAGCTAAACTATTGAATAATAAGCTAATTAAATTAGCTAAACTACTAAAAAAAATAAACTATTTAATTTAATATCAAAAAAAATGAAACAAATGATTGTTTTTTTTATTTTCTTAATTTTTGTAGCGGTTATTAAACCGCTACTAATTAACATACCTTTTTCAAACAGAAATTATTTTTTTAGCGCAAATTTTAAATTTTGATGAAATTAGTAGTAGTTCAATAACTGCTACTAATTACAGGAAATTCATATTAGTAGCGGTTTATTAACAGCTACAAAATAGAAAAAAAAATTCATTTTCTTTTCCTGCCTTCATATTAGTAGCGGTTTATTAACCGCTACAAAATAGAAAAACAAATTTCATTTTTCTTTTCCCGCCTTGAAAATTTGACTTTTTGAAGTAGGGATGTAGGGATATATTAGATGTCTTGAAGTTCTAGAAAATTTATGTCTCTTCCCTTTCGATCCTGCTACAATATAACCGCTACAAATATCACAGAAAACCATTACAGCTTATGGCGATGTTGTAGCAGTGGGGTTTAACCGCTAAAAAGAAAATAGCGGTTATTTTGCTTGAGTAGCAGTTTTAAATAACCGCTACAAAACCGTTTGCAACATACGATTTAGTAGCGGTTTTATAAACCACTACTAATGTTGTTTGTAGCGGTTAAAACCACTACTAATAACCATTTGAAACCACTACTAAATCACATTCTTTTTGTAGTGCCAATCGAACTGACCAAGTGCATCCTTTATGAGCGTCATCAACTTTAACACACGATTACTAACATAAATATTTACACTAGGGGACAATAAGGTTCCTAATGTGAATATGACAAAAAGAAACTTAAAATTTTCATCCATATCGTCCATCAACAATTCTCCTATTTGTTGGTATTTTAAATTTTTGTAAACACTCCTGAAGTCCTTGAAAATGACATCTTTATCGTCTACTTGTACTTGTATGTCAAACCCATCATTAGGTAGACCGAGCAATTGTGTCACATCTTTAGGCTGAACTTCACAGGTCTGCCCTCGAATCGAGAATTGCTTGGTGGGTGGGTCAAAACATCATATGAACTCAGCACATAAGTAATGGTTGATCTGTTGACAACAAATATTAACCAACTTGTCAAACCCAATTCTCTTCAGCCTTTTCATTGCGTTTGCTCTGTCCTTCAAGTTCTTGGAGACAACCATAAACTGTTTAGGCGTGCATCTTGTAAGGAATAGAAGGACATACGTCTTCCTTTTACTCGAGCTTCTTAATTGTTCAGCCCATTTAGCATATTGTACTCTCTTCTTTGAACTCAACTTCTTCCAAGCCTCCCTTACTTCTAAATTAGCCTCTTTAAAATTCTGCAACTTATTCCCCTTCCCCTTCTGTTTCTCCTTCTCCTTTCCCTTCTGCTTGTCCTCCTTGTGGATGAAAAATTCTTCAATGAATAAAGTGTACCCAGAAAAGTTTGCTTCCCTTAGTCATGTTAGGCTTTTCTTTCTTGTTTGTCTTTGATAGATTTTCCTTTGTCCATCTTCCTTCCTTGAAAAAAATATTTTTCACCATCAGCTCCTTAAACACAATACAGATTAGCATCTTTCAACAGTATGAATAACCACCTATTCTACAGCCAATCCTTTTCATCTTGTTTAGCAAAAAGGCCTCCACAAAAATCAAGATTATTGGAATTAATAGCACATAAAAACAATTCTTAAAAACCTTAAGAGAGAGAGAGAGGCAAGAACCTAGTCCCAACAATCATTCACTCTCTTTTGTTCCCCCACCCTCTTTGTCAAAGCTTAGCCTTATAAATAGGACCATAGGACTATTTAACTTCATTTTTGTGCCTGAGTTTGACGGGACATATTCATCAATAATAGAGATTGTTGAGACATGAGACAATCCCCAAAATTTTAATCCAACAACCAAAATGCTACTCAAATAACTATCCTTTTTTTTTTTTTGCTGAACATTTTCTAAGAACAGTTAAGAAGTCATTTGAATACACTTTACATGGAATCAACATAAACTTTACGGGGAAGGAACAAACATTAGTAGAAACATTGATTACATATAGATGAAAGTGAATCTATGATCTAGGCTATGCTACTCTATCAGGATATGTTATTCTACTTGGGAAGATAGAGAAACTTCGAAATACGAGCTTAACGAACTGCAAACTAAAACAATGAGATTTTTTAGTATCCCCTAAACTGTCATAATTTTTTAGAACAATGCTGATGGCAACACAAACCAACTGAACAAACCCAAACATTTTCATGCAATCCTTTAAACAATAATAGAACAAGAACGACTTTAACAAATGACGGCAGAAAAAGGAGAAGAAGCTTACTAATGTTAAGAATGAAGCTCGTTGGAGCCTACCCACGAATGAGGGAAGATCAAAGTTGCTTTACCCGGCTGGCCGCCCCTAAACCACACCAAAGAGATCCCACCAACACCGTCGCACACGATGCTACCTTCCATCACACATCGTCGCCCCTCGAGTTTCACAGAATTGTCTGAATCCCTACTGTTATCAAATGAGGAAAAGAAGCTCAAATCTGTCTCCCTTTTTGCCCCCTTCTTAAGGGTGTTTCAGACATTTCTCACTTGCAATTTATTACAAAATGGTCCCATGGGACTTGATAGTAACTTCAGCATTTTTCGGGACCATTTCTTCATATATTTCTTTCCATGGGACTACAGTGTAATTCTCCTTATTATATATGAGAAGAGATGGCTGGCAAAAAAAATTATATATAGAAAGGAATGACATATTCTTCTTCAAATTATAAGGTTTGTTAGACAAAATATTATAAAATCTATATATAACTATATATATACACTAAAAGATATTCGGTTAATATCATCTTTGATCCCTCAATTTTACCTTCATTCTGATTTTAGTTCCTCAAGTTTCAAATCATTGGTTTTGGTCCTTTGGGAACAAAATGATCTATATTTTTATTGAGTTATAGGGACCAATACTTTAAAATAAATGAAACTTAAGAGACCAAAACCTATGATTTGAAACTTGAGAGACTAAAATCAAAATGAGGGCAAACTTTAGAGACTAAAGATTATATTAACTCAAAAGATATTTGATAAAAACATAAATTTATAAATTATATGACATGCATATTTTGGGTATTTAATTTAACTGTATAATAACAACTTCCTGTTTTGACAGCAATACCCTATACAGCAAAGGTAAAACTTAACCAGGCACAATATATAATGACCTAATTTTTCTCTATATTTACTTTTGTTAAAAAGCTTCAAAACAAATGCTGCTCGTATTCTTTTTTCTTTTTTTTTTTTTTTTTTTTTGAACAATCTGCTCGTATTCGATATATGCCATTCCAAATATACTTCAAATGCTTCAGGCGGAATGGACTCTAATACCTTCAGTGCGATTGGGTCCTTTACATCTTCAGCTGCTACCTTTGCGGAGTGCATTGACTTTCTCCTTAACCAACACTCCATTTCTCACTCACAAGCCTTTCCAATATTTTGGTACTTATAAAGAAATCGCATGCTAAAATTATAACCACTAGACAGGTTCCGTGTTCTCTTTCGTACCATCTGCACAATGTATGTAAACTTTTACAAACCTTTGCATCCTATCACTTTTGCTTATGAATATATATTATGACCTTTTTCATCAAAAACAAGAAAAGTTCCAAATAGCGAAATACGTTTAGCAAATAAAATTAAAATAGAATTACGAAATAATTGTACGTATTTGCAAAAATTAGATATTTGTCTTTCTGACTATGGCTTATGAAAGATATAAAAGCTTATGAAGTTTGATTTTGGAAAATTACCCGTAAGTCCCAAAAAATACTAATTTAAGTGTCATGAAATTCAAGGTTTTTACAAATTTAACTTCTAAATAGCACAACTTAAGTTATAAATATGAAATGTTAACTTATAGATGTAAATCGTTAAATTTAATTAACTTGTAACTAACGCAACTTCATGACATGTAAATCTGAATTTTTTGTAGACCTATTTGTATTTAATATTCTTGCGTATACTTATAAGTAATTTTATTTTTGGCGAAGAATATTGAAGATGGAGGCCTTTTCTTGATATGCAATTAGGTGCAACGTTTTTCCCCCTCATTTGTTCAGGGTATAATCCCTTTTGAGTCTTAAAATACAAATGGTTTTTACTTCTCCCAATAAGAAAGTTTTCTGAAATTTGAACTTGTATTTTCCTCATTATAGGATAAGGCCATTTAACACTTCAATCAAAAATTTGTTTGTTTAATTTGATGAAACGATTTTTGTTAACTAGGGATGGAAATATATACTACTCCCTCCAATATTTAATATAAGAAATATTTACTTAACTTGATCCGATTAAGGAAGTTAATTAAATTAATATGACATGTATTTCTAAAACATCATAGTTCCTTAATTCCCTCACTCGTTTTCCTTCTTAATTATTATTAAGAGAGCATGAACAGGGGTAATTAGGAAAAAATTGACAAATATAAAACTATTTCTTATATTTAAGACTAAGATTAGCTCTCCAAAAATATCTTACATTAAGGACAGGAGGAAGTGCCTCTGGAGCTAGTTGAGGATTGGATTTGGTTTTAAATAATAAATATAAGACTTCAATCCACTTTGTCTTCCAGATTTATTTTTTTTTTTAAAAGTATATATCCCTATTGATTGTGCACATGAAAGAGCTTCTATCTAAGGGTAGTCATGATAAAATATGGTATTTTAGGAAAACTAACATATATTTGTTACACATAACCAACATAACTAACTTTCTTAATCTACCTAAATTAGTGAGCTAGCTCTTATGGTGGAAATTGTGCTCATCTTAATGCTTGGCTGATGAGGGGCTTGAATTTTAAGGCATAAACCTGTTTATTTTAACATTTTAGAAGTGCTTTTACGACATTCGAAATAAACATGTGAGAAAAATTTTATCTCAACTTATGAAAAAATACTTAAAAAAGACTAGACACTACCAAAAAAAATGGCAATTCATAGCGGTGCATTTTGTAGTAGTTAAAATAAACCATTATAAATATTAGGATTTATAACGGTTTTAAGCAACACCGCTACAAATTTGCAACGGTATGCTTCAAGCCAAGTGGCGCATGGGTTAGAGAATGCGATTAGTAGCGGTTTGCAAGACATAACCGCTACAAATTTTGGCACCAAACTCATGCCATATTTGCTGCAGTTATTTTGTAGCGGTTAGTCTATGTTAACTGCTACAAATGTGTCGCTAGCTTGGCGCGACTATTGTGACGATTTTTTTATAGCGGTTTTTACGACAGTAACCGCTATGGAATTTAGAAGGCCACCTTTTTGTAGCGGTTACAGAGAGCCGCTACAAAGTTTAACTCATATTTATAGCGATTATAGTGTATAACCGCTATAGAATGTATTTGAAATAAATATTTATAAAAAAAACATTTATGGTGGTTTTTATGTATAAACCGCTACAAAGTAGAAATATTTATAGGTGTTAAATGGATGAAACCACTACAAATTGAACATTTGAAATTTGAAAAGTTTTAATTCCCGCCAACGGTCATGAATATTTGTAGCAGTCTCTCAATACTAACAGCTACAAAGTGTTCATTTAAAATTTAAATATTTTAATTCCCGCCAACAGTCATGAACATTTGTAGCAGTTTTTTTTACATAACTGCTAACAAAGTGTTGCACAATGAAATTTTGAATTTCATATCCCGCCAACGGCCGTGAAAGTTTGTAGCGGTTTTTACGACAATAACCACTACAAAATGTATTTGAAATAAATATTCATAAAAATAATAAATAAAAAAATTAATTTGTAGCAGTTTTTATATATAAACCGCTACAAAGTATAGATATTTGTAGCGGTTTTACAAACTCAATTGTTACAAATTGAACATTTGAAATTTGAAATATTTTTATAAAAAAAAAAAATTCAAACCAATATTTGTAGGGGTATATCAACCACTACAAAACTTGTCACATTAACCACTACAAGCGCTACGTAGATTCCTATAAATATCTCCACCACAACTCATTTCAAACATTCTTCCATTTCTTTCAATGCTTCTTCTCTTTCATTTTCTCTCATCTTAAAATTTTTTTTAAGAGTCAAAGAGATGAGCAAGTGATCAAATATGGTAAAAAAAATTTTAATTCTTTGATTTCAACATTTTTTGCCCTCTCATAATATTTATACTCATTGATTTTTTTATTTTTTTTTTTTGGTCTAGAAATTGAAGAACTTTTCCTCAACGTTTCAATACTCCTTCTATAATGATCAACATATAGTAGACAATATAATAAGTCCTCATTATCTACACATTCTCACTAATATTACCTATATAAAGTTTATACTTATCTAACTTAATTTAATCATTCTTTTTAAATAATAAATATTATCATTTAATTTATTTAAATAATAAACTATTCAACACAATATTATAACAATGGACTCAGATAATTGTATACTTTTTTTAAAAAAAATTCCCAAAATTTTGTAGCGGTTTTAGAACCGCTACAAATTTTAACTCAAAATGGTATTAAACTTTTGGCGCTACTTTTGAAATTCTTATTTGAATTTAGAAGCGGTTTTCCAACTGCTACAAAATTGGAGCAAATTTTTCATTTTTCATTTCTTGCCACGCGAAATTGTGGCACCAACATTTTGTAGCGGTTGATTTGTAAACCGCTACAAATCTATTTGCAACAGTGGATTTTGTGGCGGTTTTTGCAACTGGTACTAATGTCATTTGTAGCGGTTAAAATCACTACAAATACACATTTTTAACTATTACTAAATCACTTTTTTTTTTGTAGTAAGGGGAAGAAGAAAGAAGGGTTCTTTATCTTATCTACTTTCTCCGGTTCTTAATATAAGACTTATTTACATAATTAATTAGATTAATGAAGTTGGTTAAGTTAGTTAATATAACATGTATTTTCTAAAACATCCTAGTCATCTTCCTTAATTCCTCCATTCTCTCCTCCTTGATTATGGTTGAGGAGGCATTAATAGGGGTAAATTAGGAAAACATTGACAAATATAAAAATTAGGGTTAAGGTGCAAAAATACACATGTGATTATTCCCAAAGTGCACCCAACACCAAATGTTTTTTTTAGGTGCAAAAGTAACTAGGAACTTCCAAAATAGGGGCAAAAGTCACAGTGGCCGTTAAAGTCAGAAAACGTCCGTTACTTTCCCTAACTATGTCCCATGTGTAATTTTCCGGTGTTGACTGCCGAGAGGAAATTATCAACAACTCAGTACAGATAAGATCGATCGGTGGCCCAAAAGCTTTTCCTTTCCAATGATTCATCAGAACACCTATCTCTCATCCGCGACTTCGTTAACTCCTCTGTTCGTCATGGCGAGTGACCATCACAAGTTAAGTCGCTCTGGAATATCTGCGGTTGTCGATTCAAAAATTCTTTATCTCTTACGCTTGCTCACCTCCTCAAGTCGCAGGATCTTCCTCTTGTACAAGAACCAACACCGTTGATCGGCTTTGATCTGGTGGTTAAGTTTAGAGGCAATAAACGCAGATCTGGAGCCAAATCACTGTGCATTTCGTTCATGTAGATTTTCTATATTGCCTTTGCCTTCCTCTGCATATCCGTTCCTCAAAATCGCGAACTTCAATAATACTAGTGCTGGGTTATTTTGTAGCTCAGAATTGAATCCCGCCAAGAAGAAGGTCGACACCAAGGTCAATTTTTCTCTTTCTGATTTTAATTTTGAGGGTGAAAATGAGGACGATTCTAAAAATGCCCAAAAAGAAATTAACAGGAACAAGAAGCTGCCACCGCCTTATGATCCCTTTAATAAGAAAGCCAGCGATTGAGGAGCCCAAGGATCCAAAAGATTTGCAAGAGATTTTTCACAACATGAGAAGCAGCGGCGGATTGTTAAATCACGCAGTCAAGATTGTTCAACACAAGAGGGGTGTCATGATTTTGGTTCATTGTTCTTATTTGATTTTGATTTTGGTTCACTCTCATTCTTCTTCTTCTCCGATGCTTCCCCTTTGATGATGTTGATGATGGTTTGTTTTGGGTGGGTTTTTCTCTTCAAATTTTCACTCTGCGTATGTCCGAAGATGAGTGGCGATGGCGAAGAAACTTGTTCTTGGGCTCAGTTGCACATTCGAAGTTGCAGAGCCTACAAATGAGAAGTTTTTGAAGTCTTCCACTGCCCAACTGCCACATCATCCATAGTCAAAGGATGAATATATTACAATGAGCTCTAGCTGGCAAAGTTAAGGAAAGTAACGGAATTTTTTTTACTTTAACGGTAACTGTGACTTTTGCCCTTATTTTGAAAGCTCCTAGTTACTTTTGCACCTAAAAAAAGTATTCGGTGTTGGGTGCACTTTGGAAATAATCACATGTGTATTTTTGCACCTTAACCCATTATGTCTTATATTTAGGACCAAGATCAACTCCTCAAATATGTCTTGTATTAGATCACTATCTTCAGTCCCTGCAAGATCTACCTATAAAGTGTGAAGGAGGAACACAACACGATTACACACAAATTCAAAACTAAATATATGTACATGTTTCACATATTGCATATAGAATCTAATAGAAGGCATACATATATTGCTTGCAACTTGTGAATAATGAGATGGCGCATCTCTTGAGAAATACAGGTCTTAAATTGCTTAAATTAATATAGTAGGACCTTATAGACGTATAAACTTTATTTAAAAAAAAAACTCACAATTTATAATTTATATCATATCCTAATTAAGAAAGTAAGCATAGGCACACAATATAATATAATCTAGTTGGGAGCAAATTTTTAAGGGAAAATCACTCTTGGCCTTAAGGAAGGGATATAATTACTAAACAGCTCCTCAACAAGTAATCAGCATGCAATACTTTGCTCTCTTTTTTCGGGGACTTGCAACTTCAAAACATCACAGCGCTGCTCTGATAACTACAGGTTTAGGTTTATTAGCAGTGACAGAATAATGTGGAAGAACAATACTAGGATTAAGCTGAGCAAAACGGAGTAACTCTTGATCCTGTTCAAATATCTTCATATCTTTCTCATCCAGAGTCACTAGGGCTTCAACTCCACCATCTTTTGCGTCCATCAAAGCCACTGTGTTATTCACAATCTTATTCACACTTGACATCCACACAGGTTTCCCCCACCCATAATCCACCTCGTACAATCCCGACCTACACCAACTCGTACATTTATAAACCACTGTCTCCTCCTCCTTCTTCTTCAACATCTCTCCTCTCTCCTTCAGTGACTCCATTACAGCTTCAAACCCACCTCCTTCTCTGAACTTTCTCGCCCTCTTCTCTATGAACTCCTTCATTCCCTCTCTCATCTTCTTCACCAACTCGTTTACTTCCATCTCATTTTCTTTTTCCACCATCACCATGAATGGCCACACGAGATTCCCGATAGCCGTATCAGGCACCGGCGGCTTCATTCGGGGACGAAGGTTCACGCCTTGGAACAGCGCGGACGGTTTAAACGACCCCGTTTTGGAACGGTGAGATAGCATCGCGCATCTCCAAATCAACGCCAGCACCACCTCCACGCGCGATGGCCGAAACTGATGATCATGATGATGATCCTTGTCTTTTCTTAGAGCTGTTTCGACTCTGCTCTTGAGTTCTTCCACCATGGAAGCGCTGAAAACGAACCGTCTCGCCGTGAACTTGTCGACGGCGGAGACGATGTTTACAGAAGCGGACATCCCTGGGATTTCTCGCGGTGGTAAAAGGGAAGCGGCGAGGCTCAAGTCGGGAACATAAGGCTCTTTGGCTCCCTGACACGTGGCGGTCCAGCTGCGAATGACTGCAAGGAAGGTCAGTAGATCAGTGATCTTGTGGCTGATGGAAATGCCTATGGCGGTCCCACCACAACTGAACAATGTGAACTGGACAAGGAAGAAGGAACCATTAGACAATATCATGATTTGCTTGTCGGAGGAGGGAAGGAAGAGTTGGAGAGAGTCGGAATCTGGGTTGCTGAGGAAATGTGAGAGAGGGGTGGATGTTCGAGCTTCAATGTAAAACATGCCGTCGTCGGTGCAGTTGATGGTGGCCGGGTCGTGGAGACGACCGGCGAGAGGGTAGAAACGGGTGAGCAATTGGGATAGGGAGGTCTGGAGAAGTTGGGATTTGGTGGAGAAATCAGAGAAGACGGCGGCGCCATGGTAAGGGAAGAAAAAGGCGGCGTTGCTGTGGAAGTGAGGGGAAAGATGATCTAGAAGGGAGAGTTTGAAGGATTTAAGGTGGGAGGGTGTGGGTGAAGTTGGTTTGATGCATCTTCTAGAGATGATCTCAGTTTTTATCTTAACGCCCATTTTCTGATCACTAGTTGTTCTGGTGAGTCTTGCTAGCTATATCTTTCTTCTCTGCTGGTTTTGTGATCCATATATATATACACACGTGTGTGAAGATATAGAAATCCTAGCTCCTTCTTGATTCATTTTCCTAGACTACTTGAATTTTGATCCCACGAGTATACAGTAGTTGCCTTGCCTCCTCTCTAGGTGTTTCCTCTCTAGGTGTTTTAAGATATGAATATATTATTATTTTGGATGAAGGTGCAATTTTAATAACAATGTTTTCTCTCAGGGGCATCTGGCACCATAAAGTTTTTTAGGGTGCTAAAATACACATAAAGTTTATAAAGTGGAGCAATTTTACCAAAACCGTTAACTTGAAGGAAATGGACATTATATGTGGGTCCCATACGTATTTTTTTAAAAAGGGTGAAGGTGCAATTTTAACAACAATGTTCTATCTCAGGGGCATCTGGTACCATAAAGTTTTTTAGGGTGCTAAAATACACATAAAGTTTATAAAGTGGAGCAATTTTACCAAACCGTTAACTTAAAGGAAACGGACGTTATATGCGGGTCCCACATAGTGAATTTACTGCTTCTTGCTCCTGCTCCCCTCTATAATTTCTTACCCAATCTTGTTTGTAAAATGTAGCACTTCCTTTGAAATCTTTAACTATTCGCCCTGCCAGTTTCATCTTTCCCATTACTGAAACAGGTAAACTTTTTTTCCCTAACAGCGTTATAATTTGTATACGCCAGTAAAAAATAAAGTTAAAAGCTATCTGGTTTGTTCTGCAAATTATGATATTCGTTGAAAAAGGTTTTCAAACCATGTTTTTCAGATGGAGTATTGAGCACAATGTAAACATTATTATCTACTGCTCTTTGTGGAATTATCCACTCGAGAGAAGAAGCAAGAAGCAATTGTTTTTTTAAAAAAAAAAATGTGTAAGACCCGCATATAACGTCTGTTTCCTTTAAGTTAACGGTTTGGTGAAATTGCTCCACTTTATAAACTTTATGTGTATTTTAGCACCATAAAAAACTTTATGGTGCCAGATGCCCCTAAGATAGAATATTGTTGTTAAAATTGCACCTTCACTTTAAAAAAAATACGTGTGGGACCCACATATAACGTCCATTTTCTTCAAGTTAACGGTTTTGGTAAAATTGCTCCACTTTATAAACTTTATGTGTATTTTAGCACCCTAAAAAACTTTATGGTGCCAGATGCCCCTGAGAGAAAACATTGTTGTTAAAATTGCACTTTCACCCTATTATTTTTACTACTACTATATAGGAACGAGCTTCCCTAGGATGGGCAAGGAAGGTCCTCCCACTTAGACGGTTCAGATTCAGATTTAACTTTTTAATTTTTTTTATTTTTTTAAAAAAAAAATTACTTTAATAGATACAAAATCTAAAATAAAAATAATTTTTTAACTGATATTTTCTCAAAAAATAATTTTTTTATTTAAAAATAACCAGTTTTAAAAAAATCAAATATGGACCGTCCAAATCGTATTTGGATAGTTCAGATAGGACGAGCTTTGGGTACCTATCAAACGGGTTCCCTGCTATATACTTCAACCTGTCCAAATATATATATTTTTTACTTTTTATTTTTCAAAAAAAATTATTTTAATGACTAAAGAATCTAAAATAAAGATAATCTCTCAACTAATATTTTTTAAAAAAATAATTTTTTATTTAAAAATTACTAGTTTAAAAGAATTAAATCAGGACAGTCTAAATCTCATTTGCACGTTCAGAAGAGAGGAGCTCTTCAACTAATTCACCAGAAATAAGAAATAATGGCTAATTTATTAAATATCTCTTAAATTTTTAATTCTTTACCCAAATTTTACCTATATTAAGAGAGATATTAAAAGAGAGAGAGAGAGAGATGCAAGAATCACATAAACATTTAAGAGTGGAAATAGGTCAGACCCCCTAATCTACATAAAGCCTAACATAGCCTATTAGGGCTATCATTAGCCCTATTTAAATAAATAGGTGAAATACATTTTCATAAAGCCTAACCTTTAAGCATGGTCTATTTAAAACTTTTCATTTAAACTATTATATACCTATATATAATATCATTTAATAATTTTATCAATTATTTATATATAAATTTACTAACTTAATCTTAATTCTAAGGTTACTTTTTACAATGACCTTAATCTTAAATTTCACGTCTCATTATTATTACACTCAACTATTACTTTCACATCAATCATTCACTCTTCCCTCCCCTCTCTTTGATAGCTCAAGATGGCAACACTAACTCTCTCCTCCATCGTCCACTAAAGCATAATAATTGATATAAGTTTATTTTGATGCTAAATGAAATATTATAATATTAATAGGAGGGATTTGTCTCAATTTATGTAGAAAAGTAAAAGAGGTAAAATCCAGTTTTACATGTATGCTGCTTGTTATGCTTAGTCACTTTTAGAAAATATATCTCATTAGTTAATGTACAGATAATTAGTTTTTCTTATTGTTGTCACTAGACATTATTTTCTTTTCCTTAATAAGCCCTTATATTACAACGAGAATGGATGTTAGTTTTTAAGATATAATGTAGGATTGTAAATGAGAGTGAAGGGTTATATATGAATTTGGAGGTATAGGCTTTAACGACTATGGGTGTGTTTGTTTTGGCGATTGGATAAGTAACTTATTTTTACTTAAACTTATGGAATTTTAAGATTGAAAAAAAGTTAGATTGGGTAAAATGATGAGTGTTTGGATTAGCGATTAGATAAGTAACTTAAAGTAACTTATGTAACAGTGAATGATATTTGGTTTGACTTTTGCATAAGTGACTTTTGTATTAATTAAGAGAAAAAAATTGAAAAAATTATGAAAAATGAAAAAATGAAGGACTAATTGTGGAAAAAGAACTCATTGGCAACTTAATTGCCAAATAGGACCTGAGAAGATATCTACACACAAAGGGATTTTTTCACAATTTTCTAAAAAATTAACTTTGAAAATTTGGTAATGGTTCAATTTTAATAAAATTATATCAAACTCTAATTTAAATTGGAACACTCCAAAAGTCTTTTCTACTGTGCACTTCAAGCTTAAATCTTATAAATTATATCAAACTCTAATTTAAATATTAAATCCTAACTCATATTTTCACATAGCTCAAAATCTAACAAAATAAATAGATTAAAATCTTAATAATACCTCCAATAATCCAAATAAATTATTTAAACTAAATTTAATGGGTAAAAACACTATATATAAACTAATTTATGACATGTTTATAAAAAAATTGATTATAAAATCATAAAACAACTAAATAATAAATCTAAAGTGATTAAAATTAATTATTAATTATTCTCTACATTTCTACAGTCATATATTAACAAAACTCAAAACTTGTCTAAACTCTTATCCCAAAGTATTCTCTAATTAGCAGAAGATTACTATCTAAAGAAAGAGAAAATTATTTGGAACATTTTTCATAAAAGAAGTTTTGTGATTAGAAGTGATTTTGAGTAACTCATTGATCCCCAAAAATATGAAAATACTCCTATCAATATTTTTTTATACATACACAGGCATATAAGTTCCAATAAGCTTTATTTTGAGGCTTATGACTTTTTTCAACTTACGATTTTTTTCACCTTAAATCTAATCGCTGAAACAAACACCCATAAATATATTTTTTACTGTTTAAGTCTGTTTCGCCACTGTTGAAGTCCGATTGATGGGATGAATCGACGAAACAAAAACGCTCTATTTAAATGTCTATATTTTAAGTAAGCCTTTAGATAGGCTTTAGGTCATTCAAAGGCACAAATTCATATCTAAAAAAAAGTCTTCATATTCAAACTCAGACTCAGGCTCTGGCTTTAAATTCCTGTTGTAGGCCCAAGCCTAATATAGTCTATTTCCACCCCCTATAAGTATTAATTAGAGTTAAAGTGTAAAAATACTTATGAACTTTTTGAAAATGGGACTAAGATGCACCTAAATAAAGGGCAAAAATGCCCCTTTTTCAAAAATTTCATTAATATTTTTACACCCAAATAAAGTTTATAGTATTTGACGCTCTTTTAGAAAAGTTCATGGACATTTTTACACATTAACCCTATTAATTATAAGAATAAAATTGATAAATAAGTATTAACCACATTTTAATCAAAAACTAAATCAGGATTTTTCTTAAAAAAATAAAATCATAACTGATATGAACTGAGTCCCAATGTTATATAAGCTCCAAAATGAACTTTTTACCACGCATGATTATATTCCATTATGTGAAAAAAAAATATCATAGATTAATTAGTAATGATTAAAATAATGAAGAAAGGTGCCCAGTGTACAAGACTACAAGGCTTCTACCAGGAGGCATCTGAGAAAAAATAAATGTACGTAACTTTATCTCTAAATATAAATGGAGAGGCTGTTTTTAATATTTGAATTTGTGACCAAATCATATGACAGTGAACTAGTAACCTTACCACTACAAAGCTTACCCTTTGGGTAAAATCAATGAAACTCCACAAAGAAATTGTAATGAAGTTATGTTTAGAATATCATATCATTAATAGACTATAGAGTGTCACGGATCCTGATCTTACAAATAAAAAAATGCGAGAATTTAATTACCAGGTTGCAAAGCCATCCCCATTTATACGCACCAATGCCAAAAAATTAGCACTCTTTTCTACCCTAACCACGAGACTAAGTTTCAAAGCTTTGTTTGGTCCCTAATATAGGATGTCATAATTAATTCTTTTTCCAATGCTGCCCATCCTTAATTGTAACAAGGTGTTAATTGGCATGCTTTCAATTTTAAGAAAACACTTTGTTGCAGTTGATAAGTTTAATGAATATTAAAATTAAAAATTCACACACTTTTCTACAAATTTTATTTTAAGGAAACAAATTAAATCAACTATCACTTCTCAGAATCGCGAAGCTAATTTTGTTTGATAATTAGGACCCAAGGGAGAGAGAATCCACCTCATACTACATTATTGATTTCCTAAAGCATAATTTTTTTTTTTTGGTCGAAACTTAAAGCAAAATTAATCCATTGCAATTTGCATTAAGAACCTTAACAATGTTAGTTGTAGTATATAAATAGAGTACATAATATTCAGATTAAACGTAATAATAAATAATAATTATATTCACATGCGTATGAAGGTTAATTATTGTGATACAATTTATGAGTGCAAGTTGGTGCGCTCTCTTGAAAAGGTCAAATTAATAAGTGAGAGGATCATATCACGACCTACTCGTGTTTCTTAATTAAATTAATTGATCTATTATTTTCTGGATTCGACAGAACAATTAATGATTTTTTTAGTGCTTAGACATTTGGCCATCTGGGTAGTGAAAGATATGGTTAGTTAAATGAAATATAACTCGTTGATGTCCAAACTAGACCCAGCATTAAGATTAGTGAGAGTGAGTAACTAGAGCCGGGAATCAGGACCAGGCACAGGGCCGGCCCTTGACGGGTCAGGGTCTAATAGGGTTGGCCCTAAAGGGCTCGGGGTCAAGAAAATTGCAGTTTTTTAAGGCCTGGCCCGAGAGTATCAAGGCTGGCTCGCAGGGTCGGGAAGTCCTTTTCACAATATTTAACTATTTTTCCTGCGCATTTTCCCCAGAGAGATATAATTAGTAAATAACAACGATTAAAGTTCTAATTTAATACATAAATGTTATCAACATTAAGGTTTAAATAACACGTCTCTTGCAACAAACAAACATAGTTACTAATGTATAATCAAAGGTAAAATCATGTCCATAAATAACTCATACAAAGGTTAAAGTATAAGAAGGTAAGAAGCTAAATACTCTAACCTATAAACAACATGAGTATGACAACTATCATTTTCACCTTCTTCGCCACATCATCAATTTCAAGGACATTTAATTGTGTTTCACTTTGAGTAGTAGGTTCAAGTAGTTAAATAATCACAACCTCCATCAAAAATCATACTCTATCAGGCAGAATAGTATATAATATGATTTTATTCTAAATAGGCAGAAAAATATACTCAAAAATCATAATATGATTCAATTAGACAAAACAATATACATAAAAATCATACTCTATACAATATGAGGACCGAGCAGGGTTTTTAAACCCGGATCGGACCGGCTGGTCCAGTCCGGGAACCGGCGAACCGGCTGGTAAACCGGTCCGGTCCGGGTTGGTATTTAAAAAAAAAAAAATTTAATTTTTCCTTTAGAATTTCATACTGTAAGTCTAAAATTTTCAATTTCTCACCGGTTTGGTCCCGGTTTAGCTCCGGTTTGGTCCCAGTCTGACCCATTGACCCTTAACCCAGTACCCCGACCGGTTCAATGCCCGGTCCGAATTTTAATACCTTGGGACCGAGTGACATATAGATTCAATAAGGCAATTCAAAAATGTAACATGATTCCTTTCCAAGAAAAAAAAATAAAAAATGAACGGGCTTAAAGGGCTGGCCCGAGGTCCTCCAGGGCCGGCCCTTTTAGGTCCAACTTCCTTTTAAGGATACAATTTGCAAGCCCGGCCCTTGAAGTGCCAGGGCCTAAAAGGGCCGGCCCGACGGGCTTGGCCCGTTTTCCCGACTCTAAGAGTAACACACTTAAGTACCAAAATATATCAATCTAATGACAGTCAAATTTTCAATAATTTTTTTAAAAAATGAATTGTAAATACTCCCTATAATCTTATTTATAAGAGCCTAATAGCTAAGTTATGCGGTTTAAGAAAGCAGTTAAAATTAGTTAAAAATAATAAGTATATCTAAAATAAACTTTTTTTCCCAAGTATGCCCTTATTTATGAAGAGTAAGTAAGAGAGAGAAATAAAATAAATATAAGTATCAACAACTTTTTATTTAATGCAAAATATAATTAATGAGGGGTAAAAAATTCTTGTGTGGCTCTTATAAAAAGAATAAGACAATTTAAATTTTGGGCTATTATAAAAGACACAAGATGGAGTATCAATTTAAACTATTGCAAATACTAGAGTCGCGACTTTTGATTGCAAAGAAGGTACTCCTTGCGGTCCTTAATATAGAATATATTTATTTAGTTTGATTAGATTAAAGCAGTTGATTGAATTGGTTAATATGACATGTATTTTCTAAAACATCCTAGTTATTTTCCTTAATTTCCCCTTAGCTCTCCTCTATGATTATTGTTGAGGGAGAATCAATAAGAGTAAATTAGAAAAATATTGATAAATTTAAAAATTATATATTATATTTAAGACCAAGATCAACTCCCTAAATATATCTTATCTTAAGTACAGGAGGAGTATTTAAGTTTCAAATGTAGCTTTCAGCTGGTAACTTAAACTTCCATTTGCATACAACTATTTGAATTATATTTAAAAATTATTTTTAAAAAAATTTGTCACCAACTCAGTTATCATTAAATTGCTATTTTGGGACCTAATTGGTCATTTTCCTTAAGAATAAAAAAAAATATGACAAACTTATTTTAATAACCAACTTCGTCAAGACACGCTACACATAATAAAGTTCTAGAACGCAGCAATCATTTCAATAAACTTCCAAATCTCGTGATATCCTGACAACTTTCATATTTCATTTTCTACGTTATAAAATTGGCTTTTGCATTGGCAAGTATCCGTTGGATATTGAGGGGGTGCTGACTCATTGTGCCAGCCCATAGGGAACCCAATTTGCTGTGGATAGTGGATACAATTTTTTAAGATTAAATCTCGAGTAGTTTTTCTTTGTCCTCGTTATAAATGGGACCGAAGTTGGAAATTGTTGGATCTTGCATGTGGACTTTCATAAATGCTTTGTTACTTGTGAGTTTATAAGATTAGTTTGCATATGATTATAGATCAACACCAAATAACAATTACAAGGTAAATACTCTGTTGGTTAATATAAGACGCACTTTAAAATAAAAAATAAAAAGAACTGATCTATGAAGTGAGTTTTCTATTAAGGACATGAGATAGTACATTATTAGGAGTTGGAGGATAGAATATTGTATTTGTCACTTTTGTGCTCTAAACACACAAAGGGCTAGACTAAAGAGTTTTTTGCCGCACCGAATAGTATACTACCCGGTCCTTAATATAAAAATCAGTTGATTTTAATTAAAAAAATTAAGAAAGATAAATAAATTACTTAATCAAAACATATGCTACATATTATTTGATTATATATTAGTTTATAAGTAAGACAATTAGTTTGAAGAAAATGATAAAACTTCCTTAATATTTTAAAAAAAAGTCAACCAACTCTCATATTAAAGATTGGAGCTAGTATTTTTTTTTCAGGCTCAAAAATATTTCATTATAATAATGCTGTAAACTCGGCAAAAATTTCAGCAAATACAAACACAAAACAAAAAATGCATAGTCCAAAAGATAAAGACTGGAATAAAAAATGCAGTCCGGCACAAACCGGAGTTACACAATTTTACTGCCAATTTTGGGGTTGCAGCTTAGAGATCCACATTCAAAATTGATCAGATTTTCATATCAGGTGATTCAGTATACGCAATTGAAATCAGTTCAGACCTAAACTTGTCATCCTCATCACTGTTTATCACTGCAATTCCATCTACCTTCTGGCTTTGAGACACACAGTTCAAATCCAGAGTTGTATCAGCAGAAGAGATAGCAATGAGATGTTCACGAGCCAACTCAGAAGAAGTCTTCTCACTAAGTGATGATATTCTATCCATATAACTTTCTGCTTCCTCCTGTAATTCAAATTTGGGTTTCTTTTTGAGAAATCATCCATTCCTGATTTGCATGCCAGTGTTTGACTGGTTTATAAGAACTCAACTCTGAAGCTATATCACTTAAGCATCGATTCTGTCTTAGATAGCCGTATAAATGCATTCATATATTCAAGGAAGATTCATATAAGTTGCAAAATCTAAGGGTGCATTCATTCAATACATGGAAAAAATATTTGAGGAAAGGTAAAGGATGGGAAAAAGTATTTTTACTATGTTTGGGAGATGGAAGAATGACTTTATACGTAGAAAGCTTCCCATGTTTATGGGAGAGAGTTTTCCCATTCTCATTCCCTTTCCTATTATTATTTTATACCAAATGGTCCCTTAAATCAGCATTATAAGGATAAGCAGAGCAGGCCAGAGAACTCAGAAAATTAGCATGAAACAAAGCCCCCAACCAGACAAAATCTGAAAAGTTCTAGCAATATCCTTGAATCCCATATGTTGCCCTAGTGGCCAGCAACTATATATTAATATAATGTTCAATATGACAACATTTCCGTTATATGAGTGTATTGGTCATTCGAGCAAGGTTATTTATTTTCTAATTTTATTGAGAAGAGGTTCCATGAAAAAGTAATTATTGCTAATTTGCAATGAAGAGACTTGCAGAGATAAACTTTCATTGTTACCCTTAGTGTATTGTTTCTTTCAATGCATAAAGGAAGGAGACACTATTTCAAATCTCCAAATCCAGCAAGGTATTGAAATTAACATAAAAACAATGTTTAGGTTGCTTTCTCGTCTCAATCCATAATCTCCTACCTCTGGAACCAAATCTTAGGACTTTGTGTGGGAGTTCATTAAAGTGTACGGCTAAATGGATGGAAGAGAATTTATTCCTCATAGTTTGAAATCTGAAGTTTTCAATGTCATTGGTGTTTCAGGGTGATTTTACCCTCCAGAACAACAGGATGAACAATTTCCCCCTCCATCCTCCCAAACAAACCCTAAAAAATCCCTCCACATTAAGCTAAATTGAGCCTGTATAATGGATCGAAACCCAGCCAGAAGCACTAATTTGACTGGATTTAATAAATCCGAATCGGTTTAAGAATCCCAGATGCATAGTATTAGAACCAATTCAATGTCTCTCATAACAAATAGCAAACAGAGCCTCCGCAAACTGAAATGAAGAGATAACAGAAAAACAAAAAACCAAGAAAAAAGAACCTACACCGTTTTCTTTGTCAGATGCAATGGGAGAAAGATTCAACGAAGGGGAATTTGAGCTCATATTCTTCTGAGACGATAAATTGCGTAAAACAAGGAGGCGAAAATCTAGAGCTAAAGAATTAGGTAATGATAAAAAAGAAGGGTACCTTGTTCGGCTAGCGAGATTGAAAAACGCGATTCTTGGACCCCTCTCCTCAGGAAACGATAACTCCTCCACTTGGACGACCTTGGGTCTTGCCAATTGTAAAAGCCCTCAGCTGAAATAGCGAGAGGCGACGGAATCTAATCTTTTCTTGGCCGTTTGGTATGTTGGGATTGATTTTGATGGATATAGGTATGGAAATGGATATGAAAATGGAAATGGAAATGGGGACTAAAAGTATGTTTGGTATATCATGGAAATGAGATCTAATTTTTATATAAAAATATCAAAATGTCCTTCAATTTTTTATTTTTTATTTTTTTTTTGGAGATAGTGGAGGGTAATAGATGGAAATGATCACATGGAATTGTAAATCCTAGCTTTTGAGATGGAATTTATTTGATGGAATTGGGCTTAATTGAATTCCACATGGAATTCAATTCCAAGGACAATTCCATCATACCAAACATGTTATCGGTAGGAATTCATTTCCATTTCCAATTCCAATTCCATCTCCTCAATTCCACTGTACCAAACATGTTAGTTTTCCTTTTACAAAATGTGTGTGGATATAAATGAGATTCCATACCGCTACTTAACACAAAGAATCTTATATTATTTTAAAATATTTATATTTATTGTTTTTCTGAATTAATTTATCCAGTATGTGCCTATTTAGATTAACAATAAAAGCTATTTTTTTGATATGATTTACGGTATATGAAGTAAATATATGAAAGGTAAGTATATATTTATTGCTTTTAACTAACTTTAACCATTTTCTTGAATCCCAAAATTTGGTTAATGAGCTTTTATAAAAAGTACGAGAGGGAGTAATTGATATTAATATTAATTAATTAATTGATAATTAATGGTTGGGATATTGATTAACGCTTGGAATTGAGTGCTTTGAGCTCTCCCTCAATTTAGAGTGTCTCCTCTTCCTGTCCCTTAATCTTTACAATTTAGGCTATTCAGATCAAATATAAATTATTGTAACAAAAAAAAAAGATTAAATTTAAATTATTAGAATATAATGATTGCAGAATTGTTATTGAAGTATTAAAAATAGATAAATCTGAATTCATTTGTCTAAATTTGGTTTGGAATTTTCAAAATAAAAATAAATAATATGATGTTAAAAGTAATTATTATGGTGTGTCTCTCTTTATATATAAAGAACGTGATACACCACTATATTTCAAATTTCCTAAAAATACATGAAACCCAGATGAAAATAAAGCGAATAAAATAAACAAAAAAAAATTCCCATTTGCAATAACTCTGTATCTATATCTCTCTCTTACAAAATAGTGCACTAAAAAGAAAGATTTAAACCCACAAGAAATTTTGAGGTAATATAACCCAATATGAAATATAAAATTTTTAATAAAGCATTCATTTATAAGTTAGAAATACTGAAATAGTATAGCTTCCATTGGGGAAAAAAAGATGCAGCTTTTAATGTCCCAAGATGTGTATAAGGACTAACTGACTCTAAAAGTGAATGTAGTTAATATTAAACAAACACTTTCGGAGAATACAATGTGAATTATGAACGAATTAGCAATAGACAATGCCTAAACCCTATATTTAAACTTAATTATGGTGATAAAGCCTAAATTGGATTAAAATAAAGGGAATGGTGCATGGAAGGAGGAAATGGGCTAAATAATGTGTTAAGTGGTAATCCAATAGGAATTGCCATAGTTATGAGCAAAATGGAAAGAAAGAAATTTATTGGTCAATTAGTCAACAACCGAAGACGGAATTCACTAATAACTAAACAGTATGTGGTGTGATTAAACGGTTAATGGAATTAGTTAAAATAATCACATAGTTGCATGCATTTGACAAAAAAAAAAACCTAAGATGTTGACACTTGACATCACTTAGCCCATTAGATTGAAGCCGAAGTTTCAACTCTTTTCTCTTCACTCTCTCTTCAAAGTCGGGCAAGAGGCCATTATGGAGTCAAAAATATGATCTCATCATCCTCTCTCTCTCTCTCTCTCTCTCTCTCTCTCTCTCTCTCTCTCTCTCTCTCTCTCTCTCTCTCTCTCTCTCTCTCTCTCTCTCTCTCTCTCTCTCTCTCTCTCGGACATCTATGGTGAAGGAAGAAAGAGAAAGAAAAGTTTGAAAAGGTGATATCTTCTTCTTGTGTTTTAACAATGAGGATGACCTCAAATGCTCAAAGCCTCTTCTCTAATCTTGATCATCTTAATGAGAGCTTCATTCCTATGGTTTTAGATTTTCAAAAAGAGGTGTTTGAGTGCTCAAGGAAAACTAGTGGTTGGAGAATCAAAGAACAAGCTAGTAAAAGCAAAAGAGGCTAGCAAAAGTCATCTTTTGATATATATATATATATCATGATCATTGGTTGAGTACTTTGGATTGTGAAAATTGCCCTAATTTTTGTGTGTATTAGGGTTCTAGAGAGTCATGATGTTTTGATTGTTGAAATGGTATTGTGTGTTGTGTGTTGGACAATGGAAATGATTTGGGGACTCGAATGTGAAGTTTGGTAAATTGTAGGATTTTGTGTTGAATTGTGCCAAAATAGAACATGTAAATGGAATGTGAATTTAGTTGTTTTGATGTTTCCATTGGATTCTGTATAAAAAAATTATGTGAAAGTGGGCTTGGATAAGAATTTTGGAGTCATTGGAAACTTAGGTTGAAAACTGGAAATTTTGTCAAGTGAAAATCCTATGTATGGGAGCTACTTTGCATAGCTTTTTGAAATAGCAATTGTGGTCAGAAAGTTATGAAATTTTCAGTTTTGTAGTAGATATTGCAGGCTTTAAAATGATATAAAGTTTGTGTCATTTTGATGTGTGTGTGAAAAGTTATAATCGTTTGAAATCAGCCAGGAAACAAGTTAGTTATTGGCTGCGGCCAGGCATTTTGGCCACAGCCAAAAAGCATCTGACTAATTCTTAGCCACAAGCCAAAACTCTCTAACCTGTTCTTGGTCATGGCCCAAAAGCTTATGACCATCTCTTGGCCGCGGCCAAGCCCCAATTTTCAGCACTTTGAATTTCCAAAAGATGGTCTTTGGTCTAGTTGTCCCTAACCCTATAGGCTTTTGCTTGAGCTTCTTATAGCCACCCAAAGGTCTCAAATGATAACCAACTCTAAGTGTTTTGGACTTAAGAATTGGAATATAGACTAACTCGCCGTCGTTAATTATGATGTATAGGATTTGACATCTACTCTAAGCGTGAGAAATCGGTGCCCGCGCACGAACGAAAAGAACAAGGTAGTGACTCTTTCTCTTATACTATGTATAATGTTTTGTATGTACATGCTTATCATTGAATTGTGACGAATGCGGACACTATTGTGAATACAGTTGTGAAAGATGTCGTTATTGTGAATACAGCTGTGATGGATGTCGTGATTGTGTATACAGCTGTGATGGTTGTCGTTTATATGACGAAAGTCACAAATGTGATTGCTGCTGTGGATACTATTGTTCTGCTGCTTTGTGATTTGCTTACATGCTTAGTTATTATATATCTTATGAGTGAATTGTTACTACTAAGATTTATATGAATCTCACTCTTTTCAATGACTAACCTACAGTCAGGGCAAGCGGATCTAAAGATTGAGTTGGTTATTATATTTTTGGGGAACAATGTATATATTTGGATATCATGTAAACTTGTGTTTTGTTCTATAATCCCCGGTAAAGGAAACTCCTGTAGACTCTACTAGATATTGTATATAACCTGAGAGTTGTTGGAAAATTTTGTTGAATACTCTGAAATTTATGAATGGAACCGAACTGAACAGGCCAAATAAATTCAAAAAATGGAAGTGAGATCATATTAAACAGGTTTTGAAAAGTTTTGGAAACCCGCCTTATCACAGGACCAAACCCTGTTGTGAGTCGGGATTTTTAATAAGTTTTAAATTATCCATTAGTCTCCCATTTAATACATAACACGTTTTTGAACCATATTAACGACATTCAAGGTAGGGGGTCACATAGCTTCCATTGGCAAAAAAGGGAAATAAATCCAATTAATTAGCCAGTCAAGATGATTTTTTTTTTAGGAAAAAGATAGAAAAAGAACTTTGAAATTGTAAAATCTCAAATCAGGTTTGTTATCAAGAATTGATAAGGGAATAATGAAACTGGATAAGCAATTCCCAACTCAGGGCCCGTTTGGTTTGATCCCATTATATCCTGCGGTGCAGTGTAATGCAATGTAATATTAATTACAAGGGTAGTGTTTGGTTTGATTTTTAAGCAACATGCAATAAGTTAATATTTTAACTATTATTTAAAATTAATATATTACACAAAGTCTATTTTACCCCTTAATATAATCTTTGTCGAAAAAATAGTTAAAAGCCGGCGATGGTGGGAATAGAGAAGGAGGAGGTAGTGGCAGCGACAATGATGGGGGTGGCGAGGGAGGAGGAGGCGGCGGCAGAGGTGGGCAGTGGGCAGGTGGCGGGCTGGGGGTGTCGGCAGAGGAGGAGGAGGTGGTGGCGGTGGTGGCGGCGAGCGGCGAGGGTGGAGGAAGAGGCGATGGCAGTGGGAGGTGGGCCGATAGCGGGGCCTGGGGTGGCGGCGAAGGAGGAGGAGGAGGTGGGCCGCGGGGGTGGTGGTGGTGGCGGTAGGTGGTGGGCTTGGAGGAGGAGGTAGTGGTGGTGAGCCAATGGGGGGCGGCGGGGGGCGGAGGTGGTGGTGGCGGCAGTGGAGGAGGTGGTGGTGGTGGGCGGCAACAGGGGTAGAGGAGGAGGCGGCAGCGGCGGCGGGTGGAGGTGACGGCAGTGGAAGAGGAGGAGGTTGTGGCGGTGGCAATTATGACGTGATGCAGCAAGTGAAATGAGATAAGTGAAACAAAGATAAGGGAAACTAAAAGGTAAATTAGACTGTATAAACCATGCAATGGGATGGTAATGAGGATTCATAGGGGGGAGGTATGAATGAGAATTACCAATTTGGTAATCATCATTGCCATGGTAAACCCTATTACCATGCTAAAGAGCAAACAAACACTTTTCTTTTGATAATGCAATCATGATTACCATTGCAGGCATGCAATGGGGTTGAATCAAACGAGCTCTCATTCTTTAGGAAACACCCAATTTAGAATTTTACAATTTAAAAAAAAAAATTCAGGCTCTTTCCTTCGTTTTTTTTTTTTTCCAGACACAAGGATAGGGTGCTTCTACCATTGGGGGAGTTTGGACAAACCACCCAAACTAAGAAGTTTTTTTATTCTTTTTGCAAACAGCCCACACTTGATCCCGTTATGTCATAACATTCCATACCCTATGAACACATTCTCTTTCTTTTTAAAAAAAATTGGCCCAATTTTCTTTTTTCTTTTTAAAAAAATTATCCGCATAAGAAAGAAAAAGAAAATGGGAACAGAAGTATGTAAATGTGAGGGATTAAACTACAACTTTTTTAAAAAAATATATTCAGATACGAGAGAACTTCTCATTTTTTAAAACTACAAATGTGAGGGATTAATCTAGGGGAGACAAATTATTTTTTTAAAAACATTAATTTTATAAATAAATAAATAAATAAATAACTCATTGATATGAAATCATCATATAGAATTTCTCTTAAATATTTATTCTTGTCCATGCTCCCTCTCCCTTTTCTTTCATAGTCAAATTTTGTAGGAGAAATATTTAAGTCAGATTTAGACAGACGATGCTTACTAGCTAGTATATTACACAGATATTATTGAGAAGTTAAAATTCAATAAAATAAATAAATTTAAATATTATTGCAGAGTGAAAGGGAAAGGCCAAGGAGAGGAGAAGGAGATTTTTGATTGGACTTGCTTGAGTGAATTTTCATTGTCAATGACATATTTTGACACTGTTTTTTTTCTTGGGACGAAACATATACTTGACACTTGAGGTATCAAAAAGCACGCAAATGTTGACATTTAAAATACTTCGGAGGCTTGATAGAGCCTTTGTTTATGGCTCGTTTTTACTTGAAAGGTTGAATTGAATCATGGCGACCCTTACAAAAAATTCATTTATGAGTGACATTCAGAGTAATATTTCCTCCAGATAAAATCATGAGTGTAATTAAGAATAAGGGTTGTTGGCCAAAAAAAAAAAAAAACGGTTAACTCATTGAACAATGAACATATCTTAGAATAAAATTTCCAGCTTTGACCCTATTCAAATATGTGTCATCTTTTTCTTCTCCCTCAATATTCAATGTTATGCACAACCAATTAATAGGGATACAATTAGAAAATGGCCCCCATCCCATCTAAGATGCAATACTCCGTTTAGTATCATGAAGGAGTTTTTAAAGGAATAAAAATGAAATTGGAATTAGAAGTGGAAGTAGAAATAGGATTTAAAAGCATATTTGATATGAATGTAATTTTTAATTAAAATATGTATTTATAATATGAAAATACCTAATTACCTTCCACCGAATAAAATTCCACCCAATCGTCCTGACCAACTCACGTCCCCCAACATTCACTGGAAAGAAAATTTCCACTGTCGGCAATGATTCATCAGCCAGAAAACATTCCAAACACAGACCAGGGGGGTTGGGACAGATAGAAAGGACCTCAAATCTAAGAGCTCCTTTGTGAAGCATGCAACCTTGTTTGTAAAGGAGAAGGGGCCTCAGATCTCGTTGGATCATGGTCTCAGATCTACAAGCCGACAGAAGGAGTGAGAGGTAGAGGTCAAGGGTCCGTCGTCGTCAGATATTGGGGAAGATGGTAAGTCTAGGACAAACACCGAGCGAAACTGAGGGCATACAGGGGAAGGCTACTCGACAAGTATTATCATAGTCATTGTCGGAAACTGCAAATTGCATCCTCCGCGGTCCGTCGTTGTCCTAGCCATCGTCGTCGTCGCCTTATCATTGTCGTCCTCACTGCAGGTGGAGGTGGACACCGTCAATGGAGGTCGGTGAAGGGGAAGCTATCGATAATATAATTGAGCATATAATGGTGAGAAAATCTCACTTTCATGGAACCCAAGCCAATTCCATAAGGGGGATTATGGAACCAACTTCCATCAAATTTGATGGAAGTGGGGTCAACATGGAAGTGAATTCCATGATACCAAATAGCCCAATATTTCACTTCTATGACCAATTCCACTTCCTAGTCTCCACTTCCATACTATCAAACGGAGCATAGGTCACTAACCATTTAATTGGAAATGACAAAAGAAAAAATGGTTAACTCATTAAATTTGTTTGAAACGAAAAGAATTTTTCAACTTTGTCCTTATTCAAACATGTCTCATATCTCTCATATTTTTGATATTCAATGTGTACCACCAATAAATAAAGGGTAAAAATGAAAAATAACAATTAATAGCTCTTTGAGTGACTTACTCAATCCATTCCAAAATATTAAAAGGAAAAAGATTTTTCAACTTTGTCCTTATTCAAACATGTCTCATATCTCTCGTATTTTCAATATTCAATGTGTACCACCAATAAATAAGGGTAAAAATGAAAAATTACAATTAATAGCTCTTTGAGTGACTTACTCAATCTATTCCAAAATATAAATCACTTTCAACAATCTCGCTAGAATTAAGGAAGAATGGTTAACTCATTAAATCTGTCTTAAATTGAAATTTTTTCTCAACTTTACCACTATTAAGTGAGATTTCGAAAGAGAGCGAAAAATACAAAAAGCCTTATTTAAGCATTAATTACATGAATACAAATAAGCATTAATTACTCTCAAAGTGACTTACCACTCCAATCCATATTATAAGTCCCTTTCAACTAATTCTCATATATCAATGAATGATAATTAATTCATTAAATTGATGAAATTTTTCATGTTTACCTTCATTTATAATTTAAAACTTTTTCCTCCTTTATATTTACAAATCATTTTCACATCTCCCCAGTGTTTCTCTTATTGTTTGATTCGAGGTATTTTAAGGGGAGGGGTGGGGTGGGGTGGGGTGGGGTTAGCTATTTGGCTGGGAAAAATGGGATGAAGGGGAGGTGAGAAATTTTGTCTTTTAGTGTTCTCCTCCCCTCCTTCTATGCCTTTTCAAATTTGGGGTTTTTTGGAGGGTTGAGAAATATTATGGTTTATTCCGACTAAAATATCCATATTAATTTTTTATTATCTCAAGTTTACCCATTTGATTATTACTAGGATCAGCCAAATAAATTAGAAAATCTATTTGATAAAAATATATCTAATTAAATCCTAGCTGACTTTAAACCTAATATCAAAACAAGAAAGAAAATTGTTACAACGGCTCTCCTTATTAGTTCTAAGGTCTTTGAGTCGTCTCTTAATCTTCCTCCCAATGCCTCGATATCTACACCACCCAGTTGCATTGAAAATTCTAGAGCTGCCAAGGTATGTTTTATTTCTCGACCATTATTGTTGACAGATTTTTGTCCACGGACTTGCCCATCCTCCTCTTCAATCCTCCTTAAGTATGTTTTTATGCGTCAATCTCTATATAAATAAGAGAGATAATGATACATTAGGTGTTTACATATAAATCTAAATATAAGGCTGTTAGCTTGACCTGCAGGAAATCAGTAGAAGGTGATTTTCAGAGAAGTTGGATTGCAGGCAGTTCTAGCTTCTCTCGTAAATAAATATAGATGCAGGAATATTACTAAATAATGGTAAGAAATGATAAAACTTCAGAATGAAAAGATGGAGCAGTTAGATCGTGTTTAGCAAACTACCTAGCACTTGCAAAGTTAAGATCCTGAAACATATCAAGAAACAAGAAGTTTTAGTTGCATCCAATTTTATTTTATTTTTTCCCCTCTTCCCCTTCTTGGAGGCCGCCTGAGCAAAATAAAATTAATCCAACAAACTTACGTGTCAGAAGTATCTTAGTTGTGTCAATGGCAAACACAAGGACGTGGAACTATGAAAATAGGTGGCCTGTTCGACCATTTTCGCTTTTTATTTTTGTTTACAGATAATATTAGATAAGTTTGTATGTTTTTTACGTGATCACAAGTACCTCAATAACATAAAATGTCCATATTATATCATAATTATCTTCGTTATATTAGGATTATAATTTGATTTAGGATTTATATTTTTATTTAAATTTAAAAAACATATTAAATTTGATAAGTTAACACATTAAAATTAATAAAATCATCATTTCAAATATATATAAAGTTTTTTTACCATATATAAGTGAGGTTTATAAATTAGTAAATGATAATTTTGATATCTAAATAAAGTACTAAGGATATATTTGTCAATATTTAATTAGTTCACATTTCTTCTATTCCTGAACCAAATAAGAAACTTTTCTTCCCTTTCCCTCCCATCCAACCAAATAAAGATTATAACCTTAGCTCCCTCTCCCTTCTCCTACCTCCCATCATTTAACCTCCGCTCTCCTCCCATCCATTTAACTAAACAAGGCTTAAGTGGACTTATATATAGGACCAATAATTTCTTCTACAGGGGACTTGTAATAATGATCATAGTATAGTATATTATGGATCAAAGAATTCTTTTAGAATGTAACTATATTCTAAATTGTAGGGAGCATATCATGAACATAAAAGAATTTCTTTTAGAAGACGCCTTATATTTTGGACGGGCATGGGTTGATGTAAGTGACCACATGAATAATTTCAGTCTTCCAAAAGAAAACCGATTTCCGTTCATTATTGCCTAATAATGACTCTTCAATTGCATGGTTCATATCACACACGACGTGCTCACCTTTACTCCCTCAAACCCCTCTTCCCACATATTTCCTCATATTTATGAAGTGATTAATAATGTTGACCAATAATGAAGTAAACAAGTCAATCAAAAGGGACATTATAGGAAGACAATTTATATATAAGTAGATTGTTCATTGTTGGATCAAAATAAAGTGGGTCAAGTCATGATCATAGCTATAGCTACACAACTTGATGTAATAAGCTACAAGATTGGCAGGCACACAGGTGAATGAAGAGTGGGGCCTAGGAGGATAGGGAACAACCTTAATTAATCAAAGAGCCCTTGGAATGTTGGCGCCTTGGCGGGAAAAAAAAAAAGGCCCTAGGAATGAAGTATTTTTCTTACAAAAACATTTAGATCCTAAAAAATGATTTAATAATAATAATTTCATATAAACAAATTGTGTTAAAAAATGAGTTGTAGATATCTAATTTATTAGACCATTACAAATTTACAATTGAGATATATATGTAGTCATAAATCGGTATTGATAACTCATTTTTAATAAATTTTTTTAAACTTAAATGTAATGAAAATCAAACTTTAAGAACCTAATTGTCATTCTCCTATTTTCACCCTCACATTATCATATTTTCTCAAGAAAATAAAATATGCTTTCAAGTAATTAAAAATATGTGGTTCACATATTGGGGACAATTTCATAATTAAAGATCGGGAATTAGCGTCGTATTTTTAATTTATTTAAGATAATTAGGAATGGGAAAGGTTGGAATCTTAATTAATAATATATTAAAATCATGAAATATGGCCGTTGTTATACGTAGATGGTTCTTTTCCATGTGCAAGTAACATACATTCAATTCTTCTTATACTTGGCTCTCTTGTTTAATTTGTATGGCGTTTTGTCATGACCTCTTTAATTAATTCGCTTCTCATTCAGTGCTCATCAGCTGATCGCTGTGATGAGTTCCAGACCATTGAGAGATATAATTTGAACATTTTTAATTTTTAATTTTTAATTTGTGAAGACAGTTTAGATCAGTTATGCTCATCAATCAAAATGATAAACACAAAATGTGCTCCCCTAACTTAAAAAGAAATGGGGAAGGGAATCTCATGTCATTTTTTTTAACCATTCAAGGGAATTTAATGTTAAATGGTTGAACTATATATGTAATTAAATTTCAAAATCACCTACTTCAGATGCATAAATATCTCTAAATGCTAGTTATACTTGAAATTAAACGGGATAAATTTATTATTAATTCCCGAATTAAAGAAGATACTATATTTATATGCGGGTGTAAGTAAAAGAGAAATTCTTACATACTCCACGAGTATCTAGTCGATCCAAACTCTATCCAATAAAAACATAATAATTCAGATCATTTTAAAAAAATTCAAATTTTAATTTGTTTTCAAGAAAAATATACATCTTAATTTAAAAAAAAAAAAAAGCTAAAACAAAAATAATGAACTCATATTTTTCTTTAAAAAAAATTAAAATTTGAATTTTTTTATACAAGTCACCTCGCAACTAAAATTAAAAGAGAGAATGATGCCGAGGTCCCAAGGACCAAACAAAATCACAAAAAAGTCCTTGTGAAAAGTTAAAGCATGAAAAAATAATTCAACATGTTGTAAAACCACATTTAACGAGTTGTTATTTCTTTTTACAAGGGTTTTATTGTGACTCTGTTTGGTCCTTGGGACCTTTGCGTCATTCTCCCAAATTAAAATAATCTGAGTTGTTATGTTTTTATTGGGCAAAATTTAGATAACATAATACTTTGGATCATGTAAGTATTTCTAGTAAGAAAAAACATAGACGTGCCGCATATTTCAAGCCAAATTAAGAAACAATAACAATAACATTTACATAACACATTAGATTTTAGTGAGGTATATATATTATGTTGATCTTTCTATCAAAATGACTCAAATTAATTTGATAGGATCTATCATTAGGTTATATACCTTCATTTTAATGTTTGTGTAATCAATGTGGGATTATTCTCTTTTTATATTCTAATATTCTCCTTACTTCCTTTTTTCTTTTTCTTTTCTTCTTCTTCTTCTTCTTCTTCTTTTTATTTTTTTGCCTGGGCTTATACTCTTTTTTTAAGTCTCAGAGGCCTCATGTTCACAATATATATATTTTTTCAATATTCATCTTCTTCTTCTTCTTCTTTTTTTTTTTTTTTTTTTGTCTCATTGATCAGATGGCTCTGATACCATATTAGATTTTAGTGAGGTATATATATTAGGTTGATCTTTTTATCAAAATGACTCAAGTCAATTTGATAGGATCTATCATTAGGTTATAAACCTTCATTCTAATATTTGTATAATCAATGTGGGATTATTCTCTTTTTATATTCTAATAAGACACAGAGGCTTTTTGTGTGATTGAGTCTTTACACTGAAATTTGCACCGTTCATGTGCATGCCACCCTTCGGTGCTTCCTCTATTATCTATTTATTCACTCCATCAACACACTTTCTTTGCTTCTTGCGATACTCTTTAAGACCTTTACCTACACACACACACTCTCTCTTTCGTGTCAACAAAAATGGCCTGCTTACAGGTTAGTATCCATCCTTCAAGATTCGTTTTTTCTCATTTATTTTTCTTCATCAGTACTGTTTGTTGTAAAAGTGATATGATCACATATATATATATATATATGCACGGGTTGAATATGCAGAACAAGTTTGAGGAGGAGGAGGAAGAAGAAGAGGCGTTCACTGTTGATGGAAGTGTTGATTGGAGAGGTCGACGAGCTGTGAGAGCTAAATCTGGAACATGGATTGCTGGAATTCTCATACTCTGTAAGCTCCATCTCTCCAAAAAAATTTCATATTAATTAATTTAGTATTACTTATGTTTTATCTATGATCTAGACTTGGAATCCATTTTACAAGGACAAGTTTTTCTGTCCTCAGGGAGATCATTTTCACTTTTCAGTAATTCCTCAGACTTGGATATATATATATATATATATTGATCTCAGTCTCAATGCTTCTATATATCAAATTCTCATGTATCATTTGAATATATTACTACTGTAGATTTAGAGGGTGTAAGTTGCTGCAGTTGAGAGAAGAAACGTTTATAAGGAGTGTGGTTCAGCAGAAACGTATTGTACATATAGATAGATAGCTTATCAGGATTGAGAAGTAATAAGAGGAAGGCTAGCTAGCTTTTTGTTCTGATCTTCAAATGAAGCAATCGCTTTGGTCATCCTATCGGTCCCAGATTGGAAAAAAACGGCAAATTAAATGCAGTGTCATGTACTTATCTTACGTTTCGGTTCAGAAAACACCGACCAATTGTTTCAGCTTCTAATTAATCTGTTGCATGCTTTTGGGCGTTGCCCATAGGTCTTTCTAGAGAGATCAAGAAGGTCGACCAACTTGATATATTCTCTAGAGAGATCAGTAGGGGGGGGGGGGGGAGATTGATTTGATCAGCAATAACTCCTTTCCAGGCATATTTCACGGAGGGTTTTGCGCTACCAATAATTACGACTTTTCGAGATTCAAACATATATTATCCTTTTTATGGATAAGTTTACCACTTGGACCAATAGCGTAGTGGAAAGAGGAGAGTTCATTTAAAGTCTATATGGCAATCCAGTTCATAAGGTTGTACTATGTGGGGTCAGAGAGTCATAGATATATACGCAGTTTTACCCTACAGAAATACTATTTCCAAAATTTAAAACTGTGAACTCCAAATTACATTACGACAATTTTATAAGTGGGCCAAGGCTCACCCTGTATGAGGATATAAAAAAACAATATATGTACCAGGAGCTTTAATTATATATATATATATATATCGAGGCTTTTGGGTGTGACTGAATCGCTAGAATTTGTTCCAAATTATTAAACGACAGGATGCCAGAAACTGTGGGAACTGGGAAGGGAGTAATAAGGAAGCAACTGCATGCATTTGAAAGAAACAAGAGCTTGACACGTAGTCAATACAAGGACTTGACGTAAGCGGGCGGTTGCCACTTGTCAGAAGCTTAGATGCATGATAAGTAGTAGATACTAGAATTACTGTATTTTCTCTCGACCACCGCTTAGAAAAGGAGCTGCTGATCGCTCTGGTTGATAAACGATAAATGCGTGCTACTACGAACTATACATATCCACACACACACACACGCAAATAAAATAAAATAGTTTGAGGAAAACACGATTGTCAGTTTGTCACAATCGCACGAACTAGAAGGTACGTAAGATGCCCGCCAGCATGTGCCTGCAAACGAACAGCATACCTATGAACTTTTCTAAATGACGAATAGATACAGAACTATTAACCTAATCTGGTCACATGAAGTTAGTTAAAATCCTAATGACTATGATCTGACATGTTTTTTCTAAAACTAGAAGTAACGTAAGATGCCCGCCAGCATGTGCCTGCAAACGAACAGCATACCTATGAACTTTTCTAAATGACGAATAGATACAGAACTATTAACCTAATCTGATCATATGAAGTTAGTTAAAATCCTAATGACTATGATCTGACATGTTTTTTCTAAAACCAGAAGGTACGTAAGATGCCCGCCAGCATGTGCCTGCAAACGAACAGCATACCTATGAACTTTTCTAAATGACGAATGGATACAGAACTATTAACCTAATCTGATCATATGAAGTTAGTTAAAATCCTAACGAATATGATCTGACATGTTTTTTCTAAAACATCTTAATCGTCTTTCTTAATTATCTTCATCTCTCCTTTACTTTACTTGATCACGATTAATGAAACATCAATAAGGATAAATCGATAACAGATTAACAAATATAAAAAATATGTATTATGTGCAGGACCAATATTAATTCCATAATAAGGTTCTTTATTAAGGACCGGAGTATCAATTTCTTTCCCAGGCCTATTACTATATACCTCATATTGCTACATCACTCCTAAATATAAGAATTAATTTAGAAGTGAATTTTGGCCTTAAATGTATGACCTTTTTTTTTCATTTTATCCCTTATAAGTATCATTTTTCTCCAAACTAAATTGTCAAACTATAAACTGATATATAAGCAATCTAATGATACACATAAGCATTTCAAAAAGTCATGTCTAATATTCTATAATTAAATAATTTATTTAGCTTCTGTAATTTCTCCAAATTAATCAAATATTTCAGAGTCATGTCAAATACTCTATAATTAAATAATTTATTTAGTTTCCTTAATCTCTCCAAATTAATCAATTATCTCTTATATTAAGGTTACCTACTAGAACTTTTTCGGCTGTCGTGTAGAATAGATGCTCTTTGCTTTACTTGGACCAACACTCTCTTGCCTGCTTTGCACCATACTACCATTTTTTGGGGGGCAAAAATAGTCACTGACACTGCTTATTTCTGTATTTTGCTGGTGATAATAAATTAAAACAGTAAACCAAGGTCTGGCTACGCTGGCATTCTTTGGGATTGGTGTGAACCTCGTACTGTTCCTGACAAGTGTGTTAGACCAAACTAATGCTGATGCTGCTAACAACGTAAGCAGGTGGACCGGAACTGTTTACCTCTTCTCGCTCGTGGGTGCATTTCTCAGTGACTCTTATTGGGGAAGATATAAAGCCTGTGTTGTTTTCCAAGTCATCTTCGTACTGGTAAGTAATACTCCTCTGGTCCTAGGAACCATGTTAAATTTTTCATCTATACAAATGTACATTTTTTCCCTTCATCTATTATTGTGTTCATTTTATTCTCATGGGGTATAATATACCAGTACGAAGTTTAAGTTGGAAAGTCATTTTATGGTAGAGCTAATGAAGTTTAAGTTGTTTTTTTTTATTTTAATATATGTAAAACATGCTTAAAGTGCCTTATAAATAGGAACGGACTAGTGAGGGCGTACTCATCAAAGTCTTTATATATGCCTTGTGGCAGGGTTTAGGATCCTTGTCGGTATCATCATACCTGTTCTTGATGAGACCAAAAGATTGTGGGAAAGAGACAATTCAATGTTGGGAACATTCAAGGATGGAGACAGTCATGTTCTATATCTCAATCTATCTCATTGCTCTTGGATATGGAGGGTACCAACCAAATATAGCAACATTTGGGGCTGATCAGTTCGATGGAGAACACTCTAAAGAGCAAAACTTGAAGGTTGCTTTCTTCAGTTACTTCTATCTGGCATTGAACCTTGGTTCTCTGATCTCAAACACAGTCCTCGGATACTTCGAAGATGGAGGTTCGTGGGATGTCGGATTCTGGGTTTCTACTGGTGCTGCTTTTGCTGCGTTAATGTTGTTTCTGGTTGGGACTCCAAGGTACAGGCACTTACAACTCAGAGGGAATCCATTTTCTAGATTCTGTCAAGTTCTTGCTGCTGCATCACTTAAGTGCAGAGTTAAAGTACCACCCAATGGGGTGGGTTTGTTTGGCATGGACGATAAAGATTCTAATCACAATGGCAACAGAAAGATTCTCCACACTCGTGGCTTCAGGTAAATATAATACTGGTTTAAAATTGAGGAAAAAATCCTGCTTCCACCTTGATATAATTTGAATTACTGCCATGGAACTTAAATAAGAATGTTTGGAAATCTGTTGGTCTACCACTCTAGTTTTAATTATAAATCTACTTTGACTAAATCTCACATACCAAGAAATGTGAGTTAAGACATTTAATATGTCTTAAACTGATTAAATTTTCCAAATTTACCCTAATTTAGTGAGTTTCGGAAAAAAATAGTATACATTTTCTCTTACTCATTTCTTTCATTTAACAGGGGTAAAATAGAAAAATTGTCAATAATAACTTTCAGAATGGACTTATATTTAGAAACAAAAATTTTTGACCTACTGAACTTATAATAAGGGAACTTAGAGTGGTATGCCAAAACCACACCAAAGCAAAGTGAGAGTAACTTTCGATTGAAAGTTGCAATTTTTTTATGTAGATTAAGAGGATACTGTAAGGTAAAAATTGGGTTGGGTAAATGAAACGTTTCCTATAGCGAAATGAATGTAAAGGCGTAGTTTTTTTTTTTTTTTTTTTACCATCATGTGTTGCAGATGCTTGAATAAGGCAGCAGTTGTATCAACAAGAGATCTAGAAGACAAGATCAATGTAGGCACTTACAACCGTTGGCGCCTTTGCTCCATTATTCAAGTGGAAGAAGTGAAATGCTTACTAAGACTAATTCCAATATGGCTTTGTACCATTATTTACTCGGTAGTTTTCACGCAAACGGCTTCCTCCTTTGTTGAGCAAGGCGCCGCCATGAAAACCACTGTCTACAATTTCAGAATACCACCGGCTAGCATGTCAAGCTTTGAAATCCTCAGTGTTGCCTTCTTCATCTTCCTTTACCAGCGATTCATCAACCCACTCATCCAGAGACTCGAACTGTTCGGTTCCAGGGGGCTCACTGAGCTCCTTAGAATGGGGATTGGACTTGTTATAGCAGTAATGGCCATGGTTTCAGCTGGTATAGTAGAATGCTTTAGGCTTAAATATGAAGAACAAGGCTTCAGAAGCTCCTCATTGAGCATCTTCTGGCAAGTTCCTCAGTATACATTGATAGGAGCTTCTGAGGTTTTTATGTATGTGGGGCAATTGGAATTCTTCAATGCTCAAACCCCAGATGGATTAAAGAGCTTTGGGAGTGCACTGTGCATGACTTCAATGTCACTTGGGAACTATGTGAGTAATTTAATTGTCAGCATAGTTATGAGCATTACCTCTGATGACAACAAACCTGGATGGATCCCAGAAAATCTAAACAGAGGTCATCTAGATAGGTTTTACTTCCTTTTAGCTGTACTGACAACCTTGGACTTGGTTGTCTATATTGCTTGTGCAAAGTGGTACAGTGGTATACACTTGCAGGGCAATCCTGAAGTGACTGATGAACCTGACAACTTCCAAGTGTAATTTTCAAATGGGCAATAATAAAGGAGTAGACTTGGAACGGTCCCTTTGTCTTTTGAGCATACTGTAATTTCAAGTACTCCTCATCCAGTTTTTAATATAAGAGGTAGTTGGGGGTAGGGGTTTAAATTTGGTCATAAATAAAAGACCTCAATCCATTTTGTCCCTAATATTTATCTTCTTTTTTTTTCCAAAACCATTCCTATTGATTGTACATGTTAAGGGAGTTTGCACCAAGAGGCAATTTCAATGCAAATAATATAAAGAGAGTATTTTACAGAAATGAATGCACATTTATTGGAAACAACTAATTTAACTAATTTCTTTAATCTACCTAAATTATTTAAATATATCTTATATTAAGGACCGGAGGTAATATTGTTACTATAGTAGTATATTCTAATTCAAATATGTTAACAAACAGTCAGAGAACTTTAAGCAGGCCATAACAAACCCAGAATCAGTGAATTGGATCATTTGGATTCAGACAATTCCTTGAAGCATCCAGTTTTTGTAATCCAATAATCCTTAACTATGCTGCAATAACCAGTAACCTATATAATTCTTACGGACAATTGGGGAAAAACTCCCACACCAAAATTGAATTAAAAAAAAAAAATATTCAGTTATCCACAGTGACAAATATCTTCACAGATGATTTTTTCATTCATTAAGTTTTACGAACTTGTATCAGATGAGTAGATTCATCACGCCAGATTGCTTGTGTGCCACTTTGGACAAGTGTAACATGTTGTCCCTCCTCTAAATGCCCCATATTCTGAATCACAAAAAATTAACATACCACTATATATAATAAGAAAGCCATTAACGGAAAGAAGATTTATGCCAATCATGGAGAGACCTAATACTAATTACTCACCAATAGCAGCTCGAGGGCTCGAGAGAAGGTCTCTTCTGCATCGTCCGAAAATTCCATGAATATCGGCATCACACCGCAGTAAAGTGCCAGCCTCTGCTTAATCTTTTCCCTGAAAGAGATGAAATCATATTAATTCAAAGCTGAGAAACCAAAATAAAGAGGATCCAAAAAGAAAGCCCCTTTAATTCAAAGCTACAACTCACTGATTGGTGAATGCAAAGACGATATTGCAAGGCCTATAATGGCTCAAGAGAACAGCCATAGACCCTGTTCGGGTGAAAACCATTATAGGAGTATTTAGGGTGGCAGACATAGTTGTCGCATGAAAAGCGAAAATTTTTCCCATGTGGCTCTGTCAAAATATAAACACAAAGCAATTATACTTTTGAAGGATATGGATCAAATCTGGATATCTGTAAAGTTCAGCACTTGAAAAAATGAACCTTGCTTAAGGTACAAGGAAATATTATTTCTTTCCTGAAATAAGCACATACCTGATGGGAACTCAACTGATTAGGAGGATCAACACTTCTCTGAACACTTGACTCAATCCTCGAAGCCACAGCATGCATTACATTCACGGCTTTCAGTGGAAACCTGGGGCAATTTGCAACCGTCCAAAGAAACAATATATTATAAATAGTAAAAGGAAAGAAGTTAAATGCAAAGTCCATTATAATGAGGAACAGCACAATCAAACAAGCATGTCACCCAAAGCCAGATATGAAATATCAAAGCATGCACACATTTTCAATGGAAAGTGGATCTATAGGTATTTATTTAACTCCATCAAATTTAGAATGTCAATAATAATCAAAATTTGTGTAAAAAAACATTAACCACTTTATATTTGCCTTTAGCATTTCACTAATTGAAATAAGAAGTATATCTAAGGGGAAAATTGAATATATGAAACTTACTTTCCATGTGCGGTTTCCCCTGAAAGCATGATTGCATCAGCACCTTGCCTGACAGCAATCGCGATGTCTGAGACTTCTGCCCTTGTTGGTGTAGGATGATTGATCATGCTTTCAAGCATGTTAGTTGCAACAATCACCGGCTTTTGCATACTGTGACATCTTTTAATGATGTCCTCCTGTTTGATTAGAAAAAGGGTATGTATAAGACAGAAAACCAAATTAAACAGTCCCACTCTCAAAATATCACTCACAAGAGAAATATATTGTTTAAAAAAAAAATTAAGGCCACAGCCACAAATGGTAGAAACAGCAGTTCACATTATGCACCTTTGATATGAAAACCATGAACTGGAACAAGCTTAAGATTAGAATGAAGCACATATCCCCCACCTCAGATTCCAAGTATGCAGTTTACATTAAATGTTGCATAAGTTCTACATTTCACATTTGCTCAATTGAAACCCTAAACAATCTAAGTCATCCAACAAACTCCTTCACCGATCTTTTTATGGTGGCATCTATAAGATGTTTCTGTAAGCAAGTAAGCAACACATTACCTGCAGTAAAGGAACGTCCTCTATTGGAAGCTCAGCTCCAAGGTCCCCACGGGCAACCATGGCCTACAAAGTAAAAGAACATTTATGGCGAAACAGGGAAATAGGAAGAAAAGAAGAAAATCTTTACTAGGAAAATGAGCAAGAATCTCAACTCACTTTACTAATAAATGACCCAGGAGTATCTCCAAATACAAGTTCATAGAAGTTCAAAACATTCTCTATACCAAGTTTCCCACACATGTTTATATTGACAACTAATAAAAGAAAATAAAATGGTAACTCTTCAACTCTTCCTCTAATGTACATAGGTTGTGGTACACTATCATCTGCATGGTAGATAAAGATCATGATATATCGCTCATAAGAGTGCATTTGATATACTCCCTTCAGTCCACAATATAAGTCACTTCTAAAAGAATAGCTTGGTCCATAATATCAGTAACTTTGACAGCAATAAATGCTAATTTGTCAATTTTGCTCATGTAGCTAATGTTTAAGCATGACTCGTTGTATTTTTCTCTCTCCTTCAAAACCTCTTTTAATATGAGTAAAGTTGGAAATTTCTTTGAATTTAAGACAAATTTAAGGAGTTAACTGCCATTTTTTGGTTACGATGAATCAGTTAAAGTGACTTATATTGTGAACCAAAGGGAGTACTTGCTCCAAAATAGAGTTCAGACTTCAGATCACTATGAAGAAACTAGGCATAAATTGAAGACTGATTAAAGAGTGCATTGAGAAGGTCTTTGAGATTGGGACTTAAGCAGTATGCATGTGAAGCATGCCATGGTCCTTCATGGGTAAGTTAACCATAAATATAAAACAAGAAAGTCATTACAGTACACCCTCTAAAGAAACAAAAATAAAAAATAAAAAAACTGACAACAGAACATAAGCTAAAAATCTTGAGAAAAATGAAAACAGCAAATATGACAGGCGCTGAAGAAATATATAATATCCACAATAGAGAATCTGAAGTGATGAAAACTAACCCCATCCGAAGCTGAAAGTATTGATTGAAGATTGGGTATAGCATCCGCGCTTTCAATTTTCACTATCACATGTATATCGGCATTGTGACCTATAAAAGAGGTTGATAATGGTCTTATTACAAAGAAAGAAGGAAGAGATTTAACACACACAGAAGCATACAGCCAGAGAATAAGCTCAGAAAGGTAATTAGACATTTAGAAAAATACTTTTCAGGTAGTCTTTTAATTCATGAACCACTCTAGCATCCTTCACAAATGAGAGAGCATAGAAATCTACTTCATTATCCACCCCAAATTTGATATCTTCCCAGTCCTTATCTGTGAAATTGATGCATAAAGGAAAGAAGAGAATATAAATGTCAAACGCATATTTATATGATATAGACAACAACAAAGGAATGATATGCCATTAGCAAAAACAAAATTGAATAATACCAGTTATGGAAGGAAGTGTTGCACTTTTTCCACGGACATTTAAATGACGCCGAGATTTCAGTTCTCCGCCATCAATCACTTCACATTTGACCAGGTCATTTGTCTTTGACTTAACAACAAGAGACATCATTCCACCTATTAAAAAAGCATACCAGATGTAGCTCAACTTTTATTTATAGATAATCTTTTTTTTTTTGCCATAGACTTTATTTATAGATAATCAAAGTCTGCTTATTCAACAATTTAATACACTATGGTTACTGGAAGATTCAAATCATCAAAACATATTACTAATAAAAGGAATTTATGAGCTATAAAAAACTTCTATTTATTGTTCCAGGTTTAAAATGTGACAGTTGTAGCAGTATTTCTGCCATGCACAATACACAGTACACTACAAGTCTTCAACACATGCAAAAAAACATTTGTATTTACCATCAACCAGTAGTATGTCTCCAACCTCCACATCATTCACAAAATCATCATAATTTACACCGACTGTGTCTTCTGTGCTGATCCCTCCTCTAATGGTGAAATTGAATTGCTGTCCCTCTTTAAGTATAATTGGTTGAGGTACATCCCCACTTCTAACTTCAGGACCCTGCAAAAAAGATCAACGGATGCATCAGTTAAAATCAAAACTAACACACAAGATATTAAAAAGCATGACTAGATATGAAAACAACGGAATTTATGCTTTATTTATTTATTTTTTGCTTTGGGGTTTAAAAGGATACAAGTGGTATGACAGAAGAAAGGGAAGCAAAGGCAATTCAGCCAGGTCTCGAGTATTGACGTGTAAGCATTTAATTATTTATTTATTTTTATGGTGAACAGCTTGAGCATTTATTTACCATATAACATAAGTGAACATTTACCATCTATGTGGGCGCACGCATTTAACCTAGTGTACAGCCACTGCTTGTTGATTCAAAGTATCAGAAATAATTCTTTTCACCTAATGATAAGATAATGGGGAAAAGCTGTAGCTCATAAAGTTTCAAATATTTTGGGCCATTTCAATGGTTAAAATGCAACATAAAATGAAATTAAGATGGAGAGGGTTGTAATATGGATAGGAGAAAGGATTACCTTAGTGTCAAGCATTATAGCTATAGCCTTGTCTTTGAATTGGGCATTGTATTCTTTTACAAAGCCCATGGTTTTCTGGTGAGATGCATGGTCGCCATGTGACATATTTAAACGTGCCACATTCATTCCAGCCTCAGCTAGTTTCCAAATCATTTCACGTGAGCATGTAGAAGGGCCTATGGTACATACAATCTTAGTTTTCCTAGGTGCATCTGAATTTGCCCCTGTCTGCCCCAAGGCATGATTGTTAGACTGCTTCTCCAACAAAGATCCTGTCTCGACCTTGTTTATTTAAGAGAATGAGACAACAAACACATAGAAAATGACAGTCAGATACTGCAAAAATACATATTGAATACTGAATAAGGTTGCTGAAGGCCGTACTAAAAAATAAGTGCCCAAATGTTCTATTCAGTGATTGCTCTATTCCATGGTTCCATGATCGTATCTAACAGTAGGAGATAATAATGTAATGTGTGCAAGTGTGTATAAAGTCAGATGTAGGGCCTGTTTGAATTAACTGGGACCCTATAAAGTACTAAGATTTTCTTGATTGGAGCTCAATCCATGTCTAATCCCTTTCGGAGAATCACACTCCAAAAGCTAGCAGTTAAAATTGAAGAACCTAAAGCCTTATAAGGCCCACTCTTTCAAGGCGACCCTCCCAATGTCCGACTCTTGACGCTATGTTGGATATGTGTCTAATAACGAGACTCAGTGCATTAAAAAGTACTCTTTGATCACCGAATTGCAAATCAAAGTCAACTAGCCACATGGTCAAACGATGTATGATTAAGAGTTAAGACTACACGAGTAAACTGACTCATTTCTGGACCAACTACTAGTACAAACAAAAACACAAAGTCAGAACCATGCTAATCATTAGCGTTTTTGCTTGGTCAGAGAAAAATGGGACATTCATGTCTTCTTCAATCAAGTGAGGCTCTTGCCTCAGCTGATTAGTTACAAAAGCGACAAATCACTGTTCAAAGTTCTCATTTTATACTCTTCACATCACCGTGACAAGGCAGACAACAGCCAAAGCAAACAGAACATCACATCAAAACTCATGAACACAAATAATAACAAAAAACAAACAAACTCACCAGGGTCACAGAACCATTGGGGGACGATATTTGGCTTCTCTTGGCGGGCTCGACGGCCCTCATCGACGGCCCGGCAAAAACTTTCCGGCGAAGACATTCCTTTGTGGGTTCAGAACGGAACACAAGGCCACTCACGTATTTTAATTGTGAGAGATCGGAAGGTCTGGCGGCGTCCGATTTCAACAAAGGCACCCCCTTCGACAGACTGATCGTCGCCATTGCCATAAGCCTCGAGCCCGAAGTGATCAAGCACGACGACGAGAGGCAAATGAAGCAGGAGAGGAAATCTGCGAGAACGGAGGACGAAGATTTCGAGGCAAGGGACGGCAAACCTGGGACCGGAGAAGTTACGTTTGCGACTTTTTGCTCGATACGAGAGCGATGGCTGGACTGTTGTTACAAACGCGACCCGCCGCCATTTAAACAAAATTTAGTAGCAACTCGCTTCATTCATGTCTTAAATCTTTGGTTAATTTCCCGTCATTGTCCGACCGATTCAATTCGGGAATACGGTCTTCCTTTTCGCAAAATGTTTCGGTCAATTGTTTGGGAAACAAAAAGTTTGGGTCAATTATTTATAATCACCTCGTTTTGCTATGAAAATCATTAGTGTGCATGTCAAATATGGTTAATTTTAAAAAGAGGATATCAATGCCTAGGGGAAAAAAAAAACCAATGTCACATGGTGAGGGAGGAATCACTAGAAAGTAAAAACCCCAAAAACAAATACTATAAGTATAAATAAATAAATTTAAATTCCTAAAATTCAATTAATACTGTTAATAATTACGATACAAAATAAATAAATAAAGTTTAATTTTATAAATATTATACTAATAATTTTATAAAATATTAAATATAAACCACTCATTTTATAATCTAAAGGTAGATTGAGATTATGAAAAAGGGTAAAAGAAAGCATCCTCTTCGGACAAAAAGCATATTACCTTTTTTTTCATTTGTTCTGAAATTGTATTGTGATTACAATTTTTTTTGAGACTTTATGATAATTTTTATTATTTTGTTTTTAAATATTTGTCAGCGTTATATAATAATCATAGTCAATAATGGCAAAAAATAATAATAATCATAGTCAATAGGTCAGTATATCAATATATAACTAGGTTGGGACGTACATTTGACAATGTTTGACCCGGGTGAAAAAATATTAAAATACTAAAATAGCTTTATTATTTTTTTATGTATTTAAGATTAAAACTAAAAACCTTTTTTGAGGCTAACAATTTTTCCCCCTGGCTTTACTTGTGCACTTTTTTCTAATTTGACAAAGAGAAATGTTATTCAATAAGGAAGAGACAGAAATAGTTAAAAAAGAATTATCAATATTAGGTGTTAATTACAAAAATTAATTCATATTATTACAAGATTATGCATTGTTATACTTTTAAATACATCATAAGTATTTTCCTTTTCCAAAAAAGAAAGTAATCTCTCTCAAAATAGGGAGGATGAATTTAAGATTTCTTTCATCCATTATCCATAAACAAATTAACAATGTAATGGAACCCGGACCGGCCGGTCCGGCCCGGGAACCGGCGAACCGGCCGGGAAACCGGTCTGGTCCGGGTTCACTTTTAAAAAAAAAATTTAATTTTTCCTTTAGAATTTCATACTATAAGTCTAAAATTTTCAATTTCTCACCTGTTTGGTCCTGTTTTGACCCACTGACCCTTAACCCAGTACCCCGACCAGTTCAATGCCCGGTCCGGGTTTTAATACCTTGCAAATTAACAATTGAAGTCTCATTTGCTAAGAGGTGGCTAGATTTGGACAATGTGTTATGTGTCAAATATATCTAACTGTCTCAACATAATTGTTTTATTTCAAATGATGATATGATTAGTGTAGATTTTATGCACTATATTGATAATATTTATTTGGAAATATCTCGAAATAATTAGAAATAAGTACCTAATATTAATGCTTTTGAGAAAATAATTTATCAGCTCCCCTGAGTGAATAATTTAAGGACAAAAATATCATTTAAACCTAAAATTAAATGAAATAAAATTTCCAAACTATTGGGACATGCGTTGATATCTAACCTTTTCGGCTTTTCCTGCTCTATTTCCAATTTTGTTATCATTCTGTTGGAAAATTGCTTTTCTATGTCCAAATTTTTATTTTCTGCTATTCTGTGAACAAGTTCTTGAAAGCATCTTCTAGGCATGGAAGATTCCTTATAGCTCACATTTTACTTATAGAAAACTTTTAATTCTTCATTAACATTTGATTATTAATTATTATAATTAAGACAGAAATGGTTTTGCTACTATTAACAAATACATATTTAAAATACATTTAAATAAAAATAATACATACTCAATTCTTAACATGAAGATAACTTCTTAAAAGTAACTAAAATAAATTATAGAAAATTGAAATATTAAAATGGTATTCTAATTTCCAAAAATACATATTTATTCAAAAAGTAAACAATCATGTGTGAAAAAACAGTAAACTAACCAAAGTCCAAAACAGGAGTTCGAATGTTTCTGTATGGGGGCCATCACGAATGCACATATTCTTCGCTTTCCGCTAGAATATTACAAATGGGGCGGAAACACGTGCCGTCCTGCATGAAATGACGGATTTCCAAATAAAAAGTAAACGCAGCCACACACTGAATCTGACCATTGACTATGTGAGAGAATCAAATGTTACGGGTGGGTCGGCTGAGTTTGTGTTTGAGGTAGCTATGGGAAAAATGATTTATTATAATTTTGATTTATTAAAAATGATTTTATAAAAAAGTTAATTTATATAATATAATTTATGTTTGGATGAATGATTAAATAAGTGATTTTTAATAAGTTGAAATTTGTTTGGATTAACAATTATATTAGTGTTTTTGTGTTAATTATAAGAAAATAAGATATTTAAAATTAAAAATAAGTGAAAAAAGTGAAGTTAGAAAATGTGATATCAAAATACATAATTTTACAAAAACATATTACATAATTGTAAATACCTTATTTTATCCAGGCCCAACTCAAAAATAATAGAAAAAAGAAAAAATCTTCCTTAATTTTGATACATCTAAATTAATAAACAAATAACATTGATGATGATTGAATTATTTGAAATTTGAAAAATGATCATCATGGTTATTGTCTTGACCTTGTGGTTTTGTAGTAAATGAAAACAAATTTCAAAATAATTCATTTCATTGATGTTATTTGATATTCGGATTAGGGAATTTAGGTGAAGTCATTGTGGAGGAAAAAATAGAAATTAAAAAAATACAAAACAAAAATATATCTCCCATTCATATATTTAAATTACGAAATTGCTTGTAGAAAAAATATAACAAAAAACAAACAAACAAATAAATAAATAAAAATCAGAAATAAAAAAAATATCTCATTTATGTTGATAAGTTTAAATTAAGAAATTATTTGTGGGAAAAATTAAAAATAAATTAATTAAAAATAAAATTAAAAAAAATATCCATTAATAGTGATTAGGTCAAATTAGAAAGTTTTATTAATTGAATTAACCTAAAAACAGTATCATATGCGATGTACAAACAATATAAAAACTATAAGGTATATACATATAATTTTCTCTGAGGTTAAATTAATTTTTATATAATACATAGATTCGTGTAATTTCTTAATCCGCGTGTTGTTGAATAATTAGAATCTATTATTGATTACCAATCCTTCCACACACACCAAAAAAAAAAAAAAAAAAGCTCATGCAATAAGTAATCTAATGAGGTTTTTTCAAAAAAGGCATCATATCGGGCTTTTATTTTTTTTTTAGAAAAAGTTTAGCCAAACACTCTTTATTTGGATTGTGTTTTGTTTTGGACTTATTAGACGGGTTTATTGGGCTCAAATAAGCCGAACCAAACACTCACTGAGAGTTATCTTAGAAGCTAGACTAGTGGGAAATAAAAGAATAAAAAAAATTAAATCCTCATCATATCATCTTAATCCTGAATATCAATTGGATAGATTTAATTATAAACAAAATAATCATATACTCTTTCTGATTTTTTTTATAAATAACTTTCTCATTGCGTAAAACAAACCAATGGTTAGAATTAATTAAAAATAATAAATATTTCAAAAAAAAATGTGATGCATCTTTCAAATATGTCCCTATTTCCGGTTAATAGCATTTTGATCTTTGAAGTTTCATCTAATTTTAGTTTTTGTCCTTTAAGTTTGAGATTGATAGTTTTAGTCTCTCAAGTTTACTTCGTATATAACAACTGGTCCCTGAAGTTTGAAAAAAACCTGTAGTTACATTTGATAGTGTTAAGTTATCCTGCATGATACTAATTCCGTTGAATTGGCTTATGTGGCATGCTAATTGAAAAAGCTGTGGTAAATATATTATAAAAATTATGAGCTCGTTATTTAAAATTAAAAAAAAAAATGGCTAAAATAAAACTTACGCACAATAGCAAAATCGATAGCAACGTCTTCGGTAAAATTATGGGGAGTCATCGTCTTCCCTAACAAAATCAATCGAGAAATTTAAAACTCTAATTTCACATGCATTTCCTTCTCAGCCCATAACCCCTGGTAAAACTAATGATCCTTTCCAAATGTCATCTTCCTTCACGGTGGTTTGGAATAAAAGAATGCTCGTAATCATATGGTAACCCCAAATCCCATTTTAATTGGTCAATGGTTTGGAGTGAAAAGATTATGAGCCCGTTTGGTTCAACCCCATTGCATGCCTGCAATGGTAATCATGATTGCATTACTAAGAGAAGAGTGTTTGGTAGCTCTTTAGCATGGTAATAGGTTTTACTATGGTAATGAAGATTACCAAAAAATTGGTAATCCTCGTTCATACCTCCCCCCTATAAATCCTCATTACCATCCCATTGCATGGTCTAAAAAGTCCAATTTACCCTTTAGTTTTCTTTGTCTTTGTTTCACTTATCTCATTTCACTTGCTGCATCATGTCACAACTGCCATCGCCACAACCTCTTCCTCTTCCACCACCTCTTCCACCCCCCGCCGCCCACCGCCGCCACCACTACCTCCTTCTCTATCGCCACCGCCACTACCACCTCCTCCTTCACCGCCACCCTCACCCCCGCTGCCCACACAGACCCACCACCTCCTCCACCCCCACCGCCCACCGCCACTACCACCACCTCCTCCTCTCCGCCGCCACCATCACCCCCGTCGCCCCCACAGACCCACCGCCTATCGCCCACCACCACCTCCTCCACCCCCACCGCCCATCGCCACTACCACCACCTCCTCCTCCGCCGCCACCCTCGCCTACCGCCACACCTCCTCCTCCACTCCCCGCCGCCGCCACCACCACCTCCTCCTCCACCCCCCGCCGCCCGTTGCCGCCACCACCACCACCACCTCCGCCTCCACCGCCACCCTCACCCCCGCTGCCCCCGCCGCCCACCACCACCTCCTCCACCCCTACCTCCCATTGCCCACCACCTCCTCCTCCGCCGCCACCCTCGCCTACCGCCACCACCTCCTCCTCCACCCCCACCGCCCATTGCCGCCGCCGCCACCACCACCACCTCCTCCTCCACCGCCACCCTCACCCCCCGCCGCCCCCGCCGCCCACCACCACCTCCTCCACCCCCACCTCCCATTGCCCACCACCTCCTCCTCCGCCGCCACCCTCGCCTACCGCCACCACCTCCTCCTCCACCCCCCGCCGCTGCCGCCACCACCTCCTCCTCCTCCATCACCGCCGTCGTCGTCTTGTAACTATTTTTTCTACAAAGATTATATTAAGGGGTAAAATAGACTTTGTGTAATATATTAATTTTAAATAATTGTTAAAATATTAACTCATTGCACATTGCTTAAAAATCAAACCAAACACTACCTTTGTAATTAATATCGCATTGCATTACCATTGCATCACATTGCACTGCATCGCAGGGTGTAATGGGATCGAACCAAACGGGCCCTATGTCTTTTGTGAGCATAAGCAATTTGTAAAGTCTATCATATCCCTAAATTCCAACTGATTATTGCGGTATAATCACCAAATCAAAGATTCCCACGATCAGTCACCCACCAAGAAAGACCCCACAATTTATCCTCCACAATTATACCGCAATAATCGAATCTCCTCACCGCACTAACAGAAATAAAAGATTTGCATAACCTCCAAGTCAAACCCCCCTCCAATTGAACAATGAATCAATGACCCCAAAGAAAAGGGAGAAAATGTCGCAAACTATCCCCTCCCAAATCATGCAAAGGAAGCCTGTTTCCATCACAAATTCGTTGTAAGTTTTGAATTTTATTGAAAATTCTGTCAGAAATTTATGTTTTTTTTTATAATGCATTCTTCACAATTTCTTTAATATATTGATATTGTAGTGATGTTTGATAAGTAATAAAAATGATATCAAAATATTCCTACCCACAATCCTTTAATCACTAAACTAATGGCAATTTTATTAAAATGTTACGCACACTAAAAAAAATTACCTAGATCCTATAAAAGAAAATATATTTCCCAAAATATTACTTCCTCTTATCCTAATTATAAGATAAAGTTGATTTTTTTGAAAAAAATGAAGGAAGTCAATTAAATTATTTTATAATGTTTATATTTTTAGCATTATATTAGTTTATTAGTCAAATTAATTAGTTTGGAGAAAAAAATATAAATATAAATATTTTAAAGTAATTTAATTGGCTTCCTTAATTTCTCTAAAAAAATCAATTTTATCTTATAATTAGAATTGGAGAGGATACATTATAAATTGTTCAATTGTTCAAGCTCAGAACGATTTTAATTTTGTGAAAACTCGTCAGAGTAAGAATGAGTTTGGTTCAACTTTAATCTCTCTCCTCCTCTATCACATTATCCTATTAGTCTGACTTTTAAATTATTTTTAAGTGAAACAGCAAAATCGTTTTGGGTTAGAACGATTTTAACCCCCCTTTCTCTCTCCTTCCAAATTTCCTCTCTCTTTCCAATTGATCCCTCCTTCCTTCTGTCGTGCTCGTCGGGAAAAGAAGAAAGCAGAGGCCACGACACTGGTCCATCTCCCCTGCTCTGGCCTCCAGCTGTGTGACTGAGGAAGAGGATAAACAGTAGCGGCTCCCTCTCTCTCTTTTTTCCGGTTTGCTTTTCTTTAGCAGTGTTGTTTCATCCCATTGTGGAAAAGAAGGAGAATATAATAAAGAAAGGAAATAAAAGTAAAATAATCTGAAACTCTTTTCTCCTTCTTTTAAAAAATCTTTAAATTATTTTTCATACTTTTATTCTTGTTTTAAAAGAATAATTTTTGCATTAAAATTTCTTAAATGATGCACAAATATAAAATACCTTTAATTTTGTATGAGACCGGTGTCTTAATGTGTGTTTGGATTAGCTTTTACAGAATAGTTTCTGGAGAAAAAGTGGAGAATAACTTTTAGAGAATAAATTATAAACAGAATAGATTCTGAGAACAAAGTGATTTTGATAAAGTGAGAGTGTTTGAATGTTGTGATCAGAATAGTCTTTTTTATGGTCAAATTACTAAAAAGGACATTAGTTTTTATGATAATTACATATGAGGGATAAGTTTATATTTTAAGCATTATTAAACATTAAATTGTATAATAAATACAAAAAAATGAAATAAATTTGTAAAAAAATTATAAAATTAGTCAAATATGTAATATCCAAAAATAGATAAATTTTTTTATAAATTATAATATAAGTTAATTATGTAATGTAAAAAAGTAGATCAAACATACATATGTGTGTGTATACATGTATCGTAATAAATTGTGTAACAAAGAATCATTTATGAGTAGTTGGGATATAAAATAATCTACTACAAAATACCAAAGTATAAGTTCAAAGTAGGGATACGCATACATTTCACTGATTATCAATAATAGAGTACGTTGAAATATAAATACAATAATATTTAATAGATTGTCAATAAAAGCGTACGTAAAAATACGAAAACAATACATGACTAATGCTCTTGCATATAATAAATGATTTGATCTCTTATAAAATCACGAAGAGAAATCATGTCAGATAAAGATGCATTTGATGAATGTATTGTTGAAGATTTTATATCGTCATCGGCATCACACAAAATACCCTCTCGATCAGGGTGCTGGAAGTCTATATCAGAAATAGATGTTCTTCTAATGAAGTTGTATATAGTCATTGTCGCACAAACAATTCTAACCTGTGTGGGGAAGCTATAGCTACGCATTTTCTGTAAAATTTCAAACTTGTTCTTCCAAACGCCAAATGTTCTTTCTATTGTGCACCTAAGACTTTAATGGAAGTAATTGAATGTCTCATTTTTATTTTCAAACCTAGATGACCTATTAAAGTTCGAGAGATGGTAACGCTCGGATCTGTATGGACCAAGGTATCCAGTCAGGGTGGGATAGCCAACATTCATCAAATAATATTTTTGTTTTTTCCTTTACTCTGACCTTGCATGGAATGTGCATGCCATCAATTGCTCCAATAACATTTTTTTAAAAAGGCCAGTATCTATTGCTGAGGCATATCTTTGAGTGAATGTTCTCAAACTTAGAATCCTGTGGTTTGATGTTGGACATTGTAAGACTACAACATGCATTTAAGATAGCATGTAGAGCCCTATGAATTGTCTCTCCTAAGCGTTGAAATCTTTCCTGTTGCAGCCTACTCGATGCCTCAAATCCAACGGTGTTTAAAACAATTGCAACCATTTTATGTACACCCACATTTCAAGTCTCCCTCAAACCATGTCATTGCAGTTCAAAACAAAGTTTGTGAAAGACATGCAGTTGCCTTCTAAACATGTCATAGCAACAGTTTGAATTACCACTTAAGAGTTCACGCACCCATTTAGCACTTGTAAAGTCACTTGTGTGCCGTGGTTCTTTACATAAATATAGCTGAGCATGTACACCAATATATGCGGCCACTTTTCAGACTCTTTGTTTGTGCCGTTGCCTATGCTTTGCCATAATTTTCAATGTGGTGTCCATACCTACATTTTCCTATGGACATATACATCAAATGTTATAAACAGTAATGACAAAAATTATGTAGTCATAATATGTACACACATAACATTCAATTGTAAATCAACAATGTTAAGAAACAAGTGAGTGATGTCCTAATTAACAATGTTAAGAAACAAGTAAGCGATGTCCTAATTAAACATAATTCCTACTAAAAAGGTAAATATAACAATACATTTCAATTACTTCCATAACATTCATGCCTAAAAAAATGAGAAGTTGGTGTGGCATATCTTTCACTGCTATATACATTTCCCTTGCAGGTGGATCCCTCATAAGGAGATGTACACAACGTGCATAAAAGTCATCATTATTGACAACTTCAGGAATTTCTTTAAGGTGGTTCATTACTCTCGCTATTGAGATCTCGTAAGCCCATGCCTCTGCAACCATTCTATCCGGTCGTGCCTCTACTGTAATCCTTTCTATGCATGCAGCTTCAGCATCAACGTCATTTGCATCAGCAATCCTACATAGGGCATCGGCTATTTTCGCTGAGGCAGGCCCTTTCTTTTTCATTGCAGCACCTCTTTTCTTGACCCCCAATGAGCTAGCTGCTCTGCCAATGCTGCTTGTTCTCTCTCCACCACTAATTCCCTTCACTTTGTCGTTGTTGGCTCCACTACCTCTACGATGGGTATTGACATTAAATGAATTCATCTCCCCACTCAACCTAGTAGATGCCCCTAACACTTCATCACTATCTCCTAAACCTTCTTGCATATCATATTCTAGTATGGCCTCAGTAGAGAGTAGGAGTGGGAGAGACATGGATGAAGGAGCCCAATGATGTGCTCCCGTGGCTGTGACACTTGAAAACAATTGTGACAATTCTTCTTGGAATTGAAGTCCTTTAATCCTGAATTTTTCATATCCTGAAATTTCATGTACATTCATCATCAAAGTTATTACACAAGTTCGTACAAGCATGATATCAAGGAAATAAATATGTTTGCTCGCATAAATTAATTACTAACCGCTATTTTCTTCTCCCATCAATCATCATTGGCAACAACAGTGTTCTTCTCATTATTCTATCTAACACCTGTCTCGTGTGACAACCTATCCCATAGCTGCCATTCTTTTTGAAGGGCATCATATTTGTTTTTAAAATGCCCCTCTCATACATTCTACCTGTCTTTGCAGTGGAGGCTTCCGACATCTCTTTCCACCCATTCTTGTTGAAGCTAGTGCTTTTGCGTGTTCCCTTCTCAACTTGTTCTATGCATATGTCAATAAAGACTTTTGTGCTTTTGATATCCCAATATACTTTTACCTTATCCTTACTCATTATGCTTTTACCTTAACCAAACAAAAATCTATATTTGACGATCATTTTCAGTCCATTCATTGCATTCTAAGCAAACAGAATTCTAAAGCAAACGAAGACATGCATTGCATTCTAACCAAATAGAAATCTATTACAAGGATTTCCAGTCATTACATTCTAACTAAACAAAAATCTATGCTTGATGATCATTCTCAGTCCAGTCATTGCATTCTAACTAAATAGAATTCTAAAGCAAACCAAGACATGCATTGCATTCTAACCAAATAGAAATCTATTACAAGGATTTCCAGTCATTGCATTCTAACCAAACAGACACATACGTGATGTACCAAACAGACACATACAAGGATTTCTAGTCATTGCATTAGCACAAAATACAAAAAATTTTCTGTTGTTCATTTATAATACAAAAATTTTAAATCTATGGGTCACTTTAAGACACATACGTGATGTACCAACTCATATGAGCCTGAACACTACGAAGAGCTTGCTGTTGCTCATTTACTACTACTTCTTGCTCTTTCGCCATCACAGTACATACAAAAATTTTGTAGAGGAGGTGAGGAACCAAGTCTTGTCGCTATAGCCATATCATCACGAATGAGATATGGGTGATGCAATTCAATGGCGTACAAAGGTTACTCAAAAAGGCGGCACACCCAAACAAAGAAAACACAGTAAAGTTGAAGATTGATATGGTGGTCAAATATTTTTTTTTGTGAAGAACCTTTCTCTCTCAAGAACCCTTTTTAGGCTGGTATGCAATGATAATGTCTAAATAAAAAAATGCCAACAGAACAGGAAAATCTGAATAAAAAAACAGAACTTGTTGAACGGATCTACTCACCAGACAGGTTTTTCAACTGCGAAGAGGAGAGAGAGTTTTGAGTTGTTGAACGCTGAGAGACTCACCGCCATCGACCGCCACCATTCAACTTTCTCCGATCGCCAACAAAGCACCACTAGGCACCAACTCCTCAAATCAAACCAAATTTTTAGCAGAGAAATGATGACTATACCCACCACGACACACCGCCACCATCCACCACCAACCACCCATGGTTTCAAAATAGGGCAAATCGGTGACCCAAAATACCGAAGATAGGGAGACATGATGGGAATCAAAGCTTCAACGGGATTTGGAAGAAAAGGAGACAGGAATCAAAGCTTCGACAGGATCTGGAAGAGAAGGAGACGGACGAATTTCGACGGGAATGCAGATGGGAATCAAAGCTGAAAGGGAACGAAGAAAATGGCAAGACTAGAATCAAGGAAGGAGAAAGGAAAGACGAGAATCTCAGAGGAGGAATATCAAAGAAGAAAAAACCAAAGAGAAGGGAAAGAGAAAAGAAAGAGAGGGAGAAATGTCAGAGGCAATAATGAACACGCAACGATCACAATTTGATGCGAATGAGGAAAAAACTAGATTTTGGTGAAACCTTGGTTCTCCCTCTCAAAACCTTGGTTTGAGCTTAAACGAGATTATGGGGAAAACTTCGGTGTTTGGGTGTTTTTTAAGGAAACCTTAGTTTGGGCTTAGAATAACTTTTTTTTTTCAGGGGATCCAAACACCCTCTTAATACTATAAAAACCACTTCTTGGTTTGGGCCTAAGGGTAGCCCGAAGGAGTGTTTTGGACTTCCAGGTCGGGTTTGTATTTGCCTTACAACTAATTTTCCAGTGAATAACCCTAAGCTGGATCTATAAATTGCCGGGAACAAGCCGCACTCTTCGCAATCGCTCGAAACGAAAGGCTCCTCCCACGACCCGCGGTGATGCGCTTTTACTTTTACGTATTTCCTTACTATTTGGTGAGTTTATTTTCCCTACCTCTTGGGGATTGATTCAAAATTGAGTCTAGTAATCGTCCCAGAGGCGGATCTGATGAGATCTCGTCGCTGATGGCGCATGGATCCACTAAGAAGCTCTGAGCTCAATATTTTCCTCGGAATCAATCAACCGTATTTTAGTTTTGTAGATTAACTTGGTTTTGATTGTGTGGGAAAAGCGAAGTGACGATAGCAATTCATTAGTCTGTCAATCCACTGATATTAGTGTGATGTTACAATGAATCCCGACAGGTTCTGATCGCTACTTTTGTTCCCTCTTGGATTTTCTTGTTTTCATCGTTTGTTTTTCCTATCAGGTCTAGATGAGACTTAGAATTCAGTTATTGAGGATTAAACTCTGACATGTCTTGGTTTATTTTTTGTTGGTAAAATGGAAGAAGTTACGGGCGCGTGATGAATCTGAACTTAAACAAATGGGTAATTTGCGTCTGATTAACCATTGATGTTATTTCACCTTGGAGACCTGATGCTCGTAACTTACTAGTCATCAGTGTTTAGTTTCGCTGATTTCATCTGATATTGATAATTTTTTGGTTTATTTAATATTCGTATGTTTGAATTTCCGTTGGTGAGTGTTCTTGTGGCTCTTTTCTGCTAAGATGTGTCCTTTTGAATCGACTAATATGGGATTTTCTAACCTCTGCGTAATTTTTTCAAAAAATAACTTCTTTGTTTTATGAAGCTATAGTGATTTACGTGCTTGTATGATATGTTTATTTGGGGTTTTAGATTAATTGGTTGATTGATGATTAATGCCACATGAATCTTGATAAACTCATACATCAAGAGGGATAGATTTGTTTTACACCAAGGTTTGCAGGATGTTTTAATCTTGATGACAGACCTTTTTGTTTCTACACTAGTGCTGATGGGTATGGTGGATTTTGCTGCCTCTTTGAGTAGCCACATGAATTTGATTTTGAGATTTCATTTGTGGTTTAGTTAGGAGGCACACATGAACCGGGTCAGAACAATCCGTTTTGGATGTTTGGACCCTTTAGAGGCCTTTTGAAGGGACTCTGTTTTTCTGTCCTCAGTTGTCCCTCAAGCAGCCTTTAACATTCTATTTAGAATCCATCTACATTCTAAAATTTGTTGCATCCCCTCCCAAGAAAATAAAGCACACGGAAAAGATTATAAATAAATTTAAAAAATAGGATAAGTTCTATGTCCAATGTAAAGTTGCATTCTTTGGTATGATTTAGCATCTGAATGCATGAAATAGAATCTTGTTTGCCATGTAGGAATGAATTTTGTAATTCTCTCTGCTGCCGTGCCATCGCCTTCGAATAACCAGAATGTGAAACATGATACCCTTCTGGTTCAGACAGAGGCGCATATTAACCCGAATCAGTTTGAGGGTAGGGAACGCAGCTTCTCTTGTTCCATACCTAGATAGCTTCGAAAATTGTCCAATTATTTAGTTTTATTATTAATATTAATTATGTGGATGTCCTTCTGACCAACTTGTTCTCCTAGTCAATTTGATATCTATTACCATACATTACTGTAGCGTTGCTATTTATTTATTCTAGCAATACTGTTCATTCACCGTAGCGTATGTGGTTCACTTTAGCTTACATAGAAGTTACTGTTTATACATGATTTTGTGCCTATAAATAGAGACTTTGGGTTAAGAATTAAATACACACTAGTAAATGAGAAGTGCTCTCTATTTCTCTCTTAAAATTCTCTTATTTATCTTTTGTTCTCTCTTATCTGTGATATTTTTATTAAAAAAAAATAAAGAGTACTTTTCATTCACTTAGTGTGTATTTAATACTTAGCATAAGGTCTCTATTTTTAGGTGCAAAAACACGTATGAACAATAACTTTCGTTTATGCTACAGTAAACTGCATATGTTATAGTAAATGATCAATAACTGCTACATTAAATGAATAGTAATGTTGCAGTATCTCTACTCATAGAGATTAAGTTGACTGGAAGAATAAGTTGGCCTGGATATAAGTTAATAGATATTCATATAATTAATATTCATAACATATTAAGTAGAGGTAGTAATATGGTCTGGTTCGGTAGGTTTAGGTTAATCTGCCACGGGTTGGGATCATATAGGTCCGGGTCCAAAAAGATCGCATAAATAATCGCTCGGTTGGTGGGTTGAGCAGGTTAACCCATATTTCTTTTTTCATTTATTTTAAACAATATACAATAAGATTGTTTTTTTTATATATACAATAAGATTATTTTTTCTACACATCCAAACATAATAAAATTAAAAATACATTGCAAATTAAAGAGAGTTGAGACTGATTTCTGAGACCAAGAGTGTGAGCCGTGAGAGAGACAGGGAGTGAGAGAGAGAAAGATAGGGAGTGAGAAACTGTTTCAAACAAAAATAAAAGAGAGTTGATCAGGTTGAGAAGTGGGAGTATTGGACTAGACTTTGGAGTGACGATCTTGGACTGTTGGGGGTTGGACTTTGGCTAATGGCTCTTCCCTCTTGATTTTTTTTTAAAAAAAAATAAATATGGGCTAACCTGTCAACTCGGTGGTCCAACACATCACGGGTTGGGATCATATGGGTTCGGGCTCAAAAATACCATATTAATATAGCCCCAGCTTTGTAAAACTCAAATTGCCTATTTTATTAGGTTGGGCGAGCTCAGCCCACGGCCCCAATCCATATTACCACCTCTAATGCTAAGGTCAGTGATATATCACATACAGACAATTTATCATTTATCTTCAGATAAAATGGTTCCAACAGTTCTATATGAAGTTAATATTGTATGTATTGCCCAACTTAACCTGGATATTGCTTGGAGTCATCTTTTAAATAGTTGGAGCCATCTTCTAAATAGTTATTATCTCTTGTAGATATATCTTTGGACAATAATGTTGTAGTTATAGAAGAGATAACATAATATATGTGAAAATAATGAGATTTCAATAAATCATGTTTTGAGTAGAATTTGATGGGATTGAAATGAAGTCAACATTGACGACATCTTTTGCTTATAATATAGCATATGATGTAATGAGGATCATGAGTCAAAATCCATTAGAGATATCTCTAGAAAAGAATATTGTAGTTACAGAAGAGACAACTTAATATATGTGAAAATAATGAGATCTCAGTAAATCATGTTTTGAGTGGAATTCGATGGGATCGAAAGTCAAAGTTGATGATATCTTTACTTATCATATAGCATATGATGTAATGAGGATCATGAGTCAAAATTCATTAGCAGGTGCCGACAAAGAAAAGATTGTATTATCAAGGAAAAAAAATATTTATCATTTTTTAGTATAGTGTAGGTTATTGCGCTATCAATGAGGCATAAATCTTCAGGATTAATGCCAATAATATTCATTTTTCATTAAAAAGAGACATAAAAACATAATTAAGAAAAATATATTTGCTAGAAGTAACTTTAAATGCACTAAAATATAGCAGTTCAAATAGATAAAGATAATTTTTGCTAAGAAATCCGAAACATATAAATGAATAATATTCATGTCTCTATATTCAAAATTTTCATTCTTATCAACATAATTTACTTCAACCTTTGATCTTTTATCATTATTTTTAAGTGATTCCTTGCATAGTTAACCATGTGTCTTGGTGTACGACAGTTACAAGATCAATGACTCTTACCACCACAACGATAATATAGATTTTTAGCATGTTTATGATTTCTACTAATTTCCTTTTTGTGGTTCTCCTTAATCTTTCCCCACTTTTGGTAGGAATTTGAACCACCACGGTTTCAACCACAGCTATGGCTGCGCACAATGTTATAGCCACGTCCATGTCTATGTTCCCTGCTAGGGGTGGAAACAGGTCAAGCCAGGCCAGGTTTTTGTTTTAACAGGCCTGGCCTGTGGCCTGTTGAAAAACCAATTTTTAGGCTTAGGCCTGGCTCGAAACCTGTTAAGGAGGCCTGAATTTTTAAAATTTTTTAAGTAAACTGACAGGCCTACAATCCACACTGCAAAACAAGCCAACAGGCCACAGGCCGAAAACAGGCCTCCTTAAACAGGCTAAAACTTACAGGCTCAGACGAAATTATCCTTTAACCCTTATTTAATTTTTTTTAAAAATACTTTTACAGGCTCAGGCATGCCTGACAGGCCTGTCAATAGGCCTTGGCCTGGCCTATTAAGCAAAACAGTCTTTTGTTTTGGCCTTGGCCTGTCCTTTTAGCTTGACAGGTCAGGCCTGAACAGACCAATCACAGGCCAGGCTACAGGCCCCTGACAGGCCGCTTGGTCTGTTTCCACCCCTATTCCTTGCCACAAATAGATTCATTTGATACTACATTCGCCTTGGGGAATGGAGTTAAGCTAGTTGGACGAGATTCAGGGTTTTTCAATAAAAGCTCATTGTTCTGTTTAGCGAAGGGAGGCAAGAAATTAATTTAACATATTTCTTAAAACATTTTTCATGATATTGCTACTGTATGAGTAAATTGGATACATGAAATGTGAAGAATGCTTTTTCTAACATATTTTCATCAGTAGTATTTTCTCCATATAATTTTAATTGAGAAGTAATGCTGAATATAATTGAGTTATACTTGCTTACATATTTAAAATCTTGCAAGCGTAAATGTATCCAGTCATAACTAGCTTTTGGGAGGATGACCATCCTCTGGATATCATACATTTCTTTTAAATTGTTCTAAAGAATAAATGGGTCTTTAACAGTCAAATATTCAATTTTTTGACCTCATGTAAATGGCGGCGAAGAAAAATCATGGATTTAGCCTTATCTTAGTTGGATGTTCAATTTCCTTCTTTAATTGTGTCTTCTAGACTGTGGGTATTCAGATGGATTTTAGCATCTAAAACAAATAGCTTTTTTCGATAATGTCGAGCCACAAATTCAAATTTTGCAAGTTGACACTTGAATTTGTTGCTCTTGACATTCCCCAAAAAAACTATTTATCTTGGTTGTTGAAGTCCATTTGAATGTCCATGGTTTGAAAGACATAATTAAAAAAAGGAATCAGGCATCCAACTAAAATAAGGCCAAATCCATGATTTTTTTCACCATCATTTGCATGAGGTCAAAAAATTGAATATTTGACTGTTAAAGACTCATTTGTTCTTTAGAACAATTTAAAAGAAATCTATAATCTCCAGAAGATGATCATCCTCCTAAAAGCTCGTTATGACTAGATACATTTGCGCTTGCAAGATTTTAAATTTGTAGGTAAGTATAACTTAGTTATGTTCAAGATTACTTTTCTACTACAATTATGTGAAGAAAATGTTAACGATGAAGATATGTTAGAAAAAACATTCTCCACGTTTCATGTATCTAATTTGCTCATGCAGCAGTAATATCGTGAAAAAGGTTTCAAGAAAAATACTGAATTAATTTCTTTCCTCCTTGTCTCTGAATAGAACAATGAGTTTTTATTGAAAAACCCTGAATCTCGTCCAACTGGCTCGACTCCAAGCGAATGTAGTATCAAATGAATTTATTTATGGCTGGGGACGTGAATGTGGACATGGCTACAGCAGTGGGCGTGAGCAAGGTTGAAATCGTGGTGGTTCAAATTTCTACCAAAAATAGGGAAGATTGATGAGAACCACAAAAAGGAAACTAGTTGGAATAATAAACATATTGAAAATTCATGTTATCGTTGTGGTGGCAAAGGTCATTAGTCTCGTAATTATTGTACGCCAAGACACATCGTTAACTTTACAAAAAATCACTTAAAAATATTGGTTAAAGATCAAATGTTGAAGTAAATCATCTTAATAAAGCTGAGAATTCTAAGGATAGAGACATGGATATTACCCATTTGTATGTTACTGATTTCTTAACATAAATTATCTATCTATTTGAACTATTTTAGTGTATTTAAAGTTGTTGCTAACAAATGTATTTCTTTTAATTATGTTTGTCTCTTTTTAAAAAAGAATGAATTTTTTTGGCATCAATCCTGAAGATTTATGTCTCACTGATAGCGCAACAACCCACACCATACTAAAAAATGATAAATATTTTTCTTTCTTGATAAAGCAAGAAGCCAACGTTTAGACTATATCTAGTAGTATAAATTTGATTGAAGATTTTGAGAGAACTAATATTTTGTTATCTGAAAGAACAAAATTATGTATTAATAATACATTTTATTCTACCAAGTCTAAAAAAAACTGAGTTTTAAAGATATTTCACAGAAATGAATATCATATAGAAACAACTAAAGATAAACAGGAATATCTTGCTATCACAAATATAATTTCTGGTAGAAAATGTATATTAGAAAATTTTCCTGTTTTTTCTTCTAATTTGTATTATACATTTATAAACACAATTGAAACATGTTATTGAGAACTAGAAATTCATTAATGCATACTAGAAATCTGTCAATGTAAATAAGAAGTTTATTAATAAATTTAATGTTTGGCATGACCCGTTGGGCCATCTTAGGTCAATCATGATGCGACATATAATTAAAAATTCATGTGAACATACCCTCAGGGTAAACAAATACTACAATATCATAATTTATCATATGCTGTATACTCCAAGGGCAAGTTAATTATTTGCCCATCACCAAGTAAAGTAGAAAGTGAGTCTCTCACATTTCTAGAATGGATACATGGAGATATTTGTGGGCCAATACACCTATCATGTGGATCATTTTAGGTGTTATATGTTTTAATTGATGCATCAACTAAATGGTCGCATGTTTATTATCTTCTCGCAACCTGGTATTTGTGAAATTATTTGCTCAATTGATTAGATTAAAAACACATTACCTTAATTATCCTATTAAGAAAATACATTTTGATAATGCTGGTGAATTTACTTCACAAGTTTTTAATGAGTATTGTATGTCCCTTGGAATTGATGTTGAAAATCATATAGCTCATGTTTATATATAAAATGAACTTGCAAAATTATTGGTTAAAAGGATGCAACTAATTATAAGACTTTTGCTTATGAGATTTAATCTCCCAATTTTTGTTTGGGGCAAATTTTCTCCTTACAGCTGGTTTTTGGCCAAGAACCTAATGTTTTTCATATAAGGATTTTTGGATATGAAGTATATGTGATAGTAGCATCAACACAACGCATCAAAAAGGGTCATTAAAGAAGGATGAAAATATATATTGGGTATGCATCTCCTTCAATCATAAAATACTTATAACCATCTACAGGAGATTTATTTACGGCACAATTTATCGATTGTTATTTTGATGAATCACTTTTCCCAACAATAGGGGGAGAAACCAAGCATTTGGGTAAAGATATTAGCTGAAATGAATTATCATTGGCTTATTTTGATCCTTGTACAAAACAGTGTGAATTGGAAGTTCAAAAGATAGTTGATTTACGAAATTTAGCTAATCAAATGCCAAAAACACTTACTGACCTGAAAAAAGTGACAAAGTCACATGTCTCAGCTGCTAATACTCCTATTAGAATTAATGTCCCTGAAGGACAACCTATTAGGAATGAACTTAAGGCACGTCTGAAGTATGGTAGGCTTATCGATTTTAAAGATAAAAATCCTCGAAAAAGAAAAGGAGCAAAAAATATAGATGGTCAAGTCGAGGATAATCAAGAAAAGTTAGTAGCTCTAGAAGAGCAGAGACTAAGGTACTTGACATATGTGAAAATAATGAGATCTTAATCAATTATGTTATGAATGTAATCTGGTAGGATCAAATGAAGTCAATGTTGACATCTTTACTTACCATATAACATATGATGTAATGAATGATAATGAGAATCATGGGCCAAAATCCATTAACAAGTACCAATAAAGAAAAGATTAGCCTCTATGGAAAGATGTTATTAATGCAGAAGTAAAATCATTGGTAAAACAAAAAGTATTTGGACCTATAGTCCTTACACTTGAAAATGTAAAGTCAGTTGGATGTAAATGGGTCTTTGTCTGAAAGAGAAATGAAATGGGTGAAATAGTAAGATATAAGGCACGTTTTATAGCCCAAGGCTTTATACAAAGACCTGACATTGATTTTGAAGAACCGTATTCACCAATAATGGATGCAACTACTTTTCATTATTTGATTAACCTAGCAATGAAGGACTTGATTTACGTCTAATGGATGTTGTGATTGCTTATTTGTATGACTCAGATGACAGTGATATTTATATGAAAGTCTTTGAAGGACTTAAGGTGCCAAAAGTATCCAATTCAAGTTTTCAAGAACACTCAATTAAGTTAAATAAGTCCCTGTATGGCTTGAAGCAATCAGGGCGCATATGGTTTAATCATCTTAATGAATATCTGTTGAAAGAATTATACAAAAATAATTTGATATGCCCATATATCTTTATGAAAAGCTCTAGAAATGAATTTTCTATAATTGTTGTTTATGTTGATAATATCAACATTATTGGAATTCCTGAAGAGTTTCAAAAGACAATGAATTGTTTAAAAAAAGAATTTGAAATGAAGGATTTGAGAAGAACAAAATTTTGTCTTGAATTACAGATCGAGTACCTCAAGAATGTGATCTTTGCATATCAAGAAGCTTATACAAGGAAGGTCCTAGAACAATTTTACATAGATAAATCTCATCCATTATGTATCCCAATGATTATAAGATCTTTGCAGGTAATTAAAGATCTATTATGACCTCGAGTAATTAGTGAAGAAGGTGGTGAAGAATTACTGAGTTCAGAAGTACCATACTTTAGTGTTATTGGAGCACTAATGTATCTCGCCAATCACCCACGCCCTGCTATATCATTTGTTAATTTATTAATAAAATATAGTTCTTCACCAACACGAAGGTATTGGAATGGAATAAAACATATTCTTCGTTACCTCAGAGGTACTATGAACATGGGGTTATACTACTCAAATGTATCTAAGAATGAACTGGTTGGTTATGCAGATGCTGGATTTTTTCCTGATCCACACTATGATAAATCACAAACAGGCTATCTGTTTACATATGGAGGTGTATCTATTTCATGACGATCCATGAAACAGACTATATCAGCCATGTCATCTAACCATGCAGAAATTCTAGCAATACATAAAGCAAGTCGAAAATATATATGATTGATGTCAGTGATACATCACATACGAACAACTTGTCATTTATCTTCAGGTAAAATGGTCCCAACAATTTTATATGAAAACAATACTGCATGTATTGCCCAACTTAAAGAAGGTTATATCAAGGATATTAGAATGAAGTATATTTCACTAAAATTCTTCTTTACTCGTGACCTTTAAAAGGATAATGAAATATATATCCAGCAAATCCGTTTAAGTGAAAATCTAGCAGATTTATTTATCAAGTCGCTTTCAAGTACAATCTTTGAAAAGCTTATTAATGACATTGGTCTTCAGGGACTTGAAGATCTCAACTGATGTTGCTAAGAGGGGGAGTCAATACACGCTGTAATATTTTTTTCCTTATCTAGGTTTTATCCCATTGAGTTTTCCTAAATAGTTTTTTTAATGAAGCGGCACTGGACAGTGTATTAACGAATGATGTACTCTTTTCTTTGGTTAGGTTTTTATCCCAATGAGTTTTTTCCTAGTCAAAGTTTTTAATGAAGCACATTCATAATTGACATTTAAGGGGGAGTGTTATGAATATTAATTATGTGGATGTCCATCGAGTCATATCCAGACCAACTTGCTCTTTGAGTCAACTTGATCTCTATGATCAGACATTATTGTACTAGTTATTGTTCATCCACTATAGCATACGCAGTTCACTGTAGCATACGCGGAAGTTAATGTTTATACGTGTTTTTGTATATATAAATAGAGACTTTGGGCCAAATATTAAATACACACAAGTGAATAAGAAGTGTTCTTTATTTTTCTCTCTTAAATTTCTCTCTTCTTTATCTCTTGTTCTCTCTTGTCACCGATATTTTTATAATAAGTCTAACCAATTGTTATTATTCAACAATATATTTAGGCAGCGAGTTTCATAAGATTTATTTATTTTTTATTGGCATTACAAAATAAGTAACTATGGTTGGTCAATTAACAAGTTTAATGAAACAATTTTAGAAATGGCATTGATCGTTGCCTTGTAACTGTCAAGGCATCAAGGAAAGAGGCCATTACTAAAAAATGACTATGAAGATCTAAGGAAATCCAGAGGGTTAGTAAACATCTTTTACCTGAAAAAACTTTGAATGTAGTGTTTGATTTTATATATAAAACCTAAAGGATATTCGTAACCTACAACTTAAATTGGACTTACAATCAAGGTTATTAAATTCGGATCGGTTACTGAATCGCTTTGGGTGGTGGGTTAAGGGTCAGTAGGTTAGACTGGGGTCAAACTGGAGATAACTCGGGGCTAAACTGGTGAGGAAGTGAACTTGAATGATAATATTTTTTAGAATAGTTTTGGAATTTGATAATTTTTTAAGATCAAATGATAATATTTTTGAGTGATTTTTTTTACATTAGAAAATAGACATCTTAAATTTTCCACAGAATCTTAATTTGTAATTTCTTGAAATATGTAGAATTAGATATAAATTTTTAAAATCAGAAAAATCTTAATAAATATTAAATTGGTTGAACTGGTTGGACCGAACTGATTAAATGACCGATTCGACAGTTTCTGCGGCCAAACTGGCCAGTCCGATCTGATTTTAATAACATGACTTGCAACCTATGTTCTAGTAAGTGAAAGGAGTATTGTTGGATTTGGCCTGACCAAAGCCTGGCTTGCTACCATCAATTTTCCCTTGGCCAAAGCTTATTATCTTCCAAGGAGTTTGCTTGCCTTTGGTTAAATAAGTTGTTTAAATTATTACTATAATTCAATCTTAAATGTTGGAATTACAACAAGTTAACTGCAAACATCAAGAGAGCATTGACATGAAAAATCTGCCCAGGAGGCGCATGAAAACAGAGCTAAACATGGGAATAACTCCCAAACAAAAAGGAAATGGTAGCAAGTATATATTACTTCAATGACTTGTCATGTTAAAATTTTGCTGATTGCAAGGGGTGCTTTGCAAGAATTGAGGCCAACACCCCAATTAAAAAAATACTACCTCCGTTCCTAAATATAGGACAAAGTTTTACAGTATATTTAGGACTGGAGGGAGTAGCTTACATTGACATCCTTATTGGCTGTGTCTTCAAGCACCTTGGTCAGAATTATTGCTTGTACAATTACTGAAGCAGACAACCCATGCAATTGTTGGATTTATTTTCAATCTGGCACCCTCCTGCCTTCACTAAAGAAAAATCACACCTCAGATCTACGTTTAAGTGATCATTAACTGATGTTAGCACTGGAAATCCGTTTGGTGTGAAGCAATATTTCGCTCAAAAAAAGGTGGAGCACTTTTAGCATATCACAAATTCCCAACTTCATCAAGTAAGTCTTCTGGGTATACTGCAGCATTAGTGAACCTTAAAGCCCTCTGGAGCTTGCGATGGTCTAATACTTCAACTTCAACAGTGAAGAGAGAACTAACTGGTCGATGGTCTGAAAGCTTTATTTCTGCACGCTGGTATGAAAGTTGCCGTATTCCTCTACCTCGCCACAATATACGATCACACCTGCATTATGCTAATCTAGAATTAATATTCCTAACCCTTATCCATTGGTATATGGACTTTTCTATAGTTATAAAAATAAGTGCATATTATAATTTTAAAGTTGGGTTGCTCATACCAAGCTGGGGATCTCTTCTTCCCTTTTGGGTTCTCACCAAAATATTTATCAGAATTTGTCTCATATTTATAAGTGGGCGAGAAGTTTATCAATCCCTCTTGCCATCCGTCGAATACATGCCCCCTTTGCAGTTCTCTGCTTAGCTGCAGATAGACCAAGCAATCAGAAAATTTTCTATGATAACTTCTAACCCTTCAGAAATTAGGATATAAATTAGAAGGCAAAATTGGAAAAAAAAATATTACATTGAAAATTTTATTAGTGAGAATGACTTGATAAATTTTTATACATAGAAAGTATCAGTAATATGTAAATTTAAATTTTGTACACATAGGGTGCTGGTATCATGATGTAGACCATTCTCACCAATGAAATTTTCAATGGGAGAATCTCTAAAGAATAGCCTAATTTTTTTGGGACATAAAACAGTTATAGAAATGAAAATATCAATGAAATTTGGTTTGTGCATTTCAAGCTAGTTCTGGCCTGGTATTGTTCTATCCTGGCCCAACCAGGCATCAGTTTTGCTCTCGGCCATAATGGGCCACTGACAAGAAAAACCAGCCTGGCCCTATTCCTTAACGGTCTAGCGAAATTTTCGGGAAATGACCAACGGGGGTTGGCCTGAGCGGAAGGGACTAATCCCTCATAACGTAATGAACTAATGTTCGAATCCCTATTGGGAGAGGTGTCTACATTAGTGTCCGACAGAATATGATTGCCTCCAATAGGAGGATATTTATGCCTAACAAAAAAAGTTTTCAGAAAATGTCCTGAATTAGTGGTTAGTTATCTAATATGTCCCCAAGATATTGGTAATTTGGTTATTTGCAGAACTCATCTTAAAGCTTTTGAACCTAGGGACTCGATTTTTGAAGACGCTGATTTGGAGAGAATTTTATATTATGCAGAGTCGGGGTTTCATGAGTCTCACCTGATCATTAGTCATCAGTTCATCCCATTTCTTTAGGGCCACCAGTTTTCTTACCTCCTCATCCCACATATTGATTCGATAATTTAAATCTCCGAACCAGAAAATTTGACTGTTAGAAGGAGAACAGGAATTCAAATGAGCGAAACCAACCATTATTTCTATGCCGTGGTACATTTCTGAATCTAAACCAGATCGAGCCACATGAATTATGGACCAATAAGATGACGCACTTTGCATGAATTCATAACATGAAGGAAAATCATCTAAAAACAATATGTTTACTCGTGAGATGGGATTGTTTGCGGTTGATCTGTATCTAAGACAGATGAGAAGCGGGTACGTCTTAGAATTTCATGTACATCAGAGTTTCGCCTGTATTCAGCCCCATCCTTCTGCCCAGAAGTCAGGTGGGAGCAAACAAAGCACAGTCGTGACTGGTAGAGAGACAAACTAACTGAAACAGAGCCCTGCACCATTCATAATTTTATTTCTTATCACAATAACTAAGTTCTGAACCAGCAAGTTCAAAGGCACTAAATTTCATTGGTGGTTTCACTGAATACATAAAACAGATTTTCATACACAGTCTTGAAATGCATTTAGTACTCCCTCCGGTATAAAGATATATTTGAGGAGTTAATATTTTGTTAATATTTTTCTAATTTATCCTTATTGATGCTCCTTCAATAATAATCAAGAAGGACAGAGAATAAGGGAATTAAGGATGATGACCAGTATGTTTTAGAAAATACATGTCATGTTAACTATTTTAACTTACTTTCTTAATCTAATTTGGTAAATATGTTTTATATTAAAGACCGGAGGGAGTACTTGTTTTACCCAAGACATACCATAACTTAGTCTAGATTTCTTGAAGTGAAATCTTGAAGTGACTTCAAGTTAGTAAAGAGGCAGACACCAGAGCCGCACACATTAGAAGTGATGCATGCTTTTCTTGTCTCTCTGTCTCCATTTCACCTGAAACTACATCAGGGAATTCAAAATTAGTCATACTCTAGTGAGAGTTTGAGTGATGCATACCTTGTTTCCCATGTAGCCCATAAAACCAACTCCAACAGGAAAAACTTTCAAATTATTAATGTGCTTTCTCAAACAACTCCGTACCCAAACTGATACACAAATCCCTACCATCTGCTTGCTGACAATCCTAACGTACTTAAGACATGAAGATTTCATGGTGTCTACCCCATTATCCTCTTGTTTCCTTGGCAATTCATTAAGAGTGTCATTTTCCTCATGGGAAAAAGTGTCAGTCACATTAGATAGGGAATCAACTACTTCAGGAAAGAGTTGCTGCTCATTCCACATCGAATAAAGTTTTCCAGAACTGTGGTGTGAACGCTTCATTCCATTGTCATACACTAAAGCTTTCTCTGCCTCGTTAAATCCAATTCTTGCTGAGCTGTTTAGAGCTTTTGGAAGTTTTGAATCCAAATTAACAACTAGTTGCGAGACTGCATCTAATGGAGGTTCAGGCCAATCAAATTTAGCCAGATGATCAATGCCATATATTCTCTGTAACTGAAAATTCTGGTCTATGTCAAATACTTTTCCCAGTTCTTGCTGTTCCATCTCAGAACTGTCAACAGCTCCTGCATATGTATTCATCATGTCTAATGCATGATCATGTATATTCTCAGCTAAAAAATTAGAAGCAACGCAAGATTTTTGTACTGGGGACGGAGGAGCACTGAAGCATTTGCATTTGTGTTCTGGTTCTGAATATTTGTTTAAAGTTCTTCTAATAAGTGCCTCCCATTTTGAGATAGGTGTGTTATCCTCAGCTCCCAGAACATTTCCTGCATTCAACGGGACAACTTCCTGGAAACTGTCAAAAGACAAACATTCTCAGAAGACGAATTTCACAACCACATTAGAGATGTAGAATCCTAACATTGTAGCAACTGCAACTAAGGCTGTCTACAAACAACTTAACCTATCAAGCTCAATATACAGAAGGTTAGATGCAAGTGGAACTTAAACCCATATAACTCTGTTCTGAAATGTAATTCTGATGTGACTTAATCTCTCAATCAAAAGCCATTGGGCTAAAAGAATGTCGGGTGCCCACTTTCTTCCTGACGTGGATAGACACATTTCATGGATTGATTAGCTAGCAAAGCAAAGTAATACAAAACTATACAAGATGGTGAGAGAAAAGCTCTACATAAACTCTCAATACAGATGACAATTAACCTATGTGCTATTTCAAAATTTTGCAACACACAATTATCAATATCATTGATGTACAAAGCAGTGCAGATGAAAAGTTAAGAACTGTTTGACAAAGCGGTGAGGGGCCATAAAGGCGCGGTGATGGGCTATAAAGCACAGTGAGGTTATTTTACCCTATCTGGATTCACGTTTATCCAACTGGGTTTTTAACTTAAAAGTAGCTTCTTCAAAGAAGCAAAAAATAGCTGCTTTTCACGGTGGGTGCATCATAGTGGGATTAAAAAATGTCCATAGGTCCCACATGATGCCTCCTCCTCTCCCCTCTCTCCCCATCATGTCCCCACCCACCCCATTGTCTTATGCTTTTTTTTTTAATGGTTCCTTTGTCTTATTTTAACTAAGAGTCCGGCCTGTAAAATGACAAGAGCAAGAGTTATATAATATTTTTTTCCAAAACATATATTTTAAAACTTTAGGTTGCTAAAACATATTTGCTGGAAAACAATGTTGGTAAAAAAAATTAATTCTAATTTTAGCAATATAATATTATTAAGTTAAAAAAAACTTAAGATTCTTGTTATTTCGTAATTTATATAAATTTTACCTATTAAACAATATCTAATTAAGTGTTCTTTAGTATTTACAAATTTTTCTCAATAATATATCAATTATCAAATTATATACATATAATAAAAACTCATGTCCTTTGCAATAATTTTTCATCTAAACTTGCTTTTCAGATAATTATCTAAACAAGTTTCAGTTTGAAAAAAAGCCACTTTTGCCATCGCCAATCCAAACACAAATCATATTTACAATCTGACTGTTTTCGTATCTTAAGTTTGCAAAAGTCAAACTGAAAAAAATCACTTTTGCCACCGCTAATCCAAACGGACCCTAAGTTGTTGGCCTTTTCAGGGAAAACATTTAATATTTGTTTTCATTTAATTTTGGCAAAAAAAAAAAAAAACATTGACAAAGTGGAGATAATGAAGGATGAAGCAACTTGTGAAACTAGTTACCCGATAATGTAAATATCTGCTGGTTCTTTGGTACAGAGCCAGCCATCAATCTCAAGATCCTCCTCTGGAAGTCTTCCGGCAACATTCCAAGTGCCAATTGCTAACCTGAAAGATATGATGTTTTTCATTGGTTTTAGCATTAAACTAGTGCCTCTGGTTTGACATGATAATATAACCAGAAAACTGGCACACCTCACTTCCTTTTTGTTAATGTACTGAACTCGCAAAGTCTCTGATTTTCCTCTTCTGTGTCTCCTCTTACTGCCTTTAGAAGATGTATCTGAAATCAGAACCAACTTAGACTATAAAATTCAGAACTCATCACGTGTCATAAACGTAAAAAGATTCAATCTCTTGAAGTTCTCTAAATTAATTACACTGGTTACTTTAGCCATACAGATTCATACGCATAGCTTGTATTTTCCTATATTGGAAAAAAAAAATCCTTTATCCTTCCATTATACTACCTGTGAACTCCTTTTTCCCTTTAATTTTATGGCTAACGGAAACATCAAATTCCTATGCATAAGTTGACCAATTTTGACTCTCAGTAAAGGTACAGTTTCTTAATGCCTATAAAAAGATACAAAGCTTTATAAACTAAAGGCCTGTTTGGGTTCACGTTCAAAAAGCTCGTTTAAGTAAATTGAAACAAAACTTTTTTCATATACTTACCTCGTACATCATAAATCACATTGGAAAAGTAACCTCTACCATTAATTCAAACAAGTACTAAGTTATGCAAGCTGCAATGAGCTGCTATCTTTAGATGCTTGAAACATATTCTACCATTATAATTATTATAATATATAATGTAAATAATATTGTAACTGAGACTCCAGAGTAAGCACTCCAAGGAGATAAGAGCAAGGACCCCCAGGCACACAGTTTTATTGAAATTAGTAAAAGTAACTAGATTATGGAAAAGGAATCAGATGTTGCCTGATATTTGATTTTGACTTTCACTTGTGAGTATGGATTGAATCTCTTGCATTCTGTGTGGAATGTCTTCTCGCACAGTCATTCTTGAGTCTTTAAGAAAGAAAGCTGGACAAAATTTCCAAAAAAAGAAGGGGAATATAAGAACATGATTAAGTTCCTTGGCCAAAAATGTAGACCAGAACTCACAGCTCACCATCATCTTCACTCTCTGCTTCAGCGTCCAATTCATCTTCACTAAAATCGTACACCTTAGGCTTTATATTTAACCATTTTTTCATCACAATGGAAGGCCAAAATGCCTGCAATGAAAATCAATTAGGAAGTTTCAAGCACCAAGGGGCTCATACCCACAAAGCCATGCAAAGGTAAGTCTCAAAGTATATTGAAGCATACCTCCAAGCGTTTTCCTCTCTTTGGTTTCATGGCCTAAGGTCAGAACCCACAAAACCCATGACATTAAAATAAGAGGTTTTCTTATCGGACTATATAACAGGACAAAAATGGAGTTATTTGAACGCTCAATAGAGAGATCATCCGTATCAAGACCAACAAGGTAGGACAGAGAATTTGTGTCCGTATTGGGAAAGCATTTAGGACTCTACTTGCCCATGAAAGCGGATGCTATTGGTCCTCATTCATAATTTTTGTAATAATAGTAAAACACAATGCATTTTTTTATTTTATTGAAATTTCGTGAACCATCCACACAAATGTCACTTTCACGAGAAAGCAGTGCCTATTTGAGTTAGCGTTCAAGAAACATGTTTACGCAAGTCAAAACAAAACTCTTCTCACATATTTACCTCGAATACTGTAAATTATGTTGGAAAAGTAGCTTCTACCGTTAGCTCAAACAAACACTTAATATAGCAATTTCAGAAAGATAAATCATCCCGACAGTTCCCAATATGTTCGTACTATATTAACAATCATTGCAAAATCAATCAAGCAACTAGGAAATAATAAAAATCAACACGAAGGTTATAATAATATCAGAAAATGAGCCTTATGATACATCAACAGACACCAAAACTGATTAGACTAGCAACGAAATTGCAAGAAAATTAGATAACCAAACCTTTTTTTTTTTTGGCCAACATAGATAACAAAACCTAGAAACTAGAATATTGCGTCCAATCAAATATTCTCAACATTATTCTCCGTCCAACCTTGTAGGTCCTGATACCGATATATTTACACAGGATCATTTCAAATCTAATGTGGATCCATATTATTTTCACAAGACTATCACGGACAGCTGTAAAGCCATTGGTGATGGGTTAATGACTAATCAGTTTTCTTTTCAGTGCAAATCCAGATTCATGTAATGCAATACCTTTATCCATGCCATTCGCGGAAATCGACAAACTCCAAAAAGGATGACGAACGAGGGACCACAGACGGTAAGTGGAGACGCCGCTAGCGCACTATATGTGAAGGTAAGATCGATGAATTTTCAACTGCGAAAGCATCCATCTCATTTAATTGACGTCAAAGAAAGAAGCAAAGCGATTCCGGATAGGTTTAACAGATTGAAATGAAGTATCGGAGTTCGAATCGAATACAAGTTACAGTAACTGCAAAGACAAAGCAAAATTAAAACCCGTGGAAGAGCTAAATTACTTGAGAATGGAGAGAGTCGCGCATGATGAATCTTGCCATTGTGAGCGTTAAAATCCATGAAGCCCTTTTTCCAGCTCAAGGATTTTTGTGATTTGGGAGATTCATGATCTCCGCCTAATAAATTGATCGAATATTCAATCAGTGACTAAAATCGTAGAATGTTCGAGAATTAATTATCCCATTGAGGGCTCAATAATCAATAGCTATCGATCGGAGGCATGATCAGCAACACATCATCATCATCATCATCCATAACCTAGGCCTTCGATTAGAAAGATCAATTGATATATGACCTAATTAAGCCTTCGATCTTGATAGCGAGAATAGGGATGAAAAAAACTCAAAAACACACAAAAAATCCCGAATTACTGAGATAGTAAATCCGAGGATTAAAACCTGAAGATGAGGCAGCCATAATAATCAACAATGACAGATCGAACGTGTGATGAATAATGCTTTTCGGCACTAACAAGTAACAAGGCACCATATATTCATTGGCGTTCGGTAGCCATCATTGAGTCAGAATTTCAATTCATATCTCTCTCTGTTTGACATGATATTGCTGTACGAACGCACACCGTCTTCTTCCTCTTGCTTTTGGTTTGTCCTTTCTGTGATTACAACCTGCTTGAAGCTGGTCACACGCCTGGCCTCCACCATGTAGTATATCCATGCACATCCATATCCATACGTACCAGAAACCTCTAAACTATAAAATCACTATATGCACGAAATCCGGTATCACTACGGATAGGGTGAGCAAAACCAAACCGAAACTGAAGAACGAATCGAATCGAATCAATTTCGGTTCGGTTTTTTTGGTTTTCGGTGTATGTTCGGTTTTCTTCGGTTTTTCGGTTCGGTTCGGTTTTTAAAAAAAAATTCGGTTTAAACCGAAAATATTAAAATAGTATACCACAACTAAAAAACCGAATGCAAGACAAAGAATGATATATCATTGGATATTCATCTTTTTGAATTTTTGTTATGCTTTCTTTGGATTAAGTAATATTGAATACAATTATTCTGTATCTCTCAAAAACCTTCCTATTTTTGGTTCCATTATTGGAATATTGGGTACTCCAAACTACATTGATCATATATATAATATGTTGTTTATACTTTATTTTATATCATTTTTCTTTAGATCTTGATGAGGTTATTCAATTTTATAATTTGTATTAATTTTTGCTTGTTGAAAATTCAGATATTTGAAGTAAAAAATGAAGGCTAAAAAAATTTCAGTTTTTTCTTACAAAACCGAAATCAAACCGAATAATTTCGATTATTTCAGTTCGATTATTTCGATTGTTCGGTTTCGGTTCGATTTTATAATTTCCTTTATTTCGGTAGTCCGGTTTTTTCGGTTTTTACCGAAAACCGATGCTCACCGCTGCCCACGGATCATTCTGGTAAAGACATGTACCAATTCCCAAGTCATACTCAGAAGTACTTTTTCCGGCTTGGAGCTCTATGCGTACATTTCAATTATTTAATTCTCTAACGTATTTTTAGTGATTTTTGCGCTTTTTACAATTTTTCCAGAAAAGAGGACTCTAATATTTTGAAATTTTAATTTATTTTCTTTAAAAATTTGTAAAAAAAAAATTACACTTCTACCTCAATACCATAAAATATCAATCAAAATATCTCCTATTTTATGTAGAAGAAGCTAATAATCAAAAGAAAGAAAAAGGGAAAAATATACTTGAATATCACTTGAACTTCAAAATTTTAAAAGTTATTTTCCAAAAGTCTGAATTGTCAATTGTTATACTCGTTTTGTCAATCTCATTACTTTTATTGTAAACAAAACCAATTTAAGATTTTGAAGTTTAAATGGTATTTGAGTGTTTTTTTTTTTATTTCAAAGAAAAACAATTATTAAGAAACTACAGTAAGCATTAAAATGATGGGAGCATTAGTGGTCCCATGTCCTAGTTTTAAGTGGATTTGATAATGCATTAAGTTATATCCATACTCGCCCATCTCATTCCAAAAGAATTGACAACTAACATTTTTATAATTTGATGAATTTGGGTGCCTAATAAAGAACCACACCCTCCCAGATTTTATAATATTTAAAGTCATATTAGGATTAGGAAGCCTTTCCATTCAAAGACGGTACTGTATTTGGTTAGCAGGAGATGATAAAGTCGTGAATAAGAAGTTTTTGTTTGACAAGTATTTACTATTTTTGTGTTCTTGATAGAATACGGTTATGTTGGAAGAGTTTGATCAACCATTTGTGACGCTTTTTTATAGCTAAGGATCTAGAGATGAGTTCCTCTAAGATTTTAGTTGATTAAATTTCCTATTTGTTAGGTTTTATTCTATAAATTTCTAATCATTTGGTATTAGGTTATTGAAAGAAGCAAGGTCATGTATATTGAAAAGGGGCAACAAGAGCATGTATTTCTATGTAAAGTGCTTCATCAACAATAAAATTTGTATAGTATGGTAATTGATGGCGGGATATGTGCCAACATTTCTAGTAGGTAACAACTTGCTAGTAGAGAAGTCGGATTTGTTAACATAGTTCATACAAATACAATGCATTAATTCCAACAGGATTTAGTGCTCGTTTGGAAGAGTTTATTTTTGGGTAATAAGTGCTTATAATTCGTGATTCACGGTATACGAGGTAAGTATGTGAGAGGAGTTTTTTCTCGGCTTGCGTAATAAGGACTTATTTCTCAAATTTAAGCTCTTCCAAACACACCTTTACCTACCATCAAGCATCTCTGATGGGCCTGTTAGCAAGGCCAAGTTTTGGGGCCGAACATAAACCAGGAAGGGTAGGGAAATGATGCCAAGCCCGATGCAGACTCAGATTGAGAACAACTAGGGGAGAGAGGGGCATAACGAGAACACACTCAACCACAATTCTCTGACAATTACAAAGTAGTGGGTGTGCTTGAAATAGAGCATAGGAGGATCATTGTGAGGGGAGAGGTCCTGGTCTCTCGAATACTGGGAGTGTTTCTAGTTTCATCTTTCTATTCTTACCTTTATTGCTTGTTTTACTGTTTTATTCATCATTGAGCTTGAGTGAGACACTTAGGGAGTGAAACATAAGAGCAATGATTGATTAGTGATTGTATTCTCTACATTTTCCCCACTTAATAGAGAATACTTGGCAATATTATCCTATTCTAGTCCTAAATTCTTGCAGGTCTATCACTTTAGTATCAGAATAGACCTTTTTAGGGTATGGTTGGAATGAGAATGGAAGGGAGACTCAAGCAAGTAGAGAGAGTGGTCAAGGAGATGCAGAGGAAACATGGAGGACTAATGACAAGCTAATCGGGGTAGAGAGCATGATGGCTCTATTCCTGGAGAAGATTGATCGAATGAGTAGACATCAAGGCAGGGACAACACACTTGAACCTCAGGATAGTGGTGGAAGAGGACACAGTTCGAGTGAGCTAAACCAGGATTAAGTGGTACAGCCATACATAATGCAACATCGGAAGCTTGAACTTTCGTTATTTGACGGCGACAATCCTGTAGGGTGGCTCTTTTGAGTGGAGTGCTACTTTTCCACTAGTAATGTGAGTGAGCTAGCCAAGTTGGGTACCACGACGGTAAGCTTGGAGGGAAAAGCTTTAACATGGTTTCATTGGCTTGAAGCTTGAACTGCTATTACGACCTGGAGCAAGTTCAAGAAGGAAGTCATTTATGATTTCATTGCCAGCAATTGAGGGATGAATACAATTAGCTAATAGCTCTCAAGCAAGAAGGGATGATGGGGGAGTTCAAAGAACAATTTGAGTTGATGTTGGTGCCGCTAGATGACATTCGAGACGAGATTTTCATGGGAGCTTTCATGAATGGCTTCAAGGAAGAGGTCTGGTGTGATGTTAAATTGATCCACCCCATGTCGATTAAGCAACTAATGGACTTTGCAGGACAAGTAGAATGGTGAAATCGAGTTAAGGAGAAACTAGAAGAGAAGAAGAGCTAACACCCATAGCCAATGGCATGGAATCGGTGGAATGATTTCAAGGTGTATGCTACCAAATTCAATGCTACCGAGACTCCAAAGCTCTCAGGGTCATTGGTGACATCAAAGACTGTGAGTGAAAAAAGGGGTTATGACCTGAAATTTCCTCTGGTGAAGCACACTAGCTCTATATCCACGTCAGCAAGTACCAATGGGAGCAGTAGGCCCAGAAAAAGACTATAAGAGGTTGAGATCAATAGAAGAAGAGAATTGGCCTATGTTTCAAATGTGAGGAGAAGTTCGAGCCTAACCATAAATGTAAAAATAAGCAATTCAAGATTATTGTGTTGGACGAAGAGGGGGGAGGCCCAAACTGAGAGGAGGATGGGGCCCAAAATGAAGAAGAAGTCACTAAAGAAAGGAACATGGCCTCTTTGGAGTTATCTATGACCACTGCCATCGATATCACTGGCAAGAAGACTTTCAAATTAAAAGGGGTAACTCAAGGTAGGGAAGTCATAGTCCTTATTGATTGTGGGGCTACCCACAATTTTGTGGCCATATCACTCATGCAGGCGCTCGACATCACCACCCAACAAGTGCTGAAATACTTTGTTACAATCGATGATAGGAGGATGACGATATCAGACCTTAAGGGTGTGTTTGGTTTGAGGGGAGGGGAGGGGTGGAAGGGAATGAGAGGGTAGATAAATTACCTTTTTGGGTTGAAGAAATTTAAATTTTAGGTAGAAATCCAAAATTTAAAAAGAATGAGAAGGTAAATTTTGGGCGGGAACCCAAAATTTAAAAAAATGAGATGGTAAATTTTTGGTTTCTTTTGTCTAAAATTGTAATTTCCCACCCTCCCCTCCCTTCCCTCCCCTACTCTCCCCTCAAACCAAACACACCCTAAGTGCCCTGAGATTTGATTGAAAATCCAAGGTCTTAAAATCAAGCGGCCCTTTTATCCATTTGGCTTGGGCAACATCGACTTGGTCTTGGGAGTGGAATGGTTGGCATCGTTAGGAGAGACGAGGATGAATTGGAGACTATTATACATGAAGGTTCAGGTTGGGAAGAAGTGGGTGTGCCTTACAAGGGATCCTACTCTCACACAATCGCAAGCCTCTCTAAAATCGATCAAGAAATCAATCACTCAAGAGAAGGCCAGATTTCTGGTGGAGTTTAGAGAAATGGCGAGGGCCAAACTCGTGGATCAAGGGACAATACCTGAAGAGTATTCTTCCATCCTTCAGGAATTTCCAAAAGTATGTGAACCCATTAAGGGCCTTCCACTCGGGCAGCCATAAGAACATGCAATAGTGATCAAGGAAGGGTCACAGCTAGTGAATACTCATCCGTACCACAACGAACATGCCCACAAAGAAGAAATTGAGAGATTGGTGAAAGAAATGCTCAGAGGGGGAATCATTCAACCCAGTATAAGTCCATTTTCGAGCTTGGTACTGTTGGTTAAGAAGAAGGATGGAAGCTGGAGATTCTGTGTGGATTATATGGCTCTTAATTAGATCACCATTCCTGACAAATATCCGATTATGGCCATTGGTGAGTTGCTAGATGAGGTAGGCGGAGCAACCATATTCACTAAGGTAGACTTGAAATTTGGATATCACCAGATTTGGATTAGAGAGGGCGACGAGAACAAGACCGCTTTTCGAACCCATGATGGCCATTACAAGTTTAAGGTTATGCCCTTCGATTTAACCAATGCCTCCTCTACTTTCCAATCTTTGATTAATGATATTTTCAAAGAACATTTAAGAAAACTTATTCTCACATTCTTTGATGATATTCTTGTGTACAGTAGAAACAGGGAAACACATAAGAAGCACTTGAGAATGGCCCTACAACTGCTTCGACGACACCGACTAGTGATAAGTCCCAAGAAATGTGTATTTGGACAGAAGCAACTTGAATACCTAGGCCACATCATTTTGGAGGAAAGGGTAAAGGCTGACCCAGTTAAGATTGCAGCTATGGTAGAGTGGATGAAGCCCAATAGTCTAAAGGCATTGAGGGGGTTCCTAGGCTTAATAGGGTACTATCAGAAGTTTGTGAAAGGATACGGTAAAATTGCTACACCACTTATGCAATTACCTAAGAAGGATGCCTTCAAGTGGGATGAAAGATCTCAACAAGCATTCGATGATCTCAAGAAGGCTATGACTTCACTACCAATGCTGGTGATGCTCGATTTCAACCAGCCTTTTGAGGTGGAAACAGATGCATCTGGGAATGGCATAGGGGTTGTGTTGATGCAAAAGGGTCATCCCATTACTTACTTCAGCCAAAAGTTGTCTAAAAAATGCCAACAAAGCTCGTTATATGAACAGGAACTGATGGCGATTGTTATAGCAGTCAAAAAGTGGCAACATTATCTCACCAACCAACCCTTCATCATTAAAACTAATTAAAAGGCATTCAAATTTTTGTTGGAGCAGAGAGTAATTGCCCCAAATCAAAAGAAGTAGATCACTAAATCAAGAAACAAAAAACAGGACCGGGCAATGAACTGGTCATGGCAAGGTTCAAGGGTTAATGGGTCAATCAGGATCTAACCGGTGATCGAACCGGTCATATTAAAATATTATAATTTATTAGTGACAATATATATATTAATATATGTTTAAACTTCTATAGATAAAAATGAATATCTTTACAAAAAATGCTTAAAATCTTTAGTATTAGTTATGATGCCTATACATATGCAATGATATCTCCTTTCTTATAATTGTTATATCCTTTTAAATAGGTTTTTTCATCATCATCTTCTTTTTTTTAGATTTATTCTTTCTTTACCTATTTTTCTCTTCATCTTAGTCATCAATCTTTCATTTTTTCCTAAAAAATAGTGCGAGATAATAGTTGGAAAAATTTTTAAAAAAAATAAAAAGGAAACCGGTCCAACCAGTGAACCACCGGTTCTGACCAGTTTTGATCGGTTCTTGGCCAGTTCGACCGGTTCCTGACCGGTTCACGGTCTGATAGTTGAACCAGACCGGCCCACTAACCGGTTTCCGGTTCAACCGATCAAACCGGCCAGTTCGGTCCGGTTTTTTGTACTTTACACTAAATGGGTTATAAGTTTGAGATACAATACAAACCCAAGAAAGAGAACCGGGCAATAGATGTGAGATCCTCTCCTTAATAATAATATAATATTAACTTAACTTTAAGAATTACTCGTTTCATTTTTTTTAAAAGAAAGAAAGATTACCATGGTAGAAAAGAGTTCAAGTAACTATTTGCAAAGTCTACCATGGTAATGAAAGATTTAAGTCATTACCATGGTAGAAAAGAATTCAAGTAACTATTTGGAAACTCTACCATGGTAATAAAAGATTTAAGTCATTACCATGGTAGAAAAGAGTTCAAGTAACTTATTTGAAAACTCTACCATGGTAATAAAAGATTTAAGTCCCTACAGTTGCCATATCAAACATTTCCATTTCAAAACCAAGGTCACCCAACTTTATAAGATAAACAGAGTACGAAGAGGAATTTAGAGTTTACAAAATAAGGTCCCTAATAAGTGACAATGTACATTCATTCAACACATAATAAACTACAAGAGGCTGTACAGATATATATAGAAATATATCTATGTCTCAGGAGCTCCTCCCGACATTCCAGCAAGGGAATTATCACCTGAAAAATGTTAAATTAACGGGGTGAGACAAAAGCCTCAGTAACCAGCTATTCGACTCATTACACATGCTAACATGTGTTCATGAGGTGCTAAGTGGAACAATTTATATAACAATTTATAAAAATTCAATATCATAAATTTCTTATTACAATTCCCATTGCCTCCCATCAATCCAACCGAACCGCCTTATTTCCACGCGACTAGACCCATGGGCTAAGTTACTAACCATGTGACTGGCCACTCAAAAAGCTTACCGGTCACGCGATGAGGATCGGCCAAACCCTCAAAACACGTGCCCCGGACCATGGGTCTTTCGGTGTCGCAGCCCCTCATTGAAACTGGTGGGGGCAGTCCCTCATTGAAACTGGTGGGACAATAAACAGCCAACCATCGTGCACCAATGGAGGCTATACCACGTGGTAAAATAACATACTCCATCTTATCCCAAACCCATTATCACAATAATTTATCAATAATTATTTCAATGGGATTTTTCCGAATATATACATAATTTTCTCATTTCAAATCATAAAATTCCACAAAGCTATTTTATATCAAAATACTTCACAATATAATGAAAACTTTCTCAATCATAATAAACCTTTACTCATTGGAGTAAATATCAAAATACTCACAAACATCATATCAACACAGATAATAAGTGGAAAGTGGTTACCTTTCGCCAAAGCAAAATTATAATCACAAGCTTCTAATCCAAGAGCTCAAATATACGCCAAAAATCAATCTACAATAATCAATTTATAAAATGGCTAAATTATAAATCATCATCCTAAAAAAATCTAAACCGATTAAAACCTCAAGAATACCTCTAATAATCCAAATAAATTATTTAACCTAAATTTAATCGGTTAAAAAGCCTAATATAGAATTATTCATAGATTAGTTATGTAAAGATTTCATTATAAAATTATATGCTAATTAAGTAACAAAAGTAACTTGATTAAAATTAACTATTAATTATCCTCTACATTCCTGCAGCATCATGTTAACAAAACTCAAATTTATCCAAAATCATAATCTGAAAATTTTCTCTAATCATCATAAAATTATTACCATAAGAAAGAGAAAATTATTTAGAATATTTCTATAAAAATAATTCTGAGATAAGAAGTAATATTGAGTACCTTATCGATCTCCAAAGATATGAACATATTCCTACTAGTGCTTCACTCTACACCTTTCTTCACACTTGAGATGTGTGAAGTGAGGACGGGGGAGTGGGGGTATTTATAATACTCCCCGCCTCTTGAAACTGCGGATGCCTTCCGTAGTTTCATTAAATGATTGTGGGCACTGCCCACAATCATTCAATGAAATGGTGGGAGGCACACAATGCGCCTCCCCCGTTTTTTTCCAAATGGTGGGCGCCAACGGACACCCACACCTTTTGTTTTGTTTTTTTGTTTGTTTGTTTTTTTTATATTATTAAAATATTATTTATAATATTTATTTAATATATATATTTATTTATTTATTATTATTTTTTTAATTAATTTTTTTATTATTATTATTTTTTTAAAAAAAACATATTTTAACTAAATCCCTCTTTTTTTTTATTCAAAATTTACTATTAATTTCATAATTATTTTTAAATTATAATTATATAAAAATTAGGATGTTACAATTCTCCCCACCTAATTAGAATTTTGTCCCCAAAATTCGATTTAAATAATGTACAAGAATACAATAATTCAAAATAAACAAGCATAATCGCAACTTTAAGCAAACAAGTTAGGAAAATCATGACGCATTCTTTCTTCAGTCTCCCAAGTCACATCTCCAGGTGTCATACCCTTCCAAAAGACTTTCACCAATCGGATGGTCTTTTTCCGCAGTTGTTTGTTTTGGACATCTAAAATCCTCTCTGGTTCTGCTATATAAGTTAAGTTTTCTCTCAACTCAACTTCCTCAGGCTTAATGACATGAGACGGATCTGGACGATACTTCTTCAATTGTGATACGTGGAATACGTTGTGCACATTAGACAAGTGTGGAGGTAAGGCGATTCGATAAGTTACTGACCCAATCCGCTCCAAAATCTCGTATGGTCCAATAAATCGGGGAGTCAACTTCTTTGCTTTAATAGACCTTCCAATACCCGTTATGGGTGAAACCTTTAGGAAAACATGATCTCCTTCATTAAATTCCAATGGTCTCCTTCGACGATCCGCATAACTCTTCTGTCGGCTCTGAGCTGTCAACAATTTCTGTCGTATCATTTCAATCTTTCGGGATGTTTGGTCCACCAAATCTGGTCCAATAATGGTTCTTTCACTCAATTCGGTCCAACACAATGGCGATCTACACCTCCGACCATATAAAGCCTCGAAAGGTGCCATTTGAATACTGGAATGGTAGCTATTATTATATGCAAATTCTGCCAATGGCAAGTGCTTATCCCAACTACCTGGGAGCTCGATGGCGCATGCTCTCAACATGTCTTCGAGTGTCTGAATAGTTCTCTCGGTTTGACCATCTGTTTGAGGATGATAAGCGGTACTGTACTTTAACTTTGTCCCCATGGCTTCTTGCAGGGATTTCCAAAAGTTTGAAGTGAACCTTGGATCACGATCCGATATGATATTTTCTGGCACTCCATGCATACGAACAATCTCTTCAATGTACAGCTCAGCCAATTTCTCTAACGAGTAGTCCACTCTGATCGGTAAAAAGTGTGCTGACTTGGTTAATCGGTCTACGATCACCCAAATAGCATTGTAAGTGTTCCGAATTTGTGGTAGACCTGTAATAAAGTCCATAGAAATGCTATCCCATTTCCATTTAGGGATATCCAGGTTCTGAAGTAGTCCTGGGGGTTTCTGGTGCTCGATCTTAACTTTCTGACACGTTAAACACTTCAGGACAAATTCGGTCACATCTCTTTTCATCTTTGGCCACCAATATTGTTGCTTTAAGTCATTATACATCTTGGTGATTCCTGGATGCATAGCGTACCTGCTCCGATGAGCTTCTTCCAAAATGGTTTTCTTGATTTCATCGTTGTTGGGAACACAAATTTTCTTCTTGTATCTCAAGATATCTGTATTCCCAATATCATAATCTAAAACATTATCATGTTCTAGTTCTTCTCGAATTCTTTTTAGCTGATCATCTTTCATCTGGGCGTCTCTCAGGTCCTGATAAAATCCATATCCACCAAGGACTGCATTTAAAGTAGCCCTTCTTGGATCTGGGACTACATGGATATCTCTTAATCCATTTAGCCAACTTTGTTCTTCTAAGCTCATTTGAAACAAGTGTATTGACTTTCGACTTAAAGCATCTGCAACCACGTTAGCCTTGCCAGGATGATACTTTAACTCGAAGTCATAATCCTTCAGGAATTCCATCCATCGACGTTGTCTGTTATTCAACTCCTTCTGATCAACAAGATACTTCAGACTCTTATGGTCACTGAATACTTCAAATTGAGACCCATACAAATAATGCCTCCAAATCTTCAGAGCAAACACCACAGCTGCCAATTCTAAGTCATGAGTTGGGTAATTCTCCTCATGAGGTCTCAATTGTCTAGAAGCATATGCAACGACTTTACCTTCTTGCATCAATACGCAACCCAGCCCCTTGAAGGAAGCGTCCGTGTACACTATGTATGGACAACAAGGATCAGGAAGGGTAAGCACAGGGGCTGTAGTCAACTTCACCTTCAACTCTTGAAAAGCAGCTTCACACTTGTCAGTCCATATATACAGTCGATCTTTCTTGGTTAATTTCGTAAGAGGCATGGCAATTTGAGAGAATCCTTTAATGAATCTCCTGTAATAGCCAGCCAATCCTAAAAAGCTTCTTACTTCAGTCACCGACTTTGGGGTTTCCCATTTCAACACGGCATCTACTTTACTAGGATCAACAGCTACCCCTTCAGCTGACACCACGTGGCCAAGGAAATTCACTTCCTTAAGCCAAAACTCACACTTACTCAATTTAGCGTACAGTTGGTGATCCTTCAATATACGCAATGCAATATGTAAATGCTCTCGATGCTCCTCCTCATTCTTAGAATAAATGAGAATATCGTCAATAAAGACAATAATGAATCGATCTAAGTATGGCATAAAAATCCGGTTCATATAATCCATGAAGACGGCTGGAGCATTGGTTAACCCAAAAGGCATAACCAAAAACTCATAATGCCCATAGCGAGTCCGGAAAGCAGTCTTTGAGATGTCCTCAGCCTTAACTCTAAGCTGGTGGTAACCCGATCTTAAGTCGATCTTAGAGAACACTACGGCTCCCTTAAGCTGATCTAGTAAATCATCAATCCTAGGTAATGGATATTTATTCTTAATTGTGACCTTATTCAGCTGTCTATAGTCAATGCACAACCTCATACTTCCATCTTTCTTTTTGACAAACAACACTGGTGAACCCCAGGGAGAGACACTTGGTCGAATGAAGCCTTTCTCGAGCAACTCTTCTAGTTGTTTCTTCAATTCTGCCAACTCTGATGGTGACATCCGATAAGGGGCCTTAGAAATTGGGGTTGTACTTGGCACCAAATCAATGGTGAACTCGACCTCTCGCTTCGGAGGCAGTCCAGATATCTCTTCTGGAAATACCTCATGATATTCTTTTACTACATTGATATGATAGATCCCAACTTCTCTATTCACATTGATAGAGAAGAAAACTATATAGGCTTGACACCCCTTTCTGATACACTTATCCACTCGAGCTGTTGACAACAACATCGGGACTAAAGGGGCTTCTACGGATATGGTATTCATGGCGTAAGTGGCCACCTTCTTCTTACAATGAAGTATGGCATTATTGTCCACTAGCCAATCCATACCGATAATAGCATCTATGCCTTTTAGTGGCAGACATACTAAATTCACTATAGAATCTCGGTTTTCAAACCGAAGGGTAATACTCACACAAGCATGTGTGGTTATCACAACAGCTCCGACAGGGGTAGAAATTTTCAAGTCATATGGTAGAACAGATATAGGGAAATCATACTTCTTAGCACAATCAAAAGATATGAAAGAATGTGTAGCACCCGAGTCAAACATTGCAATAATGTCATGACCATGAAGAGAAATAGTACCTCTAATAACATTAGGGAATGCTCCTGCTTCTTCCTGAGTCATGGCATATACTCTGCCAGGAATAGTGGGGCGGCCACTTTGGTTGTTTTGCTGTTGTTGCTGCCCCTCGGGACAATATCGCATGGTGTGACCAAACTTATGACACTGAAAACATTGCCAACATTGGCCAGTATGAGACCTCCCACATTTTGGGCAAGGATTATTAACGCTTGGGGCTGACATTGCTATTTCACGACGAGGTTGTTGGCTTACTCCAGCATAGCTCCTCTGACCTTGTTTCCTCAGGAAGTTACTCTGAAAATTACTCGGTCGAGATCCACTCCTTTGCCCTTGACTCGTTCTACCAAAGTTCCTTGTACTCCCGGGATGAAATCCAAATGGCTTGTTTTCTCCACCCACTGGTCTAAAAGTGGAGAACTTGCCCTGATTATCTTGGAGTTTGGCAGCATCGATTTCACGCTTCATACGTGCAGCCATCCTCAAGTTGGTGCAAGTTTCCTCAAAACTCTTTATATCACGCATTGGCACAAAAGGTTTTAACTTTGGCCTGGCCCTAGTAATCAGTTGACGTGATTTCCAGTCCGGGTCATCTTTTTGTTGTAAGTAGGTCACATATCTGGATAAGTCGATGAAAGTCGCAATAAACTCATCCTCGTGCATGTCATAGATTAGTTATGTAAAGATTTCATTATAAAATTATATGCTAATTAAGTAACAAAAGTAACTTGATTAAAATTAACTATTAATTATCCTCTACATTCCTGCAGCATCATGTTAACAAAACTCAAATTTATCCAAAATCATAATCTGAAAATTTTCTCTAATCATCATAAAATTATTACCATAAGAAAGAGAAAATTATTTAGAATATTTCTATAAAAATAATTCTGAGATAAGAAGTAATATTGAGTACCTTATCGATCTCCAAAGATATGAACATATTCCTACTAGTGCTTCACTCTACACCTTTCTTCACACTTGAGATGTGTGAAGTGAGGACGGGGGAGTGGGGGTATTTATAATACTCCCCGCCTCTTGAAACTGCGGATGCCTTCCGTAGTTTCATTAAATGATTGTGGGCACTGCCCACAATCATTCAATGAAATGGTGGGAGGCACACAATGCGCCTCCCCCGTTTTTTTCCAAATGGTGGGCGCCAACGGGCACCCACACCTTTTGTTTTGTTTTTTTGTTTGTTTGTTTTTTTTTATATTATTAAAATATTATTTATAATATTTATTTAATATATATATATATATATTTATTTATTATTATTTTTTTAATTAATTTTTTTATTATTATTATTTTTTTAAAAAAAAACATATTTTAACTAAATCCCTCTTTTTTTTTATTCAAAATTTACTATTAATTTCATAATTATTTTTAAATTATAATTATATAAAAATTAGGATGTTACAATAGATGCCTTGTCCAGACATGATGTTGAAATGGAACTCAAGGCAGTGTCTCTATGGCAATATAAGGGGATTACCAAGCTAGAGCAAGAAGTGTTAAAAGATACCATCTTAAAAGAAATCATCCAACAGCTGATCTGAGGCAAGGAAGGGCCAAAAGGATACAGTTTGTATAAGGGAATCTTATTTAGCGATGGCAAATTGGTGTTACCCCAAAATTCTCCCAAAACTCAAGAACTCATTTGAGAGTTTCATGATTTACCAATGGGAGGGCATTCAGGAGAGCTGCGAACTTATAAAAGATTGTCTGCGGTGGTTTATTGGCATGGCATGCAAAAGGACATATAGGAATATGTGGCCAGGACTAAAATTTGTCAAAAAAATAAGTATAAGGCCCTCAATCCAATTGGATTATTATAACCCCTTCCAATTGCTCAAGCTACCTAGGACGACATTAGTATGGATTTCGTTGGTGGGCTTCCCAGGAGCAACTGATTCAACACAGTGATAGTTGTGGTTGATCAACTCTCAAAATATGCACACTTCATTCCCTTATCTTACCCTTTTGATGCCAAAATAGTTGCTGAAGTTGTCATAAAAGAAGTTGTCAAGCTACATGGGTTTCCAAGTAGTATCGTTTCAGATCGAGATTGTGTATTTATCAATTTTTTTTGGAAGGAATTATTCACGATGGCTAGAAGTAACTTGAAGTTTAGCTCATCCTACCATCCAGAGATGGACGGCCAGACAGAGGTAGTTAATCGAAGCCTCAAAACATACCTCAGATACTTTGTTGGTACCAACCCCAAAAGATGGTCTAAAATGTTGCCATGGGTGGAGTATTAGTATAATACCACATACCACAGAGCCACTGGGATGATGCCTTTCAAGGCCCTTTATGGAAGAGATCCCCCAACCCTTTTAAAATGGAAGGACTAGCCTTCTCGTGTGCAAGAAGTGGATCAACAGATACAGGAAAGGAACCTAATTCTAGAAGAGCTCAAGACACAATTAGAAAAGGTGCAAGCTCGGATAAAGTACCAGGCTAATAAGCACAAAGAGAGCTTGAGTTTGAGGAAGGAGATGTTGTTTATCTCAAACTTAAGCAATATCGGTTCAAGTCACTAGCCAAGAGGCTAAATGAAAAACTATCTCCCAAACATTATGGACTATATGATATCAGAGAAAATAGGGAAAGTGGCGTACAGGCTGGAACTGCCTATCACAGTACGGATCCATAACATTTTTCACGTTTCCTAACTCAAAAAGGCCTTGAAGCCATTGGTGGCAGCACGACCTCTTCTAGTAGGCCTTATAGATGATATGGAGCTCCAGGTGGAGCTTGAAGTAGTCAAATATGTACTTAGGGTTGACCAAGGAGTTGTGGAGCTCTTGTTTAAGTGGGAAAATCTACCCGAATTTGAGAACACATGGGAAGATCTGACGACCATGTAAGATCAGTTCCCAAATTTCCACCTTTAGGACAAGGTGCGTCTTGTAGATGGGGGAAATGATGGGCCTGTTAGAAAGGCCAAGTTTTAGGGCCAAACATATAACAAGAAGGGTAGGGAAACGGTGCCAAGCCCAATGCAGACTGAGATTGAGAACAACCAGGGGAGGGGGCATAACAGGAACACACTCAGCCACAATTCTCTGACAATTACGAAGTACTGGGTGTGCGTGAAATAGAGCAGAAGAGGACCATTGTGAGGGGAGGAATATTGTCTTGTGAGAGGAGAGGCCCTAGTCTCTCGAATACTGGGAGTGTTTCTAGTTTCATCTTTCTACTCTCTCCTTTGTTGCTTGTTTTACTGTTTTGTTCATCATTGAGCTTGAGTGAGACACTTAGGGAGTGAAACACAAAGGGCAGTGATTGATTAGTGATTGTATTCTCTCCATTTTCCCCACTTAATAGAGAATACTGGGCAATATTATCCTATTTCTGGTCCTAAATTCTTGCAGGTCTATCAATCTCACCCAACTTGCTTAGTGGATTTATTCAAGCATTGCAAGGGGTAAGGGGTGGGATGCTCAATGATAGGTAAATCCAACTTTTCCATCAGCAAGCTATTGGAAATATTGGCACAAATTCCGCCATCAATTACCATACTACAAATTTTATTGTTGATACAACGTTCATTTTCACTATGTATCACCTTAGATCTTTCAAGTAAATTCTAGAATAAAAGCTTAAAAATATGAAATTTGATCAGCTAAAACTCTAGAAAAACTAATTTCTAGATCATTAACTATATAAATGCTCCACAAAGAGTTCATCATACTTTTACAAACTAACTGTATTCTATCAAGAAAACAAAAACAAATAAATACTTGTCAAAGAAAAAACTTCTTTATGACTTCATTATGTCGTCCTAGCTAAATGCAGTGCCATCTTTAAGTAGACAAACTTCATAATCCGAATATGAATTTAAATATTATAAAACATAAATGATAACATGTCATCTACTTAAATTAAATCAAGAACAATAATAGTAAGATATAAAATAATATCCTTGAGATTTTTACTTGGCGCTCATATATCTAAAATAATATCCTAAAAAGATAAACTACTAATAAATTCAAAAGGTCCTCAAGATGATTCAAAACATTTAAAAGATAAATCAAATCTTCCTAATAATCTACTACATATAAATGGCTCTTTTTAAATAATAAAACTACACAGAAAATAAAAATAAAATGTCTTAATTGGAAGACCCTTGAATAAAACTTTGTTATGTCTTCTTCTGTATGCGCCTCATAAAAATTAGTTGTCACGCAAGATACGTTGACACAATTGAATTGATAGAATTTACCCGGATTCCTACCACTTTGCCTTAGCTCCTTTCCATTTTATATTTTAATTGTACTAATACTAAATCATTAGCAAGACAGAAGGAAGATATGTTTATAAGGTGCCCTAATAATATTGCTTTTTTTTTCTTTTTTGTTTTTTTTTTTTTTTTTTGCTTTTAGCATCCAGTGTCTGGTGCTTTTTCTTGGTCCTAGCCTTCTTTTTTGGCTAGGTAAACCCGAGTAACTGACTAGTTCAGATTCGAGGCTGCGGACCCTTCTTTGGGTGTTCACCTCTCCCTTTAGCAGAGACTCCATCCACCTGTCTCGAACACAATACCTTGTGGAAGGGACCCAAGTGCCGAACCAGTTGAGCCAACTACATAATAATATTGCATTTAGTCTAGTGATTTAGCAAATGCAAAAGAAAAGTTAAATATTGCTTTCTTTTCATGCATATTTGTATTGGCAATAACATCTCATCTAAACAGATCACAAACCAATTGTTTTTAGCAACGAGGTGACAATGATGCAAATATAACATGCCATGTTGCTATATCGATTTATATTGATTTTGAAGGCAGCTTTATTTGATTATTAGATTCAACTACCAACTATAGCATGCTTACTTTCATATTGGAGGTTTTTAAAACTTTGATTTCGCTGAAAACAAATACCAACTTTTTTTCATTTCACCCTGAAATCAAGCACAATTTTACTGCAAACTCATGAAAACTACACGCCTTACTTCCCAGTCGTGATGCATACATGTGATGAACTGAACCACTCCAAAATAAAATAAACATGCATATTATAACAAACTTGAGATGGTTCTTTTGGAAGACTGCAAATTGATTTTTACGAAATCTTACAAGAAAATTGCAATATACATTAAATCAGTATTATACAGAAAAGTTCCACTACTAACCTCCCACCAACACTTTTAGGCACATATTAAGAAAATCGACGGTATATAATTTAGAACTGGCACGTTAATTCTTAGAAATTAGAATCGAATAATCCAAAAGAATGGCCAGTCACACGTGAATCAGATTCTCTAATAAAAGATTAAAATTATATTTTCGGGGGGTCACTGACTCGGTGATTGTGGCACTAGCTCGTTAATTCGTGCGCAGATAACCCACAAACACATGCCAACAAACTATTAGTGACTGCCCCACTTGTCCGGCGTAACAGTACAGGACTCCAATAAGAATAGACACCCACAGAAAACAAAAGAAAGAAAGAAATAGAAGAAGAAGAAGAATTAAAGCTAATGCATCTTGGAGAATTCATCACTATCCTAAACTACACAAGCAATGCCACAATGTCTTAACGGAAATTACACAACAAAACGGAGATACTGCTGTCATGTGATACAATATAATATAAAAGGATCCAGAAAGAAAAATGCGAGTTGTACACAAACTCAACAAAAGGCTACTTTTCTGACAAACTTGCAGTCTCAATGCCATTGTCAAAATAAAAAACAGTCCTTGGAAGTCAACCTGATCAGGGTATGGACGGCAATCCACAAAATAATTACATGATGGTGCAGCGCTTCCTTTCTTCAGTTGGCTGTGAGTTTCCTTGCTGGAACCTATGTGACTCAGATGGGTTGTATGTAAATTCCGTAGTATCAAGCCCATACTGGTTAATAACAGGATTAGAGTCAGATGTAGAAACATCACAAGCAAAAACCAACTAAAAGAAAAATACTTGGATGCACAATTAATGAAAATCTAAATATCCTGTGGAAAAATCACATCTTAATCCCCCCTTGAATTACCATGTCATGAAAGCATCTCTTTAGAGTTAAGACAGACAGCTTAAACATTCCCATGAGGATAGTCTATAAACGAAAAAGATTAAAGTGGAATACAGAGAAAGCTATTGCACCTTTTCCCTCATCCTAGTGCTCCATGCATCAGTCCTGCTAGGACGCTGCTCAATTGCACCGGGAACTGGTGCACTTGTCGCTGGACCTGCTGCTCTGCTCACAAGTGGCTGCCGCATTGGGTGCCTTGGATTAATGAACTCCTCGTCACTGTCGTAATCTGCTGGCCTGTTTGCAGCCCTAACAACAAGGGCTAACAAGAAAAGAAGGGCCTGCAATTACAAAATAGTTTTTGTCAAAGCATGTGATAAAAATTTCACCTGACACAAAATCTTAAACGGACAGAGAAATGCACTCATCAAAGCCACAAACACACAATTCCACAACATACAAATAGTTTTTGCAAATTATGCGATAAAAATTTCACCAATTACAGATCTTCAACAGACAAAGAACGCTCATCACACAAACGTACTCAACTTCAGAATTAAACTTGAAATTAGTTATGCCACATTAGACCAACAGATACGTTCAGTGATCAGAAGAAAAATTCCAGTAATAAGTTTGTAAATTTGAAAGTGGTAAGCAAAGCTAAAATAATAGTCCTATTTAGCCTGCTTCTACTATTTATTCTCTCTTCCAGCTTTTTTATTTCCTCCATAACAACAAGTCAATCAAAAACCAAAATTCATTTTCTCTGTCCAAACGTAAGGTCCCTGAGAAATGATGTCACTACAAGTGACAAGTTTACCCTTGTTAATCAAGTTAAAAAAAATTTTGCCACTGGTCCAGAGACCATGCTTAAATGCAAGAAATAGCAACCTCATCAATATAAAATATGGAAACTTTGATATCAAATATAAAAATTCCAACAATCCTCACAATTTACATGTCATGAATAGTATGATTTTTATTTCCCAAACTGTGTGCAACATACGGAACCCACATCTATTTACCCAAACATTATAGGCATAAAGTTGGCAGTTATCAGTTCATTTTGCTCATCCTCTGGTAATTTTAGATTTCCATCAAGCACAAAAAAAAAAAAAAAAAACAAAACAAGGCATCGTTGAGTTCTTCATCACAAGTTCAAACATTCTCAATCTGTCATCAAAGTAATCCAGAATGTGAAAATATCAATTCTTATTCTTAACATCCTTTGCAACAATGATAATTGGGGCAGTAAATCTGCTTGCTTCTCCTCAGTGGGTGCATGAGTGAACATAAAAAAAGACATGCAATTCCACAAAACAGAGGTCCTTTCTTCCATATGCCAATCATACCACTTTTTACTTACCTCAAAGATTACAATTCCAAGGGCAACCCATTTCACAATATTCCAGTTCTCTTTCAGGAATTTGTATATCATTTCAAAATATCCAGTTTTGTCAGCTGGAATTTCCTGAAAGCAACACAACAATAAGGTGACGATCATATCATCTTAAATTTCAGATCATAAATGATAAAGCACATCTTACTTTTTTCCAGCTTTTATCAAAGTATAAAAAGGCAGCACAACCAAGCTCCACCAGGATCAGCACTACCACCAAAATTGAATACTTTGTTGAATTAAGGAATCTCATTATAATACTTATGAGATATATACAGGCATGAGCACATACAAACCAAAGGAAAGAAAGCAAAATGGAAACAGAACTTTTCTATTCCATCCATATATATGTATATATAGGCAGAATAGCTGGCAAAATATATACATATATGTAGGCAGAATAATATCTAACTATCAAATACTTCTGGCCATAGCATAATTGTAGAAACATTCTACAAGGATACACAACAGAGGCAGCATCGATTCCTTATCGCAATCCCAATACAACCAAAACAAGAAATGACAAAGAGAATAACTCCAATGGCAATGAATAAGTAAATAAACCTGCAAAAAAGGAATTACAGAATTAGTTACATACATGCTAAAACGGCATTGGCTGAACTTCACCAACTTCATCTCATAAAGCTATCAGAATTTGGCAAGTATTAGGCAAAATTTTATTGCAATGAGTGAAACAAAATGCAAACAGAAGCAGCAAAATATGGAAGTTGATGACATCAATATAGAAGTCCAGTCAAGAATAAAATTAAAAAGAAAAAAGAAAAGGATCAGGCGACACAGGTCCCTCATGTTGCACATGAATGGCCTGACATTAGTTGTTCAGAAACCAACATGAGGAAGAAATAACAGTTCGTTGAAATTTTCTTAATACTTAGCAAGTTAGCATATTATAAAATGCTCACAGAAAATTAGTTGAAGTTAGTTTTCTACAGAACTGGAAAGAAGAACCATTAGACATTAGGCACCAATTTCAACAAACAATAAGCCGTAATCAGCCCTATCTTAACTTTTGAAGCTTCAATTATTGCATAACTCAATCAATTAATCACACAGTAAAAGTTCACATTGTGACTGTAACCTGAACCCGTCCAACTAGGACAGGGCAGACATTATCCAACATACAGACCATGTCCCAAAAGCTAATTGAAGATTCCGATTGCAAAAACTTATGTACAACCGGCATGGAGCCTCCATTGCAAGTAACCAAAAGGTGTTTTAAAGGAAGTTGGGACCAGTGCTCCTCAATAAACTATGATTTACTTTCTATGGTCATGGCTTGCTAATATAGGAGAAAATTGACCCACAATAAATAAATAAGAAATTTCAACTTCATAAAATTGTTTTACTGGACATGACGGCTAAAATTAATGCAACAAAAATTGTTCAAAACATTAACTCTGTCAAGTTTACTGTAGTTTACAAGAAGGAATAATACTCCTTTACTAAGCCTTGTAAAAAGCCAGGAAAAAGAGCAGCATTCATACCAAGCCTTGGGCAAGCTGATACTATATGATAGTGACACAGCCGTAAGGATGGGTCGGCCAAATTGAATAACAGTTTGATCATAACTGGAAGGAGAAACAGAAGTTTCATCTGAAGCTCTTTCATATTCAACCAATAGATAAATTCCGTAGCCCACCATGGCCAGACCAGCAAGGGTCATTAGTAAGTTCAGAAGCTTCAAAAGGCACGCCCAGAAGCCCCTACACGCCATCCTCTACGACTTTTTGTACTTCAATTTAATAAGTCGATTACAATTCAAACTGGAGGCCAATGTTCGAAATGTCTCCAATATTTTCTGCAGAAACCGGCAAGTTCTTAAAACTGATCGATCACTGAAACAACGAGTCCCATTACTAGAACTGAAAGGTAACAGATACGCTAAATTATGCTTCTTGCACCTTCCCAAAATGACAGATAGGAATAGCAACTTCGTCGTCGAATTTACGTGCTAACCTTTTAGTCTCTGGAATCTCATAAAGGAAAATATTTCGAGCATATCTAAAAGAAAATAAATGGAAATCCTTAATCTTATTTTGTCTTAATAATTTTAAGAGAATCCGAAAGGATGGGAAAGACATCCAAAATTTAAAGAGATTAACAATTCAGCAACTTGTCCATAGATATCTCTCTCCCATAACCTCCCGGCCGGCCAAAAAAGAAAAAGAAATATGGCCTAATGCAGTAGACCAGAATTTTCAACTAACTCCGTCTCAGAAAATGCTTCAGAAAATTGAGATGATTAATTCAAGTAACATAGATAGATCAACAGACCAGTAGAAAGTAAATTTCTGAGGGAAACACACCTAAGTTTTCAAAGGATGAAACAAAATTGAAGGCGTCAACGAGAGCTTGGACATAGATAGAAGCAATAAGAACTTACAAGAACGATCGATGATTTCCAACGATACCGAATACGATTTGCGAGGTTCCTTGCTTCCCTTTTGAGAGAAATCACACTATCCCAGACGAGTGAGGGGGAAAAGGCGAAATAATGAGACTCGCTTGCGTCTTCAGTTTCGAGAACCCAGGGTCAATTACGTAAATTCAAAAGCGATGGGTAAATACCTTGGCTCTTAATGGGCCAACGGGATGATGACACTGTTTGAGTTTTGATCTGGTATCTTCCAAACAAACTCACGAAGGTTAGGTTAAATTCAGTTCCGTTCCTTCCTTTTTTTTTTTTCAAAGAAAAACAGTTGAAACTTTTTTTTTTTTTTTTTGCCAATATGAAACTAATCTATGGGCATGGATATTATAAACTACTGCAATATTTTAATTACAGGAGAAAAGGAAATGCTGTTTACTGGAGGGACGGTGGTGGGACCGGCCGATCGGGATTAGGAAAAAATTAGGAAAGGGATATGATGGGTGGGTCCAACATCATCATATTTTGGCGGGAAAATGTGCCACGTTCGCCTTTGATGGAGGCCTATTATTTATAACGAACCTTCAACGATAACAATTACTACCGGTCGGTCCAAGACAATGCCCAGCAGATTAGTTGCGAACGTGCTCCTGCCAGCTCAGGGGAGCAGAATTATTTTTGTCACAATTGTTTGGGCCTTAAAACAGAATTTGGGCCTCATATAAGAAACTCCAAAAAAAAAAAGTGGCCTTCAGGGGCAAATACTTCCGTATTTTTTATTTTGCCCAAAATAAAAAGTGAAATGACCCAAGATTTTATCATCATATAAGAATTCCTTCAGGGGCTTTGAATATTGAACTTCCACGATGAGCTAAGAGCTGCGGATTCAGGTGGTAAATAGACTCACTTTTATGATATGGAGGGAGAACACAAGTTCGAATATCAAAAAGTATACTTATTGAGAGAGGCAAAAACCAAGGTATTAAAATCTAAATAGGGTATTGAACTGATCGGGATATTGGGTTAAAGGTTAGTGGGTCAGACCGGAGCCAAACTGGAGCTAAACCAGGACCAAACTTGTGAGAAATTGAAGATTTTAGACTTATAGTATAAAATTATAAAGGAAAAATGTAAAAAAAAAAAATTTAAATTGTAACCCGGACCGAATCGGTTTACCAGCCGGTTTTCAGGCAGGACCGGCCGGTCCGGTCCGGGTTACACAACACGGTCAAAAACTTTTGCCCCTTTAGCCCCAAAAAGGTTAGTCTCCCTTGATCAAATTTAAAAAAAAAGGAAAAAAAAAAAACTATGAACTTTCATATGTTAACCATTAATTCCTGCTGTTAAAAGAACTAATAAATCTGAAGGGTAATTTTGCTATTTTATAAATATCAATCCCTAATTCCTCCTTGATCAATATAATCATCTCCCTCCCTTGGACCTGAAATGCACATCATCCACCAGTACCTTCAAAATGTTAGCTTTATACATCCTATCTCTGTCACCTTCCATCTTTCTGGTTTGAGCACGACTCACCAGACATCATAGTGAAGTAGTTTTGTATTTCAAGTGCTGAAACAAAGCAACAAAAAAAAAAAAAAAATAGAGAGACATTTCAGGGATATTGGTGAAAGGGGAATTAGGGATTGACATTGATAGAATGTCAAAAATCAAAATTATTCTTTAGATAAAACCATGTGTTTCATCAATGAGATATTACAAATTCCTTGAAATTTGTCAAGTCATCCTGACTAATATGGCATGACACATATTTCATTAGACTTAACAATTTTTTAACAGTAACGAGTTATTGGTTAAAACATGAAAATTCATGGTATTGGTTTTAAACCAGTGTTTTGAAGCCTGGACCAGACCGAGTAGTCCTGCCCGGGAACAGGCGAACCGGTCCAGTCTGATTCAACAATTTTTTATTTTTTAAAAAAAAATCAATTAAATTTTTTTTTTTTTAGAATTTCATATTAATAAGCCTAAAATATTCAATTTCTCACCGGTTTGATCCTGGGTTAGCTTCAGTTTGACTCCGATCTAACCAACTGACTCTTGACCCAATACCCCGACCAATTCAGTGGCCGGTTCAGGTTTCAGAACCTTATTTTAAACTTTTAAAGATAAAAATGTTATATGTAACTAACATAAAATTAAGGAGTTATTTGTATTTTAATAAAAAAAAAACTTACATCAATGATAACTTTCGTTATCATATTATGGAATGTTTTACTTCGAAATAGGTTCTTGGGAAACCATGAAACCATGGTTTCATAAATTCTATTTTATAGATCGAGACAAAATTCCTCTCACATACTTACCTCGTAAATCATAAATACTATTTTCCAAAAACTAATCCGTAATACTATATTCCTTGCGGTTCAACTTAACGTTAAAGCTATTATATTCCTTGCATCTCATCCAAAAATATAAACACCCATAACCCACATCTTTGACATTGATAAGACAAACAATACAATCTTAAAACTCTTCTTAGAACCGATGTACTCAATTCCTTTATCTTCGAGTGAATCATACTCCTTAAAACATTCCTCTTATCTTTAAAGTTGATACCCTTTTTATTTTTCATAAAATAATCCCGCTGATATTATCTAAACTGTTATAATGCGTCTATTCGGATCTAATCCCTGTATTTGTTATTTATATAAAGAACAAATTAGCAATCCAAACATAATTAGACTCAACTATATAATTTAAAATTTTAAAGATAAGAAAGTGATTGAATCTTTATTATTTCTTATTTTAAAGAAATTAAACAAAGAAGCTAGCCTATTAAACAGGGTTAAAGAGTGAAAGCAACAAATGTTAGGTGGTTTTAACGGGTAAGTCATTTTTGCTTTGATTTTTAAAGTTGATGAGTATTTTGTATTCAAGAAAGAGATTGAGTACAAGTTCATAAATATTTTTACACCTTAATTTTACTAAATATGTAAGCATTTCTATACAACTGCTTCTCATCAAGCCTACGCAAGAAATTCAGTATTGATATAAACGGAAAAGCATCTTTTCATCTAGCACTAAGCAAATCAATTACTAAGAACAAGTCTAGCATTGACCGTTGAGATAGACTCATTTATTTATTCACAAAGAAAGCCACCCATAGCAACATTATGGTTTCCATTATTATTAAAAGTTTGCAACAGACCCCACCACCCCAACAACTCCAGAAAAAAGGATCCTTTACAACAATCAGAACAGACTTTATGCCCCAAAAAAGTTGGGTATTGACAACCCACAAACCCGACCAGAGCATCATCAAGAGTTTGATGCAACAGCATCTTCCTATCTACAAATCTATCTCTTTACAGCCAGAAAAAGTTAGCACAAAAGTATCATCATCATTTATTACATGGCCATTACTCACCGAACCATGTCGCCTATTGGCTGTCCTGCACTTGCACCAAATCGTGGTATGGAGGATAGCATCAATGAGCGGTCGGTGGCGTGTAAATAGTCCAAAAACTTCCAACAAATCTGCTAGTTGAATTCTGACAGATTTTCAAGGGTGAAAAGAACAAGAGGGAAACCTAATCTTTATTGCTGATAGGTACGTGTTGTTTCAATGTAATTCTTCATAAATCATACTTTAATTTAACCCCTCAATCATTCCAATGCTTTGCGTTCTCTTATTTTTATCTAAAAATTTATGTCAGACCAACAAGTATGGTCTGCTTGAACATTAACAGGCGATTTGGTACTGTTGACTTCAAATAAGCAATCTGTTTAGGTTTGACATGTTTGGATAGAGAAAAACTGGATGATGACATTGAAAACATGGTGATGATTTGAGAGATTAGTTTAGAAGATATGACCTATGAATGGCAAAATAGAAGTGTACCTCTTCGTGGACAACCAAACTAAAGTTTCCTCAAAAAGTAAATTATTTCAGATTGTTGATCTGATTGGCATGTACCAGAAAGTTGCTATGTAGTTGATCACAAGGGCACTGGCTGATCTTCCAGAGGAGGTCACTGGAGTTTGGGTTCCGGTTCCTGTTCCGGTTCCGGTTTAGCATGCCTCGAGCAAGGAGGGATGGTGGAAATGCCTTGCCTAGAGAGCTCTGACAACACACAATCAACGGAAGGAGGTTTGAGGCCTAAAGGCAGTGGTAGCCATGGCTTGCTTATTGCCTCCTTCACTGCCTTGTCCACAACATCTTCTGCCTGCATGTATGCACCACAAAAGTGTTAGGAATATTTTGAGTTCAAATCCTCAATAGTAAATAATTTACTGCATGCAGTGTTGAGTTGGAGAGAAAAATTTGAATGTGTTTAACATCAAAGATTAGGCATATTCTATGCAAGCTTTAGTTAAAACTCTAACATCATACGCTACAAGAAGAACCTATTGCCTAGGTAACCTGCTTTCTGTTACAAATTTTTAGTTTATAAACATTTGATCTGTATAAGCTATAAGCTAACATGATTTTAGGATGTGACTTCCTAGCTCTTACTATCTCTAAGATCTAGCAGTAAGAAGTTAAAAGGAAAGTGTTGCATTACTGGATGATATTCACAGGAATTCTGTAACTTGCTTGCACTATAATTAACAGAATTAGCATTGTGCCATCCACGTATATTCTGCAGTTTGATGAAAAAACAATATATAAATATTAATAATTATAATCATCGTGAAAAAATTTACCCAGTAACAAGCAATTAACACACAGTATAACACCCCAGATCTTCACTTTATTAACACTTACTTGAGAGTACGAAATACAAGGACTTTGAGAAGCTGGCAACACTGGGCAACCCCATGCATCTGCATGTATCTGGAACATCAAGATATTTTTACACATTAAACTGCATTCAAAACTGTGTTAAAGACTATGCATCAACATTGCTGAAATAAAGGGGAAAATTATGTTCTGCTTCGGTTCAAAGGCTAAAGAGAATAATCACCCTATGATAAGGCTTCCAGTGCCAATTTTCAGTAGGATGCCACAGTGGATAACCAGGCAGACCCCAACCATGCATACCGGCTGTTTGATTGCCAGATTGTCCCCAGATAGGATACACGGGAGCTGGTGCTGGGGTGCAGTCAGAATAATATGGAGGGAAAGACATAACGGGCCTTTGTACCCATCTTTGATCTTCCTTCGGCAAGATTTGCCTCCTATGCATTCTATATTTCTGTATGACAAACTGTTAATGCTTCATGCTTATCTAAGAGGATACATGTATATGGCATTTTAAAACAACTGGATCAAATATTGAAATAATCATCCTACTACCAGTGTTGAAAAAGAAACCTATAAGGCTATAACCAGCAAGCTAAATGACGACCTGAAGATGACTTGCCACATTATGCCTTGTCAAGCCCTCCACATTCATTAATTCCAGTATCCGAGAAGGAATTGCTTGATCAACCCCTAATTGTTCCACTGCCTTCACAAACTTCTTGTGCAGCTGAGGGGTCCAGTCTACCTGAAACCAAAGCCAATGTATTAAACTGTATGCAGACAATCAAAACCAGCAGATAGTGAAACAAAATTTCAACAAATGGATAGTCTTATATGCAAAAGAAAATAAAAGGTAAAAGCAACAAACATAAACAATATATGCCTATTCAGAATTATTTTCTTGCCAAACATTTCTACAACAGTGTTCAAGGTTTGACAATTCTATTGTAAAATTTCTTTATCACTTCATGAACATGGGCATATGATGGATTTCGTATGCCAAAATATTGGGATATATCCTGTCATGTGTGTCATATCACTAACATTGAATGCATAAGCGAATTTGCTAAGGATATTTTTGCAGGTAAATCAGTGTTCATGAGGTTTTTGCAACTGGAGGAAAAAGGACTGTTTAGGAAACATCATAAGAACTAAGAGTCACATAGCAACTTAATTCACCTTCTTCTTGGTTTTGATTAACCGGGAATCACCATGAACACCAGCTTTATTTGGAGATACAGTATCACCTTCAGTGTTGCTCAGAACACCATCATGTACAGGTTGAGAAACAACTTTCTCACTCTTGGAATCATTTGCAAGGTTCTCATCCTCCATGTTCAGAGCCTTTTCAGGTTTTACTGGTTTACAAGTACCTTCAGAATTCAAAACCCCACATGTACTTTCGACAAATTTAGATTCCCCATCATGGTCCTCACTTTCCTTTTCTGTTGAACAATTAGTTTTTCCTTGGCAATCTCCATGGTCCATTAACCTTGCTCCATGTTTTAATTGTGGGGTTGAAGGAGCTGGATACTTGTCACTTCCTGCAGACTGCTCATGTTCATCATCACTGAACCTAGACTCATCCAAGTTTACACTTTCATGCTCTGCCCCATCTGTTTGAAGCTGCAACACCACAGATTCTTGGACAGGTTCTAGTGATTTGGGAAGAACACTTGTCCCAGTGTTGAATGCCTGCTCAATTTAACCACATTTAACAACTTTTATGCTCATAACATGGTAATAGTAAATGCCAAGTGCCAACAGAATCTGCTTCTACTTAACAAACCTTATGAACAACATGCTGCCAGATATTCCCGAGTTTTTCCTCAGAGAGTGGTTTACTTAGGAACTCGACTGCACCAAGCTTTAAAAAGAAAATGCATTAGCCAGTCAAATTTTTCATTATAAGGGACTAGGAATATGAAGTAATATTAAGATAAGGTGAAATAAATAAATTGAAGAATATTAATAATCAGATTTCAAGCCGCAAATTATTAGGGCAGCTAAGCCAAAACCTTACCGCTACACACTTCATCATGGTGCTTAAGCAGTGATTGTTTGAAGCCACTGCATCAAATAGCAAGTATCACTTGTTAAAAGATTTTTGACAAGAGAGCGTTTAAAGTAAGCTTTCATCATATTACTCTACAGAATATGACTAGATCAGGAAAAAAACTAAAATTTTGCATTATGAAAGGACATTATGAAAAAGGATTAACTATTTCTTTTTCAAGTTCAACATACATGCAAGAAGCAAAACTTGCAGAACTACATTTCTTTTGAACTTACTGATGATAGGCAAGTCTTTAGCATGCTCAAGAATTTTGAAACTTCCCAGGCTGCTGGTACTAACCTGCAGTTGCTAATGCAATTAAAAGGATGCATATGGTGACAAATCTTATCAAGCCTGTATAATATTGATCTACAGAAAAGGATAAAGTGAGGGCCTTAATTATGCCAATAATTGCCGTGATCTTGTTGGGGTGAAATATATTATATGATAGAAACAGCATTTTGGGGTGAAATATATGATAGAAACAGCATTCTACAGATTTCACTATAAAATGACCCTATGCATTGGGGTTGCAGTCCAATGTTCGGCAGCAATAAGTATAGTCAACAACAACAACAATAAAAGCCATTCTTCCTCAGAGACATCCAAAACCTTTTCATTTGAACATGCTACAAAAAATCCACTTTATCATTTCCTGTTCAAATATTGCAACTACTACCTAGCAGTTCAACATTTAATGAGATTTCATTACCTCAACTATGGCAACATGGAAGCCTTCAGGTTTGCTGGAGATTGCTGAGAAGGCTTCATTCTCATCAAAGAATGTAGAAACTGTTAAGACATTCTGAGGGCTTATTAAGGGAACCAACAGAATGGACAAGCATGTACAGGAAACAAGTATTGAAGGACTGAGTGAGTGGAAGGCAAGATTGATTTGAATTTCCCACTCATTCAAAACTTTAATTACGTTGTTTTCTAAAAATTTTAATTTTCATATAGTTTACCTTCTTGGAATACATGCTTGTTTTCAGTAGCCAACTATTCATATTGGCAAAATATTGAAAAGGCCCCGGGTATATTAAAAAATAGCATAAATTTAGCAACTCACAAATCAGATAATTGGCAATTACTTTATCTTCACCGTCTTCATAATTTGGACCACAGATTTTTAGAAGCACTTGTAAGCATGTAGTTCAAATGCAAATAAAAGTTACCAGTTACATGAGCAATAAGAGAAATGCCATATATTCTTAGTAACATTCAGCAACGGACAAGGTCAGAACAAGGATGTTCTTTAAATTTATCAAATTCCATCATAACTAAATTCCGAGACCACAAATTTCCAAAGAACCTTTTGGGGACACTCACTAAATCATTGATGCTTTACAAGAGGCCATTAAAGATAACGATGGGGACCAATTTTGGTCACTAAATAAAGTGAGTGAGATTTGCTGGATCAAAATTTTCAGTAAATGGAGAACAGTGGCAAGCCCAAAAAGGTATTACCGATATAATCCATGGCCTCAAGCTTTGTTCTTATGTCCGAAGCAGAAATGTTGTCTCCATCAAGGAGAAGAACCCTAAGTCCCTTTGGAAAATCTTTCCACTCCTGTATATCGTTAGCAGTGCAAACCATAGCTGGTTTAGCATCGTTCCTCTGTCGCCTACAGAAGTGACAGATCACTAATGCTTATCTACATCCAATTTGTTCGGCAAGAACCCGCAAGATCACCAGTTTGATCTAGTAAACTAGACCGTAGTCTGCAATCAAAATCACATAACACAGAAAATGGCAAATAAGAGATAATCCGATTATAACAAGGTATTGAGAATGCTAATCTTATTAAAGAGAGGCTCAAAGGGCATGAGACAAGTTGATACTCCATGGCTTACTTATATTGTTTACATGACAGAAAGGTTTTCAAGGAGCATATAATGCAAACTACAGACAATACTATGAAGATCAACCCAGATAAGTTTTAGTCAAGGAATCATGTGTGACGCAATTGATTGATCGATCATCAAACAGACTCCTACCTCTTTATCCCATAGCATTTCTGAATTATCCAGGAAGGAAAATCAAATCCTCGTGAAAGTGAAAAGAGTATTTTCACTTAACAATAATCTGATGAAGAGCCGAGTGAGATCTCGAGAAGAGGATAAAGAAAACTTCAGCTCTGAAAGAAGGGGGGAAATTAAGAAAAACTGACAAGAGCCAAGTAGAGAACCGGGCAATCCAATAATCGTGAACCCAAGAAAGACGCCAGCAGCTCAAAACGACATACATGCATGCACATGTTTGAGCTAAAAAACAAAAGCACAAGCAAAATCAACAAAGTTCTCACAACACAAAAAAACAGAAAGATAGTGAGCATGCAAATGGCTATGAGGAAAAATGTTGGTTTGGTAACCTTTTTGACTACCTTGGCTGAAAAGAAAATGCAGATTGGAACTTCAAAGCAAAATGAAGATGTTCATCATTTTCCAGCGTGGATTCATGTGAAGAAGAGAGAGGAGAGGGAAGGAGAATGGGGTTTCAGTGCGGTCCGTGAATGATGTGAGTGGCTGCTGTACAGTTGCAATCAGCTGTTGCGGACCGCAGAATGTGAAGCTCACCTCTCTCTCTCTCCCCCCCCCCCCCCCCTCTCTCTAAAAGGTCAAGGAACCTGTGTTTCTGACTTTCTGCCACTTCTTTCCGGTTGAATTTTCCAAATCCACCCTCAGCCTCGAGTCTCTCTACCTAGGGTGTGTTCTTATTAGGGCCCGTTTGGTACGTTGGAATTGATTTTGATGGATATGGATATGGATATGGAAATGGATATGGAAATGGGGACTAAAAGTATATTTGATATTGATATGTCATGGAAATGAAATCTAATTTTTATATAAAAATACTAAAATGTCCTTCAATTTTTTATTTTTTATTTTTTATTTTTTTTTGAAGATAGTGGAGGGTAATAGATGGAAATGATCACATGGAATTGTAAATCCTAGCTTTTGAGATGGAATTTATTTGATGGAATTGGGCTTAATTGAATTCCACATGGAATTCAATTTCAAGGACAATTTCATCATACTAAACATGTTATCAGTAGGAATTCATTTCCAATTCCAATTCCATCTCCTCAATTCCACTGTACCAAACAGGCCCTTAGCTATTGGAGAATAGATTCTGGAGAGAATACCTTTTGGAGAATAGATTATGAGGATAATAGATTATGGAAAAAAGTGATTTTGATAAAATGAGAGTGTTTGGATGATTTGATCAGAATAGCTTTTTTCATAGTCAAATGACTAAAAAGGACATTAACTTTTATGATAATTACATATAAAGGATAAGATTATATTTTATGTATTATTTAAGGGGTTAAGGTCCAAATTTAGCAGCCAAGTTTTTCCTGAGGGGTGTCTGATACAAATAAGTTTTGGAATATGAAAAATAATAATGAACAATTAAAAAGGATGTAAATTTAACAAAACCGTTAAATTTTATCTAACAACGTTAAATTATAAAAGAAGAAAATCCCTAACGGCATTAAAAATGATGCATCTTAACCCATTATTTAACAGTAAATTTTATAATTAATACCAAAACTGAAATAAATTTGTTTATATGTAATGTTAATTAACTTTATTATTTTTTCTAATATAATTAAATTAGATAAATAGATCTTATATTAAAGATAAGAGGGAGTATTAAAATTTTAAAATCTTTTAAACAAAACAAAGTAACAGAGAGGAAAACGGGAAAAAGAAAAGGAGGGAGAGAGTGTCTGCGCGTGGGACCCACAGTGAAAATGAGCCAATAAGAAAGAGTCAGTGGGGCCCACATAGCAAGAAAATAAAAAAAAATAGAGAGTGTCAGTGGCGTGGGACCCACAGTCTGAATTTTCTGGCTCAAAAGTGGTTCAAAATAGCTTATGGAGATAATAGCTTTTTTTACTCAAAACCTCAGTTTACTCAAAACCTCAGTTTGGAAAAAAAACGGGATTGTCAATTTTTTTTGGGTGTTCGGTAGGCCAGAAGACAAAACCATGGTTTAGGCTAATAATCACTTTTTTTGGGGTCTGCTGAACACACTCTTAATCAGGTATGCCAATCATTTCATGAAAATTTAAAAAAATAAAATAAAAAATGTTGTTCATATTAGAAAAAATCTTTGGAAAAGAATTAAATAGGGAAAAGATAAAAAGGTTATCTGAATTTTCATATTTTCACAGAGTGCTAGTGCTTGAACTGGAATTTTTCAAATTGAAATGAAATTACGTAAGTAACCTTGACAGTTTTTAAAATGAAAATAGTGAGGGAGGCGTTATCAGAGTGGTCATGCGCAAAAAACAAGTCGAGACTCCTCATCTCCGTTTGACAACTTGAAGTCTTATATATATATATATATATATTTGTTGCTGGAAGTATCCATAATCCCATTTATAACGAGTGGAACCAAATAATTGAATCAACATAGTTGCTAGAGCTTGGGTTTGTTGCACTAAGAGAGGAGAGTGGCTAGGAAGTTGGTGTGGTCGATTTTGAGGAGGAGGGACAATCCAAACACTCCATCGCCTAAGTTGGTAGGAGAGTGGGTGGGAGTTACTTGTTTACTAACTTAAGCATCAGAGTGTCTAGTTACTTTATTTGAAGGATCCTCAATATATGGCCTTAAAAAACAGGGATAAACAAGGAAGAGGTAACTATTAAGAATACTCGAGTGATCAGAAGAGGTGATGAATAAGTTAGGAAAATCACTCAAGTGAAACTCTTCAGCACTCGAGTAATTTACCTCACTATCGGGTAACTAGCAAGTGGAAGAAGAAGGCCAAATGACAATATCACTCAAGTGATACTGTAAGTACTCGAGGGCTCTTCAGTACTGGAGGGTAACCAAGTGTCAAGTCTCTCAGCACTCAAGTGATAATGAGATTCACTCGAGTGAGTTTTAGGGTTCCTGGTCATCTTATTCTAGCATAGCACTCAAGTGAGACACTAAGCACTCGAGTGATCCCCAAGACTGGAAGGTAACCAGAGAGTGATTGGGTCAAGTCCCATAGCACTCGAGTGATTATGAGATTCACTCGAGTGAGTTAAAATATTATTCCAGTATAGCCCTATTGCTGTTGATGAATGAACCTGTTAAAGTTTTATATAACATTGGAAAAATGTAATAGTGTATTGAGAAAGGCCTATCTCGATTTAGGAAAATGGATTTTTTAGTGGGAACTCGAGCCCTGAACATGCCACTCGAGTGATTAAATAAAAACATTGTGTCAGCTGCAAGATACCTGATAGTGATCTTTAAAAATCTCCTCTCACTCGAGTCCCAATTTTAAATTAGCCTTTATTAATATAGTGTTACATTTTCTCAATGTCATATAAGACTTTCACAGGTTCATCAACAGTAACCGTCCATGACATGACTCGAGTCCCATATCTATCACTCGAGTGATATACAAAAACATTGTGTCACTATCAAGTACCTGGAAAGTGACACAATGTTTTTGTATATCACCGAGTGATAAATGTGGGACTCGAGTGATTAAAACTGTGAAGGTTTTATAGGATATTGAGAAAATGTAACAGTGAATTGATAAAGGCTAATCTTGATTTGGGACTCAAATGAAAGGAGCTTTTTAAATATCATCATCAGGTACCTTGCAAATGACACAGTGTTTTCATTTAATCACTTGAGTGACGACATGTTCAGAACTCGAGTGATTAGGAGAGTTTCAAGTATTACCATTGGGTACCTTGCAAGTAACACAACGTTTTTATTTAATCACTCGAGTGACATATTCAGGACTTGAATGATTGGGTGATTTTCAAGTATCACCATCGGATACCTTGCTAGTGATGTACCTATTTAACATCATCACTCGAGTGACAGATTCAGAACTTGAGTGAATGGAAGATTTTGTACATATTCAGAACTCGTCATCGTTGTCGACTTCTTCATCAAGAGATTTTTCGATATGCCTGGTCTGTAATCTCGAAATGGGTTGATGAATAGATATGGCAAATCGGGTTAGTTTTGAGAGATTGTAGAAGATCGATCGACGAATACAGAGATCGGCGCTGTTGTGGGAGCTGGAGAAATTGTAGAAGCTGCATATTATGGTAAAGATCAAAGATCTAAAGCCCGCCGTCACTAGAGAAATAGTCGTCATTGCTAGAGGAGACCAGCGTCGCCATTGTTGGAGGAGATCAGAAGATGATTTTGTCGAATGATGGAGAAGATGATTTTGTTAAGGGCATTGGTGTAATTTTCTTTTGATTTCAAAAATGACAAAACAGGAACTAACACTTCTCTGGTATTATAAATATTGGGTGCACCTTTTGTTGTTTAGTATTTGTAAAGTTCTTTATAAGGGATTTTCCCTTTATCAAGCGAGTCAAAACACTTTTATTCATTGCTTAGGGACATTTTTAAAAGGATAATTAATTAACTAACAAGCTGTTGATTAATAGGTTGCATATTTAGATTAGTTTTTGAAGAATAACTTTTATAATTTACGAAATAAGTATGTGAAAGGAGTTTTGTCTCGGCTTACAAAAAATAACTTCTGAAACCATTATTTTCCAAACACTCACTAAGCTGCCTCACTCAGTAAAGGAAAGTTCGTTTGAATGTTAGGACTTGAACTCCAAACCTCATATTTAAATGGTTAAAATCAATTCTATTAGAACTAAAGCCTTCGTTGAGCACAACATTTTCTTAAGTTTTCATTCAATTGAGAGAGACGTCATTTTAAACATCTTTTTAATTATTTTGGTTTCTTCCTATTACTCCCCCGGCCGTTTCTATAAGAATTTGATAAAAATTGTCTCAACATTTAATTATTTTTTTCATCTTTGCTCCTCATAAATCATTTATATGGCATTAATTAAAAAGTAGGTTTTTTTATTCTCTCTCCTCACTTTAATTTCTTTTATACTATTTCTATTCGACATCATCTTTCTTACGTACTTTCCTTTATTTATTACTCATTTTCTCTCTCTTATCTGTCTCCTCATAAATAAGGGTATATTTAAAATAACGATATTTATTTCAGATATACTTATTATTTTTAACAAATTTTAACGCCGTTTCTTAAACCGCATAATACGGTTATTGAGTTATTATAAAAAGAATATTAGAAAGTGCATGTTTATTATTCTTGGATTTGTATTTCCTCAATTGAGATATTTTAATCATCAGATTGTGATCTAATAGTATTGAGAATGAATTATAAGTTAGTAATTCTTTTAAAAGAAAAATAACCTAAGATCTTTATATCAAAACCAGTCGATCACAAATGTAAGTAGAAGTAGTACGTATTTCTAAATCCATTGCTGTCATCTACAGAACAAGTAGGAACCTCAAAACACAGAAGTGAGCGTGAGTGACGAAAGTTGTGAAGATGATAGCTGAAAGTTTGTGACGAGCCATTAGAATTATTAGAAGGCTGAAAACGAAGAAATCCGAAAGAAAATGACCAAACAAAAAGACCCATGCATGACAATACTCCCTCCGGTTCTAATTATAAGATAAAATTGACTTTTTTGGAGAAATTAAGGAAGCCAATTAAATTACTTTAGAGTGTTTATATTTTTAGTATCCTTAGATTATATATTAGTTTATTAGTCAAAGTAATTAGTTTGGAAAAAAAAATATAAATATAAATACTCTAAAACAATTTAATTGACTTTCTTAATTTCTCCAAAAAAAATCAACTTTATCTTATAATTAGAACCAGAGGGAATAATAAAAGACCACCCCAACATTGAATTGCTCTCAACTATAGTTGGTTGGTTAGTTGGTTGTTCTTACTTATGACATTTAATTTTTTTGTTGACCCATTAACCTATTTTTTCCCTTTTCCATCATGGAGTTTATGAGGTGTTTTTTATAGGTCAAAATTTAGGTGATTTAAATTCTAAAGACTTATTTATATATATTTTTAGATTTAAAAAGCACTTACAAATATAATTATAGATCATTCACTAACAAAATTTCATGCCGGCTGCAGGATCTGAAATCAACTTTATGAATTATAATCTTACCAACTAAAACGAGATTTGTTCGAGCCTGATGAGTTCTTATGTAGATGTATTATATGAAGCTCGTCAAGAATTTACTTGGTTAGTCTTTTTCTAAAATATATTAATGTAAATATTATTTTCTTACCTAATCGAAACCAATTCAATTAATTAATGTGTGTCTGGTCAACTAAATCTGTGTACATTTCTATTTTTTTGTAAAGTTCTTTTTTACCTGAAAAGTTATTTTTTTATTAAAATACAAAATTTTGCAACCTTTTATTAGTATATATATGGTAACATAACATATTTCAGCCAAAATATGATGATGATGATAATAAATATATTTTAAAAATGAAAATAAATTAATTTATATATCATTTTATCCAAACAAATAATTTTTTAAAGCTCCTGCTGCAAATTGTTGCCCAGCTTGTCAACTGTTATTTTAACTAACTCTCTCTTTTTCCCCTCTCCCATGACTAATTGATCAACTATATATACATATACCTGCAACAATTCATGATCTGAATATAAATATATTGAATATTGATTGATGATTATTTTCTTTTTAAAAACCAACGCGGCAATAATTGCAAAACAAAAATAATGATTTGACTTTTGTTCTTTACATTTTGTCAACTAAAAACGTGGGGTACTGTCACCCATGGGTTGATGTCTTCATAAAAAGTTGAATTATTTTTACCAAGAAAATATTTAAAATTATATTTATTTTGAAAACAATGGGACTCCATTCTTGTTTATTCTTAATGCCATCGAGTTCTTCTCCTTTTCCTCATTTGTCATCTATATCAACGGGAGGATGATATACATTTTAAATATTAAAAAGATCGAATGAATTCTTTATTAAAAGAGAATTCTTTTACTATTTCATAAATTTCTTGTTTTATTCATAAAAAAATTAACTTTATTTAATATGTGTGTGTGTCATGTGCATATTCTTAAGATGAAATTAATATGGGAGGCCGTTTCTCTCCGAGGGTAGGTATGTTCTCACCTCACTAGTTCAGTTGTCTGGGTTGAAATGGGTTAATTTCCTTTCAGAGTAAAAATTTTTTTATCAAAAATAAAATTCTATGTAATGAAAAATAGAAATATTTTTTTAGTGGAATAAAATAAATTACTTTTCTTGTTTTAAGATAGTCAATTTAAAAGCACACAAATATGTTTATATCATGTTCAAGCCCGAAACCTTATCCTAGCTGTGCCATTAAATCTCCCCGTAGCCTCATGAAGTTTCCAGATTGATGTGAATTTAGCTATTCAGTTATTTGATTTCTTATTTAATGAAGGAGAATGATTTGTGCCGCAATATAAATTAGAATACTCATTCGAATTTCTTGCAATATTTTCTGGCTAAAAAAAACTGCATATACACTTTTATTAAACTAGAATAGAGTTGAGGTTAAAAAAGAATTAATGTAAAAATCTATCATAAAAGTATACGTGAAGAAGTAATATTGTCCTGAATTTTTTTTTTTTTAATCTCAATATCAGCCTAGATATATAAAAAATGAAATAATACCATCCCTTTTTTAATCATTATTTATGTTTACTGTTAATTTTGACTATAAGTACTGATATGACTGCCACATGTATTCTGAATTTTTCACCTTATCCTCTCTCCTTTTCTTTCTCCCTCAATCAATGTTTCTGAAATAAAGACGCTGAGGCGGTGATGAATTGAATCATTGGATGACATGTGAGTGTGTCACGTGGGAATTATGATCAAACAAAATTATCAAACTTTAACATATGTTAACGTTAGGGCGACATTCCTATATTTTTAAGTGTATGTTTGGTTAGGTTTATATTTGATCAATAAATCTTTATTACGTAAGTTGAGATAAAACTTCTCTCACATACTTACTTCGTATACCATGAATCATGATTTATAAACATTTATTACTCAAAAATAAGATATTCTAAATAAGCATTAAATATCCTATATAACATTAAAGCTCAAAAAACTTACAAGAAAACATCACTCCTGCGCATATATTTCCTTGACAGAATTGTAACTTAATCCTTAAAAAACACTAGGCTAGATAGGGTCGCCTTAATACATCGTTCAACTTAATTTGTGATACGCTTTGTTTTGGCCAATACACGCTTTTATATCAAAGGAGAGAAATTTTTTATAATTAACAAAATGATATTATAAAATTATATATTTACTGAGTACCGAAGAAAAAATAAAGGTAAGGAACATAGAAAGTATTAGCAGAAGGAATTGCTTTGAACATTGGGGAATCATCATGAGTTCAAAAAAATAAAAGAATGCATCGTCCGTACTCTTTAATGTAAGACATATTTATCTAATTTAATTATATTAAATAAGTTAGTTAAATTAATTAATATAACATGTTTTTATAAAATACCTTAACCATCTTCATAAATTATCACTCCCTCTCCCTCTTCTTGATTATTGTTGAGAGAGTATAAATATAAGTAAATTAAAAAAATATTAATAAATAAATCTTACATTTAGAAATAAAATAAACTCTCTAATTAAATTATACATTACGGACAAGAGGAGTAATAACTAAAAAATATCCAGTATTCACTTGATATCTTTTTCCGACATTCTTCTCTCGGAGTCTCAGCCATTCTCCCTATTGCTTTCTATATGAAAGGAGAGTCCATGACACATACTTTTAGTGTACTACAAATGGAATACCGGGCTTGTTTGGTATGAGGGGAGAGGAGGGAAAATGGGTGGAGGGAATTTTTTTTTTTTTTTTTGTGTTAGATTAGAAAAAATGAGAAAAGTGGGGTTAATAGTTTTTAATTCATTTTTCTTACTCTTTTATCATACATATTTTCTGTATTAAAATTTAGTAACCCCGTTTCTCTAATTCTCTTAAATCTAACTCATAAAAAAAATTTTCTCCCCTCCCCTCCCCTCCAAATCCCTCATACCAAACAGACCCAAAGCCTTGCACCAAAACATAGTAGTACTTCATCTAGTCCTTCTTACAATAGCTCAAAATTTGAATTGTCTTGATCATTTTTATAAGAGTTCTACAAGAGTTGTTTGAATATTTAATAATTTTTTTTTTTAATTTTTGCCCCTCATTAATTATATATATTGCATTAATTAAGAGGTTGGTGATGCTTAAATTTACTTTATTTCTCTCTCTCTCTCTCTCTCACTTGCCTCTCATAAATAAGGGATACTTGAAAAAAAAATTTTATTTTAGACACACTTATTATTTTTTACTAATCTTAACCATTTTTTTAAATCGCATAATTGGATCATCAAATTCTTATGAATAGGATCGAAGGGAGTAATAAATGGAAAGGATGAATATGCTCCCTTCCGCCCTTTTATAAACAACTTTTTTTATTACGTAAAATGAATTAGCGGTTAAAGTTAATTAAAAACAATAAATTTATAAAAAATGTCATGTTTCTTCAATATATGCCCCTATTTATTAAAATAACATATGAGAGAGAATGGGTAATAAATAATTAAATAAAAGAAAATTAGTCGTGAGTGTGAGTAATTAATATAAAAATTTGTATTTAATAAAGATAAAATAAATTAATTTAAATTTTAAGATAAAAAAAGTTACTTATATTAAAAACCCCAAGAAAAAAAAGTTACTTATAAAAAGGATTCATAGCAAATACTCATTTCATTTTTCTTTTAATTTAATAATAAAACAGAAGAGATAACTTCTATGTAACATGTGGTTTCATACCCTACTCAGCTACTCTGTCTGAAACTCTTGAATCCGAGGCTTTTTTACTAATATACTGCAAACAGTAAAACTTATATACCAATCTACTACATTGTGAAAAATATTTATCAAAATGCTACACTAAAAATCATTCTTCAGGTGATGAATTTTAGAAATCGTTCATCTGAAAAACGAGTTCTTCAATAACGCAGCATCGATGTGGATTTCTATGCAAATGAAAATCTTTCTTTAGGTGAATGATTTCTAAACTTCATGTAACACCTCAAATTTTATATTCACAAAAAATATATTGTAATTATTTGAGTAATTCAATAAAATGGTAAATATTCATGAATTTGGATCTTATGAATTTTGAAATATTCATATTCATAAGGAAATGGGCAAATAAGTCCAAGAATTTAATTAAATTACAAAGGTGATAGCAAAATCATAATTTTACCAATTTAGCCCAAGATTAATTATTTTCTAATTAATTAAATTTAATCTCAATTAATCAAGAAAAATGCATAATTGGATTATTCTTGATGGAATAAATCAAGAATTGTGAAATTAGGGGGAATGATACATAATACAACTATATAAATTACGTGATTTATGAAAAACATTTTCTTCTCTTCTCTACCCTAAATTTTGTCCAACCACGAAAATGAGGGAGAAGAAATGGGTTTAGTTAGAGTAAAGAGAAGGGTGTATAGTTTGTGTAATTAAAAGAAATCTAGTCCCAATTCAATTGGACCCAAATGATGTAAAGGAAAGGCATACAGTTAAGAAGGAATGGCATAAAGTAAGAAGGTATGGTGTGAGGTATGGTTGGAGGAATAGGGCATGCAAGGTGGTGTAATCTTGACCCTTGATGAGATCAAGGGTTAGGAAGGGAGAAGACCAAATGAATAAACATTTTCTCCCTCCTCTTTCAAGACACAATTTGGCGAAGACAAAGAGAAAAGAGAGAGAGAATGAGCTTGGAGAGCTCTTGAAGTTTAGAGAGAAAGAAGAGGAAATCTAAGGTAAAAAGGTTAATTTCTTATGGTTTTCTTGTGTCTTGTCATGAAATCCTTCTCTAAACTCTTGTTCTCATGAATCCATGATGGTGAAGTCACATTTTGAGATCAAGAAGAGAAGGAGGAGGAGCCTAGAGTAAGAGGAAACCAAGAAGTTAAAGAAGGTAACTCCATAAACTTGCCTTCTTGTGGCGGTGTTGTTGTTGTTTCTTGATTTTTCAAGTTTCTTGGTTGAGTTGTAAAATTGGAAAAGCCATAACTCTAAGGTGTAATATCCCAATTTTTGATTATGGGTTAATCATGATTATTATGGATAATTACGAATTTAATTGGGATTATTATGTGTTTTATGGCAATATTAAATTAATATGTCATAATGATCGAAAAATTGGAATAATGGAAATATTGGCCATAAGTGGTAATTAATGGAGAAATTAATTACTAACTAAAAGAAAAATGAGAAGTGTGATCAAATAGCTAATGGATGGATTAGAGAGATTAATTGGTGTATATGTGTGTGGTATTAGAGATTAAGGGATGAGATGTTGCCAAGTGGCATTATGGTGGACCATAGGATGAGACATAGGAGACAAAAATCACCTTTTTCTCTCTCCTCTCTCTCCTATGCGTTTTTGGAGGCATGTGAAGGGGGTGGGGCAGATTTTTTCTGCACTTCATCATCATCTCCACCTCTCCTCCTTCTCTCTCTCACGTTCTCTCTCTTCTCTCTCTAGTCCACCATTGTTGAAGGCAAGGGAAAGAAGAAAGCTTGATTTTTGGGTAAGTAAATGCCTTCCTTTGCTCAAACTCCCTTCATTAAAGTTGATCCTTGAGTAATGGGCTTCATTTTGGTGTGTGTAGTTTGGTCATTTGGTTGTGATTTGTGCCACACGAAAATTGATTGTTGGAGAATCAAGAACTCCCTTTGAGAAAGTTGATAAGGTGAGTGAGACCTATCTTTCTATCTAAGTTTTATACCATTTGAAATACTTTGAATTTTCTGGAATTTTGGGCTCATTTTCGAAAATGAGGGCCATTAGGAGTTTGGTATGTGTTTGGTATGAAATTTGTATGTTTGGAATGCATCTTGGATAGATAGAATTTATTTGGGTTTGAAATTGCTAAGTTTGGAGATTTTGGGAGTTTAGTGTTTAATGTTACCCAAAACCAAAGCATGATAATGGAATAGGATTTTGGTGATTTTGGCATTCCCATTGAATTCCTTGAGTGATTTTGTGTGGGAATGAGCTTGGTTATTGATTTTGGGTTCATTTGGATCACTTTGGAAAATTTGGAAAGTTGTCTTGTTTGAGCTCTGTTTTGCACAGTCTGTTTACACGAGCGTTTTGGGTGACCAAATGGTATTGGAAAATTGTGAAACTTTCCAGTCTTAAAGTTCACATCCCAAGCTTCAAAATGAGTATATATTTTGTGTCATTTCGTTTAGAATTCTGTGGGATATGGTTGTCCAAAGTTTGGGATGAAAACAGAACTCTGTTTTGGAATAGTGGTTAGTTTTTGGTGATTCTGTATTTGTGTAGTGATTTCCAGTGAAGGACTATATTTTTCCTTGAAAGAGGACTCATATACCTTTCATTTGGCTTTGGAATCACCTCGTTTCGATTTTTCTAGAATTAGTTATGGTTTTTCGAAGTTCAGCCCAGAGTCAGGAATTTCTGGGCCGCGGCCCAAGAGTGGTGGACCGCGGCCCAAGAGTGGTGGGCCGCAGCCCAAGACCTTCTGACCATGTTTGGGCCGCAGCCCAAGGAATGGTGGGCCGCGGCCCAACCCTGTGTTTTGGCACTTTGTGTTATCGAAAGGGGATCTTTAACCTATTGTTTCCCAACCTTTTAGGGCTTTTATTAGAGGCATTTGGGGCCTCTAAAGAGTCAATTATGATAACCAAAACTAAGTGTTTCAAGTTAATTAAGTCTTGGAATAGAATATAACCCTTCGTCCCTAATTATGAATATAGGATTTGATATTTGCCTTCCTCGGGAGAGACCGGCGCTAGGACACGCACGGAAGGATCAAGGTAGTGACTTTTCTCTCATATCTTGTATGATGTTTTGGCATGCATAACTTATCGTTGAATTTGTGAAATGTGTGCCATGGTCCATTACGGCGCGAGCAGGTTAGCGTGAGCCGTATAGGGAGTGACAGTGGTCATCTCTAGTTCGGCCGTTGGACTGCCGTCGTAATCGACATGGATCTTTGTGAATCCGACCCGTGAGGCGGCGTTTGTGAAACCAGCCGTGGGCTGTGTGTGTGTATCTTGCCTATGTGGCTTGCGTGATGAAATACTTTATATGGATCCCAGCTGTGGTGAATTATACTGTGTTGACTGTTGTGATGCAATACAGCGTGAGCAATCGTCAGGGATGACATGTGTCATACTAACCATTGCCGCTGCAACTGCCGTTGTAGTTGCTTGTGTGGATGATGATTTGATTACATGCATTATTGTTGTACATTATATGATTGACTTGTTACTACGGGGATTCTTTAGAATCTCACTCTCCCAAAATTAAACCTTTTAGACAGGGCCGAAGGATCGAGAGGCAAGCGGGCGACGAAGAGTAGTTAGAGCTCCTGTTTAGGAGTATATTTTGGAATTTATGGTTATCATTGTATATTTTGGAATTGTATATAGTGGGTTTTGTGTAATCCCCAAGTTAAGGGTATTGAATTATGGCTTTGTGCCTTGTAAATCCCTTATCTAATGAATGGAACCCGAGTGAGTCGGGAATTTATGTGCACTCTGATATTTGTAAATGGAATCCACCTGTTCGGGCCAGTATTATTTTGTATTGAGAACTGGGGACCATTGTGAATAAGTTTTGAAAAATGTTTTGCAAATCCGATTTTTGGGCAAAATAGTATCTTATTAAGTCTCAATTTCATTATGGTCTCTAATTACAACTTAATTATGAGTTTAAGAACTTAATCTCGGCCTAAGGTGGGAAGGGGGTTACATAAGGGGTTATGCTGCCTAAAATCCTTTAAATCATGATTAAGAAGTGTTTAAGTGAGTTAACCAAGGATTAGAAGTGGAAGAGCATAAGTTTTGGAAGATAAAACACAAAACTATTTGTTTTCTATTTTCTCTTCAATATGTTGGCCAGGACCAAAACTAGTAGTAGGAGTTGGATTTTCATGAAATAAATGATTCCATTGAACTCAATGGGCAAAAATAGGTGGGGTTACAGTTGGGCACTTTTTCGGTAGAGGCCGAAAAATCATAATTACGAAAACGCCACTGAAATTCCTAAATAGGGTTGTCAATGGTATTTTCATAATTTGACAGTGAATTTGGTAATCTTGAGCCCGAAAATGGATTCCTTGGATGAAAATAAGTTAGAATAGCCTTAGTCAAAATTTTGAGAAAACGTGCCATCGGGCCGGTTACGGCCGAGTCGGGGTCCTAGGGGCATTTTGGTAAATTTTCACCATAGACTAATATAACCACAAGAAACACTATGGAAGAGTCTAAAATGATACTTGGATAATTTAAGACCTATTTCTTATATATTTAATATTTTAGGATCAAGTCGAGAGTTAGAACGACACGCTTTTTAAGACACCGTTAAACAGAGGATTATAAAGCGTTGAGGTAGGGACATTATCTTCATACATCATGCCATAAGTTATATGATTGTGTGGATGTCATTGTTGTAAATGTACTTTATTAATCAACATGATTTGCCCAGAAAGGGGTCAGAAGTGCTAAAGGCACTTACACTGGAGTTGGTGAGAACCCAACCGATGCAGATTAGTGGGGCCAGGCCCTACTCATATATACATGCAGATGATATGTTTATATTGTTCATTAATTGTTGCATACATGGCATATATAATATTTACTTTTCGCATTTTCTATAGACAATAGCATGTCTCGAGTTGGTGAGAACCCAACCAATGCAGATTAGTGGGGCTAGACCCTACTCATATGTATATGCAGATGATATGTTTATATTGTTCATTAATTGTTGCATACATGGCATATATAATATTTACTTTTCGCATTTTCTATAGACGATAGCATGTCTGTAATGGGATTCTTTAGAATCTCACCCTATTTTTAAATAAACATCTCAGCAAGTGATAATGGATCAAAAGGCAAAGCCGTAGATGCCGAGAAGTAATTGGTTCGTGTCTCGAGGCGAGGACAAGATCGTGATTATAATTCGTTTATGCTTAGATATTTTGGAGAATTCTGTAAATATTAAGTTTCTGCTGTATTTTCTGTTTTTTGTTGACGAATGATGTTGGGATTGTAAACGAATATTTTTATCAGTATAGTTATACTTTTCTGTATGCTCATTGAATTTCGTCTTTATTACTCTCCGATTATCGAAATGGAAATAGGTGTTGATACTTCATCACCTAAAGAATAATTTCAATGTATTTTCTCTTTCCTGTCTCCCTCTCTCCTCATCATTGCCTTATGATTAATTTACATTAAAAAAAATCCCTCCTTCCTAATCATATGCCTAATGATTAATTTACATTAAAAAATAATGATTGCTGAGTAATTGATGATGATGATAGTAATAATACTAATAGTAATTACATAATAAAAAAAATAATGATGGAAAAAATAGAATAAGGAGTATATTGACTAAATAAAGTATTAAAAAATTAATACTAAATAATAATTAAGTGTATATGAATGAAAAATGAAAATGAATTAACCTTATAAATAGTGACTTTCTGTACCACATTTAGGTCTCCTCCGCATACGTTATGGTCATTGTTGTTGTTGTACGTCAAATTCTTGAGATTCAAGCGTTTCATTGATTTGTGTCGTTGACGTATTTAAATCAAACCATGGCAATTCATTTAAAAAAATGGATTGTCTAGGAGAAACAAATGCTTCATTTGACGCCCCACCATGCTCAAAAGTAGAAGTATTGTATTCAGTTGAAAATAATGCATGATCATCTAGTAAAGATGTGAATGACTGAGATTGAACAACATTGGGTGGGTTGGAAGGGGAAGATAATAATGGCGACATGTAATGAGGTTCTTGTTGCGTAGGGTTAGAAGAAGTGACATGGATGATGATGATGCTGATGCTGACATGTAATGAGGCTGACTAAAATTTGGAAGGTCGTGTTCCAAAATATTTTCATTTTCAACTGGTGGTTGGGTTGACAAGTAACCGACATGTCGCTTGCTTAGTCTATCATGAGGAATTTATGGTCGAGGCAACTCAATTGTTGGGGGAGCAGGTTGACAACTCATGTTAAATCTTTGTTCTCTAAATGCAAGTAAAATATTTCGTTGGTCTTGAGCAACTCTGTCTCGATAATTAATACAATTTGAGCATATAGAACGAGTATTAATTGTTAATCTATATAACTTCTTTGCTATGTCCGACTGAAATAAATAAAAGAGATTGTGTTATAACACTTATTATATGAAGGGAAAAATGATATTGATGGAAAAAAGAAGAAAAACTTACCTCACAACCAGTATCACCACTGATATGTTGAACCCATCGTCTTGTATGTCTCCAGTACCATTGCATGTATTGAGATGTTCTATCAAGTTCATCATGTGTCATTGGAGCATTAACAATAGCATGTGACCAAGTATCCTATGTCTGAATAAAAGTTGAGTATTTGTTAATCCAATTTGTAGTTGTTCTACCTCGTAGTTGCATTGTGTGATAGTTTTCTAAATGAACAGGTTGGGTAGGAATTGGTTGCTGACGACCAAACTGCCTTAGCATAAGATGTAACACCCCAAATTTTATATTCACCAAAAACATATTATAAGTAATTGAGAAATTCAATAAAATGGTGGATATTCATGAAATTTGGAACTTATGAATTTTGAAATATTCATATTCATAAGGAAATGGACAAATTAATTCAAGAATTGAATTAATTTACAAAGGTAAGAGCAAAATCATAATTTTGTCAATTTAATCCAAGATAAATTATTTTTCAATTAATTGGATTTAATTTCAATTAATCAAGAAAAATAAAAGAAAATGTATAAAGAGGATTATTCTTAATGGTATAAATCAAGAATTTATAAAATTAGAGGAACTTGGGCATAAATCAATTAAGGGAATTATGGAAATGTTAAAACCATTTTTCTTCACTTCTCTTCAATAATTTCGCCTAGCATGAAATGCATGGGGGGAAAATTGATTTAATGAAATTTAACATGCTAAGCATCATTGTCATATGAAGAGGAGATTAAATGATGATTAATTTCATGAGCATATGTTCAAAATGCTACAAGAAAAGAATAATGATGACAATGATAAAGTGGGTATGATATGAAGTATGGACACAATGATCATGGTAGGGTGATGGTAAGGGAGTAAGTAAGTCACATTATTAGGGAAGTATGGAGCAAGTAAGGCATAAAGTGAGTCAAAGTATGGTTAAAGGTATGAGCGGGAGGTATGATGAGAAATATGTGTCACCATAACAACCCTTGATGAGATCAATGGTGTAGGATCAAGGGAGCGCATTTATGAAGCTTTTCTCTTCCCTTCCCTTCATTCATTTCGTCCAAGCCACAAGAGAAAGAGAGAGAGGAAGTGCCTTGGAGACTTTGAGAGCTAGAGAGAAGAGGAAGAAGAAATCTTAAGGTAAAAAGCTAAACTCTTAAGGTTTCTTGTGATTTTGTCCTAGATCCTTCTCTAAACCTTGATTCTTCATGCATCCATGATCTTGAAGACACCATTCTTAGCTCAAGAAGAGAGAGAGGAGATGTCTAGAAAGAGAAGATTCAAGATCTCAAGAGGTAATCTCACAAAACTTAAAGTATGGTGTTGTTGTTTGGTTTTGGTGATTTTTGCCAAGTTTGTAAATTTGGAAAGTCCTAATCCTAAGGGGTTATGCTGCCCAAATTTCTTTGAATCATGGTTAAGATATGTTTAAATAAGTTAATAAAGGATTAGAAGTGGAAAAGTACAAGTTTTGGAAGCTAAAACACAAAAACTCCATTTTTCGATTTCTTTGACCAATATTTCGGCCAAGACCAGATCTGAGGGAAGGAGCTGCATTTTCATGAAATAGATGGTTCTATTAGATTCAGTGGGCAAAAATAGATGGGATTACAGTTGGTCACTTTTTTTGGAAAAGGCCGAAAAAGTATAATTACGAAAACACCCTTAAAACTCGAAATAGGGGTTGTCAAGGGTATTTTTCGTAATTTAACACTGAATTTGGTGATTCTAAGTCTAGAAATGGATTCCTTGGGCAAAAATAAGTCAGGATAGCCTTAATCAAAATTTTGGGAAAACGTGCCATCGGCCAAGGTCCAGGGGCATTTTCGTAAAATTTCACCATAGACTAATATAATCACTAGAAACACTATGGAAGTGTCTAAATTGTATATTTGATGTTCTAGGACCGAGTAGAGAGCCCAAGGGATTGACACGCAAATAGTGTCTAAACTTATCTCTTTTACATATATTTGATATTTGTGCTTGTATATTAATACATGTTATTTCTTTACTTGATTATGTGAAATACATATGAATGATTAAAGCTCTGTTTTTGTTTATGCTATGGCCATAACTATGTTGATTAAAACATTGAGCACACATATATGTCATTGTGTGAACATGAGTTATGTAATGTAAGCATGTTATGCATTAAGCACTTATCTTGCATGCATATTGTTACTGTTTTCTTACTGAGATTCTCTCGAATCTCACCCTCCTCTAGACAGGAGAAAACAGAAGATATGCTGAGAGCAATATAGAGAACCGTACAAAAGGGATCGTAGTGGTGGAACAAAGACAAGAAGATGTCTTCATTTTACTAGGATAAGTTTAGACACCCAAGTAGCTCTGCGCGGCTACATGAATTGTAATTAGCAAGTACGAGCTCCTATAGGGAATTTTCGTAATCGTGTACATAATATCAGTATATTTATGTTATTCCTGTGTTATCTACTGAACTGCATATCATTTTCCGCAAATACTCTGAAATAGCTGAAAATAAGATGAGGGTGTGACATAAGATCAGGGTGGTGCCATTCTATGATATTAAAGCATATCAAAGGAACAAAAACAAGCCAAATCTTAGGTGTTTGTAAGAAAAACTCTAGAATTAATTGGCGCACTTCATAAGATTCATATGGCTACCATATTATCTCATCATCAACCATTTTATCCAGAAAACTCCTATATCGGAACAACGCCATGGCACTTGGATGAGGGTTTTGTATAATATTTTTCCATCTGTTATTACAAAAAGTAATATCATAATTTGTATAATTTTAATAATATAAGTGGATATGAAACGTTTTATAGGTGAATTTAGCATTTATGAAACCCAAAGGAGGTAAGAGATGATAGACATCTAAATTTAGATCTGGATATATAGGTAAGGGTGGTGCAATCATAGGGAAGCGATCCTATGCCCATAAATGTAGCAATGACAAGCATCCTCCAACCTCATCCTCAATTGAGTTAGTAGCATTACATAGTTCTCTATACATATGAACTAAAATTGCAGATCCTCAACCAAATTTTCCAACTTCTTCAAGATTGTAAAGTAGTGGAAGGTACATTAAGTAAACATAACTACCTAATCTATCTAGCATGAGGTATCCACCTATTAACCTGAAAATATATGCACGAGTAAATTGTTGAACTTGTACATCATCGGCATCTTTGGGTAGGTTATTGAAGTTCTCTTCCAGCCAACTTATAAGCAGTTGTTGCCCGTGTAGTCTATCTGCAGGCGGTCTAATACCTAGAAACCACTCACAAACATCTAGCCAATTCAAGTCAGTTTGCATAATGACAACCACTCCTACATATGGAAGACCCAATTGTATAGCTACATCCTGTAATGTCATCATACACTCTCCACGTGTAGTGTGAAAGATATGAGTTTCAGGACGCCACCTTTCAGTAAGGGTAGAGACCAAACATCTATCATAATCAGATTGTCTTACTCGAGCAATACCATAAAATCTGGCTAATATAAGATATCCAATTATTTAATTAGGTGGATCAATCATCCGAGTAGTATGCATTACAATTATTAATAAAATTCGTCCATTTGAAAATATACATACGAACTTTTTTCTATGATTCATCCTACTTCCTAAATATTATATTACAATTATTAATAAAATTAGATGAAATTGTCAAAACAATTTAAATTCAAAATATTACATTTAAAAAAATCATCATAAAAAATGTTCATAATTGTCTCACCAAATTATGCATAACACCAACAAATAATCATAATAAAATATAAAATATTATTCTTCATTTACCTGTCACTACTTCAAAATATATTTCATTTCTTATTATATTTTTGGTTAATTAAAAATTACTATATATATTATCATCGAAATATACAAAACTGACGATCATAAATTTGGCACACAAAAAAACTGTATTTATTTTTTTTATTTATTAATATATTTTTTTTTGAAACAGTAAAGATTTATAAGGACTAAAACAGAAAATAAAATTCTGTGTGTGGATATAAGGGAATTCTGACAAAAAGAGGGTCATTTTATGTAATATTAGCTGTCACTTTCAGTAGAAAAAATATCAGAGAAAGTTACATAAAAGACCCCAAATTTACAAAATTTCAGTTGGGTCCAAAAATCCAAAAATCACCGCCGGATTCTTTTGGCTGCTAAAAGATAAGAGGAAACTACAAAAATATACCCGTAATTTCCAAAATATCATTTTGGTCAAAAGTTCGAAAAACAGCGTCATTTATTAATAATATTATGTATAAATAATATAAAATCACTACCACTGTATAAATATAACAAAAATATATACTTACTAAAATCTATCTTGTTCTTGTGGTAAAGATATCTTTTTTCTAAATATTTTAACTACACACACCTATATTCTAAATATTTTATATATTCTAAAATCTTAATCTATAACTATATTTTAAATATTTTATACCACTACATATGTCATTTCATATATTGGGACATATGGGAGGTTTTTTTTTTTTTAAATTTTTATCCTACCAACATTAAATTTTTTGGGTGAGCTAACCTTTTGGCAAATATTATAAATATACAAATAAGGTTTCGCAAAATAAAAATATATTTGCTAATATCATGACATAAGGTTCATATAAGTGAAATCACATGCTTAAAAATAGAGATCAAATTTAAATTTTAAAGTCTCAAAACTGACCTATATTACCATATAATATAGGATAATACTTACAGTCAAAATAAGAGGGACCTATTTTGATTTTTTCAAGTTGTTGAACCAACCACTGACCACCTAAAAATAAAAAATAGTCAAATAATTGTCATCAAGGGCAACATAAATAAAATTCAAATTACATATTACAAACTACCAAATTAAGAGAAAAACTAGAAAAACAACTTACCCACAACAATAATAAGAAAAAAGGCCGATGCAAATAACCAAGGAGCAACAAAGTAAAGGAGGAGGAGAGAACTGAGTAATATGCAAGAAAGGGAGAGGAAGCTCTTAGAGATAAATGAGATGAGAAAGAAAAGAATCACAAAGTGAGAATGCAAGAATGAAGAGTGGATGCAGGAATTGAACAAACTATAAAGCCCTCTGTTCCTGTTTATTCACGAGCTGACATGGGGGAAATGGATGACATGACTAAGCATTAAGCATAGGGAAGGAGGAGGGCATTGGGAAGGAGGATTGGAGGAGGGGTTTGGGGGAAACATGCATGCAGCTTTTGTATGGAAGAATATTCCTAACAAACCCTTTTTTAATTATTTTAAAATAAGTTACATGATTTAGAAATCGTTCATGCGAAAAACGATTTTTAAAATCATTTTCATGAAGAACGAGTTTTAAATTTTGTCAAACTGAAAGCCATTCTTTATAAGAAGGACTTCTTCACAAATTTAAAATCCTTCTTTATAAGAATAATTTTAAGTACATCATTATGATAAATAGTTTCAATTTTATAGCATTTTAGTATTATGTTTTACCGGTTACAGTATTCCAATTAAAAAAGCCTGAATCCGATGAACGATTGTACGGTTTACAATTATTTCCATAATCAATCACGTGATGGTAAAAATCAATCATGAAAACATAATTATATATTATAAAATATAAATTTTATGTCAAACCTTGTTTTTTTACAAATTATGTAAATGATTTGATTCTTTGAAAAATTGAAATTAAAATATGGAGGCATACAATATTAAATTGAATAAAGTAATGCCTTGACCGAACTGCTAATTTATATAATGGAATATCAAGCCTCATATGAGATTTAGTTTGAAGTTTTAACTATAAAATTACTAGATTTTATGTTATAAAAAATTAAGGTAGTATTTTTTTATGTGATGAATATCAGGTATTTCCTCCACTCTTAATTATAGAATTTAGTTGAAGAATTTGTTTTGATGTTAAGTATAAGACTTCGATATATTTTCTCTCTCAAATTTATAATATTTTGTATCTTAATTATTCCTAGTGATTGAACTTCCTAAGAGATTGTCCATCAAATTTTTTTTAATATAAATGACTAAACATAATATTTTAAAGAAACCAATGCACATATTTTACAAATTATTAAATTAATTAATTCTTTAATTCCTATAATTGGTACTAGATGTGGTAATATGGTCCGGCTCAGTAGGTTCGGGCTAACCCGTCACGAATTAAGACCATATGGGTTCGAGCCCAAAAAGACCGCATCAATATGGATTGGCATTTAGCCAGCCCAACCCATAATCATTGGATTGGCGGGTTGGATGGGCCAACCCATTTTTTTTTTTTCAATTTTTTTAACAATATACTATAATTGTGTTTTCTACACACCTAAACTATAACAAAATTAAAAATACATTACAAATTAAACATTCACCACAAGTCCACATATAATAAAATAAATATAATATATATATATATATATGGGTTGGCCCTTAGTTTCTTACCTCTTGCCTCTTGAAAAACAATATGGGCTAGGTTGGACGGTGGACTGGACTGAATGGTGGAGTACTGGACTGGTCCTTGGCTCTTAGTCTCTTACCTCTTGCCTCTTAGTTTATATAAAAAAAAATATGGGCCGACCCGCCAACTCGGTGATCCAATCCATCACGGGTTGGGACCATATAGGTTCAAGCCTAAAAGAACCGCTTTCAAATGATCCCAGATTTTTAGAACCCAACCTGTCATGGGTTGAAACCATATGGGTTCGGCTCACAATCTCAACCCATATTATCAACTCTAATTGGTACCATGTTAACATTAACATTTTTTTTCAAGAGAAATTTAGAGCGATTGATGATGTGGAGGAGAAAAGGGACATTTTGATAATAAGGGTCTCATTCTCAGTTTGAAATTTTGTGAGGTATGCCTGATTATTAGTTCATTCAAGAAAAGACAACATTCCTTTTTTAAAAAAACAAAAATGAAATTCAATACACAATATTCTTTGTCAGCTTCCGGCTTTCCATTTGTCACCTAAGTTACTTAATATGACATATTTTTTCTAAAGTATATTAATTATCTTCAAAGAATTGGCGACATCGGAAAGACCATCCACGGAAGTCTGAACCATCAAACTTAGGAAATTCAATGCGGCAGTGCTTCGTTGGAGCAACATAGGTAGATGACGGCAACGGTTGTCCAAATGTGCTGAACAAAAGGTTCCGATTCCGGTGTGAGCTACTTAAGGAACCGTCGTTGCGTTCGTCACGGGCCTGATGAGCTAACGATGAGATCGTGCCAGAGAGATCCTGTAAGCAGGCTTCTATGCGAGTCAAAGACTGCTTAAGATCGGCGATATCAGTAGCATGTTGTTCCAAACGGACCTATCCTCCTTCGATCGCGCTTGCTTGTAAGGTTAATTTGTGTTCTAAGTCCGATACTCGATTGGTGGAACGCGTCTTCGATGCCATCGAGGCCAGAGAGCGGCTCTGATACCAGTTGGTACAGAGTACGCAAAAACAGAGTATAGACAGAAGAGAATTTGAAGAAGAGAAGTATTATTCTAATCATACTGTCAATCACACATGTATGGGTTATTTATACATGTTTGCTAACTATTGATTAGTTGTGGAACGCGTCTCTGGCGCCATTGAGGCCAGAGAGCGGCTCTAATACCAGTTGGTATAGAGTACACAAGAAACAGAGTATAGACAAAAGAGAATCTGAAGAAGAGAAGAATTTTTAACTCACACAGGGGAAAGCACGACAAAATTACAATAGATTCAGTTAGACTGCTATGGCACGCGCACACAGGGGAAAGCACGACCGGAAAGTGCCACTACCACGTTTAACTCGCACGCAGGGGGAATCGTTAAATTTCAACTACATTTGTTGTTTGGTGGCTTGTGCGCGCAAGCCTACCACTCTTCTAGGCCTCTTTACAAGCTCAAGATGGTATAGTGTTATATATAGACTTATGATCTCTTATTCCCAAGCGATGTAGGACTTGTTTCTTTGACACACCCACTCTAATGTTCATATTTTATGACAATTTCCTCCTTCTATTCTTTGATTACTATTGAGGAAGTATCAATAAAGGTCAATTAGAAAAATATTGACGAATATAAGAAATAGATCTTACATTTAAAATCAAAATTAACTATCTATTAGGTCATACATTATGGGTGAGAAGAGTATTACCTATTAGTTTTAAATAAAAACAAACAAACCACATATGTATGCCACGAGTCCTTTTTTTTTTTTTGATATTATTGTCCGGAATGCAGTTCAGAGTTAATAATTACTCCTCTCAACATAAGTGTCTCTTTTTAAAACTCGAATTCGATACCGTAAGAGTTATAATGATGCCTTACACCACTAAACCAATTTTATATATCGAGTCCTTTAACATCACATGATATTGCCAACACCTTTGTGGTGGCGTGTAGGGTGCCCTATGTTGACACTGATGGTTCAAACTGCGCCTACAAGCATTTAGCTTGTTAAAATTTTAAATACTCATTAAGTTTAATCTTCAAAATAACAATGATTGTTATAAAAAAAACATAATTCGACATAAACGGCTTTAGGGAACCAAACTAAAACATTGTATGAAGTTAGATTATCAAATGTATCCGCTTACAAAATATGCAAAACATCTCACACACACGATATACCCTTAACAAGGGCTTGCACACAATTAAAATGAATAAATAAGGATTTACTTTATTTCATAATACCGCATTTATTGCAATGATTGTTAATTAAAGGGCAACAAGAATTAGTCCGCAATAAATGAAAGAAATTTCAGCTTCCAAATTACTAATTATTAGTAGTCAATTTGACATTATAAACAAGGGTGTCTCCCTCAGTTATTCATGATGTTGAGTCTTCCGTGCTTTTGCTCTCTCTCATTCTCTTTATGTAGTGAATGTATGTTTGAATTAGCGGTAGAAGCTGCTTTTCAACATAATTTATAATGTACAAGATAAATATGTAAGATAAATTTTATTTCGATTTATATAAATGTGTTTTTCCAATGCTACCTCAAGCAGGCCCTGAACCTATTGTGCCACCCTAGTTTTGACTCCATATAGCTGGAACAAAGGGCGTTTAGGTTATAAGAAAACGGGGCAAAAAAGAGAATGAAGCACTGAATGGTTCCTACAATGAATGGAACATAATGAGCACAATTCAAACAGATTCTATGCTTTCACAGGCTTTTTGCAATCCAATTGATCGAATTTTGGACCAATGTCTCATCGCTTACAGCCTCACAGAACATACTGGAGTCGAGAAATAATATGGTAATAAGAAAGCTGAAATTTGATGGTAATAACTCTAAAAATCTCTCACAACTTGCGAAAAAAATTTGAATTATAACTGTTTGATACTGCTACGAGTAAATTGGTTTTGAAAAAACTTAAAATTTTATAGTAATAGTGTAGCCTGAATAATTAGGAAGTTTAATCTAGATGTGAACTTTCTCAGAAACACAATTATGATATTTTCATCCATTAAATGAAAATTTAATTTTTCTAAGTCTCGAGAATAATTTGAATAATAAAAATATCATAAATTTTATGAAGTTTTGAACATTGATTTTAATTTTTCATAAAATATTTATGCTTTTATAAACTCAAATTTCAATCTAACAGTGGAAATAAGCAGTTGAGGAGGAACTCGACGAGAAAGGCAGATATGAGAAGCCAATTAAGAAGAAGGGGAAAAGAGTGTCTCCATTAGTTCACTACCCCCTCTTTACTTCCCTTCTACTTAATTTTTCTATCATTAAATCAGCTTTTAATAGTTGAGATTTATTTTTTTAAAATAATATTATCATTTAATATTTAATATTACAATAATATTTTTAATATATTATAAAATCTCAAATATTAAGAATTAATCAAATGATAAAGAAATTAGGTGGAAAGGAAGTAAAAAGAGGGATAGTGGAGATATTTCTTTCCTAGTCAAAAGATCGATACTAAAAAGAAAAACTTCTCTTTGATAAAAAAAGAAAAAAGAAAAACTTCTCAAAATAGTAAAAATGTATACTATTTTTTAGAATTTTTCCTCCAAATTTTTTTTCCTTTAATTTTCTATACATCCAAGCATAGGATAATGTTTTTTAAATCCAAGAATACAGGTACGACTCCCGGTAACATTAAGAGACTTCAATGGTAATTTTCCTTTTATCATCCCCTCTGCCTTATAGATCCCATTCCTTTTATCACTACTAGCAAAGCTTTTTTTTTTTTTTTTGGACCGTACTAGCAAAGCATTTAAAACACCTCTAAAAAATTAGAAAGATATTAAAATATATATAAAGTACATGCTAGAATTTTGTCCTCTACTTTAGCCTGGTTGAGAATTTATTTCAAAGGGATCAATCATTGTAATCTTAGGGAAGAGCATTCTCGCTCATACCCAGAATTCTTTGGAAACAATCTTTTTGTCATTGTCCTTCCGTGCTTTAATAATTGAGTTACACATGTGCCTTGATTTTTTGCTGCTACCCTATTTATCCCGAGGTTCTAAAACCCGAATCAGAATTGTTCGGGTTATTGAGTTAAGGGTTAATAGATTATATTTGAGTTAAATTAGAATTAATCTAGGACTAAACTGGTGATGAAGTATAGATTTCAGAATTATTTATATAAAATTCTGAATAAAATATTTTTTTAAAAAAAAAAAAAAGAAAAACTGATCAAACCCTTAAAAAACGGGTTGAACCGGGGTTACTTATCGGACTGGACCAATCAAACCACCGGTTGGCCGGTTTCAGACCTGAAACGGCCGGTCCGGTGCAATTTTTAGAACTTTGATTTATCCTATTTCTGACTATTATAACTTTCTTCTCCATAACTTTGCTTGAAAATCACATTTTGCTATCTGATGTGCTATTATTTATTATTATTGTCAATCCTAAATATAAGATCTAGTTGATTTTTTTAAAATATTAAGAAAACTAAATAAGTTACTAAATCATATCATATACCATATATGATTAAATTATATATCATTTTATAAATCAGACAAATTAGTAATACATTAAAGGGATTTAATTAGTTTTATTAATCTTCCCAAAAAAATCAAACAAAAAAAATTAACTAGATTTTATATTTATGAGTGGAGGTAGTAGTACTGATAGTCACAGCTTTGGTTTCATTTGTTTTCTATTTCCTTAAAGGACTCCTCTAACATTATTCTTCAAGATGTTGCTGGGTTTCTTCCAGGTTTTTCTTCGGTTAAATTATGTCTTTTTAATTTCCAGATCATAAGAATGATCCTTTGTTTATGTCTTTTAATTTCTGTTCTTCTATTATGCTACTGTATTTATACTTCTTTAATGATAATTTGATATTTTACCAAGAAAGAAAAATCACGGATCAAATTTTATGAAATTGGTATGATCTTCTTCCTAAAAATATAGTGCACGAACAGGAATGACTCCACAGAATCAGCTTCTCTCCATTTTCTTCCCATCATTCCCCTCCCCCCTCTTACACCCTTTATCACCATTGGATTAAGATCTAATGTTTTCATTTAATATTTTATAAAAAAATATTATTACAATGGAGATAGGGATGTAAAGAAAATATTAAATGTGAACCATTAGATTTTGATTTAAGGGTGATGAAGGGGGTAAAGGAGGAAATGAAGAGCCATTACTCCATTTGGTCCCTAAATATAAGAGTTGGACAACATGTTTATTTTGATTTTAAATACTTCTTTGGTCCCTAATGTATGATTTAATTGGAGAATTTATCTTGGTCTTAAATATAATACCTAATTCCCATATTTATTAATATTTTCTTAATTTACCTATATTGATGCTTTCTCAACAATAATCAAGCAAGAGAGATGGAGAAAATTAAAGAAGATAATCAGTACATTTAAAAAAAATATTATATTAACTAACTTCCTTAATCTAATCAAATTAGGTAAATGAATCAGAGGGAGTATAAAATCTCAATTTACTTTGCCTCCCAAATTTATAATTTTTGTTCTAATGTATCTCTATTCATTGCACATTTAAAAAGGTTTTTAACAAGGATTAGTTTCAATGCATATGATTAAAGATGATATTTTAGAAAAACTAGCACTCATTTATTACAAATAGGCAATTTAACTAATTTTTTTTTATCATTTATAATTTAGTTATCTAACTCTTATACAAGACGTAGATAGTATTATATTAATATGTTTAACTTCATATCAACTTTCTCTGTCAGGCCAAATAACAGGGGGAAGGATAACCTTTCCTTGAGGGCATATACGAGCAACTGATTTAAGTAGATGGAAGAAATTTAAGAGACTACCAAAAATGGTCAAATTGTTGGATCAACGGACAGTTCTTGTTGTCTGTTAAATTGGGCATCTGACTTTGCCAGTTCTGTAGGTGTTACGGAAGTCAGGCAAGAGTTTGGCAAGTGCTTACTGCTTAATGCATGCTGCTCAAAATCTACGCAATATATATATTTCAAGATTTGATCTGATCCTTCGCCCAAAACAAGAAAATTTCAAAACTGGTAATTTGTCATATTTGTATGTTAAGTACTCAAGTTATACAAGTCGATGCCTCTGGCAGAAATATTAACACGTTACTGATTTTGAAATTTTGAAAGATTCACTCATGTAAACAAACAAATAAATCCAATGATTGAGGTATTATCATTATGAGATAAATTATTCAAAAAGAGAGTTCTTTTCCCCAACGTTCAAAAGGAGAGTTTAGATTTTGGTTACTTCCCATACCCCATTCCGCTTTAACCATCTAGTTTTTAGATGTGTTTATCCCCGCTATGATTTTGGTGAATCTATTTTTCGTTTTAAAATGGCTTTTGCAACTCCAAAAAGCCTTCCCAAAAGCCAGTTTAAAAGGCTAAAAGTCAATTTGAGCCCAATAATTATGTTTGAATTGACATTGAAGTCAAATGGTCTGTTCTCCTAAAAGTCATGTATTCTTCTCTCGGAAAAAATCATTTTTAAGGTATTATTAAACACTAGAGGATTCAAACCTTGATTTATTAGTTGTAAAACACTAACCTTTCTGGTTAGACTCAACCCTTATTGGTAAAGTCAAGTTAGACTTAGAAGCTAGACCTCAAACCACATTTCAGAGCTTTTTAAATTACAAAAGCCTAATAGCTATTCAAACTAGCTTTTTAATAAGAACACATCTAAACACAAATCACATTATGCTAACTGAATTTTACTCCAACTTTAAGTTGCAAATTGCGACCCTTAATCCAAGTGTTCGGCCTGAACTCAAACACCTTACTCAAGTGGCCTTTTCTTGGGTACTGTTGTGGTAACATAAAAGCCTGGAGATTGGCGACATAGCCATTTGAGAATGTAGGGTGCCCTGCTTTGGTGTCAGACAAATGTATCCTACAGCTATCACACACGTGTGACTGTTCTGCTGTTCACTGGTGAGGATGAAGACATATATCAGAAACATAATTGGGTTGCACGACTTTGAAATTTTCAACCCTTTGCAGGTAAAACTTATGAGGGTTCTGTATGACGCTGATACTTGGGCAAAAATAATAGGTTGATGCTCCCAACACAAGTCTAGAGGAGAGAGCTCAGGTGGAGGCAAGCAAAACAAAAAGGCACACTTCCATGTCTATAGAACAAAGTTCTGCTTTGAGGCTGAGAGTTCAGTATCATTCTCTCTTTTCGCCCCTTGTTCCATAACAGACTAGTTTGGTGAAAATTACTGAGATTCTTATTCATCAAGCCCTGATCGATGCATATAGAGGAAGAGAGGTCGACTAATCCCATATAGTCCTCTCTCAATGATTGACAAAATAAAATGAATGAGATGATTATGTAAACCTAGAGATAATTGCAGAATATACCGATGATAAACACTACCTCCGACCCTTAAGATAAGACCCAGTTGATTAATTTGGAAAAATGAAGAAAACTAAATAAATTAGCTTAGAGTGTGTGTATACTTATATTTATCATTTTTCTCCAAACTAATTTGATTGACTTATAAACTGATATATAATCTAATAATATATATAAGTATTTTAGATAGATCATATAACATATTCTGCAATTAAGTAATTTATTTAGCTTCCTTAATCTCTACAAATTAATTAATTGGATTTTATATTAAAGACTGAGGTAGTATAAAGATAATAAAAACAAAACATAGAAACTAGGGTTACAAAGTAAATGGGCCCAATGGACGAAGGCCCACTACCAGCAATTATTGTGCACTATATAATTTGTGGGTGTACAAAGATTATGATGGCAGCCAATTGATGAATGTCACCCCTTTGAGGGCATCGACATGCCTGCAATGGAGCAACCAGGAAGAAACAGTTTCAATGTTGCACAATCACATTCTATTATAAATTATTCACGTCTCATTATCAATACAACAACATCTAAGGCTCAAAATTAAATAATTAATATTCTTCATAATCAATTTAGCAAGACTAGTTACGATCTATTTTATCTACACTTAATGAGCCTATTTGGCTAAGATGTAGAGTAAGCTCGCATAACCAATCCTTTGTCTTGCATTATACTCCTTTTTTGGCTTCCTCCCCATCACTTTCATTCTCCTATTTTAACTTGGAGCTGATGAACCTTGCTTTATAATGGAGGCAGAGAAATAATTTTTTCCCAAAACAATAACTTACCAATTCAAGTTCTAACTAGACGTGCGGTTACTGCTGCCGCCAACCCAATACTCCTTCACAGCAACCAATATCTTCTGAGGCACCAGAGGGCCATCCTCATGATCCACCAATTTGGCATCCCATCTCATTCCTCCAACTATTTTTTTAACCTTGTTCAGGACATTGACTTCATCCCGGATGATGACTGAGCCTTCGGGTCGTAGGATCCGATCCATCTCCAGAAGTATGTCTTCTAGGCTGCACCTGTTTTAATCAAATCAGAAGGCTTTTTATTTTTCTAAAACGACAAGTTTCACTATTTTAATGTAAATGGCGGAGTTCTTCCTCTTATGAGAAAGGGATGCACATTCAAACTTTTACACTGACTTGCTTTGAGCTTCAAATCAGAGCATTGTTTAATATTGTGCCAATAAATTACCCCACTACAGTTGATATTGCTAGACCAAAACTTGAAGGAAGCGAAAATAAAGACAGGGAATTTTATTTCGTTTCAAAGCCCACAAAACATGCAACCTGGGACTAGAGAAGTAATTAAAATTAAAAAAATTTAGTTATTTCACATAAAATATTCTTAGAATCCAGAGGCCAGATACGGCCTTTTTCCCCCTTCTATTTTGGGTTACGTTATAGGGTTTGAATCTTTATAACTAATGGCACTTTTGACAGAGAGAAACTTACTTGTTCTTGTACAAGCTAAATAAATCATTAGCATGAATAAGATCGTATGTCCTTGGGTAGGTAGAAAAGCCTTCACACCTGTAGAAAGAACAATACAGCGCATCGTTGGAATTAGTATAGGATTTTCTTTCTCCTCTGGGCAGATGAAGAATTTCACTGCTTGTTTAATAAATTTAATATCTAATTAAGTATCAGAAGCCAGCCCTCAAGGAAAGTGTGTAAGAAATAAATGACTTGGATGGTTAAGGAAGAGAGAGAATGCTTATCTACTTACCAGTCATGATAAATGCCAATAAGACCTCTCTCATAGATGACACCCAAAGTGTTCTTAGCAACTGTGGGCACAACATTCATCACCCAAGATTTTTGTGATTCAACCGCAGCGGCAAATCCTCCAAGGCCTGCATTCATATCCATCACATTCCGATATCGTGTGGTACCAATCAATTTATTAATTCTTTTGTAAGCATTGACATGCTTTTTCCATAGTTTGCTGTCCTCTTGATAAGATTCAGTGGTGACCCCTTGCATATAGCCCTTAGCTATCCGAGGAGGGACTACAAACAGCCTAGCAGGAAATTTCTTCAATTCCCCTCCGGCAACTTCATTTTTATTCTTTACCTCGGGGAAAGGGGTTTTGCATGCTTTCATCTTTTTGTACCTATTTTAACAGTCCCCAACCAAAAGGAAAGAAATTAGGCAGAAAGAATAATACAGACTCACATCACAGAAAAAAGAGGGGGAGCCCAAGAATTACATGTATCACGATATATAATTTTAGAAATAGACCGTTGGCATAGAAAAGAAGATTAATTTTTAAAAAAAAAAAAAACAGTGAAGGTTTGAAGAAGATGAAGCATATTAGTACTGAATTTTGGGTAATGGTCAATGGAGCATATAAAAGTCCAAAAGCATTATGATTTAGGATAAATCACTCTCCTTAACCACAAATTATACGGCACTCTCCTCTGGGTTGAAAAATTACACTTCTTTACATTATGTTTGGAAAAATTATACATTCCTCCCCGAATATAAAAAAAATGCACCACGGACCTCCTTGGAATACAAGATAAATTACAATCACAATAATTTCTGACCAAACATTCTTATACTTATAACTTCTATGACATAACGAGCATCAAATATGTATTTAACCAATACAAAATGGTCACTTTCTCAAAAATCAGAATAAATGAAATTTATGTTTCCAACATAAAATAAACAACATTGAGATAAAAGTTTTGCGAAGTATATTCTATAACAAACGATATTTGTAATAAAAGAAATTGATAAAGTAGAGAGGACAGTATACTTTAAATATATTTTCAGGAACGACCAAATAATTTACCCTATAATTTAAAAAAATAAAAATAAGATCTTATGCTGAAATTCGAATACCTAAACATTCTAGGTATCACTCCAGTGGTAGTCATGTTTTTTGTTGTGACCCTGAAGTTAACTAGAGAAACGGTATGGAGACAACACTATTTTCCGTCAGTTATTATGATTTCCAACCTCAAAATCCTTGTCTTGTTCTGTATTAAGTCTAGCTTACATGTTGGAAAGGTTTCTAAAATTCATTGGGTGTAATGAAGTTATTTATTAGCACAAGATTACCTAAAAGCAACAACAGCAACATAAAAAAACACAGAAAAATATGAAATCTTGTGCAATTGTTCAAATCGCTTCAATTGTATATAATCATAATGGAAACAGATTCCGTACAAATGACCATTGAGAAGAAGCGAATGACTTACCATACATCATCAGCATTATTTGATTTACATAAATTGGACGACTTCCTTTTGCAGGATTCAGCGTTTACTTTTTTCCTCCAGATAGCAATATCCCCCTTTTCATACTTCTTTTCCCAACAAAGACTTTCAGCTAACTCCTCAATTTCTCTTTGCTCTGCCTTGAGGTCCTCTTTTGAACGCTTCCATGTCTGGTAGTATGTTTTCCAATTAATTGGAGGGCCAGATAAAATCCAGTATCCACCAGGCCTTAGGACTCTATCAACTTCCATTAGATAAATTCCAGCTGTATTCAAGACAAAAGAGTAACTTAATTAATTTTTCCAGTACTTCAATTTAAAATTGTTTGAGTCAGATATTTTCCTCCTCCGCTGCTATATAGAAAACAACACTTCAAAGTAGCAGAAGATCTTTATAACAGAAATTCTAAAAACTGAAAATATTAGGTAGGACTCTAACAGGAAGATACCAATCAACTCGTAAGGAAATAGACCATCAACACCAAAGAAGGCTCAAAATTCCATTAATATTTGCAGGGTTAAATTTGGAAGTCCTGATGTACCATCATGTACAGAAAGAAAATACTGATAGCAACATAATGTTAATCAAGCTTGATGACAGTTCATTTTAGACTAACCATTAGAAGTCCACGGTATCAGACATCGAGAACACTGGGCCATATCAAAGGCTCTTGAAGGGTAGGGAAGATGGACAGTGCCCAAAACACCAATAACAGCGGGTACACCTCTTTCTAGTGCAAACTGAACTTGTGCTTCATGGTTGTCCTTTGGTGCAAAGGACATAGCCAGCACGTTTCTCTTTAGCAAGTAAGCTCCCCAGCTTGCAACCTGTATAATTTGTTCATGATTCTACTAGTGTAGCAATTATGACTCAATTGACAGATGCAACAAGAAGGTTATAAATCCCACCACACATGTCAAAGCAAGAAGTGGTGTGGTCAAAAAACAAAAAATACTTTTGTTAAATGCATATCAAAGGTCCACAAGCAAGAAGCATGATAACAACCATTGCCACATGCATCATGAAAAGAAAATATATAAAGGAAAAACACCTGTCAGCTAAGCATCTAAATCCAAGTCCAGATACTTGATGCAGTTCAAATATTTTAGAAAGCAATAAGAAAATATTATGACAAGAGAAGGTAAAATTTATATTGAGAAAGAACTGAAAAAAGAGAAAAGCTATATCAGAATAACTATTTGCATTGACATACTCCGCAACCAGTGTCCAGAGCTGTTCTGATTGAGCCATCTTTAATGGGGATAACTGTTGCAAGTTCATCAATATATGCATCTGCTCCTTGAGGGAACATGGTTCCTCCACCTGGAAATTTGAACACATTTCCCTGGAACTGCACCCAATTTTGAACTGCCTTCTCCACTGTCAGACTTTTGTAAGGAACATTGGCATAGTAGGCATAATCACGGCTTTTGGGCCAAGGAAAAGGAGTCGTGTATCCTTTTGGGGCTGGAATAAGGCAGCGTAATTTTTCCTCTTCAGCAGGACAATGTCTTTCCCTATATATCATATTTTCTCTTGGGAATGTCATTGCTCGATCTTGTTCTTGGCAAGGTGTATAATCAGAATATTTGCTATCACATGGCTTGTACGCTTTTGCTTTTGGTTCAGAAGTGTCAACAATTGCTACATCATTGTGATGAGATTCAAAACTCAAATTGGGCAAAACAGTGCATTCTGTCAGCTTATTTACTTCCCAGGCCAAGCTGTCTCCCTTTCCAGACCCACTCTTTTGCCATACTCCCAAAAGATAAAAGAAACAGCAGAGACCAAGCACAGCAAATATTGACAATGGTCTTCGTGCTCTTTGGCTTGATAGGTTACTTTTTGAACCCATTAATTGGCTCGCCATAACCTATGGCAATAAGCAGCGAAATTAGAGACAAAATAGTTACTGATATAGAAGTATATTGTAATTGAGAAAGAAACTAACAAAGAAACATGAGGAATTTCTGCTGGTCTTAGCTAACAAATGACGTTTTCAATGCTTAATTGCGTATTTTGACAACGTTGACCTACTAGACACAGTTTGACTTGCAACCGGAGAAAGCATGCACAGCGAAATTTTATGGTACAACTTGTAGTGTATGAATGCCTCACTTTCTCCCTATAAAAAGAAAAAAAAATTACAAGCTTAATTCACTTTCCATCTCTTACTATTCAAATACCGACAGTTTGAATCTAACATATGATTATTGATACTATGAGGTGAGAGAAGAGAACTCTATGAGAAAAAGTTTTCGTAGTCATTCTATCATTGCTTGACCAAGCGACTACCAAATCCAGATAGCTACTAGATCTTTGTTTGATCTTAACAGAATTCAGATAGCTACTTCTATATCTCACTCGTTTGTATTACACACCATAGAAGTTCCCCCCCAAACTAAAACAAATCATAGAGCTGGTATTCGTGACAAGCTATATGCTATAAATATCACAAAGTAATAAATATCTCATTTTATTGGATCTAATGAAAACCTACAACGACACTATCTAAAACATACCAAAATTTAGTTCGGGAGTGGAAATTTTAGAATGTAAATGTGAACTCGTGTTGAAATGAACAGCAAGATCACAACAAAAACTAACTTCTTTAAGCCATAACAGTAACGGAACAGCAGTTGAAACAGTGGGAAAAAATCATGCAGCTAGATGAAAGCTATGCTTAGCAAGTTCAGTAAAAGAAGAGAAATGACAGAAAATTGAAAAGCAAACCTAAGAGTCAGACAGTCTTCACTGTAACGAAGCTCTTTCTCCTTCTCCTTTCCCTAATGGATCTCTCACAAAGAGAGCGAGCTCTCGGCTAAAAAAGCAACGGGAGGGAGAGTATACTATAGACATGTGACGGTGGGTTAAATAACAAGTGACTGATTGGATTAGCGGCCGAGAATGGTTTTTTTTTTTTTTTTCATATGAAAAGTTATATAAAAAAAAAAAAAAGGTGTTTTATATATGTGATTTGTATTTGTATTGACGATATCAGAAGTGATTTTTTTTTTTATAAAAATTGAGAGAAGTAATTTAGATGAGCTTATAAAAGCTTCATTTACTTCATAAATTCAGTCATTCTAAAAATTTTCTCAAATACATCAAATGAACTTTTGAAACTTTTAATTCTCAAATGAGCTTTTTTTAACCCAAACAAATTCTCAAACAGACCCTAAAATGAATGTGGAGAGGGACGAGCGCAACGGAGACGGAAGGTGATTGGAGGAAGAGGGAGGCCATTGACGGGTGTATTGCGTCCTTGGGCCCACATTTGACACTTAGGCCGACAGGCTGAGTAGTTTGAAGCTTGTGAATCTTGATATTTCTGGGCTGGTTAACTGTTTATATATAAAATCTTGCTTTTTCATGATTGTTGCTGATATTGGGCAAACTTGACACTTCGAATTCACTTATTGTCAGTCCAAAAAAAAAAAAAATTCACTTATTGGAACTCTAACGAACCAATTAGGGATATTTAATTAGATTTTCATGTTTGGTGGGCATACTCACGATAATACTTGATCCACATTATAAGTATCTTGAAATGAATTAATGATTATTTATTAATTTTGTCCATGTTTAAATGTGATTTTTTTTAATTTTTTTCTTTCTTTTAAAAACGAATTTATAATGGGTAAAGTTGGGAAAAGTGTTTAGTTTAAGACAAATTTAACGAGTTAATTATCATTTTTTGTTTCCGATGATTAAGTTGAAGTAACTTATATTATAAATTCGATAGAGTATATAAAAAAATATGCTATAAGTGATAAGGCTTTACTAAAAAGAAGTTATGAGACAATTTTGCTGGAGAAACACAAAGTTACATGATATTAAAAGTAATACAAAAATGAAATAAAGCATGTTATTAGTAAGTTCTTATCAATTACAAGTAGTACATTATATCTCGTCTCATTATAGGACTCCATGAATTAAACAAGCTGCTTATGGAATAATAGAAGGCAAAGAAAGAGCTTGATATTTTTTTCATTAAAGAAGTCTTGGTGGGTTGAATCTTAAAAGTAATGCGGGTTTTGAACTAATGTCTTTTATGGGGTATGACCTAATTCTTTATTCATTAAAGCAAATTTATTTTTAAAAACAACATGATGGTGTGCCCAAGTCCAAACCTCAAATGAAAGAATTTTTCAATCTAACACATGCCAAAGAAATTTAATTTCATGCTCATTATTTTATTACTTTTATTTAGAAAGTCTATTCTTCCGGTCCACAATATAATTCACATTAACTTTTTTTTTTTTTTGAGCAAATATAATTCACATTAACTAATTCATCGGAATTAAGAAACAAAAGTTAACTTATTAAATTTGTGTTAAATTGAAAAACGGAGACCTGAAGAAAAGAGAAAAATATAAAAAGTCATATCTTTTTTTTTCGATAGAGGTATAAAAAGTCATATCTAATCATTAATTATGGGGATAAAATTAATAAATAAGCATTAATCGCTTTTAAAGTAACTTCTATTATGGACCTAGTTATGCTTTTAGAAGTGACTTATATTATGGACTAGAGTAAGTATTTTTTACCATGAAAAAAATACTCCCTCCGGTCTTTAATATAAAACATATTTAGAGAATTGATTTTGATCCTAAATATAATATCGTTTTCATATTTGTCAATATTTTCTTAATTGACTCCTATTGATGCTCTCTCAATAATAATCAAGAAAGAGAGAGAATGAATGAATTAGATAATGTGACTAGAGTGTTTTAAGAAATACATGTCATATCAACTAACTTAACCAACTTCCTTAATCTAATCAAATTAGGTAAATATGTCTTATATTAAAGATTAAAGGTGTAATATAATCATCAATTTGTCGGCTTGAAGCAAAAAAAATCTCGCATTTCAAAAATAAGATTGAGCTCGTACATAAATTTTTAAATATATAGATTCAAAATAAATACATAAAAAACGCCACTTGGTGATCCAAGAGTTATAGATATTTGTGGTGGTTGCTTAGTCATAATTAGATTCTTTAACGGGCAATAGACAATGAGATAGGGCTAGTCTCATACAGCTCACCAAATATAGCGCCCTGGAATGAAAAAGATAATACTTCTGGGAGAAATTTTTGTATGAATCTGATTTATCATATCATTTGTGATCTAACCAATTAAAATAAATCACCTCATGAGTTAAGTTTACACTTTCTAAATATTAACTGGCATATTAATCAAATTAAAAGATTTCACAACTGATATTAATCTTAGTAGTGTGAGAAATGAAAAAATAAATCTTATGAAATCTTTTAATTTTATTAATATATCATTTAATACTTAGGAAGTGTCAAATCAACTTATAAAATATTATATTTTAATTGATTAGATTATAAATGAATTACAAAATCGGATTTATACAAGAATTTCTCCGCATCTTGCATCTTGAGTAACAGGAAAACAACGGCACACAGATCACGTAGAGACGTCATTTAGTAGTATTAAACAATTCTTGCCGACAAAAGAGGTCCAGATCTGCATACACTTTGCACATGCCATGGAATAAAATAATAATGTCCCACCAGTCATTTTCTCCTCTCTTTCCTTGAATCATGGCCATCACCATCCTATTAGTTATTGAGACAACTGGATAAGCACCATGCTATTTATATATGATTGTACAGTTGATAACTTTCTGAGAGGCATTGATAGCTTATGAACAATGTGATTTCCTATTATATTATACTACCTCCGGTTATTGATATAAGATCTACTTTAATGAAGAAATTGAATTACAAAGTGAATCTTCGGAGGGAGTATTACACACTATTGAGATATCTATACTCAGCTGTTCACTTACGTGCTGTACTCAGCTCTAAGCACATCAAATCAATCATTTTTGTACGATATGGAACAATCCAATAATCACGCGTCTCTTTTGATTGAAATGGACGCAAGTGTATGAATTATTGGTACATATTTTTGACTTGTTAATAAAGGGCAGTAATCATACATCCATATCTATGCTTAATACACAATACACTAGCTCTAAGAAGAAGCACTCTTTCTTGACTCAAGAAAGAAGAGTAAATATTAATCAGACAGATAAGTTGACAACACACAACCGCTTCTCCATTCAACAGAAGATGTACCAGTCTTGAGGGCTCATCGGCTGTAAACAAATCTCAGACTTTAAACATGTCCAACGGATCTACAACTTGTACACTGAATCTGCAGAAAAGATGAAGCAAAATTGAAAGGTCCGAAACCTTGCGATGCAAAACTATATATGAACTTCAACATAGGGTGCTATTGCAAAATCTATCTCCAGTGCCAAGATAGATAGGCAACAACTATGGCACTTTCGAGGCCCTGGACCATAATCATCTCCAGTGCCAAGATAGATAGGCAACAACTATGGGTTTGACGAGCCCAGATGACAACCAAATGAGCTCAGAATACTGAAAATAGAGGAACTAAAGCTAAGGGTGGATGAGGAGAAGACATAAAATTGAAAAACGTCAAAATCCCGGGGGGGGGGGGGGGGGGGACACAATTGCCACACGTGTTGTCCCTTGGTGCTGTAAAGTGTAAACATAAACAAGTTTCTGAACTTAGCATCCATAAAACATTAAAAGAAATCATTCAGGAGAATTGATTCGGGGAAAATTAAGGTTTGCACATGGATGAAATCACCAGAGAGCATAGCTTACCCATCTTTCTCTATATAAACAAGGTAGGACTAGCCTTCGGCTGATACACAAGTTGTTTCAGCCAACATGGTTGAAACTAAAGTAATTATTCAAAGAAGACTTTGTGTCAAAAAAATAGTTCCTTTAGCCTCTGCATCAATTTAACACAACAACAAATCACTTCAACTACATCAAGAAACTAGTAAAATTAAAGCATATGATAAAAACTAACCAGTCTTGGTTGTGGTATGTTGCTGATAACTTAGGTCTGCACCTTCACTGACCTTCTTTTTGCTTGCATCTATTTTTTTCTTCATCTTTGAAGAACTTAGAGAGCCTTCAACTATAAACCATACAGGAAAAAGTACAATTAGTTATACTCAAGAAAAAGATTTCTCCATCCTGAAATGGTCTGTATAAAATAACAGCCAGAATGAGAACATTATTTGTGATTTGAATTATGAGAGCAATTTAATGAAAACCCCTCAATTATGACATTTTATTTGGAATATATTGGCTACTCAGAAGTTCAACACAACTGGTAAGTACCTTGCCATTCCCATACCACCTTAGATTCGCCCTTCACCAGCTTTGGATAGCGGTCTACTCGAGAATCTTCTTGAACCAGTTCTTCTACCTGTGACAAAAGCAAAGTTATAAAAAAAAAATAAAAAAAAACTTAAATGATCACTCACTGAGATAGTAGTAAAAGTTCATTGATATGTTCATCTTATTCAACCTTAATTAAAGGTCAACAGTTATTGAGTGGCATGGCTACAATGCAGCCATGAACATCAGCTTTTCAAATATTTCGGTTCAACCTTGACCAGATATTTTGTTTTAAACTCTTGCATCCTTAATCAGTTAACAAGCACAATGACCAAAAACTGAAAACCCCAACTCTAGAATTATTTAAAGGGATATACCACAAGAAAGCATGTCTAACGATCTTTGATGAAGCCTCATGATCGTAAGAAATATGATTTTCTAATTGAAGATTAATAATAACATGCAGAGGAGCAGAAAAAATTTGAAAAAAATAGGCTGTTAGAACAAAGAAAAGATTATATCCAAATAAAACCGTGTGGGGAAACTTCTGCAACAGAAACACTTGATGACAAAATATACATACAGGTTGCTTCAATATGCTAATATCAATTATTTCGATGATAACAGAATAATCAAGCGCAGCTCATTCCATAATAACACCATGTACCTTTTGCCATAACAAAGGGTCCTTCCGCTCTCTTGGCAAAAGTAGGTGATCTCGTAATCTAGAGGCAACAACCCAAGGCTCACATTCACCATTAACGTTCTTTGACATCATTGCATTCTCTTCAAGTATTTCACAGACCTATTTCATCAGCAACAAAGACCTGTTAGCTTTTATGGACTACTGAAGCAAATAAGTAGAATCAGAATAAAGTCACAATTAATCACATACACAGTAGCAGCCATTAACAGCTTTCATAAGTACAATTTAAAGGAATAAAAAAAACTTCTTTTCTCTTTTTGATAAAAAAAATGAATATTAAATTTATTTGCCATCTAAGCTATTGTCCCATTGCACTGACTGGAGTTCTAGTTTTTATGTCATATAAACTTCAAATTGCACAAAGTAGGTGCATGTTAAAAAAAAAAACGAAAGAAAGAAAAAGAAAGGACACTTTTACACTTATCTAATAAGCTACAGAAGTATAATGCATATCCAACTGCTTATGGTGGGAACATGCATCCCATGCTCACCATTGCATACCAATCCCCTACAATTGCTGTATCAGTTAGTGTGTTTTGAAGCAATTTCAATGAAGGGACATGCTCACCACACAAACATAGCCTGGCCATATGTATTTATTCATAAAGAATGTCATAATCATTCAGTTAGGAACCTCTCCCAAACACAACTAAAGACTATAACTGGAAATAAAGCTTGACACTGATAATAATGAGCATGTTTGTTTCAGCGTTTTGCAGCCCAATCGTCCAATTGAGAGGGCTAATTGGGTTTAAACAGTGTTTTATAATAAAGTAGGTGTTTGGTTGGACGTTTCACTTTCAGAAATAAGTTAGAAAAAGCTCCGATGGGGGATTGCTCAGAATTGAAGCTTATGAAAGCGTTGGCTTCTGTTTGAGGAGTGTTTTCATATCTTTGGGGATTAATGAGGTATTCAAAATCACTTCTAATCACACAACTTCTTTTATAAAAAATGTTCTAAATAATTTTCTCTTTCTTTAGATAGTAAACTTCTGCTAATTAGATAATATTTTGGGATAAGAGTTTAGGCAAGTTTTGAGTTTTGTCAATATATAACTGTAGAAATGTAGAGAATAATTAATAATTAATTTTAATCAATTTAGATTTATTATTTAGTTGTTTTATGATTTTATAATCAATTTATTTTATAAAACATATCATAAATTAGTTTCTATATGGTGTTTTTATCAATTAAATTTGGTTTAAATAATTTATTTGGATTATTGGAGGTATTATTGAGGTTTTAATCGGTTTATTTTATTAGATTTTGAGCTATATGAAAATATAAGTTAGGATTTAATATTTAAATTAGAGTTTGATACAATTTATAAAATTTAAGCTTGAGGTGCACAATAGATAATACTTTTGGAGTGTACCAATTTAAATTAGAGTTTGATATAATTTTATTTAAAATTGTACCATTACCAAATTTTCAAAGTTAATTTTTGAAAAAATTGTGAAAAAATCCCTCCGTGTGTAGATATCTTCCCATGTCCCATTTGACAATTAAATTGTCAATGAGGTCTTTTTTCACAATTATCCATTTATTTTTTTCATTTTTTATAATTTTTATAATTAAATAATACAACAGTCACTTATGCAAAAGTCAAACCAAACATCATTCACTTTTACATAAGTCACTTATCCCATCGCCAATCCAAACACTCATTTTTACCCCATCTTACTTTTTTTCCAATCTTAAGATTCAATAAGTTTAAGTAAAAATAAGTCACTTATCCAATCGCCAATCCAAACACACCCAATATTGCTGCCAAAACTAATCAGATTACAATGGATAAGTTGACTTAATACAGCACTAGCACTGAGTTACATGAACAATAATTAAAGTAACGATTACAAACTAACAGAAACTGAATATATATGAACCAAAGCTGCAAAACAAAACACACAAACATACAACTCTCACTGCAGGACTTTAGCATAAACACAACTAGTTGCCAATCTTTTGAGAGGAATGGCACTCTCCACCCAAAGGGCCAAGACCAACTTCAAATTCTTGTCTGCCCCACTCTCTGGATTCGTATGTATATTTAAAGACCACAAAAAGTGACTCTCCCACCTCCGTCCCCATCGACTTTGACCGTGGGAGTCCTATGGCCAACCTACTCCTCTATTTCTTTCTCCGATATAGAGAGTTAAACTTCTGACCCACAAAAAGAGCCTTTCCTTTATCATATATTTTCCTACGTTTTCAAAAGTAGTCCTAACACATTCATCATTCATTCACTAGCCATAATAGATATCTTTCAGAACCAGTATACTACTTAAAGAAATCTATCTAAGAACTCTATTCAACAGATAGAAAATGTTTGATAAAATATCATCCAAGGAATCAGATTATCACATGACAAAATCTACGCCAAAGCACGCAAAAGTAAACAACAATGTTCAGCCATACCTGGTTGTAAAGCTCTTCAACTCTTCTTGACATGCGTAGTTTGCAATGGATTTTCCAGATGAAGAATGTGCACCCAACAAGCTGTTTGATTCCAATACAGTTAATAAGTCTAATCATATTAACAACGGGACATACACATTAAAGAATGTCTTTAAGACTGGAATACCATGACACAAATTGGTAAAACAACTAGAATGTGCTGTGAGACCCACTGATGAATGCGACAAGCATATGGCTTGTAATGCTCCACCAATAAGTCTGGACATTTAAACTCCTTCATCCTGTATGAGACAGAAGGCTATCAAATACCTGAAGTCTAAGGAAACATGCGAACGAAAAAAAGAAAAAGTCACTAAACCATTATCCTTGGAGATTGGTAAGAGAATATGATATACCCAAGAGAATTTGTCCTCGTCTCCAATAATTTAGCCATTGTCTCAATTGCCCTTTGTTTTGTATAATTATAAAGTGCATTATCCACAAGAACATTTTCCATTGGCTCAAAATTATCAAAGCGATTCCATATTTCATCCTCTTGAACCTGAAATGGGTTTACAGAGCAGAAATCAGAACTATCAATGTAAATGTGTAAGTCAAACTGCATTAGCATTAGAGAATGAAATTTATAGGGATACAAATACATTGCACAGTCAGAGGGTTAAAAGTGTCAACAGACCCAAACTGATCCGATTCCATAGCACAAATACTGAGCATAATCTTCACATAGGCTAAATTCTACCGTCTCTGACTGTGATAACGTCATACAAAAGAACAGCAAGTCAGAATGCTGTACATAAAATTCAAAGATAAAAGGAAAAAAGGCAGCACTCATTCCTCAGTATCAGTAAGCCAGAATAAATATAATTCAAGGAACACACAATTTTTTTAGCTGATTTATTAATATCTCCATCTTCTACACACAACTTCCCATGCTTTCGGTAACCCTGGATACACTCCAATTTGCCATCATAACATGCTCCATTACTTGGACAAGGTTCACAATCATCTGCAATAATTTCCAGTCAAAAGAAATTAACGTCTACGTAGGCAACACATATTAAACCCACAACTATAGCTTGAGCTTATGGCAATTTAACAACATTATAAAGCAGTGAATACACTCACAAGCAAACTATTGAGATTATATAAAGCATGAAAAAAAAACTCCCCGAGGTGCTTGCAAAGGCATCTATGTCGGACGAAAATTAGTGAAAAAACAATATAATGCTTAAAATTCCAAAACCAACATCAAATATGTATTAAATGAAACACAACACATGATTGTATGCAGTTTTTATTCAAAGGGAAGCAAACAGGTCAGTTATTTATTTTGACAAGTGATAGATTTTGTTAGGGATAACATTTAAGCGTATTCAATCACTGAGTAACAAGGAAAAAAAAGAGAGTTCCAAAGATATAAGGATAACTTGTCAGCCATGCAAGTGCAATTCATTGTACACTGCATAAAATCACATTAAGATGTTCCAAACTCACTCAGATTACAGCTGTAGCACCAAGTGTTGTGATTGGCATGTTGACTAGTAAATACCAATGATGCTTGCTAGAAAACCCAGCCACAGTTTTTCCAAGATTGGAAGCCAAACCCAATACTTATTGCTATGTGCAGGCAATCAAGCCTGGGTATTTTTCTAACAAAAATATGAAGGAGGGGAACTTGCAGAAAGGAGAATGTGCGTGTGCAAATGTATTAAACACTGATACTTCAAATTACATAAGTAAACAAGTCGCCATGGTGTCAATGTCCATTTTCCGGTATCCAAGTTTGCGGCCCAACAACACTCAAATTCATACCATAACATAGGAAATATCATCTTACGCCAGAAAGAATCAGATGAGGGCGGCGCACCTTGAAATTCAGGAGCCCACTGAACCATGAAGACATTGATTTTATCACAAAAATAACAGGCAAATCATCATTCTAAATTTTCCTAGATATAAGGTAAATAAAGCCTACAAATTAAGCACATAAGTGAGCTCCAAACTACAGAAGTAATGCAACGAAAGTCAGTAGTTGTGTATTACCCCTTTTCTATTCATGATCCCCTATGTGCCTATTAAACAGTCAAGCTAAGAAAATAACTTCATTAGAAGAAGCTCTCACCGGAAAACAAGTCCAAAAAATCTACGTTGCTATCGCAAAATGGCTTGGTGGGGGGATTAATAACAGATGTGAAGAAGAGATTGCATGTCCAAGCAACTGCTGATGCCAATGCAAGGACGAAGATGAGCCTGAGGAACTCGTGCTTCGAGGGAAAGAAGCTAGCAGGGGGTTCCATGAACGATTTCAAAGAAGAAGAATTGAAAGATTAATTCGAAGCTTTGGCATTGGACTTGGGTTTTGCTCGCTTCTTTTGAGAGCGATTCTGGTCGAGCGGGATGCTTATACCGCCCTTTTACGGCACCCACCCATGCTGAATCCACATTTTTTGCTCATCAAGAAGATGAGCAGGGAGTGCTCATCACCCCAATTTTAGATTTTTTTTTTTTTGAAAAGATATTCCATACATTAAGAATTGATTAGTTTAATTTATTGGACGTTAACAGAAAAAATATTTTTAAATGTAAGATTAAAAATTAATTAATTTAAGATATCAGATAATAAAAATATTTCAGGATATAACATAGAATTTAATCTAAATAAATAAAAATACATAAAAAAAATTAAAAACTGGTTTACACCCTGGGGCAATGAACATACCCTGCTTATCTTTTTGATACCCAACTCTTGCCATTATTTTGCTTTTGGTTCTTTTGAGCAAATATTTTGTATTAGATCCACCTCTTTATATACTGAATATCAGGTCTCCAATAAGACACTGGCGCCTGAATTTTAAACACGTCACCATAACGTCTGTCTTCCTCTCACTTTCACGGTTTATGTTCCGTTCTTTTCTGCGCATCAAAAGACAAAACAAAACAATAAAAACCCTTAGTAATTGATTTGTATTTGGGTTAATATAACTTTTGGTCCTTGAAGTTTAATCCAATTTTGGTTTTGGTCCCTCAAGTTTGAAATCTGTGATTTTGGTCCCTGAAGTTTCACCCGATTTTGGTTTTAGTCCCTGAAGTTTGAAATCGGTGGTTTTGGTCCCTGAAGTTTCACCCGATTTTGGTTTTGGTCCCTCAAGTTTGAAAAGGACTTGGCGACCCAATTAAAAAACCCGACCCGACCCAGAAAAAAAAAACCAAGTCCTTTTCAAACTTGAGGGACCAAAACCAAAATCGGGTGAAACTTCAGGGACCAAAACCACCGATTTCAAACTTCAGGGACCAAAACCAAAATTGGGTGAAACTTCAGGGACCAAAACCACCTATTTCAAACTTAAGGGACCAAAACCAAAATTATATCAAACTTCAGGGACCAAAAGTTATATTAACCCTTTGTATTTTGATAAGCAGAAAAGAGCGGAATAGACAGTGAAGGTAAGAGGAAGACGGACGGGAAAATGTCAGTTAGGTCCCAAGGTACACAAATAATCTCAAAAAACTCCCTTTGAAAAGTCTAAGGTCAGAAAAGTCCCTAGGGACTTTTCTGACATCAATTCCCTATGAGCCATTACAAAAATAACCCCCATTCAAATAAGAAAAGAAAACTCACAGAGGAGAGGAGTGAAGCATGTTTTTGTGATCAAGGCATTAAGGAAAAAGAGAAAAACGCACACGGACGAAGGGCATAGGAGGTGCAACATTGAAGGGATATAAAGTGGCGTTAATGTTCTTGGGAATCTCGTCTTCTTCATCGTCCATGTATGAGTTGCAAGGTACAGAAGCGAACTGAAATTTTTTTTTCTATGTGAAAATTAGTTAGATTGAGATTGAGGGGTTGGTTAAAGGTTGGGTCTTGGGCTAAAAAATGGAGTAATTGGTAGGTGGTAGACAAGAAATACTAAGAATTTGGTAGACAAATGAGCTTGATCATTGAAGTTGAGGTTTCACCTTGGGTGGGTTGTGTTTATGTTAGAGTACTCTGTTTTTATGGCATGGTAACAGAGGAGCTGATGTATTTAAATTGAGAATGGTGAATGTAATTGGTATTCTTTGCTGGAAAAACGCTGAAATGAACACACAAAAATTGTTGTAAATTTGTGCATATAAAGTTGTAAATATTGCTGTGGAAGTTGTTAATACGTACCGAACTTGTGCTCTGTTTTTGAGGAAGCAAATAGAGGTTTGACCTTGTTTTTAGTGTGTTTGGTGTTATTAGAAAAAGCACATGTGTAGGAAAAAAAGTGTAGTTAACGTGTTGTTAATATGTGCATATGAAGTTGTAAATATTGCTGTGGAAGTTGTTAATACGTACCGTAAATATGCTCTGTTTTTGGGGAAGAAAGTAGAGGTTTGGCCTTGTTTTTAGTGTATTTGGTGTTATTAGAAAAAGCATATGTGTAGGAATAAAACATGTAGTTAACGTGTTGTTAATATGTGCATGTGAAGTTGTAAATATTGCTTTGGAAGTTGTTAATACGTACCGTAGCTTGCTCTATTTTTAGGGAAGCAAACAGAGGTTTGGCCTTGTTTTTAGTGTGTTTTGTGTTATTAGAAAAAGCACATGTGTAAGAATAAAAAGTGTAGTTAACGTGTTGTTAATATGTGCATATGAAGTTGTAAATATTGCTTTGGAAGTTGTTAATATGTACCGTAGTTGTGCTCTCTTTTTAGGGAAGCAAACAGAGGTTTGACCTTATTTTTAGTGTTTTTGATGTTATTAAAAAAAGCACATGTGTAGGAATAAAAAGTGTAGTTAACGTATTGTTAATATGTGCATATGAAGTTGTAAATATTGCTTTGAAAGTTGTTAATACGAAGTTTGTGTTGCAGATTGACATGAAATATGGGAAGTTGTTTAGGGAAGAATCTATCTTGTTTCTTTCATATGGGGGCGTTTTTAAATGGTGGAGAAGATAAAATGCAACATGTTGGTGGTTTAGTAAGAACAAGATGCGTAAAGGAAAGCACAACATATGCGTAAATATAGCATAACATATTGTCAACAATCACAGAAGTGCCACCAAAGTGTTGTATATGTTGTAAACAATGAGAGAAGTGCCAAAAAAGTGGTGTGTATGTTCTAACTTCTTACACAAGCTACTGCCCTGGTGCAATAGCTGGAAATAGTTGTAAACATAGCTTAAAGACTTGTTAAAATGACTTTAAGTGTTGTAAACGTAGTAGAATATGTTGTAAACATTGCACATGCACGCTTTTTTTCTTACATGTTGTAAACGTAACTTAATATGTTGTTAATATGACTTATGATGTTGTACATATAGCATAATATATTGTAAACGATGAGAGAAGTGCTAAAAAAGTGGTGTGTATGTTGTAGCTTCTTGCACAAGCTACTGCTCTGGTGTCACTGGTGAAAATAGTTGTAAAATTAGCTTAAAGACTTGTAAAAATAACTTAACGTGTTGTAAACGTAACAGCATGTGTTGTAAACATTGCACAAGCATGCATTCCTTTTACATACTGTAAATGTAACTGAATACGTTGTTAATATAACTTATGATGTTGTAAATACAGCATACCACGTTGTGAACAATGACAACATACCACATTGTGTACATTTTGTAAAAGTAAATGAATATATTGTAAACGCTATTTGAGATTTTGAGAGTTGGTGGGACAAGCACGCATCTAATGACCTTTGTGAAAACATAAAAACATCAAACAGTTGTTAAAATGACATCAACTGTTGTGAAAACATGCATATCCACTGGTAAACCATAAAAACAAAAAAAAAACGATTTGGAGACCTTGTTGTCTAAATACGTTGGCCCTTTCACCTGTCAAATAACCTAATTAAACCACCAAAAAACATGTTGTGAACATATACATAATGTGTTGTCAATGTACACAACAACTAGTCTATACTACAAAATAACATCTCAAATGCTACATGTCTTTCTTCCTCTTCATTTGTTGGTTGCCAGTGAGAATGGACAACACATCTCTATTTGCTTCCCCAAAAATAGAGCATTCCCTCTGTTTGCTTCCCCAAAAATAGAGCACAGGTTCTGTACGTATTAACAACTTCCATAGCAATATTTACAACTATATCTACACAAATTTACAACACGTTAACAACACTTTTTTTTCATCATATCAGCATTTTCTAATAACACAAACCACACTCACACCTCTGTTTGCTTCCCCAAAAACAGAGCACAGGGACAAACTTCGTATTAACAACTTCCACAGCAATATTTATAACTGCATCTGCATAAATTTACAACACGTTAACAACATTTTTTTTCATCATATCAGCATCTTCTAATAACACAAACCACACTCACACCTCTGTTTGCTTCCCCAAAAACATAGCACAGGGACAAACTTCGTATTAACAACTTCCACAGTAATATTTACAACTATATATGCACAAATTTACAACACGTTAATAACACTTTTTTTTCCATCATATCAGCATTTTCTAATAACACAAATCACACTCACACCTCTGTTTGCTTCCCCAAAAACATAGCACAGGGATAAACTTCGTATTAACAACTTCCACAGTAATATTTACAACTATATATGCACAAATTTACAACACGTTAATAACACTTTTTTTTCCATCATATCAGCATTTTCTAATAACACAAACCACACTCACACCTCTATTTTCTTCCCCAAAAACAGAGCACAGCTACGGTGCGTATTAACAACTTCCACAGCAATATTTACAACTTCATATGCACATATTAACAACACGTTAACTACACTTTTTTTCCTACGCATGTGCTTTTTCTAATAACACCAAACACACTAAAAATAAGGTCAAACCTCTGTTTGCTTCCTCAAAAACAAAGCACAAGTTTGGTACGTATTAACAACTTCTACAGCAATATTTACAACTTCATATGCACAAATTTACAACAATTTTTTGTGTTCATTTTAGCGTTTTCCAACAAAGAATACCAATTACATTCACCATTCTCACTTTAAATACATCAGCTCCTCTGTTACCATGCCATAAAACAGAGCACTCTAACATAAACACAACCCACTAAAGGTGAAACCTCAACTTCAATGATCAAGCTCATTTGTCTACCAAATTCTTAGTATTTCTTGTCTACCACCTACCAATTACTCAATTTTTTAGCCCAAGATCCAACCTTTAACCAACCCCTCAATCTCAATCTAACTAAATTTCACATAGAAAAAAAAATTTCAGTTCGCTTCTGTACCTTGCAACCCATACATGGACGATGAAGAAGACGAGATTCCCAAGAACATTAACGCCACTTTGTATCCCTTTAATGTTGCACCTCCTACGCCCTTCATCCGTGTGCGTTTTTCTCTTTTTCCTTAATGCCTTGATCACAAAAATGTGCTTCACTCCTCTCCTCTGTGCGTTTTCTTTTCTTATTTGAGTGGGGGTTATTTTTGTAATTGCTCATAGGGAATTGATGTCAGAAAAGTCCCTAGGGACTTTTCTGACCTTGGACTTTTCAAATGAAGTTTTTTGAGATTATTTGTGAACCTTGGGATCTAGCTGACATTTTCCCAAGACGGACGTTATGGTGATGTGGTAAAAATCCAGATGGCAGCGTTTTATTAGAGAACTAGATATTCAATATATAAAGTATTAAATCTAATGCCCCATTGGGTAGCATGGAAATGGAAGGGTAAGAAGTGGAATTCAAGATTTGGGTGTTTGGTATGCTTAAACCCACTTCCTTGGAACTCTCGTTTCCATCAAAATTGATGAACTCACTTCTTGATCCCCCCATGAGATTTGACCGTTGTGCCCCCTCCTCTTTTCTTCTTGAAGCACCCATGAATCATAATGAGGATGACGGCCGACGGCACAGAGGATGGTGAACGGCAAGCAAGGATGAGATATGCTTCTCGGCATCCTCTTCTCCCTCTTGGATCTACAACGGCAGCCTATCCTTCTCCTCTCTCCAATTTGTGATAGTGGCCTCTTCTTTACCTTGTCCTTCTTCGACCTATGACGGTGAGATACAATCTTCAATCTCTTTCATTGCAAGTTCGAGAAGCTTCTTCGACCTCTAACAATGATGACCTCGACGACCACTACTCAACAACAACGGTGATTTCCTCTTCTATGTGCGGTTATGACTTCGATTTGCGATGATGGTGGTTAGGGTCTTAATAGCTTTGAGAAGCTTCTTCATCGCGAGTTCGAGAAGATTCTTCAAGCTCCATCAACGATAACCTCAACGACCACCACTCAACAACGGTGATGATTTCCTCTTCGATTTGCAGTTTCAACTTTGATTTATGATGGTGGTGGTTGGGGTCTTAATAGCTTTCAGATTGGCTTTTTAGTTTTGCTGCTTTTGCACTATGATTTGTTTTTTAGTTTTCGTGAAACATGCGGTTTTCTTCCTGGGTTCATGAGATGATGAGAGGGTCGTCGGAGATTTGGGTGGTGGGGTGGCTAAAGGATGGGGGTGAAGCTTAGGTTGGCAATGGAGGAGAATGCATAGTGGAGCAAAAAAAACCAAAAAAAAATGGTGGCAAGGACCGATGCACGTTATTATTTAAAAAAATTATCTCACTTCTGAAGACGTAGATGTATCAAACGAATTTTAGAAGTCACTTTCACTTACATTTCTGCTTCTATTTTTATGGCATGTTTGATATGTTGGAATTGATTTTGACGGATATAGAAATAGATTTGGATATGAAAATGGATATGGAGATGAAAATGAGGCTTAAAAGTATGTTTGATATGTCATGGAAATTAGACCTAAGATTTACATAAAAAGATCAAAATATCCTTCTAACTAAAAAAATAAAAAAATAATCCCTCTCAAAACTGCTTCTTTGCTCACAGTCGAAATGGGCATTACCTTGTTCTCATTTCTTACCTTTGCTAACCATTAGCCATGAACCCAAGAAGGAAGATATTGAGCAAGTAATGGAAGAATCAGAGGAAGATCAGCTGAACAAGTAGTTCGTAGGTATGGAGAAAGATGATGATACAGAGGGAGAAGAGATCGGAGACCTAGCATGATGATGGCCCATCATCGATCGAAGATCTAACCCTTTGAAGCATTGTTCCGCCGCCGCCGCCGCCGATCTACAAGTTTGTGCTGTCTCTTAATTCGCTGCCATAGATTAGATTTGAAATTGTGCTTTGTTCATATTTTCTTTTACTTCAACTATTATGAACCTAGATTCAAATCATGATGGATGTGATCGTCGAGGAACAATGATGAAGATAAAGGGGCTGCTGTGTTGTGTTCGCCGATAATGGCAGCGGTTTGTGCTCATGCTCAGCCATGGGTTTTAGTCATCAGTGAGTTGTGTACTTGTGTCCATAGAGATTGGATTTTCTAAGTGAAGATGAAAAATGAGAGGGGTGAAATTAGAATTCCATGGAATTGTTTACAAATCCATGGGTCATCAAATGGAATTCAAATGCAACAATTTTGGTGGAATTGGAAATGTAATTTTTCCAATTCCATCATACCAAACATACATCTTTATGGAATCATTTCCAATCCCATTTCCATGTCCCTCAATTCCACCATACCAAACGCACCATTAGTTCCATTTCCACTATCACTTTCACTTCCATAAAAAACTCTTCTATGATATCGAACGAGGTATGAGTTTTCTCTTTTGCTTTTAGCTTAAATACAACAAATGTGTTTCAAATTTCAATTTTAAAAGTAAAAGTAAGAGATGGGAAAAATGACTAAAAAATCAGTAAAAGCAAAATTTATTCCTACCTGAAATTTGTTTAGGGACAAGTGCCAAGTACAACCTTTTTTAATGGTACAATTTTTTTCCAAAGGAAAATTATCTTTAACTATGTTTAAAATGAAACATATTTATGTATATGTACAATTAAAAAAAAGTGTACCTTCTAAAGATTAATCGCACTCTTTCAAAGATTTGAGTTTCATCAGTGCTGCTTAAATGAAATGTGAACGGCATTGCAATGTCAAAAAATGGTCTTCTTGTTGTTTCAATTATTACTGTATTTTCAAATTCATTGAAAACCATTCCTAATCTTGATTACAAGAGGAGGGGGAGGGGCCTACATTTTTTGCCAACAAATTAGCATTCACGTTTGTTCAGTTATTTTTATAAATCTTATAACTTAACATAAAACTCAGTTAACTAATTTAGGAAGATTAACAAAGCTGAGTATGTTACTTTAAAGTATTCATATTTATCATTTTTCTTCGATTTAATTCGTCTAACTTATAAACTAATATATAATTTTATGATACACATAATAATTACGATATATTTGGAAACACATTTGGCTTTGACAAACATGTTTATGAACACGCACTCAAACTCTTTTAACAACCAGCAATTGTTGCCCAATGGGCATTGATGAGCTTAATATAGAAGCTGAGCGCAAAAGCCTTTTACCCTTATTCTTTGAACGTGTACTATGACAAACAATGCATTTAACCATGGCTGTAAATATCGGTAAACTAGAGACTCGGTTGAATTGTCAACCAATTTCAAAGCACACTTGTCTAAGTAGGTTGAGAGTTGATGACAACAGATGTTATGTCCTCATAGTATAACATACTAAGCATCCAAAAGACAAGGGCCGATACTAACATTTGAAATTACAATTTAAATGAAAGATATGTTTCTTCACCGCCAACCCCTACTCCAACATCTTCGATATTTTGAAATGACAACAACTTTTGGTAGTGACTAAACGTAAATTGATTAGCCAAGACAAAAAATAAAGTGGAAACTTAGGGCCTATTTGGTTCAAAGAGATAGGAGGAAGGGGAAGGGCTCATTTTTCATCCCCTCCAAAACCGCCCAATTTGGGGAAAAAATGAGGGATGAGAGGGATTTGGAGCCCCTTCTTTGAAACATCTTCCCTCCAATTTTTATAACCAAACAAGGGGAGGGGCTCATTTTTCATCCCCTCCCCTCCAACCAAACAAGTTATTAATAATTTGTGCACAAGTGAAAGACAAGTAATACAATAATGGAAGAGTCATGCCATAAGAGATCAAACACAAGATTTATAGTGGTTTGGCTTTAAATTCATAAGCCTATATCCAATCTTTGAGCTCCTCGCTTGATATTTTCACTATTTCCCCAAGTTTGACGTGGACAGTTGTAAAGCCATAGTACAATCACTTGATCTCTTCATTTGGTCAATTTAATTCAAGGTCCTATACACTGGAGCAATGCATTCCCCCTCAAGAAGCCTACTCATCCTAAGTAAGTCTTTTTTATTAAATGAATAAATATCACACGAGTTATTAGAAATCAAAATCTCATATACAACATAACAGGACAATTCTTGAAGAAATCAGTTATATCAACTCAAGTAATAGCAAACATTGCTCATGCTTTACTCAAGGACGTTGATGATAGCAAACAAACCTAGAGCATTATGGTTAGGGTACTTAGACAATGGTGAAGAAGGCCCCACTATTTGAGGTCTAGAAAGTCAGTATGATATTAGTCGATAAACAAGTAAGTATCTAATATAGTGATCACATTCACCAATTCACTAAGTGAAAATTATGTGTTACTCATATTTCATCTAACTATTTGCAAACAAGGTGATTGAATTGAGGGTTCAATTGTCTAGAGTGGACAGATCCATAGGTACATTGAAGAGTTCACTTAAAAGGAAAAATAAATTCTGATTAATGGTACATTGTAGAATTAATATTAAAATTAAGAGTTTACTTTAAAGGAAAAATAAATTATTGATCCTATATCAAATTAACATTAATTTGAAATATTGAAAATAATTATAAATTATGCAACAAAATACATAATTCAATTAGTATCTTGGTTGATTTTAATTATTATTACTATAATTGCCGTACACTTTTATTATAAAACCATAATTGCCGAACGTTTTTATAATGGTTTGCCCAACAGATGACAAGAGGTTCTAATTTATCGTATGAATATGAATCAATCGGAATCTAAACTCCCATTCACATTAACGCGTAGGTAATTTCCTATCATACTATCGTTTGCTTTGAGAATAAATAAGAGTCAGGGACAATCAATGACTAATGTCGGATTATACTTACCCAAACCTATCTTCATACATGGTCAGTTATATGTTGTTTTGTTAAGGGCTAAATCAATGGACGACATCAAGATTTTAGTACTTGATTCAGACAAGAAGCCCACCAACAAGACAACCAATGTGGTTTATAGAGAATTTTTCAAAATATCATGTAAGATTCATTTTTTTGTTGAAAGATTCTTTCAGTGATATATTTAGTAAAAAACCAAAATTATTATCATTTTACCTCTGTTTTATCAAATTTTGTCCGCAACATAGCCTTTCATTTATTAATTTATTGACACTCTATTGACACACCAGGGCATAATAAATTCTACAAAAAAATGCTCCCTCAAAATGTGATATATAAGTATGATTATCAAGGAACAAAAAACCGAACCGGTCAATGAACCGGTCACGGAACAGGTTCAAGGGTTAATGGTTCAACCGGGGTCGAACCGGTGATCAAACCGGTAGTCGAACCGGTCATATTAAAATATTACAATTTATTAGTAACAATATATATATTAATATATTCTTAAATTTCTATAGATAAAATCAATTGATTATATTAGATTTGATTACTTTTATCATATAAAATTAATTGACTAAAATATTATATATTATATGTATATAATATATAATATTTTTTCTTTTATTCTTTTATTCTTTTTATTTTTTAAATTTTTGTAGCCTTGAAATTAAAATTTGTTCTTATAATTTAGTAAAATATTATAGATTGTATGTATATCGGTCTAAACCTATGGTTTTCTTTCTTTTTCAGCTTTTTTTGACCGAATATCTCATTTTTAGAAAAAAAAAAAAAGAAAAAAGAGCAAACCAATTGAACTAGTGACCCACCGGTTTTAGACCGGTTCTACCTCCCCCCTCTCTGAAACAGCAAACCGGACCGGACTGAGGACCGGTTCACCGGTTTTCCGATCGGACCGGCCGGTCCGGTCTGGTTTTTCACTCTATGATGATTATAATCACCCTCTATGAATTTCTGAGCTGAAAATTTAATTTTATAGATATACAAATAAATGCATTATAATCATAAAAAAATTAACCCTCCAATGTACCATTAATCAGAATTCACGTTCTCGTGCAACGGATGGGGGTTAACACTAGTTTATTCTAAAACTATATTTTAGAGAGTTTGTTTTGGAAAGTATCCCTAAAACTTCTCCAAAAATATATTTATTTCATAGAATAAAGGTTATACGGCTATAATGGCAAGGATTTAAAAAGATAATTAAACCTTTGCAACTACCATATTGGAAAAAAATAATTTCAAATTCAAATATGCAATAACTTTAACACATTTGTAGCAGGGTTTAAAAATTTAATATTTTCAATTTAAGAGAACGTTCATTCAAAGAAAAAAGGTTGCGGATATGACAAAATTGGGCAAATGAGTAAAAAGTTGAAAAAAAAAATTATAACATTTAAATTAAGATATTGCTAGTGATATTTTTATTCTAAACATGTATATAAACTAATAATATTATTTTTTCAAGTTCCATAGTTAGTTTCTGAAAATATCCCTAAAACTACTTCTATATATATATTTATATCTTTTTTTTTTGCTAGATATATATATATATATATATATATATCTTAAGCTACTATGAAATCTCCACATGAAGAACAAACTGACCTATGAGGTAACGATCATCAAAATCATCAGCATGAAGACTGGCAAAGGACCTGAAAATGAACCCAAAACGGGGTATGTATGCTTGTCATCCAAACTCGGCTTGACCACAGTTGTAAATTGAAAATTTATCTTATGTGGGATGCTTTGTGGGGCATGTGCCGGTAATGGGAACAATAAGAAATTGAGATATCTCACAGATATGCCCCTCCTTCAAATTCTTCTGATGACAATGGACAAATCCACTACGAACACTTCCATTTATCCGATCACCCTACAAATAAGGAGAATGATGCAAGTAACAGCAAGACATTTGGGGATATCAGGAGCCCCTAATTTAGAATAACCACCGAACAGAGACTTAAGAAAATGGAAACTTACATAGACATCTTGAAACCCCTACTCAATCGATGAAGCATCGTCGTTTTTATACCTTGCAGGCATTTTCCACAACCTCACAATGTGGACATGTATGCGCCAATTATGACGCTTGGGATTCAATACACAAATAGCAGTAAAATAATTAGACATGATGCACAACCAAAAGAATTGAAGGTGCAATGGGCCACACAAAAAGGACCCAAAAAAACTGTAGCAAGAACACGGGGGGTAAGACAGAGGGACATAATTATAGTGTTAATATTTGATCAATAACTTCCAATGCGAGAAAGGGGGACCATGTTCCTCAACTCCCATCACTAGACACCCTAATTCCATCACACAAAAAAACTACCAGCACCACAATCTATAGTTAGCAGCAAAACGAACATGACAGGTTGACTTGCAACTACTGATGGGAGAAAAGCGGTGACATGGCAGCAGGAGTACTGCTCACACAGCTACTTTTATATAGTAGAGATTGAATAAACAACAATTAATTAAAAAGTCGATAAGCTGTGATTACAAGGAGGAATGCGGTCCACAGTCGCGGGTTCTGGGATTTATATATTAGTGTTGATTACCAATGTAGTAGGTGTGGAGAAATTGTGGGTGAATATTATAAGAACATATAGGGCCCGTTTGGTTCGATCCCATTACACCCTGCGGTGCAGTGCAATGCGATGCAATGGTAATGCAATGCGATATTAATTACAAAGGTAGTGTTTGGTTTGATTTTTAAGCAATGTGCAATGAGTTAATATTTTAACAATTATTTAAAATTAATATATTACACAAAGTCTATTTTACCCCTTAATATAATCTTTGTAGAAAAAATAGTTACAAGACGGCGACGGCGGGGATGGAGGAGGAGGAGGTAGTGGCGGTGGCAATGATAGGGGTGGCGGTGGGCAGCGGGGGTGGAGGAGGAGGTGGTGGCGGTGGCAGTGGGCCGGGGGTGGCGACAGTAGAGGAGGTGGTGGCGGCGGCGACGGGGGGTGGAGGAGGAGGTGGTGGCGGTAGGCGAGGGTGGCGGCGGAGGAGGAGGTGGTGGGCAATGGGAGGTGGGGGTGGAGGAGGAGGTGGTGGGCGATAGGTGGTGGGTCTGTGGGGGCGGCGGGGGTGATGGTGGCGGCGGAGAGGAGGAGGTGGTGGTAGTGGCGGAGGGCGGTGGGGGTGGAGGAGGTGGTGGTGGGCGATAGGTGGTGGGTCTGTGGGGGCGGCGGGGGTGATGGTGGCGGCGGAGAGGAGGAGGTGGTGGTAGTAGCGGTAGGCGGTGGGGGCGGTGGGGGTGAGGGTGGCGGTGGAGGAGGAGGTGGTGGTGGTGGCGGCGGCGGCAATGGGGGGTGGGGGTGGAGGAGGAAGTGGTGGTGGTAGGCGAGGATGGCGGCGGAGGAGGAGGTGGTGGTAGTGGCGGTGGGCGGTGGGGGTGGAGGAGGTGGTGGTGGGCGATAGGCAGTGGGTCTGTGGGGGCGGCGGGGGTGATGGTGGCGGCGGAGAGGAGGAGGTGGTGGTAGTGGCGGTGGGCGGTGGGGGTGGAGGAGGTGGTGGTGGGCGATAGGCGGTGGGTCTGTGGGGGCGGCGGGGGTGATGGTGGCGGCGGAGAGGAGGAGGTGGTGGTAGTGGCGGTGGGCGGTGGGGGTGGAGGAGGTGGTGGTGGGAGATAGGCGGTGGGTCTGTGTGGGCAGCGGGGGTGAGGGTGGCGGTGGAGGAGGAGGTGGTAGTGGCGGTGGCGATGGAGAAGGAGGTGGTGGTGGCGGCGGTAGGCGGCGGGGGGTGGAAGAGGTGGTGGTGGGTGGTGGGCCGGCAGCGGGGCTGGGGGTGGTGGTGGGTGGAAGTGACGGCGGTGGAGGAGATAGTGGTGGCGGCAGAGAGTGGAGGTGACGGCGGTGGAAGAGGAAGAGGTTGTGGAGATGGCAGTTGTGACGTGATACGGCAAGTGAAATGAGATAAGTGAAACAAAGACAAAGGAAACTAAAGGGTAAATTGGACTTTTTAGACCAAGCAATAGGATGGTAATGAGGATTCATAGGGGGGGAGGTATGAATGAGGATTACCAATTTTTTGGTAATCTTCATTACCATGGTAAAACCTATTACCATGCTAAAGAGCTACCAAACACTCTTTTCTTGGTAATGCAATCATGATTACCATTGCAGGTATGCAATGGGGTTGAACCAAACGGCCTCATAGTTTTATCAATATGTCATTCCACGTAGCATTTTTAATGGGATATATTAAATTTCCAAATACAAAATTTTTTATTTTGAGAAAATTTGTTATAGTCTAGTCTTCAGAAGTGTTTTAAGTTATGTTTTTCAAATATATTATGATGGAATTATTAAAAAATATTTTAAAAAATTTCATCTATAGTTTTTAAACAATATTAAAAAATAGGCCTTATAAAACAAATTTGTATAAGGCACCTCATTCAATACATTTCTAAAGGTTATAATTACATTTAATTAAAAATTCAATCTAAAAATAATAAGACCTAGCACAGTCATGAGAAGGGACTGGGGAAAAAGTTTGTTATTGTAAGTATGAACAGGAGATTATAAAGAAGATAAATATAGAATATATGAAATAAAATATATAGAAACAACATAATGTAGATTATTGAGATTATTTTAAAAAGTTTTTAAATATGTAATCGACAGGCACAAAATTTCAAAATATCAATATGAAAATAATAGATTCTCATTGGTCAAACCTCCTTTAGTTTCTCCCTCAATCTCTCCCATATCCTATTTTTACTATTTTAAAAGTAATTTAAATTTAAATTTTACGAAATACAAAATGTAAACCGACAAAATCTCATTCAATGTACTTTTTAGGCTATTATTATTTAATTAGTAATTATTAATTATGAACTCAATGTAAAAATAATAAGACCTAGGGAGGGCCTAAGAAAAAAGTTTATTTTGGTAAATCTGGAGCGGATATGTAAATGGATTTTTTTAAAATAATTACTATTGATGATAATAATTTTTTCAAATATTCTAGATTCTAGATGATTAGTCCAATTTATTTAACTAATAATTTAACACAATAGTAGCCAACAAAAGAGTAGGACAAAAAAGGACAATGACAGTTAATTAAAATTTAAAATTATTTTATTTTAAACTGCATATTATCCATACACCAAATGTAATCCACGTGTTGTTTTATTTATATTTAAACAGATTGAATAAACAAAAATTAGTAAAAAAAAAAGTGACAAAATGATTGATTTATCTGATACACGGTGCTGCTACTTGGCACACTTTGAAAGGGCTTGCTTTTAGCCCTGCTTTTATATATTAATAATTAATTTGAAAGGGCTTGCTTTTAACCTTGCTTTTATATATTAATAATTACTGTAGATGATAATAATTTTGTCAAGTATTCTAGATTCTAGATGATTAATCCAATTTATTTAACTAATAATTTAACAAAATAATAGCCAACAAAAGTGTAAAGTAAAAAAGGACAACGGTGGTTAACTAAAATTCAAAATTATTTTATTTTAAACCGCATATTATCCATACACCAACTACAATCCACATGTTTTTTATTTATATTTAGGGCAAATGTGCAAATTTAGCAATGAACAATATCGTCAGGAGCGTCTGTAAGACTTATCTATTTTCGGGTGCAAAAATGGCAATCAACTATTTTTTTGGAGCAAATTTGGCAATGCCGTTAAAAAACACTTAACGGCCGTTAACTTTTGAAATTTGGGTCCCAACAGGCTTCTCCATCTGTATTATTTTAATATTTTTTAAATGGAAAAATATCACTGAGGCCACATAGAAACAATTTCATTTCAAATAACCCCCAAAACATTCTGAAATCTCACTGCAAAGCTTAATTTATTTTTACTGACAGTGATATTTCAGAATCTTTTGGGGGTTATCTGAAATGAAATTTTTTCTATGTGGCCTAAGTGATATTTTTTCGTTAAAAAAATATTAAAATAATACAGATGGAGAAGCCTGTTGGGACCCACATTTTAAAAGTTAACGGCCGTTAAGTGTTTTTTAACGGCGTTGCCAAATTTACTCCAAAAAAAATAGTTGATTGCCATTTTTGCACCCGAAAATAGATAAGTCTTACAGACGCTCCTGACGATATTGTTCATTGCCAAATTTGCACCTTCGCCCTTATATTTAAACAGATTGAATAAGCAAAAATTAATAAAAAAAAGTGAAAAATGACTTATTTATTTAACGTACGGTGCTACCATTTAACCCATCCAGGGCATATTTTCAGTCCTGGTTTTACAGATTAATAGATAATAGATAGATAGATAATAGATAGTATGGACGAGAGTAAAGGAGGTAAAAAATATGGGGAGGGGGCATAAATGACAAGCCACTTTCAGCTGGCAAAAAAAAAAAAAAAAAAAGACAAGCCACTTCCCATTCGGGTTTATCAAAAACCCTAGCGGCCCATAAATTATAAACAGACTCTTTCTGTACTCCTTTCCTCACTCCGCCTCTCGGCCGCTGCAATTCCGCTTAGGATACTATCCCAATGGTAAATCCTTCGTTTGTTTTGTTGCTTTCGAATTTCATTCTTTGTTTTGTTCAATGGCACATAAATCTGAATGAAACTTTCTCGTTGGTTCTGAAATGCGTGGAGAGTAGGCTTCAGAGAAGAAATTGTCGAACCCAATGAGGGAAATCAAGGTCCAGAAGCTCGTTCTCAACATCTCAGTCGGTGAGAGTGGAGATCGTCTCACCCGTGCTGCCAAGGTATGCATTATCGCCGTTCACATCTCTTCTCTGGTTCATTTTTGGGCTTCGACGTTTTGATGATTTGCATTTTCTCTACTTTCTTTTGATTTTCTAGGTGCTTGAGCAACTCAGTGGCCAAACTCCAGTATTCTCGAAAGGTTGTCTCGATATTTGCTTTGATTTTCTTATTTGATTGTTTTGAACTAGAACATCTTCTGCTATTTTCTGTTTCGGTTAAAGTAAAAATTGATAGCGTAAAATTGATGTCTTCTGAAGTATGTCGCTATTTTTTCAGGTAAATGAATGGAAATATTGGGGCTTTTTTCAATTTACTTGGCATATTTTCTTTGTGATTTGTATACTTATTGATTTAGATGAAGGATGCTTCATGGTTTGGAGGCTCTGGTAATCAGAATGCTTGCCAATATTTTTTGCCATAGAGTGCTTGTGAAATTATGATTATTGATATGATTGCTGTTTAGATTCGGAATTCTAGTGATAGTGGTTGCTCATGCTAGTAATATTTGGAACCTTCTTGTTTTTTTTTTTGAAAAAATTATCAGATCCTAGTTGGCAGTCTTTTTTAAAAAAATAAATAATAAAAAATGGTTTGATAGGGTCAATACAGGCGCTTATTGCAGAATTTTCTTGAACATGACTCTCCTGAATGTAGATACAGTGATCAATTGAACATGTGAGGTTTATTACTCCTTAGCTTTTAGATGTGCTGTGGACTCAACCAAGTTTCGTTATCATGACCTTACCTGTTCCCAACAATGAAAATAAAATAAACAAATGGTCCAGTTAAAAGATCATACGAGCACAACATTACTTGTTCAGACCTTTATTTATCCATATATCTTCGAAGGAAAGATGTTTTGATTGTTGATGAGTTTCAATTTTGGTCACTCCTGCAACTGCAAATTTGTGAGTGAGCAGCCTTAGATATTTGGGCATATGGGGCTGTTTACTGATTGATTTTTATGTTCTCTACTAATTGTTGGCAGCAAGGTACACTGTTCGGTCCTTTGGGATTAGAAGAAATGAAAAAATTGCATGCTATGTTACTGTTAGAGGTGACAAAGCAATGCAGCTTTTGGAGAGTGGCCTGAAGGTGAAGGAATACGAACTTCTAAGGCGAAACTTTAGTGATACTGGGTGTTTCGGCTTTGGTATTCAGGAGCACATTGACTTGGGAATCAAGTAAGCTGCAATGCTCATACCTTATATGCTGACATAAATTTCTTCATTCCACCATGATGAACTCCTCAAGCTACTAATTAGTTTTGAATAGTGAATCATATCCTTGCCTCACAATATAAACTATATGAATGAAGATATAATTCAACATATTCCTTTGATGTCAAATGCCCTTCTTGTTGGCCAAAAAAAGCCTTTTTTTATTGGTCAACTATATTTTGTTTCTTCCCTCTGTAATGCACACACATTGTGCTTATGTGTCTTTCCATGTATGTTGATGTGTGGCGGTTCTCTCCCAATTCAAATGATTATTGACTGTCAATGCAAGCCAAAACATTGTTATATTTTTGTTGCTAATCTATGGCTCTGCGTCAGGTATGATCCTTCAACTGGCATCTATGGTATGGACTTTTATGTTGTACTGGAACGCCCTGGTTATCGTGTTGGCCGCCGTCGTAGGTGCAAGTCTCGTGTTGGTATTCAGCATCGTGTCACAAAGGAAGATGCCATGAAGTGGTTTCAGGTGAAATATGAAGGGGTGATCCTCAACAAAGCTCAGACCATCGTTGGTTAGACCTGAGACACAAGAATTTATCAGAGTGAGTTACAAGTTTTGTTAATTGTAGTCTATTATTGATACTACTCGGACTAGTCAGCTGAAGTTACTATTAGGACGAGAATTTGATAATGGCTGAGATGATAGAGCTATTTCTCCTCTATTTTGTATCATTGACTTTTGGCATCAATGTTATTAGAACGTCGTCACAACTTCATGTTTGATGGTTTGCTTTGTGGTTTTTTTGTTTATATACTTTGTATCTTGTGGCAATATTTAATTCAAGAAAAGACTTCTATATCTATGGCACGCTATATCAATATATCGCATAAAATCTAAGGTGATCGGCACACTACATGGGTTATTCGATTTGCATTTATGTTTATGTATCCGTATCCACGTAGCTTACTCTACTTAATACGAGAAGACTTGTTATCGGCGTTGCACTAACCTAGTATTCTGGTCTCTAAGTGCGATCCGCCTCTGATAAATTACTCCTCCCGGTTTTATTTATAAGCAATTTTTACCTTGATTGCGCAAAAAGAACTGGTAGTTAAAAGTAATAAGTGTGTCAAAAATGTCATGTTTTTTTTCATATATGCCCCTATTTATGAAAAGAGTGTAGGAGAGAGAATAGATAGAAAGTATGAGAAATAATGAGTATAAGATATGAGAGAGAATGAGTATTTAATAAGGGTAAAATAGGAAAAAGAAGTTACATTTTTAGACAAAAAGTGAAAGTTGCTTATAGAAGGGATTAACTCTATGAGAGGGAAAGTTGTTTATAAGTAAAACCGGAGGGAGTAGTTTGGTAATTTTTAGCTGAGGTCAATTTTGATTTTTATCATACGCACCCTCTCTTCCTTCCCCACAGGAAGGGACACACACAGACTGGAACTTGGTATGTCCTTATCACTAAACTGAGGACCATTCATGCTATTTTGCCCAAGGGGTAATTTTGTTCCGAGCAATGCATATTTAATGTTTTTCAAATTAGTCATCAATGTAAATTAAACACATTTGATTTACCAAGATTAATTTGATGTTTCAATTGTTGATAAAATAATATGTGCCCTCTTACGTAAATTGCATGCGGTTGACATCATGTGAATCATGACAGCTTTGTGGCAAATTATGGAAATCACAAATATGCAAATTACAGGAACTTCGTAAATGACCAGCAATTACAGAAGTTGGAAGGCTATACTAATGCCATCTTAGATCGGTCGGCATGAGTAATAGGAACTCTTGTCATTGAATAAATAATTGAGGATTTGTTTTTAGATCATGCAAATAATTGGGGATTTGAACGTGAACTACAGCAACTTAGTTGAGATGGGTTTATTGTATACTAGGAGAGATATCCTTTTTACTATAATGAAATACTTACTTCGGTCTTTAATTTAGGACTTAATTGGGAATTGATTTTGATTTTAAATATAAGACATATTTTTTATATTTATAAATTTTTTCCTAACTTACCCTCTATTGATTGATGCTCTTTCAACAATAATCATGTAAGAGAGAAACGGAGGAAATTAAAGAAAGATGATTAGAGTCTTTCAGAAAAAGCAAGCCATATTAATTAATTTAACTAAATTTTTTAATTAAATTAAATTAAATTAATATATCTTATATTAAGAAGTGGATGAATAATACTCATTGTGCCTTGCTAAAAAAGTCATAAAGTGAATCATAAATTAGTTGCAAATTGCGGAAGGATTTTGCAATTGTGTGAGAGTTTGTGCTAGCAAGATTTACAATTTAACTTCTAGCAAATTAGAAAAATAATATAAAAGCCCCAAATTTCTTTTGTGAAATTAATCATTTAAACAAAATTACTAAAAGGCCCTTCTCTTGTATTCTTCATAATCCCTCCTTCCCCTCTAATGGTCGGCACCGACCAGAGCTGTCTTGGAAAACCCGAATCATTTCTATTTTCATGCATGACACTTACAAATTTTGAAAGGCCTATTAGAAGATAGGGGTATTTGTGTAAATCTTGTATAGGATAATTGTGTCAATTTGTAGTTGTTAATTAGTGTTTAGTTTATTTTCTTTAGTTAGTGAGGGTATAAGGGTCATATGAGCAATGACCTGATAATATCTATGGCTCTCAAGAATTTATTGACTGTATATATACAGGGTGTACTTGCTATTGATGGTTGATGAGAAATATTTTAGTTCTCTCATGAGTTGTTAGTGCCAAATTGGGTTTCGGGTTGTACCATTTAACATGGTATCAGAGCGCACCGGGTTGGATCCAATTAATCCACGTCAATCCAAGAAGCCCGCTTCAAACAACCAAGAAACCCGAGTTGCACAGCCTAGAACACGATTCTGGCTTCATCTCTCTCACAAAGAACCCTAGATCGTGAGTCGCACAGCCCAGAACACTATTATGACTTTATCTCTCTCACAAAGAACCCTAGATCGTGAGTCCCTTTTTCCTCAATCTATCGATTTCACCATGGGAGAACCCAAATCACCAGCCGATTCTTTATCTTTTGCTCACCCGTTGTTCCTCCACCCATCGGACACCCAAGGATCCACTATCATCTCCCACGTCCTCACCGGTGTTGATAACTACACCGTATGGAGTCGAGCGCTGAGGATCGCCTTGAAGGGGAAACACAAGTTGGGTTTCGTCGACGGCAGTTGCAGAAAGGAATCTCAACCAAGGGAGCTTCAAGATCAGTGGGAACGATGTGATGCGGTGGTTCTTTCCTGGCTACTGAACTCGATCTCTAAGGAATTGGCCAGCGGTATTATTTTCTTTGAGAACTCGCATCACGCTTGGATTGATTTAAAGGAAAGATTTGACAAGAAATCTGGCTCACGCATCTTCGCTCTGCATTGAGAGATTAACTGTCTTTGGCAAGGGTTAACCTCTGTCACTTCATATTACTCCAAATTGAAGGAGTTATGGGAGGAGCAGTCCACTATTCTTGCCATCCCAACGTGCAGCTGTGAAACGGAAAAGGCTTATGCCGAAGCAATCCAACAGCAGAAACTCCTGCAGTTCTTGATGGGTCTGAACGATTCATACTCCCAAGCAAGAAGCCAAATCTTGCTTATGCTCCCATTGCCTTCTATAAATGATGCGTATGGCATGATCCTTCAAGACGAGACTCAAAAAGTCATCGCCAGTGGTGAGAAGAATGCACCAAATGAAGGAATCGCCATGATTGCAAAAGGAAGGGGTCGCGGTCGAGGAAGGGGTCGCGGTCGAGGAAGAGGCTGCGGAGACACTGGAATTGAGTGTACTCATTGTTTCAAAAGAGGACATTTACGAGAGAATTGTTTTGAATTGGTAGGATACCCACCTAATTTCAAAGGATCAAAATCCAAGCAAAGTAAGGTTCTAAACAGCAGTGCATCGGGTTCCCTGAGTGATGCTGAGGCACACACCAATGAAGGCAGCACAGCAGCTCCAACGTTCACAAAGGAGCAATATGACCAAATCCTGCAGATGTTGAAGCACTCAACTGAGACCACTGTACATGCCTTGACTGGTACAGGTTTGGCTATTCCCCTTGATTATATGTCTGCTAATATAAATTGGATTTTGGATTCTGGAGCCACAACCCCTATGGTTGGGGATTTGGCTTTGTTAGATACCTATAGGATTTATAATGGACCTATTAAATCCATAAGAATACCAGATGGTAAGCGAGTCCCTGTTACTCATATAGGATCTGTTAAACTGACAGAAGGAGTAACTTTAGATGATGTATTATATGCTCCCTTGCTCCAATTTAATCTCATATCAATTTCTAAGGTAACTAGAGACCATAATTGTTCTGTATCCTTCTACCCTGAACTCTGTTCAATGCAGGGCCTTCAGGGTGCGAGGATGAAGATGATTGGTAGACAAATTGGTGGATTATACATATTGACAATTCCAAAGAACTGTGACACTGCCAATGTAGTTCAAAGTAGAAATAAGATTCAGAATGAAAATGAATTTTGTATATGGCATAAGAGAGTTGGTCATGCGCTACTCTCTATCATGAAACATTTGCATATTTCTGATGTAAAGCACACTGCTATGTTAGAAAATTGTGAAATCTGTATTCAGGCAAAGCAGACTAAGTTTCCCTTTAGTTCAAGTTGTATAAAAACTCGACAATGTTTTGAATTAATACATGTTGATGTATGGGGTCCTTATAAAACCCCAACACACCAAGGATTTCAATATTTCTTTACCATTGTTGATGATTACTCTAGGTCTACTTGGGTATTTCTTATGCGATTTAAATCCGAGTCCTTGATGCATATTAAGAACTTCTATGCCTATGTTGAAACACAATTTTCTAATAAAATTAAGCGAATTAGAAGTGATAACGGAACTGAATTTGTAAACCATGAGTCTAGACAATTTTTTAATGAAAAAGGAATAATTCATGAGACTAGTTGTCCCTACACCCCTGAGCAAAATGGAGTAGTAGAAAGGAAACACAGGACTATTATGCAAATAACACGGGCATTGATTCTGCAAAGTAATGTTCCAATAGAATATTGGGGGGAAACAGTTAAGATGGCCGCTCATTTACTGAATAGATTGCCCTTTAAAATTCTAGATTATAAGAGCCCATATGAGAAAGTATATGGTTCTGTACCTGTTTTGAATTCTCTACGTGTTTTTGGTTGTATGGCATATGCTACTAACCTACAATCTAGTGACAAGTTGCAGGCTAAGTCCATCCCTTGCGTGTTTCTTGGATATCCTGACAATAAGAAGGGATATTTGCTGCTGGATATTCAAAATAAAACTATCTTTGCCAGCAGACATGTGAGATTCCTTGAGGCTCAATTTCCTTTCATTGATATGGAATCAAGACAACAAGGGGGAGTACACCGTGAAGGTAAGACCATGTTTTGGTATGACTTAACAGACCAACCAGAATTGCGTGACAGAGAGTTACAATCAACTCACTCTAAGTCACAGCTAGGCCATTCTGAATCACAACCAGAACCATGTGACAAAGAGTCACAAGTAACTAACCATACATCAAATGAACAAATAAAATTGCAATCTACCCTTAATGAGTCTGTTGAGTCAACTATAACTAGGCCTATAAGGGAAAGAAGGCCCCCGATATGGTCAAATGATTTTGTTTGTAGCATGCTTGCATCCGAATCTTCCAAAGGTAAAAGGAGTAAGTGTGCTTACCCTATAGAAAACTATATATCATACGATAATGTTTCTGCCAAACATATGTGTTTTCTGTGCTCTATAGATTCTGTTGCAGAACCATCCAGCTATCATGAGGCAATCAAGAGTGCAGAATGGATTCAAGCAATGCAAGAAGAAATGGATGCACTTGAAGAAAATCACACTTGGATAATTGTGAAGCTACCTAAAGATAGGAAGCCCATAGGATGTAAATGGGTCTTCAAGGTAAAGTATCACTCCGATGGAAGTATTGATAGGTATAAGGCTAGGCTTGTAGCTAAGGGATATAGTCAAGTAGAGGGAATCGATTACCATGAGACCTTTTCACCTGTTATAAAAATGATTACAGTTAGAGTAGTTATGAAACTGTCAGCTGTTAATAACTGGAATGTCTACCAAATGGATGTGAGTAATGCCTTTTTGCAGGGAGACCTTGATGAAGAGGTATATATGAGTATACCTCAAGGATATAAGTGTGAGGGGGAGCACATGGCTTGTAGATTAAATAAATCTCTTTATGGCTTGAAACAAGCCTCAAGACAATGGAACCAAAAATTGTCAGAGGCATTGGTAAAAAGGGGTTTCCAGCAGAGCAAAAATGATTATTCGTTATTCATATCCATTAGTGATAGTAAGATTGTGTTAATATTAGTCTATGTAGATGATTTACTAATAACTGGGAATTCAGAAACAACCATTACTAGAACTACGAAATTGTTGCGTGATAATTTTAAAATTAAAGACCTTGGGCAAATGAAATACTTCTTAGGGATTGAAGTATCAAAGTCCAAACATGGAATTTTATTATCACAGAGAAAATATGTACTTTATCTGCTGTTTGAGACAGGTTTGAGTGGTTGTAAACCAGAGAGTGTACCTATGGCACCAACTTTAAAGTTGATGGCTTATGAAGAAGGTGTTAACAAAGAAGAAGAACTTATGAGAGATCCAAGGAGATATAAGCAACTGGTTGGTAAGTCAATATACTTAACAATAACTAGGCCTGACATTTGTTTTTCTGTACAGGTTCTCTCACAATTTATGCAAACACCAATGAAAGCGCACATGGCTGTAGCACTGAAGGTAGTCAAGTACTTAAAAGGAACCCCAGGAATGGGAATTCTCTTAAGTGCAGAAGGAGCACCAGAACTGAAGTATTTTTGTGACTCTGACTGGGCATCATGCGCCACAACAAGGAAATCAGTAACTGGATATCTCCTGAAGCTTGGAGGGTCCCTCATCATGTGGAAAAGCAAGAAACAAAGCACCGTTTCAAAGTCTTCAGCAGAAGCAGAGTATAGAGCACTCAGCATGGCAACTTTAGAAATCGTTTGGGCATTACAACTGCTGAAGGATCTGTCTATTGAACATAAATCTCCAGTTGACACTTTCTGTGACAGCAAGGCGGCCATACATATTGCCGCAAATCCAGTATTCCATGAGCGCACCAAGCACATAGAAATCGACTGCCACTTTGTGTGAGAAAAATGGGCACAAGGGGTGATTGATTTAAAACACATAAGGTCAAAGAATCAACAAGATGATCTTCTCACAAAGGCTGTTGGAAGGAATCTGCAGAAGAGTCTCTTAAGCAAGTTGGGGACTGTGGATTTATATGCCCCCAAGCTTGAGGGGGAGTATTAGAAGATAGGGGTATTTGTGTAAATCTTGTATAGGATAATTGTGTCAATTTGTAGTTGTTAATTAGTGTTTAGTTTATTTTCTTTAGTTAATGAGGGTATAAGGGTCATATGAGCAATGACCTGATAATATCTATGGCTCTCAAGAATTTATTGACAGTATATATACAGGGTGTACTTGCTATTGATGGTTAATGAGAAATATTTTAGTTCTCTCATGAGTTGTTAGTGCCAAATTGGGTTTCGGGTTGTACCATTTAACAAGGCCAGTCCTCAATATACTATAAGTGAATTGCCAAGCTGAAAATCCTACTTAAAAATAGATTCTTTTGATTTACAAATATTAAACTTCAGCTTGTTATAAGTAGTATTTGATTTATAAATACTACTTATAAGTTAAGAACCCCAAAGATTTCTTGTAAATGGATTCTTTCAATTTATAAAAATGGGTTGGAATATTGAACTATGGTTAAGATTTTATCTTGTTAGTTAAGATCAAGATAGTGATTGGACCCTATAAATCGAAGTCCTAGTTAATGTGTTTAGCGTGTCAGATAATGAGATTCACACCATATTAAGAGAGAGATTAATGTGAGTCTCTCTTTAGAGAGAGAAGTCTCTCCAAAATTTCTAGAGTTAGAGCTAATTGTTGATTACCCTCAAGTGAATGATGATCATGGTTAAACTCAAGTAAGTTGATTTGTATATTGTAAACAATAATTTGTTATCAATAAATATTCTTCTTGATTTTATCAACAAAATGAAGCTTCAACTTCTGATTCATTTCACTTGTAAATTTTAAACGGTTAGTTATAAATTTGCTATAAGTGAGCTGTAAATCCGAAAGATCACTTGTAAATCGTTTTTTCTTTTTGTTTGTAATGAAAAAAACTAAAGTTTGCTGGAAATGTTAAAAGGCTGGTTGTATATTTACATCTATAAAAATTATTTTGAAAAAAAAGATATACAACCATAAGAAAGCAGTGAGTCCTTAAAGATCACTTGTAAATGGATTCTTTCAATTTCCAACTCATTTATATCATATTCACAATTATTTGAAATTATCAAGTGAAATGCATCAGAAGCAAACAAATGATTCTCACAAATTGATATAAGGGATCACTTTAACACAAGAAAATTTTAAGTATATTTAAAATAAAAGATATTTATACAAAGATAAAGATATATTGTATGTTATATAAATATAAATAAGATGATGGTTGTATAAATCTGTTAGTGATGATGGCTGTTATAAGTAGCCGTTGGAATAATGCGGTGGTTAGTAAGAGGTAGGATATAGGAGTGTATAAATACCCCCTTAAGTCATTTTAGTCAGTGTCAATTATCTGATTTGTTGTCAATAGAATTTTGAGTTTCACTCTCTCATCTCTCTATTCTTCTTCTCTATTTCTCGTCTCTGTTTCATCTCTCTATTCTATCTTGATTTTCTGATAAATACTATAACAGTGGTATCAGAGCCATCCTTCCTCGGTTGTCTCTCTTCTACGCTCTCGTTTCTTTAACCTCACGCAAATAAAGAGACCGTTTATGGTACTTACCCGTGCCATGGACAATTGGTTTCAACTCATTGAAGGGTTCCCTAAGTCTGGTGGGAAGGAAATGATTTGGGTTGTTATAGATAGAATGAGCAAGTATGCTCATTTTGTAACTTCCCAATTTTCGATTAAGGCCTAATGATAATTATTGAGGATAATTATCAAATTAAAGTGAAATTAATGTATATTGGTGACAATATTATTTAATATGTCATAATTGTTGGAAAATTGAAAGAATGGAATTATTGGCATAAGTTGGAAATTAATGGGGAAATTAATTACTAACTAAAAGAAAAATGAGAGGTGTGATCAAATGGCTAATGGAAGGATTAGAGAATTAAATTGGTGACTAAGTGTGTGAGAGCTAATAGGAAAATGACATGTGGCAAAGTGGGTGTGAGAGGAAGATAAAGAAAAGTCAAATGGGATTAAAGAATAAATTTCTCTCTCCTCTCTTCCCTCTTGTGCGCTGCAAAAGTATGGAGGGAGTATTGTCATCATTTGTTCTTCTTCTTCACTACTCCTCACTCCATCTCTCATCTCTCTCCATTTTCTAGCGCCATTTTTGCAGCAAAGGGAAGGAAGAAAAGCTTTGAAAAGGTAAGGAAAATGGCTTCCATTGCTCAAACTTCCTTCTCTAATATTGATCCTTGAATGAAGAGCTTCATTTTGATGGTTGTAATGTGTTCATTGGTGTTAGTTTGTGACCTCAAGAGATTGTGAAAGTTGAAGAATCAAGAAATCTCTTTGGCAAAGTGAAAGCGGTGAGTGTTAACTCCCTTTTGATATATAGATTGTGGTTGTTGGTTGAGATTGATTTTTCTGGAATTTTCTGCCCTATTTTTGAAAAGTAAGGTCTTAGTGAGTTTGGCATGTTGTGATCATGGAAATGGTATATTGTGATGTCTTTTGGACAAATGGATTGGTTTGAATCATTAAAAGTAAAGTTTGGGAACTTTGTGTTGGTTTTGGTGTATTGGTCAAAACAAGGCATGTGGTTAGATTGTGAATTTGGTCATTTTGAGATTACCATTGTGTTCCTTGTGGAAAATTGTATGGGAATATGTTTGGTTAATGATTTTGGAGTCATTTGACACTTTGGTAGAAAAGTTGGAAAATGTTGTCAATGTGAACTCTGTCTGGGCAGTTTATTTGTGTGGATGTTTTGAATAACCAAATGATTTCAGAAAATTGTGAAACTTTCCAGTCTTAAATTTCACATCCCAAGATTCAAAATGGATATATATTTTGTGTCATTTCGTTTAGTATTCTGGGAGATATGGTTGTCCAAAGTTTGGGGATGGAACCAGAACTCTGTTCTAGAGTAGTGTTTAGTTTTTGGTGATTCTGTATTTTTGTGATGATTTGAAGTAATGAGCCATATTTTTCCTTGAAAAAGGACTTAAGTACCTTTCATTTGGCTTTAGAATCACTCCGTTTCAATTTTTCTACAATTAGATATGATTTTTTGAAGTTCAGCCAAGAATCAGGAAATTTCTTGGCCGCGGTCCAAACCTTTCTGGCCTGATTCTGGCCGCGGCCCATGGGTGGCTGGCCGCGGCCGGCGACCTTCTGACCATATTTTGGCCGCGGCCCAAGGAAGGGCTGGCTGCGGCCAACCCCTATGTTCCAGCACTTTAAGTTTTTGAAAAGAGATCTTCACCCTATTGTTTCCCAACCTTTTAGGGGTTTTATTAGAGGCATTTGTGGCTTCTTAAGGGTCATTATTAATAACCAAATCTAAGTGTTGAAGAGTTAATTGAGTATTGGAATAGAGAATAATGCTTCATCCTTAATTATGACTTTAGGATTTGATATCTGCCTGGAGCATAGAAGGCCTGTGCCTGCTCAAGGAAGGAAAGACAAAGGTAGTGACACTTTATCCTATATCATGTGTATTGCATTGCTTGTTTGCATTAGTCATTGAATACAGTGAAAGTGAAGGGGACGTGGCGAAAGCCCGGACTCGATTACAGTGAAAGCGAATGGGACGTGGCGAAAGCCCGGACTCGAATACTGATAAAGTGAGGGGACGTGGCGGAAGCCCAACCTCGTATATAGTGAAGGGAACGTGGCAAAAGCCCGGTCTCGAATATTGATTGCTGCATTGTGATATATGTGACTTGTAACATCCCAAATTTTATTCACAAAAAATATATTGTAATTATTATATATATTCAATGAAATGGTGAATATTTAAGGCCAAAGGAATTAAATATTAAAAATTGAAGGTTGAATAGTATTTTCAGTGAAATTGCCTGAGAGGCAGTGAGTTTGTCATATGGTTTTGGAATACCAAATGATGATAAAAAGTTATGAAATTTTACAGGGTGAAATTAGACATCCTAAAATTTAATTTGATAGGTCCATATGACTCAATTGAAGCAATGTACTAAAATATATGAATTTTTGAAGTTTGCCCAGCGAAATTGACTAATTTCTAGAGCAGCGGTCAAAGATTTAAAATCTGGGAATGAGATGATCCCAGCCCGTGAAATTCCATATTTTTCCTTGGAACTAGACTCAATAAGGGTTCCATAGGCTTTGGAATCACATTAAAATGATGTCTACAAAGTTAGTTATGATTTTTCAAAGTTAGGGCAGAAAATCTGCCAGAATTGGCATTTTTTCCGAAAATTGAAAATAAAATGTGTTAGAAATTGATTAATGAAATTAAAATGCCAAGTGTCATGAACATATAAGGAGGGGATTAAATTATAATGGATTTGTATGAGCACATGTCAAATTGCATTAAAATAATGCTACATGGACAAATAATGATGTAATGGTATGCTACATTGAGTGCTAATTTGGTTAGTTGGGAGAGGAATTGGTTTGGTTCAATCATGAGAAGGGGAGCACGTTTTTTTTTTTAGGCTAACTAAGGGAAAATGTTAGTCAAATCCAATTGGACCTAAATAATGACAAGGGATGGCATAAAGTTGAGGAAGCATGGCTTAAAGCAAAAGAGTATGGTAGAAGGTAAGGTGTTCATGAAAGGTGGAAAGATCTTAACCATTGGCTAGATCAAGGGCTAGGATTAAAGATGAAAGATGACAAGTAATACATATTTTCCCTTCCTCCTTTCATGCCCATTCACGCACAAAGAATAGAGAAAAGAGAGAGAGAGAGAGAGTTTGGGAGTTCTTGGTGATTTAGAGAGCAAAAGGAAGCAAGAGTTAAGGTAAGTTATGATTTCTTAAGGTTTCTTCTTCTAATCTTCCATAAATCTCTTCTCTAATCTCTTCCTTTCCATAAATTCCATGGATTAGCAAGCAAATCTTGAGCCCAAAGAGAAAGAGAGAGGAGAACTTCTAGAAAAAGGAAAAGAACTCAAGAAGGTAACTTCACAAATCCTAAGATTATATTAGATGTGGTTGTTGTTGATGATTATGGTTGGATTTGGTTATTTTGTTAAGTTTGTAAATTTGGAAAGTCTTAATCCTAAGGGGTTATGCTGCCCAAATTTCTTTGAATCATGGTTAAGAAGTGTTTAAGTGAGTTGATCAAGGATTAGAAGTGGAAAAGTACAAGTTTTAGAAGCTAAAACACAAAACTCCATTTTTCCAATTTTTGATGAAATAAATGGTTCAATTGGACTTAGTGGGCAAAAATAGGTGGGGTTACAGTTGGGCACTTTTTCGGTAGAGGCCGAAAAAGCATAATTACGAAAACGCCACTGAAATCCCTAAATAGGGGTTGTCAAAGGTATTTTCATAATTTGACAGTGAATTTGGTGATTTTGAGCCCGGAAATGGATTCCTTGGGCGAAAATAAGTCAGAATAGCCTTAGTCAAAATTTTGGGAAAACGTGCCATCGGGCCGGGTACGGCGAGGCCGGGCTGGGTTCTCGGGGGCATTTTTGTAAATTTTCACCATAGACTAATATAACCACAATCAACACTATGAAAGAGTCTAAAATGATACTTGGATAGGTTATGACCTATTTCTGGTACATTTAATATTTTAGGACCGATTTGGAGGCCGGATACGACACGTTCTTCGAGGCACATTTAAAAGAGGATTATAAAGCTTTGAGGTAGGAACATTATCCTTCATACACTATGCCATAAGTTATGTGATTGTGTGGATGCCATTGTTTTGTAAATGCACTTTATTAATCAACATGATTTGCCTAGAGAGGGGCAGTTAGTGCCAGAGGTGCACTTACACTGGGAGTTGGCAGAAGTCCAACCGGTGTAGATTGTAGGGCTGGGCCCTACTCATGTATACATGATAATGATGATGATGTGTTTATATTGTTCATTAATTTGTGTATACCTTGGCGTATGTCATATTTACTTTTCGCATTTTCTATGAACGATATTATGTCTCTACGGGGATTCTTCGGAATCTCACCCTATTTTTAAACAAACACCTCAGCGGGTACCAGTGGGCCAAAGGGCAAAGATGTTGACTCCGAAAAGTGAGTGGCACGTGTCTCGAGGCGAGGATATGAATGTGGTTATGCCTTAGTCTATGCCTTAATATTTTGGATAATTTGTAAATATTAAAACTTCCGCTGTATTTTTCTGTTTCCGTTGACGAACAATATCGGAATTGTAAACGAATGACGTTGGGATCGTAAACGAATATTTTTATCAGTATAATTGTACTTTTCTGTATGCCCATGGAATTCCGTCTTTATTACTCTTCGATTATCGAAATGGAAACGGGTGTTGACACTAGCTTTGTATATATGCATCATATAAATAAACTGTTGCTGCTGGGATTCTCTAGAATCTCATTCTTTCCAAATAACATTTTTAGACAGGGCAAGTGGATCGAAAAGCAAGCAAGTGACAAAGGACGATTAGGACTGCCAGCGGTAGTCTTAGCTATATATTTTGGTTTTATATTGAACTGGTTATCATTTTGGATAAATGTATTCATATTGAATAAAATTGTAGTGGTATAGTTTTGTGTAATCCCCGGTATGGATACTGAGATGGGCAATGATGCCCTGTATAAACCTTTGGATTAATGTTATTATCCCGGGTGAATGTCGGGAATTGTGCTTACTCTGATATTGTATATGTAATAGACCAAACATGCCATTTGTTTTAATGAATGAAATGAATGGAGATCCATTTGTACATGTGTTTTAAAAATTTTGTAATTGTTCCAGATTTCTCATTCGATTATTAAATGTGATTAAACACTAATCCCGGCCTGATTTTCGAAGGGGGTTACACATTTCATAGGCCTATCTCATCCCTATATGGCTTCTTCTTTGGCCCAATGCTTTCTAGATCATATTTATAAGCTTCATGGATCCCCAGTTGAATAATTAGTGACAGGAATCCTATATTCATCAGCAATTTCTAGAAGGAATTTCTCAAAGTATTGAAGATAGAACAGAAATTATCTTCTGCATACCATTCGCAAAGTGATGGGCAACCAAAAGTTTTAAATCGATGTCTGGAATCTTACCTTAGTGCATGTGTTGGGAGAACCCTAAGGAATGGAGTCACTGGTTAGCCCTGGCTGAATGGTGGTACAACACTAATTTTCATACTGCTACTAGGGCTACCCCTTATGAGCTTATTTATAGGCAGAAGCCTCCCATTTACTCTCCTTATATACCTAGGTTTGCTATTGTAGAAGAAGTGGACAGGAGTTTTGAATCAAGGGAAAGAATGCTTGCTGTCCTCAAGCATCATTTGCATAGGTCTGTGAATACAATGAAGCAGAAGGTAGATTTGAAAAGATCAGATAGGGAGTTTCAAGTAGGTCAATGGGTTTTCCTCTAGCTACAGCCTTATAGGCAGGTTTCTGCTGCTACACGACAGTTCCAGAAATTGGCACCACAATTTTTGGCCCTTATAAAGTGGTGGAATGGATAGGTCTAGTGGCTTATAGGGTGGATTTGCTTCCTGAGTCACGTGTGCATCCCACTTTTCACGTTTCTTTGCTTAAGTTGTGTCCTGATCCCAATGCTAAGCAAAGGCATCCTCCCCTTGATTGGCCGGCTATGCCTACTACTCTACATCCTTAGAAGATATTAGGTAGAAGGGTTGGTAGAAAACAAAAACGTTTAATTACTGAAAGTTTGGTTCAGTGGAAAGGACTCCTTGATGAAGATGCAACGTGGGTCTCTCTGTTCACTTTCCAACAGCAGTATCCGGAGTTTCCATTCTCTAGCCCTTGAGGACAAGGGTTATTTTTAAGGGGGGGCATTGTTATATAAATATAAATAAGATAACGGTTGTATAAATCCGTTAGTGATGACGATTGTTATAAGTAGCCGTTGGAATAAGGCAGTGGTTTGTAAGAGGCGGGATATAAGAGTGTATAAATACCCCCTTAAGCCATTTTAGTCAATGTCGATTATTTGATTTGTTGTCAACATGATTCTGAGTTTCAGTCTCTCATCTCTCTATTCTTCTTCTCTGTTTCTCCTCTCTATTTCTTCCCTCTATTCTATCTTGATTTTCTGATAAATACTATAACATTGTACAATTAAAAAAATTGTACCCGATAAAGATAATTTGAACTCTTTCAAAATTTTTGAACAATAAACTTTACATTAGAAGATTTTTTAGCAAATTTTTTAAAATAAAACATCGATATATCTATATGAATATATAATACAATTACTCATAATATCATTTTGCCTTTTACTGAAAAAACAAGTTCACCTATAATCTAGTTTATTAAATTTAACATGCTTAATTTTTTTGCATTTCATTGAAACTATACTTTATTTAATATTATAAAATATAAAAAAATATTAAAATATTAATATTAAAATTAAAAATAAAATTCAAAATTAAAAGAAAAGGGTAACTTAAAAAAGATTTACAAAAAATACGTACCCTAATTTTATTTTTTAACATTATTTTTGGGTGTGTATCCCACACCTACTAGGTTATTGTTCAGTTTTTAGCTAATACTATTTGAAAAATTATTTTCTTCTACAATTTCTTTTTGGTTCCATAAATGCTACACTTCCAACATTACTAATGTTGTTGTTTTTGGTAGCTGCTGAGGTTTGTTGTCTTTGTGGCAATAGTGATGAATCACTAGAACACTTATTCTTATATTGTCCTTTTTTTACAGCCACAGGTTTGGAAGTCTTACAAGTTTTAGAATGGATGTTGATTCTAATATTGACCTTAATCATGGGATAATTACGTGGTTATCAAACCATAACGATTTTAGTAATTTTCTGACTTTTTTGCCTTTTCAATTACTAGAATCATTATAGTTTGCAAGGAACAAAATTTGTCATACAGGCACACGAATAATGTCACAGCAAGTTATCAAGGAGGCACAAGTTAAAATGGGTGCTGCTACATCTTTACTATTGCATCAACAACTTCAAGATAACCTGCTCCAGGAAGATTATGTCCCATTGCTTTCTAGTGTACATCGGTTACTAGTGCACATCATGATCTTTGGACTTCCTCCGTTAGATGGAATTTTATTTTCAATACTCATTATTTCAAAAAAGGCACACGAGATCTACATATCAAAGTCTACTTTGCAGATGTCATTTTTCATGAATGGATATTTGTCTCCATCAATTAGACTTGTAACATATTTGGCAATCTACAAAATCGTGGTTTCAGAAGTCATTTTTCTCAGGCCGAGACAAAACACTTCTTACATACTTACTTCATAAATCGTAAAAGTTATTCTCAAAAACTAATCTAAACATGCGCTTAAATTCCTACACTTGTGGTTACACGGCTTGCGGGATGCCATGACCTTCATTCTTTGTAAACTTATTTGGTTATCCCATATCAAAATACTTACTAAGACTCGAAATGTCCCTAAACATCTATCTTACCTTATTCAGGGTATATGTATATTATTTAGATACTTTGTACTGCTTTTATTTTTCATGACTGCATGGTTATACTTCATAAAAATATATATCCATATATATATATATAACTAATATCGAAAAACTTCTAGAAAACTCACTCTAGAAAATTTATTGCCCCAAAATAAAAATTGGGAAATTGTGAAAAAATTCTTTATTGATAACTTATTTATAAAATTGGATCATCGCGTACATATAATCTTCCACGTGTGCAGAATATCTTCTCTTATATGTAGATGATACTTCCTGTATATAAAATTCTTCTCTATACATAACAAAAATCTTCCATTATATACACAAAACCTTTTTTCCAATGTACATATATCTTTCCAAATCTCATTTAATAATTAAGTGAGTAACGAGGTCTTTTTTCACCGTTCGGTCAGCCGCGCCTGGTTTTTGTAGGACTGGCGGATGCTTCACCTTTCACACGTACACGGATCCATATCCAGCGTTCTGTAACTTTCTTTTAAAACTCTTACGAATCTGATGGGTTCTTCATCCTTCTAGGTTTTTTAGGGTACGATCTTCTGAGCCTTCTGGTTTCAAATTTTTAATGCTGACACTATTCATCAATGCGAAGTGACTGTCTTAATCCCGCTTATGTTTCAAGTTTTAACCTCATGCTCGATGTTCTTGCTCTTAGTAACTGAAGATTTAACTTGTCGAGGAGAAATTCTAAAGTTCTAATTCTAAATATGTTTGAATTTTACTCTCGCATGTGTTGAGTTAGATTGAATTTTGGGCTGCGAACAAGAAATCCTGTGATTTGTGTTAGCGACATTAGGTTTATGGTTAGTAGGTGATGAGGCAATTTTCTTGAACAACGTAATGTTGGAATGTGAATTCTTATGTTCCTTTCTTCCTTCCATATTTTGAGGGATCTGTCCGGTGAGATTGTCTAGAAAGGACTGGTGCTTCAAAAGTTTTCTGTTTGAACTTGGAAACATGATAAACTTGTTGAAATTAATCGTCAAAATTTTTAATTTCAAGTTCATAGATTGATTCAGGAAATGCATCAGCATGATGTTCCCGGTACAAAGTGATGTTTCGCTTTGATGATTAATCGCTCCAATCTGCACTATGTATTGTAAAGCCACATACTTGAAGGGTCTAAAATCTAAATGCTGAAACTCCTAATACTGGAAATGTCATTGTCATTATTGAATGCAGTTTTCATGCATTTCATTTGGATATGTAATATTCAATGTAATGTTGCTTTCCATATATTGCTTTCAATGGTCAAAATTTAGTAACCTTTTACTTGAGATCTTTTGATCAGAGACCCATCATACTTATCTGGCGCAAGCTTAAAGTTGGTGTTGGCTTGCAAAGTGGCCTTTTCCCCCTCTTATTGAAATTGGTTGTTGTTGTCTATTATGGAATTTGGCTTGCTTGCTGTTGATCTTAATTCTTAAATCAATATCCTAAAGCAATAGTCTTTCTTTGCACTGAGGGGAATTGTATGGAATATAAACTGCATGTTAAGTGAGATATATTTCAATCTTCAATAATAAGGATTAGCTGATATTTAGTGGGGGAGTGGCTTATTATATGACAATAACTGTCATTTGGCTTTTCTCAAGTATCATGCATCTAACAGCATTATGTTTTTGAGATTTTGTTTCAGTTGTTTCTTCATATGACATGAGGTGAGTTGGTGATGTCAGACTTACCAGGTTATGTTACTTCCTGCATGAGTACCATGAAGCTCGCCTTATTAGCACTCTTGGTTGCGGGTGGAATTGTCTTGCAAATTTTGGTCTGTGATATCTTCCTCAATCACCATATTCATTATTTATTATTTATACTCATAAAAATTTAAGACCGTACTGGCAAAATCATCATTGTGTACATGTTTTATGTGTCAGGCATGTGCGTTGTATAATAATTGGTGGCCAATGTTATCAGGTGAGTTACAACATTGAGTCTGGCTTACTGCTATATTCCATTTCAAATGTGGAATTGATCAAAGGATTCTCTCCCACACAAATTTTTGCGTGGAGGGGAGATGGGTGGCTTCTATTACCTCTCTCTGTTTTTCTCCACACAATAGCTGTTCTACGTGAGAGATAATCCATTTCTGTTGGATTTATGTGAACAGAATTTAAAAAGTAAACTGATTTAGAGCCAGTTTCTTTAAAATTAAAGAAAACAAGTGATTTTAGTTAAGTTTACCACTTGAGTTGTTGGGAGAGCATTAAGCTAATTATGAAGTTTTTGTTGGAAAAAAGTCTATTTTTAGCGTTTTATGATAAGTTATTCCAAGTAGCTTGTCAAAACAAGCTTTTCCCAACACCCCTCATGTGTTCAGCTTGTATTCTCCCAACAATTCCCTTATACTCTCAACAACTTTCGTATGTGTAACCCAACTAAAATCACCTTTTTTTTTTATCTTAAACGAACTAGCCCTAGTCGTTCATATATTACTTTCTTCTCGTTCTGAAGGCATCTCAGTGTAGTCTTCAAAAGCTCACTCTCCTCTAAATTAAATTTCTCAAAAGTAAAGTTTTTCAATTTACTGTCAAATATTTTTCTCCCAATTAAAATGTTCTCTCCGTTAGACACAATTTGGAGTACCTACCATGGGCTTGGAAATGCATGGGTGTATTCAGCTAACAAATTGATGCTGTTTTGAATCAAAACTAAATTTTAGGACATCCTGGAGATCACAAATGCTTTCCCATGACTTGAGTAAAATGCTTGGGTGATAACTTGCATTTGCTTGTCGTTGCTGCAGTGATAATGTATGTTCTTCTTCCCCTACCTTTGCTGTGTTCCTCTGGATTGGATGATTATTCTTCGCTTTCTGAATCTGATAGCAGGTAAACCATTATCCTTAGAGTGATTCACAAAATAAGTTCCGACTATTGCACAAGATTATAACACTTGCTTTTATTTTTCCCCTGCTCTTTGCTTGGTGGATTAAGTAGTTGGGTGAGTGCGATCAAGTTTTTGACAGGAGCCTCAGTTATTGGAAGCATAGCCATACCAGCTATATTGAAGCATGGAGGAGTTATTGGTTGGGGAGCAATGACAATGGATCTTGCCTCGTTCTTTGTCCTTGTATTTGCTATTATGTGTTATATACGCATGAGTAACGATGATGATTAAATGATGATTTATGACAGTGCTTTTGGAACTTTGTTTCAATCAACTGTTGGACATGTTATTACTGCAAAACTGGTTAGAGCAAAAGCGTGTTTTTTTTTGTTCACTTGCTTTTCTGAGCTTCAACTTTATATTCTAGATTTCAGATGCACTACCATCACTCGTTCTCCATTAAATTAGAATTTGGATGAGACTTTTCAAGTCGCTTTATAGGAGACAGTGAAATATTTCAAAGAAAATTTAATATACTACCTCCGGTCCTAAATATAGGACATAGTTTGTAGTGCAAATTGTATTACAAACTATGCTCTATATTTAGGACTAAAGGGAGTACATAATATATACGTAACATGAATTAAAGCAGGCTGTTATTCATGGGAAATTAAGGTAAACCTTATTTTAAATAAACTGTTTTTTCTTTTGTGCGGACAGATGAAACAATCCATATTTCCAATTTTGAATCCTATATTGCCTCCTACATGGAGCTGGGGCAGTGAAATCTGAATCCTGCTGGAGTCATTAGCATTATGTGCACTAAAATTAAATTGCCGCTGCCAAAGACCCTCAAGCCTAGTGGTACAAAATGTGTCCTTTGTGGCACCAGATTAGGGGTTTGACCCATGCACTACTCTTGCTATCCAAATTCCGGGGGAACAAAAAACAATGTCATGATTTACATTAGAGGTATTGGCAAAAAAAAAAAAAAAAAAAAAAAGATTTACATTAGAGGAGAGAAACACAGGTTGGCAGAGTATGGTCAGTGCTGCTTCAATGACGTGTGATGTGAACGGCATTGCAGTGTCAAAATTACTCTTGTTGCTGATTCAGCTGTAGCTGCATTTTTAAACTCATTGAAAACCATTCCATATATTAGATTTTTTTTGTACGGCGGGGTCTACATTTCTTCGCCAACAAGTTAGAGCTTACATTAGTTCAGCCATTCTTACCAGCCTCATTCCTTTTGATATAAAATCCGGTTGACTAATAAAGAAAGTTAAATAAATTATTTAAAACTATTTATATTCATTATTTTTCTCTAATCTAATTGACCTACCTTATAAATTAATATATAATTTAATGATGCCAAAACATTTAGGACATATCAAAACACGTTTGGCTTTGACAAACATATCTACGAAGACACACACTCTTTTAGCAGCCAGCAACCGTTGGCCAATGGCCACTGACGAGCTTGACATAGAAGCTGAGCGCAAAAGCCTTTTACCCTTGTTCTTTGAACAAGTACTAAAGGGCAAGCACTTCATTTAACCATGACGGTAATTATCAGTAAATTGGGCATTCAATTGAATTGTCAACCAATTTCAAAGCACACTTGTCTAGACAAGTTAAGAGTTGACGACAACAAATGTTTTGTCCTGATATTATAACATACTAAGCATCCAAGAGATAAGAAGAGCCGGCACTGACAGTTGAAATTACAACTTAAATGAAAGATACATTTTCTGATCCTAAATATAAGACAAGTTAACTTTTTTGGAGAGATTAAGGAAACTAATTAAATTACTTTAAAATATTTTTATTTTTATTTTTTCCTCCCAACTAATTAGTTTGACTAATAAAATAATATAAAATCTAAGAATACACAACATATGATATGATTAATCAACTTATTTAACTTCTTTAATCTCTCCAAAAAAAGTCAACTATGTCTTATATCTATGCCCGGATGGAATATGTTTCTTCACCTCTTCAAAACCGTGACCTGCAAAACGTTTCCAAGATATTTAGTTCTTTGAAATCTGAGTTGAGGAGAAAAGAAACCAGTCAGTTACATGATTCAGTAAGACAAACGCACAATGATCAAATCTAGTGGGCATTTCCAAGCTCAATCATCCAACCAACCAGAAATGAGTAAGAAAAGAAAAAGTCATATATGTTCAGTAAGCTACTAAAGAATGATTCCTAAACAATAATCTCAATCACATTCAAGCTCAAACTATTATTGCTTTCCTCACTGCACATCATTGTGTTTCTTTTCTTTATACAAACCACCTCTTATCATTGAACCCAATGTAGAATTAATATTGAAGTTGAGATTCACTCCCATTTTGGGGAAAAGTTAAGCAACTAACATCGATGTTTACCCAAACATCATTAAATCCACTTAAATACTCTCTCAGAAACATGCCAGATTCATTAAGATTGAGAACAGGTTAGATGCATCAACTTCTTTACACAGGAGAACAAACTCAGTGATGTTCTCACCCACAAGACAGCAATTATGCTTTGCAGAAACCACTCAAGGAACAAAATTGCAACTAAAGTTGATAATGGCCATATCCGGCCTTGATTTGTAAATTTTGAAGTAGCCAAGAATAATAGCATTAGACCGCACCTTATTTGCACACCAAAACAACATAACAACCACAATCATCTAATCGCTAAAGAATCAATGTCACTGCTTAACCACTTGTCTGCTTTACTAAATCATGAAGAGCGAGCCCATACTTCATTCAAGTGAATATTATTATACCTTAATGACATCAATTCTCTCTTTCCACACCACTTTACAATTCAACATGGCCAAAGGAAAAAGAAAATAATTCGCAGAACAAACCAGAAAGAGAATGGAACTGAAAGTGCTTACAGTGTAGTTCTAACCGAAGACGACGCGAAACTGCGGAGCGTCAGAGGCACTGGCAGGCAGGATTTCCCAGCGGCAGGGCTCGAGTTCTTCAGAGACAGGGCAATAACCAGCGAGTGTGACCTTGTCGGCGGAAGCAGCGACGGAGCCGAACTCGAAAACGGAGACGCTGAAGTTTGGGGGTCGGGGAACCTCCAGTGCTCCGTTCATGCCGGGGGCCTCAATGGGCTTCGTCGCCGTCGCCACGGTGTTCGAGTTGTCGATAGGCTTGGCTTCAGGATTTGATTTCTTACCCTTCCACCATGAGAGTAAACCCATGATTATTGCTGATAGAAAGGTAGGGATTTTGACTTCCTTCACGTCTGGGTTTACCCTCAGGGCACAGCCTATTTTTTTTGGCCAAAGGTGCACAGCCTAATCGCCGGACAGGTACAGGGGAAGATTACAGGATTGGGAATTTGGGACAAAAAGGCCTTAGAAAATAGAAATACCAAGTGGAGTATATGTTACAAAACAAATTGAATTTAAATCATCAAAGTTGGTTGAAAAATAGGGAAAATTACTATGAGTACCAAAATGTAATGACGAAAAATTCTCATAAAACAAAATATAATGAAAAATTCTAGAAAGTAACAATAAAGTCCATAATACGTACCGTTCTTTTTTTTTTTTTTTTGAAATTTCTTAATGATTATATTCTTTTTTTAATGCCTCTCAGTCATTTCAAAAAAATATCATTTAAATGAAAAAGTATAAAAATTGTTGAAAATTGTACTCTACATAGGTAAAATTACAATACTAAAAAGAATTACATTGGTCGTTTTATTATAAATTTTATTTTACTTTCTTTAAACTTTAATATAAAACATATTTACCTAATTTGATTAGATTAAGAAAGTTAGTTAATATGACATGTATTTTCCTGTAGCAACTGGCTGTAGGTTGTTTCCACTTAACCAGTGATCTCGAGTTCGAGTCCCGAGTATGCAGCCGCAGTAATTACTTGAAGGAAGTGAGGTTCCTAAAAGTCTGACAAATATTAAATATATGTTTTATATTTAAGAATAAGATCAACTTCTTAAATATGTCATATATTAAAAACCACGTGGAAGCCGCAAACTCATATGCCCTTGTGGTCCCTTGTGGCTCATCCACATTCATTTGTGCCATCCATCAGTAATAATTCATTCACTTCAAGAGTGATGTATCATTCTCTAATTCTACTAGTGTGATCCACCCACAGGTGGCTACTGGTATAAAATTTACAATTTGACATCAAATTCTTTATTGAAGCAAGCTCGGAAGAGGATGTTCTGAATGGATTTCATCTATGTTGGTAGAAAGGTTTTAAGAATTTAATTGTGTATTTAGATTGTATCGAGGATTTGAGGCCATTAATCTAATCTGGTTACTAGAGAGTGTGATAGTAATCACCACTTTAGTGATATTATGGATGATGCTAGATCATTCATTAACATGGATTGGCAAATGTTATTGATGCATAGCCTTAGAGAAAACGTTGTGGCTACTGAGTAGAGGGTAACTTTTGTATCCTTAGTTAACTTTCACCTATGATTCAACATGTGAATGTTGACGAGGAAAGTTAACTCTTGTAGTGTCTATATTTTAATATTATGAAAAGCATATTATGTATCTAAGTGAACATTCTACGCGTTATTATATTCAAAATTAGAGACTGCTGACATATTATAAATTGTGAATATTACTGTAGATTGTACTTTATCTGGTCCTAAATATAAGACAAAGTTGATTTTTTTTTAGGGATTAAAGAAGCTAAATAAGTTACTTAATCACATCATAAGTTGTATATTCTTAGATTATATATAAGTTTATTAGTTAAACTAATTAGTTTGGAGAAAAAATATGAAAATATAAATACTCTAAAGTAATTTAACTAGCTTCCTTAATATTTCTAAAAAATCAACTTTATCTTATATTTAAGACAAAAGGAAACATATTCCATGTCAATAACCTTGATCGATACTCAATAATGATTCTATTGCTGCCATACTATGAGGCCGCAGTCTTTTGCTCCGGCCTCGCGATGAGCTTTCTACCATAGGTACACATATAGCTGGGAATACGGGCCAGCCCGCGGGTTGCGGGCTGGCCCGCACCAACCCGTGGCCCACACGGTGCGGGCTTGTGCAGCCCGCACTTCTACGGGCTGGCAAAATGTCAACCCTAACCCGCAATGTGCAGATTGCGGGCCAACCCGCGGGCCCGCATTTTTTTTTTGAAAAAAAAAAATTTCTATTTTTCAAAGAGAATTGAAAATATGAGACACATATATATGAGTAATTAAATTTACCTTCCTAGTATCAATCATTTCTCTTATAAAAATTTAAAAACATAATCTACAATTTAAGAGATAAAGTTATCAAATTTGTTAAAGTTTATAAACAAAACATAAACTCATCCTCAAGCAACCAAGATATAATAATTTTGTTTAATAAAGAAAGGAAGAGGCTAAGATTTTTTCTCTTTGGATTGAGAGGTACCAAAATAATTGTGAAAAACTTATAAGTTTTGTAAAATTATTATATATAAATAAAAAATAAAAAAAATTTGCGGGCCAACCCGCCAACCCGCGGGCTGGCCCGCATTAACCCGCGGGTTATGCGATGCGGGTTTGTGCGGCCTGCATTTTTACGGGTTGGGATTTTCCCAACCCTAACCCGTCAAAACCCGCGGGCTTACGAGTTGAGCCCGCGGGTTGGGCCCATATTACCGGCTCTAGGTACACATGCAAAACAAGGTACTCCTATGATACTTGCTCACTTAATTTGATTAAATTAGATAAGTTAATTAAGTTAGCTAATATTATTTGTATTTTTAAAAAATTTCTTAATCATCTTCCTTAATTCTTTTCTTTCCTCTCATCTTTAATTATTGTTAAGAGAGTATCAATAGAAGTAAATTAAGAAAAAATGACAAATATTAAAAATATGTCTTATATTTAAAATAAACGAGCAATTCCTCCCCCACGCGTTACACAGGAAGCATTTTGTCTGACATCATTTCTAAACTACTACAACATTTCATCTTCCGCCATCCATCGCCATTTTTTAGGTCAAAGGTACTATATCATAATCAAACCACAAAAATATAAACATTCAAGTTGAAAAAAAAAATGCCAACAGAAACAATTCAAGCATTCAATTTTTTAAAAATGAACCAACATGTGGAACACACATTTCATGGGACAACAAAATCAAATCAAGCATTTAGGTTCCTAAACATCTTTTGTTAAACTACATTTGTTTTAATTCTTCGAACATCATATCCATTGGCATAAACTACATTTGTTACCCTGGGAGATCTTTGGCCATATTACGGTGGTTCCTATTATAGCTATGGTTGTGCTCAATAAATGATGAAGTGTGTTTGGATGTCATGTTTAAAAACACTTTTTAGATAAAACTACGTTTGAGAGAAATTTATCTAAACATATGAAAAAATTTCAAAAGCACTTTTTTACACAAAACCTTGATTTGGGATCTAAAACCATTGTTTTGAAAAAATCTATATTTTTTTTTTAACTTTTTAGCCATTGGACCCCTTTCTCTTTCCTTCTTCTCTTTCTTCCATTTCTCACTCCCTTCCCTCATTTTCCATGGGCATACAGAAAAGTACAATTATACTGATAAAAATATTCGTTTACAATTCCGATATTGTTCGTCAACGAAAACAGAAAATACAACGGAAGTTTTAATATTTACAATTTCACCAAAATATCACAAAATAGACTAATTATGCCCACGATCTTATCCTCGCCTTGAGACCCATGTTGCTCACTTTCTGGTGTCTACGTCTTTCCCCTTTGCCCCACTGGTACCCGCTGAGGTATTGGTTTTAAAAATAGGGTGAAATTCTGAAGAATCCCCGTAGAGACATAATATCGTTCATAAAAAATGCGAACAGTAAATATGTCATGCGCCAAGGTATGCACAAATTAATAAACAATATAATCACATCATCGTCATGTATACATGAGTAGGGCCCAGCCCCATAATCTACACCGGTTGGACTTCTGCCAACTCCCAGTGTAAGTGCACCTCTGGCACTAACTGTCCCTCTCTAGGTAAATCATGTTGATTAATAAAGTGCATTTACAAAACAATGGCATCCACACAATCATATAACTTATGGCGTAGTGTATGAAGGATAATGTCCCTACCTCAACGCTTTATAATCCTCTGTTTAACGGTGTCTCGTAAAACGTGTCATTCCGGCTCTCGACTCAGTCCTAAAATATTAAATGTACCAGAAATAGGTCATAACCTATCCAAGTATCATTTTAGACTCTTCCATAGTGTTTATTGTGGTTATATTAGTCTATAATAAAAATTTACAAAAATGCCCCCGGGAACTCGGCCCGATGGCACGTTTTCCCAAAATTTTAACTAAAGCTATTTTAACTTATTTTCGCCCAAGGAATCCATTTCCGGGCTCAAAATCACCAAATTCAATGTCAAATTACGAAAATACCCTTGACAGCCCCTATTTAGGGATTTCAGTGGCGTTTTCGTAATTATGCTTTTTCGGCCTCTATCGAAAAAGTGCCCAACTGTAACCCCACCTATTTTTGCCCACTGAGTCCAATAGAATCATTTATTATATGAAAATCCAACTCCTACTACCAGTTCTGGTCCTGGCCGAAATATTAGGGAAAAATGGAAAAAGATGAGGTTTTGTGTTTTAACCCTCAAAACTTGTACTTTTCCACTTCTAATCCTTGATTAACTTATTTAAACACTTCTTAACCATGATTTAAAGGATTTTTCGCAGCATAACCCCTTCGAATTATGGCTTTTCTAATTTTACAAATCAACCCAAAAATCATAAAAACCAAACAACAATTATCAACAACTCAAAAAGGCAAGTTCATGAAACTACCCTCTTTGGCTACTTGGTTTCCTCTTACTCTAGGCTCCTCCTCTTTCTCTTCTTGATCTCAAAGTGTGTCTTCACCACTATGGATTCATGAGAAACAAGTGTTTAGAGAAGAATCTAAGGAAATGCTATAAGAAAAACCAAAGAAACCATCTTACATTGACCTCTTCTTCTTCCTTCTCTCTAATCTCAAGAGCTTCACAAACTCACTCTCTCTTTCTTTTCTCTATGTCTTGTGCGTGAAGTGTGCATGAAAGAGGAAGGAGTTTGTGTTATATTATTTTAGTCTTCCTCCTTCCTAACCATTGATTTAATCAAGGGCCCAAGTTGTGACACATGTCACCATCTTTTCTCCCCTCATGATCATTCCATTAATTACTCATTAAATTGGAACCAATTGCTTCTTGTTTGGTTCATAAAAAAAGGTTCTCCCCCCTTTTACTCCAACTAATCCACCTTCCTCCAACTAAGTCAAAATATGCACTACATCATGCCATCATGTTTCTTATTTCTTCACTCAAGCTTCCATCATCATGCACTACACTATCATTCCATTTTTGTGTACATTCAATCTTGGTCATGATTTCCTTCTACTTGTGACATGTGCTCATGTATCAATTAATTTTTCCCCTCTTTCTTTGGTGTTGGACGAAAATTAGAGAGTAAGAGAAGAGAAAATTGTTTTACACAATTCCATAATTCACATAATTGATTTTATGTATAATCCCCCTTAATTTCTCAATTCTTGATTTATTCCACCAAGAATAATCACAATATGCATTTTCCTTGATTAATTGAAATTAACTCCAATTAATTGGAAAATAATAAATCTTGACTAAATTGACAAAATTATGATTTTGCTATCCCCTTTGTAATTTAATTCAATTTTTGAATTAATTTGACCATTTCCTTATGAATATGAATATTTTAAAATTTACAAGATCCAACTTTATGAATATTCACCATTTTATTGAATTATTCAAATAATTACAATATATTTTTGGTGAATAAACTTTGGGGTGTTACACATTGGATAATGATATATTAATGTTGAATGTTGATACTGAATTGTTGATTGCTTAGGATACTTCGTAGTCCTCATGCACTAGGAGTAAATGTCACCTGAATGTTGAAGTCTCAGCCCCTGTTCTGCAGCTCGTACCCATAATCTCACAGAAATCATTTTCAGAATTGACAATATTACAGATGTCGCACATGCTCGTGATATCAGTTCTCTGTTTTTATTTTTTGGCCAAAGATAAGATAGTTCTGAAAACCAGTCATGTGGTAGGGATACGCTACATTCAGAAAATGCTCAAACTTAAAGACAGACTACAATTCTGGAAATATCAGTAATAAAGCGAAATTGAAACAGCTTATATCAGAAGGCTGAAGCTCTTGTCTTCACGAAGGACCACATGAGAACGAGTTCCCTTCCTGGAGCTGAAGCAAAGAGCAAGCATAGAACCATAGGTACAACTCAGTCTAACTCAGCCATAGGCAGCAACAACAAAAAAAAAAAGTCTTATCCGACAAAGTGGGGTTGGCTACAGAGATTGTGCGACGCCATTGTACTATATCGAAAGCTAGATCTTTAAATAGATCATTAATCAATAGATCATGCTCTATAAACTCATTGAATGTATGCTTCGGTATTCTTCTACCTCTTAGATGGAGGACAATTCTTCCCAGAGGCCAAAGTAACACCCAGAGCTTTGCGCTAAAGTATACCAATTTACAGTATGAAGATATTAGTTGACATTAGCACACTGCTTTTCTTAATTTAAGAAACTTCATGCCTCACCGATTCTTGGGTTTTTGTCTTCGTATATCAATAATAATAGAACAAAATTTTGATGCAAGACTTTGCCTTAAGAGGATATGGCAAGGTGTTTATTAACAGCAAGATAGGATGAACTTGTTAAGGGCCTTATACTTTGTTTTATTTCCATGGCCTGAAAAAGAAACGCCTTTTCTGCCCTGTTTCTAGTAGATCCATGCTGTGATTCTTTGCAAGCAGACAAAACCTGTCATTTATTGTCCCCTCGATATTACATTCCTTTGGTAACATTTTTTTGCCCATTGCATTAACTGCCTCATCACTCTTATTTTAAACTAAAACTGCTTATGTTCATCCCCAGAAAAGGTGTTGTGTGTATCAAGGCAAGATAGCAACGGTTTTCCTTTTGTTCCTCCCTCCTATGCCTTCTATTCCCAAGGGCTTAAGTGAGGGTGTCAGTAACTCACCTCAACAAATCAATGTGATGCTTTAGCTAGGTTGCTATATTTCGTACTTTTTATGTTGCTCTATGTGCTAAAAGAAACACACGGATATCTATTTTTACAAAGAAAACTATGAATGACTAGTTTTTGGTGAAGCAATATACTTTCAATAATGTCACAAGCAAGTTTTGCCAGCTATATAATGGTAGTGAAACCAAGCACGAATGCAGAATGCTACTCTTAAACCATGACACCATGGAAACAGGAAAAAGACATTTCATTTGAATAAATTGCATCACTGATTCAGCTTTAACTAAAGTTGTTAACAATGATATATAAATGTAAACAAAATAGGTATCAGTTACCTCTCATTTAGTTTCACACTCTCGCAGATTAAACTGCTAAAATCTCAAGAGATTTTCCACTTTGTATCTACCCATCTGCTGCAGCTTTTGCACTCCGAAACTCCTTTTTCAATTCAGTGACTCTTTTCATGCAAACCGCTTTGGATTTTCCAGGTACAGCAGCTGCAATCTTCTCCCATCTCATAGCAACATCCTTTGGAAATGCCTTCAAAGCGTTAAGCAATGCAATATCCTCCCCTGAACTCCAACCACTTCCAAGTCCTTCTTCACCAGTACCATTGTCAGCTTTCTCCTCCGATTCACCTCCCAAATTTTCATTCCCATTATCAAGTCTCTTATAATCCACCGGTTTTCTCTTCTTCAAAAACTGTGTATACGAATCAGAGTCATCTAGTTTCTTCTCTCCTAATTCCTTTGCCTTCTTAATCACACTCTCCATCTTATGCCGCCCGCTAAATGCCTCAGCAATCACCTCCCATCGCCTAGGTTTTCCCACTGGATGTTTCGACATCTGTTTCTTCAGAATCTCAATGTCTTCTTCAGTCCAATCCTTCTCTTCCTTCAATAATACACCATTTCCACCAACTCCGCTTCCTTGATTCTTCTTTTCCGACCGGTCATACGCGTTTCCGTTATCAATCGAGACGATGGGACCAATAGCGATATCCTCAGATCTACGAGCCTTTGATCTCTTCTGAGAAGACCTCTTGTTTGTGTCTTCATCGATTGCGGATTCTTCATTGGGGAACTCAACAATTGAACCATGGCCAACGCGGACGTCACCGCCGGTGACGGAAATGGGAGCAAAGGGACCGATGGCGAGAGAAAGAGAGAGCCATATTAGGATGGATCGGAAGGGTTCGGATTGAAGGTAGAAAATGGAGAGAGCGAAGAAAAGGCAAGAAAGTGAGATGGTGAAGAAGAGGAACGGCTTGCTGGGTTTCTGGCAAGCTTGTGATTCTGATGCAGAAGAAGATTTTGCTTGAGATTGGAAGAGGAACCTTGGCCTAGCTTCGTCGTCCAGGAATTCCATTATTACGATAGTATTTTATGTTCCTTCCTTCCTTACTTAAGATCACCAGTCCCATACTCTCATGTGCTAGGGTATATTAATGGGAAAATCGCACGCTCCGAAGGACCCAAAAAAATCGTAAAAAGTCTCATGCTAATTCTCTTAACAAAAAATTCGAATGTGAAATTATCTTTTTATCCCAATTAATTAAAAAAGGAAAATAAAAATAGTTATATATGATTTGATGTAAATACTTATCAATTGACGCTATATGATTTGTCAAAATATACACATCCACTTATCAACAAAAACCGTTTTAGTTAATATAAATGGATTTGTCAATAGGCACTTTATGACTTACCAATATATAATTTGTCAAAATTGATATATAAAAGTTGTTAAAATAGGCATACACACTTATCAAAATAGGTATATACACTTACTAACATATAACTCGTCAAAACAAGCACAAAAAAGTTGTTAAAATCATGATACAAAAAACCGGACCGGCCGATTCAAGCCGGAAACCGACGAAACGGATGCTAGTCCGATATGATTTGCACCTTGAACCGGGAAAAATGTGACTCGTGAACCGGATGAAATCAGGGTGAACCGGACATAACTCAGGTAACCAGACAAATCAAACGGTCTCAGCGGATTGAGAGGAAGACAACCCTATCAAAAAGAAAACTCAACGAAGAAGAAAGAATGACAAAGAAGATGGAGGAATCCAGCATCTTGTATTAAAAAGCAAGAAGAAATATAGCTTCCTTCGCTAAGTTTCCTTTTTAGAAATATCGAAAACGAAAAAAACGAAAGAGATAACAGAATAGAGAAACAAGAAGTATCTCGAGGACCATTTATTTAGAAACAAGAAGTTTTGACCATGAGTCACCTACAGCTTCAACCACGCATATCGTAGGCCCAACAACTTCCAATCTTCAAACTGAGAAGATGACTTGCGAAGGTAAAAGAGGAGAATGTGAAATTCTATTTCTTAAAGAGCTCTACATCATATCAGAGAGAAAGAGAGAGAGAGATGAGAGTAAAAGTGAAGCATCAGATGTGCCATATATGAGGAAAAAAACTGAAGGGAGGGAGTGATGTGAATGGAAGGAAAGAAATTTGAAAAGGCATGGGAAATTGGGAATTGAACACAGTTTATGATGAGATAGTAAATGTTTCTCTTCTTAAGAAAAAAAAGTCTTTCACCGTTCCTTTTTTTTTTTTTAAATGTATCAAGTTGCAATTTTTTCTTCAGTGCTAACATTACATATCTCGAGGAGTAAAGGCTGAGCCATTACAGTATTGTATTCAGTTTGATATGATAACTTAATAAATATTTTTATTCAAAAATTATTTTTTATAGTAAAATATAAAAATATTTACACATTTTAATTAAATAATATTATTTTAATTATAACCGGTCTGACCCCAGGTTGACCCGGTCTAACCCATTAACCCTTAAACCACTACCTCAACTGGTTCAGTGTCCAGTCCGGTTGTTTGAACCTTGATTAAAGTAGACACATACAATTGTCAATGTATAAAATGTCAAAATAGTCACATAAACTTGTCAAAATAATCACATACACACAATGTATAATTTGTCAAAATAGGCACTTATACTTGTCAATAGTGTTGGGAATAAGGGCTAGCCCTTCACGGGCTCGAGCCTAAACTAGCCAGCCCATTTAGGCATAACTTTCGTAAAACCTCCAATTTATGAAGCCCGATCCTTGTACTATCAGGCCAAATCCGGCCCTTGTGTTTTAGGCCTATTTAACTAAAAACCTATTTTTTAATCTTTTTAGAGAAATAAAGTTGAAACAATAAATCCCTAATTTAAAACATAAATATTGTCAAAATTAATTATAAAAAAATAAATTTAAAATAACAAGGTATTGTGCGTGAATATTTCAATATTTTACATATGCATGTTTACACTATCACATAGGAAAACTGTTACTGGTAACCACATGACAATATACTTATATTTTTTTTTTATGAAAAAACAATCTTTATAGGTATCTACACTTAATAGGCACATAAATTTGTTAAAATAGATATCTAAGGTGATGAGTGAAGCTACAATGTAATAATTTGAGCAAAACTTAACTCTTTTTTTGGGGGATTTGTATTTATACTACATGCTCATTTGGTAATGACCCAATTTGGAATTAAGGGCTAATTATGCTAGCAGTGATGTAATTATTGTTGAATTCAATGTGAATGTGTTTTAATCAATGCCTAAACCCTATATTTATGCCTAAGTGTGGATTAAAGTCTAAGTGGGTTGAAATATAGGGGAGGGCGCATAGAGATGTTATTGGAAGTGATTCAAGTGGAATTGCCATAATCAAGAAAAAAATGGTAAAGTTACCAAGCAATTGGTCAGTCACCGAAAAGGAGACTCATTGGTAACCTAAAGATCAAGGGTTATGAATTATTGACAAGTAATTCATGGGGTGGAATTCTATACATATGTGTGTATGTGAGATCATAGGTGAAAGCATAAGGCTTTGACACTTGGAGAATTGTGGACCATTGGATTTGGTAAAATGTTCAAACTCTTTTACTCTTTTTTCTCTCCCTTCAAGTCAGCTAGATGAGTGAGGGAAGCCCAAAAATCTGCTTCTTCATCAACATCTCATTCTCTCTCTCATCATTCTCCATTTTCGCACAAGAGGAGGAAGAAAGAGAAGAGTAAAGGTAAGATTTTGACTTGCTAGATGCCTTCTAATGCTCAAGTGCTCTTTTTTAATATTGTTCATAGTGTTGAGGGCTTCATTACCATGGTTTCAAAATTTTAAAAGGTGGTGTTTTGGTGTTTGAACAAATTTGGAAGTTGGAAAATCAATGATTTGGTCTTAGCAAGTTGAAGATGTGAGTATTTGTGACATTTTGATACATAAATTGTGATTCTTGATTAAGTTTTGATATTTGTAGAATTTTGCCCTGATTTCATGAGAATTGGAAATGGATGAATTATATATGGTAATGTGAGAAAAATGGTATTATGATGTGTTATTGTGTCATTGATTTTGATTGGAATTTAAAAGGGAAAAGATTGGTCATTGATGGTTGTGTGTGATGTATTGATCCAAGACAAAAATTGTTGTTAGGAGGTGATTTTGGGTGTATTGAGGTTACCAATAGGTTTCTTGTGAGATTTTGTATGGGAATGAACTCTGGTATAAGTTTTGGGACCATTGGAAGTAAATTGGTTTAGTTTAGGAAATTCTGTTAGTTGCTGCGATTTGGCTTCTGATAAGCCTCACTTGAGTGAGGAAGGATCTCACTTGAGTGCAGCATGATATTTTCCCTTTTCTTTAGCGTTTTGGTTAAGTTTGCAGTTAAAGCTCAAGAGCGCACTTTTGCACTTGCGGGTGATATAGGTCATCACTCGAGTGCAAAGGTGTTCTGGGGTATAAGGCCATGTCTCAGGTTAACACTCGCAGGCCATTTTCTAAGAGTGTGACTTGACACTCGCAAGTGTTGTGTTATCACTCGAGTGTTAAGGGTAGAGCCTGAGTGAGCTTCCCACTCTAAAGATTTCTATGCTTTCGGGTAGATATTTTCTATGCCTCACTTTGTGGGACTTAAGTGAACATTTGACTATCACTCGAGTGTTGTGTCATGTGCTCGAGTAAAACGAGCACTTTCTGCTTTTGTTGTTGCTCTCTGTCAGGCACTCGCAAGTGTAAGCTATCTTCACTCGAGTGCCAATCATCTATCACTTGAGTGAGGCAATATTCATTCGAGTGAGTCAGCCAAAAATCAGTATTTTTCTTCTGAAAGAGGGATCTTTGAGGTAGTTCTTCCAACTCTTTTCGACATATGGGTAGGCATCTAGTAGCCACCTAAAGAGTTTAAATGATAACAAATTTTAAGAAATATGGAAACAAGACTTGGGAAAAGAAATTGATCTGTTGTTCTTAATCTTGGTTATAGGATTCGACATTTGCCCTGGTCGTGAACGAACTGTGCCGGAGCAAGTCAGAAGAACAAGGTAGTGACTCTTTCTCTTATACTATGTATAAAACATTGTATGTATGTTTGTTAAGCATTGTGATACATTGTGATGCTTTGAGATTAAAGCGAAAGCTGTCATAGTGATTACAGTGTAAGCTGTTGCATTGAGATCGCAGCAAAAGCTGACGCATAGTATTTACAACCATGAGTGTTGTCGTATGTGGCAGGAGCCATATATCATTATGATGCTGCTAAACATGATCGTATATGCCATGTGTTTATACATTGTATGAGTGACTTGTTACTACTAGGATTATCTTGAATCTCATTCTTTCCATTGGATAATCTTTAGACAAGGCAAGTGGTTCCAAGGAGAAGCGAACGACCAGGAGCGACTAGAACCTTGTAGGGATAATTGCTTTTGGGTTGTTGGTTATTCATTTGGATATGAGATTACTGTATATTATTTTTGGGATGTAAATAATATTTTGGAATGGTATTGTAATCCTTTTTATGGGAAACTTTAAACCCTTTAGTGAATGAATGAATCTCGGGATTTGCCGGGACTTTATTATACACTTTGATATATTTGAGTGCAACTAACCGCACAGGTAATTATATTCGAAACTTGAAAATTGATACCAGGGAAGGGATGAAGTTTTGAAAGAATTTGTGAAAACCCTACCAAAAGGAAGAGATTAGAAATGAAATTTAATTATTCACTGGTCTCTGATTCATTTAAATTCAGCATTTTCGAATTATAATTATGGATTTCAAGGCAGGGGGTTACACGTTTAAGTTTTGCAAATTGCAATCTTCATTTTAATTTAAATAAAATTCACTTTCAAATTTTACAAAGTTATTATTTTGCTTTAAATTGATATACATTATTTTTAAAAATCATAAATTTCTAGTTAAAGTCATTATCTAATATCCAAATTAGCCTTTTTTTTTTAAAGTTTAAATGAATAAACCATTGTGAAAAACCAAATACATCAAACCATTTAATAAAATTCAATTTTTAAAAAAGATAATAAGAACTAAATATTTGTAACATCATTAATAATATAAAAATTCTAATATTATATGAATAATTTTTAAAAAATAAAAATAAAAAGGCCTAAACGAGCCGGTCCTTTTAAGCCCTCGCCCCATTAGGGCTGATCTTTTTAGGCCCAGTTGCAATTGAGGGGCAAATTTACAAACTCGACCCTTGTAATAAACGGGCCGGCCCGACGGGTTCGACCCGTTTTTTCGGTTTTACTTGTCAATGTATAACTTGTTATTATAGTTATATAAAGTTGTCAAAATACATCATTGGAGTCTGTTGCATTTGGAATTTATGATTGACAAGTAGATATGCCTATTTTGATAAGTCATAGAGTGACATTGACAAGTACTTACACCTAATCATATACAATTGTTTCTCTTTTGCTTTTTTAATTAATGGGGGCAAGAAGGTAATTTTACATTTAGAATTTATGTCATTGCAGTCCCTAGAGAGCTTTTTAATAAGGGAATATACTATTGGACTTTTTTTGCTATTTTTTTTTTCTGGCCCTTGGGACCTTTAGTGCAATTATCCCTATATTAATTTACAAATTATAGCATTGACAAATCCATGTTCGTTGTAAGATTAAAACTGAAATTAGCTTTCCTAACCCTTTTTGTCTTTCAATTAACAAGATTCAAATATCCTTCATCTCATCTAAGAAAAAAAATAGAACTTAAAACTTTTTTCCCCTCTATAGGATTGGAGAGGAAGTGAGAGAGTTAAAATATATTATACCCTCCAAAATTAATAATTTAGAGGGAGAGAAAAGAAGAGTTTTCCAAAATACCCACTCCTTCATGTCTTTAATATGGTATTTTGGAGAGTTGATCTTAATCCTAAATATAAGACCTAATTTTTATATATTTTTCAATATTTTCCTAATGTAAACCTATTTATCCCCCCTCAAAAATAATCAAAGAGGAGAGGAAATGAGAGAATTAAGAAAAGTTGATTAGGGTGTTTTAGAAAATACATGTCATATTAACTAATTTTCTTAATCTAATCAAATTAGGTAAATAATTTATATTTATGACCAAAGAGAGTATTATCCTCCTTCCTTCAAATTTTTTACCTAAAAAAAAAAAAAGCTTTCCACTCCTTCCAAGCCTCAATTAAATAAGAGGTAAATGTAAAAAAATTTTAGGCTAGGCTAAGTTCACCTGCCTAAGGCCATGTAGTGTTGTCTACTTTAATATATATATATATATATATATATATTTAATTGTAAATTGTCTGATAAATTTTCGCTCATGAGTAATATTATCCTGAAAGTATTTTAGATTCAATGTTATCCTGAAAATATTAAAATGGAGTAATATTACCCTTTATCGTTAAAAGGTTAACGATCAACGTTAGTTTTTTTTTTAAAAAAAAACTTTCAGAGTAATATTGAACTTGTAAAAACTTCTAAGGAAAATTCCCACCTTAACTTTTTTTTTTAATTATTGTAAAATGATGGTTTCTCCTATGCATTAGAATGTATAAGAGCATCAAAACATACACTTAATAGATGTTTGGTTTAACTTAGTTTAAATGATTTTGCATTGTATAAGATAAATATATGAGTGGAGTTTTGTATAATAAAAAAATATAATTTTTTTTTTTTTGTATTTCCAAACACCCCTTAATCAATTGTTCGACAAACCACATACGATGCCTTGACCTCAAACTTCTTTAAGAAGGGAAAGTGAGCAAATTTAAAGGAATCACTCATCTGAAATCACACGCGCGGCCCATATTGATACTGTCAATGTGATAGAGTGTGTCACCATACCCGCTAAACTTACTTCAAATAAAGTTTAACGACAGATATTAATATAGAGTTGGTCTAATAGTATAAGGTCCTATAAAACTCTCCTAGGTCTTAAATTTAAGTTCTACATGAGAGACATCTATGCTAGGAGAGGTAATTATGAATTCCGAATCGAATATCAGAAAATAATTAATATAAAAAAGATCAACGAGATATAGAGTTAGATGAGAGATTTATTTACTATTGTAAAAAATAATTTGATTTGCCTATTTAAAAAAGCAATATATATGCAATCCACCCTTTAAAAATTTTAGGCAAGTGTTAATTAATGTTTTCCATTAATATCTTGAATATATTTGGAATTTACAAAAACTATGCGATTACAAAATGTTACCTCCCGTCCTAAATATATTGGGTCCTACATCTAAGATCAGAGGTGTATTACGCAATAATTCATTATAGTAAAGAAGCATATTAATATTATTGCCTCCCAAATCACTGGTTAGGTGGCCCATAGAGAAATTCACAAGCGCCAAACTGATTTGCACTATCCACTATGGATGGTACAATATCATTTTGGGGGGGGGGGGGGGGGGGGGGGGGGGGGATCCCACACACTGGTCTAGTTGTTTTCAATATATTCCTTGCTTGCTAACTCCGAACACTTCTATACTGTTGTTCATAAACAAAACAAGATATTTCATTTCAATGGTTGGGTTAAGATGATAAGACTCGATTCCTTTTTTTTAATAAGGTTAATTAAGAGCTGAAACTTTATAAATGAAAATATCATACTAAGCATAGTTAGTTCTATATTAATGGAATAATATTTGAATATTGTCCAAGTACTGATCAAACAAAAGACCTAGAACTATGAGGACCTACTCATTACTCAAGGTTGTGTCCTGTGTCAGTATTATACCATTCTCGTGTGCAGAGAACTTGGGCATGGAAAAGATGAAACTCAACGAGATAATGGAAAAAAGCTGTATTACATGCAAATTGTACAAATGGATCATTATTGACACGAAGGGTCCAGGGAATTTCCCAAATGCTTTCCATGTCATAGCTGACGTGGTTCAAAGAACTTGCTTCATGGCAATCTCTCTCACCATATATCTTTTGAAATCGTCAATGGAAAATTGTGCAGCCTTCACACACACACTCTCTCTCTCTCTCACACATATGATAAAAAGGGAAAATGAAGGAAAAGTGATCTCAAAATTGGGAAATGACACATGGATGATTTCATAAATCCAGAAGTTGGGAAACGTTTTGACATTTTCTAATCAATTTTTAGTAAAAAAATTCATCTATCATTTTTCAATTTTGAGAACACTTTTTTGTCATTCTCCCTAATAAAAATCCAGGTACAAACCCAGTACTTTCCAAATTCAAAAGTGATGATAAGCCTTATCTTCTACCAAATGAGGAGAGGCTGCTCCAGTAGAGAGGAATTTGAATGAAGGCTTGATAATATAGATAGCTTCTTAGGTTCGCTATAATGACACCAAGGCCCACCCCATGATGTATGACATTTTCTATTGTGCAATTTGTGCTTATCTTATGTAATTAACTGGAACCATATTATCTAAGAGATTAATATTTGCACTGCATCTTTCATACAATGATATTATGAGTTCCACATCGAGGAACCTCACAAGTGGGTTTATAAGTTTATAGGATTTTCCATCCTAATAGGCTAGATTTTTGGGATTAGTCATTTCTCGAAGGAGGTCATGACATTGTTATGAGTCACGTTTAGGAACCTAGTTCAAGGGACTCTTTCTTTCAATAGGTTGGTCTTTTAGTATTGAGTATTTTCTTTTGGACTTGTGTCCTAGCTAATATCATCAAGTGGGAAAACCAAGATATTCCTTACTCTCAAGTTTATATGAAGTGCCAAAGGGCCTAACTCTTTGATTTTCCTTGAGTTCAAGCCACATTTCAATTCATCTACTTTCAATCAAAATCAATTCCATATTTGGTTTTGACCTACTTATTTGTTAGGTGTACAAAAGGTCAATTTCCGCATTCCGTTTTCTTCACTTTTGCTCTGGTATTAATTTCTTCATATGATCCATATGGTTCTTTGAAAAAATATTAAACTGACCAAAACAAAATGAAATTCAATGGAGAAAGCATATGAAAGAGATTACCAGGCCTAAGCTTTAACGGCTAAGTAGGTGGTTTACAACGTACAGACAAATGTCATTGGAGAAATTAAAAGAAAAGAATTAACTAATAATATCTAAAGAAGAAAGTAACATTAAATTTGAAAGGTCAAAGGTATTCAACATCATATGAAATCGAGAGTAGCTGGGAAGCAAGCAAAGGTTGAATCTTTTTTTATATTTTAATATTTACTTTTGGAATGTCAAAACTATGAAGTTGGTAAGGTTTATACCAAAGACACTATAAATAGGAGCACACTGGTTCGCTCGATGCATCAGCAACTTCAATTTCTTCTTTGTGTTCTGTCTCATATATACATGCATCCAAACATGTCTCTCTCTGCTGCTTTGTATTCTCTTCTTTTCACCACCACCTTGCTAATTTCCATGCAAAATCCGGCAGTCAACGCCGCGTGTTCCGATTGTTTTGTGTCTTCTCAAGCAACCTATTACCCAAACTCTGATGAACATGGAACAGAAGGTAAGATATCATGATTCCTAATAAGACAACCCAGAAGACAAACATGCACTGAGATTTCATTTATAACATAAAACATATGTTCTCTGATATTGCAGTAGGTGCATGTGGGTTTGGTTCCTTTGGTGCTACAGTCAACGGCGGGGACGTCTCAGCTGCTTCTAATCTCTATCGTGATGGTCTCGGCTGTGGTGCATGTTACCAGGTCTCTCTCACACACACATATTCATCATCTTAATTCTTAATCATTTGTTCATTTTCTAACATATCTATATATATCTTCAAGATTATGGTTCTTAGCCGTGAACGTAGCTTGCATGTATGCTTTATTATGAGCAAAGTAGAGCCATACGTAATACTAACATGCCGAGTCAGACATAAGGGACTAATTTTTCACAACAGAGTGAATCAAGATTCAAATACCCATAAAAAAATATGTCCATATTTAGTATCGGACAGTGTCTCTAACAGGAGGATATTTGCCTATAAAAAAAGCGGAGTACATAATAATAGCAAGCACTGATTTAATGAAGTGGTTTTTTGTTAGGTGAGGTGTACGAACAGTGCTTATTGCTCAGATAAAGGAGTGACGATAGTGATAACGGACCAAGGTTCGGGTCCTGGCACTGATTTTATTCTTAGCAAACGAGCCTTCTCTCACATGGCTCAGACCAGTGACGCTGCTGCCACTTTGTTGGCTTATGGCGTCGTTGATATTCAATACAGAAGGTATTTAAGAATCTTAAGACCTGATCTCTGTCTTTTTAATCATGATTAACGTAAGATGATTCATTCATGTGTGTGTGTGTGTGTGTAACTGAGGCCATTTAAATTAATTTTGTTTATGTCCGCAGAGTTTCATGCAGCTACCCATACAAAAATATCACTATTAAGATACATGAGAGGAGCAGCAACCCTAATTACTTGGCGTTCGCAATGGAGTACCAACAAGGCAAGAGAGATATCACTGCTGTGCAGCTCTGTGAGGTATCTTTCTGCTTCCCTTTTCATCTCTCAATCATCAATATATTTTCCTCAACCGAAAAATCACCTGTTGCAAAATTTATTGTCTAAAGTCATCCTTAAATTTGTTTAAGGATGCAGTTGTAACCTATCTTTAATAGTTGGTGTAACTCTTCTTCAGCTGTATCTGTATGTAACTTATATCAACTTTGTGCAAAAAACAGAAGACATTTGCACAGAACAAAAATATGTTACACACAACTGAATATAAGTTGTAGGTACCGATTTGGATGGTAAATTTTTCTTTTAAAAGAGATGGCTTAATGCATGAGGTTTCAAATAGGTAAGGTATATGAAAAGATAGATGTATGCAGTCTTACCTCTATAAGTGGTTGTTTTCAGGATTTGAGTCTGTGACCTTCAAATTGCATGACAAAAATTTTTCCTTTTATTTATCACAAATTACTAATATTTATATTATTATTTTTATTTTACTATGTATGTGCAGACGCAGAACTTTGTGTGCAAGTTGCTGAGTAGGAGTTTTGGAGCTGTGTGGACAGTGACCTCTCCTCCAAGTGGACCATTATCAGTGAGGATGCTGTTTAGTGATGAAGATGGAGAAGACACGTGGGTTGTTCCTGTTAATAACATTCCTCAAGATTGGAAGGCTGGAGAAAGCTATGATTCTGGAGTTCAAGTGAACCAATAATAGACACAAGAGAACACCAATATATATACATACATATATATGATTTGTTCATTTGCCTTCTGTGTACTCAAACAAATAAGTTATCATTAATTTATAATGTTGTTTTTGTTTTTCATTTGTAATTTTAGCTTCTAATAAGGGTGGCACCATTTTTTCTCCCATTTTACCGCTTCTAGGTCCCTTAACTCACCAAGCAAGGTGACACAAATATTGTCATCTATCTATTTATATGTAAAGAATAAGTTCAACCTGATTTGGTCTTTTTAGATTTTCTGGTTTTTAGTTTTTGTGCTTATCTTTTTTCCTTTGTATATATAAAAAAAAAAGTTCGGCTTCCTTCAGATGCTGAGAGATTTTTCATTTATTTTTTCCATTAAATGTTACTTTTGTCTAATTTATTTCGAATTTGATATGACTTAATATTTATGTTCATTGATTACCTACTAAGTATTAGCAATGATATTGACTTAATTTGTGTGGGATTCTACTTTCATTTATTATTTTATTTTATTAAAATTTATTTTTAAATTTCAAAATTACTTAAATATTTTTTTTTTCCAATCAGCGGACACATGAAAATAATAAAATAAAATAAAATAGTCATGTAAGATTTTTGAAAATCTAGTCCGACTACCAACAAGCAATTGGCTGATTACACTTGAACTAGTCGGTTCTATTAGTCCTGGTGGGTAAATCAAGAAATATCTTTCCCTCTTTTTAATATATTACTCCAGTACTCAATTATCTAGGCAGCACCGGCCCTTAGCAACCGAAGCTCAGTTAAATAAACTTTCAAACAGTGAGCCTGTTTTGTGGACTAATAAAACAACTAATGTAAATAAATATGGGGACGAAAATGTTTACCAAAGATATGAATGAGAAACTAAATATCAAGTTGGCCAATCTTACAATGTTATGGAAACAATAATTTAAAACAGCCTAACCAATACCAGTCTTAACCGTTACCAAATTTTCCACTGATGCTACTACCTCCCCCAACTTGTATTCTGAACTCTTCTTTTTCCACATAATGCTGTTTTAAGTCTAGAAGACTATAATCAAAACCTTTACAGATCTTATGGTGTCGCAAAACATCATATGAAAAGAACCAAAACGACACGAAACTCCCACACAAAGCACATTCAGCAAGCACATCCACCAGACTGAGGTTGAGACTCGGCTCCACCAGAAGACTTTAGGTTCACGTCAACCAAATCTTCTTGTTTTGTGGAAGATAATGTTTCCATTCCAGGTAACGCAGCGGCAATTTTCCGAAAGAGAGCCTGGATATTCGTTTGATAACACAATACAGTGAGAACTGAGAACCAAGTATTCATAAAAACTACATAAACGTTTCAAACTGAAGACAAAAGGGCGTGACAGGTAATCCAGTAGTTGAAACTATTGGGTATTGGGCTTCTGAAACCCATCATAGATATAATAAATACATGGACAAAACTTAATTAATTTGTTGGAAATTTAGAGTAAATTGACTAGTGGAATGTGGTCAGCAACATGAATTTCATAAGGAAAAAACTGTCCATTACTGTGCATATGAACATGACTAGTCAACCAAGAACTTTTGTTTACTTGCACGTCCAGGTTAAACACTGTGCATAAGAAAGCCATTGAAAATAATAAGGTGGGGCAGGAGGGTGTAAGTTACCTTGATATTAAAGCCAGCTTTGGCACTAGCTTCAATGAACATGACATTAAGATCACGGGCTTTTGCTTCCCCTTCCTCTGTGGAGACTTGCCTGGAGAAAAATATTTCTCATAAACAAAAGGCTATGCTCTGGCCAACGCACAGGGGTGCAGGAGAAAGTACATACAATACATGAAAACAAGATGTACACACATGAAGCATTTCAACAGTCAAACCCATTCAAGCTACTAAAGCGCCAGAACAATCTAGGCCTTGAAAGGACTTTTAAAGGATAGAGGGCTATGCTAATTTCTTAGACTTCATCTTCTATAGTAACAGTGACCAACCAGTCAGCACATGTTTAGGAGGAAAGCAACATTTTTAATATGCTCTAAAAGTTCAAAATGGGAAGCAATTAATGAAATTTGAACAAGTACATATTATTATATATTATGTTAAGCAAGAGATATTGGTTATAAGGCGGGATCGATTGATTAATAATCTATCTAAAGATCTAATTTTCTTAGAACATAATAGTGTTGTGTGATCTATGTAACCAACCCCACCTAGTGGGATAAGGCTTTGTTGTTGTTGTTGTTGTATGTTAAGCAAGAGATAAAGACGGTCATGTATGGACAGGGAGGGAGACAGGGTACAGTTAACTTATTGTTGTTTTTTTTGGGGGGGGGGGGAGTGTGGAAGAAGTTACAGTGTGGTTGTTGATGTATAGAGTGGGACACTAAGTCACTAAAGTGAGAGAAAGGGAAGAAGTTAATAGCGGCAATGAAGTATATAGGACAGTGACAGAATAGGTGTGCGTAAAGTTGAAAATGTGATCGACGATGTTGGGGGGCTCATGTTTGAAGGAATTGAGAACATTCATTTAGATCCCACGAAGACACATCCCAAAAATCTCATCCTCTCGCTGAAATTGCCATTCATACTCATGGACAGAAGGCCTAAAAAATTATTTTTCTACTAGTTACAGGCTTCATCTGTATACCAAGTAACTACTGAATGACTTGTCAAAAGGTAGAGGCGAGAGGTCACAAGAAAAAATAGAAGCACAATGCAAACGGAGCAGCATAAGCCATCACCCAAAGTGAGACTTGTTTTCATTAGTCATTACCTCTTCTCAACAAGGTCAGTTTTGTTCCCAACAAGAACAATGATGACATCGCTGCCCCTCTCACTTCGGACTTCTTCAATCCACTTCATTGTATTTAGGAAAGTCTGCCGGCCTATATTACCATAATAATGAATGATCAGAAAGAACCATACAAAGTGGAATGAAATTGCCCAAAAAATGATGTGCACGTGATTCAAGTACAAGCCATGCAGAGTGACCAATGGTGACTAAGAATCATGGGCGGAAGTCTAAATTGGCAACAAATGGAAAGACCAAACCCTATATTGGAAACTATGGCTAACCATTACTAAGATGCAAATGCTGTCAAATAAAAATGTAATTAAGAAAGGCAAAAGATATATTAAATGGCATACTTGCAACATCGTAAACGATGACAGCAACAGATGAATCCCTAATATAGCTTGGAATAAGGCTTCTAAATCTCTCCTGTCCAGCCGTATCCCTGTCAACAAACATTAAAAGGAATGGCGCATTTGAACAAAAATTGATATATACCTCATTGAAATGGAATAATTCAAATACATGAAAATCTGCCAATATAGCAGCTAGTATCATGGACCTCAGACCGATTTACCAATATGTGTTCTTCTAACACTTAAAGCAAGGCCAAAATTCAAAGCAACATACAGAAAGCAAAAATATTTGCACCACATGATGCACATTCCAAGATGCCTTATAAATATTACCATCATTCTATAATTTGATCAGTCAATCAGATTTAAAGCCCATTTGCTTCAATCAAAATCCAGATTAAAACAGGAAGCACATAGAAGCTGTTAAAAAAGAATAACAAATATAAGATAAATTTGACAAACCTACTAAATTGATAGAAAAGCAATAATGAATGAAGGAGAAAAAATATGTAAACCATCAGAAAAGATCATATCGTCAGAACTCCACTATTGGCGCACAAAATAAATATTTGAAGTCAAATATAATATATGACCTAGAGAATAAACAAGATAAACATCAAATTGACTAAGAGAAGTTTAAGTGTCACAATCCTTCACCTCATATTCAAAGGGAAGTGAGCTTTGTTCTCTAAGTATGTACTACAATTCAAAAATATCATTTTCTTGTTGATTAATTAATAGTAGGATTCCAGAATGGCGATGCTACAACTTACCACAACTGCAGCCGAACAGTTCGATCTTCAAGATACATAGTTTTGGATAGAAAATCAATACCAATTGTAGCCTGAATCACAAAAAGCAAAATAACCTTTAGTACTAGAGAAAGATAAAATTGTAAGCTCAATTTCAACAGAGGGAAATGCAAATAGTGTAATACCAACATGCACTCCCATAAGGAGGGAAGCAATAAGGAAATAGTTAATTAAACAATATTAATATATGAACAGACTAAGCTGAAAATATGTATAATAAATTTTAATTGAAAGAATGAATCAGTCTGGTGGATATGTAAACCACAATCAATGGCTACTGTTGTAGCAAATACATAATAATGGTATATTTTTCCTTTGTTCTATGCCTCCACCCAAGCTCTCCTTGAGTTGCCTTATCAAACATCAAATATTTCACTTGGTTGATGTTCCTAGAAAAGAATGACTTGGTCCAGATATTCAGTGGGTTAATGTACCTAAAGAAGAATATCTCAAGTCGCATAGATATCTCCCCCGGGTCTGTTAGGATAAACATTGATCGAAATTAGCAGGACCCACAGCCTAAAAGCTGCAGTGTAAGCTTTTCAAAATGTCATTAACCATCGCAAAACTGAATAAAATGTCCCACAGAATAATCATGATCGCTCTAAGATGTCCACAAACTGAATCTGACACATGATCAACTATAGTCGTCGTCGGCATTAAGAAGAACACAAGACATCGATGATACTCAGTTGGATGTCTTTACATTTAATCTTTCCTCTGGAAGGCCCGATCTCCAGAGGATGAATTACTAACGTAATAATGCAGATTCAAAATGTTCTCAGCTCAATCACGCATCTACGTTTCACGATCAAACAAATGAATTTACAAAGTTCCATTCGAACTCCCAAATTCATCAGATATTCAATTCCAATCAAAGCTAAGGAAAATAAAAAAAGTAACAATCAACTGTATTTTTGCAAAGAAAAACTGGATCTGCTTGTAAGGACAAATACCTGATATGTGTTATCAAATTTATCATACATAAAGCGGGTGATGATGCTTGTTTTCCCCACGGACTGATCTCCCAGGAATACTAACTTGTACTTCGCGAGAGCTGACACTGGCGCCATTTTACTGATGCAGATAGAAAATCAAGAGCGTGACTAACAGTGGTGTGTATTAGCCGAGGAAGAACGCCGATTCCGAATTGTTTGTTTGGTTTATCTGATCTCGGTAAGGGAGAACGCCGAGATTTGCCAATTCGAACGATCTCAGCGTGAAATCGAAAAACCAAAAACGCTACCGCAAAACAAAGTTTTGGTTCCGTGGAATTTGAGCATAAAATTTTCACTGTGCAGCTTTTTTTATTTTTTTTTAACAGAGATCCAAATTTACGAAATAATTATGTGATTATATGTCCTGCACTCTGAGCTGTCACCTTTCAGCTTCAATTTGATAGAGGAAAACATTTTAAAAATACCAAATTCACATAATTTTTTTTTTTTTTTTTTGCCAACAAAATTTACATAATGTGGGGCGGATCTAACAATGTTCAAACTGCAAAGTGTTGGAGTTGGAATGAATGATATTATGAGAATGAGAAACAAATAAAGTTAAATTATTATATAAAGTATTATGATAAAGCCAAATTAAATTGCCATTATGAATGGATTCCTCTTATTTTTCTTTTATGGCACTTGTTTCTCCTTATTACAGTAATACAAAATTATTTATTAACTGACCCTTATTCTCTAACTAAATTGTTAGACTTGGTAACCAAGGTTCAAAAAATCTGCCTAGGCACTAAATTAGTTGAGATAGTGATTTAAGGGTTAATGGGTTATATAGTAGTTAACTTGGAGTTAGACCGATCATAATTAAAATAATATTATTTAATAAAAATGTGTAAATACTTTTATATTTTACTACAAAAATTAATTGAGAGAATCCTAATTAAATCTAGTTGAAATATCAAGCTTCAGATTTAGGCCTACACTTTCAATAAATTCCTATTCAGGACAAAAGACTCAATTAAGGATCTATGAATGTTATTAAAAGACTAAAATGCCCTTTTGAATTAAAAGGAAATATTTATTTTCTGGTCAATAGTTTAAAATGAAAATTGAGAATTGATGTAGGTCTGATTTTGGTTTTAATTCTTTAGGTTGGATTTGCTTTTCTCTCTGCTCTAAGTTTTTTTTTATTTTTTTTTTCGTGTTTTTAGGTAAAGATGAGAATTTAATAGGAAATCGTAAGGAAAGATAAAAAAAAATGGAGATTTGTATTCTCTCTCTTTATATATATATATATATATATATAGTACAATGGCCAAGTATAACTTGGAGATTACAAATAAAATTGAAAACCCAACATTAGGCCACTCGATTAAGATCCTGGGCCATAAAGACATGACATTCAGGGGGTGGCTTTGGTATGATCACCAATTCCGCATCTAACTGTTGAGCTGCCTTAGCTAAAAAATTAGCACACTAAATAGCATCTCTGGACAAGTAATGAAGCTCAATATCCTAGTCGGAATATAACAGGTCCCTGATAGCATTGATCACTGATCTCAGCGGATGGTGTATATCCCCATCTCTCATTACAAGATGGTGTGCTTCAAGAGAATCCGTATAGGCCACAACCTTGCAAAAATTCTGTTGCTTACAAATTCGAAGACCAGTTAAAAGAGCAAACAGTTCCACCAAAGTGGATGGAACAAAGCCCAACTTCTGTTGGAATCCTAGGACCCGGTGTCCCTATTCATCTCGTATCAGCCCCCATAAGCTGTAGAGCCCTGATGGTTGATGGATCCGTCTGTATCAAGGCGAACGACTCCCTCAGGTAGTAGGTGCCACATCGCGTCTGCATCTCCATCAAACTAGAAGATATGATGTTTGAAAGCGTTGTACAAGCCGGACTCCATCATTAGATACATAACAAAATGGATGATTTCATTTGTGTGTGTCCGAATTCCTTCTATAATTCCGTGAAATCTGTTCTTCTATAATAACCAACAAATGAGACTGAAAGTTTTGGGCCATAGCCATTTATGAAAACGACATATGGCCATGTTCTTTGACATGTTCTCCTTAAGCCATACCTGCAAATCAGACTGAAAAAATCTAAGATGAGAGTTAGGATCAATAAAATGTAACCACACCTCACGAGCACTCTCACAATCACGACGTATATGAAGGATACTCTCAGCTCTCTGACAATGAAAGGGGTATTCATCAATAATAGCTAAACCTCTCATAGCTCTGAGTGAATTTGTAGGTAGTCTCTCATGAAGAACTTGCCATAAAAACATCTTGACTTTCTCTAGCACTGGCACCCTCCATACTTTTTTCCACAGAGTCGGACCATTCCATTCCCGCTGAGCAAATATAAGTTTATAGGCAGCATGGACATTGAATTGCCGTAAGAAGCATTCCTCCAGTAGAAAATATCCTCACCCTTCTCATTTGGTGGTTTAACCTTACTGATAATGTTAACTACCCAATGTGGAAGGAATTCTCTCTACTTTTGCACATGCCAACCCCATGATCCAGTACAAAATCATGGACTTTCGCACATGGATCTAGACAGTGAATGTTGTTATTCACAAAATGGATGAGAGGCTCATTAATTGGAGACCAGAGATACCACCACACATTACATGTACTTCCACTTTTCAATTTTCTCCCTACGCCCTTATAGAATCTCAACTAAACAGCAGTAATGCTACGCCAAACATTGGAGGAGTTCGTCTTCTGATAAACAATTAGGTAGTCACCTTCTCCACATCCATACTTTCATTTAAGACATTGCACCCAGAGAGTGTCAGGCTTGGTGAGCAGACCCCAGCATAACTTCATAATGAAAGTAATGTTTTGGCTCTGCAAATATCTGATGCCTCAACCACCATAATCCTTATCATGTTTAATCTGGTTCCATGTGATGAGATGCGATTTCCTACCGTCTCGACCTTGATTCCATAGGAAATTATGGCTTATCTTTTCTAATTCCTTAAGGATTCCCTTGGGAAGCAACATCGTTTGTATTTGGTAGCTAGGTAGGGCTGAGAGGATAGCTTTGATCAACACCATTCTCTCCGCCATAGTGAGAAATCTGCCTTTCCAGTTTGCTAGGCTCTTTTGAGCTTTTTGGATGATGGGATAGTAAGTGATATTGGTGACTCTATTATGCATTAGAGGCACACCCAAATATGTTCCCAATTCTCCTGTAATCCCAACACCTAAACTTTGATACAATTCTAAGGCCCGGTTAAAATTAACACTTCTAGAGAAAAAAAGCCTTAGACTGAGCCAACTTGACTTTATGGCATGAGATCTAACAAAAAGCACTTATGATATTTCTTATTAACTTAATTTGGGATGTGGTACCTTCCCCAAACAGAAGGAGATCATCAGCGAAAAATAGGTGGGATATTGAGGGAGTGTGCCAATTAAATCTGAGCCCTTTCCATCACCTATGATTAACTTCTTTACTAATCATTTGTCTAAGTCTCTCCATACAGAGAATGAAAAGGTAAGGACTGAGAGGATCACCCTGGCGAACTCCACAGGTAGGATGAAAGGTGGAGGATTCAACCCCATTCCATCTAACCTCCATGGAAGCTGAAGAAATACAAGCCATGATAAGACTCACCATTTCTTCCTATATCCCAACCTTAACTAATATAGGGCGAACAAATCCCCTATCTAATCTATCAAATGCTTTTTCCATGTCCACTTTAATTGCAACAAAACCTTTTCTCCTTCGTTTGCATTGCATGGTATGAATAGCCTCCTGGGCAATGATAATATTATCACTGCTTTGCCATCCAGTAATGAAGCTACACTGTTATGGTTGGATCAGGTAAGTCATCGCACCCTTCAATCTCTCTGCAACAACTTTGGTAATAATCTTGAAAATAACATTATATAGAGAGATAGGGAGAAAGTCTTTCAGGTTCATAGGATGATCAATTTTAGGAATAAGGATGAGATGAGTATGATTGATATCCCTAACCTTCTTTGGATTTTGCCCAATTTCTTGAATAAGGGTACAAACTTTATTCCTGACAATATTCCATTAGGACTGGAAAAAGTGAGCTTGTAATCCATCCGGCCTTGGGGCCTTGAAAGCTCCCATCATAAAAGCAGCATTCTTAATTTTAATATCCATCACTCCCTTGTGGATAGTCTCAGTATCCTGGCTCTTAAGAGATGTAAACTCCGCAAACCAGTTGGAGGAGTCCTGTACACTAACATCACCAGTGTACATGTCTTTGAAGAACTCCGCTGCCAGTTCACTTAGTTCCTTTTGATCTAAAATCCAATTTCCATTGTTGTCTTGACGGGCTTCAATCCTTTGCTTCTTCCTCTGAATAGTAGTGGAGGCATGGAAAAATTGGTATTCTTATCCCCCCAAGCAAGCCATCTACATCTAGCTTTTTGGCACCAAATAAGCTCCTCCTGTGCATTCAACTTCTGTATTCTTTCCAAAGTTTTTTCTCAAACTTGTGAAGGCCATTATCTATGTTATTATGCTTGGATCTATCTATACCTTCTAATCTCTTGGGAGATTCATTCTCTTCTTGGGAATGTTACCAAGAACAGTTGAATTCCATTTAGAAGCTTCAATATCAAACTTTCAATTCCCTTCAAGCTAACCCTCATTATTCCAAGCTTGACTTACGAAGTTTGAGAAGCTATCCTCCAATGCCCATGCAGTATTATATTTGAAATGATGCCTCTGTATGCTTGGGCATTGTTTGTCAAATTTGAGACAATGAGAAGCCTATGATCTAATTTATACCGAAGCTTGTGAAATACTTTATAATCAGGATGGCCTAATTCCAAAGTCAAATTCCCAAAAACCCAGTCCAAACGTTCCTTCACTCCATCTTTTTCCCATGTGAAACGTTCTCCCACAAAAGGAATTTCTAATAAATCTGAGGCTTTAACACAATCAGCAAATTGCTTCATAGCCCGAATTGTAGGACAACGACATCCCATCTTATCAGCTGGTTCCATGAAAGTATTAAAATCCCCAAGAACTAGCCATGGCATCTCAATACTACTAGTAATAGACTGAAGAAAATGCCACAATCCCTCCCTTCTATTAGTAATCGGCTTACCGTAGACCACAATGACAAGAAAAGTGTCATTAATTTTCTTGTCAGTGACTTTACAGTGAACAAGTTATGTCATAGAAAAAATATAGTCCACCTGCAAGTTATTATCATTCCACAAAATCCAAATACCCCTTGTGAAAACCAGAAGCTTCAAGTCTAATCCAATTGCTAAATCCAAAGTTTTGAGTGACCCTATCTACCCTATTTCCACTAATCCGGGTTTCAAGAAGGCACAAAATATCAATTGCATTTTCTTTCACCAAGGTTTTTATGGTGGTGGGAAAATATCTACCCCTAGCACCTCGACAATCCATGAAGCAATTATCATATTAACAAAAATAATTAAGAAAAAGTAAGATAACTTACTCGACATTGTGTTCCTCTCCATCCCATAGAGTGGAATTGGTGGTAGCATGAGTTTCCAACGCACATGCTTTATCAATCATAAAATCATCCCCAATATCATCATCCAATGTCATGGAATTTGAGGGCATATGTTCACTCTGTTCACACTTCTCTTTCATAAATGCATCGGCCTCTTACGCATTCATGAGAATTAGCCCTTCCAACAATAAAACAGTGTTATTTTGGTCACAAGGAACGTAGGTTTTATTGTGGATGGAGGAGGCAATTTGGGATGAGCCCATTTGATTAATACTACTACCTACAACTATATGTTCTCTACGGCCCATTACACTTTTATAAGGCCCATCAGCTTTAATCCCCTTGTCCTTCTTTATTCCATCAACCTCATTTATTTTTTTGACAAATTGGGCTTTCCAACCTAAGTTAGGCCCATTTGGCCTGTAACCATCGCCCCCAGCTCCTCTTGATTGAGTCTTCGGCCTCCTTGACTTACGTAAGTCCCCAGCTATGTGATGGATTTGACTGCCTGGTACGGACTCTTCCATCTCCCTTCACCACTAATTCGGTGTCCCTGTGTTTTGGCATAACTGACAGACTCGAGGTTCGTGCTAACCGGCCATCCCTACCTCGTCTCGTCCTCATCGAGATCGGCCAAAGCTCTGAACCTCGAGTCCCTTAGTCCTGCTTGAGAAATCTGACCGTGAGCTTGCATCAAAGCACTGATGTGTGGTCCCATTCCTGGCTACACCGAAGCACCCACTGAATGGTTTATCCTTGATGATCGAGCACGGCTTGAGCTACCGACTAGCATCCATGGCCCAAAGTTTTCATTGGCCTTGATCGGTTTTACCTCCGATAATGGCGTCGTAACTGTTAGAGCAAGCGTTTCACCCAAGAGGGGGGTGAATTGGGTGATCTTAAAAATTTCGTTGTAAATATAAAATTTGACGTTGAAATTAAAACAGGAAAGAGTAAGGAGAAATATCACCGAAGTGTATACCGGGAGTTATACTGGTTCGGCCACAACCACTTTGACTTACGTCCAGTCCTCAGAGCTTCTCTGAGAGTTTCACTATAACTTCCAAGATTCAGTGGGTTCTTGGCACCTCAGTACAAGCAAGTTCCTACGCCTGGACACTCACTCCCCCTTACAAGTTGTAATCCAATCCCAACTCAAGGTTCCACAACCTTAAGTTATCTCAATAACAAATATTGAGTTTGAATGAAATATCTCTCTCACAGAGTGAATAAGAATCACTGAAGCATAGAATTACAAGTATGATGTAAAACAGAGTAATGAACTTGATGATACGTTCGTGAGTGTGTTCTTGTTCATTTTCTCTGTTTAGATGTTCCCATATATATAGATACGTTGGTAATGATTGTTGGAACATATTTCTTCATGTCCGTTGGAGCGTGCGCAGCCACTATTGACTTTTCCAGTTTTTGAAAAACATACGTTTGCGGTAGGTGACGGTCGGTGACATTTGAGCGTTGCTTTTGACTTTCCTTATTTGGTAAGATCTCTTCATTGTTTATCTGTTGAAATGCTAAGAATACTAATATAATGAAAAGTTAATCAAATAGGAAACAAAACAATGACCGTTGGAATGATTTCAAACTTTCTGGGTTTCCATACTCGAGTAGCTACTCGAGTATTCATTAAAGGTTACTCGAGTATCATCGTGAAATCTTTGAAGCACTCCCAGTTAACATATAAATATAAGATTACTCGGGTAATGCATGGAATAAGCAAAATATCAAACCTTTGGAAATGCTTGTTTACTCAGGTACCTACTCGAGTAATGCACTCTTTTCTTCATAGGTTACTCGGGTACCAACTCGAGTAACTTTCAAATAAACTTATGTTACTCGATGCTTTACTCCAGTAATATTGGCAGGATTTTAAGGCCGAGAGCATTTCAAGTTTGATTACCTTGTTACTCGAGTAAACTTACTTTTTGTGCATCACTTACTCGGGTAATGACTTGAGGTTTTCCTTCAAACATAACACTGCATACTCGAGTACATACTCGAGTAATCCACTTAAAAAAAATCTTTAAATACTTGCATACTAGAGTAATGACTCGAGGAAAGTGAGATAAAATGAAATCAAGTTTATCGAGTACTACCTTCAAGTTTTTACTTACCTCAGTGTGTTACTCGAGTAGCTACTCGAATAACATTGGCAGTGGTACAAAGTGCCGAGAGCAACACATTTTCTGAAACAGAGGTACTCGAGTACATACTCGAGTATTATTAGCAGGCCGAGAGCAACTTGAAAACTTTTACATGGTTACTCGAGTAACAACTCGAGTAACATTGGCAGGCCGAAAGCAACTCCAAGTATTTACCTGGTTACTCGAGTAACTACTCGAGTAACATTAGCAGGCCGAGAGCAACTTGAAAACACTTACACTATTACTCGAGTACCTACTCGAGTAACGTTGGCAGGTTACTGGAAGGTGCTTCTGGTTACTTTAAGGTTTGTCTCATTACTCGAGTACGTACTCGAGTAATGCCTTAGAAAACTTGCTTCTGATCAAGTTTCTCAGCTTTTTTCTCTTGGCCTTTCTTCATTACTCCAATGCTTACCTCAAGTGATGCTTATCCCTGTTATTACTTTGTTCAAACTTATTTATTAATCAATTCTTTTTCATACCATTCTTTTGTTATCATCAAAACATGAGATCTAACAGTAACCACCAGCGGTTCCACCTGAGTTTGTTCCACTCTTTTCTTGTTAGCTTCAACATAGGTCCACTGGCAATCATCCTTCCGGTGGCCATATCGGCCACATGTAAAACATATCAGTCCTAAACCTTTATACTCCACCTGGTAAGCCGAGTGAGCTGCGATTACTTAAGACACTTGCCTTTTTTGAAGATCAAGTTCAGTGCATACTCGAGCATACTTGCCCCTTTTAATCTTTGCAGTTACAGACTGGCTATCCGATAGAATAAGCATGTCAATTTTCAAATTATATACATTATAGCGCTTACCTAACACAGTGATAATCAAGGAGGTGTTCCAAGGCTTACACCACTCATTGTATTCTTCTACTGTGACTGGCACTATAGGATGATTTTGCATGAGCACACGAACTTCCTTCGTGAGATCCAGCATCTCCCATTCCTTATTAAGGACATCTGATAATAGTTCTTCATCCTCCATATTACTACACCCATTTGCTATCCTATTAAAACCAATAAGAGAATCCTTATAGGATAGAAGAGGTGCTGCAGGTCGGATTATGTATCTAGGTTCCAGGGTCGTGTTCCATGGAGCCAGTCTCCTCAGATATATTCAACTGAAGCGCTTCATCTGACATATGAGTATCCGTGATTCCCTATGAAGATTCATTTTTATTTATTTTTATTGCCACTAGCTAGGATTTCAAATGGCCGATCTGGCGGCAATTTCGGTAATGTTGGTCACCCATACCAGAGGAGAAGAAATATGCACGCTATTCAAGAGAGAGCACCGAAAAACACTCAGACCGTAGTATAGATTGTGTTAAAGGGACTTTGAGATTTGTATTCTCACATCCTATGAAAGTCAAGTCCGTTTATCCTCTGCTTCCATTGCTTGTTTACGTTTGTGTCTCTTTGATTGAATGCATGACTACAAAAATTTAATTTTGCCAGGAAAGATGAATGAATCATGTAGACGTTCATCGCCCCTTAGGGTGGTGTGTTTTGTTTGAGCGGAGGAGAGGGAAGGGTAGATTATAATTTTGGACGAAAGAAACCCAAAATTTACTCTCTCATTCTTTTAAATATTGGATTCCTGCCCAAAATTCATCTTCTCATTCTTTTTAAATTTTGGGTTCCTGCCTAAAATTTAAATACCTTCAATCCAAAAAGGTAATTTACCCCCTTCCCCTCCCTCCCCTCCCTTCGCCTCAAACCAAACACACCCTTAAACAAGACCAATGACAGCACAACCTTGGGTAAGAGCTTAGGAGTTGGGATGATGTCAACAAAATTGAGATGGTCTTGTAGCTACCTCTTGATGGGTTGGGGTTGTTTGAGTTTGTTTTTGTGTAAGAAAAGAATTGATACGCACAGAAGCATATATAAACACGAGTTGACTTCTATGGGATGAGAATTCAGAATTCCATTAGTTTCCATATTTTCTTCTTGTGTTTGCATATAAAATAAAACAAATAAATAAATAAATGAAACTCTGGAACAAATCTCAATTAAAATAGGGAAATCAGAGTACCCACCCTCAAATTTCCTTTTTTAACTATATAAGGGCATTTTAATCTTTAAACAACATTTAAATATCCCTAATTAGGTCTCTTGTCCTGATTAGGAATTTGTTAAAAGTGTACGCCTAAATCTGGATTTTGGTATTTTAAATGGATGTAATTAGAATTCTCTCAAAATAATTTTTGAATAAAAATATTTAGTACATTATGATACCAAAATGAAATTGATATTGTAATGGCTCAACCTTTACTCCTCGAGAAAAGTAATGTCAGCACGCAAGAAAAAATTACAACCTAAAACATTTTTTTTATTTTAAATAAGGGAATGGTAAAAGACTTTTCTTTCTAGAGAAGGGAAACATTTATTATCTCATTTTAAACTGTGCTCAATTCCCAATTTCCCATGACTTTTCAAATTTCTTCCTTTCCCTTCACATCACTCCCTCTCTTTGGTTTTCTTTCTTATGTATGGCACATTTGACGCTTCGCATTTACTCTCATCTCTCTTTTCAGAAATAGAACTTCACATTCTCCTCTTTCACCTTCACTAGTTGTCTTCTCAGTTTGAAGATTGGAAGTTGTTGGGCCTACGATATGCGCGGTTGAAGCTGTAGGTGACTCATGGTCAAAACTTCTTGTTTCTAAATAAATGGTTCTAGAGATACTTCTTGTTACTCTATTCTCTTATCTCTCTAGTTTTTTTTCGTTTTTGATATATCTAAAAAGGAAACTTAGTGAAGGAAGCTAGATTTCTTCTTGCTTTTAAATACAAGATGCTAGATTCCTCCTCCTTCTTCATTGAGTTTTCTTTTTGATATGGTTGTCTTTGTCTTAACCCGCTGAGATCATTTGACTTGTCAGGTTACTAGGCTATACCCGGTTTCATCTGGTTCATGGTAGGTCACATTTTCCTAATTTAAGGTGCGAACCACACTGGACTGGCATCCAGTTCATTAGTTTATAGTCTGAACCAGCTGGTCCAATCCAATTTTTTCTACATGCTTGATACATGTTGGGAGACATTTTTGTCTTTTTGGTCACGGATGAGTTTAGAGGATTTGATGAGCAATACGGTGTATAATATGCTCCTTCCTATCCTTAATGGTCCATCTAATCCTAAATATATGATAGAGTTGACTTTTTTTAAGAGATTAAGGAAGCTAAATAAATTACTTAATCATATCATATGTTATGTATCATTAGATTATATAGTAGTTTATATGTTAGGCAAAATAGTTTGGAGGAAAAATGATAAATATAAATATTTTAAAGTAATTTAATTAGTTTTCTTAATATCTCAAAAACTCCGCCTATATTTATAGTCAGTCCCAAGCTCAGGTAAACTAGGAGGGTTGTGTTAGACCCTGACAGCCAACGTAAAACCTATCGAATCTCTTGTGAACATGGATCAACGAAGAAATTGTGTTAATGCTAGGTCATTGCTTGTAAGTAATGCGTTGTATGGCTCGAGTACAGTGAGAAGTGAGCAAGAGCCACTGCATTGTCATCCAGATGTAGTGTTAAATGAGCAAGGGTTAGCGTTCCCTTCTGAACGGAGGTGGCTAAAGAAGCTAGTTCAAGAGAACAAGATCAGATTTGGCACTTGGAATGTTGGGACTCTGAATGCCAAATCTCTGGAGGTGGTGGGCGTAATGAGTTATCAAAAGATTAATATCTTGTGTCTTCAGAAAACTAAATGGGCAGGAGAAAAGTCTTGAGAAATTAACAGTTTTAAGCTTTGGTATACAGGAAAGGTCAATGGAAGGCATGGTGCTGGTATCATCATTGATAATAAATAGAGAAAGAACGTGGTAGAAGTTAAGAGGTTTGAGGACAGAATCATTTCCTTAAAAATGATTGTTGGGAAGGATATTATAAACATTATCAATGCGTATGCACCTCAAATAGGGGCAAAAGCACATTTTAAGGAAACATTATAGGAAGATATGGAGGGGCTAATTCAAAGTGTTCCACTAACTGAAAAGATTTTTATTGGAGGAAATCTTAATGGACATGTTGGTAAGGAGACATGACCTTATGTAAGGGCTTATGAGGGTTTTGGATTTGGGGTGCTCATAATGAAGGTCAATCTATCATTGATTTCTCCCTCGTATATAACCTCAAGATTGTCAACACTTGCGTTAAGAAGCGGGAGGAGCATTTAATAACATACAAGAATGGAGCTGCCAAGAACTGATTGAATTTTTTTTTGGTAAAGAATTTTGATAGAAGACTTTGTACTAATTGCAAAGTGATCCCTAGGGATGGTGTGACTGTAACACCCTAAATTTTATATTCACCAAATATATTGTAATTATTTGAGGAAACTCAATAAAATGGTGAATATTCATGAATTTGAAATTTATGAATTTTATAAATGTTCAATTTCACGGGAAATTGGGCAAAAATGAATATGGAATTAATTTGGGTGATTTAAAAAGCCTAATATTAAGGTCCAAAAATGAAGAAATATTAGAGAAAATATTTGGTCCAAAAATAGATAGAAATTGGCCAAAGAAAAATAAGAGAAGAAATTGGATTAAAAAGGTAATGGCAAAATCGTAATTTTGCCAAATTATCACAAAATTAATTATTTTTCCGATTAATTGAAGATAATTTCAATTAATTAAGGAAAATAAAAGGAAAAATATATTTAGAATATTTTGGTCAATTTAATATGAATTTATGGAAAATTTGAGCAAAAATGCAATTTTGACCCAAATTGAGACTTTACGTGTATACGTAACCGAAACAAGTTGTGAAGCCAATTGAGACCATAGGGAGGGACCCCTAGGTGTCTCCTACATGTTGCAAGAGGAAGAAAATATTGGTTGGGATTAATGAGCTTGGTTACACATACACAGGGTTTATTTACATAAAAGTGATTTTTGAAAGTTTTGGAAATTGTTAAATAATTAAAGTATAATGTTATATATATTATAAAACACATGTGCATCTTCCTCCTTAGCTCATTTCTGTCGCACACAGCAGCTGAATGAGGAGTGAGAATGTTGAGGTTTGTAGAGAGAGAAAGGAGAAGAAAAATCACAAGGTAAGCCGATTTCTCCGACGATTTAACTCCTAAAGCGTGTAACTCCGATCCTAAGCTACTCCTCTTTGTTCTTTAAGGTTTGGAAGCTCAAAATCTGTTTTTGAGCACTTAGGGTTTTCAGCAATATTTGGGAAAAACTTGTGGGAGCTTGAGGTAACTTCCAAACCTTCGTATATTGTCTATTCTGGCTGTTGTGGGCAATTTAATCGGTGAAATTTCGCCGGATTGCCATTGGTTTTAAATTTTGGAAAAGTGTGTTCCTAAGGGTTATGCTGCCCAATTTTAGTTCAAATGGTTGTTATAACTCAATTAGATGGTGAATAAAGTGGTTAGGAGTAGAAAGGAACGGCTGAAATCGTAAAACCCTGATTTTTTTCGTAGAACTCATAAATTTCGGCCAGCTCTAGAAACAGGTCTTAGAGTTGGATTTTCAATGATTTGATGGTTTCATTGAGTTCAGGAGCGAAAATTAGGTAGGGTTACAGTTGGCCACTTTTTCAGAAAAGGCCGAAAAAGCATAATTACGAAAACGCCCCTGAAACCTTTAAATAGTGGCTGTAGAGGGCAATTTCGTCCTTTGGCAATGAATTTGATAATTCCGAGTCCGAAAATGGATTCCTTGGGCGGAAATATGTTAGGATAGCCCAGATTAGAATTTCGGGAAAAGTGCAACCGGACCGGGTACAGCAGGCCCGGGCTGGGTCCTCGGGGGTATTTTTGTAAATTTTCATTATAGACTCATATAACCCCAAGTAACACTATGGAAGTGTCTAAATGGTGCATTTGGAATTGTAGGATTCGATATTTGCCGCCCTCGGGAGCCAACTGCGCCGAAGGACGTCAGGAAAGGACAAGGTAGTGACTCTCTTTTATACTTTGTGTAATGCACTGTATGTGTGTTGTATCACTGTTTTATGATGATTTCTGATGCTGCTGCTGTTACAGCTGGTGATAGCTGTCGTTATTGTGATTACAGCGTAAGCTGTCGTGATGTTGATTACAGCAAGAGCTGTCGTATTGTGGATACAGCCGTGAGTGCTGTCGTTTGTGGTGAAAACCATGTATCTGTGAATTGCTGTTGCTGTTGCTGTTTGTGATTTATGTACATGCTTTGTGTTTATGCATTGTGTGAGTGGTTTGTTACTACTGAGATTCTCTCGAATCTCATTCTTTCCTATGACTAACATTTCAGACAGGGCGTGTGGCTCAAAGGAGAAGCAGCCAACCCGGAGCAATTAGGACCCTTGGGGGTATATAGTTGAATTGGAAACGTTGGTTATGTATTTTGAACTCGGGATTACTATATATTTTGAATCATGAACACTATATACGATTTTGGTTGTGTAATCCCCTAGTGTATACTTATAAACCTTCAGGTTTTTATGTATAGAAACCGGGAGTTGCCGGGGATGCGGTTATACACTCTGATATGATTGAATGTATATTAACTGCACAGGTAATTATATTCGAATATTGAAATTGAGACCAGGATGGGAAAAAGAGTTTTGAAAGTTTTGTGAAAATTTTACTGTGAGACAGAAAGTTTAAAACGAGTTTAAAGCATCCAATGGTCTCTAATCCGATTTAAATATGTGTTATCGAATTATAATTACGTGTTTAAAGTCAGGGGGTTACAGTGACAACACAACATAGGGTTTTAGTCCTTGATGTGAATATTAAATGTGTTAAACAAAAGCACTGGCAAGTTTTAAATCTAAAGGTCAGGTGGTGGCAATTAAAGGGGGAGAAGCAGGAGATTTTTAAAAGAACTCTTTTGAAGGAGGGGGAGCGAGAGTTACAAAGAAGTGCTAATATCATGTGGGAGAATATGTCTAAAAAGGTCCATAAGGTTGCTAAAGCAATTTTGGGGGAATCGAAAGGTTTTGGTCAGCAAGATAAGAAGACTTGGTGGTGGGATGAGAATGTTTAAGAGAAAGCCAAGCATAAGAAAGATTATTTTAAAGCAATACACTTGTGTAATAATGTTAAAAATTGGGAAAAGTATCGTTTGGTTAAAAAGAAGACTAAGAAGGTAGTGAGTGAAGCTCGTAATAAAGCATATGAAGAGTTTTATAAGGAGTTAGGGACAAAGACAAAAGAGCGTAAGATTTACAATATCGCAAAGAGCAAGGAGAGGAAATCGAGAGACTTGAACCAGGTCAGGTGTATAAAGAACGAAGAAGGCAAAGTTTTGGTTACTGATCAAGATATTAAGAATAGGTGGGAAGCCTACTTTTATAAGTTGTTCAATGATGGAGGGGGAGGGTCACCTTGTGACTGGGAAGATTTCACAACTCGAGAAGGTGATCTCAATTTGTCATTTTACCGTAGGATTCGAGATGGCGAGGTTAGGGAAGCTCTTAAGAAAATGGAAAATGGTAAAGTTGTTGGACCTAATAGTATTCCTATTAAAGTTTGGAAATGTTTGGGTGAAGATGGTGTGTTGTGATTTATAAAATTATTTAATGAGATTTTACGATTCAAGAAAATGCCAGATGAGTAGAGGAAAAACACTTTAATCTCTATTTATAAGAATAAGGGGATATTAAAAATTGTGCAAACTATAGAGGAATTAAGCTTATGAGTCACACAATAAAATTATGGGAAAAGGTGATTGAACATAGGTTAAGGTTGGAAACTGATATTGTTGAACACCAATTTGGATTCATGCTAGGAAGGTCTACAACATAAACGATTTATTTATTAAGGGGGAAAATGGAAAAGTATATGAACAAAGGAAGAGATTTGCATATGGTTTTTATTGATTTAGAAAAAGCATATGACCATGTACCAAGAGAGGTACTATGGAAAGCCTTAGAAAAGAAAGGGGTGTGGGTTGCATATATTAAAGCCACTCAGGACATGTATAAGATGGTTACAACCAATATTAGAACACCTAAATGTGTTACAAAGGACTTTCCTATAAGGATTGACCTACATCAGGGATCAGCTTTGAGTCATTCTTTGTTTAATCTAGTGGTAGATGTTCTAACTGAGCCTATAAAAGAGAAAATCCCTAAATGCATGCTTTTTGTGGATGATATAGTTCTGTTGGTTGAATCCAAGGAGGAAATTAATTTTAAACTTGAGATATGGAGATGGACTTTGGAATCCAAGGGCTTTTGCCTGAGTAGGAGCAAAACTGAATATATGAATTGCAAGTATGATAAGAGATAAGGTCGAAGTGAAGTAGAAGTTAAATTGGGGGGGCAAGTTATTCCACAAGTGACAAAATTTAGGTATTTGGGATCATTTATACAACAAGATGGTGAAATTGATGGAGATTTCAATCATAGAATTCAAGTCGGATGGTATAAATGGAGAAAAGCTACTGAAGTTATTTGTGATCGGAAAGTACCTAATAAGGTAAAAGGAAAGTTCTATCGCACTACTATAAGACCAACAATGCTATATGGTAGTGAGTGTTGGGCTTTAAAGGGACAACATGAACATAAAATGGGGTAGCTAAGATGAGGATGTTGAGATGGATGTGTGGTCATATAAGAAAAGATAAGATTTGTAATAATTTTATACGTGAATGAGTTGGAGTGGCCTCTATTGAAGGAAAAATTGTAGAAAGTCGTTTAAGGTGGTTTGGACATATTCAACGAAGGCCATTGCATGCTTCAATGAGGAGGGGTGATCAAGCGGTATGGAGTCCTATAAAACGAGGTCAAGGAAGGCTGAAGCGAATGCATAATGAGGTCATAGAGAAAGAACTTTTGATTAATAATATATCTAAAGATATGGTTTTCAACAAAGCACAATGGCATCGTGCAATCCATGTAGCTAACCCCACCTAGTGAGATAAAGGCTTTGTTGTTGTTGTTCTTAATATCTCAAAAAAAGTTAACTTTGTCTTATATTTAGGATCAGAGGGAGTATAAGATATATTTGAAAAGTTGATCTTGGTAATAAATATAAGATATAATTTTTATATTTGTTAGTATTTTCCCCCCCATAATTTACCCTATTATGATCTTTCAACAATAATTAAGGAGGGAAGGAAATGAGGGAATTAAAGAAGATGACTGATTTGGTTTGAAATATATATATATATATATCGTATTAACTAACTTAACTAACTTTCTTAGTCTAATCAAATTATGTAAATATATTTTATATTAAGGTACATGAAGGAATAAAACTCAATTCTTGTCTTTATATGATGCTTGATATCTCAAATATAGGAAGATGAACACTCTCATTCATCTCCAAGATATATACTTGCAGTTCTCACACGAGCATCGATGTATGTAATGCCGTGTTTGTTCCTGAAATACCTTCAACATCAAGAGATCTACCAAGCTTTTAATATTATCACACCTTCATATCTTTAGCATAAGAATTATTTAACTAATTTGGGTTTTAGGGGTATCAACTAACACTCTTATATCATACGAACCTGAGACAGTATTAATTAAACGAAGAAGAGCCTTACAATTCTTCCGGTAATTTAGCCCAAACTTCTAGAAACTTATGAGGTGAGGATCTATTTCAATCTCTTTCCTTGATGAGAATTCAATAATCTTTCATATTTAAACCACACTATATAAGACTCCTATATATATATATGGAGACTGTAGGACCATCAACTAAGGTGTTTAACAGTTAACACTCATAAGTAACTTAGTCACCTAACCTAATTCCAACGATTATGATGATAAAATTTTGATACAGGTGATCTCTCCCTCGTCGCTAAGGTTCATGGTGAATCAAGAAGATTCTTCAGGGGTAGACATTTGGATGATACAAAGAGAAATCCCAGCTAACTGGAAGAGATTGTAATTCTCCTTCGTCAATGGAGACACTTCACCTTTCTCAGCAAATCCTCCCTGGCACGTGGAGGCGGCTTCCATGACGGAGCTCATCAACGTCTTGGTCGACTCATAATTCTCCGACAAGAATGCTCTTACGGAACCCATTATCCTCCACGCCGCTTCAGAGTACAGCTCTAAGCAGTCCCTCAAGCAAGCCGCCGTGGCCGCCCTCGAGTCACCGTCGTCTTCATCATCTTTCATCAAGAGCTTTTCTATGGAGGAGAGTGTGGTGGTCACGTTCTCAAGAGCCAGCTCCATGGCGACCAAGGCCAGCCCTTGAAGATTCGCGGCGTGGCTGACCGGAATCACGTCGAGACCCGACGAGCATAAGCCATAGTCCAAGATCATGGATTGCTTCTCACATTGTTTACAGGTTTGGTCGATCAGGTCATGGTGTTTTGCATATGATATGGCAGAAATTGTAGTGACCAAAAAGAAAAGACAGAGGAAAAACCAAGACTGGGACATTAGTTAAATATATGATATAGCTAGTTGATGCAGAGCAAGCTTATAGAGAGAGAATAATATGGCTCATATATATGTATATATGCAGGTGGGTGTGTGGGATCTGGCCAAGTGAGAAGGAAATTTCCTACTTGCTAACAAGTTTTTATTTTATTGATGATGCTGTTGAGGAAGCTGAGTGTAAACGAACTGTGTCTTGCTTTTTACGTCTTAGTGATTATGGCGCTTTCATGGGAAGGGTTTTTAACTGATGATGAGAAGCTTCCGAGGAAGGTGACATTCACAAACGGCGTTCAATTTTTATGGATGTGTGTATAATATATTTATTAATCATGTAACAAGTTTTATTTTATTCTTTTCTTTTCTTGAGTCCTTTTTTTTTTTAAATTTGTGAATGATACTCTGTTTCAAGTTAGATTTAGCAGAGAGACTTATTTGTTAAGAAATTAAAATTACTTTCGTTTTTTAATTTCAATCTTTTTGCACGAGTCTGCTTTCTATAGTTTGGTATTATATTTATCTAATCTCATTAAATTAAGTAAGTTTGTTAAATTAGTTAATGTGACATGTAATTTCTAAAACACCTTAATAATCTTTTTTAATTCCCTCATTTTTTATTCTCCTTGATTATTGTTGAAGGAGTATTATTAAAGGTAAATTAGGAAAAAAAAATTAATAAATATGAAAACTATGTCTCATATTTAATATTAAAATTAACTCTTTAAATATGTCTTTTTAAGTTTATCCATTTGTTGGGGAAAAACAAAGAACTGTCTGTTTATTTGATTTAAAAATGTGTGTGTATGTGAGTCATATCAGACAACATGTGGCTGTGTGTGTAGACTGTAGAGTATACTACAGCAAGATAGGCAAAATTATTCTTGTTCCCAGTATATTGAACGGGATGGGAGAAAAATTAACTGCACGTGTGTGTGGTAGAATGTGACAACAGACTGCTCTTTAATTTTTTTCTTTTACCTGAAATAGTATTTTATTTTTTGAACAAAAAAAAAAATAGTATTTTATTAAAATAAACTAAGATCAACATGTCTAAAAACAAAACTAAATAAACAAAAGGGCTGAAGCCCGAACAAAACAACCTAGGATCCAATCAATATCATCACAAACTCAAAGTCAGTGAACTGCATGAACCATCATCGCCGCAGTTAAAAAAAATGAAGAAACTTTGGTAACACTGTCGGAAAGAAATAAGGGATAGAGGTTTAAAGAACCACTCTAACAGTCCTATCTCATAAAAATTCATCAGCTACCATAAGAGGAGGTTCATAGAGTTAAGTCTCCATGGAAATTGGTGATTTTTTTAAAACAAAAATTTAGATCTCTAGTACTCCTCTAGGTCCTAATTATAAAGCAAAGTTGATTTTTTTTGGAGAAATTAATAAAGCTAATTAAATTATTTTAAAGTATTTTTATTTTTATTTTTTTCTTCAAACTAGTTAGTTTAACTAATAAATTAATATATAATCTAAGGATATATAATATATGATATGATTAAGTAATTTATTTTATATTTAGGATAAGAGATAATACCTTATAGGACATTCACGTACATGTATAGTCCGCTAATAAAGTTCTCACTTCTCACACCAAGAGTAAGATGTGGACCAATTCTGTTGGTTGGAATATGATGATGGCCTCATGGTTAGGAAGTATTGACCCAACGAATGGGCTATTGACTAGTCTATGCAATTGGGCCGTCTCCTAACTAACTTATGTTGTAGTGTTGATGGTTCGGCCTAGAGGAAAATAAAATTTTGGGAAGAATATCTTTACCAAATCAAAACAGAGATTCAAATTTTTATTCGTCATGTTTTAAAGGATTAATATTTTCTGCTAAATCCAACTCTCATGGGTAAATCTATTTATTTTTAATAAATCAAAAATTTGAATTGGGTTAAGTTTTATTATTAAATAAATAAATTTTACATTTTATTATTAAATATATATTAAATTTAAATTATCGATTTACAACTAACAAATAAGATATGATATGGGATCTGCCTACCAATTCGTCTAATACTCCTTTTTGCTAGAATGGTCCCTTTAAAATACACACACACACACACACTATATAGGCGATTCATTTTTTAACACTGACATTGCCGTAATTAAGAAAATAGTGATTTTTTTTTGTCAGAAGAAAATAGTGATATTGATAGCCGCAATCTTTGTAAAATGAACCAGATGATTAACAACTCTTTGGAGGGTGGATTCTCATGCACTCATAAAAAAAAACAAAGAAAACAACTAACGGGGTTGGGTCTAACTGAAGAGATTAGTCTTTCACAATATAGAAAATCAAGATTTAAATCTTCCATTGGAAGAGATTCCCACATTTAATGTCTAATATTTTAGTGTTTCAAACTTAATTACCTTCAATAGGAGAATATTTACCTAAAAAAAAACCGGTTGATGGGTACCACACTAGCACTAGCTAGTAAGTAGTAATGATCATGATTGCTAAAAAAGGGGAGAAAACTATGCTAAGATCCTAATTTAAAAAATAATATAAGTAGAGTCAGGTAACTTTGTCAATGATAACCTTTTCATTTATTAATGGTTCCTCCCAATAACAAGCTATAAAACTTTTCAAATATTATTTTTTATTTGGTTGTAACCTTGGTGTTATTTTCCTTAAACTAGTCAATTGATTAATAATATATTGTCACATCAAGATATTTTATCATTGGGATCGTTTGGCTTTCCACGTATAAAGTGGGTGAAATTATGACAATATTATAATTATAAAAAAGATCAACATAACCGAACTAACTAACTTGCAATTTCACAAAGCCAACATTGGGAGGATTGTGAATCGACTGAACTCCAGTTTTTAAGTTGGTCCTTTGAAAGAACCAAAAGCACGTTTTCGTTCTTTACAAGGAAAAAAAAATAATAATGAAAGGACAAAAACTTCGTGGAGTACACAGATTTATTTCAACAACGAACTTAAATACCACCGATCATTTCGATAGAAAAACGACTTTGAACTTTACAATTTCATCATACTTATAGGCATCATATACATGAGACAAGTTCATCAATCAGAAAGATATTGATATCTCGCAGAGTTTGCGGCTTCAAGAGTAGTACTATTTCTGCATCTGAATGAAAGCCAAAGACATAGCGTTGAGCTCAAAGTATATTTTGTTATCTTGTGTTAAAGGAGACTTTTCATTCCCATCCTTGAATTGGTCTTCACAGGTAACAGAATCACTCATTGCTGCACTTATCTTGGTACTCGCAGAGTTGAAATCTTTGGACTTGAAAGCTACAATGGCATCATCCAAATCTGAAAGAGAATCTGAGTAAAGTTCAGAACAATCTTGTAAGCATTTCTTGGCATAATCACTGAACTTGGGATCCTTCAAGAGATCAGAGATGTTGGAAACTATGTTGGTTCCATTGGACTTGGTTATCTGAATCGACATGGTTACAAGCTCTTCGAGACTCGTGGGTGGACTCGGAGACTTGGCTTTAAGGCTCACCACGCAGAAATCAAAGTTGATGTTTGGGTCTCCTTTTGAGGCATCTTTGCATGATTCACTAATCAGATCGGAGCCAGTACCACTTGAGACTTGAAATACTAGCAAAGTTATCAATAGGATCAGATCAAAGGCCAACTTCATTATTCTGCTTTGTGTTTTTCTCTGAGTTTTTCTATTGGAGTCAGAAAAATCCGAACTTGGAATATATAGAAATAAAGGTCAGCATTCAGTTTTTAGTGAAAACTAAATAAAGCTAATTTTAAACATTGAATTGAAACTGATTAACCAAATTAACTGAATATTTTCTAATAAGGGAATCAAACACCGAAAACCAAAATTTTTGAAAAATAAAAAGAATTGAGTTTAGAGTGGTTTTTTTGTTTCGGTTCTAATTTATCCACTCTATGTATAGAGATGAGAAATGGGAGATGATTTGAGTTCAGAATGGTTTTTTGTTTCGGTTCTAATTTGCCTATCCTTGTTGAGATGAGAAATGGGAGATGACAGATTGGTTTCATCCGTTCACTACTGAGTGACAGGTTGGAATATTAATTGATACGTCCCACTAATTTTCGATACGTCCCAAAGGAGTAAAACCATGAATTTAATGCCATAGTAATTATTACTACCTTTTTGGATTCCTTTCTTAACAATTGGGATATCCTGTCATATCCTCCTAGGCTAAAAGAAGAGCCCAGCAAATCTTAACAGATTATTCCTCTAGTGATTAGTGATTATAGTGCTTAATGCACTAAAAAACTGTAGATTATAGCGACGGAACTAAATGATTTCATCGTTAAATAGACTGTTACTGATTAATTAGTGATATAATTCTACCGGTAAATTAATGTAGTGATGGAATTATGTCGCTAAATTTCATCACTAACTAATTTTTTTAGTGATATGTAAGACATATTTATTTCATTTGAGTTAATTTGGGAAACTAAATAACTACATTGATTATTTCTCTATCTCGTCCTTAATATAAAATCTATTTGAATAGTTGGTTTTAATTCTAAATATAAGACATTTTTTTATGTTTGTTAATCTTTTTTTTAATTTATTCCTATTGATACTTCTTTAACAATAATTAAGGAGATGTGGGAAGGTGTGAATTAAGGAATATGACTAGAGTGTTTTAGAAAATACTCCTTCATCCCAAAATATAAGCTTCATATTTTTGAATGTGTGTCCTAAAATATGAGCTTCGTTTTATGTTTCTCAAAGCATTTGTTAGCCTTTTTTCAGCTTTACCACTTGATCGTATTTGTTGGATTTATTGTTTCTTTCATTTATCTTCTCTTTACAAAAAAGAGCATAATTGAAAAAAAAATATATTTATTGTTTTTAACTAATTTTAACTATTTTTTTAAAAACACAAGTTGGTTATTTGAAATTTATTATAATTAGGGACAGAGAGAGCATATGTCATTTTAATTAACTTAAGTGATTTTTTTAATCTAATAAAATTAGGTAAATAGATATTATATAGGGAGTAAAACTCACTTTTAAATTTGATTTTACATTTAGAACTAGAGGAGAAATGTTTTTTAAGATACAAGGGATATGCACCACATGCAACCTATATTATAAGTGAGATTGCTCTTTATTCATGGCATGCGCCTTGCTCTTGATATTTTCCACTTTGAGCCGTCACTCTTTTCGGTTTTAAAACACGCCGATGGGGGAGTTATCCATATTCTTATAAGACATCTATTATCCCCCAACCGATGTGGTATATCACACTAGTAAAGTAAAAAATCTGGTTTAATTCATTGCTCTTCTTAATTCTCCAAACAAACCAACAAATTAAGTACCACAAATAAGGCCCCCCGGGGGGGCGCGTACTCTTCATTCTTACTATTTAGTAAAGGCTTCACACTCTTCCAACTGGAGGAATAACATTACCGCCGACATTTATATTTATCCCTTAATTAGAACTCTTTCCCAAATAATTAATTAAAATCGTCTCTTCTGCTAATCATTTATTCCCCATCCCTATTTCATCACAATAAAAGGTTGGCTTTGGAGTTAATGGTTTAGGGATTGGTGCAATTTAGAATATATGCCAAAGCATATGGAATAGCGATGAATTCGGAGGATGTGATTCCTTTTTCACTTTATAGTATTTTGAGAAACAAGTTTGTTTTCATTCTTGAGAGTTCATACTTATAAATGTTGGGTTTGAATTCTCTCATTTTTCTCTTCTTTTTATCTCCCTTAAATTAAAAAATGGATGATTTAAATTTAATATTTTATAAAATTATTATTATAAATATAAATAAATTTAATTTAAATTGTTAAAATCTAATATACACAATTCATGATTACAATACAAACCAAATTAAAAAACTGTAATTTATAAAAAATTATAATTATAATAACAATTTTGAAAATATTAAATTTAAACTGTCAATTATTTCATTTAAGGTAGAGATGAAATAATGAAAATAAAAGGAGGAAAAATAAACAACAAGGATCTGCTTCCAACCCCAAAATAAAAGTTTTCGGCCAAAATCTGCCGTGCGACCAAAAAAAAAAAAGAGTAAAGAGAATCATAAAACAAAATAGAAGGGAGATTAGAGTACTTCCCTCCAATATTATTATATTAAAGACCGTCCATCATTTCACATAATAAAAAGATCACTTCCAACTTCACAAATTCATTATTATATATGATGATTTATGACGAAAGGGACACGTGAAACATTAGTATAGACACCATAGTATATATCAGACAAGTACAGAGAAAGGTATCGCACGTTTCAAGAACACTTATTTAAGCATGTTGATAAAAGCCAAAGACATTGCGTTGAGCTCAGAGTATACTTTGTTGTCTTCTGTTAAAGGAGATTTCTCATTCCCTTCCTTGAACTCGTCTTCACAGTCAACAGAAGCATCCATTGCTGCGCTTACCTTGATATTTGCAGAGTTGAAATCTTTGGACTTTAAAGATTCAATGGCTTCATCCAAATCTGAAAGAGAGTCTGAATAACCATCAGAACAATCTTTTAAGAACTTCTTTGCATTATCACTGAACTTTGGATCCTTCAAAAGATTGGAAATGGTGGAGACTATGTTTGTTCCATTGGATTTGGTTATCTGAATCGACATGGCCACAAGCTCGTCGATACTAGTGGGGGGACTCGTAGACTTGCCTTTAAGGCTGGCAACGCAGAAATCAAAGTTGATGTTTTTTGGGTCTCCTTTTGAAGCATCTCTGCAAGAGTCAGTAATGAGATCGGAGCCAGTTGAGAGTTTCAACACAGACAAAATCAATAGGAGATAGAAGCCAAACTTCATTCTTTTCTATTTTTCTTGATCTCTCAATATAATCGTGTTCTATATGGGCGTCATAGAATGAGCTTGGAGAATATATATATATATATATGAGAAATATTAATATATTAATAATAATGGCCATATCCAATGCTATTAATGTCGCAATATTATTAGTAATTGAGGATACATATCCAATTTAAAATAATTAATTTAATGCACGGTGATTATAAGGAAAAAGAATTAAGGCATAATGATTAATACCCTTGTCTGGTGGGGAGAAAAAAGAAAGAAAGAAAACCTTGTTGCACCAAAATCGATATTTAAAATCCCAAGAAGCTAAAGTTCTAGGTTGGATTACACTACAAAAAAACACCCGATTTCTGGAGTTTCTAACGGAATTTGCCACGGAATCAGCTTTTTTGACAGAATTTCCAACAGACCGCTTTTCTGACGGAATCCGTTCAGTCGCTAATAGGTGCGTTTCAAATAAATTTGCGATGGAATTTCAATTCCGTCTGAAATTCCCGATGGAATCCGTTCCATTGGAAATTCCGACGGAATTTTTTGTCTCAAATTCTGACGAAAAACAATTCCGTCGGAAATTTCAAACGGAATTCATTTCAGTCGCAATTTTTTTTTAAAAAAAATTCAAAAATTTTTTTAATTTACAAATGCCACGGGTTTGCTTTACAGAGCGCCACATGTCCCTCTCCCCTAGTGCCACGTGTCTCCTTCTCCTGCTACCACATGTCCGCACCTCATAATTTCTCCAAGTGCCTCTCCTCCCATTCAAACTGGCGACCTCAGGCTGTCTTCGTCTTCACACGTGAGTCTTTGCCAGTTGCGCCAAAATGAACCTTTATCATATTATTATATATTATTATATATATCATATTATCATATATATATAAACATACATGCATATAATTAATTAATTATATACATATAATTAATTATTAATTAAATATAATATTATTAAAAATAATGAAAAATTTAATAAAAACGTAATTAAATATTTATATATTTAAATTAAATAATGTTTTAATTAAAATTAATTAATAAATAATAATTTAATATTATAAAAATTATTTTTAATATAAAATTATAAATATAATATTAATAACATATATATTAATAAATAATAATATAATTTTAATAATTAAGGTTAAATAGAATTATTTAATAATTAATATTTTAATTTTATAAATATTATTTTTAAAAAATTAATAAATTTTAATTTTTCCTACTGAATTTTCGTGCAAATTGTGATGGAAATTTCTGTCGGAATTTGCCAAGGAAAAAATTCTGTCGGAAATCTAGTGTTTTTTTGTTGTGTTAGATTCGGATCCATGTCAAACCCTTGAAGCTTGTTCACGTACGGTTTAGGTTACTAGAATCTAAACTCGGGTGACACAACATAGCACCACTCAACAGAAATAGGGAGAGGACAAGTGTAAACTAGATAGTTTAATGACGGGGGTGATTGTAAGTGAAGGAGGCACCTCGGCCCCTATTTCTAGGGTTAGGGTGATTACTAATTAGGAAGGTGTGATCTCTCTTTATTTTCCCTCTAAGTAACAATTAGAAAATTAATTGCTGATTAATTTCATAATTCAAGGTTACTTGTTCCCCAATTCTTTTTCAGATGATAATTTAGCTCTCTGTTTACTCAATTGGAAAACTTTCTTATTTCTCAATTACATAGTTTGATTCATTAAGGGCGGACATAGACTTAACGTCCAACACACTCATTAGAGTAAGGATATCTGAATAGCCAACAAGCCTAACATACCAATGTTTTTCACATGAATTTTAGATGCTAACAGTTTGAGATAGGGGTGTTCAATATTTTCCTATCCCAATCACCCAATCCCGATCCTTGGCAAATTGGGATGGGAAAATCTTATCCCAAAAATTTTTAGGATGGAAAAATTTAGGATTGGAAACAATTGAATTCGGGACCAAATTGGGATCGATCTCATCCGGTCTCGAACGCACACACTAAATTACCCTAAAATCCATATGAATTTGGATTTTGTAATTTTAATTTACTTCAAATATTTGTCTTGGATGAATTGGTACAATATGATATATTTTTTTATAGACTATATGATATTTCTACCTTAGTCATTCTAAAGGAAGTATAGAAAATTTGGCCTAATTCAGGTCAAAATTGGGCCAAAAGTCCATAAAAGAAACAGGTTTTAAAAAAACTAAAAAATGTTCAGGAAATTGAAATTCTCATTCCGACGGTCTCAAAAATTCTTGGGATCACGATCAGAACAGAAATGTTGTCATGAGCCTTGTTCCCAATCCTATCTCAAGAACACCCTAGTTTGAGATTATAAATAAGATCGAATTTGAAGTTTCCCAGTTAAAAAATACTACTACAGAATAAAGATATTACTACCCCAAAAGATGTCAATTTTTCAAAAAGGGAAATAAAAACACAGAGGCGGTAGCATTTTTGTCAATAATGCAACAAAGTGGAAACTTTAGGCATCCCAAATTTGAATTGGGATGCCTAAAGTACAGTTTAGATATCCCAAATTTCAATTTGAACGCCTAAAGATTCCCTCTGACACCAAAAAATGAAAAACCAAAATATTTGAACATACTTTAGGCATTCCAAAAATATTTTGGAACACCTAAACTCTTATTTTAGACGTCCCAAATACTTTTGGGATGCCTAAACTAAGACTTTAGGCACCCCAAATACTTTTGGGAAGCTTAAAGTAAGACTTTAGACTTCCCAAAAAATATTTTGGACACCTAAAGTGGGGTTTAGGCATCCTAAAAACAATTTGGGATGCCTAAACATACCTTTAGGTGTTTCAAATTCAAATTTGGGACATCTTTGTGCATGTGAGACAAGTGTCTGACATGCCCCCTCCTTCCTTCTCTTTACTCTTTTTCCACCCACTCCTGAAATCTGTCGCTTCCTTCCTCCATTATCTTCTCTCCCTTCCATTGTCTTCTCTCTTTAACTCTCCTCTCCTCCTCCTTCCATTGTCGTCAGCATACATCACCTCTTCCACCATTTTCTTTCTTTCCTCTACCGTCCATCCCTCATTTCACTGTCTCAAGCTTCCATAAGTTCACTTCGCTTTCAACAACAATCGCTGCTCTCTCCTTCTCACCACCGTCGTCCTCCCACTACCGTGGTCGTGTCTCCTCAGTAGCTTTCGAACACCAAGCTTCTCCCTTTTCCTCTACATCATCGACCCTGATCTCCCTCCAAGTTGGTTGTTTTTAAAAAATGGAATGCTTCGTATTAATTATGAAAAAGAATAATATATATTGTTTAGGGACCTCACAAAATTCTGTTTTTATTGAATGAAAAATTATTGTATTATTGGCCCAAAAAACAGAGATGTCAAAATGTTTAGGGACTTGATGAAATTAGTGTCCATGAATGTTTATGTAACTTCAGCAGTATAATGTGTTGCTTCCTTAAGTATATTTGTCCCAGAATTGTTTATGTAGGCCAAAAAAAAAAAAAGAGAAAAATGTTCAAGTTAACTGAAATATATGCACACACAAAATTACATATAGGAATATGCATTGCAAACACATAGTAACATAAACAAAAGTTTGTAAACTGCACCATTTTTTAATTTATATATAAGATGTCAAGATGTCACTCTCATTTTTTGTAGAATTTTTAATTATTAAAAGAAATAAGAAAAAATTTGAGATGTTGGGGAAAATTAAGAGGAAACAGAGACCCCAAATCCACTTACAACTTTGTTTCAATATACCTTTAAAATATAATATAAGTTTAAAATTAGTTAGGATTTCCCTTCGAGTTTAAAAATTTATTATAAGCCATGTTTCCTAAAGAAAACCCAGTTATATATCATTGATTCTCTATTTGGCTAAGAAATTGCTTACATCATAACCTCATATTAGTTCCCTAAAGCAAAATTGTTAGATTAAATTGTTGATATTGTTCTGAATTGTCTCAGTAAGTTTGTTCTGTTTGAATTAAGTTGAAATGATTTGTTATTAAAATTTTGGGATGTCTTACTTTTAAGGGGAACTGCTGCCAAATTTTTTTTTTGAACAAAGTGAAAAAAAGGCAATCTTATCATATTGTTGACAATTGTTTAAACTTGAGTGTCATTTGGAATGGCTTAGGTGGTAACAAAATGAATCATAGTTGGATGAATGCTTTGAGAGCTAGTGAAGAATATGAGAATACGGTGGAAGAGTTTATTGAATTCGCTAGAAAAAAATGCTCCAGCAAAAATGGAAAGTATTTTTGTCCTTGTGTCAATTGTTTAAATGAAAGTCGATAGGATGTTCATGTCATAAAGGATCACATGCTTTATGATGGAATAAATTTGTGATACATATGGTGAGGAAGTAACGAATTATCCGTTGCACAAGAAGGAAGATATGGATGTCATAAATGAAGATAGAATGAAGAAAATGATTCACGATGTTGACGTAGAATCCTTTGCGTAATCGCATGAGTATGACAACATACGGAGTGATGTAGAGACACTATTATACCCTGGGAGTAAGCACACATGACTGACAGCAACATTGCATTTAGTTTACTTAAAGGCAACTTGTGGGTAGACCGATAGTAGTTTTATATTGTTGCTTGAGTTATTGTGTGATATGTTTCCAAACGATAATATACTTCCAAATCGTATGTATGAGGCCAAGAAAATCTTGTCTACGATGGGTATGGAGTATAAAAAGATATATGCTTGCCCTAATGACTATGTACTATACAGAAGGAGTATGAAGTTTTTAGTGAGTGTCCTAAGTGTAAAACTACACGATATAAAGTGAAGAAAAGTGGTGGTTGAGGTGATGAGACAACTAAAAGGCAACCTTTAAAATTTTTATGGTATCGTCCAATAATACCATGTTTTAAGCATTTGTTTGTGATTGCAACAAAAGTGAAGAAGTTGGTATGGCATTTTGATAAGAGAATATTTGATAGAAAATATCTTCAGTACCCGACTGACTCTCCACAATGGAAGAAAATAGATAAAATGTTCCCTCAATTTGGCAGCAAGCTAAGAAACCTTTGGCTTAGGCTTTGTACATACATCATCAATCCGTATGGAACTCTTACTAGTACACACAATGTGTGTCCGATTATCCTTGTAATATACAACTTGCCTCCCTGGTTATGTATGAAATGCAAGTATATGATGCTTTCTATGATGATTTCTGGACCAAAACAGCCAGTGAATGATATTGATGTCTACTTGGCACCTTTGATTGAGGACTTGAAGAAGCTGTGGGAGGAAGGCGTAGATGTGTTTTATGTATATAAGAAGGAGTCATTCAAGCTACGTGCAATGATTTTCATAACGATAAACAACTTCCCTGTGTACGAAAACTTGTTAGGGTATAATGTAAAGGGGCAAAAAGCATGCTCGATATGTGAAGCAGATACACACTTCCATCAACTTAAGCATAGAATAAAAACTGTCTACCTTGACTATATGAGGTTTCTTCATCGGTTCCACCCGCATCATAGGTTAAGAAAGCGTTTTAATGGCTTACCAAAGAATAGAATGGTCCAAAAGCATTAACTAGAGAGGAAGTTTATAGTAAGGTGGAATGTATCAATGTCACTTTTGGTAAGAATTAGAGGACTACAGGTGAGAAGAACATATGGAAGGATAGACCAATTTTTTTTTATCTTCCATATTGGCGTAGTCTTGATGTGAAGCATAGTATTGATGTGATGTATGTGGAGAAAAATGTTTATGATAGTCTTGTCAGTACACTTTTGCACATACCAAGGAAGACTAAGGAAGAAATTAATACTAGACTAGACCTTGTTGATATGAGAATAAGAGAATAGTTACATCCATAACTAAGAGATGTAGTAGGAGGGCATATATGGAGCCAACAGCGCATACACTATCAAAAGCGAAGAAAAGAAGTTTGTGTGGGTGTTTGCACGAAATTAAGGTACCATAGGGGTATTTCTCTAATGTCAAAAGGTGTGTCTCAATGGACGATTTAAAGTTAGTGGGAATGAAGTCCCATGATTATCATGTGTTGATGTAATAACTATTACCAGTAGCTATTAGAGGCATCATGAAACATGATGTGCAAACTGTAATGCCCCTAAAATTTGATTAAGGGTTAATGACTTCAAAAGTGCATGTGATTATCGATAAATAAACACTTTTGGAGAATACGATGCGAATTGTGATTCGAATGTGTTATGGGTGCTGCCTAAACCCTGTATTTAAGTTCAATTGTAGATTAACATCTAAATTGAAATGGAATAGAGAGAGGGTGCATATTATGGTGAAATGTAATAATAAAATGTGTTTGGTGGTGATCAATAAAAATTGCCATAATCAGGGGAAAAATAGGGAAAAAGGAAAGTTACCGACTAATTGGTCAGTTACTGAAGAAGACACTCATTAGTAACTCAAAGACCAATGGTTGAGATTCATTGTCAAGAGATTAAGAGGGTGGAATCATGTGTTTATGTGATTATGTGAGCTCAAGGGAGATGTGGTAAGATCTTGACAAGTGTCACAATGTGGACTATTGGATCAAGGTCAAACTTTCGACACTCATTCCTCTCTCCTCTCTTTCTCAAGTCGGCTTAAAAGGCCTTGGCACCCAAAAATTTTGATCATCTTCATATTCTTTCTCTCTCTCATTAACCTCCATTTTCACCAAGCTTGGGGAAGGAAAGAGAAAGAAAAAAGGTGAGATATAACTTGTTTAATGTCCACTAATGCTTAAACTCTCTTCTATAATTTTGTTCATTGTGATGAGAGCTTCATCTCTATGGTTTTAGATTTTTGAAAGAAGGTGTTTGAGTGCTTGAAGAAAACTTGTAGGTTGAGGAATCAAGAAATAAGCTTGGGGAAGAGGAAGAGGTGAGTAATAGCTCCCTTTTGATATATATATATATATATTGTGGCTATTGGATGAGTTTTGAAAATTGTGGATTTTGCCCTGATGTTAGTGTGATTTTGGATTGGAAGAATTGAATGGTGTATTGTGGTGAAAAGGGTGTCATATTGTGTCTTGGTGTCATTGGAATTAGTTTGTAACTTGTAGTGGAAAGAATTTGCAATGTTGAGTTTTATGTTGTGAGATTGTGTGACATGTTGTGGCCAATGTGGCACATGTCAATGTGATGTGAATTTAGTTGATTTTGTGTTTCCAATGGATTCCTTGTGAAAATTTGCATGGGAATAGTGTTTGTTGTGGAATTGGAACCATTGGGAACAAAAGTGCCAAAAATTGAAATTCTGTCCATTGAAACTCTTTGTTGGGCAGTCTGTTTGTATTGATGTTTTAAATAGGAAAATTGTGTCTAAAAATTCTAAAACTTTTTAGTCTTAAAGTTCACATGACAAGATTCAAAATGAATATATAATTTGTGTCATTTCAATTTGTCAGCTAAGAGTTATGATTTTCTAAAGTTTGAGATTAAAACTGGAATCTATTTTGGAGCAGTGTTGAATCTTGTGCAATTATGTATTTTTGTAGTTATGGACAGCCTGGACTCATATTTTTCCAATGAATAGACTTAAATAGCTTTCAATATACTTTGGGATCACCTTATTTCAATTTTTCTAGAATTAATTATGATTTTTTGAAGTTTCCTTAGCTGTAGCCCAAAACTTTCTGTGCAGGTTTTGGCCGCAGCCAGACAATTTTGGCTGCAGCAAAAAACCTTTTATGCTATTTTTTGCCATAGCCAGAGAAATCTTGGCTACAGCCAACCCCTGTTTTTAGCACTTTGTGAATTTGAAAAGTGGTTTCCAACCTAGTACTTCTAATCCTTTTAAGCTTTCATTGAGCTTAGTATTAGCCACTTAAGGGACTCAAATGACAACCAACCTTAAGTGTTTTAAAGTTAAGGAATTGGAAAAAGGGAATAACCCTATGTCCTTGGTTTTGATTTATAGGATTTGTAACCCCCTGCCGTAATTAATATCCGGATTACGCAATAAAAGTGAAATAGAGACCAATAACAATCAAATAACATTTACTAACCCATCTACCATACGGGGTTTACATAAATACATTTTGAAATCATTTAAAACCAGGTCTCACTTTCACATTTCCGAATACAATTACTACACGAAGATAAATCACATTTAAATATATCAGAGTACGCAATATAATTCCCGGCCAAATCCCGGGTTCCATATATTAATCAAAGCCTTACAGGGCACATTCGCTCATATACAATTACCCAAATAGGGGATTACTCGATCCATCTCAAATACATAATCAAATCCAAATACACATCCCAATAAGCAATGATAACCAACTACCAAATCTTTAACCCGAAGGAAGTCCTTGCCGTCCCTGATTGCTTACTCCATCCTCAATCCACTACCCTGTCTGAAAGGTTAGTAGGGGAGGGTGAGATTCTAGAGAATCTCAGTAGGAAAACAGTAACAATATGCATGTACGATAAATGTTTAATACATGATATGCTTGCATCACATAACTCATGTTCATACAATTACAAATTTGTAAGCTCAATACTTCAAACAACATACTAATGGCCATAGTATAAATTGAAACATAGCTTCAAATTACACATAATCATGCAAAGCTAAGACATATACCAACACACTAACACAAATATCAAATACATGCAGAAGAAATATGTTCCCTACTCTGGTTCTTCCACGTAAGCTCCAGCTCCGACTGCTCACAATCAGGGTGATCATCAAGCCCTATAACCAAAACAAGGACATAAGGTTAATCCCTTTTCCAATTCTTTAACTTTCAACACTTAAGTTGGTTATCATTCACGACCTTTAGGTGGCTACTCAAAGCCTAAACACGTGCCTAAAGGGTTGGGAAATACTTGACAAAAGACCATCTTTTGAATCTTTAAAATCCCCTTTTTGACTATAACACTCAAGTGAAGATGATCTCACTTGAGTGATGGATGCCTTTCACTCGAGTGATAACCTTAACACTTGAGTCATGCCTCCTCAAGCACCCAAGTCCTACCGAGTGAAGCTCCCAAAAGTGCTTACCCGAGAGCACAGAAATCCCAGAGTCAAAAGTGCACTCGAGCACAAAGACCTTCACTCAAGTGATAGCCTAAAACTTGTGAGTGCTAATTTATACTCTTGACAAACCAACTGTGAGTGACAACCCGAGAAGCGGCTCTTAGTATAGAAGCACCTGATCACTCGAGTAAGACCACCTTCACTCGAGTGATAACCCACATCACTCGCAGGTGAGAAAGTGCACTCTTGCTTCTTCTATGAACAAGTGCAACCAAAACCGAAGGGGAAAGGAAAAACATCACGCTGCACTCAAGTGAGACCCTTGATCACTTGAGTGAGGCTCTATCAGAACCTAGAACGCAACAGATACTAGAATTCTCCCAAACTTAACCAATATGTCTCTAATGGTCCTAAAATTCTTACACAAGGCTATTCCTACTTAATTTTACACAAAGAACCCATTGGAAACCTCAAAACAACCAAAATCTCACCATAAAGACATTTTCCTCCTATGATCACACTTATCACACACATTACCCAAATTTCACTACTTTTACTCTTAATGCTCTAAATCAATTCCAATGACACCAAAACACACTATGGCATCATTTTAACCACAATACACCACCATTCCACAATTATACCAAATCAGGGAAAAAACTACAAATCACAATACTCAACCAAAAATCACAAAACATAGATCAAAAGGGAGCAAATACTCACATTTTCCTCTTTCCAAGGCCAAAACCTTGATTCTTCATCTTTACAATTTCCTCAAGCTCTCAAAACACCTTCTCTCATAAATCTAAAACCATAGCAATGGATCTTTCATCACTATGAACAACTTTAAAGAAAGGTATTGGAGCATAAGAAGACATGAAGCCAACCAAAAACCCACCTTTCATTTTCTCTTTCCTCCCTCAAGCATGGCGACAATAGAGGCTTGGAAGAGAGAGAAGAAGATCATATTTTTGGGGAAAAGAGGCCATTTGGCTGACCTAGAAGGGAAGAGATGAGAGAGGAAAGAGCTTTTGAAACTTTGACCAATCCAATGGTCCATATTATGCCAAGTGTCATGCTCTTGCTTCATCTTCATGAGCTCACATACACATATGCATATAAGATTCCACCCTTTGATCTCTACACAAATCAATCACAACCATTGATCTTCAAGTTACCAATGAGTTTTCTCTTCGGCAACCAATCAATTGGCCATCAACTTTACCGTTTTGCCCCCTGATTATGGTAATTCACACTGAATCACCACCAAACACATTATTCTCATTCATCTAGCCATAATATGAGCCCTCCCCATATTTGAAGTCAATTTAGATGTTAATCCATAATTGAACTTAAATACAGAGTTTTGGCACTACTCGTAACACAAATGACTACAATCCACATTATATTCTCCAAAAGGGTTTATTTATAAATAATCACACCCACTTTTGAAGTCATAATCCCTTAATCAAATTTGGGATCCTGTTAAACCAGGGCTTAGCAGTCCACTTATCTCAGGCTTATTCCCTAGCCTCAAGTCTCAGAATTCGGGGCATTACAGGATTCGATATTTGCTCTGACCGTGAGCAACCTTTGTCGGAGCACACTTGGAAAGAACAGGGTAGTGACGCTTTCCCTTATACTATATGTGATGCATTGTATGTTTGATTTATCATTATTTTATGATGATTTTGGATGTTGTGAAGATGTGTATATGTGAATTCCAGGAAGGTAATGTGTATTTGTAAATGTAAATGCCAAGAAGGCAATGTGTGTTTGTAAATGTGAATGCCGGGAAGGCAATGTGTGTATGTGATGTTTGATGATTTACTTGCACGCTATGTAATTACATGTTGTGTGAGTGATTTGTTACTACTGGGATTCTTTTGAATCTCATTCTTTCCATTGAATAATGTACAGATAGGGCAAGCGGCCCAAAGGAGAAGCAGGCAACCAAGGGCAGATAGTTCTTTATTTTAGTTGTTAGTTAGTTGTCATGTCTGAATTGGGATTACTGTACATTTGTAAATGTTATTTGGATATGGTTATGTAATTCCTTGAATGGGAAATTGTAGGGGGTAAATATGCCTGGAAACCCTTTAGTTTATAAGGTGAAACCTGGGGGTTACTAGGAATCTTGGGTTACACTCTGATATGTATGAATGTGAGTTATCTGCACGAGGAGATTGTATTCGAAGTGTGAATATGAGACCAGGTGAATCAGATTTTGAAAGACATTTGTGAAATCCCTATCTCAGTGATGAGATTGAAATTGAGTTTTGATTATCCAATAGTCTCTAATTCATTTTAATCATTTGTTTTGAATCATAATTACGAAGGTGGGTCACACAAACCACTATAACAAGATTGTGCATTTTCTTCAATGCTATCTGTAACAAAGTCATTGACACTGAAAAGTTGGATAACCTAGAAAATGAGAGTTATAATATTTTTTTTCCAACTAGATATGCATTTTCCTCCTTCATTTTTTGATATAATGGTGCATTTGATAGTTTATTGGGTAAGGGAGGTAAGGCTCTGTAGTCCAGTTTACCTAAGGTGGATGTACCCTTTTGAACGATTCATGAAGATCTTAAAAGGGTATTATAAAAATACTTATCGACTTGAAGCCTTAATAGTTGAAAGATATGTAGTTGAAGAGGCAATGGAGTTTTGCAAAGATTATTTATCAAGGAAGAAGAAACAATCTCAGCATGAAGAGGGGAAAAGAAAGGGAACACGAGGGCTGAAAGTGAAGAATATTCCTCGTGAAGAGGTGGTGCAAGCACACTTGTATATCCTGAATAATATGGAAGAAGTTCAACCTTACATAGATGAACACAGAAAGAGTTTGAAGAACATGAATCCAAGGAAGAATGACATACAGACTGCTATTGAGGAAAACAAAACATTCATAGAGTGGTTTAAGGAAAAGGTTTCGCATGAGACCGGTGTATTTGAGACAATCGAGTGGCTAGCTGGGGGACTTCGTTTCAGGCCATTACTTGGACCAGTTATGATATAAATGAGTATTATTTCTATACAAAAGACCAAGATGATAGAAGTACTATGCAAAATAGTAGGGTGATGGTAGAAGCTAAAGCTATGCACTTTTCCAGTTCGAAAGATAAAAATCCCATATTAGTATCCATAGCCTATTATGGAGTTATAGAAGAAAAATGAGAGATTACCTATAACAAGTTCAAAGTTGCTTTTTTCAAATATAAGTGGGTTAGCAATAATGCTATGGTAATAGATCAATAATTTGGATTTGTCTCAGTTGATCTTTGAAGAGTTGGTTATAGAGATGAGCCCTTCATTCTAGCAGACCAGGCGAAACAAGTGTGTTATATCACAGATATTACGAATAAAAAATGTCCATTGTATTTCAAAGTAAAAAATAGAAGTATGGTGATCCAACCTTCAACCTTGACGACACACCACCTTTCACAACAAATCCACCTAGAATAAGTAAAGTAGAATTGGTAGATGATGAAGAATATGATGTAAGAAATGATTATGGTAAAAGAATATGGGACACAATATAAAATAAGACCTTAACTTAGAAAATAGAAATGTGTGCTTTTTGTTTTACTCCTGCTTAGTTTATTCATGTTATTGCAATTTATTTACCTATTTGATGATGCTTTTTGTTTTAACAGGAATATGGACAACTCTAGTGACTCATCACAAAGTGCTAGGGATGATGAAATGCCTAGAGATGAACTTGTTGCAAGAAAGGTTAGAGGCTGCACAAAGATGGGAGCATTCATTGCATGTCATCAAGCTGAACGCAGTAGGGAGCTTGTGGCCAAGATCCGTGAGGAATTTAAACAAGGGCTCGAGGCTAAACTTCGTGACAAGCTCTGGCAAGAGCTGTTGCCAAAGCTACGTCTTGAAATGACAAAGATGTTTGAATCAAAGATGGCAAGTGACGAGCGTAGAACTCAGGAATCCCTGGCCTTCCCTAGTACTAAAGGAAGTTACAACCCATTGGACAAACCACTTGGAGACCCTTCTCCCACTCCAGTGTCAGGAGAACATTCTACCCTTTATTTTGATGCGCCACTGTTGCGTGTTGTTGCTGATGCTCTCATTCACACACGAGCTACCACCCACCATAATCAACCATCCTTGTTCCTGATACAGAGGTTGCCATGATAGGTCAGGTGATAGGATCTTTCATCCTTTGGCCTCAAATTCTTATTGGCTCGGGGGCAACACCTCTAATGGTAGGAATTACCTTACTATTACTTGAGATCTATTAGCATCCTACTAACAATTTGTTTTTTTATGTTCTAAAAGGATGAGGAAGATGCGGGAAAATGACCCTTTTTGGCATGGCTACAACAACTCTACAAAGGTATTCGCCAAATTGACTTGCACATGCCTCCAGGGATTGTGGGCCTTACATTGGAGTATCCCTTCACGATTGACATGAAAGATCTAAAGGAGTTTATCATGTTGGAGGAGATAGATGTAGGATGGGTGAACTTGCAATCTAGTAAGTTTTTTTTTTAAATTTTTCCTTCAATTAATGCAGTGGTTTTTTGGTTTCATACATTCAATAATTCATTCATTATTTTAATTCTATTATAGTTGCTTCCACTGCATCTTTATAGACATGGAAAGACATGATTTATATGGATTCTTATATCCTGCAAATACGAGAAGGGATACCAATACTTTGGAGGCAAGGACTCACTATACCAGAGACTTTAGACGTCTCGTTTCTAAATAGGGACGTCTAAAGCCTCTGGGTGCAGGACTTTAGACGTCCCTTTATTTACGAATGTTATTGCTATAGTTTAATTACGTCACTCACATAGACGTCCCCTTGTTTTTGGACATTAAAAGGACCAAAAAAGGGACGTTAAAAGCCCTGTCTATAGTAATAAAGAGAACTTCTTTTAATTAAAACTAGATTTCGTTACTAATAGAGCACTGGACATTATTACAATATATCACCCATCCTTATTAAGTCCACCCCATGAACAAAAGGTAGAGATTGACATAAGATGAAGATAACTTTTATGTCCTTGGCTTACAAGTAGAGGTCAAAATAAAATAGGCTAGGTTAAACTTTACTTAAATAGGTTTGGGCTTGTAACAAAGATTTAAAGCCTAAGGCTGGGCCTGAGAATGTATGTAGGCTTTTTTTTTATGTCGGAGCCTGGACTTTCAAAAGGCCTAAAATCTGTTTAAATGCCTACTTAAAATGTAGACTTTTAAATAGCTCTTAAAACTTATTCTTCAAAACTCATATAAAACCCTCCTTCATGCTTATTTACAATCCTACCATATGTCTTAAAAGCCTAACTAACATCCATTCTTGTCGTAATATAAGGGCTTAATGGGGGGTGGGGGGAATGCCTAGTGATAATAGTTGTCCAAGCAAGTAGAAATTAAAAAAAAACTAATTGTATGTTAACTAATGAGATATATTTTCTAAAATTGACAAAGCATAAAATGCAACATATAAAACTAGAGACCTCTTTACTTTTCCCACGTAAATTGGGACAAACTGATAAGCAAAATATTTGCATATTTATTTTCTCTTATTTGATAATTTTGTAGACAATATTTGAGCTTAATGTAATAAATTTGGGTGTAATTGATAAATATTTCCTTACTTTTCCGTTGATAGCCACGTTCAACACCATGTTAAGGGGAAAAGAGAAGAAAGGAGACCCAAAAATAGACCCATAGGATTAAAACAAGACAAGAAGGCACAGTTGGAAAAAGTGATAGGTTCTGTAGCAGTGTCAATATTCACTGATGGCACTATTCACTATGCACATGATCACTGTTCATAAATCATTGTAGCGGACGGAATCATTATAGCATGGGCACTCTAGCAAAACACTGTAGCATTGGCCGACAAGTTAATGTGCTAGTAGGAGACAAGTCACTATTCACGCATTAAAAAATGGCATCTTACTGTAGCGTTGGCCGACAAATCACTGTTCATGTATGGAATAAACAAATGATGGTCACTGTTCACACTTGCCTATAAATACAAATCATTTCAGCAGAAGCAAGAGATGAAGAAAAATGATTTTTCTCTAACAATGTGTGTGTGCGTGGCATCTTTCTCTGACAAGTTTTGACTATATTGTATTATATCTTAGATTTAATTTCATGCATTGTATTATTTTTTATGTGCCTCCATCTTCGAAGGGTTAGGTAGACCTCCTATATGGACGGTATAGATAGTCCTCCTTTATGGATGGTATATGTTTCCACCTACATGAAAGGTTTTACCTCCTACAAAGAATGCTAGATTTCTCGATTTTTCATATATCTTTTAGTTGTATATTGATATTTTAGAATTTAATATTCAAGTTTTATGCAGTATTTATTAAGTTTTCAATTTATTTTGCTTTTTTTTTAATTTCATCACGAACTAAATTTCTATTTTCCTAGGGTGAAGATGTAGCTTACTAATGACGGATTGAATCTTAACTTATTAAATCCAATTTTAATTTTTCCTTCGTGATTGAGTTAATTATTGTGCTTAATGCTTTCAATAGATTGGCCATCTTTTGAATGATTTAAATATGTATGTTGAGACCGAAAGGAGATGCATGTGTATAGATCCTATAATTAAAATCATAACTTTCATATGAAATAGGAATATATTCATATGAGTTATGTAGTCTTACTGAGTTTCATAAATATTAATGCATGATTAATTGCTTAAATTCATATAGGAATATATTGGATTAGCAATTATTATAGAATTGTTTGACCTTGGAAGAGGTTAGTAATTAAATTAAAAAAACTCGACTTTCAATCATGTGGAATAAATTAGGCTAGAATAGATAAGTGATTTAATTAGAAATTTGTTAAGTGAAATATGACCCCTAGGGTTTTTTCTCATAGTTACTTTCATATTATTTGCACTCATATTTAATCATTTTATTTTGTATTCTCAATTACCAACGAATTGATTGACTAAATAGAATTAAAATTACCCATTTAGTACTTAGGGATCAATCCTCGTATGAACGATACTTTACTCACTTTTATATTACTTGATTACGACAGTGTACACTTGCACTATTTAATCGTAACAAGTTTTTGACGCCGTTGTCGAGGATTTTTATCATTAACATCAATACCAAGTAATTTTAATACTAATTTAGTCTTAATGTAAAAATTTCAAAAAAAAAATTAAAATATGGATTATTCACAGCATTCATTTAGATCAATCAGTGATAAATTGTCATATCTTGTTTCTTTTTCAGGCATGCTTGTGGATGGAATAAGACAAAAAAATATAAATGCTTGTTGGATTGAAAATTCTTCTCTTTATAATTATTTTTCTGATGCTTATTATGGAGAGTGTCATTCCTATGAGCATTATCCATATAGCACTATCAATCATTATGTCAGAGATGATTTCACTATGAACCAAACTTGTTTTGATCATTCCTTTTATCCTAGTGGAATTTTAGAGAAACAAGAATCTTTGGATCCATATTTCAAGTATTGTCTTAATCATCTTTTCTACTCTTATCCATATATTAAAGAGCACACCCTTGAGTATAAGGAAAAGTCTGATTTAGAAAGATTATGTGAGGAGTGAGTGGAATCGTAAGAGAGATTTAATAGAGAGGAAAAGGAACTTGTCACTATAATTGAGTCAAGTGTCCAAAATATTGGAATATATGTGAGTCAAATCATCTTATCACTTGACACTATGAGGCAAAATAATTCTTTGAGCATGATGACCACTTCTTTGGTTGATGATGATTATTTTGAGCAAGTTGAGGATGTGGAATTGAATGAAACCTTAATTCTTGTGGAATGTGATAAGAAACTTGAAATCACTTTTGGAGAGGATAGTGGGTGTAGTCTAGAAGAGGTTCCGGTTGTGTAACCTAATTCCTGTTATTTTGACGTTGAAATTTATGTGGATGTTCCAAAAATTGTTGTTCATGTCTCGACTGTTGAAATTTTGACTCTCACTGATGAGACTCAAGTGAATTTTGTGGAATGCTCTAAAATTTTGGAAACTCTTAAATCTATTTGCAAATATATGCATGTTGTGCTTTATTTGAATTCAGTAAATAATTGTACTATAAAACTGTCTATGATTGAAGAAGTACAATTAATTACCTTAAATGATCATTTCTTGTATTTGAACCATTGTTGTTTGAAAAGAAATAAAGATAAGGTAGTCATGGTGTTTGATACTTTTGATTAGTAGCTTGTTTTGGGAAATCTGGTTGGAGACTATAAATTTAGCGCTGCTTGGGAGGAAACCCAAGGTTTGGTTTGATGTTTTATTATGATTTTGTAGCACTTCTGGCAACCCCTGATGATATATTCCACTTTGGTAGTTACAATCAAGAACATTTAAAGAGTATAATGACAGTGCACTCAACACTTTGAAAACTGTCATTACCCTCCTTCTCGTAAAAAATAAAAATAAGAAAATAAAAACATAATTATATATATATACAAACACACACATATATATAATATAATTATTTTTAAAAAAAGAGTTAAAGGGTTTGGTCTTTGTCTAGCTAAAGACGTTAAACAGGGCGGCTATTTGGGAGGCAACCCAAAATTTCTTTCTCTTGCTCATTTTTCTTTCCTACTCACTGAAGCACTCTAAACTGCATTGAGAATTTTAGTTTTCATCGGTTTCATTTCAAGTTAACATGGAGGAATCTCTTGTAAAGCTTAAGAACAGGTCCCCCACTCTTCCCAAATATGTGCTCAAGAAGATTTATAGATGTCGACTAGAAAGAATGAAGATATTCAATCGTTTGGGCCTTCCTAAGGATGTACGCTGGATCATTGAAGCTAAGGTACGTTTAGCATTTGAGATTCATAAATCATTTATTAAACCTATGCCAGGAATGGGAAGAAGTTTTTACTCTAAAAAGATAAAAGCTAAAAGAATGAATATTTCCCATAAATGTGCAAGGTGGACATGTGATCAGCATTGTAAGAGAAAAGGTATGATTTCTATAAATCAAGAAGATAAAATTAAATTCATAAAGGATGGACTAAGTAATGAGTCATTAGATGATATCATTCAAACTATTGAGACGCATCCGAGTGATGATATTCATTGTATTCTTCTCGATTTAGTGGACATATTAAATAAAGAAAAAAAAAGCACTACTGCCTTGGGAATCTGACGTTAAAAGACACTATTTTCCAGTTTATAAGAAATCTGGATGGGAAGCAAATCCTCTATTCATAGAAAGCGTTTAAGCCATTACTGGACGTAAAACCAGAGGAAGATGTAGGCCAAAATCACAACTACTGTACATAATCATGCTTTTATCTAATCTGTCTTATCTTTTTAGTAGCTTTTATCTAATCTGTTTTATCTTTTCAGTAAAGTTTCTTTACTCTTTTTGTTTAATTTCTTCACGCAAATTATGATGGTAATTCGTGTCAAAAAATTTTCAAATTTCTTTTAAAATGCATGATTTGTATGATTTTGTTGTCATTGTTATAGTAGTATAAATATGTACTCTTCCACTTGTAAATATGCACTTTTCACTTGTAAATATATATTCTTCTACTTGTAAACACAAATGGTTAAAGATAAAAAGGGTATCATACAAAAATGTAGATTTACATCTATCTGTATTTTTAGTGAAATTGATTTGGATAAGGATGGAGAGTTTCTAACTGCAGCAAAAGAACTTTGAATTGCATTAGTTGCCAGAAAGATCAACTTTGCATGTGGGGAGGCATCCAAGGCCTAAGGGGAAGTATGACCATTTCTTCATCCATGAATGGAAGTAAGGGTTTAAGTGTTAGGGTGAAGAAGTTGGAAGCTCATACTTTTTCCTTAGGACAAGAGTTACAGGTTTCGAGCTTGCCTGAATGAATGGGATGAATATTCTACCATATTGAAGCTTTTATTGCTCTATCCGGTGGTTTGGAGATGTTGGATGCCATTTCTAGCGTTGCATATTGGGCTAAATTAAACTTTCACAAAAAGCCATTAGGATTGTTAAATGTTAATGGTTCTTATGATGATCTGTTGTCTTTTTTTATCATGCTGTGGAAACAGGATTTATACCCCAAGAGACTCGACATTCCATAATTTCTGCATCAACTGCTAATCAGCTGCTTGATCAACTACAAACCTATGAACCTAAACCAGATCATTAGTCAAGCAAATAGGTGGATAATCTAGGTAGCAGTCAGTAGCAGAATCCATATACCACTATTTGGTTGTAACTCTCCTTAATCTTTTAGTTTTACTCTTAGCATTTTGGTTTATTTTATTGTGTTTATGTTTTTAAAAAAACTTTCTCTAAACTCTAGAAGACATTGAGGACAATGTCTTATTTAGGTTGGAGGAGGAGTAGTAAAAAAAATTAGTTAGTTAGTAAAAACCATTAGATGCATGGGGTATAAAAAAATGGTAGAGTAAGAAATTATTCTTAACTCTTGAGACGCATTTCATTAGTTGTATGTTTTTGTTCCTTTCTTTAAAAAAAAGGAGTAAAAGTAAAAAAGAAAAAGAAAAAGAAAAAAATCATCATGTTTAGGTGTTTTGTAATGATCTTAAGAAATATATAAGTTTTAAGTATGAATCAATTGAATCTAGAGATTTCATAACATGAATGAACAACTGATTGTTGCAATTGGTGATGAATTTTGAGATTGAATGAGCTAAGTTTGAAAGCCCTTAATCGTGAGATTTTGAGCCTATAATGATTATTTCTCTTGTGTGTGATATTCACCTATTAAGTTGTCATTCTAGAACTTGCTTTAAATCTGGTTGAAATTACATCTCACATGCACATTCAAAAATAATAAAGGCATTCATTTTTTTAACCAAAGCCAAATAGCCAACCATACAATTATATCATTGATAAGTTCATTTGAACCTAATTGATTGTTTCTTTGTTCTCAACCCATTAACATATGCTTTAATGATATATCAAGTGCTTTTTTCTAATTTGGAAGATTAGCGGAGCATTTAAAATTTTTATGAAATGGGCTTTTGACAATTGTGGGGGTGTGTATATCATTAACTTTAGAGTTGCAATTTTATGCAAAAAAAAAAAAAAAACAAGAAGAAGAAAAAAAGAGAGAAAAGAGGAAAAAAAAGGTATTGAGTATTTGAATTCAAATTGTGGGTTATTGTGATGAAATAGATTTATTCAGAAGTTGACCCATTTTTCAATTATTCTATTAAATTTCTTAAATGTAGTCATTCATATCATGTTTTACATTCCTTTTACCTTAACCTTATTACAACCCTTAATAAGTCCTTTTGATTTGAATTATGCATGTGAATTAGGTGTGGAGATTGAGATTTTTAGCAAGCTTATGGTAGTATAATTTTTTCGGTTGAATTTGAGTGAAACACATACCCTTAAGCACTTGAGAGATTGAGAGAATGAGTCACAATTATAAACTCGGCTCATTCATTTTCAAACAAAGTTACCAATTTATATTTTCGTTGATTCATGAATACTATGATCTCTTTATTTTTAATTGTGTTCTTACTTATGACTTGACAGTTTTGAGTTTATTAGAAGCACTTATTAGTCACTTCTTGTCCGAGGACGTTCAAGACCTAAGTGTGGGGGAATTTGATAAGCAAAATATTTGCATATTTATTTTCACTTATATGATAATTTTATGGACAATATTTGAGCTTAATATAATAAATTTGGGTGTAATTGATAAATATTTTTTTTACTTTTCTTTTAATAGCCACGTACAACACCATGTCAAGGGGAAAAGAGAAGAAAGGAGACCTAATAATAGACCCATAGGGTTAAATCAAGAAAAGAAGGCATAGTTGGAAAAAGTAATAGCTACTGTAGTAGTGTCACTATTCATCGACAGGACTATTCACTGTTCACCTGATTACTGTTCATAAATCACTGTACGAGCGGAATCATTATAGCAAGGGCGATTTAGCGAAACACTGTAGCATTGGCTGACAAGTTAATGTGCTAGTAGGAGACAAGTCACTGTTCACGCATTAAAAAATGGCATTTTACTGTAGTGCTGGCTGACAATTCACTGTTCATGCATGGAATAAAAAAATGACGGTCATTGTTCACACCTGCCTATAAATACAGCTCATTTTAGTGGAAGCAAGAAAGGAAGGAAAATGATTTTTCTCTGACAGTGTGTGCATGTGGCATCTTTCTATGACAAGTTTTGACTATATTGTATTATATATTAGATTTAATTTCATGCATTGTATTATTTTTTGCGTGCCTCCATCTTCGAAGGGTTAGATAGACCTCCTATATGGACGGTATAGGTAGTCCTTCTTTATGGATGGTATAGGTTGTCACCTACATGGAAGGTTTTATCTCCTACAAGGAAGGCTAGATTTCTCGATTTTTCATATATCTTTTGGTTGTATATTTATGTTTTAGAATTTAATATTCAAGTTTTATGTAGTATTTATTAAGTTTTCAATTTATTTTGGTTTTGTTTTTAATTTCATCATGAGCTAAATTTCTATTTTCCTACAGTAAAGATGCAGCTTACTAATAACGGATTGAATCTTAACTTATTAAATCCAATTTTAATTTTTCCTTCGTGATTGAGTTTTAATTATTGTGCTTAATGCTTTCAATAGATTGACCATCTTTTGAATGATTTAAATATATATGTTGAGACCGAAAGGAGATGCATGTGTATAGATCCTATAATTAAAGTCATAACTTTCATATGAAATAGAAATATATTTATATGAGTTATGTAGTCTTACTGAGTTTCATAAATATTAATGCATGATTAATTGCTTAAATTCATATAGGAATATATTGGATTAGCAATTAATTATAGAATTGCTTGACCTTAGAAGAGGCTAGTAATTAAATTAAGGAAACTCAACTATCGATCATGTGGAATAAATTGGGCTAGAATAAATAAGTGATTTAATTAGAAATTTGTTAAGTGAAATTTGACCCATAAGGCTTTTTCTTATAGTTGCTTTCATATTATTTGCACTCATATTTAATCATTTTATTTTGTATTCTCAATCACCAACGAATCGATTGACTAAATAGAATTAAAATTACCCATTTTGGTATTTAGTGATTAATTCTCGTGGGAACGATACTTTACTCACTTATGTATTACTTGATTATGACAGTGTACACTAGCACTATTTAATAGATCATTTACACTCATAACACAAACTTTTCCCACTAAGATTATAATATTTTATTTGACACTAAAATAAACTCATAGCAATTATTATGCTTTAGTGGATAACTCAAATTAGAGGAGAATGAGTGAGTTAGCGTTGTCATCTCGATTGATCAAAGAGAATAGAGGTAGGGGTGAATGATTGATGTGAAAGCGTGGGTTGAAGGTAATGACAATGAGATATTAATCTTAGAATTAAGGTTAAATTGGTAATTTATAAATAATTTATAAAATTATTTAGATAATATTATATATACTTATTTATATAATAATATAAATTTAAAAAAAAAGTTAAATAGGTTAGGCCTGTAAGCTATACTTTATGAAAATAGGTCTGGTCTGCTTATTTAATTAGGCCCGGCAATAGGCCGGAGCTTGATGATAGAGCTCAATATTTATATATTTTTAGTAATTAATCTTGGGCTTTTGTGGGACTTTATTGAATATTTTGGGCATAATCAAGTGTTAATGTGAGATTTTAGTGAAAGAATAATTTGGGGATTATGATGGTTAAATTGTTATATTGTTAATTAATATTTGTTATTCCCATTATTTCTTTAATTGTGAGCAAAAGATATTACCTTTGTGAATATAATTTTGTAGGTGATGATGTTGCACAACTTGAGTAGTTAATGTCAAAGATGTTATTTTGAAACTTAATGAAGGATAAAAGTGGAACATCACAAGTGCATAATTTATTTTCACATTTTTTCTAAGAGGAGGTTAAATGAGTAAGGGTATTGTTTGGTGGTTGCAATTTTGTGTCTAATGGCAAAACATATTTTTATCTCTTATCCAAACATACCTTTAACTCATTTAACCTAATGAATTGAAGAAAGAAAAGAATGTGGGGACCATGGTTTTTGAGAGAGTGGCGGCTGAATTGCAATAAGGAAAGGGAGAGACCGAGTTGAAGAGAACAAGGAGGCCTGGACCGAATGAGATTTATTGAAGAAAAGAAGAGAAAAGGCTGAACCAAAAGAGAGAGACCGAATGTGAAGGAAATAGATGTTGAACCGAAGGAAACTTATCAATTGAAGAAAAGAGGAGCAACTGAACCGAGAACAAAGGGAAATGAAGAAGAAAGAAATGTTGAGCCGAAATTGTTGACTGAATTAAAGGCATGAATGGAAGGAAAAGAAGCAATTTGACGTAGGCAAAGGAATGAATTGATGAAGAAAACAAAAGGAATGGTTGACCCAATTGGCACTAAAGGCTGAACCGAGAACAATGTGAAGAGGGGAAAAGGGAGAGTGAACCGAAGGGAAGAGCAACACCGAATGGAATTAAAAAAGGTTTTGACGGCTGGAGTGTGAGGAGGGCTGACCACGTGAAGAAGACTAACACCGAAAATGAATTAAAGAAAGGAGAGAGGAGCGTGTAGCGGCTGTGTGTGGAAAGGAAGAAGAGACATGTGACTTAGAGAAAGGAAGGAGGAGGCGCTGTGTGTGAAGGAATTGCAAGGGCTGTTCAGTGCTACAATTTCATGGCCAATTCTTTCTCCTTCCATCAAGCTTCATCTTCCTCTTCTATGAGTAGCTAAACTTTGGTGATTTCCTTGAGTTGGGTAATGATTTGAGCTTCTAAACTTCAATGGAATTCCTTTAAGCTTTCTTTCTATTTCATAATTGTATGGCTTGGTAAAGTATATGGTTGTGATCTAGATGTTCTATGCCAAGTGATTAAACTTGGTGGTTGAGCTAGGAGTTGATTAATTACTCTTTGTATGATTCAAATTAGGAGTAGGTTGAGTTGTTTATTCCAACTTGGTTAAGTGGATTGTAAATGACTAAACTGAATGCTTTGAACTTTTGTAATGGTAATTACAAGCTAGAATTGGAAGTTGATTATTCATCTCCTTGAGTCTAAATTATTTGGTTGTATTCATTAATTGCTTCGGTAGAATGAATTAAATGAATATTGCAAGTATGGAGCTAATAGTAACTTAGTTCCATCCTCTTGACTCATTGTGGAATTCATATCATTAGCAAACAAAGAAGACTAAAACCTCAACTCAAGGGAATCTCGTTTTATCATTATACTAGTTAATTGAATTTATCTTGTTGTTAGTGTTAATTTCAATTCCGTTTGCTTCTTTGTTTTAAAAACAAAAAAAAAATACAAAAATATTATTTTAGCTTAGATTACTTCATAGTTTTAAAATCAAATTCTTAAAATAATTTCTCACAACTTTAAGGTATTTATCACTTTACTACTTAGAAACTTGAAAATTAATCTCCACACAAAAACGACATAAGTTGAGCTACTACGCTACATTTTTAAACCTAGTTTTATTTTGTGAACTCAAAAGACATGAGTTCATCACCTGAGCCTGAAATATTTACTAAATAGGCTAGATCAGGCTTTATATAAACTAGACTATCAGGGACCTGTCCTATTTTCACCCCTAATTACAAGAGGATTGCTCTAACAAACCAATGTTGAGAGTAGTCAAGGAGCCTTACATAAGAAAATGTTTTGATTAATTAGAGAAGCTAGCAGAATAAAAAATTTGGTTTAATTCATTGCTTCTTCTCCAAACAACCAACAAAGCACCACAAACAAGTTTTCCCTCCATCCCTCCTCCTCCTCATCATCATCTTCATTCTTAATTCAGAATGACAGAAGCGTCACCATTATAGGCTTCACAACTTACTCTTCCAATTAGAGGGATAACATCATTATACCTTAATTACAACTCTTTCACAAATAATTAATTAAAATAATCACTTCTAGGAATCATTCCCCATCCCTACGTCATCGCAATAAAAACTTGGCTTTGGAGTTAATGGTGGAGGTATTGGTGCGATTAAAAAAAATATGCCAAAACAACAACTACTATATATATGGAACAGGATAAATGGTGGAGGTATTGGTGCATGTTTTCATTCTTAATTTCTTATCAGAGTTGGGTTATCTCCCATCCTTCTTTCTTCTTTTCTTCTTACTATCTCTCATATCTACCCTTTTATTTATAAATGTTTGATTCAGATTTAATATTTTATAAAATTATTATAAAAATTATTTAATTAATTTAAATCAATAAAATGTGATTTACACAATTCATGAGAGCAATACAAATATAATTAAAAAAATTAATTTATAAATTATTGTAAAATATAAATCTCAACAATCCATTTTTGTCTATAGGTGGATACTAAAAAGAAAGGGGGAAAAGAGAGAGGATCTGTTAGCTTGCGCCCCAAAATAAAAGATTTAGAACAAAAACTGCGGAGTAATGCGACCAAGAAAAAGAGTAAATATTATATTACTATAATTAAAGACCATATATCGATCATTTCACAGAAAAAGACCACTCCCAGCTTCACAATTTCATCATCTCTTTTGATGATTTGTGAGGAAAGAGACAAGTGAGATATTAGTAGACATCATATATAGGATCAGAAAAGTACATAGAAGGATATCGCAAGTTGTCGATCTATCGTTTCAAGAACACTTATTTTCGTTGATATATAAAAGCCAAAGACATTGCGTTGAGCTTAAAGTATACTTTGTTGTCGTTTGTTAAAGGAGACTTCTCTTTCGCTTCCTTGAATTCGTCTTCACAATTAACAGATGCATCCATGGCTGCGCTTACCTTCGTATTTGCAGATCTGAAGTCTTTGGACTTAAGAGCTCCAATGGCTTCATCCAAATCAGAAAGAGAGTCCGAGTAATAATCAGAACAAGCTTTTAAGCACTTCTTTGCATGATCACTGAACTTCGGATCCTTCAAAAGATTGGAAATGGCAGAGACTAAATTAGTTCCATTGGACTTCGTTATCTGAATCGACATGGCCACAAGCTCGTCGAGACTAGTGGGCGGACTCGAAGACTTGCCTTTAAGGCTCTCAACACAGAAATCAAAATTGGTGTTTGGGGTTTCTTTTGAGGCGACTCTGCATGATTCAGTAATGAGATCGGAACCAGATGAGACTTCGAACACAGACAAAATCAATAGGAGATAGAAGGGCAACTTCATTCTTGATTTTTTTTTAATCTCTCAATGATGTTCTATGGACGTCAAAATGTGAGCTTGGAATATATATAGGTGAGAAAGATCAATATTAATAATGGCCATATCCAATGCCATTAATGTTACGATATTATTAGGAATCAGTGGTACGTATCATTGGTTTTAAGACATAGCATTAATTATTTATAATGCAGATTATTTGAATTTGAAATAACAAGTTATATCTCCTCGTGAGTTGCACAAGGGAGTATTGTTCCTGAAAGTGTTAATTATGATAGTAGTACATGTAAAGATATAATGTTAGATAGTATAATTATATATTAAAATATGTTGATAGGGTAATAAACATGTGACATTGACGTTAAAAGTTAAATGAAATTAATTTGATTATCATTATAAAAAAATATCTGAAATTGTTTTTGGATATGAAGGGAAAAACATATACACCCCGAATATAATTGTTTTTATAACCTCCAAATGTCTTAGGTGATTATGTTTTGTGATTCATGATTTTATGTCTATTTTTGAATTCAATCAAATTGAATTCATGATTTAATATCTATTTGTCAAATTTAATTTACTTTATTACCTTATTTTCAAACTCTAATAATAAAAGCTAGGAATTAAACGAGAATAATATCCCAATAAATTTAAATAACTTAAAAACAGAATGCATAATTTTAATCGGCATTTATTATTGAAGAGATTAAACTTTCTATAGTAAAGGAAACTTGTCCATAATAGAGAATAATATGTAATGATTTTTTCAAAAAAGGAAATTACTTTAACAGGTATTAACTGAATGAGTATTAATGTAATTATGCATTGATTAATTTAATTATGACATTACCCAACCCATTTTTGTTAAACGGGTTTTTGAGCGGGTATTATAAGATTTTGTGTATAAAATTGATCAATGATTAATTTAATATATAATGATATATAAGAACCCTTGTTTGGCGGGGGGAAATGAAAGAAAGAAAACCATGTTGCTCATCCTCCCATCAATGTTTTAAAAATCTGAACCCGAATCGAAACTATCGGTTAATTGCCTTTTAGTTTTAGCTTTTCAAAAATGCTTTTACGATTTATAATGTAATCATATGAGAGGATTTTTGTCTCTACTTACAGAAAATGGTTTCTTAAACCATAGTTTGATTGTTGTAACATCCCAAATTTTATTTACCAAATATATTGCAATTATTGGAAATAGTCAATGAAATGAAATGGTGAATTTTGAAAAATATAATTATGTTTTCAGTAAAATCGCCAATGAGGCAATAAGCTTGTCATGTGATTTTGTATGATCAAATGATGAGCAAAAATTATGAAATTTTACAAGGTGAAAGTAGACATCCTAATCTTTAATTTGATAGTGATATGACTCAATTAGAGCTATATACAAAAAGTTATGAATTTTTGAAGTTAGCCCAAAAAAACTGGAAAATTTCTAGAGCAGCAATCAAAGAAATTAAATCTAGAAATGATGTGTTTCAAACTGACTAAAGTCTATATTTTTTTATTGAATTAGACTTAATAAGGGTATGACAATTGTTTCCCAATCAAGTACTCAGTCAGACTCAGACCGTTTTATAGGATTAATGACATAGTAATTAAATAAAACTAATATTATATAAATGCTATATGATAGCGCGCGCAGACTCTTTTTTTTTTTTTTATCTGCTCGCCTAGTCTGTTCGTTTATAGTATCAAAGCTGGTGGTTAGATGATAAGATGGAAACCTAAATCCCTAATACTTTCATAACTGTTTACTCCTTTTAATTTTCATTTGCTTAGAAATTTTTATATTATGTTAATAGTTTGATTTTGTTCGTAAAATAGTCAAAAGTATAAAATGAATATAATTAAAAATTTAGAACCTAGAATATATGAAACTGAGTGTAAAAACTTACCTAATAGTTCGTATATACCTATAATAGATGAAGAAAATTGTACGTTTTCTCCATTCATGGCAGGAGGCCAAGGAGGATAATACATGGAATGTAATAAATTGAACAAATATGTATTTAATAAAGCAATTTGGAACATATATAAACCCTAATATAAAAGATTTGTTAGAAATATATGGTTTAGAAGACACAATATAATAAGAATGGTTCCGAAAGATGTAAAAGAAAAAGTAATAATGGAACAGCCTAGACATAGGTCAGATAGGTTAGAAAGTTTATGTAAGCCAATGGAAGAAAAAATATATGATATACAAAAACAAGTAGAAATAAATATAGGAGAATTAAGATATATAAAACAAAGTTTAAAATGTATTATGCAATCTTTAGAATAGAATATAAAAAAGAAGAACCAGAGATTAGCAATAAATTAGAACCAACAGGGTGGATGCAACCAATAGTATCATATGGAAGACAATTAAATACGATGAAAGCAATAGAGGAATTTGAAAGATTAGAATTATCTAGAGATCAAATAAGAGACCAGACTATGGATGAAAATGTAAAATAAACTAGAAAAATGACAGAAGAAATAATAAAAGGACAACAAGAATTAAATAAGAATTTATGGACAATAAATGAAATTATAAATAAATAATAAAAATAGAAAAAACAAAAATAAAATAAGAAGATAAGGAACTAAGTGAAGCACATAGAATATATAGTAGAAATAATATGTTATACAGGATCAACAAATGAATTATTAGAAATATTAAAACCAACTGTAAAGATGATGAATGCAGTAGAAGAAATGAATATGATGAGATAGAAAGATTAATGGGTCAAGAAGAAGAAAATTTAGAACAAATTAGAAAAGAATTCCAATATGCTACAAAAATAGAAGGTCAAGATGAAAATATTCAATTAAATACAGGAATAGTAATACAATATAGTAGTAGTTCAGGAACTAAAATGGAAACAGATATACCTGAAAAAATAAGAACTGAAGAAGATTATATAAGAAGTAGAATGCAGAGAGAAGCGGAATTAAGAGCAAAAGAATTAAAACATAAAGAAAGTATGAAAGAGGAAAAAATGGAATTTGAAGTAAAATTTAATACTCCAAAAAATTCAGGATTTACACTTCCACCTATAGAACAATTTGAAACAAGAAGTATGTTATACCCTTATCTTATTTTCACCTTTTTCAGAGTGCTTGTGTGCAATTCGGTGAGCAACACACGAATAGCTTAAATATACTGATATATTAATATATGATACTTGATTACATCACAGGTTTACCCAGCAAGGTTTGATAATATTTACAATTTAATTCAAAATATCCAAAATAATGACTACATATAACCATCTATCCTCGCCTCGGGATCCATACCCGTCAGTTCCCCGTGTCTACAACCTTTCCTTTGGATCTACTGGCACATTTTTGTTTATAAAAAGGGGTGAGATTCCAAGGAATCTCAGTAGTAACATACAATCCAACATAAAAAATGTGAGAATTAAATATGCAATGCAACATATAGTGTCAAATGAAAATCCATATCATACTGTGTGTGTACATAACACTCAGGGTCAACAATCCAGTTGAAACCCCTACGTGTACCTCAACTGTGTCTCAGACCACAGCTAGGTAATGTGCTCCCAGGCCTGTGTTCATATCACATAATACAGTAACACTCAACATATTAATAGTCATATAGTTTATGAGATATAGTAGTTACCACCTTAACCCTTTTTTGCCTCGAAACACATGCCTCCTAAGCGTGCCATCGACTGGCTCTCAACTCGTCTTGAAATGTCAAATGTATAAGAATTAGGTTAAAACCCATTCATGTATTATTTTAGACACTTCCATAGTGTTTCTAGTGGTTATATGAGTCTATTATGAAATTTTACCAAAATACCTTTAGGACCCAGCCCTGCCCTAATGTACCTGGTTCGACCGTACTTTTCCTGAAATGCTAACCTGGGCTATTCTAATATATTTTCTCCTAAGGAATCCATTTCCAGACTTAAAATTATTAAATTCACTACCAAAAGACAGAAATGCCCTTGGCAGTCTCTATTTCAAAGTTTCAAGGGCGTTTTGGTAATAATGTTTTTTAAGGCTTTTTTGAAAAAGTGATCAATTGTAACCCCAACTAATTTTCCCTCATGAACTCAATGGAATTATCACATCATCAAAAATCCAACTCTAACCTGTTAAACTAGTACTAGCCAAAATTCCCAATTCTCCGAGAAAAATTGAGGTTTTCCAATTTTGACTCCGCAGACTTGCTCCTTTCTACTCCTAACCACTTTATTAACTATTTAATTACGTTAAAACCACCATTTAAACTCAATTTAGGTAGCATAACATTTAGGACACAACTTTTCCCAAATTTACAAACAGAGCGAATCCAGCAAAATTTCACCAATTAAATTACTCATAGCAGCCAAAACAATCAATATTCGAAGTTTCAGAAGTTATCTTTTACTTCCTCTGGCTTTTCTCTAATGTGGCTGAACCCTAGCCCCTTTAAACAGAAGAATTTGTGATTCAATTACCTTAAAGGACATAAGAGAGAAGTTAGGAGAAGGATTATATACGTTAAGAATGAATTTACTGAAGAAATCAACCTACCTTGTAAGATTTCTTCTCCTTCTCTCTCTAGAATTTTCTCAAGCTTTCTCTCTCTTTTGCTCTCATGGCTGCATGGTTTTGGGGGAGGGAAGATGATGAGAATTGATTTTATAATATTTCCCATTTTTGCTCCATTTATTTAATTTCCCAAAATTCTAAAATTGGACTTTTGTGACATAACCCTTATGTATATGTAACTAATGTCATAAGCCCAATTGACATTCAACTTATTTTCCCCCTCTTGGTCAACCACACTTCACGTCTAGGATCCAAATTAGTGCCAAAATGGGTTGATATCAATTATCTCACAATTACAATGCAAGATTGCCATCACAAATTTCTTCCATTTTAGGATTTATTGGAAATTCAAGCAGATTTCCTGCCCAAACTTTAAAACATCATAACTAAATTTGTAAACATTGTATTGGAGTGATTTCAAAGGCTATAAAACCCTTATCAAGTAATATTTCAAGGAAAAATATAGCCTTGATCCAAATGGAAGCACACAGTTCCCAGAAATTCCATCTTTGAATGCTGCTTTAGAAACTTTCCAGTTTCACTGGGTAAATTTCAAAAATACATAACTTTTTGTATATAACTCAAAAAATTACCTATTGCCTATAAAATTTAAGCTTAGAATGTCTGATTTCATCCTGTAAAATTTCATAATTTTTAATCATCATTTGGTCATCCAAAACCACATGACAAACTCACTGTCTCACATGGAGAAGTGAAATTGTAATATCCCAATTTTTACTTATGGGCTAATCATGATTATTGTGGATAATTATGCATTAAATTGGAATTATTATGTGTTTTATGGCAATATTAATTAATATGTCATAATTAGTGAAAAATTGGAAGAATGGAATTATCGGTTAATTAGTTGGTAATTAATGGGGAAATTAATTACTAGCTAAGAGAAAATGAGATGTGTAATTAAAATGACTAATGGAAGGATTAAGTGGCTAATTGGGTGTTTAACTTCATGAGAGCCAATGGTAGTGTGACATGTGGCAAGAGTTGGTGTGAAGGTAGAGAAGTTGAGGAAGTCAAATATGTAATATTTTAAGAATTTCTCTCTCTTATCTCTCCTACTTTTCAGCTAACAAGGAATGGAGGGGGTAGAGTGATCATTTTTTTTCTTCTTCCTCACACACTTTCCTCTCTCTCTTCTTTCTTCCATTTCCGGCGACCAAGTTAGGCAAGAAAGAAAAAGATAAAGCTGGTGATTTGGGTAAGTAAATGCCCTCCATTGCTCAAACACCATTCATTAAAGTTGTTCTAGGAGTGATAAGCTTCATTTTGATGGTTGTAGCTTATCCATTGGCTGTGGTTTGTGATCACACAAAAATCTGGTTGTTGGAGAATCAAAAAGTGTTTTTGGAGAAGTTGAAGAGGTATGTGAAACTAATTTATCTATCTATGTTTCATGCCATTTGAAGTGGTTTGTAATTTCTAGAAATTTTGGCTTGAATCCGAAAATGAGTGCCACTGTTCATTTGGTATGTTTATAGCATGAGAATGGTATCTTGGAATGAGTTTAGGATGAATAGATTGATTGGTAATTGAAATGTGATGTTTGGATGAGATTGGTATTTTATTGATTTTGTTGCCCAAAACCCAAAGCATGATAATGGAGCAGGATTTTGATGATTCTCATGATCCCATTGAGTTTTTTGGGTGCTTTTCTGTGGGAGTGGCTTTGTGTAAAGTTTTGTGTCTATTGGGATCAATTGGGCAAATGTTGGGAAAATGCCTCTGTTTTGCTGCGTTTTCTGGTTCTGATAGAATCACTTGAGTGATTTAGGATTCACTCGAGTGTGGGATGAAGATCACTCGGGTGAGGTTGAGTATCACTCGAGGGCTTCAGGGATTTTTATATAAATTTCAGTATCTAAAGCACCATATAAGTAGGCTGTAACAACATCCATTAGACGCATATCCAGTTTTCTGCTCACTACCAAACTAATTAAATACATTAAAGTGATTGTATCCACCATAGGAGAATATGTCTCTTCATAATCAATGCCAGGTCTTTGTGAAAATCCTTATGCTAACAATCGTACTTTATATCTAACAACCTCATTTTGCTCATTTCATTTTTGCACAAATACCCATCTATACCCAACAGGCTTTACACCATTTGGTATTTGGACTACAGGTCCAAAAACTTCACGTTTTGAGAGTGAATTTAACTCTGCTTGAATTGCGTCTTTCCATTTTAGCCAATCATTTCTATTTCTACATTCTTCAACTGGCCTAGGTTCAAGATCCTCATTATGATTAATTATTTCAACTGCAACATTATATAAAAATACGTTGTCGACAACTATACTTTCTCGGTTCCATATTTTTCCCATAGTGACATAACTCATCGAGATCTCTTCATTATTTTCAGGTACCTAGACCTCTTCTGGGGTCTTTTGATTAGTTATATCTGCCTCCTCAACTTGACCATCTTGGTTAATCGCTCCCTTTTCTTTTTAGGAGTTTTACCTTTGGAACCAATTGGCCTACCATGCTTCAAGCATGCTTACTTTCATTTGCAATTGATGGTTGTCCTACTGGGACATCAATTTTAATTAGAGCATTTTCAGCTGGAATGTGAGATTTGGTAATTCTCTTAAGGTCAGTAAATGCATCTGGTAGTTGATTTGCAATATTTTGCAAATGAATTATTTTTTGAACTTCAAGCTCACATTGTTGTGTACGAGGATCTATATGTGATAGTGATGATGTTTTCCATATAATTTCTTTATTCAGCTACTTATTATCTCCCCTTAATATTGGAAAAATTGTCTCATCAAAATGACAATCATCAAAATGTGTCGTAAATAAATCTCTAGTTGAAGACTCTAAATACTTGATTATAGAAGGAGATTCATAACCAACATATATTCCTAACCTCCTTTGAGGTCCCATCTTTATGCGTTGTGGTGGAGCAATAGGAACAAATACCGCACTTCCCAAAATTCTAAGATGGGAAATGTTTGGCTCCTGACCAAAAGCCAATTGTAATGGGGAGAATTCATGATAACTTGTTGGCCTGATGCGTATAATTGCTGCCGCATGTAAAATTGCTTGCCCCCAAGCTGATACGAGAAGCTTTGTTCTCAAAAGCATTGGTCTAGCTATCAATTGGAGGCGTTTAATAAACGATTCTGCTAGACCATTTTAAGTGTGGACATGAGCAACAGATTTTTCTACTGTTATTCTAGTTGCCATGCAATAATCATTAAAAGCTTGAGATGAAAACTCGCTAGCATTATCAAGACGAATTGTCTTAATTGTATGATCTGGAAATTGTGCTCTTAGCCTAATTATTTGAGCAAGTAATCTAGCAAATGCTAAATTACGTGTTGACAACAAACACACATGTGACCATTTTGTAGATGCATCTATTAAAACCATAAAATATCTAAATGGTCCATATGGTGGATGAATAGGCCCACATATGTCCCCTTGGATACGCTCTAGAAAAATAGGGGATTCAAGCCCAACTTTTGTCAAATAAGATCTTGTAATTAATTTACCTTGAGAATAAGCAACACACAGAAAATCCTTAAATTGAAGAATCTTCTGGCTCTTTAATGGATGTCCGTGTGAATTTTCAATAATTCTTCGCATCATGGTTGATCCGGGATGGCCTAACTGATCATGCCAAACAATAAATATATTTTTATCAGCAAACTTCTAGTTCACTGTAGCATTTGTTTCAATTGTACTAATATTTGTATAGTACAAACTAAAAGATAATGTTAGTACTTTTTCTAGGACACATTTTTCACCAAATCTTACAATTTTAATTTGTAAATATTCCATACTCTTCTCATTTATAGTCTCAATATGATACCCATTTTGGCAAATATCCTTAAAACTCAATAAATTTCTAAGAGACTTGGGGGAATATAAAGCATCATTAATAACAAATTTTGTTCCTTTGGGTAATATTATAATTGCTCTTCCGGAGCCTTCAATTAATTTTGTATTACCCGCTATGGTATTGATGCTTGCACTACTTCTTGTTAGATGTGAGAAATATTTTTTATCTCTAAGTATGGCATGTGTTGTAGCACTATCTATGAGACATATATCTTCATTCTTGTGTCCCATGATCGAAACATTCATAATCTTCACCAAAAGAAAAGAAAAATGCATTAAAACAAATTCAAAAATACATGATGAGCAATAATACCCTTATTACATATGAAAAGGGGAAATGAAAGTAAAGCATAAACTATATTTAAAAAAACCATAAATTAAAAATTTTTTATCATTCTTCCAGCCAAACTCATCTAACCATGATTCTCAAAAATATCAGCCACCTCCAAGTGTGCCATATCATCGAGGCCATTAATACCATCTAGCTCATTGACACCATCATTCTTGTGTCCCTCAACATTATCATCTTGAAAAATCAAATTTGTTTCCACATTGTTCACACTCCTTTTCATAAAGACTTGATAAAGTTTTGCTAGATGCTTAGGCGTACGACAGGTATGTGACCAGTGTCCCTTCATACCACACCGATAACATTGATTCTCAACAACTTTTGAAGAACCACTGTTATTGTTTTTCTGCCCTTCATTATATTTCTTCTTCTGGTGGGTATTAGGATTATAATTATTACTTTCACCACCATGATAACGGTAATTACCACGTCCCCTACCACGACCACATCCACGTCCACGGACACGGCCACGACCGTGATCGCGACCATAAGTATGGTAATTATTACGTACACTCACATTCACTTCAGGGAATGGAGCAGATCCAGTGGGATGATTTTCATGATTTTTCATCAATAGCTTGTTGTTTTGTTCAGCTACCAAAAGGCATGAGATTAATTCAGAATACTTTTTAAAACCTTTCTCTCAATATTGCTGCTGCAGGAGCATATTTGAAGCATGCAAGGTAGAAAAATTTTTCTCTAATAAGTCCTCATCAGTTATTTTCTCACCACATAATTTCAACTGAGAACTTATTTTGAAAACCGCTGAATTATATTCACTTACAGTCTTAAAATCTTGTAGCCTAAGGTGTATCCATTCATAATGAGCTCGAGGCAAAATCACTATTTTTTGGTGATCATACCTTTCCTTCAAATTAGTCCACAATTCTAGTGGATCTCTTACCGTTAGGTATTCAGCTTTCAGTCCTTCGTGGAGATGGTGGCGAAGAAAAATCATGGCCTTGGCGTTATCTTGACTAGTTTCTTCATTTCCTGGTAAAATAGCCTTTCTTAAATCCTTAGCATCTAGATGGATTTCCACGTCTAAGACCCAGGATAGATAATTCTTTCCCGTGATATCAAGAGCTGTAAACTTGAGTTTGGCAAGGTTGACCATGATTCAAACTAAAAATAATGATAACAATTAGAATCACGGTAAAATTGATGAAACATAAAACATCATTATGAATTAAAACATTATAATTCACATATCATAATCAACATATTTTTAAACAACATAATTAAAGGGAGCAAAATTTCATGAGTAGCCAACATATAATTCAATAAAGAAAATTTCTTGAAAATATTATCCCCCTCTCTTTCTGCTTTTCTCCTTTATATATGTTGTTATATGTTATTTATTGGAATATAAATGGTGTATAGAGAGAGGAGGAAATTATAGCAATAAAAATAATGTAAAGAATAAACGAGATCACACTATATAGTCATATATAATACTATAAATAAAATGACAATAATATGGTAATAAATGTAAATAAGAGTAAATGTAAACAGATACAAAAAAAATATTAACATAAATATAGAATTAACAAGGATAAAATGGAAATAAATTAAATAATATTAAAATAAATAAACAAATGAATTATAAATAAGAAACAAACAGAATAATAAATGCGGTGATGAAATAAAATAAAAAAAATGTAAAAGGAATAATTTAAAATACAATACAGAAAAATAATAAAATATTAGAAACAATAAACAAAAAAATGAAATGGCTTAATAAAATGAAATGATATAACAACATCAGTAAATGAAAAATAAAATAAAATAAAATAAAATGAATAATGTAAAATAAAGAAATATAAATAATAGAATATAGCATGAAATGTAAATAAAATAAAATAACTATAAAAAAATGAATTGAAAGAAGCCCAAGCAAAATAACAAAATGTATGAGAAGAAAATAAACAAATGAAAATAAATAAATGTAAATGTAAATAACAAAGTGAAATGAAATAGAATGAAATACTAGAAGGTTGTGCCAATAGAAAATCAAAATAATAAAAAAATAAAATTAACTAGTATAAAATGTAAATAACAATAGAATCTAAAATAAAGAAATATAAATGAACAAATAACAAAAATCTCCAATCTCAACCATGGAACCCGATGTATAAAACAATCGGTAAAAGGGTCTCTTTAATTCCATACAATGGCTCAGATCATCCCAGATAGATTAAATAGAGATACAGTAAAAAAAGATAGAGGAAATGGTTGAGACAACGGTAAGGGGGAAAAAATACCTTGATTAGAGTGTTATAAAAATGGGAAAATACAATAGATGTCAAGTAAGAAATGAAGAGGGAACTAGAGAGAAAGATGGAGTAATATCTTCTTCATTTGAATGCCACCAAAGTGTAGTATATAGTGCTCTATTTATAGGCCCTCAACCACAACCAAGAGTTACACAAAATAAATGACAAACTTTAATCCTCATGAGTGCACACATTGTAACCTTTGAATTATGGGCATGAAAACTCCTAAAGATCATTCATTGGAGAGGTTATAGGATGTAAAAAATGAAATATCAAGAGTTGGGAGCTCATGAACATCCACCTTAATTAGTATTTTTACAACAATTTTCTTGATCTCTGAATGATGTTCTTCTATGAACGTCAAAATAGGAGGTTGGAATATATATATATAGATGAGAAATACGAGTATTCGTATTAAAATGGCCATATCAATGCAATTAACGTTGCAATATTAATCCTATCTGGTACATATAGTTGGTTTTTGAACATATCATTAATAATTTAATTATTGCCGAGGATTTAAAATAATTAATTCAATGATGTATAAGATCAAAAACTTAATGCATATATAATTAGTCAAATATGGCAAAAAAAATTCAATTTTATTAATAGAAGAAAAATAAGTAATACATCCACTAATATAAACTAACGGGAAAAAATAAAAAGCAAACTCTAAACATGTACTCCCTCTGGTCTTAAATATAAGATAGAGTTAATTTATTTTGGAGAGATTAAGGAAGTTAAATAAGTTAGCTAATTATATCATATTGTGTATCCTTAAATTATATATTAATTCATTAGTTAAAATAATTAGTTTTAAGAAATAAAAATAAAAATATTTTAAAATAATTTAATTAATTTTCTTAATTTTTTTAAAAAAATTAACTTTATTTTATATTTATGGCCGAGAGTGTTAACTATTATAAACTATCAAAAACGCTAAACAATTAACCAATGCCACTTCTTTCATCATCAGCCTGAACTGAATCCCACCAAAATACTAAATAATATCGCGCAACTAACATAATCCTAATCGGGAGAAAAAAAAGATCAATTTTTCGAAGACCTAAAGATTAGGAGTCTAAGTAGTCTAAGTGGAGTGGGTGGTTGATCTGACTTTGTGGTTCAAGAGCAAGAGCCGGAGCTCGGCCGGGTCAATCTCAGGGGAGTAATTGCCAGGCCTGTAATAACCAGTGATGGGATCTGGAACCCAAGCAGAGGACGCCTCTGGAGGACCCTGTTTGGTAGCCATCACCGCCGATTTGTCTTCGAGCTTCCCCACTCTGCTGTCACCACCGCTGCTCGGAGGGACAACATGCGATACAGAAACAACCGCATAGCCTCGCCGTTGAAGAGCCGGGAAAAGAACGTCGGAAACAATTGAGACAACACGCTTCGGTTGATGGAGAGAGCGAGCCATAGCGGTGGCAATGGGCGGTCGTGTTACGGTGGTCTTTCTACGTTGGTCTTGTTACAGTAGTCAACAGTCTGCATCACCCTTGCTTTTCGTCTTTCTCTAGCTGTGTGAGTACGTAGGGGTTACATGTTTCTGGGGTTATTTATAGACTGGGTGAAGACTTTTTAATCAAGGGCCAATTTAATTTAATTATCTTTTTTAACAAACATCTATCTTCCACGTATTATGATAACGTATTTTTACTTTAATTTTAATTTAATTAAAGTCAATATCTATGCTGAATTACTGATACGTGATAAGTATATAATTATTGATATTATTGTTCCTGAAATCACGCTTTATTACGAGAATAATTTTATGAGAAAAAGGATTATTTTGAGTGAGCAAGGCTTATCTTTTTTCTCTTAATTTTTTTTGGCAAGAAAGTGAGGCTTATAAATTACACTATAATCATTTCAGATAAAGAGAATAATATAATATAGGGTTAAGGGGCAATTTCGCCTGAAAATGTTAAAAAATGAGTAATTTTTCCTTAGTCGTTATCTCACTTAATTTTAATCATTAGTTAACTAAATATGCAGAGCTGACAGTCCACATGTCATCCACCTCATTTTTTATAAGGTGTAAAATTGGGGAAGGAATCTCTCCATTAATCAATCTCTCAATTTCCTCTCCATTTATTTATCCACCACTAGATCAAGTTTTAATGGTTGAGATTTAAAACTATATAAAAATATTATTATAACATTAAATATAAAAAAAAAAAATCTACCATAGTAAATAGAATAAATCTCAACTATTAAAATTTAATCAAATGGTGGATACACCAAATGGATAGGAAATGGAGAGAGTGATCCATGGAGACATCACTCTCCTGCAAATTTTGTGCCGAAAGTTCATGTACCTTCTACTTTATTTTTTTTTAAAGTTAGATTTAAAAATTTTGAAGCAAATTTGCACCTTAACAAAAATGGCGATGACATGTGAACTGTCAGCTTAGCATATTTGATTAACTAACAGTCAAAATTAACTAAGTTAACGCAAAATTGCTTCTTTTTTGACATTTCCTGGACAAAATTACCCCTTTAAAAAACTTTCAATGCAAAATTGCCTTTTGGTGAAAACTTCTAGAACAAAAATGCCCATTAACCCTATAATTCATTATCTGTACGAATATATTAAAAATGTCATAAATATATCTTTTTTCCATTAAGAGAATAGAATCATCAAATCACACGGTTATAAAAGGATAATATTTTTTTGCCGATAATCAGTGATAACGAATGATTTTTTTTTTTTTTTTGGTCCGCTATATAACGAATGATAATTATATACAAGATATAGGCCTTTAATTTTAATTAAAATAAAATATGAAATCTAAGAAAATTCGATAATTTATATACCTAGATAACATATCATGGCAGGAAAAAAAACGAATTGTGGATAATATATTGAAAAATATGGGTAGATGTTAATATATTATATATCAGTAAATAAATCCTTAATTTTGGTTGGTGCGTTAAAATCGGGATCAAATACTATGACCCCCCCGGGGCGACTCATTTCTTGAATATATTATTTGGGGTTTATCTCACTGATAAATTCATTTTAAACTATTTTACTTTTAATTAATTTCATTATATTGTTGACTCATATAGATCATAAGATTAATAATGAGCTTTATCATTAATTTTATAATGATATTTATTAAGATTTTAATTAGAATTTATATATCTTTAAGATAAATTATTTGGGTTAGTGTTACATTTATGACATTATCTTTTATTCGGTAGAATTCCGTGTATTTCTTTAATTTCTTTTTCTTAAGATTAGGTTCTAATTAGAATTAATAAATAAAGAATTATTGATAATAACAACATAACAATATTAAATAAAAAACCTATATTTAAGTATTCGATATTCAAGATAATAAACATCATACAATTTAAAAGAATTTAATCACTTAAACACTCCCACAATATAATATTATCTTGCAATTTATTGAATTCTAAAAGAAATCGATTAATAAAAAATTCCACAATATTCTCCAAAGCCGTTATTATAGATTGTCCATAAATCAATCACGTATAAGTGCTCCAAGAATTCCCGTCACATATCTTTTAACTGCAAAAGGATAATAAAAATGTGAAAATAAAAACATATATAGTAAAAATAATTAAGCAAATATAAAAATTTAAACAAATATCGGAATATAACTATGAAAATTAGAATATAGTAAAAATTGACAAATATAAAAACTTGAATAAATCTTTGAACCTGATTCCACTAATTGAAAAATAGTGTAGTAGTGATACTTAATTAGGATCAGGCTGTGTAACATAACAACGTCTTGCTCTCACACCCGTCATCCCTCACTATTTTAAAGTGTAAGCCCCGTCACGATCAGGGCCAAGATTAGTGTTTAAATACACTTTATAATGAAATGAGAGATCAGAGGTAATTAAAAACTTTTACAACACTTGTACAAATAGATCTCCATTCATTCATTCATAAAAACAATCAGCCTGTTCAGTCTATTACATGTACAATATCAAAGTATAAGCACAATTCCCGACATTCACCCTGGAAACTAATATTAATCCAAAATATTGTTCTGGGCATTATTGCCCATCTCAATTCCCATACCAGGGACCACACAAAACTATAATTCTATAATCTATTCAATACATACATTCGCCAAAATGATAACCAATCAATCTAAAACTGAAATATCTAACTAAGACTACCGCCGGCAGTCCTAATCACCTTTATCCACTTGCTTGCCTCATGATCCACTTGCCCTGTCTAAAAATGTTATTGGGAAAGAGTGAGATTCCAAAGAATCCCAGTAGCAACAGTTTATGCATATAATGCATAATTAAACAAAGCAAGTAAGCATACATCACAATGCAACAATCAATATTCGAGGCCGGGCACACTGCCACATCCCCTAAACTGTATCTATATTCCAGGCCAGGCTTTCACCATGTCCCTTTACTGTATACAAGGTCGAGCTTTCGCCACGTCCTCTCACTGTATCTGTATTCAAGGCTGGGCTTTCGCCACATCCCCTTACTGTATCTGTATTCAATGATTAATGCAAACCAGCAATGCAATATACATGATATAGGATAAAGTGATACTACCTTAGCCTTTCCGTTCTTAAGCAGGCATGGGCCTTCTACGCTCCGAGCAAATATCAAATCATAGAGCCATAATTAAGGACGATGTGTTACCACTTAGTCCAATATTCAATATCTTCACAATGCTTAAATTGGTTATCATTACTGTCTCTTAAGTACACATATATGCCTCTAATAAAAACCCTAAAGGGTTGGAAGAACTACCCCAGGGATCCCCTTTTGGAAGCACAAACACTGACATTTTTCATTGTTTCACTTGAGTGGAGATAGCCTCACTCGAGTGATAGGGCAGTGACACTCGACTGAAGACGGCCTCACTCGAGTGATGGTACAGTCTGCACTCGGGTATCTGAGAGTGAAGGATAACGAGTGAGCACCTAAGAGTATAAGAACTTTATCAGAGACAAAGACACTCGAGCACACAAGACCTCACTCGAGTGATAGCCAATTGCCCACTCGAGCACTAGAGAGAGGAGTCCAAGAAGTGAGAACCCAAGAGCAAATGGGAATTTCAAATAAGAAGAGTACTCGAGCACGGATCTTTGCACTCGAGGGCTAAATACCCGCGAGTGCCAAAACGCACTCTTGCACCTTAACCGCGAGTGACAAACCGAGAGGTAAGTTCTAGGTGTCAAATACACCAGCACTCAAGTGAGAACCCACCACACTCGCAGGTGAGGCAACACCCTTGCCCTTTTCACAGAAGTGAAATACGAAATGAAGGGGAAATGGAGAATATCACTAGCTCACTCGAGTGACACCCTCCTCACTCGAGTGATATACATCAGAAACCATAAAACGCAGTAACAATGATAGCATTCACTAGAATTTTCCCAAGATTTTCAATGGACCCAAAACCTCAACCAAAGCTCTCCCCACACAAAATCCCTCAAGGAATCCAATAAAACCATTAAAACAACCAAATTCGTACTCCATTATCATGCTTTGGTCTTGGGCAACATTAAACACTAAATTTCTAAAATCACTAAACTCAAACATTCAATCCTCAATCAATCATATCTATCCATATACCTTCCAAACATACCATTTCCATACCAATAACATACCAAACTTCCCATTAACCTCTATTTTCAAAAATAGACAATAATTTCCAGAAATCCAAAGCTAATCCATTTGACATAAAACTTGGATAGATAGGTCTCTTAAACTCACCTTATCAACTTCTTTAAAGAAGCTTTTTGATTCTCCAACTTTCACAATTCCTTGGAGCCACAAATCAATACCAATGGACACACTACACCCATCAAAATAAAGCTTATCACTCAAGGAACAATTTTAGAGAAATGAGTTTGAGCATTTGAGGCCATTTCCCTTACTTTTTTGAAGCTTTTCTTCCTTCTTTTCCTTTGACAATGGCGCCAGAAAAATGAGAGAGAGATGAGAGATGAGAGTGGTTGAAGATGATGAAGAATGATCACTCTACTCCCCCCTACCATTTCAGCGTTAACCAAGGATGAGAGGAGAGAGAAATTGATTTAAAAATGCATTTGACTTCTTTACTCTCTTTTCACACCAACGTTTGCCACATGTCATTTTCATATTGGCTCTCACACAATAAGTCACTAATCATCTTATATAATCCCTCCATTAGCCATTTAATCATACTTCTCATTTTTTTCTCTTAGTTATTAATTAATTTACCCATTAACTACTGACTTATGGCCAATATTTCCATTCTATCAATTTTCCATCAATTATGACATATTAGATGATATTGTCACAAATGCACATTAATTCCACTTTAATCCATGATTACATTCTCAATAATTCTCATTAAACCTTAATCAAAATTTGGGGTGTTACATAAAGCGCGTAGAGGGAGAGGTACCCAAGTGCTTATAAGGTGTCTTTCCTTCTCTTTCCCAACCAATGTGGACATTCCACCCTAAGAGTCCAACGTCCTCCCTGGCACATTAGCCTACCACATCAACTTGATCTTAGTTTTAATATCAATCCACTACTATAGAAAATGCTTTTAACGTCCGTTTTTTAGCCTCTTTAATGTTTGAAAACATGGGGACGCCTATGTGAGCGATGTAGTAAAAAAGACAATAATGTCCGTAAATAAAGGGATGCCTAAAGTTTGCACTTTAGACGTCCCTTTTTTAAAAAATGAATGTCTAAAGGTTCTTTTTTTAAAAAAAATGTTTATATTACAAATCTGGACTAAACACTATTTGAAACTAGAAATTACATATCATAGTCAATAAAATTACAGATCTAGTATCTGAACTCCAAATCCAAAATCTACACAATAATAACTCTAAAGCCGAAATCTCACAGGCAGAAGATGATAACAATAAGAAGAAATCAGTTGCGAAAAACTCATCTGCTTCTATTATTGAAATTCATTTTCTCGTAATAGCGACTAGAGAGGAGCGACAGGAAAAGATGAACCTCATCTTTTCGGCAAGAACATAGGCCAAGACGTACATTTCAAAATCTCGATCTGCAAGCCATAACAACACAACTTAGAAGATAAAATAGAAGGGAAACCCAACAAAAAAGAGAGAGGAGATAAAATAATAAAAAAATGGTGAGAAAGCATAACAGATCTGGAGGCAAAAAAAATAGAGAAGAGGAAGAAGCAAGAGTTAAAAGAGTAAGAAGAAATAAGAAGTCTCAGCTTAACGTGAGAGTGTGAACTGATAAATAAAAGTAAAATTCAAATTATTTTTGGCGTCCCAAATTTAATTTAGGGACACCAAAGGTTCACCTTTGGCATCCCTAAATTAATTAAGGACACCAAAAAATGTCCCTTATCAGGGACGCCAATATCAGGGACCAAGACCTTTAGGCATCCTAAAAATATTTTAGGCGTCCCAAATATTTTTGGGAGGCCTAAACCCACGTCCAAATATTTATAATTTTTGTTTTTGGCCCCAAGAAGGAACTTTAGGTGTCCCAAATTTGCTTTGGGACACCTAAACTAAACTTTAGGCGTCCCAATTTAAATTTGGGAAGCCTAAAGTTTCTCATTGCTTTCCCATATTTACAAAAATACCACATGTAATATCCTAAATTGTAATCAAGGATTAACAACTCCAAAGTAATGTAATTAATGATAGTTAAGCGCTTTTGAAGTATATGATGTGCTTAGTGATGGTATAGTAAGCATTGTGACAATTAGGGGCAAAATGGTAAATTTACCAACCGATTGGTCAATTACCGAAGAGGAGACTGCTTAGTAATCAAGATCAATGGCTAGGATTGAAAGAATAAGAGGTGGAATCAAGTGTGTAGGAGAGTATATGAAACCATAGAAGGATGCTCAAGATGTTGACAAGTGGCATCTTGAGGACCATGGATGGAGTCAACATTTTCAAACTCATCCTCTCTCCCTCTCAAGTCGGCTAAGTGCATGGGGAGTATGAAAAATATGCACTTCATCAATATCTTATTTCTCTCTGTTCATTCTCTCCATTCGGTGCGGTTGAACCAAGAAAGAGAAAGAGAAAAGCTTAAGTTTTGGTATGTAAATGCCCTTATCTGCTTAAAGCCTCTTCAATAAATTTGTTCAAAAGGTTGAGAGTTTCCTTGCTATGTTTTCAGAATTGTGAAAGGTGGTGCTTGAGAGATTGTGAAGTTTGAAAAGTTGAGGAATCAAGGAAACCATATTTGGGAAAGAAAGAGGTAAACCTTTGATGTATTTTGGTATAATTGTTTTGGCCATTAGTTTGGTTTTGTAAATTTTGGATTTTTGCCCTGATTTCTTTTGATTTTAGAAGATATGAATTAAGTGATGTAATGTGGTGAAATAGATGCCAAATAGTGTATGAGTGTCAATGGTTTTGGTTTGAATATGGAAAGAGGAAGTTTGGCAAATGATGGTTTTAGGTGATCTTGTGACATAGAGATGGAAATGTGTTGCTTGAGTGGAAGTTTGGTTGTTTTAGGTTTACCAATGGGTTCCTTGTGATTAATATGAGTGAGAATGAGTTTTAGAATAAGTCTTAGGACCATTGGTAGCAAATTGGTCCATTTTGGAGAACCATGTCAGTTGTTGCGATTTGGCATCTGATAGGCATCACTCGAGTGAGGGAGGATCTCACTCGAGCACGACGTGAAATTCTGGGAATTTTGGTTAAGTCTTTAGGCAGAAACCACAAGCACACTTCCTGACTTGCGAGTGAGATATGATCCCACTCGAGTGAGCATGGGCATGCTCGAGTGAGGGATTCGGTTTAAGACCTGGGAGTTTATGGTTGCTCTCGGGTAGTCACTCGATGGGCCTCACTTCTTAGTACTCGAGTGCACTTGAGGTTATTGCTCAAGTACAGCTTCTTGTGCTCGAGTGAGTGTGTGAAATATTTCGAGGTTTGCTCTCGGGCAAACACTTTCTGTGTTTCACTCGCTGGTGCTCGAGTGCAATTAGGGGTGTTACTCGAGTGAAACTTCCATCACTCGAGTGAGCCAGCCTAAAATCAGAAATTCTTCCAAGAAGGAGGGTCTTCGGGGTAGTATCTCCCAACCCCTTAGGCATATGTTTAGACCTACAATAGTCTCCTAAAGAGTTTAAATGATAACCAACTTAAAGTATTATAGAATTAAAAACTTGGAAAAGAGATTGACGGGTTGTCCCTAAACTTGATTTACAGGATTTGATATTTGTCATTCTCGAGAGCCCACAGTACTAAAAAACGTCAGGAAAGGACCAGGTAGTGACTCTCTCTCTTATACTATGTGTAATACACTGTATGTGTGTTGTATCATTATTCTGTGATGATCTCTGATGCTGCTGCGGTTACAGCTGGTGATAGCTGTCGTTTATAGTGAAAGTTGTCGTTTACAGCGTAAGCTGTCATTATTGTGATTACAGTGTAAGATGTCGCTATTGTGATTACAGCATAAGCTGTCATGATTGAGATTACAGCGTAATCTGTCGTTATTGTGAATTACAGCGAGAGCTATCGCATTATGTATACAACCGTGAGTGTTATCGTTTGTGGTGAAATCCATGTATCTTGTGTTGCTGTTGCTGTTGCTGATTGTTATTTACATACATGCTTTGTGTTTATGCATTGTGTAAACGATTTGTTACTACTGGGATTCTCTTGAATCTCATTCTTTCCAATGACTAACATTTCAGACAGAGCATGTGGCTCAAAAGAGAAGCGGGCAACCCGGAGTGATTAGGACCCTTTAGGGGTATATTTGATTTTGGAGATGTTGGTTATCCATTTTGAACTTGGGATTACTGTATATTTTGAGATATATATATTATTATAATGGAGCTTGGTTGTGTAATCCCCTAGAGAAACTTACAAACACTTAGTTGATGTATGTATGGAACACGGGAGTTGACAGGAATTTGATTACACACTCTGATATAAATGAATGTATATTAACTGCACAAGTAATTATATTCGAACATTGAGATTGAGACCAGGGTAGGAAAAAGGTTTTGAAAGATTTTTGTGAAAATCCTATTGTAAGGTAGGAAGTTAAAATGAGTTTAAATCATCCAATAGTCTCTGATCTTATTTAATTATACGTTATCGAATTATAATTATGTGTTTAAAGTCAGGGGGTTACACCACCGCCTTTGTTTTTTACTTCCCTTTTTTTAAAAAGGGATGTCATTTGGGGTAGTAGTATCGTTATTCTATAGTAGTAATCATAACATCTCAACACTTCGCTTTTAATATTGTCTGCTTTAGAGCCTCATCCACCCCTCACGCTTTGTGGGCTAATGTGTCAGTGAAGATGTTAGGCCCGTAAGGGTGGGGTACAATGTCCCACATCAACTAAGGAAGGGAACGAAAAACGCTTTATACGAGTTTGAATACCTCTCCCTTTCAACGTGTTTTAAAACTGTGAGGAGTGATGGCATCCCAAAGCAAACACTATTGAAAGCTAGTAGCTGGTTACCTTTAATATATATAATTTAATATACCCTTGTAAATAAGATGTGGTATATGGTTTCCATCTTGAAAGATAAGTTTAACAAATATTGATTAGCTAAGTAACACCTTGATTTACATATAAACTCTCCAATAAATTAAATTGTCCAATTAAAATCATAAATCTGAATTTTTCAAGCTAATCTTATATATGAGTTTGGCCTCCACAAAAAAAAAAAAGAATTATCTTATGATGGAGAAAAACCAAAAGCATGTGCATCACACCTAAACACAAACTTCAAAAGTACACAGTACACAAAGCTTTTCAACGTAAAAGCATAAAGACCATAGATCATTTCCAAAGAAACGATCATCACTTTTAAGTATACAATGTCATCATTTTCTATGATTTGATGATTAATATGTGCAGCTATGACCCTAGTCGGCATATAGACACAATTAAGTTGAGAGAAATTAAAGATGTACAAAATCATCACTATTGATGCATATTGATGAAAGCCAGAGACATTGCATTAAGCTCAAAGTATGCGCTGTCCTTCTCTGTTAAAGGAGACTCTTCGTTCCCATCACTGAACTGGTTTTCACATGTCACAGAAGCTTCCATGGCGGCACTTACCTTTATACTCGCCGTGTTAAAATCTTGGGACTCGAAAGCTCTCATGGCGTCATCCAAATCAGAAATAGAATCTGAGTAAAGATCAGAACAATCCTTCAAGCATTCCTTGGCGTATTCACTCAAGAACTTGGTGCTGTTGGTGGGGTCCTCCTTCAAGAGATTGGAAACGATGGAAATTATGTTTGTTGCGTTGGACTTAGTTATCTGAATCGACATGGCCACAATATCTCCGAGACTGGTTGGTGGATTATTGATCTGAGAAATAATGGCATCCTCAAGGCTGGCCACGCAGAAATCAAAGTGGACGATTGGATCGTTCTTCGAGGCCTTCTCGCAAGATTCACGAACCAAATCGGAGCCATTTGAGACTTGAAACAGAACCAGAATGATCCATAGGACGAAACTTAAAGGATAAAAAGCCATCAACTTCATTCTTCCTCTTATTCTTGTGATTTTTCTCACTATCTCTCATTGTATATAATTCTCTATTTATATGTATGTATTTATGGGGTGATAAAGAATCTGAGCTTTAATTTTCTATGGTGGGATTTGAGATTTTCAAGTCTTATTATTAAATAGGGAAAATCACTTATAGGTCCCAAGCAAGCAACATATTATCACAAAGGTCCCTATTTACAACTCTTCTACGTGTATTCATAATCTGTTAAGTGCATTTTACAACCTCCAGGGACTTTTCTGATAATATATTGCTTGCTTGGGACCTAGGAGTGATTTTCCCTATTAAATACTCCCTCTAGTTCTATTTATAAGCAACTTTCTCTATCATAAGGCTGGTCCCTTTTATAAGCAACTTTCACTTTTTGTCTAAAAATGTAAGCTTCTTTTTTCTATTTTACCCTTATTGAATACTCATTCTCTCTCATATCTTATACTTATTATCTCTCATACTTTTTATCTATTCGCTCTCTTATACTCTTTTCATAAATATGGGCATATGTGAAAAAAACATGACATTTTTGACACACTTATTATTTTTAACTACCAATTCATTTTGCATAATCAAGAAGAAAGTTATTTATAAATAGGACCGGAGAGAGTATTAAGTGTGCATGTTTGTGCGCTTTTGCAGTTCTGGTTTGGTTAAAATGGTGGGTTTTGGGGAGTTTAATGCCCCTCGCTCCTCTATGTTAACAGAATGCTAACTTTTTTATCATATTGACAGAACACAAGTGTGTTAGAGCTTACGTTAGGAGGCCTCAGAAGTTAAGTTAGTTATCATGAAAAAGTTAATTAAATGCGTGTGATATTTTGTGCAAAGGTGACTTTAAAGGTAAAAGAAACTTTTTCTACTTTTAGCTTTTTATCTTTTTTTTTTAATATATTTTAACCTTTTAAAACTAACTTTTGAATATATTATCTAAATAGATTTATGTAAAATTAATATTCTTATAAAAATATATTTAAATATAAATCACATGATACTAATTGACATTTATAATTACCCTAACTTCATTTTGTAAAAATAAGTTAAAATAAAAGTTATTTTTACCAACATTTATACAAACAAACACTTAGGTATTTTGACTCATTTTAATTTCTCTCTGTTCCAAAAAAAAAAAAAAAGAAGGGGGAAAACAAAAGAATTGGTTATTGTGCCTTGTAAGGTATAACTTGGTTGCCGCTCAAGTAATCCTAACGAACTTGGATTTTGCGGTCCATACGTGTGTAGGGACCAAAAACTGGAATTAATAATTACGTAATTGAATCGTCAATATTTTTTTTTACCAAAAAATCATCAAATATATACTGTAATATACAAAACTAAAATATGATGGAGTATTGTACACTTATTATTTAATTAATGTTCTAATTAAAAATAATGATAAAAGCTCACAACCTGTAGTTAAGGAGTTGATTATATTTTCTAATACTAATTCTGTGATATTATTATATTTTCCCTATATAGTTATCGAGTTATGGTCACGACTTTAAAGTTACGTTGGATGTATAAGATTCTTAGACCTGCATTAGAAGGCAATGAATGAAAAAGAAAAAGAAAATTGGGGGAAAATGCCCCAGTTAAATTTTATTGGTGAGTTTGATGTACACAGATTTCTTACACAGGAGCAGTACTGCGATAAATCAACACCAAAATCGTAAGAAGCCATAAAAAAAGGTGACATTAATGATATATGAAGTTATGACGACCCATTTGCATTCAAACACAAAAGGGAAAAAATTTCAGAGAAGAGTGTCTCTGTTGCCCTCCTTCTCCATTTACTCTTCATTTAATGATGGATATAAAAATATTACTATAATTTTAAATATTAAAAAAATATATCATTAAATCTCAACCATTAAAAGTTGATCTAATGATAGAGGCATTAAATGAAAAGTAAATAGAGAGGGAGATCAATGGAGACACCATTTTCCCAAAAAAATCAGTATATAATCATATAATACATATATTGGGTGGATTATTGATGGCTCATTTGGTCTTGTGAACAATTATTAATCAATACTACTCTGGTACTAGCTATAGGATAGAGAGGGAAGAAATATTTTGGTCATATTTATAATTCACCTTATTAATTTTTTTTAATATAAATAATGGTTCTATCATTCATTTATTATTGTATTGATTTTGTTCTCATGAAGTATAATATATATTGAATAGAAATAAAATTGAAATTTTTTTGAATTTTATATTAATAAAGTTTAAGGTTTTTATTAGTTTGTATGAAAAATGCTATAAGAGTCTAATAAATAGAACTGTGGGAGTACCATTGATGTTTTTTGTTGCAATATTAAATTCCATTAATGTTGGAGTATTAGTCACTCCTTAATCCATTTCAAACAATTGAGTATCCGACCATTAAAAATTATGAAAAATTATTTATATATCTCTAGTTGAGATTTTTAAAAATCTGAGAAGGATGAGAAGGTTTGATACTTAGATGCATTGGGTAATGCCGGAGTATTGGGCTAGAGAGTACTGGGTAACACGCATGGGCAAGAAAGATAGGCCATGCTAGTTAGTAACATCCCATGATGTTGTCAGTAAGAGGTTTTGTTTTTATTGGACCAAATAAATGGAATCCAAGACAAGCACTCTCTCTCTCTCTGTTTTTTTTTTTTTTTTTTTGCCAACAAAACAAGAACTTTCTCCATTTTGTTTCAATCTTACATTAGTTGAGGCTGCAAAAAGTGGCCCAAGGAGTGGCCGGCACCTTCAGCATTTCCAGGAAGAATTGTGCTTGCAAAATCTGTAATTAGTGCTTTGCCAGTGTACTCGATGCAGGTAGCGAAAGTTCCAACAGCAATATGCAATGAGATTGAGAGACTTCAACGTAATTTTGTTTGGGGAAAAAGCCAATAGACACATGGTTACCACCCTATTGGTTGGGATCAATTGACCTGGCCAAGGAATTGTGGCGGCTTAGGCCTTAAGAATTTGGCATCTTTCAACAGAGCTTGTGGAACTAAGCTTGCTTGGAAACTTGTGACAGGTGAAAATGGTCTTTGGTCTGAGATTATGTTATATAAGTACATGTTGAGGAATGAGGAGACATTACTTGAATATAGAAAGGGAGACTCTCCTTTATGGAATTTCATTGTTCAACAGAAGGATATCATCGAATCTGGTACATGATGGAGAATCAGGAATGGAGCTTCAGTTAAGTTCTTCTCTGATCAGTGGCTTTTTGCAGATAAAAAACTGCAAAACTGTACATTGAGATCCCTTACTGAGGAGGAGATGAATAGTATTGTTATAGAGTGGATTGTAGGTGGCAGTTGGGACTTCCAACGTCTTGCAAATGTTATTTCAGGAGAGGCATTCCAGCGCTTATTAGTTGCTATGCCACCTTCACAAGACGCAGGTCCAGATGTGATGGTTTGGAATGCTACAAATGATGGTAAATTTTCAACTAGAAGTGCATACTTCCAAATCGAGAATCATCAAGACAATAGACACAGTGCTACATACAAAGATATATGGAAATGGAAAGGAGCTGAAAGAATTAAAGTTTTCATGTGGCTAGCATTCAATGATCGCCTTCCAACCAATGCATGGAGAAGTAGATGGTCAACAGCTTTAGCTATGTGCTCCTATTGTGGCAACCATCTAGAGACGGGGATGCACATCCTAAGAGACTGTATTTATGCACAGAGGCTATGGCAATCACTGATTCATCCCAGGTTTCTTAATAATTTTTTCTTAGTTGGACATCGGGACTGGTTTGCCATGAATCTTAAACAAGATTTGAGTGTTAAATCAGATGGGAATTGGGGTCTTCTTTGGGGAGTATCGATCTGGAAGCTATGGAAGTGGCGTAACCAATCTATATTTGAAGATAACTTCATTAAACCAGAAATTCCTGGTGAGATACTACTACAGGTGTGGAGTAGTTATGTTCAGATCAATGAATTAGCAACTGTCGCTAAGCCTGTAACACATTCTAGTAAATCCTGGACTCTTCCTCCAAATGGCTGGGTCAAGCTTAATGTTGATGGAGCAGTCTCAACTACTTCAAAGGCCAGTTGCGGTGGAGTGATTAGAGATCACATTGGAAATTGGATTGTTGGGTTTTCACAATTTCTTGGTTCTTGTGACGTTTGTGAAGCTGAATCATGGGCTATCTACAAAGGTCTAATGCTAGTATGGGACCTCGGTTTTAGAAGAGTTATTTTGGAATCTGACTCGAAGAATATATTTGATATTCTTTAGGATGAGAGTAGTAGGAGAATCTGCAGTAATATTCTCCTTCGCACTCAACAGCTGATAAAGAACAACTGGGAATTGCAGTTCAATTTTATTCCTCGAGAACTCAACAGTATCGATGATGCATTGGCAAAAGAAGGCTTGAGAAAATCTTCTTTACTTGATGAATGTCCACCAAATCTACGGACTTTGCTCCAAAAAGATGTGATGGGACTTATTGTCCCCAGTATCTAGTTTTTAGTTTCTGTTGCTAGGCTAATGCCTTCACTAGTAGCAAAAAAAAAAGGATTAAAGATTGAATTCCGCTTAAAAATAGGGCGAATGACATATAGGCCTTAAGAAAAAGAAACAAAATTATAAGCAAGTCCTTTAAAATCATCAAATTGTATTATCACATGAGACTTGAGCTGAATTAATTCAAATTGAGAAAAGATCACTTTACCTTCTAAGCAATCAATGAAAAGTCAGGGTCTACCAACGACTTGAAGACTTGTCATAAGTTGCTCAATGACTTATCATTGGTAGCACCCTGACTTTTCATTGGTTGCTCAAATTAATAAGGGTAAAGTGGCAGTTTCTCAATTTAAATTAATCTAGCCTAGGTCTCATAAAGTTTCAATGCAAGTTGATGATTTCAAGGGACCTCCTTGTGATTTTTTTTTTCTTCCTTGATACCTATATGTACTTCCCCCAAAAAATATTCTTACATTTAGTTCCAATAGTATCTCAAACTCAACTGCCTTCAGGAGGAGGATACCCGTGCCAATAAAAAAAAAAGGATAAAAGCTAAATCTCATCACTTAAATAGAAGGTTGAGTACTAACAAATAGTTGGTTAAGGTGGTAAGGGACCTCATTTTGGTAAAAAAGAGAATACAAGTTCAAATCTCAAAAATCGCACCTGTTAGGAGATATGATAACTCTTTACTCTCTAAACCTCGAGTGAGAAACCCTTAATCAAATTAAAAAAAAATAGAAGGTTGAGTGTATCACTACATGAAAATACTGTAATTCTCAAGTAGTGGTCTAATCCCTAGTACAATCAAGATATTGACATTTTGGTTATTAATTCGGCCAATAATTCCTTATGTAGAGGGAAAAGATCTTATACTGTAAACTACATGCTAATTAATAGGTTATATTGAAATGAAATGCGAATGGGATTAAGGGCACAAGATTTCACGTCATATCTAACCTTGTCGTAATTGATTCATCAATCTTATCTAAATGCCTTACTGTTCCATTGAAACAAGTGATTTTATTATTCATTATACGAAAAAAAAACAAGGATTTTCATACACACTATTCATTATATGTTGCTAGTATGGGTTCCTTTCCAAGAATAATGAAGCTCATCCCTGGATAATTGCTGGTAACTTTAATCAAATCTTGTCTACAACTGATAAATTAAATTTTAAGGGTGAAAACAGTGGTATGGCTGCATTTAACAATTGCATTGATAATTGCAATCTCTTTCCCTTAGCACAGAAAGGACCTGAATTTACATGGACAAATAATAGGAAGGGATCCGATATTGTTATTGAACGAATTGACAGAGCTTTTGTGAATTTCCAGTGGTTGTCTTCTTTTCCACTAGCTTCAATTGAGACACTTAGCATATCCTCTTCAGATCACAGTCCCATTATTATTTCAACTGATGTATCTCTCAAAAAGGGATATCACAGAAAGTTTGAAGCCTTTTGGTAAAAATTCAATGAATGTGACCAAATTGTCGGTCATGCATGAATGCAAGAAGTTCAAGGATCAGCGCCTTTTAGAGTGCATTGCAAGCTATCAAGACTTTTATCTTCTCTGACTCATTGGAGTGAAACCAAGATCGGAAATTTACGTCAAAGAATTGTGGAAGCAGAAGCTGTTCTCGATAGTATCTCCTGCCCTGTTTCATTGGGAGGTAACCTTGCTTCAACCTTTGATAGTGATTTTCAGAATGCGAAAAAGAATATGGAATTTTTGTATGAATGTGAAAATAGCTACTGAGCACAAAAGGCTAAATTCAAATGGCTTTCAAAAGGTGAAAGGAATACAAAATTTTTTATGCAACGTTTTCAAGAAGAAGAAGAAGCCAAAATCATATTAAAAGTCTCAAAAGGGATGATGATTCCTGGACTGGCAATGAAAGAGAGATCCCAAGTATGGCCAACAATCATTTTTCACAGCTATATAGAACTTATTCAAGTCCATCTTTTGATCAAATTTTGCAAGGTCTAAACTCAATCAATATCCCAACAGTTTCTGAAAATGACTTTCAAGAATTGTTGAAACCTTTTACATTGGAGGAGGTTAGATCTGCGGTTTTTTCTTTACCAGGAAATAGTGCCCCTGGTCTAAGCAGATTTCATGCTTGTTTCTTCCAAAGATATTGGAATCTAATCGGTCAAGACTTGGTCAACATGCTGCATTCATTCTGGGAATGTGTTTATGCTGAAAGCTATTACTAAAATTCACATCATCCTTATTCCCAAAGGTGATTCTGTTCAATCTTTTGAGGATCTCAAACCTATAAGTCTTTGTAATGTTTGCCATAAAATCATTTCTAAAGTTTTGTTTTTCAGGATGACATCTTTGTTGGTCAATTACATAGCACCAAATTAATGTGCCTTTCTCAACGGTAGAATCATCTCTAATAATATAATGCTAGCTTCAGATTTTATGAATCAGATTCACAGTTCTTCTACAAGAAGAAAGAAACTGACATCTTTCAAGGTCGACTTTGCTAAAGCTTTTGATACTTTGTCTTGGGAATTCATATATGTTGTCATCAAGAGAATGAATTTTCCAGATAAATGGATTGCTCTCATCATGCAATGCATCACTACAGTGAAATATCGTGTCTTTCTCAATGGTCAAATGACTCATGCAATTGTCCCAGATCGAGGAATTCGTCAGGGATATCCTCTATCTCCATATATCTACATTCTCTAGGTCAATGTTCTTTGTGCTTACTCAGTTATTTTGAACATGCTAGTAGTTTAAAGGGGATCAAAGTTTGCAACAATGCCCAACCTCTTACTCACCTCCTTTATGCAAATGATTCAGTTTTTTTCTTTGAATGCTCTTATCAGTCTTCAAATTCGGTGAAAGTTGCTTTGGATATCTATAGTATTTGGTTAGGTCGGAGAATCAATCACTCTAAATCCTCTATCGTATTCAATCCAAATGTAAATCATCTGCAAAAACAACACTTCCCTAACTTCTGGGTAAGGTTCACTGACAGACTGGGTAAATACTTGGGAACCTGGGTTGATCCTGGGAGAAGCAAAACAAAAATTTATTCCCAGGTAATTGAAGAGATAAAAAGAAGAACTGCTGCATGGAAAGTCAGGCTGCTCTCTCAGGCATCTAGATTGACCTTAATCAAATATGTTCTCTTTGTTGCTAATTTGCCCATTCTTTCATGTATTAAACTGCCACAATACATCTATGATAGAATTGATTCAATGTGTATTAATTTCTTTTGGGGATCAAGTGGTGATAGCAATAGAATTCATCTTTCAAACAAGGTAGTGCTTTACAATCGTTCACATGAGGGGGGGTTAGGATTAAGAAGTACAACTCAAGTAAATCAGGCCCTTTTAGCAAGCAAATTTGGAGAATTCTCTCTGCTCTTGCTGAATCTTTATTGTCTACTACTTTAAGAACTAAATACATAGACCTCAATAGTGAGACTATTGTGAAGGAGCCTTACAATTCTTCCTGGACATGGAAAGGAATTTACCAATGCTCTTAAATTATTACAGCGAATCTAAAGTGGAAGGTTTGCACAGGATCTTCAATTGATATCAATCACCCCTTATGGTGGCCCATATAGTCTAGATCAAATTGTTAGGAAATAAATATGTTAGGCAATTAATATTGTAGTATCCCACATAATCAGGGATAATTAGGATCCCTCATAATTAGGAATTGTGATTGATATCAATCACCATAATGAGCCATTAATGTGGAGGCTCCTCTCTTGTATATAAATACCCTACATCTATACATGAATAGATAACTTTTCTGAGAATACACTTTCATGGTATCAGAGCCAGGTTCTGATTCCGGTTCTGTTTTTCCGCTGGGTTCTGTTCTGTTTTTTCTTCTCCGACGGCACTATTCATACGTTAGGGTCTCCGGTGACCGGGCGCCACTGCACACACGCGCCGCACAGGAGGAGTCGCCGGCGTCCGATCGGCCCGTCCCCGAAGATTCACCGCCATCCGAGCAGCGCGTGGCCTTCACGCACCACCTCCAGTTCGGCCGGAGCTCCACGCGCCGGCGCGTGAGGCAATTTTCCGATGAGTTTTTCACCGCTGTTTGCTGCGTTGGGTTCGGATTTCTGCCGCCGTCCTTCCCCATGTGGTTTCGTGCAGTGGGTACTCACCGTTTGTGGGTTGGTTGTTGATTTCTCCCCTTGCTCCTATTTCTGTGCTACGTTTCTGTGCTTCTGTTTCTGGTTTGCTGCATTTCTGTGCTTCTGGTTCTGGTTTGCTGCGTTTCTGGTGTGCTACCATTTTGTGTTCGTGGTTATTACCTTTGTGGTGCTGCCTGTACGAGCTCTTTGTTTTGGGGGGAGTTGTTTGGTTGTGTATCAACTCCATTTGGTTCTTTAGTGTGTGTGGACTTGCGTGGAGATTATAAGTTTGAAAGTTATACCCTTTTGGTGTTTTTCTGCTTGCATTTATGGGTGACTCCAAGGCTAGTGTTACTGAAATCATTCCTGTGACTAATAAAATTACTGAGCACAAATTGACCTGGACAAATTATATGGATTGGAGCAAAACAGTCCGAATGTACTTGCTTAGTATTGAGAAGGAGGGCCATTTGGCTGATACGCCTCCCGCAGATGACCCTAAGATGGCTTGGGCCCGAGCGGATGCCCGTTTATTCTTGCAAATCCAGAATTCTATTGACAGTGAAATTCTTCCCTCAGTTAGTCACTGTAATACGGTTAAGGAACTTATGAGCTGTTTGGAATTTCTGTACTCTGGGAAAGGAAATATTACTCGTATTCATGATGTCTGCAAGGGATTCTATCGTGCTGAACAGCAGGGGCGCTCGTTGAAAACCTTTTATGTGGAGTTCAAGAAGATGTATGAAGAGTTGAAGATGTTAATGCCGCCTACCACTGACCTTAAGGTTCAGGCTGATAATATGGAGAAACTAGCGATTCTCAGCTTTCTTACTGCCTTGGATCCTGCCTATGAGACTGTTCGTTCCCAGATCCTGTCTAGTTCTGAACTTCCTTCACTTCAGGATGTGTACTCTCGTGTGCTACGTGCAGATAGTCTCTTACACCCGACTCCTACTCCGAATGCTAGTGCATTAGCTGGCCGTGGTCCCACTGATACCCGTCAACAGAATTTCGTCAAAGCTGGCTCGACCTCTGCTGATTCACGGAACCAAGGTCCTCCACTCTCTAGCAACAATGCTTCGTCTCCTGGTCCTATTGTCTGCTAAGATGGCTGATACGCCTCCCGCAGATGACCCTAAGATGGCTTGGGCCCGAGCGGATGCCCGTTTATTCTTGCAAATCCAGAATTCTATTGACAGTGAAATTCTTCCCTCAGTTAGTCACTGTAATACGGTTAAGGAACTTATGAGCTGTTTGGAATTTCTGTACTCTGGGAAAGGAAATATTACTCGTATTCATGATGTCTGCAAGGGATTCTATCGTGCTGAACAGCAGGGGCGCTCGTTGAAAACCTTTTATGTGGAGTTCAAGAAGATGTATGAAGAGTTGAAGATGTTAATGCTGCCTACCACTGACCTTAAGGTTCAGGCTGATAATATGGAGAAACTAGCGATTCTCAGCTTTCTTACTGCCTTGGATCCTGCCTATGAGACTGTTCGTTCCCAGATCCTGTCTAGTTCTGAACTTCCTTCACTTCAGGATGTGTACTCTCGTGTGCTACGTGCAGATAGTCTCTTACACCCGACTCCTACTCCGAATGCTAGTGCATTAGCTGGCCGTGGTCCCACTGATACCCGTCAACAGAATTTCGTCAAAGCTGGCTCGACCTCTGCTGATTCACGGAACCAAGGTCCTCCACTCTCTAGCAACAATGCTTCGTCTCCTGGTCCTATTGTCTGCTACTATTGTAAGGAACCTGGTCATACCAAACGGTACTGTCGTAAGTTGCAGAACAAGCTACAACGTACTGGAGCTGCTCATGTGACCCAATCCTCCGATCCATCTGATAATGCTCCATCCTCTCCGAGTGCACTTGTTACAGGTAACGGCGACTCATGCCTTGCTACTTCTTCCTCGAAGTGGATCATCGATTCCGGTGCCACTGACCACATGACAGGTAACCATCATTTGTTCTCTACGTATGCACCTTATGCCAACCCCTCTTTTATAACTATTGCCAATGGCTCGTCCTCTCGCGTCCTTGGCTCTGGCACGGTTACACCTACGTCCTCTGTTTCTCTATTATCAGTCCTTAATGTTCCTGATCTTGCTTTTAACCTTCTGTCTCCCAGCAAACTTACTCGCCAATTGAATTGTTTTATCTCACTTTTCCCTGACCATTGTGTGATTCAGGATCTTACGACGAGGCGGATTATTGGTAGGGGCTATGAATCTGGCGGCCATTACTTCCTTGACGATCGGGTGCCGCGTTCCGTTGCTTGCTCTGGTGGTTCTTCCCTTTTTGATATTAATTGTCGTCTAGGTCATCTGTCATTATCATCCTTAAAGAGGTTGTACCCTCAGTTTCATGATTTGTCGTCATTAGAGTGTGAGTCGTGTCAGTTTGCCAAACACCATCGTGTTCACCTGGCACCTCGCGTCAATAAACGGGCTGCGTCCCCCTTTGATTTGGTTTATTCTGATGTTTGGGGCCCTTGTCCTATCATGTCCACGTCTGGTTTTAAGTACTTTGTTACTTTCATTGATGATTTCTCTCGAACCACCTGGCTTTATTTAATGAAAAATCGTTCCGAGTTATTTTCTCACTTTTGCAACTTTTGTGTTGAGATCAAAACCCAGTTTGGTATCTCTGTGAAAACCTTACGAAGTGATAATGCTAAAGAGTATTTTTCCGGCCAGTTTCACGACTATATGCTCACACATGGCATGATTCATCAGTCCTCGTGTGCCGATACACCTGCTCAAAATGGTGTTGCAGAGCGAAAAAACTGGCACTTATTAGAAGTTGCCCGTGCTCTAATGTTTCAAATGCAAGTTCCTAAATCCTTTTGGGCGGATGCTGTGTCCACCGCCTGCTTCCTTATTAATCGTATGCCATCTCCTGTTCTCAGTGGTGACATTCCATACACAACTTTGTTTCCTTCCAAACCATTGTTTCCTATTGCTCCCAAAATTTTTGGTTGTGTCTGTTTTGTTCGAGATATTCGTCCCACTGTCACCAAACTTGATCCTAAATCTCTCAAGTGTGTCTTCTTTGGATATTCTAGGTTCAGAAGGGTTATCGGTGCTACTCACCCGATCTCCGACGCTATCTTGTGTCTGCCGATGTCACTTTCCATGAGTCTACTTCATTCTTCTCTGTCTCTGTTCTGCCTCCCTCTCCTAACCCTGATCTTGATCATCTTTTAGTGTATGAGGTTCGCTCCCCACCAGTGTAAGCGTCTGTGCCGGCCCCTGCTCCGCCTCCTATCCACCATGTCTATCAGAGACGTCCTAAGGAAGGTAATGCCGCTGCTGGTTTCTCTGACCTACCAATGCCCGCCTCGGCACTTGATCCGCACTTAGCCTCCTCGCCCCCAATGGCCTCTGACCCTGAACTAGTGCCTGAGTCCGTGCCGAATACTCTAGATCCTCCTGACCTACCCATTGCCCTCCGTAAAGGTAAACGCACTTATACGTACCCTATTTCCTCGTTTGTATCCTATCATCACCTATCGCCCACCTCCTGCTCCTTCATAGCATCCCTAGACTCTCTTACCATTCCCACCAACCTATCCCAAGCCTTGGCCCATTCTGGTTGGCGTGCTGCAATGGATGAGGAAATGATGACCCTTGATAAGACTGGTACCTGGACTCTCGTTGATTTACCTCCTGGGAAGAAGGCTATTGGGTGTAAGTGGGTGTTTGCCGTTAAGACAAAAGCTGATGGTACCTTGGAACGATTGAAAGCTCGACTGGTTGCTAAGGGTTATGCTCAGACGTATGGTGTTGACTATTCCGAAACCTTTTCTCCTGTGGCCAAGTTGTCCTCTGTTCGTCTCTTCATCTCTATGGCAGCTACCCATGGTTGGGATCTTCATCAGCTGGATGTTAAAAATGCCTTTTTAAATGGCGATCTTCTTGAGGAAGTTTACATGGAGCAAGCGCCTGGCTTTGTTGCTCAGGGGGAGCATGGTAAGGTATGCTACCTTCAGAAGTCTTTATATGGTTTGAAGCAGAGCCCTCGTGCTTGGTTTGACAGATTCAGTTCTGTGGTTAAGAAGTTTGGTCTGAATCAAAGTAAATGTGATCATTCTGTGTTTTATCAACAGACAGACGCTGGTATGATTCTCTTAGTAGTCTATGTCGACGACATTGTTATTACAGGTGATGATATGGCAGGGATCTCGTCACTCAAGGTTTTTCTTAATTCCCATTTCCATACAAAGGATTTGGGTCAGTTAAAGTACTTTCTTGGGATCGAAGTTATGAGAAGCAAGAAAGGCATTCTCCTAACCCAGCGGAAATATGTTCTTGATCTACTGAAAGATACCGGGAAACTTGGAGCCTCACCAAGTAGCTGTCCCATGATTCCTAATCTTTTTTTGGATATTGATGAGAGTGTGCCGTTTGATGAGCTACCTGAGGATATGAAAAAAAAGATTGATCCTGAGAAGATTAAACCGTTTGCCTACCCTGAGCGATACCGAAGGCTGATTGGAAAATTGAATTATCTCACGGTAACTCGCCCTAATGTAACCTTTCCTGTCAGTAGGCTGAGCCAATTCATGGTAGCACCAACTGTTGCTCAGTGGGAAGCTTTGGAACATGTCTTACATTACTTGAAGGGCTCACCTGGTCGTGGTATACTCTATACGAATCATGGACACACAAAGATTGAGTGTTTCTGTGATGCTGATCATGCGGGGATAAAGACGTCTAGGAGGTCTACTACAGGCTATTGTGTTCTTGTAGGTGGAAATTTGGTATCTTGGAGGAGCAAGAAGCAGGACGTGGTGGCAAAGTCTAGTGCAGAAGCTGAATATCGAGCCATGTCTCAGTCTGTACAGGAGATTGTGTGGATTCACCAGTTAATGAAGGAAGTTGGTCTTGCCACGTCATTGCCTGCAAAGCTATGGTGTGATAATAAAGCTGCCTTACACATAGCCTCTAACTCCGTGTTCCATGAACGTACGAAGCATATTGAGATTGATTGTCACTTTATACGTGACAAGATCAAGTAGAACTTTATCTCTACAGGACATGTACCGTCTAGTGATCAGTTGGGTGATTTTTTGACTAAGGCCTTGGATGGCACTCGGGTTGACTATCTTTGTAACAAGTTGGGCATGATTAACATCTATGCTCCAACTTGAGGGGGAGTGTTAGGAAATAAATATGTTAGGCAATTAATATTGTAGTATCCCACATAATCAGGGATAATTAGGATCCCTCATAATTAGGAATTGTGATTGATATCAATCACCATAATGAGCCATTAATGTGGAGGCTCCTCTCTTGTATATAAATACCCTACATCTATACATGAATAGATAACTTTTCTGAGAATACACTTTCACAAATGTAGACCGTTCAATTCAGACGGTTTCTGATCTATTAATGCATCTTCCTTCTAGTTGGATCCCAACGAGATGGAATTCTACATTAGTTACTAATCTGTATTCTCCTTCCATTGCACAATAGATTCTTGAAATTCCTGTTTCCTTCTGCAATCAGCAAGATTCACTCCCCTAAAAGTTCCTCTGGCTCATACTTAGTCAAAGATGGCTTCAAATTGATTACTTCCACAACTAATCATCAAAATGGAGACCCCTTTAGGAAACTTCTTTGGTCAATTTCTCTACCTGGGAAGGACTTACTTTTGATCTGGAAATTGTTGAATCATGTTATTCCATCTATGGATGTTCTGAGACAACACATCAATGTTAATGGTAATAGTGTTTTGGAATGCAATGTCCCTGAATCCTTAGATCACTTGTTCTTAACATATCCTCTAGTTAAAGCAGTTTGGTTTGGAGTCTTGAATATCCGTTTGCCTTTTTCTTCCTTTCATTTATTCAAGGAATGGTTAAAGGAAACTTTGTTTCATCTACATCAGGATAATAATTCTTTGATGATTGCTAGCATCATTAAGGCAATCTCAACAACATGGATGAACAGAAAAAAACGAAACATCAGGGGTTTAGTGTGCCCAATGTCGATCATAAGAGAAATCAACCATGCAGTTGCTTCGGGTACATTAGCCTTCTTGACTAAAAAAGAAGATTCTAGAGGGAATAACTTCTCCTCAACTATCTTTCATCAGGAAGGAAATGTTCCACCAGAAGGATGGATCATCATTTTGGATAAATATAAGAGTCAGGGTAAGAAATTTTGTAAGGTTTGGATAGGTTTTCATGGCCTGTCAATCATTTCGGTCAACTGGAGGAAATCATCCCGAACAAAATGGTGTTCTCTTCTTTGCTTTCGAGCTGCTTTGTCTTGGATCCTACAATCTCCTTTTTTCTCTGACAGACCAAAGCAAGAGATGCGGGTGATGTGCTTAAAAACGTTATTCCTTCTAGCCAAGGGCTCAAAAATTCACTCTATCAATTGCATCAATCAGGATATAAGTGACTTTATTTCTCATTTCATTTTTAAGCAAGTTTTTTTTTTTTTTAAATTGAACAGTTAAATACAACCTTTACTAATTTCTTAAACTCTTGCATCACTAATTCACTATCACCGTAAACATGTAAGGCAAAGAGTTATTATGTATTAATTATCATTTTCATGGTATACATTTGACTTTCTTTCCAAAAAAAAAAAAAAAAAAGAATAATGAAGCAAGGAAGACAAATAATTCTATCATTTAATGTCCCTTTGTACTGTATACTGTTCAGAGTCTGCCTGGTTCAAAACTTACGCCCCTATATATTATGAAAATATATAGGACATTGATTTTCTAAAATGATCCTGATGGCTCAATGTTAATTGCTTTGGTGCGAGCTAAACATGGTATTGTTATTTTGGGAAGTTTTAAACTTGCAAACAGTTTTCGTGAAACAATTTAGAGCATATTTAATAATTAATTAATAATTTCATGCTAAAAACTACTATTGAAATTAAATCATGGTTTTAGCAGGAACTTATGTGCTCATTTGAGATAGCTTATTTTTTACTTATAAGTACTTATAAATCATGATTTACTGTATACAAAATAAATATGTGAGAGAAGTTTTATCTAAACTTACGTAATAAACACTTATATCCAAAAAAAAAAACGTTATTCCAAACATAGCTAATCTATTGTATATCTTGAAAACTTATAATAACTAACTGTGGTTTTTTAGCAAATTCTGTCATTGGTTTGGTTTATTTTAATATATTCCATTACTCATGTCGAATTAAGTTCGGCTGAAATGTTAGAAATAATTTAATCAAACTTTAATATTTTTTAAAATTTTTGACAAATTATAGATTTTGAAATAGTAAATATGATTATCAACCTAAGAAATTAAAAAACCACTTGAATGTTATCCCATTTATTTTTTTTTATTAATCCTTGCTAAAGGAATGTGAGATTATCTTCAAAACATATCCAAAAGCTAGAAACTACATATTGATGGGCTTCTCACAACTGCCTATGTGATACGAAACCATCCAAAGAAAATGATAAATTCAGTATATATTTGAATTAGTAGTAGAAATTATTTCCCCAACATAATTTATGATATATGAGATAAATTTATAAAAAAAATTTTATCTCAATTTACATAAACATATTTTTCCACTATTTTCTTACATAGTCGCTTAGATGCATCAATTGGTAATTCGGTAGACAGATTTTTTCATGGCTCATCCTAAATACTTACAACTGATTTCGCTCCTTACTTTTGTACTTTTTTGCCAACTCATTATTTTTGTACTTTTTTTTCCAATTGAAGGAATATTAAAAGGTGTCATGTTCTACAGGGCAATGTTTACTACTATTTTTCACACGTCATGATATTTGTTGAACTTATTCTAAAACCAAATTTCAGATATGTTATTGACTTATTGTACAATATGTACTGAGGGTTCAAATCCTGTAACGAGATCGAGATCACCTTTTTTTAGTTCCTGTCCCAGGAAATAGCAGAGAGTGGAAAGTCATTTCCGGTCTCAGGAAATTCTCGGTATAACTGAGACCGGGATCGGGAATTCCCGATTTCAATAAAATTATTATATTAATTAAATTTTTTATAATATAGTGTTTAAAGTAATTATTTAACACCTAATAAGGTCATAAAAATCACACAAATTGAGCTAAAATTAAAGAATAACATATTATTATTATCATTGCATTAATCATTTTTGTTATTATCTTTATATATTATATAGTTAGGATTGATATCACGATATATATGATTTAACTCTAACTAAATATATGATATACATTTTATCAAACGATAACTTAATTTATGATGTGAAAAATACAAAAATAAAAGAATAACTTATTTTTTAAAGAAAAAAAATAAAATAAAATAAAAATTGGGACAAGGACCGGACCGGGATCACAAGATGTAATCCCGATCCCGGTCTCGGCTGGGACGGGAAATTCCTTGAATAAAATGTCCGGGACCGAGCCGAGATAACCGGGATGGGGACACTTTGAACAGCCATAAAGACCATCACGCACATTTCTCGAGGGGAAACTTGTTCCTCAAATGTTTCTGTCGCCTTCGCAACGTTTCTGTGCCTTTTAAGCTGCCCCTTTATGATTTGCTGATCGAATTATTCCCATAAAAGAAGTTTGACGGTTAGCGCTCAACTGCTCGTCACCTCATGGACTTCCTTGTTGTGTATGATATATAATATACAGATCATGTACACATATATGGGCGCTGCTTTTTAGTATAAAATATAAAACAGATTTATTTAGGGTTAAAGTTCAAATCTGCCGCCCCACGAAGAGGAGCAAATCTACCCATAACTGCACTGCTCACCAAAGAATTTTATTTGGTACAGGACCACACATGAACATTTTCATATGGAACAAAAATGACAAAACCGATAATTTGGGCAAATACTACTGCTTTATATAGAGACAAATCTTGTGGCCCCATAAATATAAACTAATGGACCGTTTACCCAAATTATTTTACAGTGTTAGATGCATTTTTGAAAAAAAAACGTTTTGAACAGATTTGCACATTTACCCATCTATATAATAAAAGTTAAGGTGTTTAACTATTCTTCAACTTTTTTGAAAAGGGCAACAGTAACCATAAACTATTTTTTGAAGTAAAAGTAATTATAAATATTATAAAAGAGGGCAAAAGTAACCATGATATTAATGCATGTTACTGTGAGCTTTGTAATGAAAGATTAACGTGTTAAAATAGCCATTAACTTATACTAAAAGTGCCAAAGTAACCGTAATTTTTTTGGATGCAAAAGTAACTTAAAGTTGACTTCTTAAACATTAATTCATAAGTTTCTCTTTGACTTTTGTATTATGAGTATTTTATCAATTTGATGATTAAAATGACAAAAGTTAAAGAAAAAATTATGAATTAATGTTCAAGAAGTCACATTTTCTTTATTATGGTGAGAATGACGAAGCGAAAAAAACTTATCATCCCAACTCTAAAAGCTAAAATCTCCAACATGAATCACTAACCTTAGTACCTCATAGAAAATGTTGAAGCAATTTCATAATCAACTTTGAGAAGATTCTAAGGGAGGAGATCTTAGAGGAAAATTAGGAGGTAATGAAAAATCGCATAAGTTGGGAACATCCACGTCACTCTTAGTCATCTCATAGTTAAAATCCACTTGGACTCCAACTTGCACAAGCAACATAAAAACTTATGCAAATTTCTTTCGCTTCGTCAGTCTCGACAAAAAAAAAATGACTTCTTGAAAATTGAATTTTTTTTTTGGTCATTTTAATCCCCAAATTAGTAAAAACACTCATAGTACAAAAAGCCAAAGAAAAACTTGTGAATTAATGTTTAAAAAGTCTATTTTAGTTACTTCTGCATTCAAAAAAAACCTATAATTACTCTTGCACTTTTTGGTATAAGTTACCTTAACATTTAATTAAAAACCTTACCTTAATTGATGTTTATGTCATGATCATTTTTACTCTCTTTTATAATAATTATGATTACCTTTTGTTCTAAAAATAATTTATAGTTACTGTTGCTCTTTTTAAAAAAGTTAAAGGCTATTCCATTACATTAAGCCATATAATAATATAATCATGCCATGCACAATGAGTGGTAGGTTAAGCATTTAATCAATATTACCGTCACGATTTCTTGGTATTGGTAACGTTGGATCTTGGAATAGAAAAGGTAGGTGATTCCACGTGCTTGCTTATATTATTCCGTCGAAAGATAGGGGGTGGGTTTATATTCATACTCCTCCTTGGAGTATATCCCTCTAATTTTATTTATAAGTTTATTTTAATAAAAAAATTTAATTTTTATTATAAGTCTTTTTTTAAAGTAATAAATGTGTTTTGTATTTTTTTACCTTTACTAATTACAATAAGCAAAAAGAATTTATTCATGTTGATTTTTAGAATCAATCATAAATAAGGGTGAAATTAGAAATTTAACCTATAGTTAATGAGGTAACTAACTCTCTTTGGTATGTGAGAATTAGTTAATTTGGACTTATAAATAAGACAAGAGTGGCAAGGGCTTATTTATGTTGGGGGTTTAAAAAGCACGTTCATGCAAGTCGAAATAAAACTCCTTTCAAATACTTACCTCGTATATCACAAATTAAGTCGAAAAAACAACTTCCACCACTAATCTAAACAGGCACTAACTTGATTCGAGGTTGATATTGGTTATAATATAAATGTAGAACATATTTTTATATTTATTAATTTTTTTTTTCAAATTAAATTACTCTTATTAATGCTCTTTCAATAGAAGGGATGAAAGAAATTAAGAAATATGGTTAAAATATTGGAAAAATAACAGAAAAATAACTTTAAAATTATAAAATTTCAAATCAGGTTTATTATTTAGAGTTGATAAAAGAATGACAAAATTTGATAAGTAATTCACAACTTATTTTTAAGAAAATATCTAATTTAGGATTTTACAATCTTAAAATTATTTTTCTGTCATTTTTTCTAAAATATTTTATAAAAAAACATCTCATATCTATTATAATTAATTTACTAGCTTTGTTAATCTTATATATTAAAGAAGAGTATTACTAGTTTTGTAGGATACACACGTAGCGACCCACATTGGAGCAGTTGGCGTGGGCCCTCACATGAAAAAGAAAATAACACTAATAAAATTGAATAGCGATAGGAATATAATTAAGTAATTAACAAGTTGGGTCTTCTTTTGGCCAAAAAAAAAAAAACAGTTGGGTCTTCTTCATAAAAATGCCCTTCATTCTCACTTTATTACCATTTTTGGTCTCTTTCGTTATCAGCCACGTAACCCATGGATGTCAGTTTCGCTATTCCTCGCTCTTCCTCTTCTTTCGGTTTTGCTCTTCCGGGTCTCATTAATTACATTTTTTTAAATACTAATCAATTAATGTGTAATTACCCTTTTGTCCCCCCTCAATAGTCGTTAGTCAGAAGTAATTGCTAGTAATTAGTACAATCCATTGTCCATATTTGGTAAATTTGCTAGCGGCTTACCATATGCCAGTAAAGCAAGAAATTTTTGCTTATGACTATTGAATTGAATGGCTATAGAAAGATATGGTATACGCCTGTACTTATCTTTTATATGATATAACGTGTTCTGCTAAAATTTAAATATGTGAATTTTTAATTCTGAGGGAAGCTTCTGGTTTCTGCATTATCTGTTTGGTACTTTTGTTTTTTTAAATTTATATTCCGGACGCCTTTGTTTTCTTTTGTTACGCGTTGTCTCTTTTATTATTTTCTAGTTAAAATATATATTTAGTATTTTAGTCATCTAAATTAATTTTTTAGTTTAGTTATTTAAGTTTATATAGTGTATTTTTAGCACACTAATGACATTAATGAAAACTGATGACATTGTAATTTTTGATTGAAAATTTGTAATGAAAATATATTTAAAATAAAACCTAATAAAGAATCCGATCTGACCAACATAGAATTGGTTTAACAGTGTAAAGCCTCGTTAAATCCCTCTGGGTCTCAAGTTCAAGTCTCAGATGAGACACTTGAGTTGGAAGAGGCAGTCACAAATCCACAACCGGATGCCAGATGATAATATCAAAAAAGAAAAAAAAAGGAATCGGATCTAAATTATGAAAAAATTCAGAAAACTATCTTCAAAATAGCAAAATCTGAAATTAATTTTTTTTCCTACAATAAAGTATTCACAGCTGTAGGAAATCATTGATTTATAATTCTCAAATTTTAAAGATATTTTTCTAAAATTTTTCCAATTTTCAACATCCACCACACATCTTCAAAAATATAAAAATATTATATTAAAAGTGAATCAACATTTTTCTTTACTAAGATTAGCTGTGTTAATATTACGATATCAAAAATATATTTTATACATTTAAGAAATTAAACCAAGGACAATATTTAGGTCACATTTTTTACATTTATTATTTTAAGTTCTACAATCATACATAGTTGTATATATTTTATTTTTGAAATATCATTATTTAATTATAAATTCACGTGAAAAAATAATACATATGACTATGTGTAATTAGAGAACATAACCTAATGAATATAATATCCTTGATCTAAGTTTTGAATTTGATACAACTATAGATTATCTTATACTATATATTTTTTTTCCTACCTACCCGTGGTTATATGGGGCTTTGGAATAATTTGTTTTTCTATGGATGAAAAAGAAAAAATTCGAAAAAATTCATTTTAATATTATTATCCAGTACCTGTTTTAGGATTTGTCTATAATATGTTTTGACACTTAGATTTATTAAAATTTATTATTATTATTATTTTGTGTTCTTTCTTAATTCTAGCATTTGCTATTTTAGTAATGCTATCCTTGCCTTGGCCGGCGGCCAATAGGTTTTTTCCCCTTAAACAGAAAAAAAAAAAAATTTGAAGCCAAGCCCAGGAGCTTGAGAAGGAAGGTGGCGCGGAATCAGTCATTATTCAGTATTCACTACTATCATTAATAAATTCAAAAAGCAATGGCAGTCCCGAAATTTCGACAAAGGTAGGGGGCAAACATAAAATGATGCCCAATAATGCGGAAAAGGTAAAAACTCGCGTGAATCTGTATCAAATTCCAGCTACGCAAAAACGTAGCTTCGACTCGTAGGGACTTGCCTTTCTTCATCTTTTGCTGCTCCTGAGCTTTCTGTGTATTCAAAACGAAAAGGCAAAGTGAAAGGAAAAAAGCAGAAGGAAAAATTAATAACCAAAAAAACAAAAACGAAAGGGAAAGTGGTCGCCATTTCCTCTTGACTTAGACCAGGAACCAGTACTACAGAATCGCAGAGAGAGAGAGAGACGGAAGCTTCCGCAAAGATTCAGTGGAATTTTCACTATCCCCATCTTTCTTTTAATGGTCAGTTCACTCCTTCTGCTTAGTGGAATTCTGACTGTACTAGTACAAGTATTGCATGTAAGACGTCCGAGATTTTTGTTTCTTGTGTTTTATTATCATGCTTAGAGCTATTGATGCTGTTGATTTGGCTGATGGAGCATTTTTCTTTGGATGATTCGATTGATCGATCTTATGCTGCGATCACACCTGAAGTCTGCGCTTTTCTTCGATGTTTTTTCCATAATGTGTTTTAGTTTTCCTTTTTACATTCTTTGTGAATGGATTCTGGATTGAGCTAGGCACAGCGTGGTCTATGAATTGAAATTTCACTGTTGACGCATTGCATGAATTAGAAAGAGTGCGCAATCCTCTCATAATTAGTCAAGGCTGCTAAAGCCCTTCTAATTGTTCCCGCTAATGTACAAAATTTGTATAAGCAAAACACGATAGTTGGGACATTGACGGAAGTAACATTGAATACAGCTTCCCAACCCCGTGCATGCCTAATTTCTTTAGAAACTACAGTTTAATTGGCTACCGTAGATAGAAGGAAGAATTTCTCGTTTGAACTGTTGTCAGACCTGGTTTTCCAACTATGCTGTGGATGGGTGATCATAGTAAAAGAGAAGTGAGGCATCATGTCTATATATGTTGCCAAGGCTAAGCAATGTGTTTCTGATGCTGTTTAATTTCACTCTTGAATATTTTATTTTATAGCAATTGCTTAGTCAAAACATTTTTCTTAAAACAAAATTCTTATAACTTGTAACATCGAATATCTAGCGCATTGTACAATGAAGGATTATCATGACTAGCTGCATTTGTAGAACTCGTAGAATAGGAGTTTCTAACTTATGATGAAGAATGCATTTGACTCGATCATAATGCTTTTACAGGGCTGAATTTAGTGATATCCCTAGTTTTTCTTTTTGTTTATTTAGTTTGGTCTCAATTATGGATGCAATTTATTTATTTATTTTTTGCTGGATGGCTTGTAAGTTAAATCCTGAAGGTTATTTGTGTATATCCTTGCTTTTATAAGCTTCAACTTCACACTTCAGTCATTTTTGCTGCATGACACATTGTATTATCTTATGAGTACAGGTTAACGACTAATTTATTCTCTCACTTTTCTTCTCCTATATTTCCTTTGGTTGCAGAATATGTACAAAATTAGCAGCCTTGGCTACTAATTAATTATTGTGAAGGTGGAATTCATAAACAAACCTTGCAGAATAAATGCTTTGTACCAACTACTTAGCTGATTGAAGGATTACTTCATTTGGATATCTCCTGATACATACTCGCCATAGATGGTGATGCCCTCTATGGTAATGCATAGGTACCTTTGGTTCTGCATTATATTTGGATATCTTCATACATCCTTCATTTCAGGGCAGCATAGGAATAGGAATACTGGCTCAAGAGATCGGCTAGGTCAATCTGGTTCCCTTGCGAGCGATTTTTCTCAATTTTATCACTCTGTACCTGTTCAGATATCATCTTCATCATTTCCATTGAATGAGTCACCATCTTGTGAGGACTTGGATGGTGTAGGATCATTTAATACCACATGCTTACTAAGTTCAACTTTAAATTTGGATTCTGATATTCACATATATGGACTTGGAAACCTGGAGATACTCCCTCATGCTTCAATATCATGTCCGGTGGAAGGATGCACAATAATATTCAATATGTCTGGTAACATTAAACTTGGTCAGTCTGCATCTATTGTTGCTGGTTCTGTGGTTTTATCAGGAGCCAATATGTCTATGGAGTATGGTTCATCTATTAACACATCATCTTTGGGTGGGGCACCACCTTCCCAAACTAGTGGCTCACCTTTTGGCTATGATGGAGCTGGTGGAGGGCATGGTGGGCGTGGAGCATCCTGTAAAAAAGATAATACCACAAACTGGGGTGGTGATGTTTATGCTTGGTCTACTTTGTCTGAACCATGGTGTTATGGCAGTAAAGGTGGTGGAAAATCTGCTCAGAAAAAACTTGGAGGGAATGGTGGGGGACGTATTAAGCTTCTTGTGAATGACACTTTGTTTATAAATGGTTCTGTTACTGCCGAAGGTGGAGATGGAGGGTCTGATGGGGGTGGTGGGTCTGGTGGAAGTATAATGATACATGCCTTAAAGCTGTAAGTATCAATTGTACATCTGTCTATTTGTGACCTCATACTTATTGATCATAAAATGTCTCATAATTTCTGAAGTGTGTTTATTGCTATTAATCAATAATGTATTACATTTTATTACATTGAGGTTTAGTAATATTGATAGTTGCAACATAATCATCAGTAGAGTCGTTGCATTTGAAAAGATATCTGGAGTCTAGAATATTAAACAACAGGCCATAAGTCATGATGTTCACATATCGTTTCTCATGGATTTTCTTCAGCATTTAGCCCATCTGTCCACAGTCACTTTTGGGGTTAATACCTTGCAGATATTCAACATGTTTCTCTGGTTTGAGGGGTTTATTATCTAGATTTTCCTGATTTGTTTTAAGAATATCTCAAGTCTTAACTCCGATAATTGTTTTTATTGTTTAATCCTTAACTATTATCGTCTTTTTTGTCTAGCAGTTGAAAAGTTCTTGCTCACTTCATATTTTGCTAGAGCTACTAGGTACATGTAGTCATACATACTTTTTGACAGGTTGATTCTAGTTTAGTTAATTGTATGCTTTTGCATTGAAGTTGTCTTATTTCAACGCAATGCAGTAGGTCTGTGTTTTCAATTACAAATGTCCAAACTACTTCCTAAAGGATAATATATTCTTCCCCTTAAAAATAATAGCATAAAGAATCACTATATGGCAAAAAATTCTGTTGAGTTTAATGGGCTCCTTATGGATAGGGAATCCTCCCAAAAGCTAGCCATTGAGATGGAAGAACCAATCTACTCTAGTGTACCGTAGAGCATCCCTTACTATTTAATATGAGATTTAGCCATCCCATACTACTATCGGTCCCTATCAATTGGTCATCCTTTGAGAGCCTATTTTACTAATGAGCCCAGGTGATCTATAATCATTATTATCCTCACAATCATCAAATTATGAGCATATAACTAAAAACAAACATATTTTTATATTGTTTGTATTATGGTGTGGATATGGATATGCATTGAAATTCTGTTGATTACCTCAAATACTGTACCATGATTCCTAGATCCACCACTGATTTTGAGATAAGAAATCAGACTGGTTTTATGGGAATTCTGCGATAATTGGTGGTAAGCAGCCCAGTATCTCTTATGAGATCTATCAGAGATTTTGTACAGGTACATGTACCGCCTAAACTTGTCAAGGACAAGGGTGAAAAAAGATGGTTGCAAAACCAGCAATAGGACTTTTTTGACATTTAAGAAATCAGACTGGTTTTATGGGAATTCTGTGATAATTGGTGGTAAGCAGCCCAGTATCTCTTACGAGATCTATCAGAGATTTTGTACAAGTACGTGTACCGCATAAACTTCTCAAGGACAAGGGTGAAAAAAGATGGTTGCAAAACCACCAATAGCACTTTTTTGACATTTAATTTGAAAATTCCCTGCTGAATGAAGATTAAGGAATTTAAATATCACCATTGATTAACAGTCCTCTCCAACTTTGTTTGGATGTAATATACTTATTTTGCTATCATTATGGGAATATGACGTGAAATTGTAAATTTAAATGTTCATGTGAGATAATTAATACTACCAGCTATTATAAATAACTGAAGTGATGCTTTATGTCAATTTAAAATGCAAACTCAAATAGCCACCCAGTTTACTCACTAGAAGAGCTTGTATTGCACTTGTAACTTTTCTTGGACTTCACATTTTTGGATGATTGCAGGAAGGGATACGGTATTATCAGTGCTGCTGGTGGGAAGGGATGGGGTGGCGGTGGTGGAGGAAGAATATCACTTGATTGTTACAGTATACAAGAAGATTTAAATGTTTCTGTTCATGGTTTGTATCAATACACTCTGTACCTGGCAGCTGAATCTATGGTTGTTTTTTTTTCTGCCAAAACCTATATCCGTTCATGAGAGATATTTAATATTTAATTCTATTGAAAGAATTAAAAGAATGTTAAGCCTGATTTATGTGAAAAAGAAGGAATAATTTGGAGACATTTGGAAATCTGTATATGTTGGCTGCAAAATTTATATGAGTGAAGTTAATGATACTATTTATTTAAAAAGAATGAAAGTGATGTACTCCTAAATTCATAAGGTCTTAACTTTCACTGGATTAGAAGATAATTTTCAAGGAGTTGTTGGCACATAACCACTTCTCGCTCAGGTGTACATTCATGGACTGAAATTTGAGAGGAAGTAGATGAAAACGGTGCTCTCAAATTAATTGCTAATAATGTCCTTTGATCTCTTTCTAGCATCACTGTATTAGACTGAGGTCTATCCGAAATCGTTCTTCATCTTCTTTGTTGTCAGATGAAGCAGCATAGAGAAACCTGGGCCGATAGCAGAGTTTATGAAGCAGGGAACGGATTAGAGAATGTGATACAAAATATCCACTTAGAGAAATACTTAATAAGGCTTTTTTGGCTTGACTCAATCAATTGGGTGTTCGTGTTTCAAGTGACTGACTGCTTTTGTGTTTTAATCTGAAATGATGGATCCTCCTCCATTTGAAAGCGGACTTTTAGCTTCACCTCAGAGGAAAGTAGATTAACACTCGCCCTTACACGCACACACACTCACTCAAATGTTTGGTGGCAGTGATACCATGTTTTAGTCGTTTTAGTTTTAGATTGGGGTTCGTGATATCTTCATACTTGCGTTTTTATTATTTTCATTTCAAAGCACGTTTGGTGCTCCCCTTTTAATATTGCTTTTAGCAAGAAGAAACCTGTGTATAATATGTCCACATTTATTGTCACAGGAGGCTTGAGTATTGGCTGTCCTGGGAATTCTGGAGCTGCTGGCACATTTTTCAATGCAAATTTACTAAGTCTGAGAGTCAGCAATGATAATCTCACAACAGAAACCGACACTCCATTGCTTGACTTCTCAACCCGCCCTCTTTGGTCAAATGTTTATGTGGAGAATCATGCAAAAGTTTTGGTTCCTCTTGTTTGGTCCCGAGTTCAGGTCGGAAAGTTATACACACAAGACACTTATCAACACAGACACTAATATATCTTGGCAATTTTTCCTGCATGAGTTTGGGAAAAGTGTGCTGTCATTTTTTCCTAGTAACATTAGATTTTGATAAATTTAGTTCTTGTTTCAATTGTCCCTGTTAATATCTTTCTAGTATAATATATTGGGTTAAGGTGTAGTTTTAGCAGCGAAGTTTTTCTTCATTAGCGTATGGCATAATCAAGTTTTGAAGGGTGCAAAAGTTGATACACTCTTTTAAAAACAGAGCAATTCTGTTGAATTGGCCCTAACATCTATCTCTTTTTTTGATGTGAGACCCACTTGTTCTCCTTACAGCTTTATAACGGATGTTCGGGCCAATTTAATAAAATTGCTAAAATTACACCATTTTAAAATATTGTGTTTACTTTTACACCTTTCAAAATTTAATTGTGTCAGATGCTTATGGCTAAAAACTTCATTGCTAAAATTGCACCTTAACCTTAATATATTTTTATAATATTAGTCCTTAGAAATTTTTGTCTGATTTCTATTTGCTTATCTAACCCATGTAGCCTAATTTTTGATAACTTAAAGACTTTAATTATGAAGGTAAGAGGCCAAATTAGTGTATATCGTGGAGGAAGCCTAATCTTTGGGTTGTCTGATTATCCAATTTCTGAATTTGAGCTTGTTGCAGAAGAGCTTTTAATGAGTGATTCCATCATAAAGGTAATAGATTGTGATTGAAAATGCTTTTGCTGAAGTGGATGTCCTTTTTTAATCTATTTGAACATCAATTGTTTAGGACTTTTATATCTTTAAGCTAAGATTTTTGGCACATGATTTAACAATTTTTCCTTTAATACCTGAAGGTTTTTGGTGCATTCAGAGTTGCTATTAAAATGTTACTCATGTGGAACTCCAAAATCCAAATTGATGGTGGTGAGGATAGGGTTGTTACTGCTTCGGTTCTTGAAGTCTGGAATCTGGTTGTTTTAAGGGTATCATAGTCTTCATCCAAAAACTATTGAGCTTGTCCTTGGGATCATATTTGGTGCTTGGTTTGAATTAATCTTTCTGATTGTGATTTTTCCCCACTTGCAGCAAAACTCCGTCATAAGTTCAAATGCAAACTTAGGTTTATATGGTCAGGGTCTACTGAGGTTGACCGGTGATGGGGATGCAATCAAAGGCCAGCGACTTTCCTTGTCTCTATTTTATAACATAACTGTAAGCAATTCCTTAGGCACTGGTTCTCGGTGTTTTAGTCATAAATTTTGTGGTTCTTATAAGAAAAACTAATATTAATGTGGAGACATGATACTACAATGTCGTAGATCACAAAATCCCAAGAGTCTAGGTGCAATTTCAAGTGTTTAGTTATGATTGATAAAAGTGTTCAGCATGTAACAAATATGAACAATACTCTTTTCTGTAACTGAATTCATCTCTTTTATTTTGACTTGTAGTTTGTCTTTCTTCACGAGAAAAATGGTCTCTCCTTCTCTTTTATTTATCTCTCTCTACAATTAAATTTCTTCACTTTATTAAAAAAATATCCCTTCTTCCTGGACAGGTTGGCCCAGGTTCTTTACTTCAGGCTCCTTTGGATGATAATGAAAGTAGAGGCGCGTAAGTATGGCTACTTTCTAGTCTCATTGCTTGATTTATGAGTTTGAGTTCCGTACAGCCTGTGAACTCCTTTTCAATTACAAACTTACCTACTTTTACTTTTTTTTTTTTTTTCTTTCTTTTAGGATCACAAAAAGTCTTTGTGAGACACAGAGTTGTCCAGTTGATTTGATTACTCCACCTGATGATTGCCATGTCAATTATACACTTTCTTTCTCACTTCAAGTAAGATTCAAAATGTAATTATAGGTCTATGCTTAAGCTTGCTCAAATTACAATGTTTACTTCCTGTCACTTTTCTCAGGATTCATTTTTTTTCCTTGTTGCCTTTCAACGTCTTGCTTGAAGCATGACACTGCTTTTTTTACCACCTCAACCATTGGTGATTATTCAAGTTGAATAACTCGTGGTGCTAATTGTAATATTCTGTTAGGTTAAAAATTTGAGGTGGGTATTTTTCTTAATAAACTCTTTGCAGATATGTCGTGTTGAGGATATTCTTGTAAGTGGCATTATGAAGGGAAGTATAATTCATATCCACAGGGCAAGGACTGTCATTGTTGATGCTGATGGAATGATTACAGCCTCTGGGTTAGGTGAGTTCAATAATTTGGCTGGTCCTTTTAATATTAGTCAGTTTGATGGTATAGATTTGTGATTCTGATCAGACAGGACCTTTTTCAGGTTGCACTGAAGGTATTGGAAAGGGTAACTTTTTGAATGGAGCTGGTGGTGGAGCTGGTTATGGTGGAAGAGGAGGGTCTGGATATTTCAATGGGAGAGAGAGTAATGGTGGCAGTGTATATGGCAATGCTAGTCTTCCATGCCAGCTGGGAAGCGGAACCAAGGGCCCGGATGAGTCATATGGCCACGTGGTTGGAGGGGGAATGATTGGTAAATTTGTTTGAAATACCTTTAGTTTTATCTGTTTCAAGGAAAAAATTTTTGTTTTGGCTTTGCTTAGAGTTGCAAATAGTTGCATTGTTCACAAATACAGATGAAATAATAACCCATCCTCTACCAACTTTTTGTACTTATGCAAAGTAAAATGTCTATGTTTTTAAGGTATCCTCTGATTATAGTAATTTATGTTTTATTGTTGTTAGTGATGGGATCCATTCAGTGGCCACTTTTGAGGGTTGACCTCTATGGGTCCATGACAGCTGACGGTCAAAGTTTTAGCAAAGTAATGCAAAATAGGGTTGATTCTTTGGTTGGTGGTCTTGGAGGAGGTTCTGGTGGGACCGTACTTCTTTTCCTTCAGGAACTCAGGCTTTTGGAGAATTCATCCCTAACTGTTGTTGGTGGCAATGGTGGCCTGCTTGGTGGTGGCGGTGGTGGGGGAGGGAGAATTCATTTCCATTGGTCAAAGATTGGTGTTGGCGAAGAGTATGTTCCTGTTGCCAGCATACATGGCCTAATGAACAGCAGGTATATATCACTACTTAAATGATAGCTTCAGATATAACATAAATATTTCTTATTATTCTTGGGTTAACAGTTGCATCTTCATGGTAGTCATTTATTGAAAAGTTGAGAATTTCATGAGTTATTTAAAGAATGAATTTGTTTATCAAGCTTGTGGAGCTTTTCTGATATCATGCTGCAGTGGACACTTTAAATTTGGTCTTTAAACTATGCTTGGAAAGGGTCTCCTACTTCAGTAGAATTGCATGCCATAGATTTTTATACACACAGGCAGACAGAAAGAAAAGTTCACCACATGAATGCAGGAGATTCTGTTGCAAATTGGCAACACCATAAAAAAAGGCTCTTAGTGAAACATTGAACCAATTGAGATGATGACATTTATCTTGTAGCGCTGTTAGTTGGGGTAATATCTATTCAGTGAGTGAAGAATGATGGTCAAAGGTCTTTTTTTTTTCCCGTTAGATTACTCAAAGGACTAGAGAAAATGAGCTTCTTACTAGTTTTTGCTTTTGTTGAAGTGATCCACGTCTTCAAAGCCACCTTAGTTAGCCGTCAACCCCCCGGGGTTTTATTTCCTTTCTTTTGAGGTGCTAAACTTCCGTAACTTGAATCATAATATTTTAAATAATTCAGTCACAGATTGGGCTTATTAGTCCAAAAATTATATTTCCTTTATGATTTTCAACAGCGGAGGTGCTGGGAATAATGGTGGCCATCATGGAATGAGAGGTACCACCACAGGGAAAGAATGCCCCAAGGGCCTCTATGGCACTTTTTGTCAGGTTTGTTGCATTTGATTTTATGTTCCTTTTCTTCTTACACTGTATCCTTATGCATAAAACTTGGACAGCATTCAAGCTGTCTCAGATATTTCTAATCATGGTCTATCATGCAAAAAAAATTAATGTCCTGAAATTGATCAAATAGAGCAATTGAGTTTTCAGGAATGCCCAATTGGTACTTACAAAGATGTTGATGGCTCTGATGCGAATCTATGCATTCCTTGTTCTATTGATCTTCTTCCCAATCGTGCAAATTTCATTTATGTACGAGGTATCTTTGAGGTTGCAACTTGTTTTTTTATGTGCATAACTTTCTGCCCTCTCTTTGACAATTGAGATGATCTTCATTGCAGGTGGAGTTGGGAATAAATCTTGTCCCTATAAATGTATATCTGACAAATATAGGTTGCCCAATTGCTATACAACTTTAGAGGAGCTTATTTATACTTTTGGAGGTCCCTGGCCATTTGCAGTGTTGTTATCATTCATATTGTTGCTTTTGGCTCTACTGTTAAGCACATTGAGAATCAAGTTGGTTGGTTCTGGTGCATATCACAGTGCAAGTTCAATTGAGCAACATAATCATCACCATTTTCCACACCTTCTTTCCCTATCTGAGGTGCTACTTTGATGACAAAAATTTCACTGATATATCTAGTTCTATCTGTATCTGTAATTGCACATAAGTACAAGTGTTTGATGCATCAAGTTTTGTTGAAAAATTAGGTGCGTGGAGCCAGAGCTGAAGAGACTCAAAGCCATGTGCACAGGATGTACTTCATGGGTCCTAATACTTTTAGAGAGCCCTGGCATCTTCCTTACTCACCTCCTCATGCAATAATTGAAATTGTGTAAGAGAAACTGCATATTCATGCATGCATGTCACAGGTCCTAATGCCACATCATATTATGTATCTACTGACTAAATACTCCTCCTTTCTATCAATAAGTTGTCCATTATAAAAGTATTGCTTCAAGAGGCACTCCATAGGAAAGATTTTACAACAAGCAGCCATATGACAAAGTTTAAAATGCCCATTTTTTGGAAGATAAAGATTGCATCAGTATTCAAGTCCTGTGTAGTATTAGTCACAATATCTTTTAAGAGCTGATCCAATTTGGGATGCAGGTACGAGGATGCTTTTAACAGATTCATTGATGAGATCAACTCAGTTGCTGCATATGATTGGTGGGAGGGATCAGTACACAGTATACTTTCAGTTGTTGCATATCCTTGTGCTTGGTCCTGGAAACAGTGGCGAAGGAGAGTAAAAGTCAGTCGCCTTCAGGAATACGTCAAGTCTGAATACGACCATTCATGTCTACGCTCCTGTAGATCACGTGCTTTGTACAAAGGAATGAAGGTTTGGCTTGCAAAGCATTTAACATCATGGAGAGTTTTTTTTTTTTCTTTTGTAAATTTTCTAGATTGTTTCTCTCATTAATATAATTGAGAATGAATTTGGAACACACAAGGTCCACGTTGCTGCTATTCAGTGCAATAATGTTAACGTTTTCATGATAGATGTTTCACTTCAAGTTTTATTTTGGTAAGATATGAGAAAATGGTTTGCATGCTGAGTAGATGTCCATATCACAGCGCATTAATTTACTTAAGCATCGATTCATTGACTAAACTATTAATTCTAACAGTAATGATTTATGTTTCCACTGAACTCTCTCTCTCTCTCTCTCTCTCGGTAAAATATGTTTCCACTTCTCTGTTAAAAATCTAATCCTCCCCAGTCAAACGAATTATATTTGATTGTTGTAGTTGTTTTTCGTAACAATTCTCAATGGTTATTTAGAGAGAACCTGCTAAAGCAATATGTGCTTCCTTCTGCAGCTTGTAAGTTATAAATAATTTAAATAATGGGAAGTTGTCCTGTTCAACAAATCGGGTTCCTTTATCTTGTCATAAAAAAAACCATGTGATTATTAAACATTAGCATTAATTTTATTTATGCATATAAATCTACTTTGTTTCTTTAAGGCAAACCTTGTTAAAATGTGCTCTTCATTAGAGGTTTCCCCACAGCGTACACTGATGTCAATCTCATCCTTGTCAATTTGTGAAACCATCATGCAGGTTGGGGCAACACCAGACTTGATGGTGGCATACATTGATTTTTTCCTTGGTGGTGATGAGAAGCGGTTAGACATTGTCTCAATAATTAAAAAAAGATTTCCTATGTGCATAATATTTGGTGGGAACGGAAGCTACATGGCACCTTATAATATTCACAATGATACACTATTGACCAACCTTCTAGGCCAGGTCTCTCAATTCTTGTTACTCTTCAATTTTAGTCAGTCCCGTTTCCTTCTATGTTCATGACTGACGTGCAAATCTCAAAATTAATGTCCACAGCATGTCCCAGCAACTGTTTGGAATCGCTTGGTGGCTGGACTGAATGCTCAGTTAAGGACTGTGAGGCATGGATCAATTCGTACTTCACTAGATCCTGTTGTTGCTTGGATAAATAGCCATGCAAATCCTCAACTTGAGTTCCATGGTGTTAAAATTGAGTTGGGATGGTTCCAAGCAACAGCTTCTGGTTATTATCAGCTGGGTATTGTGGTGGCAGTTGGTGATTATTCTTTGCACGAGTCTGATACTTGGGACAATAGTGGTGGACCAACAAGGTAATTTAGGACCTTGCAAATTTTATGCCGCATATAGGCTATAAAACTGATTTATTCCAACTAAGCCCATTATGGTAGGGGAGATTAATCATTTCTTATTGTCTCATGTGATTTAGTAATGTTAATTGCAATTAAAAATTGAAATATGAATGTTGAACGAACCTCACCTAGCAAAGACTGTTGGAACGTAGAACTCAGTCTACTTGAAGGAAAAATGTTAAACATGACTGTAACAATTAGAACCAATATTGTGGCTAACTATTGGTATGCATTTTTGAACAATAACAGTGCTGATTGGATTCATAATGTATACCTTTTGAACTTTGACCTGATTTTGGATTTTGGAGAAAGCAAATTATGAGCAGTTTCAAGTCTTGGTTTTTTTTTTAATCAAAATGTACTTGCTGTTTGATTCTTTCTCACCCACTAGATGAAGTTGATTTGGAGTTCCTCCCTAAGGTGGTGAAAAGCTTGCGCTAGGTCTATAATTTCAACCTAGCTCGTTATCCCATGTTTTTTAATCTTGGCATTGTTCTTTTTAGTGCTTCTAAGATTACATTAGTTTGGGGTTTTAAAATCCTGCGAATTGGCTTGAAGGGATAATCATTGTGCTAACCATATGACAGGCAAAATGCTGCTTGTGGAAGCAAGAATCTTAAGCAATTTCAGCTTAATTGGCCATGCATTAGTAATTCCTTATCTCTTAAGAGGATAACTGGAGGAATTAATGGAGGACTCATAAATGATGCTACCCTTAAATCTTTGGAGTTTAGAAGAGACTTTCTGTTCCCACTTTCGTTTCTGCTATGCAACACTAGACCTGTTGGTCGCCAGGTAGTTCAATGATTTTTGGCCTTTTCCTGCTCCACAACTAAAAATTGAACATTGAGCATTATCTAATAAATGTCATATCCATGCCAGGACACAGTGCAGTTGCTGATCACTTTGATGCTTTTAGCAGATCTTTCAGTCACTCTTCTCATGTTACTTCAGTTCTACTGGATTTCTCTTGCGGCGTTTCTCTGTGTTCTGCTAATACTTCCTCTGTCCCTACTTTCACCATTTCCCGCCGGTTTGAATGCTTTATTCAGTAAAGAACCGAGAAGAACTTCACTTTCTCGAGTATATGCACTGTGGAATGCTACTTCTTTATCTAATGTTGTAAGTTGTGCTTATAGTTTGCTATAATATATTGCATGTGTTGTGCGGATGAGAAGCAGCAAGCAAGCAAGCATCAGTTACAATTCTGCTATACTCTGAGTTCATTGGACCTTTGATTAAGTAGAATGCTACAAATAGATTAATTGTGAGCTTGTGTCTTGAGTATATTGACTGTCATCAATATTGTCTTTTCTCAAATTATGATCAGAATATGAAAAATAAAATTGTACAGATATAGTATATACTTTCTCTTGCAATATACTCCAAATATTTTTGCAAAATGCATGAAGAAATTTACTGGAGATTATTGTCTTACGAAAAGTTTAATACCGATGCTGCCTTGACTTATATTTTGAAAATTGTTTAATATATAGATATTAATTACATGACCCAAATAAAATGATGTGTGCTCAAAGCTGTTCTCTCCAGCATCAGCATTTTCTTCATGCTTTTTTAAATGCCAGTATCAGCATTCTTTTGTCTATGATAATTTAAATGCCCAAAATTTTGTTCTCAGAAAATAGAAAATCACATAAAAGCTTCAGGCATAGAAAGAAAGAACAAATGCTGAAGATAATCATATTGTTACCCGAGATGACCCAAAATGGTGTTGAGATATTTCTACATCCAGAAGTGAATACCTTCAATCTTTCTAAATAGCCCTTGCACCCAGTAGCAGTGCCCAATAGAAATGCCCAGATTATTCCATCTCACAAAGCTGAAAGGCCTTATAACCATTAGGTTATAGGCTTAAGGGATGACACTGGCCATTCTAGACGTATTAAATGTTTGACATCTTTAGGTGTTTAACTCATTATATGCTCTGCATCCCATGCTTTTTTCTGACTGTTTGACTTTTTTGCAGGGAGTGGCTTTTGTTTGTTGCCTCCTTCACTATGCATTATCCCATTTCCATCAGCCTAATGAGGCCAGTACATGGAATATTAAGAGGTAAGGTGCAACTCTTCATTGTGACATTTTATCCCGAACAACAATGACATCTTTGACAAACAACTAAGATTCTTGTTTTGATCTCCATCTGTGCAGACATAGTTTCAAGAAGTTGACTGTTATATTTTGCCATGATATATTTATACCTCATACTTGAACATGATAGTCGGTTGGATTCTGTTTTCTCATTGAACAACTCTGCATGAAGGGTTTTTCCTTCTTTATTTCTTCCTTTTTCATGGTGATGTTTTTCTGGGGGAAAAATGTCATGCCTTGTCTTCAACATCTTCCTAAAAGGTTTACATCATGGCTGACTTTATAGTGCTCATCAGTGTGCTAGCTCAATGTTTAGGAAATAGAGTTGTAATGGTGCTTATTCTGAAGGTTCTAGTGAAGTTCTCCACTATCTGGCTGGATTGTCACATATGTTGAAGTTGTGTTGAAAAATATCTCCCACCCATCATATGGTTGGTTCAATCCTGTGGTAGAGAATACATTACAAGTGTGTTACAACCCCATTCACAGGGCAGACATACAAAAGGAGACAAAGGACATTGCATGCAAATGGGCAGGATACTTTATAAAATACTGAAGTTGACTTTGGGAACTTCCTACTATTTTGGAGCAAGAGGTTATTTAGTAGGTTATGCTATAGGTATCTAGGGGTGTCTGCTATACTAGGTTTTCTAGTAGACTGCGTTGACCACTTTTTGCTTTATATTAGACGTTGGGCTATTGGGAGGGATACGTCATATTTTTTGAATGTCTTTGTAGTAGGTCATTGGGTTCTCTACAAACCAGACCTTGAGTGGCTGTGAGAGTTCTTTCCACAGATTGTAATTCTCTGTTCTCCACAGAGGTAGAGGCTTATTTGAATATTGAGACATATTCAGAAGTTTGCGTCTTATATTCGGAGTTGGTACCTAACAATTGGTATTAGAGCGGTTGATTCACGGGAGATGGCTAACGAGGTTCTAGAATTGAAGGAGTCGGTGGCAAGCTTGACCAAGAAAGTGGACAAACTTTCTGGGCTGTCAAAGCAAGTGGTCGAACTGATGACCGACATGAATCTCATGAGGGAAATGTTGCTGCGTATGGGAGAAGGGTCGAGCAAGAAGCCAAGAACGGGGGAGATGCGGGGGATCCCCATACCGGGACAAAGACCGAGAGCAACGGAGAAGATGAGAAAGAAACAGTGAAGTACAGGAAATTGGACTAACCCATGTTCGATGGCGAATACCCGCTAGGGTGGTTCTTCAGGGTAGAGAGCTATTCCAGGTGAACGGCGTTGCAGAACCAGAGAAGTTGGAGGCAGCTGCGATGTGCCTCAAAAATAGGGCACTGCATTGGTTCTTGTGGAAGGACGTTTGGTCCTCTGACAAGTTGGGCTGAGTTCAAACGAAAGCTGCTAAAACGCTTCTACACGACTTACTTAGGGGGTGAATATAGAATCCTGTTCGCAACCAAACAGGAAAATTCAGTGCTCGAGTATGTGCAAGAATTTGAGAGGGTCTCTTATCCTTTGAGGGATGCTTCAAAGAATGCTTGATAGGAGCCTTTTTAAGCGGATTAAAAACCGAGGTTCAGGCGGAGCTTCAGCTAACCGACGTGAAGGATTTGAAGGATCTCATCGACAAGGCTATATGCGTGGATGAGAAGATGATGCTACTAGGATCCAAAAGGGGCTTTAGGGCAGTCAAAGCTCCGAGTTTGGTTGGGCCAAAGGGTTTCACAGCCCAACCCCAATACACTCGGGTAACCTAGGTGTACAAGCCTAGCAAACTGGTACCAACTCACACACACGTGACAGGCCCAGTGAGGACTGAATCGAAGATGTCGGAAATGAAGATCGGAAGCACACCGACCAGAGTTTCCTCAACCCGCCACCTAGTCAGGAGCCGTCGACTGACAAACGCAGAGATGGCATGATGGGGGGAGCTCGGCCTCTGCTACAAGTCTGGGGAGCAATATGTGCCCAACCACCAATGCAAAGACAAACACTTACAATTGTTTTTGATCGACTTGGAACCAAAGAGAATCGAGGCAAGGAAGGAGGAAAACAATGAGGTGAATGAAGATTACTATGATGGTGAAGGAGAGATGACTCAAATGGAGTTGTCCCTGAACTCCATGGCCGGCTTCAAAAGCAACCACACAATGAAGATTAAAGGCGAATTGGTGGGGGAATCCGTGACGATACTGATCAATAGTTGGGCCACACATAATTTCATTGCCGAAAGCCTGCTGCTAAACAAGGGAATCAAAGTGGACGAGGTTGCCAAGTACTCTATCACAGCTGGTGATGGACACATAGTGATGAGGAGTTGAAGGTGCAGTAATGTGGCGTTGCAAGTGCAGGGACTACACATAGTGCATGATTTTTATCCCTTCCCACTCAAAGGAGTCGATATGGTGTTAGGTATCGAATGGCTCAAAACACTAGGTGAGGTGAAGGTGAATTGGAAACAAATGACCATGAAGATTTGGCAAAAGGGCAACCAAATTTTTTTGCAAGGAGATCTTGCCTTGGCACGATCCCAAGCTTCCCTGAAATATGTTGTGCAGTCGGTCAAGAAAAAAGGATAGGGATTTACCAAAGAACTCGAGGTTGAAGTGTTGCTGCCCCCTGAAGTCAAGAATTTGTTGGATAAATGCCCTATGGTTAGCCAGGCATCCGGCAATCTGCCACCCAGGCGCGCTTGAGATCATGCTATTATGATTAAACCAGGAGAGCAGCCTCCTAACATCAGACCTTATCAATATCCGCACCTACGAAAGAAAGAGATTGAAGAACTTGTCAAAGACATGCTACAAGCAAGAATTATCCAGTCTAGTACCAGCCCTTATTCCAACCCGGTCTTGTTGGTTAAGAAAAAAGATGGGAGTTGGAGGTTGTGTGGACTACCGGGCTCTAAACAAAATAATTGTGCCTGATAAATTCCCAATTCTTGCCATAGATGAGCTGTTAGATGAACTCAAGGGAGCCACCGTCTTTGCAGGGATGGATTTGAAGTCCGGGTATCATCAAATCCACATCAAGGCTGGTGATGAACATAAGACAGCTTTCAGGACACACGAGGGACACTACAAATTTAAGGTGATGCCGTTCGGACTCACAAATGCTCCTTCCACATTTTAGTCCTTGATGAATGATATTTTTAGGCGATTCGTGCGGAAATTTGTATTAGTCTTTTTTGATGACATACTAATTTATAGTCAGGATATTATTGCTCACTTCAAACACCTAGAAAAGGTGTTGACTGTCTTAAAGGAACATGAACTGGTTATAAACCTCAAAAAATGCAGTTTTGTGCAGCCAAGCATTAAATACCTAGGCCATATAATCTCAAAAGAGGGAGTGCAAGCAGATCCAAAGAAGGTGGAAAGCATGATCACCTGGCCGCACCTAAGAATGTGCGATCATTATGAGGATTCCTAGGGTTGACAGGATACTACCGCCGATTTGTCAAAGATTATGGGCAGATTGCCAGCCCATTGACTGATCTACTCAAGAAGGAGGCGTTCAAATGGACCCCGGCGGCCGCTGCAGCATTTGAAGCACTCAAGTTAGCCATGACAACTTTGCCGGTGTTAACTATGCCTGACTTTTCAGTCCCATTTGAACTGGAAACCGATGCCTTGGGGACAAGAGTAGGGACAGTGCTAATGCAGAAAGGGAGGCCTATAGCTTATTTCAGCTAAAAGCCCTCTAATCAAGCTCAGTTATGCTCGGTTATGAGAGGGAACTCATGACCATAGTGCTGGCTGTCAAGAAGTGGAGGCACTACTTGTGGGGCTAGCGTTTTATCATCAAAACTGATCAGAAAGCCCTGAAATATTTGTTGGAACAGCGAGTGATTGAAGAAAATCAACAGAAGTGGGTGTCAAAACTAATGGGGTTCAACTTTGAAATTGCTTACAAACTGGGAAAAGAGAACTGCGCAGCTGATGCCTTTTCCCACCAAGAAGAAGCGCTGAATTTGATGGGGTTCTCCTTATGGCAATATGGTGAGATTGAAGAATGGGAAAAGGAGGTACAAGCTGACCCAAAACTTAGCCAGATTATGCAGTAGATTCTTACCACCAAAGAAGGTGTGGATGGTTACTATTTAAATAAGGGCTGTTTGCATTACAAGGGAAGGTTAGTTTTACCCAAAAATTCCAGCCGGATCCCACTGTTATTGGGAGAATATCACAGCTCACCTGTGGGTGGACATTCAGGCTATCTAAGGACCTACAAGAGGATAGCAAATGCGGTATATTGGAAAGGCATGAAGAGGGATGTACAGCAGTACGTCGCAAGCTGTGAGATCTGTCAACAAAGCAAGCACCAAACTCTTTCACCGGTGGGTCTGTTGCAGCCACTACCAATTCCACAAGCTGTTTGGGAGGACATAAGTATGGACTTTATTTCGAGACTTCCTAAATCACAGCGGTATGATACTATACTAGTTGTTGTTGATCGGCTCACCAAATATGGCCATTTCTTGCCCCTCTCCCACGCTTTATCAGCTAAGGATGTCACTGACTTGTTTATACGGGAAATAGTCAGATTACATGGGTTTCCAATGACAATTGTATCGGATCATGATAGAGTGTTCATAAGTCATTTCTGGAAGGAGTTGTTCAAGCAAGCTGGCACTTAGCTTTGTCTCAGCTCTGCTTGCCACCCAGAATCAGACGGACAGACTGAAGCACTGAATAAAGGGTTGGAAACTTAAGATGTTTCACTAGTGAAAGCCAAAGCAGTGGCCACATTGGTGACCCTGGGCTGAGTATTGGTACAACACGTCACACCAAAGTTCAGCCAATATGACACCCTTCAAGGCTGTATATGATCGCGATCCGCCTACTTTCCTTAAGTTGCAGGATGAGCCATCACTTGTGGAAGAAGTAAATGAGCAGATTCGATCCCAGAACTTGGTCATTACCACATTAAAGGAGCACTTGGAGAAGGCTCAAGAAGAAATGAAGAGGCAAACTGATAAGCACCGTGCACTTTGAGATTGGAGACCTTGTTTATGTTAAAATCCAGCCATATAGGTTGTTAAGTGGCGGATCAATGAAAAGCTTAGCCCTCACTTTTACGGACCATTCAAGGTCCTTGAAAGGGTAGTGCGGTAGCATATAAGCTTGATCTACCACCAATAGCTCGAGTGCACCCTGTTTTTCACATCTCCAACCTCAAGAAATCTGTCCAATTGGTTTGGGTCACTTCCACTATTCCCCCGGCATTGTCTGAACAGTTCGAACTTCAGGTGCAAATGGAGGATGTCATTCGGGTCAGACAACTCACTGATGGCCAGCTGGAAGTATTAATCAAGTGGCAGGACCTACAGGATTTCAAGAATTCATGGGAGCAAGCTGATGTCATGGCAAGGCAATTTCCGGGTTTTCACTTTGAGGATAAGGTGAAGCTTTTAGGGGCGAGTATTATTACAACCCCATTCACAGGGCAGACATACAAAAGGAGACAGAGGACATAGCATGCAAATGGGCAGGATACTTTATAAAATACTAGAGTTGACTTTGGGAACTTCCTACTATTTTGGAGCAAGAGGTTATTTAGTAGGTTATGCTATAGGTATCTAGGGGTGTCTGCTGTGCTAGGTTTTCTAGTAGACTGTGTTGACCACTTTTTGCTTTATATTAGACGTTGGGCTATTGGGAGGGATATGTCATAATTTTTGAATGTCTTTGTAGTAGGTCACTGGGTTCTCTACGAACCAGACCTTGAGAGTGGCTGTGAGAGTTCTTTCCTCAGATTGTAATTCTCTGTTCTCCACAGAGGCAGAGGTTTACTTGAATATTGAGACATATTCAGAAGTTGGCGTCTTTATTCTGAGTTGGTACCTCACAGAGTGTTACCTAGTGTTGTTTCAATTTAGATTTTCTTTACCCTCCTTTTCTGTAAAAGAAGAAGAATAATGAATGCATTTGTAAGGGCTATATGTTCAATGAGGAGAAAGATACTCATGTCCCTAGACCCCACGCAGTTTTTTTTTTCATATTTGATTTGGTGCAGTTCCCTATGATTTATGGATGTGGCTGTAACTGGTATCAGCCATGCAATTTTATTAGGTAATCTTTTGTAGATAATCTTTTAAACAAGATTTATCTGGCTAAAATGTGCAGTAGTGGATACCATAACGTCATAGAAGCGGCAATGTTATAAGAAGAAAACATCGATGTTATACGAAATTGTAAAATGGCATCAGTATTGATACTATGAATTGGTTGGGAAAATGTTTAGTTTTTAAACCCCCTTGAAGATGAGCGGAAGTCCCTGCGAAAGAGTGTGATAGAGGTATCTTATAATATAATATACTCAATTGTTGGTAGAGATTGCAGTTTGCAGTCTGTCTCATTATCTGCTTGGTAAATGCTTTTGTTTTATACTTAGCTTTATTTTCTTAAAAAAAAAAAGTATATATTGAATTTCCTAATGTTCATGCAAATGCTGGTGAAAGTAGAGATTAACAATTGAAGTGAGTTCTATAAATGGAAATACTCCCAAGGTAGTGTCTAATTACTTGACTGTGGCCTTCTTCGCGAAGAAGGCATAGTGCATACTGATATGCAATTTAGCTATTGTAGTTTTTTTTCCCTCTTTCAGCCTCAGGCTATTGCAGCTTTTAGAGATATACAGGAGTGATGATTATTTGGATGTTCTTATGATGCTACTCACAAATTCATTTTAGCAGTAATAAATATAATGAAATGTCTTGTTGATCGCATTCATGAATGACATTTATCTTGTTATTAAGGCTCTAGGATATTTTCTTTTGTTTCTTCTAAAACTTCAGTTATATTTTATATTTTCCACTTAATTTTAATACATTCTCTTTCAGGGAAGATGATGAGTGCTGGCTTTTGCCAACCATACTGCTTCTCTTCAAGTTGGTACAAGCTCGTTTTGTGAATTGGCATATAGCTAATCTTGAAATCGAAGATTTTTCTCTATATTGCCCCGATCCCGATGCTTTTTGGGCCCATGAATCAAGCTTTTAACAGGAAACGGACAGGAACACCAGACATGCACGTGTACATTATTAAGTTTTGGTGATTCAACTATTTAGTGTGTTTAGTTTTATGGTGGAAACCACCAGAACCATGGTTTTGGTGGAAGCATATAACTACTTGATTTCACAAAAATCATGGTTTTGGCGGTTATTAACATGAAACCAAATACACCCTTAAAAGGAGGCTTTATTCCTGTCCTGATTGGAAGCTTTGTGGCTGCCCCTGCCCTGCCATGTAAATATATGAGAGATGTATAGGTGAATTCCAAAGTAAAGGTCTGCTGTTTTTTGTTTCGTTGTAAAAATCTTAGAGAGGTTGGTTTATGGAACAATACATGGAAGGAACTAGTGAGGAGAGAGATGCGTTCTTGTAGCTTGCTTAGTACCATCAAGTTTCACCATTTTCTTTTCCTTTCGTTTTTGATGTATTTAAAATTATATTTCCTTTTGCCCCATGAATCTTTGCCAATTGCCACCAATTACTGACAGAATGAAAAGCCTTTGCGAAGGCTGCTTTTTGCTCCTCTACTATAAAGGGTTTGAAATTGAATATTACTGTTATAATTATTGCATTATTTATTATACAATTCTCAATTTTAACATTTAGTCGTTTCTCTACTACTGGACATCTGGAATTCAATGAGCCAGAAGCCACCTATGTCACATCCATATATTTATGGCTGTGAGTGAAATATTGTTCTGTTTTGCCGGTGGCGTTTTCCTTGGGATGTGTTTATTTCTGCGTCGGCTTCACTATTAACCAAAGTTATTAAACTCAGATCGGCCACTTAATCAATTTGGGTAGTGGGTCAAGGGTTAATGGGTCAAATTGGAGTGAAACCAGAGCTAACACAGGGCTAAACCTGTGAGGAAGTGAACTTGAACAATAATAATTTTTGGTATAGATTTGGAATTAGATAATTTTTTAGGATCAAATGATAATATTTTTGAGTGATTCTATTTGCATTAGAAAGTAAACATCCCAAGCTTTCCATAGAGTCTTAATTTATAATTTTTGAAAATATGTTGAATGAGATATGAATTTTTGAAATAAGGAAAATGAGAATAACTATTGAACCGGTTGGACTGGTCAGACCTATGCTATTAACACATGAGTTCATGGGATCTAGAGCTTTTGTACCTCACCTCTATTATTCTATTAGGCTGTGCAGATAGTAGAGCTGGAAATAGAACCACCTGTTTAGGCCTGTTTCGCAAAAAGGCACACATTTTCAAGTCCCGGCCCATTTAATTAAGAGCCACGGGCCAGCCCACGGCCTTCAAGCCAGTTTGCCATATTTTCCCTTATATATTTGGACACTAAAATATCTAATTGAAAACATAAATATTATCAAAACAAAGTTAAAACATCAAACATTATTCGTTTTTAACATAATATAAACACTAAATCCAAAAACTAATGTCCACAGTTAAATAAATAAATAAATAAATAAATAAATAAATAAATAAATCGGCTAAAAAAAACTAAATAATAATTAGATAAAGTCATAAATCATAAACTAAACACTAAATAATATAATAACATTATCATTTTCTTCTTCATGACCATCATCACTATCAACATCATCAATGATAACTTTTTTATTTTAAAAAAATATAAACGGGCTTAAACGGGCGTAGCCCTAAAAGCCTGGCCCTTTTAAGCCCAACTCTATTTTTAAACCCCAAATTATAAGCCCGGCTTTCGACTTAATTGGGCCTAAAAGAGTTGGTCCGACGAGCTCAGCCGATTTCCTAGCTCGAGTGGACAGGAGCATAAATATTATACTGATGAGACCTGTTTCTATTGATTTTCTAAGTTTTGAAAGAAGCTTCCTTCCTTTCTTTCTTTCAGGAATTATCGCTCCTAAATCCCACACAACAACTCAAACTATAAAAAAAAAAGTTTCTTAGGATAACCAAAATACCCTAAATCTCATGTCTTTTAATTATAAATAAGTTTAGTGTAAATTTATTAAAATGTCCTTAACTTACAAAAAAAATCTCCTGTTCCCCATGGTCACTGACCATTGCACCTCTCTCGGTTACCAAAATAAACTTATGACCATTGAGTCATTAAGTTCACTTAGTAATATAATGCACATTATTATGTGCGTGGGTGTGTGCATGTGCACTCATGTGTGCGCTTGGGCGTCTTTAGTAGTTATCTTATGAAATGTAGTTGTCAATTTGTTAAATTTAAGTTGTCAATTTTTATTAAATGGTTATTAATAGAGTTGTTCAGTTGACAACTATCTTTTTAGAATTAGTTGCCGATTAATTATAAAGTTATTGACTTCGATACGAAAGTAATTGTCAATTTGCTAAATTTAAGTTATCAATTTTTATTGGGTAGTTGTTAGTAGAGTTGTTCAGTTGACAACTACTTTATTAAAATTAGTTGCTGGTTGACTATAAAGTTATTGATTTTGATAGGAAAGTTAGCGAAGGCTTTCATTATCATTTACAATTGACTAGTATATATCCAAGAGGTTGTTTCACTTTTCTATATTAAAGTTATCAATTATTGTTAGTTAATTATTAGAGAAGTTGTTCAATTGACAATTTCCAAGCAAGAATTAATAATTTCAATATAGCAAATTGATAACTCTTCATAAGTTTGTTAATCATTTGCAAATAAAGATGAACAACTCTACTAACAATTTCCCAATCAAAATTAACATCTAACCTTGATGAGGTAGTAGTTAACTATAAACAACTCAACAAACATATACTCAATATAAATTGATTACTTTAATATAACAAATTCACAACTAAATACTCCTGTTAGATCATTATGGTATTCCTGAACATCCATGATTTTTCAATTGACAACTCTTTCAGGTACAATAAACCCTACCTGGAGTAAGATTAACATCTAATGTGTGATTTAGATCGTTGTTGACTAAGAGATTCTTTTAACTGTAGTAGCATAATGTTGTAAAGAGAGAGATAAATGCATGAGGTGAGTGGGTCCCATATGTTTATCTATTTTCCTGCTGTATTGTATTGTGTAGTTACAAAAGTAAAATAAAACTATGTGAATAGCATACGCTGAAACAATGGATTAAACTATTATGAACTTATTTGCAAGATAACAAAGTTGTCTTATTTAATATTTTAAAATATAATAATTTGATTTTGTAGTTTTCCCCTTTTTGGGCTCAACCAATTAAGCTAAACGTGATGAAAAGTATGCCTTTCATACTAGTGATGTTAATTGTTTGTCATTAATTGATTATACAATTTAAAAACTCATCTAGATTTAGTTCCTCAAAATGTGGCAAACCAATATTCGAATCTTCATAAAAAGAGATATTTATATTTAGTGACCGATAATGCCTCGAATATGATTGTCTTAATAAAAAGATACTTGTGCCTATAAAAAAAACACTCATCTAGATTTTTTTTTTTTTTTTTTAAAAAAGGATCACATTATCCATAATAAGATTTTCACTTAATAACTCAACAATATAAAATGTAACTTCTAAGCGGAGCCATGCTTGTTCATCGATCTTATTAGTTACAAGCTAAATCGGTTGGTCGGTATAGTTTAATTGTATAACCATGAAAAAATTAAAATACAGTTAAAAATTAAGAGATACATCATGCAACCTGAATATCTAAGACAACCTACTTTACACATCCATTCCCCTCTCATTAATAGGTATGATTTAGGACTTAGATTCCAAGCTTTGTTCAACGTTGACATGTCTCTTTTCAAGTGTTATAGTGGTTATGTAATAGTTAAATACTAAAATAATAGGTGACACAGACATAAGCCACTCATTAATTAAACAGACTTCAAACTATGTTATCTCATGATAGATTTTGACGTGAGGACCTAGTAATACATAACAGGCACATAGTGTTAGATAAATTTATTTTCCAAAGTAAAAAATTAAAAAAAAAAACATGGGCGTCGTAATGAATTCAAACGTTTGCAATCAAATCGAAAACCAAAAAAATCTGTGAAGAACAAATTAAAATTCGGCAAAATTTAACATGGGTGATATTTCCACAGTAATAATCAAGGTATTAAAATCCGGACCGGATACTGAACCGGTCAGGATACTAGGTTAAGAGTTAGTGGGTCAGATTGGGGTCAAACTGAAGTTAAACCGGGGCCAAACCGATGAGAAATTGAAGATTTTAGGCTTACAAATATAAAATTCTAAAAAAAAAATCTTAAAAAAATTAATATACAAACCCGGACGGGTTCGGGAACCGGACCAGTCTACCGCCCGGTTTGTTGGTTTTCGGGTTGGTTCGCCGATTCGGTACGGGTTTAACAACTCTGGTAATAATGCTTTTTATACATGGGAATATTAACACTAAAAAATAAGAACAACAAAATTAGGGAGTACTAACAAAAGCTTAGGGCTCCCTCAACAAGTTCGAGTTAATGATTTGAAGACAATAACTTTGTATAAAGCTTGTTTTGTGAGCGAGGCTGCCAATTTTTTTTTAATCTTTACAAATGACTTGAAACTCGATTTATCAGCTCCAATATTCTTGATATCAGAAATTACATCTCAATCTTTATTTATTTCCGAAGTCCTATAATTTTTTAAGTGGATGGTTTTGGAAGAGTCACTTCTTAAAATAATATTTCTTGCACTATCATCCCATGCTCTCTTTAGGCTCCTCAAAAACCCATAACTCTGCTGTAAGATGATCATTCCTTTTAACCTAAGTACTAAACCTTCAAGAACCAAGGCAACAACAAAAGCCAAAATAGCACAAGAGCAGCATAATTTAAATCTTAGTTATTTTTTAATTTAGTTCATAAAATATTACTTTTCTTTTAAGCATGAAATTAGTTATATTTTGCCTTATATTATCATCCAGTATCCAATATTCACAGTTATCCCTCCCAACACATAGGTGCTTAAAAAATAATAATTGAATATGTTACTAGCATAGAGGCTAGGGGGGCGTGCGATCGCCATGCTACGCCGAGCTTCACGCCTCTGTCGCTGGCCTCTCTTCGCCACTCTGAGCTTTCGCCATCTTTGTACAGAGGTCGCCGCCTCTTACGGCGACTATGAGAAAGCCATTTCCAATATTGACCCTCCCAAGACTCCCTCTCATTTCATGCACTTTTGTCCTCCTGCTCCTTCGTCAATTCCCTCCAAAATTACTCTCAATTTCGTCTTCCCTACGCTTCTGGCTCTCTTCCAAGCAGGTTTGTTCCCCTTTCATCTTTTCATGCTCTTTCTTTTCCTAGATTCTGATATCGATGTTGCCTGATTATTCCGAGAATTATGTTGACTGAGTTTTGATTTCATACCATTTTTACCGTCTGATGTAATCTTGAGTTTTTCCAATAAAATGCGGACTTCTTTGATGGAATGCGACTCTGTTGAATTGTTAATTTAGAGGAAAGTTACTGTATTACTCATACCGACTGGTTATTATCTCCATTCTGTTTGCCTCGTAATTTGGAGGCATGGGCCTGGTTTGCTCAGAAATGAAGGAGCTATGTTAAGCAAGTTGTTTTGTTTACCTGTATTTACAAAGATGCTTCACAGTATAATTGGTGGTTTTTCTGCAATGTAGATTCCGACGTTGTGTGTTTATTCTGAAGACATGATTTTAAATTTTAATTCATTAATTGTCTTTTCCATGTAACATAGTTTTAAAGTTTTATGTTAATACGCGTTTTCCGACAAAGTGTGGACTACTTTGATGGGGATTGCATTCATTGCCTTATATTAGAGTTCAGGTAGATTCTGTTGTAAGAAATTATCATGAATAGTAAGCAGGGGATTTATTTGAAGGATTTTGTGCTGATAGTGGTATTACTTCTAAACTTATTTATAGGCTAATTTCAATTGTGCCATTCAATTTAGGCAGAAATGATCTGTTTATACAAATGTAATTTGGACAAGTTTCTCTTTAAGGTGGCAAGTGGCAACTGTAGTCGATAGAACAACGAGCATTCTTAGATAGACACAAACACAATCACACCCAACCCTGTATCCATAAGAAATATTTCTAAATCATTGGCAGAAAATGGAAGTTAAAAGGACTGGTATCAGTAAAGAGATGTTACTAGCATCAACGTTCCACTGGCTAGTGTTCAACTAATTGTTTCTTATGCTAATATGTACAGGTTGACATGGTGATTATACCCGCAACAACAGGACAAATGGGTGTTTTAGCTGGCCATGTACCCACCATTGCAGAACTGAAACCAGGGATCTTGTCTGTGTACGAGGGAAATGAAGTTACAAAATACTTTGTGAGCACTGAATTTGCCTTCATCCATGCAAATTCAGTTGCAGATCTGATTGCTGTTAAGGCCTTTCCAATTGATCACATTGACCAAAGCATAGTCCAGAAGGGGCTCACTGAGTTCACCCGGAATTTCACCTCTGCTACCACTGACTTGGAGAAAGCTGAAGCACAGATTGGCATTGATGTTCACAGTGCCCTTAATTCTGCTCTCTCTGGCTAATGCCCTTTTCCGGTGATTTAGGATATTACTATGGTAGCTGAGGGATGATACTTATACACAATAAAGTATCCAGAATTAGCTTTTGCTGCATTTCCTGCCATGTGAAACCTATGAACATTGCAATATTGTCATCATAGATTGGATATATCTATCTAATCTCAAAGCTTATAAAAATTGTATCCTCCCTTTCCTCCTATCTCATTTAAAAGCTATTTTGAAATCATTCGTTTATGTTTATTGTTTATCTTAAATTATGGGAACAAATGACACGCTACAGTAACTAGGCACCACGGGAGGGTTTAATTACTTTCAAGATTAATCGTGAGGAAGATTGAAGGAAAATTTGTATGGAACCAAATTATATGTTTTAAATGGTAGTTATTTTTTTAACTGGTAGGTAATGAAGCTCAGTAAGAAAGCAAGACATTGTTCATCAGCTTGCTCCATTGAACTGTCTTTGGTAAGTATTCATCATCTGGGCTTTCATCTCATGTTTTTTATTGTTGACCGTCGTTCTCTTATTGTTCTTCTCTCTGAAAGCAGCCGCGAATATGTCGAGATCCGCGGAGGTGACGGTGTCCGCTTCCCACGCGCCACCGCCCAGGTACTTCTTCCTAATATCTAATAACAGTAGGAGGGTGGAAAGCACAAAACACGATATTGATATGATCTTGGCTGGAATTTTAGGCTGTCGACTTTACTAAAAGCTTTTGCAATATAATTGGTATGCCAGATTAGCTGTCATTGAATAAGATGCAATGATGATACAACAGTTGATTTCGAAATCAGTGTTCTGTACATTTTGATTCCTCCTATGCACTTCGTTAACATCTTTGCTTCAATTCTCAGACTCATTGCTGGCCCCAAAAAAAAAAAAAATCGCCGACTCATAAGATCCAATTTTCCTAGGTTTTGCTAATGCTGCTGGCCGCCAGCATAAATATCTCCGACCAATAGTATCTTTGTGTCAGGTTTCATTTAACACGAGGAGTGTTGATTCATCCAAATTAAAACCAAAAAAAAAAAAGGAAATTTAGACCAGGGAATTGGGAAAATGAACTTTTGCTTTGTTCTGGGTATCTTTTCCTAGAAACAGAACCTTAGGAAAATGAACAGACCAAAACTGGTAAAAAAAAAGGAGCCATTCTGGAGAGAGCATCTCCCAGAAACAACACACCACACTTGTCAACCTGTGTACACCATGGACAGTAACATTCACAAAACTTTTCCATAATCTAAATGGATAATCTCTCCTCTCCATCACCATGACCCTTGTTCATCGAAAGTTAGTTTAAGACTTCCAAAGTCTTTCGTTTCTTTCTTCTGTATCTTTTCCTTTCTTTTTTCTCTTTCTTCTTTCTGTTTTCTGTCTTATTTTTCCCTTTTACATTCGGGCTTTCTCTTTTCCCTTTCAGGGAAATATAGCGGCAGTTCCTCTGTTTTGCAAACTTAGCATGTTTCTGTTTAACTAAGAAGCAGCAGCAACAGTTCCTCTAACACATGAGTAACCTTGAGTCTTGTTCGATGAGGTAGATTCTCTCTGCTCTTTATTCCTCATAGCCTTCATTGATGAAGACAGGTTCCTATCCTTCACTTTAGCTTCATCCATGTCTATTTGCTCTTGCCTGCACTCTTCGCTACAAAAAGAAGTGTCCCCTCTGCAATTAACAAAACCGAAACTACCATCAGAACCAGCCTCAAACTATAATCAAATTCTCAGCAAACTACTGAGTTCTCAATGTCAACCAAAATAAAAAAATTCATCATAACTCTAACCTGTACATGAAGATGTCCCTATTTTGAAGGGGCTTTTTGCAGAGATGGCAGGCTTCAAGAAAGTGGGGGTAGTGATCTTCATATCTAGCATCATAGAATCTCCCAGATCTAGGAGATGAACCAGGAAGGCTTCTGAAACTAGACCTATTAATTTTAGCATAACCACCCATAGACTGTGACAGAAAACCCTGTTGATAATGATGGTTATTCTGGCCAGAATAGCCAGCTTGCATGTCTGCTAAGAGAGCCAAACCACAGTTCTCTTCCAAGAAACAAGGTCTTTTATTAGTGGAAGAGGCACTAGAGTCCATGACCGAATGAATGAATCTCTTCAAGTTGTGGAGACCGAAGTGCTATTTGGGAAGAAAGGGAAGAGAGTGAAGTGATTAATGGTAGCGAAAGAAGGAGAGAAGGTTTATATATATAAAGGGGTATATGATTGATTGAGGATGGTGAAGGTGAAGGCTTTCTCGTTTGTTGAATGCGTGACTGAAATATAAACCGCGGCAGGTTTGTATAAATCCGTGCTGCGAAATCCATTGGCTCCAAAATCCTGCATCTTCCTGTTTTCATTATTTAATTCCTTTATTAATCATTAATTTAATATCCTGCTTTGATATTTTTCTTGCTACTTGCTAGAATACCTTTCGGAATTTGGATGGTGCCGGGGACAAAGCTACCATGGCATAAGCACAAAATTACATTTATGCCACTGTGTTGGGGAAGGTGAGAAAGTGGAGATTCTTTTAATATTTAAATATAAGTAACTTATTTAGAAAAATAAAATTTGTTTAAAATATATCGTTCTAATCCTATTTATAATTTTTTTTAATTAATTCTCATTTATTAAAGAGAGTTAATTAACGTAATAATTATGGGCTAAATTTTCAATTTTATCTTTATATCTTATTAGTTTCAAAAGTGAATATGAATAAATTTCTTTTGTTTATTGTAATTAATAGGGGTAAAAAAGTACAAAATGCATTTACTACCCTGAAACTGAATTTATAAATAAGACCAAATTTTTTAGTAAAAAAAACTTATGAATAAGAGCAAAGTGGTAAGTCATTTGGAGAATAGTTAATGATATTTTCTCAATTTTATCCCCATTTAATTTTTATTAGAAAGAGAGAAAGATAAAAAAGAGGCGTGAAAATCATTTATAAAGTGGAGGGATAAAAAATTTAATAATAGTAAATATAGAAAATTTTATTAATTTAATACATTATTGGTATGCGAGAAAAAGGTACAAGCGATTTAATTTAGTCACAAGTAGTGTTACTCATTAGACTACCTTCTTTAAAAAAACAAAAAAAAATCCCCCTGAATTCTCAAAAAAAAAAAAAAAGAATAGAAAGCCAGAAAAAAATTAAGAATAGATTATCTTTTTCAAATCTGTTTCAACATAATTAGGCAGGTGTAGTTGAAATGAAGTAAAGAAAAGAAGTGTTGTTTGGATTTTCCTTAAAAGCCAAGTTATGAAACCCGGACCGAATCGATAGGTTCGGCCTAGAAATCGGTGAATCGATCGGTAAACCGGTTTGGTTTGGGAACCAACCCGGTTCACTTTTTTTTTTAGAATTTCATATTAAGCATGTAACACCCCAAATTTTATTCCCCAATATGCTTTGTAAACATTTGTGGCATTTAATAAAATGGAAGGAAGAATTTTGGAGAATGTGATTATATTGCCAGTGAAATTTCTGACGAGGCAACGAGATTGTCATATGATTTTGAATTATCAAATGATGATAAAAAATTATGAAATTTTACAAGATGAAAGTAGACATCCTAAGCTTTAATTTGATAGGTCATATGAATCATTTGAAGCTATATACAAAAAAGTTATGAATTTTTTAAATTAGTCCAGAAAAACTGGAAAGTTTCTGGAACAACATTCAAAGATTTAAATTTTGGGAATGATGTGCTTCCAATTGGCAAAAGTCTACATTTTTTCTTGAAACTAGACTCAATAAGGGTTCTATAGTCTTTGGAATCACTCTGATATGAGGTCTACAAATTTACTTATGCTTTTTCAAAATTAGGGCAGGAAATCTATCAGAATTTTGTAAAATCCGAAATTGGGAAAATTAATTAATTAAAAAGGGATATAATATAAATTCATCATCCCCTTCCTTCAGCCCCAAAACTGACGTGTTTCAGTAGCCGAGAGAGAGAGAGAGAGAGAGAGAGAGAGAGAGAGAGAGAGAGAGTTGTGTGATTTTACGGAGAGAAGGAGAGGAAAATCTCACACGGTAGGTCAATTTTTTCGGGGAATTCATACCTAACGTGTATAATCCTTCTCCTAAACTTCTCTTCTATGTTATTGAAGGTGTTGTGAAGGAAAAACTTGGTGTTTCAAGGGTTAGGGTTTCAACCACCTAAAGGAGAGCCAGAAGGAAGTGAAAGGTAACTTCCAAACCTTCGAATATTGATTGTTCTAGCTGATGTGAGTAGTTTGATTGGTGAAATTTTGCTGGATTGTCTTTGTTTGTGAAATTGGAAAATGTGGTGTTGGAAATGTTATGTTGCCAAAATTGGGTCTAAATGGTAGTTGTAACGTAATTAAATAGTTAATAAAGTGGTTAGGAGTAGAAAGGAATACGTCTGTGAAGTTAGAATCGAAAAGCTCCAATTTTTTTTTTCAGGGAATTATGCAATTCGGCCAGGGGCAGAAATGGGGCTTAGTGTAACCCCCTCCGTAATTATATCTGAAATACGCGATTAAAATGAAATAGAGACCAATAATAATCAAATAACATTTACTAACCCATCACATGATGGGGTTTTCAAAAATACCTTTCGAAATCATTTATAAACTTGGTCTCATATTCACATTTCGAATACAATTACTATACAAAGATAAATCACATTCATATAAATATTAGAGTGCACAACATAATCATCCCGGCAATCCCGGGTACATATCTTCGCTAAAGATACACAGGGTACAATTGCCCATTACAATTCTTCAAATGGGGATTACACAATCTCATCTCGAAGGAGTCCTAGCCGCTCCCTCCACGAGCCACTTGCCCTGTCTAAATTGTTGGTAGGGGGTGAGATTCGAGAGAATCTCAGTAGGAAACAGATACCATAATGCATGCATGATAGATGCTATGTGTATGACATGTTAGCTTTATCTAGATGCATGCCCCATAATGACATTTCTGCATGCTCAATGTTTCATGTAACAAAACTATGGCCACAGTAAAACAGAAACAGAGCTTCATTTATACAAATATGCTCTACACAATCAAGTAAAGCATCACATACATCACTACACAAGCAAAGATATCAAATACATGCAAGTAAGGTAAGTCCCCTACCTCCAGTCTTTTCTCCTCGATTTGCATGCCAGCAACTCGGGGCTTCACATTCGATCCTACAATGTCAAATGAACTACTTAGACACTTCCATAGTGTTTCTGGGGGTTATATGAGGTTATATTGAAAATTTACTAAAATACCCCCGGGGACCTGGCCAGACCCGGCCCCGCCGTACCCGGTCCGACTGTACTTTTCTTGAAACTTTGACATGGGCTATTCTTACATATTTTCACCCAAGGAATCCATTTCCTGACTCGGAATTATCAAATTCAATGTCAATTTACAAATTTACCCTTAGCAGCCCCACTTTAAGGGTTTCAGGGGTGTTTTCGTAATTATGCTTTTTCGGCCTTTTCCGAAAAAGTGACCAACTGTAACCCCACCTAATTTTCGCTCTTGAACTCAATGGAATCATCAAATCATTGAAAATCCATCTCTAACCCCTCCAAACTAGGCTTGGCCGAAATTCTCAATTCCCCAGGAAAAATTAGGGTTTTTTGGTTTCGGCTCCGTAAACGCGTTCTTTTCTACTCCTAACCACTTTATTGACCATTACATTGGGCTAGAACTACCATTTAGTATCAATTTGGGTAGCATAACACCTAGGCCAACCCATTTTCAAAATTTACAAACAAAGACAATCCAGTGAAATTTCACCGATTAAATCAACCACAGCAGCCAAAACAATCAAAGATTGAAGTTTCGGAAGTTACCTCAAGCTCCTTCTGGCTTTTACTCAATATGGCTGAACCCTAACCCCTTTTAAACCATTAAAATTGAGCTTCCAACACCTTAAAGAACATGAAAGAGAAGCTTAGAAGCAAGGTTATACGCGTTATGAGCTAGATCGTCAGAGAAATCGGCTTACCTTGCGAGATTTCTCCTCTTTCTCTCTCTAAGAGCTCTCAACTTTCTCTCACTAGTTTCAGCTGGTTCATCACAAAAGAAAATGAGAGCTGAAGAAGATGAGAAAATATTTAATTCCATGCTGATGTCATCTTTTAATGAGATGATGTCATAATTCCCATTTTTGGATTTTCTGGCAGATTTTCTGCTCAAACTTTGAAAAATCATAACTAATTCTAGAAAAATAGAAATGAGGTGATTCCAAAGCCAAGTGAAATTTATTTAAGTCCTTTTCATTGGAAAAATATGATCCATTACCAGAAATCACCACAAAATTCCAGAATTACACAAATTTCATCACTGCCCCAAAACAGAGTCCATTTTCGACCTCAAACTTTGGACAGTCATATCTCCCAGTTCCCAAAATGAAATGGCATAAATTATATGTCCATTTTAAAGCTTGGGATGTGAACTTGAAGACTGGAAAGTTTCATAATTTTCTGATATGATTTTCCTAGTCAAAACATCCATACGAGAAGACTGCCCAGAATAGAGTTTCACTGGACAGAATTTCAGATTTTGCATCTTTACTTCCAATGGTTCCATTTTCATACCAAACATCATTCCCACATAAATTTTCACAAGGAATCCATTGGAAACACCAAATAAATCAAATTCACATCTCATTGACATGTTTTCACAACAATCTCACATTTCAAAACCTAACATTGCAACATTTCTATTCCAAAGTTCCAAACCCATTTCAATGACATCAAAACACACTATGACACCATTTCCAACACAATAACCCATTCAATTCTTCCCTCTATTATAAGTCAATTTGGACGTTAATCCATAATTGAACTCAAATACAGGGTTTTAGCGCTGCTCACAACATACACGAATCATATTCGATTGCCAAATCACATTATATTCTCCAAAAGGGTTATTTATCACTAACCACATCCACTTTTGAAGTCATTAACCCTTAATCATAATTTGGGATATTGTTAAACTTGGGTTTAGCAATCCAATAATCTCAGGCTTATTCTCTAGCCTCGAGTCTCAAAATTCGGGGTATTACACTTAGAGTTATATTTTCTATGATTTGATGATTTGATTGTATTCATGAGGGAAAATTAGGTGGGGTTACAGTTAAACACTTTTTCGAAAAAGCTCGAAAAAACATAATTACGAAAACACCCCTGAAACCCTTAAAGCAGGGCTGCCAAGGGCATATCTATCTTTTGGTAGTGAATTTGGTAATTCCAAGTTCGGAAATGGATTCCTTGGGTAAAAATATGTCAAAATAGCTCTAGTCAAAATTTCGGGAAAACTACGATCAAATCGGGTACGGCGGGGTCGGACTGGGACCCTAGGGGCATTTTGGTAAATTTTCACCATAAGCTAATATAACCACAATAAACACTATGGTAGTGCCCAAAATGATACATGAATGGATTTTAACCTAATTCATGCACATTTGACATTTTAGGACCCAATTGATAGCCAAGCTGCGGCGTGAAGTTCGAGAAGCCTCTCTAAGGATCAGGGAAGGGTGATTAAGGTAGGGAATTTACCTCTCTTGCATGTATTTGATATTTGAGCCGGTGTATTGATGCATGTTACTGCTTTGCATGATTATGTGAAACATATATGAATGATTGAAGCTTTGTTTCTGTTTATACTGTGGCTATACTTCTGTTGCATGAAACATTGAGCACGCAGATATGTCATTGTGTTAGCATGAGTTTATGTAATGCAAGCATATCATGCATTAAGCACTTATCCTACAAGCATATTAGTACTATTTCCTACTGAGATTCTCTCGAATCTCACCCTCCCCTACCAACAATTTAGACAGGTGAATACAGAAGGTATGCAGAGATCAAATAAGAGAACCGTACAAGAGGATTGATGTGTTGGAACGAAGATGGAAAGATGTCTTCGTTTCATTGGGATGTGTTTAGACACCCAAATAGCCCTGTGCGGCTACATTATTATCATGTATGAACCCCTATAGGAAATTTCTGTAATCATGCGCATAATATTAGTATATTTATGTTATTCCTGTGTTGACCTCCAAACCACCCAATAATATTCCACTGCAAGTCAAAATAAGTAAGGGTATGACAAATCACCCTGAAATCTTCAATTTTTTACCAATTTGATCCTGAGTTAACTCCAATTTAACTCACTAACCCTTGATCCAGTACTCCAACCGGTTCAATAACCAATCTGAATTTAACTACCTTTTTTAAAAGTGACTTATATTTTGAATCAATTTTTTTCCTGCAATACTGAGTGGTATATTCATAGAGCCTAACAAATATACTGATTAGCTAGTATGCAAAGTACTTCAGGATAGCTTGGATATCAAGATCTAAAAAGTAATACTCCTTCTACCTATGGTCTTATATTTACACATTTACATTACTAGTAAGATTTTATATAAACGACCCGGGTAGTATTTTCATTTTTTCACTAACAAATTAATATTTCTGTTTAGACTTTAAAGTCTTGTTTTATATATATATTTTTTACCAACGTTATCTTATGTAATTTTTTTTTTAATATTCATGCATTTTGTATAAAAAATAGAGAAAATATTGCATGCAAGATTAGTATTTTACAGGGATAATTGGGGAAAATTCTCTGATTGAAAATTTTATTGGTGAATGGGAGATTTTTCCCAAAATATTCCTATTTTATTATATCTATTATTTTTCTTTACATTAAAATTGATAATTTATAAATTTTTTCTCTCTGGTTATCTTAATATAAGACATATTAACTGTATTTAATTAAATTAATGAAATTAGTTAAATTAGTTAATATGATATATATTTTCTAAAACACTTTAATTATATTTTTTTAATTCCTTTTTCTCTTTAATTATTGAGTGGGCATTAATAAAGATAAACTAAAGAATTGATAAATATTAAAAATATATATTGTATTATATTCAAAATCAAAATAAACTCCAAGGCTTGGGAGAGTGGTGGGAGGCAGTTGAGAAAGTGGCAAATTGGTGATGTGAGTAAAGTATGAAGGGTTTTCTTGAAAGGGAGAAACACAGTGAAGTGATAATCCCCATTCTCCCAACTAAGGGCCTGTTTGGTACAAGGAATATTTTAGGAGGGAATGGAAAGGAAGGGAAGTGAATGGAAAGGAAGGAAAGATTGAGAGGAAACTTAAAAGAGTGAGTTGTTTGGTAAACATGGGAACAGAACATAGGTTGAGGGAAAATAAAGTGTTTGGTTGGAAGAAAAAGAATTGGGTTAAGTGGGAAGCAGTGGGTAAAAGACCATAATACCCCTGGCATAAAGTAATAAAATAAGCTGCAAAAAGTGACAAAATAAATGTCATCAGAGACAAACAGAGGCTCAACCGAAGTGTGTCTGAGTGTTGGGGAAGAAGGGAAATCAAAGGTGGTGTGGATGGGATATGTGACTGCGACGAGCAAGACGAGAGCTGGAGATGAGAACGAAGACGTAGATGGCAAAAGTTATGGATCTAGCAACACATTTTTTAAAGACACGGGTTAGTTTGGAAAGGAGGACGGAGGTAAAAAATGATGTGTGCGTGTGTTGCTAATGTGGGTCAGTGTCATAATTTTGTTAATTTTTTGTTTGGAGTCAGGAAAGACTGCACGTGTGTGAACAAGTGAAGAAGAAAACACCCTGGTCGAATTGTTAGTAGAGAGGAGAAAAGTAGGGCATAACATGGCTAAATTAGCGTGGTTGGCAGCAGATCTAATGTATTTGGAGTAGAGGATGGAGGAGAGGTTGCCAAGGTATGGGTTGAAAGCCAAGACTTATATCCGGAGGCAAATTAGGAGCCTAAAGGTTGATTGGAAGATTGTATATAACATGTTAAATGGGAAAATTGTGAATGGTTTTAGTTGGGACAGTGTGAATGCTTGTGTGAAGGCAGATGAGAATGTGTGGGATGGCTACTTGCAAGTATGAAGAGATAGTTTTGGTATTGTCAATTAGATTGATTAGTAAAACTTGCAAAGCTCTAGTTTGATGTTTATGTTTTAATTTGTTGTTTTTCAGGTTGATAGGAGGGCTGCTAAGTTCAAGGCCAAAGATTGCCCACACTTTGAAAGTCTATACTTTGCTTGGGGAGAGTAGAAGAGAGGATGATTATGAAGAAAATGACACTATTGACGATACTGGGAGATGAATATGTGACCTGAACAAATATTGTTGTTTTTTTTTTATTTTGTTTGTCTATTAAGGAGAACAATGTGAATGTGGGAATGTTCTTGTAAACTTGATAAAAATGTAAAAATTGTTGAATGTGTAAGCAATGGCTAAAGCTGTGACAATGTGATGTTGAGTAGGATTGAATAGAAGAAATGTGCAAATGAAGAATTGAATATGTTGATCTTCAAATTGAAAAATGACTAGTAACACTACTACCAAACAATTTGAAAAGTAATTTTCCATTTCCTTATGTCATTGCTTCTAAAATTTTTTTTGTTATTTTGTTTCTCTATAAAGTAGAACAATGTGATTGTGGGAATGTTGTTCTAAGCTTGGTAAATATGTACAAATTCTTGTATGCTTAAGCAATGGGTAAAGCTATGAAAATGTGGTTATGAATTAAATTGAATATGTTTCTATTTTCGCTGTGGCCATAGTTTTGTTACATGAAACATTGAGCATGTAGAAATGTCATTATGAAGCATGCATCTAGATGAAGCTAACATGTCATACACAACATCTATCATGCATGCATTATGGTATCTGTTTCCTATTGAGATTCTCTCAAATCTCACCCTCCCCTACGAACACTTTAGACAGGAGAAGACAAAAGATATGTTGAGGGCAACTGAAGGGAATCGTGCGAGGGGATCACAGTAGTAGAACGAAGACGAGAAGATGTCTTTGTTTCACTGTGATGGGTTTAGATACCCTAGAGTCCTGTGCGGCTACACTATTTGTAATTATCAGGTACGAATCCTTAAGGGAAATTTCCATAATCATGTATATATTATCAGTGTAGTTATGTTATTCCTATGCTGCCCACTGAACCGCATATCATTTTCCGCGAATACTCTGGTAAAGGTAAAATTAAAATAAGGGAGTGACATACCAGCTGCATCATGTAGAGGGTTACTACCATCAGCCTTGTTTATGTCATGTGCTGCCTTAGTTCTTCCTTCACTTCCTATGACTATTTGCATTCGGTTCAAGGCCTGCTCGCCAAATTCCCCAGTCCAAATAAGTGCTTCCCCTTCCTCCAAATACCAAACTTTGTTTTGTTGTAGTATGATAGACACAAGGGAGGGATAGGGCAATTCTGAATTCTTCTTTCCTAGAGTAGCAGCCCTTAACATTGTGTCCACAATCCTCATGGCCATATGAAAAGGCTTGCCCTTGATCATACATGTGAGGATATGTTTGTCTTCAGGGGTCAATGAAATGTAGTGCTTGCCTTTGTTCACAAAGTTCCTACTGTATAATTAATGTAAGACCCAAAACCTAGGAAGCAGCTACTTTGGTCTATACAGAGCAGTCTCAGCTAGCTTTTTCCCCTCAAGTAGTGTAGCATCAATTTGTGCTTGTGATAAATTAGTGTCTGTGGACTATGGGCAGGTCACATCTAACCAGGTCAGAATGTTTTCTTTATTCATTTCTATGGTCTGGCCTCTAACACAAGTGGATACAACCCCTTTCTAGACATTTTGAGGTTGGTGTAACTAATTCAGAATAAGGCAATGACAATTCTAACATGCCTCTAAAAGGCTTCAATATTGTTCCCAATCGAAACCTAAATTCAATGTCAAAAATGTCCACTTTGATCCTATTCATTTTACAGAATCTGCACCCTACTAACCTAATATCGTATTCTTCCAGGTCAGAGTTGTTGAAATCTTGCCTTACCTGAGGTGCAACATTAGTCATCTGTTTCAACCGAAGCTTCTTCAACAACTTCGCTCTAACCTCATCAAGAATCACATTGTCACGTCTTCAGTATTTGTACCCGCTGAAGCCTGTTCATCGAACCCTAAGCTAGTTGTTTCTTTGTCAGATGTTGACGAACTCCCACTCTCAACCACACTCTTTTTCCCTTGCCTAACTTCCTCTGTCTTACACCATTTTTCATATTCAAAGGACTCTACCAACAAATCCCCCTCCTGCTCCAACTGCAACTTTCTCTTACCTCTCTCTTTGCCCTTATGTTTCAGTTGCTCTTCCCTTTGTCTCTTATTTGCTTCCTTTACAGCATTATCATGTTTCCACTTTGCAGCTGCCTCATAGTCTTCATACCAATTGCCTTCTTTGGTTTTGTACTTTGATATCCCAGACCGATTGCAGCGGCATAGTTGTGCCTTGTGCTTTCTAAAATATTCCACATCTTCCATTGTGATGACCATTTCCTTCAGTCTCTCGTCTGTCATTTTGACCCTGGCTATTACAACACGCTATCACAGTAATGCGAGACAGGGATAAGCATAGAGCGAGGGATAAACAAAGAGATGTGTAGAATAGATAATAAATGGGCAAGGTAGTTGTGGTCATAATATAGAGAATGCAAACCGTCTTTTAAACGATTGACCTAAAATTTGAACCACAGCTCAACTGAGATCTTTACGTGTGGCAGCTTTGAATATTTAAAATAATTTTTCAGTTACTTTTTCACATGGATGCTATCAAAAGTTTGAACTAGATACCAACGTTTGAACTTGGGTATCAACTGTGAGGGCCAGAATCAAATTACACTTACGTTTGTAAGTTCGAACTTACATGACGAATTCGAACTTCATAGCCATGATAGCCAAACAATTTGAACCAACTTATCAGAAAGTGAACCAGATTGCACACCTCTGTGAATGGCAACTAGTACATGTCAGGTTCAAATTGCGCATTACATTTGTAAGTTCAAACTTATATAGTGAATTCGAACTTCTTACCCATTTTAGGCCATAAATTAGAACCAATTTATCAGACAGAGAACCAAATTACACACATCCATGAATGGCACATAGTGCATGTCAAGTTGAAATTGCACATTACATTTATATGTTCCAATTTACATGACGAATTCAAACTTCATAGCCATTTTAACCAAACCATTCGAACCAACATATCAGACAATCAATCAGCGACCACTTATCTGTGAATGGAAATCTGTCCATTTCAGGTTCAAGTACTTAGATACAGAAACAAAATAACAGCCATGAGCAACAACATAATTTTTCAGAATATACCATATTTGGGAACATGACATTTTATCCACAAAAATTATAAGTTGTCCCACTTCACATGTTTGCCTAGCATAATTACATACCAAAAGTTTGCTTAGCATAATTACACAATCACATTGCATTGGACACAAACTTTGTCCTATGTTTATATTTCCTTTAACATTGAGTTAACATGGTGCAAAGTTTGCATACCATTTCTTGGACTTAAAACAGATAGACACTGGTCTCTGTACTATATTACACCAAAAGAGATAGACACTTGTGTTTTTGCACTATGTTACACCAAAATATATTGTATTGGCATTACATACATGCTGATTCACAAAAGGTATAGATGTATAACATAACTACTTCTCTAGTAAGCTACGGATCCATGAGGGTTTGTACATTATAGGTATTTTTGTAAATGCATTTAGTAGTTGCTCAGAACCCAGAATCTTTATATGACCTGCATTTTTTTTAGACAGTGTCAAGCCTTCAACCTCAACAATTTTCATGAACAGGTCAGCACCTTTTGCATCTAATTGTGCTTGCCTTTCCTAACTTGACAGTTGGTTGTCTTGTTTCTCAAAGACATGCACGGTGGTTTAGTCCAATGATGTAACAGTTTCACGCAAAACATCAGCAATAACCTCAGAGTTGTTCGCTTTGTGCTTCTTCCTTGGACAAAAAGAGTTATCATTGATGTGGGTTGTGTTTGGAGCAGTTTCACCCATGGTTTGTGACATGTCCGCATCAGCGCCTACAATCTGAGGCAATTCTGGAAGGTCATAAACTTTAACATTAACTTTATCTTCAATTGCACCAGCTGATATTCCTTCTTCCCTAACTGCCCTGTTCCTAGCCCACACAAAGCACAAATTCTCAAAGTTTGCGAATGACTTGTCCTAAACTGTCCTGCCCTGGGTTGAACCTGAAAGTAAAAAAAAAATATTTGTAAGGACATGTAGCTTAACCCTACACTTATAACTTTTTAACTTGAATGCAATTAACTCTTCAACAAGTTCACATACCTTCACATACTCATCCCTTACCTCTTTCTCTACAGTCACAAATTTTTTCTTAGGATCCCAACCAAAGCCAAACGTGTTGGTGCCATAAACCATATCGTAAGCCGCCTGCCACATGTTTCAAGGTTTTGATCCTAGAGGTAATGTGAGGGCATGCTTTAATCCTACATCTAGGCAGCTTCTCTTCCATCATTGCCTGCAGAGCATTAGCAAATCCAAGCATGAAGTCATTATCAGCCATAAACTTTTGCTCCATCCTCAGAGTTGCAAGGCATTCAACCACGACCTTATTCTCCTCGGACGACCACATTTTAAGCTTTAACTTATTTCCCTCTTCACTTTGGTTCATCTATTAAGAATCAGGCAAAAAAGAAAAGGTTGTTAACATAAATTAAATCCAACAATAAACTAACATATGCACATCGGGTAAAAAGTTGCACTTAAATTAAATTGAAATGCACATAACACATACTTTGTCCATACACATAAACATAGGCAAAGCATTGTTCATAATTTTTCAAACATTATTCTACAACATCATTAATCATCCCTATGAGCCATATAGGTAGCAAACGTCTCATTTGTCAGCTCTTCCCTAAAATTTGTCCACATATCACTACTTTCCATAATCATCATGGGGGTGTTGTCAATTGTTGGTGGTGTGGTGGTTCAAAGGAGTCAAGCTGTTCATCCAGCGGATCTTGAATTCCTTCCCAACGAATTAGATTATGTAGCAAACAACATGCCATAATGTATTTGTTTTGAATCTTCACCGGATAAAAAGAAGCACTCCTCAGTATTGCCTAACGCAATTTTAGTATCCTAAAGCACCTTTCAATGACATTACGGGCCAACGAATGCCGCATGTTGAAGCACTCATGCGAAGTTTGGGGTTGGTGTCCCTGCCTCCACTCATTCAGGTGGTACCTTTGCCCTCTACAAGGAGCCAAAAAACCTTGGCAATTCATGTATCCCGCATCAACCAAGTAGTACTTTCTTGCCCAAGCCAATAAAAATATTTATGTGAGGAATGCTCTAGCTTGCGCATTATATGTTCGAATTATACAAACTTACACTAAAAATACACTTTGGGAGGCCATACCTTGTGATACTCTTAGCCCATGTCATATCCTTATAGCATCCCTCAACACCCTCCCATCTGCAGCTAAGCATTCACAACTAGGCAATATAAAGATGAACTGCGCATCCGGTGAGCAAACACCTAGCACATTAGTTGTCACCTCTCCTTTTCTATTTCGGTACTTGCCCTTATGCTCTACCGAGACTTGTACACGTATGTGAGTACCATCTAATGCACCTAGGCACCCCTACAACTACAATAAGGATTTACAGCCCTATATATATACAGTTCACTTTTGCATACAAAGTAAATACACTTTATGACACAACTACAAAAGTTTTATACCTTGAACCACTTCCATTGATGATCATTTGAGTCCTCCGGAATGGCCTATACTCTTTTCAAAAGCAATTATTACAGTCTAATTGTTGCATTCAACACAATTTTAAAGTATCTACTAATTGTTTCATCTGATCTACCAAACTCAAACTGAATGACCCTGTTCTTGACATGATGCCCCAATATGTGTAGGAACATTGCTACTTGCTTATCAACTAACATATATTTTGTTGGTCTTAATCCACCAATTGTGTCTAACATGTGACATAATTTATCAAAAGTCGTTCGATACATCCTAATTTGGTTGAAGCAAGTGGTGTCACTACTGTATATCATTGTCCTCAAATTTGCTTGCTTTACATGAAAATCTAATCTAAAAAACCTATATGGTACATGCCTCAGTATACCTCCTCCCACAGCAACTATCATAGTTAAAAGCAACCTTCTAACTGCAAGAAGCAAAGCTAGGAACCCAGCTAACATGGCAAACATTTGATCCGATTGTGGCTCCATACCTACATAATTTTTCCCACACTGATTCGTTTTACAGTATAATCTACCAACTCCTCTTTCCAAACCACACTAACACATTTAAACAAATCGTATTTTAAATTAAGAGCCAATGCACATAATCACACCCACACTTTTCACACATTAAACACAACCCACTTATCTTATGCATAAACCATCTAACCCATTCTATCTTTTTGCTGACATTGTTTATCTTTCACTGCTTGCATCTACCAGTGTTCATTCAACATTACCCACATCCATCAAAACTTTTAACTTTATTCATAGTTAAGCATTCATGATATAAATTACATCAACTTAAAATTAAAATCCAATTGCAATACACCAAACAGAGTACACTGTCAATTAGCAAGCAACTAAACACATTTTATCTATTTTCCAGACAAGCTTTTGACACTATACCAATCTGGTTAACCAAAACCTTTCGCGTGTTCTGCCTCCGCCTTTTATCTATTTAATATGTTTTCAGGGGCATTTTTGTCCCACATTTTATCTGTCCCGAGAACATTTTGAAGTTCATCCCACTTTTGGTGGGAACCCACTTTCCCATATTTAAAGGAACATTCAACTTGGAGGGAATGTGAGTTGCTGACACTTTGGGCAGCCAAATGCATTTTTGGGTATGGAACATTGCAATCTTTCCTTTCACTCCTCAACTTTCTGCGTAACAAATAGGCCCTAAACTACACATGTGTTGTGCCTTCTTTATGTTCCACGTCAATATTGTGTGGCGGAAGAAGAAATCCTACATCCACGCTCTTCAAAACGCATTTGAGTTTGAAAGTCTCACACCCACCCCTTGTGATTTTGCTTCGCCTGGTGGAGCTTGTAGCGGTGGGTTGGGTGGGTTCAAATTTTGAAACCACCACGCAACTGTCAACCCAAACTAACCTCATTGCCTTTGGTAAGTGAGCATCTTACTTCCACTAATTTCCTACCAAACAAAACAGAAAAAAAAATACACATTTAGTCGAGTAATATACTACCTCCTGTTTTGAATATTGGAGTTAGACAAGAGGTTTACTTTGATCTTAAATATATTTATAGCACGTAGTATGCGGTTGTGGGCTAGCCTACATCAATTTGCAAGTTGTGTAGTGCGAGCCTTTGTGGCCTACACTTTAATGGGCAACCCTAACTTGCAGTGGTGGCTAACAAACCCGTGCTTTTTTTCCTTTTTTTTCCCCTATTTTTTTAATATGGCTGAAAGTCTCAAACACACACACACACACACACATATATGTATAAGTCATCAAATTTTCCTTCCTAACATCAATCATTCCGCTCACAAAATGTCAAAACTATAATTCACAATTCAAAACATAAAGTTATCAAATTTGTGAAAGTCTAAAAGAAATAAACATCAAATCATTGTCAATAAATCAAGATATAATAATTTAGTTTAAAGAATGAGGAAGGAGGATGCAGTTTTTTCTCTTTAGAATTGAGAAGTACAAGGTGAGAGGTAGGACTTTAGAGTTTTATAACATTACCATAATTTTTTGTCTAAAAAAAATTAGTATGTGCCAACCCGCTAACCCACTAGCTAGCTACATTAATTTTTGGGGGTTACAAAGATGTCAACCCTAACCTGCACCTAATCTGTGGGCTAGTAGGTTGTGTATGCATTGCTGACTCTAGGGATTACAGATAACTCAGGTGCATGCAATTAAACCAAGGGTTAATGTGCAAAAATATTCAAATTTATATTTAATATGCAAAAATACCCATAAACTTTAAAATTAGAGCAAAAATGATATGATTAACGTGTAAAAATTCTCATACACTTAAGTCGTCCAATCCAATGTAAAAAAGTTATCCATACACTTTTCTTGATGTAAAAATTGTCATACACTTTAAAATCTGGGCAAAAATTATATAACTATTAAAACCAACCCAATTCAACATTTTTTTGTGTAAAAAGAAGAAAGTGGATCCCATCTTAAAAGTACTACTCTGGTCTCATTTATAAGTCATTTTTAACTTAATCTCACATATTAAAGAGAGGTGGTTAACTCAATGATTATGAGATAAATTTCCAATTATATCATTATTTATGAATAGGTACTTTTCAACTCTTTCTTCTCTATCTATCTTTAAATTATTTCTTCAGTAGTACAATAAATAGGGGTAAAGTTGTCACAATCTCATTTACTACACTGAAACTAGACTTATAAATAAGACTAAATTTCTTGATCAAAAGAGACTTATAAATAAGACCAAAGTGATAACTGATATTTGGTGTTTTTATCATCTATGTCATTTTATTTCGATTTTCAAAATTTATAGGTATTTGTATATAAGTTGATGAGCTTTTTTTTTTTTTTTTTTTTTTTTTTTTGTGGAGGAACATGATAAGAAGTGTGATACACGCGCAAGGAGGGGGATTAGGAATCTTCAAGACACCTTATTATTCCAGTGGAAAAGCGCAAGACATGATGGCAAAAAAAAAAAAGGAAAGGAAGAAAGAGTTGACGTAATCATGGTTCAAAAAACCGGACCGGACCGGCCGGTTCGACCGGTTGAACCGGGAACCAGTCCCTGGTCCGGTCCGGTTTGAGCAAAAACCGGTCAGACCGGTCGAACCGGTCAGAACCGGTCGGACCGGTCAGAACCGGTGAAAACCGGTAAAACCGGTGGTCCGACCGGTTGACCCGGTTTCTTCCTTTTTTTTTTTTTTTAAATTTTAAAAATTTTTATTTTGTGTTTTTTGAGGGTAAAATGGAAAGTTGAAGACTAAAATGAAGAGAAAAATAGATAAAGAAAAAACAAATCTACAAAAATGAAGAAAATAATGAAAAAAATTATTTAAAAAGATATAATAATTATAGGAAATGAAATATCTTTGCATAAGTATAGGTATTATAACTAATGCTAATAGATTTTAAACATTTTTTTTTCTAAAAATATTTATTTTTATCTATAGAAGTTTAAAAATATATTAATATATATTATCACTAATAAATTATAATATTTTAATATGACCGGTTATGACCGGTTCAACTACCGGTTAGACCCCAGTTGACCCATTAACCCTTGAACCTGTGCTGTGACCGGTTCATTGACCGGTCCGATTTTTCGTTCCTTGGACGTAATACAAGTTTTCCGCCCGAAACCCACGGTTTCGCCATTTCCAAAAGCCCTGCCTTTCCTCACATTAAGGTGCTGACGTCATCACTGCCCCCCAACAAAACCTCATGATTCTTTTCGTCGTTTTCTTCCTCAACGTGGGCCCCACTCCGCCAGAACATCGAACCATTGGGCTCCACTATCGCCCTATGTCTCTCACTAGCCTATCCTGATGACGTCCTCATTCTCCCTTTTTCCCTCCTGCTTATTCTTTTTCTCTCTCTCTCTCTTCTTTTTTTTGTGAAAAGGGGAATTATATTAATAAATCAGAATTTTACATCAGTAAAATATACATAGAGAGTAAACAGCGTTACATCTGCGCATTAACAAAAATATTGAAGTATGCCTTTAGCCCAAAGTGTGTGTTCAGTGAGAATATCGATAGTATGAGCTACCGAGTCAGAGCTTTGTTGCTAATCTTGAAAAATTCGTTGATTAGGGGTCAATGTCTTCGGTAGGGCCTCCACAAGCTGAGCAGGAGGGGTCATCCGTCATATGCCTCCATCTCTTTTTTACTTGCCTGTACAAATATAAGATCTTAGCCAATTTTTTTTATGCAAGATGGTAAGAAAATTAAATAAATTATTTAATCATAATATTTTTTTCATTTTTCAGGAATAATCACTCCTAAATCCCACACAACAACTCAAACTATAAAAAAAAGTTTCTTAGGATAACCAATATACCCTAAATCTCATGTCTTTTAATTATAAATAATTTTAGTGTAAATTTATTAAAATGTCCTTAACTTACAAAAAAAAATTCTCCTCTTCCCCATGGTCACTGACCATTGGACCTCTCTCGGTTACCAAAATAAACTTATGACCATTGAGTCATTAAGTTCACTTAGTAAAATAATGCACGTTATTGTGTGCGTGTGCACCCATGTGTGCGCTTGTGCGTCTTTAATAATTATCTTATGAAAAGTAGTTGTCAATTTGTTAAATTTAAGTTGTCAATTCTTATTGGGTAATTGTTAGTGAAGTTGTTCAGTTGACAACTACCATTTTAGAACTAGTTGTCGATTAATTATAAAGTTATTGATTTTAATATGAAAGTAATTGTTAATTTGCTAAATTTAAGTTGTCAATTCTTATTGGGTAGTTGTTAGCAGAGTTGTTCAGTTGACAACTACCTTATTAAAATTAGTTGCTGATTAACTATAAAGTTATTGATTTTGATAAAAAAGTTAGCGAAGGCTTTCATCTTCATTTACAATTGACTAGTATATATCTAAGAGGTGATTGTCACTTTTCTATATTAAAGTTATCAATTATTATTAGGTAATTATTAGAGAAGTTGTTCAAGGGACAATTTTCAAGCATGAATTGATAATTTCAATATAGGAAATTGATAACTCTTCATAAATTTATTAATCATTTGCAAATAAAGATGAACAACTCTACTAACAACTTCCCAATCAAAATTAACAACAAACCTTGATGAGGTAGTAATTAACTATAAACAACTCAACAAACATGTACTCATCAATATAAATTGATTACTTTAATATAACAAATTCACAACTAAATACTCCTGTTAGATCATTATGGCATTCCTGAACATCCATGATTTTTCAATTGACGACTCTTTCAGGTACAATAAAGTAAAACCCTACCTGGAGTAAGATTCCCATCTAATGTGTGATTTAGATCGTTGTTGACTAAGAGATTCTTTTAACTGTAGTAGCATAATGTTGTAGAGAGAGAGATAAATGCATGAGGTGAGTGGGTCCCATATGTTTATCTATTTTCCTGCGTTGTATTGTGTAGTTACAAAAGTAAAATAAAACTATGTGAATAGCATACACACAAACAATGGATTAAACTATTATGAACTTATTTGCAAGATAACAAAGTTGTCTTATTTAATATTTTAAAATATAATAATTTGATTTTGTAGTTTTCCCCTTTTTGGGCTCAACCAATTAAGCTAAACGTGATGAAAAGTATGCCTTTCATACTAGTGATGTTAATTGTTTGTCATTAATTGATTATACAATTTAAAAACTCATATAGATTTAGTTTCTCAAAATGTGGCTAACCAATATTCGAATCCTCACAGGAAGAGATACTCATATTTAGTGACCGATAATGTCTTGAATATGATTGTCTTAATAAAAAGATACTTGTGCCTATTAAAAAAAAAAAAAAAACTCATCTAGATTTTTTTAAAAAAAAAAAAGGATCACATTATCCATAAGACTTTCACTTAATAACTCAACAATGTAAAATGTAACTTATAAGTGGAGCCATGCTTGTTCATCCATCTTATTAGTTACAAGCTAAATCGGTTGGTCGGTATAGTTTAATTGTATAACCATGAAAAAATTAAAATACAGTTAAAAATTAAGAGATACGTCATGTAACCTGAATATCTAAGACAACCTAATTTACACATCCATTCCCCTCTCATTGATAGGTATGATTTAGGACTTAGATTCTAAGCTTTGTTCAACGTTGACATGTCTCCTTTCAAGTGTTATAGTGATTATGTAATAGTTAAATACTAAAATAATCGGTGACACAGACATAAGTCACTCATTAATTAAACAGACTTTAAACTATGTTATCTCATGATAGATTTTGATGTGATGACCTAGTAATACATATCAGGCACATAGTGTTAGACAAATTTATTTTCCAAAGTAAAAAATTAAAAAAAAAACATGGGCATCGTAATGAATTCAAACGTTTGCAATCAAATCGAAAACCAAAAAAAAAAAAAATGTGAAGAACAAATTAAAATTTGTGCAAAATTTAACATGGGTGATATTTCCACAGTAATAATCAAGGTATTAAAATCCGGATTGGGTACTGAACCGGTCAGGGTACTGGGTTAAGGGTTAATGGGTCATATTAGAGCCAAACCGGAGCTAAATTGAGGCAAAACCGGTGAAAAATTGAAGATTTTATGCTTATAAACATGAAATTCTAAAGAAAATTAAAAAAAATTAATATAGGAACCCGGACGGGACAGGGAACCGGACCGGTCTATCAACCGGTGCGCCTGTTTCCAGGTCAGACCGGCCGATCCAATCCGGATTCAACAACTATGGTAATAATGCTTTTTATACACGGGAATATTAACACTAAAAAATAAGAACAACAAAATTAGGGAGTACTAACAAAAGCTTAGGGCTCCCTCAACAAGTTCGAGTTAATGATTTGAAGACAATAACTTTGTCTAAAGCTTGTTTTGTGAGCGAGGCCACCAATTTAATTTAATATTTACAAATGACTTGAAACTCGACTTATCAGCTCCAATATTCTTGATATTAGAAATTACCACGGTATGAAAAACTGGATCGGATCGGCTGGTTCGACCGGTTGAACCGGGAATCAGCCGGTGGTCTGGTCTGGTTTGATGGTTAAACCGAGGAACCGGTCTGAAACCGGTTGAACCAGTCAAAACCGGTAAAAATCGGTGGTTCAACCGGTTGGATCGGTTTCATTTTTTTTTTTCTTTTTTAGGGGAAAATTGAAAGTTGAAGACCAAAATGAAGAGAAAAATAGGTAAAGAAAGAACAAATATAAAAAAAATAAAGAAGATAATGAAAAAAATTATTTAAAAAGATATAATAATTATAGAAAAAGAGATATCATTGCATAAGTATAGGTATTATAACTCATACTAATAGATTTTAAGTATTTTTTTTCTAAAAATCTTCATTTTTATCTATATAATTTTAAAAATATATTAATATATATTGTCACTAATAAATTATAATATTTTAATATGACCAATTTAACTACCGGTTAGACCCCGGTTGACCCATTAACCCTTGAACATGTGCTGTGACCGGTTCATTATCCAATCCGGTTTTTCGTTCCTTGAAAATTACATCTCAATCTTTATGCATTTCTGAAGTCCTATAATTTTTTAAGTGGATGGTTTTCGAAGAGTCACTTCTTAAAATAATATTTCTTGCACTATCATCCCATGCTCTCTTTAGGCTCCTCAAAAACCCATAACTCTGCTATAAGATGATCATCCCTTTTAACCTAAGTACTAAGCCTTCAAGAATCCAGGACACCAACAAAAACAAAAATAGCACAAGAGTAGCATAATTTAAATCTTAGTTATTTTTTAATTTAGTTCATAAAATATTACTTTTCTTTTAAGCATGAAATTGATTACATTTTGCCTTACATTATTATCCGGTATCTGGTGTTCACGGTTACCCCTCCCAACGCTTAAAAAATAATAATTCAATATGTTACTAGCATAGAGGTTGGGGGTGCGTGCAATCGCCATGCTACGCCAAGCTTCACGCCTTTGTAGCCGGCCTCTCTTCGCCACTCTGAGCTTTCGCCATCTTTGTACAGAGGTCGCCGCCTCTTACGGCGACTATGAGAAAGCCATTTCCAATATTGACCCTCCCAAGACTCCCTCCCATTTCATGCACTTTTGTCCTCCTGCTCCTCCGTCAATTTCCTCCAAAATTACACTCAATTTCGTTCTTCCCTACGCTTCTGGCTCTCTTCCAAGCAGGTTTGTTCCCCTTTCATCTTTTCATGCTCTTTCTTTTCCTAGATTCTGATATCGATGTTGCCTGATTATTCTGAGAATTATGTTGACTGAGTTTTGATTTCATACCATTTTTACCGTCTCATGTAATCTTGAGTTTTTCCATTAAAATGCGGACTTCTTTGACAGAATGCTACTCCGTTGAATTATTAATTTAGAGGAAAGTTACTGTATTACTCATACCGACTCGTTATTATCTCCATTCTGTTTGCCTCGTAATTTGGAGGCATGGGCCTGGTTTGCTCAGAAATGAAGGAGCTATCTTAAGCAAGTTGTTTTGTTTACCTGTATTTACAATGATGCTTCACAGTATAATTGGTGGTTTTTCTGCAATGTAGATTCCGACGTTGTGTGTTTATTCTGAAGACGTGATTTTAAATTTTAATTCATTAATTGTCTTTTCCATGTAACATAGTTTTAAAGTTTTATGTTAATACGCGTTTTCTGACAAAGTGTGGACTACTTTGATGGGGATTGCATTCATTGCCTTATATTAGAGTTCAGGTAGATTCTGTTGTAAGAAATTATCATGAATAGTAAGCAGGGGATTTATTTGAAGGATTTTGTGCTGATAGTGGTATTACTTCTAAACTTATTTATAGGCTAATTTCAATTGTGCCATTCAATTTAGGCAGAAATGATCTGTCTATACAAATGTAATTTGGACAAGTTTTTCTTTAAGGTGGCAAGTGGCAACTGTAGTCGGTAGAACAAGGAGCATTCTTTGTGGAATTGCTCAAGTGTCTTCTAGATTGTTTTTTGACTTTAACTTAGTAACCACTGGATCTCAGGAAAGATTTAGTTGATCCGTGAATAGATAGACACAAACACAATCACACCCAACCCTGTATCTATAAGAAATATTTCTAAATCATTGGCAGAAAATGGAAGTTAAAAGGACTGGTATCAGTAAAGAGATGTTACTAGGATCAACGTTCCACTGGCTAGTGTTCAACTAATTGTTTCTTACGCTAATATGAACAGGTTGACATGGTGATTATACCCGCGACAACAGGACAAATGGGTGTTTTAGCTGGCCATGTACCCACCATTGCAGAACTGAAACAAGGGATCTTGTCTGTGTACGAGGGAAATGAAGTTACAAAATACTTTGTGCGCACTGGATTTGCCTTCATCCATGCAAATTCAGTTGCAGATGTGATTGCTGTTAAGGCCTTTCCAATTGATCACATTGACCAAAGCATAGTCCAGAAGGGGCTCACTGAGTTCACTCGGAATCTCACCTCTGCTACCACTGACTTGGAGAAAGCTGAAGCACAGATTGGCATTCATCTTCACAGTGCCCTTAATTCTGCTCTCTCTGGCTAATGCCCTTTTCCGGTGATTTAGGATATTACTATGGTAGCTGGGGGATGATACTTATACACAATAAAGTATCTAGAATTAGCTTTTCCTGCATTTCCTGCCATGTGAAACCTATGAACATTACAATATTGTCATCATAGATTGGATATATCTATCTAATCTCAAAGCTTATAAGAATTGTATCCTCCTCCCTTTCCTCCTATCTCATTTAAAAGCTATTTTGAAATCATTCGTTTATGTTTATTGTTAATCTTAAATTATGGGAACAAATGGCACGGTACAGTAACTAGGCACCACGGGAGGGTTTAATTACTTTCAAGATTAATCGTGAGGAAGATTGAAGGAAAATTTGTATGGAACCAAATTATGTTTTAAATGGTAGTTATTTTTTTAACTTGTAGGTAATGAAGCTCAGTAAGAAAGCAAGACATTGTTCATCAGCTTGCTCCATTGAACTGTCTTTGGTAAGTATTCATCATCTGGGCTTTCATCTCATGTTTTTTATTGTTGACCGTCGTTCTCTTATTGTTCTTCTCTCTGAAAGCAGCCGCGAATATGTTGAGATCCGCGGAGGTGACGGTGTCCACTTCCCACGCGCCTCCGCCCAGGTACTTCTTCCTAATATCTGGATCAGCCAGGGCCATGTTCTTTTCTTCCTCCTTCACATTATTAATAACAGTAGGAGGGGGAAAAGCACAAAACACGATATTGATATGATCTTGGCTGGAATTTTAGGTTGTCGACTTTACTAAAAGCTTTTGCAATATAATTGGTATGCCAGATTAGCTGTCATTGAATAAGATGCAATAATTTTGAACAAAAAAAAAAAAAAAAGATGCAATAATGATACAATAGTTGATTTCGAAATTAGTGTTCTGTACATTTTGATTCCTCCTATGGACTTCGTTAACATCTTTGCTTCAATTCTCAGACTCATAAGATCCAATTTTCCTAGGTTTTGCTAATGCTGCTGGCCGCCAGCATAAATATCTCCGACCAATAGTATCTTTGTGTCAGGTTTCATTAACACGAGGAGTGTTGATTCATCCAAATTAAAACCAAAAAACAAAAAAAAAAAGGAAATTTAGACCAGGGAATTGGGAAAATGAACTTTTGCTTTGTTCTGGGTATCTTTTCCTAGAAACAGAACCTTAGGAAAATGAACAGACCAAAACTGGTAAAAAAAAAGGAGCCATTCTGGAGAGAGCATCTCCCAGAAACAACACACCACACTTGTCAACCTGTGTACACCATGGACAGTAACATTCACAAAACTTTTCCATAATCTAAATGGATAATCTCTCCTCTCCATCACCATGACCCTTGTTCATCGAAAGTTAGTTTAAGACTTCCAAAGTCTTTCTTTTCTTTCTTCTGTATCTTTTCCTTTCTTTTTTCTCTTTCTTCTTTCTGTTCTCTGTCTTATTTTTCCCTTTTACATTCGGGCTTTCTCTTTTCCCTTTCAGGGAAATATAGCGGCAGTTCCTCTGTTCTGCAAACTTACATGTTTCTGTTTAACTAAGAAGCAGCAGCAACAGTTCCTCTAACACATGAGTAACCCTGAGTCTTGTTCGATGAGGTAGATTCTCTCTGCTCTTTATTCCTCATAGCCTTCATTGATGAAGACAGGTTCCTATCCTTCACTTTAGCTTCATCCATGTCTATTTGCTCTTGCCTGCACTCTTCGCTACAAAAAGAAGTGTCCCCTCTGCAATTAACAAAACCGAAACTACCATCAGAATCAGCCTCAAACTATAATCAAATTCTCAGCAAACTACTGAGTTCTCAATGTCAACCAAAATAAAAAAATTCATCATAACTCTAACCTGTACATGAAGATGTCCCTATTTTGGAGGGGCTTTTTGCAGAGATGACAAGCTTCAAGAAAGTGGGGGTAGTGATCTTCATATCTAGCGTCATAGAATCTCCCAGATCTAGGAGATGAACCAGGAAGGCTTCTGAAACTAGACCTATTAATTATAGCATAACCACCCATAGACTTGGACACAAAACCCTGTTGATAATGATGGTTATTCTGGCCAGAATAGCCAGCTTGCACGTCTGCTAAGAGAGCCAAACCACAGTTCTCTTCCAAGAAACAAGGTCTTTTATTAGTGGAAGAAGCACTAGAGTCCATGACCGAATGAATGAATCTCTTCAAGTTGTGGAGACCGAAGTGCTATTTGGGAAGAAAGGGAAGAGAGTGAAGTGATTAATGGTAGCGAAAGAAGGAGAGAAGGTTTATATATATAAAGGGGTATATGATTGATTGAGGATGGTGAAGGCGAAGGCTTTCTCGTTTGTTGAATGCGTGACTGAGATATAAACCGCGGCAGGTTTGTATCAATCCGTGCTGCGAAATCCATTGGCTCCAAAATCCTGCATCTTCCCGTTTTCATTATTTAATTCCTTTATTAATCATTAATTTAATATCCTGCTTTGATATTTTTCTTGCTACTTGCTAGAATACCTTTCGGAATTTGGATGGTTCCGGGGACAAAGTTACCATGGCATAAGCACAAAATTACATTTATGCCACCGTGTTGGGGAAGATGAGAAAGTGGAGATTCTTTTAATATTTTTTATTTATTAAAACACTAAATTCATTAATCAACAAAGATTAATATAAGAACCGTCTCAGGAACAGGTGCAACCTAGGATCTCTCATCAATCATCACCTATCAGAAGAGGAGGTGGTGATTGATTAAAGATAACAAAAATCTCAGAACTATCATGAGCTAATTTAGCTAAATAATCAGCTTGAACATTCAAATCTATTCTTTTAATATTTAAATATAAGTAACTTATAAAGAAAAAAAAGATTTGTTTAAAATATACCGTTCTAGTCTTATTTATAAATTTTTTTTAATTAATTCTTATATATCAAAGAGAGTTAATTAACTCAATAACTATGGGCTAAATTTTCAATTTTACCTTTATATCTTATTGGTTTCAAAAGTGAATATGAATAAATTCCTTTTGTTTATTATAATTAATAGGGGTAAAAAAGTACAAAATGCATTTACTACCCTGAAACTAGACTTATAAATAGGACCAAATTTTTTGATAAAAAAAGACTTATGAATAGGAGCAAAGTGGTAAGTCATTTGGAGAATAGTTAATTATATTTTCTCAATTTTATCCCCATTTAATTTTTATTAGAAAGAGAGAAAGATAAAAAAGAGGCATGAAAATCATATATAAAGTGGAGAGGAAAAAAAATTAATAATAGCAAATATAGAAAATTTTATTAATTTAATGCATTATTGGTATGCGAGAATAAGGTTTAAGCAATTTATATTTAGGCACAAGTAGTGTTACTCATTAGACTACCTTCTTTAAAAAACAAAAGAATTTTTTCCCCCTGAATTCTCAAAAAGAAAAAAAAAAAAAGAATAGAACGCCAGAAAATAATTAAGAATATATTATCTTTTTCAAATCTGTCTCAACATAATTAGGCAGGTGCAGTTGAAATGAAGTAAAGAAAAGAAGTGTTGTTTGGATTTTCCTCAAAGAAAAATTAGGGATTTTATAACACAAGATTAGCTCATGATTTTTTAACATACCACTCTATACATATATGTAAGTTAATTTTAGTTCATTCTCGCATGCCAAAATATACATTAAATTGATAAAATTTTCTACATTTACTCTTATTAGATTTTTTACCTCTCTCCACTAGGGGTGGAAACAGGCCAGGCGGCCTGTCAGGGGCCTGCGGCCTGGCCTGTTTCCGGCCTGATCAGGCCTGGCCTGTTAGAATAAAAGGCCAGGCCCAGGCCTATTTTAAGACCTGTTTTATTAAACAGACCAGGCCTAGGCCTATTGATAGGCCTTTTAGGCCTATCAAACTGGTCTGTTAATATATTTTTTTAAAAAAAGTGGGCTGATCCACCCAACATCCAAATAGCCCAATTGCCCCCTCAGTCTCATCGCCCATTCTCTCTCGGATCTCAATCTCAACCTCTCACTCTCGTGTCTCGTCTCACTCCCCCACTGCCGCCTCTCTCACTCCCGCTCTCACTCTATTTGGATCTCGCTCTCAAGGGTCTCAGCCGACTCCCACTCCCACAGACCAAAGTCCCACTCTCACTCCATTCGGATCTCGCTCTTAAGGGTCTCAGCCGACGATCTCACTCTCAGTCTCAGTCCGATCTCGCTCTCAGTTGACGATCCTCGTCTGCGCATCCGTCTCAAGAGTCTTAGTCGACAATCTCACTCTCACTCCCTTCTCCGATCTCACTCAGTCGACGATCCTCGGCTTACTCCGATCTCGCTCTTAGCCAACTCACACTGTGTCTTGACTCGTCCTCGTCCACCCAGACTCTCAGAGGCCGTCCGATTAGGTTGATTCTCCGATTCGGTTTGGCTTCACTTCAACGAGGTTCTAGGAGTTCTTCGACCCTTCACTTTAACCGGAACGCCCATTGTCATCCAAACTTCAGAAACTTGAGTGGCATAGAATCATTTGAGTTCTGTTTGTGCCGATGAGAATCAGGTAACCACTCCCCGTAGATGCAATGTATGGCTCGAAAATTTGCATTCAACTTATTGCGGATTTGCAGTCATGACTCTTGGTCTTGGCAAAGATTTTTCATTCAACAATTTTGTGCCTTCGGTTCGCGTCGCCACTCCGATTCGCATATTTTGATGTGGACTATTTTGATTATTTTGATTTTTCCATGATTGATATATTTGATTCTGTATGGTTTATGATTTTAGTTCAGAATCTGATGGCAAAAAAAAAAGTTCAGGATCTATTATTCTTGATTAGCTATTTTTAAACTCTGTTCTTTTGTTTTGGGTTTCGGATTAAATTTGCAATGGTAGGTTTGTTTTGATTGGTTACTGTGACTGTCTGTGTATATGCATTTTTTCTATAAAAAAATACAGGCTTTTAACAGGCCTCAGGCCATACCAGGCCTGTGAATAGGCCAGGCTCAAGCTAATAAAAAAGCCTGTGACAGGCCACAGGCCAGGCATAGGCCGATTTGCTACAATACAGGCCAGGCCTGTTAAGGCCAAAGCCTGGCCTGGCCTGGCCTGTTTCCACCCCTACTCTCCACTTTACAAATGATTTCCATACTCCTCTCTTCTCTTTTCCTCTTTCCAATAGAAATTAAATAGAAGTAAAATTGAGAAAATGTCATTAATTACCTTAAAAGCCAAGTTATGAAACCTGGACTAGACCGGTAGGTTTGGCCCAGAAACCGGTGAATCGATCGGTAAACCGGTTTGGTTTGGGAACCAACCGGTTCACTTTTTTTTTTAGAATTTCATATTAATTACTTCCTCCGGTCCTAATTATAAGACAAAGTTAACTTTTTTAGAGAAATTAAAGAAGCCAATTAAATTACTTTAGAGTGTTTATATTTTTATTGTTTTCTCCAAACTAATTAATTTGACTAATAAACTAATATATAATCTAAAGATACTAAAAATATAAACACTCTAAAGTAATTTAATTGGCTTCTTTAATTTCTCCAAAAAAGTCAACTTTGTCTTATAATTAGGACCGGAGGGAGTATGTAACACCCCAAATTTTATTCCCCAATATGCCTTGTAAACATTTGTGGCATTTAATAAAATGGAAGGGTGAATTTTGGAAAATGTGATTATATTGCTAGTGAAATTTCCGACGAGGCAACGAGATTGTCATATGATTTTGAATTAACAAATGATGATAAAAAATTATGAAATTTTACAATATGAAAGTAGACATCCTAAGCTTTAATTTGATATGTCATATGAATCATTTGAAGCTATATACAAAAAAGTTATGAATTTTTGAAATTAGTCCAAAAAAACTAGAAAGTTTCTGGAACATCATTCAAAGATTTAAATTCTAGGAATGATGTGCTTCCAATTGGCAAAAGACTACATTTTTTCTTGAAACTAGACTCATTAAGGGTTCTATAGTCTTTGGAATCACTCTGATATGAGGTTTACAAATTTACTTATGCTTTTTCAAAATTAGGGCAGAAAATCCGTCAGAATTTTTTTAAATCCGAAATTGGGAAAATTAATTAATTAAAAAGGGATATAATATAAATTCATCATCCCCTTCCTTCAGCCCCAAAACTGACGTGGTTCAGTAGCCAAAAGAGAGAGAGTTGTGTGATTTTAGGGAGAGAAGGAGAGGAAAATCTCACATGGTAGGTCGATTTATTCGGTGAATTCGTACCTAATGTGTATAATCTTTCTTCTAAACTTCTCTTCTATGTTATTGAAGGTGTTGTGAAGCAAAAACTTGGTGTTTCAAGGGTTAGGGTTTCAGCCACCTAAAGGAGAGTCAGAAGGAAGTGAAAGGTAATTTCCAAACCTTCGAATATTGATTGTTCTAGCTGCTGTGTGTAGTTTAATTGGTGAAATTTTGCCGGATTGTCTTTGTTTGTGAAATTGGGAGATGTGGTGTTGGAAATGTTATGTTGCCAAAATTGGGTCTAAATGGTAGTTGTAACGTAATTAAATAGTTAATAAAGTGGTTAGGAGTAGAAAGGAACACATCTGTGAAGTTAGAATTGAAAAACTTCAATTTTTTTTGGGGAATTGTGCAATTCGGCCAGGGGCAGAAATGGGGCTTAGAGTTAGATTTTCAATGATTTGATTATTTGATTGTATTCAGGAGGGAAAATTAGGTGGGATTACAATTGAACACTTTTTCGGAAAAGCTCGAAAAAACATAATTACGCAAACACCCTTGAAACCCTTAAAGTGGGGCTGCCAAGGGCATATCTGTCTTTTAGTAGTGAATTTGGTAATTTCAAGTTCGGAAATGGATTCCTTGGGCAAAACTATGTCAAAATAGCTCTAGTCAAAATTTTAGGAAAAGCATTTTGATAAATTTTCACCATAAACTAATATAACCACAATAAACACTATGGTAGTGCCCAAAATGGTACATGAATGAGTTTTAACCTAATTCATGTATATTTGACATTTTAGGGCCCGATTGAAAGCCCAAGCTACGGCGCGAAGTTCGAGAAGCCTCTCTAAGGATCTTAGAAGGGCGATTAAGGTAGGGAACTTATCTCTCTTACATGTATTTAATATTTGAGCAAGTGTATTGATGCATGTTACTGTTTTGCATGATTATGTGAAATATATATGAATGATTGAAGCTTTGTTTCTGTTTATACTGTGGCTATAGTTATGTTGCATGAAACATTGAGCACGTAGATATATCATTGTGTTAGCATCAGTTTATGTAATGCAAGCATGTCATGTATTAAGCACTTATCCTGCATGCATATTAGTACTGTTTCCTACTGAGATTCTCTCGAATCTCACCCTCCCCTACCAAAAATTTAGACAGGTGAATACAGAAGGTATGCAGAGATCAAAGAAGAGAACCATACAAGAGGATTGATGTGGTGGAATGAAAATGGGAAGATGTCTCCATTTTATTGGGAGGGGTTTAGACACCCCAGTAGCCCTGTGCGGCTACATTATTATCATGTATGAACCCCTATGGGGAATTTCTGTAATCATGCACATAATATCATTATATTTATGCTATTCCTGTGTTGGCCTCCAAACCACGCAATAATATTCCACTGCAAGTCAAAATAAGTAAGGGTATGACAAATCACCCTGAAATCTGCACTTTCTTACCAATTTGATCTTGGGTTAACTCCAATTTAACCCACTAACCCTTGATCCAGTACTCCAACCAGTTCAGTGACCAATCCGAATTTAATTACCTTCTTTAAAAGTGACTTATATTTTGAATCAATTTTATCCCCGCAATACTGAGTGGTATATTCATAGAGCCTAAAAAATATACTGATTGGCTAGGATGCAAAGTGCTTCAGGATAGCTTGGATATCAAGATCTAAAAAGTAATACTCCTTCTACCTTTGGTCTTATATTTTCACATTTACATTACTAGTAAGATTTTATATTAACGACCTGGGTAGTATTTTCATTTTTTCACTAACAAATTAATATTTCTGTTTAGACTTTAAAGTCTTGTTTTATATCATTTTTTTTTACCAACGTTATCTTATGTAAATTTATTTTTAATATTCATGCATTTTGTATCAAAAAAAAGAGAAAATGCAATTGCATGCAAGATTAGTATTTTACATGGATAATTGGGGGAAATTCTCTGGTTGAAAATTTTATTGGTGAATGGGAGGTTTTTCCCAAAATATTCCTATTTTATTATATGTATTATTTTTCTTTACATTAAAATTGATAATTTATAAATTTTATTCTCTCCCGTTATCTTAATATAAGACATATTAACTATATTTAATTCAATTAATGAAGTTAGTTAAATTAGTTAATATGATATATATTTTCTAAAACACTTTAATTATATTTTTTAATTCCTTTTTCTCTTTAATTATTGAGTGGGCATTATTAAAGATAAACTAAAAAAATTGATAAATATTAAAAATATATATTGTATTATATTCAAAATCAAAATAAACTCCAAGGCTTGGGAGAGTGGTGGGAGACAGTTGAGAAAGTGGCAAATTGGTAATGTGAGTGAAGTATGAAGGGTTTTTTTGAGAGGGAGAAACACAGTGAAGTGATCATCCCCATTCTCCCAACTAAGGGCCTGTTTGGTACAAGGAACATTTTAGGAGGGAACGGAAAGGAAGGGAAGTGAATGGAAAGGAAGGAAAGATTGAGAGAGAACTTAAAAGAGTGAGCTGTTTGGTAGACATAGGAACGGAACATAGGTTGAGGGAAAATAAAGTGTTTGGTTGCAAGAAAAAGAATTGGGTTAAGTGGGAAGCAGTGGGTAAAAGACCATAATACCCCTGGCATAAAGTAATAAAATAAGCTACAAAAAGTGACGAAATAAATGTCATCAGAGACATACGGAGGCTCAGCCGAAGTGTGTCTGTGTGTTGGGAAAGAAGGGAAATCGAAGGTGGTGTGGATGGGATCTGTGACGGCGACAAGCAGGACAGGAGCTGAAGATGAGAACGAAGACGTAGATAGCAGAAGTTATGGATCTAGCAATACATTGTTTAAAGACACAGGTTAGTTTTGAAAGGAGGATGGAGGTAGAAAATGATGTGTGTGTGTTGCTAATGTGGGCCAGTGTCATAATTTTGTTAATTTTTTGTTTGGAGTCAGGAAATACTGCACGTGTGTGGACAAGTGAAGAAGAAAACACCCTGGTCAAATTGTTAGTGGAGAGGAGAAAAGCAGGGCATAACATGGCTAAATTAGTGTGGTTGGCAGCAGATCTAATGTATTGGAGTAGAGGATGGAGGAGAGGTCACCAAGGTATGGTTTGAAGGCCAAGACTGATATCTGGAGGCAAATTAGTAGCCTAAAGGTCGATTGGAAGATTTTACATAACACGTTAAATGGGAAAATTGTGAATGGTTTTAGTTGGGACAGTGTGAATGCTTGTGTGAAGGCAGATGAGAATGTGTGGGATGACTACTTGCAAGTATGAAGAGATAGTTTTGGTATTGTCAATTAGATTGATTAGTAAAACTTGCAAAGCTCTAATTTGTTGTTTTTCAGGTTGATAGGAGGGCTGTTAAGTTCAAGGCCAAAGATTGTCCACACTTTGAAAGTCTATGCTTTGCTTAGGGAGAGTAGAAGAGAGGATGATTATGAAGAAAATGACACTATTGACGATGCTGAGAGATGAATATGTGACCTAAACAAACATTGTTGTTTTTTTTTTAATTTTGTTTGTCTATTAAGGAGAACAATGTGAATGTGGAAATGTTTTTGTAAACTTGGTAAAGATGTAAAAATTGTTGAATGTGTAAGCAATGGCTAAAGCTGTGACAATGTGATTTTGAGTAGGATTGAATGGAAGAAATGTGCAAATGAAGAATTGAATATGTTGATCTTCAAATTGAAAAATGACTAGTAACACTACTACCAAACAATTTGAACGTAATTTGTCATTTCCTGATGTCATTGCTTCTAAAATTTTTTTTGTTATTTTGTTTCTCTATAAAGTAGAACAATGTGATTGTAGGAACGTTGTTCTAAGCTTGTTAAAGATGTACAAATTATTGTATGCTTAAGCAATGGGTAAAGCTATGAAAATGTGGTTATGAGTTGAATTGAATATGTTGGTCTTGAAATTGAAACAGGAGTAGTAAAACTACTACCAAACATCTTGAAAAGTTATTTGACAATTGCTGATGTCATTGCTTCTAAAAATGTTTTTGTAATTTTGTTTTTGTATAAAGGAGAACAATGATGTTGCAGTAATGTTGTTGTAAGCTTGATCAAGATGCAAAATTTCTTCTATGTAGAAGCAATCGCTATAGCTGTGAAAATGTGAGGCAGCATGCATGTGTTGTGTGAATAAGGAAGTGAATGTACATTGTTGCTGGTTGAGGGATAGTTGTAAGCATAATGTCAAATGAGCATGGGGAAGAAAAAAGAAAATATAGTTTAATTGGGCAAAAAAAAAAAGAATTAAACAGGAAGAACAAAATGGTTGAGGTAGTACATGCAGAAAAGAAATGTCAATTTCAAACATAGTGGCACATTTGCCACTTCCATAAAGCACTGACAGATATAATTAGCAATAGCAAACTTTGAACTAAACAGATAAGTTCGAACGCAACATAATCATTGTAATACCTTGAATTTTGAAATTGGAGCCTTGAGAATAAGCCTAAATTAAGCGGACTGCTAAGCCCCGGTTTAGCAGGTGTCTCAAATATATTCTCTAATATTTCTTATATCTTTGGGGCATTAAAGAAAATAAAATGGTTAATTTTGAAGAAAGTGATTATGCTTACGGTGAAATCGCCTATTAGGCAGTGAGTTTGTCATATGATTTTGTATGACCGAATGATAAGAAAAAATTATGAAATTTTACAGAATAAAATTAGACATCCTAAGTTTTAATTTGATAGGTCATATGACTCAATTAGAGCTATATACAAAAAGATATGAATTTTTGAAGTCAACACAAAAAAACCGTGAAGTTTCTGGAACAGCAGGCAAAGATTAAAATTTTGGAAATCTTGTGATTCTATCTAGCAAAATTCTATATTTTTCCATGGAACTAGACTCAATAAGGGTTCTATAAGCTTTGGAATCACTCCAATTCCATTTTTCTAGACTTAATTATGATTTTTCAAAGTTTGACCAGAAATCTGCCAAAATTTTGTAAAATCTGAAAATGAAGGAAAATAACCTTGAAATTATGAGATAAATGGAAAATTCAATTGGGCTGAAGGAAGGACCTCCTTGGACGTCTTTATCATGGGCCAAGAAGAGAAAATATTATGAACATGTTATTTGGACTTACAACATTATGTTTATGTACATAAAGTGTGAATTTTGGAATTTTACTTTAATGAATAATTAAAGTAAGACATAAAGTATTATAAAATCATTTTTCCATCTTCCTCTTTAGCTCATTTTCGTGCTGAACCAGCAGCCAAGAGAGAGAGAAAGTTTGAGAGCTTTTAGAGAGAGAAAGAGAAGAGAACTTGCAAGGTAGGTCGATTTCTTCGGTGAATTCGTACCTAATGCGTATAACCTTATTCCTAAGCTTCTCTTCCATGTTATTTAAGGTGTTTGAGAAGTAAATTTGGTGTTCAAGGGGCTAGGGTTTTCAACCACTCTTGAGAAAAGCCAGAAGGAGCTTGATGTTAGTTATAACATGGCCTAGGGGTTATGCTGCCCAAATTGGGTCTTAATGTTAGTTATAACTCAATTAAATAGTTAATAAAATAGTTGGGAGTATAAAGGAACGCGTTTACGGAGCGGAAATCACAAAACCCCGATTTTTCCTGGAGAACACCATAATTTTGGCCAGGGATGTTTGAGGGCCTTAGAGTTGGATTTTCAATTATTTGATGGTTCCATTGGATTCAGGAGGGAAAATTAGGTGGGGTTATAGTTGGGCACTTTTTCAGAAAAGGCCGAGAAAGCAAATTACGAAAATGCCCCTAAAACACTGAAATAAGGGCTGCCAAGGGCAATTTCGTCTTTTGGCAGTGAATTTGATAATTTTGAGTCCCGAAATGGATTCCTTGGGCGAAAATATGTCAGGATAGCCCAGGTTAGAATTTCAAGAAAAGTACAGTCAGACCGGGTACGATGGGGCGGGGTCCTCGGGGGTATTTTAGTAATTTTTCAAGATAGCCTCATATAACCCCCAGAAACACTATGGAAGCTTCTAAATAGTATATTTGACATTGCAGGATCAAACATGGAGCCTCAAGCTGTTTGCACGTAGATCGAGGCACGCGTTTCAAGGCGGAAAAGGGTTAAGGTAGAGGACTTACCTTACTTGCATGTATTTGATATCTTTGCTTGTGTAATGATGTATGTGATTGCTTTACTTGATTGTGTAGAACATATTTGAATAAATGAAGCTCTGTTTCTATTTTCGCTGTGGCCATAGTCTTGTTGTATGAAACATTGAGCATGCAGAAATATCATTATGAGGCATACATCTAGATAAAGCTAACATGTCATACACATAGCATCAATCATGCATGCATTATGGTATCTGTTTCATACTGAGATTCTCTCGAATCTCACCCTCCCCTACCAATAAATTATACAGGAGACGACAGAAGATATGTAAACAATAATGTAGAGTACCGTACGAGGGGATTACAGTAGTGAAACGAAGATGGGAAGAAGTCTCCATTTCACTGGGATGAGTTTAGACACCCTAATAGCCTTGTGCATCTACCTTAATCATAAGTATCAGATCAGCTAGGGGATTATCAGTATAGTTATGATATTCCTGTATTACCTACCGAACCGCATATCGTTTTCCGCAAATACTCTAAAAAAGGTTGAAATTGAGATAAGGGTGTGACAATCATATCAGCTATTTCAAAATTAAAGCAGTTAAAATTCGAACTAAACAAATAAGTTCGAACTTGGTTAATCAGTGATACCAACATGGAACAACAACAAAAGGCAAGTACACAGATGTCATGGGTGTAGCATCGCAAAATACAAGGATAAACAAAAACTAATGCAGTCGTGATTCTTCTTCTTCTTCCTCTTAGTTGGGGACCTTTTGGCTTTAGACTTGGTTTGGGATGGTGATTGCGAAACAGGGAGGTTGACAGGAATAAACTTGGGGCCAGCAGATGTTGCAGGTGGACGAGGAAAGGATGCGACAGTTGTGAACAAATGGGGCATATTCTAAGCAGCAAGGCTAGACATGAAAGCCTGTGCGGGTATGAAACACAATGGTCGAAGGTCAAGTATTGGTATTGAGGGTGCATGAGGAGGGTTGGCAGGTTCAAGCAGCGGCACAATTGACAGTGGGGTTATTAGATTAGTATTATGTGTGTCAGCTGGGGTGCTTAGTTCAGGAACACGGGGGTCAGGAGGAATACCAGTTGTGGAGGACTCTGTAAAGAAGTTAGCAGTCTCATATGTAGTGCCACCTTCTTCATGACCTTCACTTTTGTTTGGAGATGGAACATTATCCTGTGCAAAAGAATGGTATTCATTTCGAGGATGCATAGAAGGCCCTGCTTCCTCATATTGTGAAGTCTTGTATGTAGCAAATTCCTTGAACTCAGTAGAGTAGAGGTGAATGAATTCTCGTAGGTCCTTAAAATCTAGTGCAAGCTCAGACACACGTAAGTCCATGTGAGCAATGGTTGAATCCATGTAACCAATATGTGCACCAAATTCCTCAAACTTGTCCTTGACATAACTCTGCAACTTGACCACATGTTGCTCAAACTACTCTTTCATATACCTTTGCAACTGCACTACATATTCCTCATGTTACCCAATCCTTGCCTCCAACTGTACCTCAAACTTCATCATTGTTTGGTCAACAATTTTGCCAATCGTTTCTGTGAACGCTTCAGGTTGATCTAAAGGAATTGATCTCTAAGTATGACAAGAAGTACCAACTGCATCATGTGGAGGGTTACTACCATCAGCCTTGTTTATGTGATGTGCTGCCTTAGTTCTTCCTTCACTTCCTATGACTATTTGCATTCGGTTCAAGGCCTGCTCACCAAATTCCTCAGTCCAAATAAGTGCTTCCCCTTCCTCCAAATACCAAACTTTGTTCTGTTGTAGTATGAGAGACACAAGGGAGGGATAGGGCAATTCTGAATTCTTCTTTCATAGAGTAGCAGCCCTTAACATTGTGTCTACAATCCTCATGGCCATATGAAAAGGCTTGCCCTTGATCATACATGTAAGGATATGTTTGTCTTCTGGGGTCAATGAAATATAGTGCTTGCCCTTGTTCACAAAGTTCCTACTGTATAAGTAATGGAAGACCTAAAACCTAGGAAGCAGATACTTTGGTCTAGACAGAGCAATCTCAGCTAGCTTTTTCCCCTCAAGTAGTGTAGCATCAATTTGTGCTTGTGATAAATTAGTGTCTGTGGACTGTGGCCAAGTCACATCCAACTAGGTCAGAATGTCTTCTTCATTGATTTCTATGGTCTGGCCTTTAACACAAGTGGATACAACCCTTTTCTAGTCATTTTGAGGTTGGTGTAAAAAACCTTAACCACTAATTCAGAATAAGGCAATGACAATTCTAACATGCCTCTAAAAGGCTTCAATATTGTTCCCAATCGAAACCTAAATTCAATGTCAAAAGTGTCCACTTTGATCCTACTCATTTTACAAAATCTGCACCCTACTAACCTAATATTGTATTCTTCCAGGGCAGAGTTGTTGAAATCTTGCCTTGCCAGAGGTGCAACATTAGTCCTCTGTTTCAACCGAAGCTTCTTCAACAACTTGGCTCTAACCTCATCAAGAATCACATTGTCTCATTTAACCATTTGTACCCGCTGAAGCCTGTTCATCGGACCCTAAGCTAGTTGTTTCTTTTTCAGATGCTAACAAACTCCCACTCTTAACCACACTCTTTTTCCCTTGCCTAACTTCCTCTGTCTTATGCCGTTTTTCATATTCAAAGGACTCTACCAACAAATCCCCCTCCTGCTCCAACTGCAACTTTCTCTGACCTCTTTCTTTACCCTTATGTTTCAGTTGCTCTTCCCTTTGTCTCTTCTTCGCTTCCTTTGCAGCATTATCGTGTTTCCACTTTGCAGGTGCCTCATAGTCTTCATACCAATTGCCTTCTTTAGTTTTGTACTTTGATATCCCAGACCGATTGCAGCGACGTAGTTGTGCCCTGTGCTTTCTAAAATATTCCACATCTTCCATTGTAATGCCCATTTCCTTCTATCTCTCATCTGTCATTTTGACCCTGGCCATCACAACACGCTATCACAGTAATGCAAGACAGGGATAAGCACAGAGCGAGGGATAAACAGGGAGATGTGTAGAATAGATAATGAATGGGCAAGGTAGTTGTGGTCATAATATAAAGAATGCGAACCGTCTTTTGAACAGTTGACCTAAAATTCGAACCACAACTCAACTGAGATCTTTACGCGTGGCAACTTTGAATATTTAAAATAATTTTTCAGTTACTTTTTCACATGAATGCTATCAAAAGTTCGAACTAGATACCAACGTTTGAACTTGGGTATCAACTGTGAGGGCCAGAATCAAACTATACTTATATTTGTAAGTTCGAACTTACATGACGAATTCAAACTTTATAGCCATGTTAGCCAAACAATTCAAACCAACTTATCAGAAAGTGAACCAGATTGCACACCTCTCTGAATGGCAACTAGTGCATGTCAGGTTCAAATTGCACATTACATTTGTAAGTTCAAACTTACATAGTGAATTCAAACTTCTTACCCATTTTAGGCAATAGATTCGAACCAATTTATCAGACAGAGAACCAGATTACACACATCCGTGAATGGCACATAATCCATGTGAAGTTGAAATTGCGCATTACATTTGTATGTTCCAACTTACATGACGAATTTGAACTTCATAGCCATTTTAACCAAACCATTCGAACCAACATAATCTGACAATCAATCAGCAACCACTTATCTGTGAAAGGCAATCTGTCCATTTCAGGTTCAAGTACTTAGATACAGAAACAAAATAACAGCCATGAGCAACAACATAATTTTCCAGAATATACCATATTTGGGAACATTACATTTCATCCACAAAAATTATAAGTTGTCCCACTTCACATGTTTGCCTAGCATAATTACATATCAAAAGTTTGCCTACCATAGTTACACAATCACATTGCATTGGACACAAACTTTTTCCTATGTTTATATTTCCTTTAACAATGAGTTAACATGGTACAAATTTTGTAGACCATTTGTAGGACTTAAAACAAATAGACACTGGTCTCGCACTATATTACACCAAAAGAGATAGACACTTGTGTTTTTGTACTATGTTACACCAAAATATACTATATTGGCATTACATACATGCTGATTCACAAAAGGTACAGATGTGTAACATAACTACTTCTCTAGTAAGCTACGGATCCATAAGGGTTTGTACACCGTAGGTATTTTTGCAAACGCATTCAGTAGTTGCTTAGAACCCAGAATCTTTATATGAGCTGCATTTTTTTAGACAGTGTCAAGCCTTTAACCTCAACAGTTTCCATGAATAGGTCAGCACCTTTTACATCTAATTGTGCTTGTCTTTCCTGACCTGACAGTTGGTTGCCTAGTTTCTCAAAGACATGCACGATGGTTTTGTCCAATGATGTAATAGTTTCGCGCAAAACATCAGCAATAACCTCAGAGTTGTTCGCTCTGTGCTTCTTCCTTGGACAGAAAAAGTTATCATTGATGTGGGTTGTGTTTGGAGCAGTTTCACCCATGGTTTGTGGCATATCCGCATTAACGCCTACAATATGAGGCAATTCTAAAAGGTCATAAAATTTAATATTAACTTTATCTTCCATTGCACCAGGTGATATTCATCTTCCCTAAATGTCCTGTTCCTAGCCCACACAAAGCACAAATTCTCGAAGTTTGGGAATGACTTGGTCCTAAACTATCCTGCCCTGGGGTGAAACTGAAAGTGAAAAAAAATATTTGTAAGGACATGTAGCTTAACCCTACACCTATAACTTTTTAACTTGAATGCAATTAACTCCTTAAGAAGTTCACATACCTTCACATACTCATCCCACACCTCTTTCTCTATAGTCATAATTTTTTTCTTAGAATCCCAACCAAAGCTTGACGTGTTGGTGCCATAAACCATATCGTAAGCCGCCTGCCACACGTTTCAAGGTCTTGATCCTGGAGGTAATGTGAGGGCATGTTTTAATCCTACATCCAGGTAGCTTCTCTTCCATCATTGCCTGCAGAGCATTAGCAAATCCAAGCATGAAACCATTGTTAGCCATAAACTTTTGCTCCATCCTCAAAGTTGCAAGGCATTACACCACGACCTTGTCCTCCTCGGACGACCACATTTTAAGCTTTAACTTATTTCCCTCTTTACTCTGGTCCATCTATTAAGGCTCAGGCATAAAAGAAAAGGTTGTTAACATAAATTAAATCCAACAATAAACTAACATACGCACATTAGGCATAAAGTTGCACTTAAATTAAATTGAAATGCACATATCACAAACATAAGCAAGGAATTGTTCATAATTTTTCAAAATTATTCTACAACATCATTAATCATCCCTAGGAGCCACATAGGTAGCAAACATCTCATTCGTCAGCTCTTTCCTAAAATTTGTCCACATATTACTACTTTCCATAATCATCATGGGGTGATGTCAATTGTTGGTGCTGGTGGTTCAAAGGAGTCAAGTTGTTCATACAGCGGATCTTGAATTCTTTCCCGACAAATTAGATTATGTAGTAAACAACATACCACAATGTATCTGTTTGGAATCTTCACCGAATAAAAAGAAGCACTCCTCAGTATTGCCCAATGCAACTTTAGTATCTTAAAGCACCTTTCAATGACATTACGGGCCAACAAATGCCACATGTTGAAGCACTTATGTGAAGTTTGGGGTTGGTGTCCCTGTCTCCACTCATTCAGGTGGTACCTTTTCCCTCTATAAGGTGCCAAAAAACCTTGACAATTCATATACCCCGCATCAACCAAGTAGTACTTTCCTGTCCAAGCCAATAAAAATATTTATATGAGGAATGCTCTAACTTGCGCATTACATGTCCAAATCATACAAACTTACACTAAAAATACACTTTGGCAGGCCATACCTTATGGTACTCTTAGCCCATGTCGTGTCCTTATAGCATCCCTCAACACCTTCCCATCCTCAGATGAGCCTTCCCAACCAGGCAATACAAAGATGAATTACTCATCCGGTGAGCATACACCTAGCACATTGGTTGTCACCTCTCCTTTTCGATTTCCGTACCTGCCCTTATGCTCTGCCAGGACTTATACACGTATGTGAGTACCATCTAATGCACCTAGGCACCCCTACAAATACAATCAGGATTTACAACCCCTCATATATACACTTCACTTTTGCATACAAAGTAAATACACTTTATGACACAACTACAAAAGTTTTATACCTTGAACCACTTCCATCGATGATCATTTAAGTCCTCCGGAATGGCCTATACTCTTTTCAAAAGCAATAATTGCAATCTAATTGTTGCATTCAACACAATTTTAAAGTATCTACTAATTGTTTCGCCCGACCTACCAAACTCAAACTGAATGACCCTATTCTTGACATGATGCCCCAATATGTGCAAGAACATTGCTACTTGCTCATCAACTAACATATGTTTTATTGGTCTTAATCCACCAATTGTGTCTAACATGTGACATAATTTATCAAAAGTCGTCCGATACATCCTAATTTGGTTGAAGCAAGTAGTGTCACTACTGTATATCATTGCCCTCAAATTTGCTCGCTTTTCATGAAAATCTAATCTAAAATACCTATATGGTACGTGCCTCAGTATATCTCCTCCCACAACAACTATCATAGTTAAAAGCAACCATCTAACTGCAAGAAGCAAAGCTAGACACCCAGCCAACATGGCAAACATTTGATCCGATTGTGGCTCCATACCTACATAATTTTTCCCACACTGATTTGTTTTACAATATAATCTACCAACTCCTCTTTCCAAACCACACTAACACATTTAAAAAAATCACATTTTAAATTAAGAGCCAATGCACATAATCACACCCACACTTTTCACACATTAAACACAACCCACTTATCTTATGCATAAACCATCTAACCCATTCTATCTTTCTACTGACATTGTTTATCTTTCATTGCTTGCATCTACCAGTGTTCATTCAACATTACCCACATCCATCAAAACTTTTAACTTCATTCATAGTTAAGCTTTCATGATATAAATTACATCAACTTAAAATTAAAATCCAATTACAAGACTCCAAACAGAGCACAATGTCAATTAGCAAGAAACAAAACACATTTTAGCTTTCGACTCTGCTTTTCTTTCACATTTGTTCAGCCAATAAGACCCACATCACAAACATATCAATTTATAAGCTCATACTAAATTAACCTACATACACACAACCTTTAGCATTTTAAGCATCTCTCCGGTTGTTCAACACAAAGCACAGACAGCAAAAATATTGTCCACTTCATGCCATAAACCACAACATAATCAAACCAACATTACCTTGATTCGGAGTTCTATTTCGCATGTCGTTCGCCTCTTCCCTTTTCCAGACAAGCTTTTGACACTATACCAATCTGGTTCACCAAAGCCTTTCGCGCGTTTTGCCTCTGTCTTTTATCTATTTAATATGTTTTTAGGGGTATTTTTGTCCCACATTTTATGTGTCCCGAGAACATTTTGAAGTTCATCCCATTTTTTGCGGGAACCTACTTTCCCATATTTAAAGGAACATTCAACTTGGCGGGAATGTGAGTTACTGTCACTTTGGGCAGCCAAACGCATTTTTGGGCATGGAACATTCCAATCTTCCCTTTCCCTCCTCAACTTTCCGTGTAACAAACAGGCCCTAAACTGCACGTGTTGTGCCTTCTTTATGTTCCACGTCAATATTGTGTGGCCAAAGAAGAAATCCTGCATCCACGCTCTTCAAAACGTGCGTGAGCTTGAAAGTTTCACACCCACCCCTTGTGATTTTGCTTCGCCTGGTGAAGCTTGTAGCGATGGGTTGGGCGGGTTCAAATTTTGAAACCACCACACAACTGTCAACCCAAACTAACCTCATTGCCTTTGGTAAGTGAGCATCTTACTTCCACTAATTTCCTACCAAACAAAACAGAAAAAAAAAATACACATTTAGTCTGGTAATATACTACCTCCCGTTCTGAATATTAGAGTTAGACAAGAGGTTTACTTTTATCTTAAATATATTTATAGCACGTAGTATGGGGTTGCAGATTGGCCTACATCAATTTGCAAGTTGTGCAGTGCGAGCCTTTGTGGCCTACACTTTAGTGGGCAACCCTAACTTGCAGTGTTGGCTAACAAACCCGTGCTTTTTTCTTCTTTTTTTCCCCTATTTTTTTAATATGGCCGAAAGTCTCAAACACACACACACATACACACATATGTATAAGTCATCAAATTTTCCTTCCTAACATTAATCATTTCGCTCATAAAATGTCAAAACTATAATTCACAATTCAAAACATAAAGTTATCAAATTTGTCAAAGTCTAAAAAAAATAAACATCAAATCATCGTCAAGAAATCAAGATATAATAATTTAGTTTAAAGAATGAGGAAGGAAGATGCAGTTTTTTCTCTTTAGAATTGAGAGGTACAAGGTGAGGGGTAGGACTTTAGAGTTTTGTAACATTACCATAATTTTTTGTCTAAAAAAAATTAGTACGTGCCAACCCGCTAACCCACTAGCTAGCTACATTAATTTTTGGGGGTTACAAAGATGTCAACCCTAACCTGCACCTAATCTGTGGGCTAGTACGTTGTGTATGCATTGCTAACTCTAGGGATTACAGATAACTCAGGTGCATGCAATTAAACTAAGGGTTAATGTGCAAAAATAATCAAACTTATATTTAATATGCAAAAATACCCATAAAATTTAAAATTAGAGCAAAAATGATATGATTAATGTGTAAAACTTCTCATACACTTACGTCCAATCCAATGTAAACAAATTATCCATACACTTTTCTTGATGTAGTCACACACTTAAAAATCTAGGCAAAAATTATATAACTATTAAAACCAACCCAATTCAACATTTTTTGTGTAAAAAGAAGAAAGTGGATCTTGTTAGAGCAAACGTTTCACCCAAGAGGGGGTGAATTAGGTGATACTAAAATTTCATTGCAAATAAAAACTTGACGGTGAATATAAAGCAATAAAGAGTAAGGAGAAATATCACCGAAGTGTACACCGAGAGTTATACTGGTTCGGCCACAACCACTTTGACCTACATCCAGTCCTCAAAGCTTCTCTAAAAGTTTCACTATAACTTCCAAGATTCAGTGGGTTCTTGGCACCTCAGTACAAGCAAGTTCCTTCGCCTGGACACTCGCTCCCCCTTACAAGTTGTAATCCAATCCCAACTCAAGGTTCCACAACCTTAAGTTATCTCAATAACAAATATTGAGTTTGAATGAAATATCTCTCTCACAGAGTGAATAAGAATCACTGAAGCATAGAATTACAAGTATAATGTAAAACAGAGTAATGAACTTGATAATGTGTTCGTGTGTGTGTTCTTGTTATCTTTCTCTATTTGGATGTTCCCATGTATATAGATACGTTGGTAATGATTGTTTGAACATATTTCTTCATGCCCGTAGGAGCGTGCGCAGCCATTGTTGACTTTTCCAGTAATTGAAAGACATACGTTTGCGGTAGGTGGTGGTAGGTGGCATTTAAACGTTGGATTTGACTTTCCTTATTTGGTAAGATCTCTTCATTGTTTATCTGTGAATTATGCTAAGAATACTAATACAATGAAAGGTTAATCATATAGGAAACAAATCAATGAGTGTTGGAATGATTTCTAAATTTCTGGACTTGCATACTCGAGTATTCATTTAAGTTTACTCGAGTACTTACTCGAGTATCATCGGGAAAACTTTCATAAACTGCAAGTCAATAATCAAACATAACATTGCTCGGGTAGTGCATGAAGTAAACAAAATTTAAAACCTTCAGAAATACCTGTTTACTCGAGTACTTACTCGGGTATTGCACACTTTTCTTCATTAGTTACTCGAGTACAAACTCGAGTAAACCTTCAAATAAACTTTAGGTTACTCGATGCTTCACTCCAGTAATATTGGCAGGATTTCAAGGCCGAGAGCACTTCAAGTTTGATTACCTTGTTACTCGAGTCCTTACTTGAGTAAACATAAATTTTCTGCATAGCTTACTCGAGTAGTGACTTGAAGTTCTCTTCTAAATAACTTTGCATACTCGATTACTTACTCGAGTAATCCACTTTAAATAAGTCATTGAATACCTGCATACTTGAGTAGTGCCTCGAGTGAAATGTGATAAAACCAAATCAAGTTATTTGAGTACTACCTTCAGATTTTTTCTTACCACAGTGAATTACTCGAGTAGCTTCTCGAGTAATATTGGCAGGGTTGAAAATGCCGAGAGCAACACATTTCTTGAAACAGGGGACTCGAGTACATACTCAAGTATCACTATGGTCCCATTTATAAGTCATTTTTAACTAAATCTCACATACTACAGAGAGGTGGTTAACTCATTGATTATGAGATAAATTTCCAATTATATCATCATTTATGAATGAGTACTTTTCAACTCTTTCTTCTCTATCTATCTTTAAATTATTTCTTCATTGGTACAATAAATATGGGTAAAATTGTCACAACCTCATTTACTACACTGAAACTGGATTTATAAATAGGACTAAATTTCTTAATCAAAAGAGACTTATAAATAAGACCAAAGTGATAACTGATTTCTTCAATATTTTTTCGTTTTCTTCCTCAACGTGGGCCCCACTTCGCCAGAACATCGAACATTGGGCTCCACTATCGCCCTATGTCTCTCACTAGCCTATCCTGATGACGTCCTCATTCTCCCTTTTTCCCTCCTCCGTGTTCTTTTTCTCTCTGTTTTGTTTTTGTGAAAAGGGTAATTACATTAATAAATCAGAATTTTACATCAGTAAAATATACATAGAGATTAGAGAGTAAGCAGCGTTACATCTGCGTATTAACAAAAATATTGAAGTATGCCTTTAGCCCTAAGTGTGTGTTCAGTGAGAACATTGATAGTATGAGCTATCGAGTCAGAGCTTTGTTGCTGATCTTGAAAAATTCGTTGATTACAGGCATCCCAAAGTTTCCAGCATAAGAGGCCAAACTGTATTCTCCAGACTTCACCTTTGTTCATCGGATTTAAATTATGAAACATCCAATCAACAAAGGAAGTCTGGAGCTGCTGTGCTCTATAGTCTTCTATTCCCAGAAGCCACCAACATTCCACGGTTAAGGGACACTTACATAGGATGTGGTCAATGTCCTCGGTAGGGCCTCTACAAGCTGAGCAGGATGGGTCATCCGTTATATGCCTCCTTCTCTCTTTTACTTACCTATACAAGTATAAGATCTTAGTTAATTTTTTTTTGGAAGATGGTAAGAAAATTAAATAAATTACTTAATCATAATATTTTTTTCATTTTTCAGGAATAATCACTCCTAAATCCCACACAACAACTCAAACTATAAAAAAAATGTTTCTTGGGATAGCCAAAATACCCTAAATCTCATGTCTTTTAATTATAAATAAGTTTAAGTGTAAATTTATTAAAATGTCCTTAACTTACAAAAAAAATTCTCCTCTTCCCCATGGTCACTGGCCATTGGACCTCTCCCGGTTACCAAAATAAACTTATGACCATTGAGTCATTAAGTTCGCTTAGTAATATAATGCACATTATTGTGTGCGTGTGCACCCATGTGTGCGCTTGTGCGTCTTTAATAATTATCTTATGAAAAGTAGTTGTCAATTTGCTAAATTTAAGTTGTCAATTCTTATTGGGTAATTGTTAGTGAAGTTGTTCAGTTGACAACTACCATTTTAAAATTAGTTGCCAATTAATTATAAAGTTATTGATTTTAATATGAAAGTAATTATCAATTTGCTAAATTTAAGTTGTCAATTCTTGTTGGATAGTTGTTAGCAGAGTTGTTCAGTTGACAACTACCTTACTAGAATTAGTTGCTGTAACGACCCCTCTTAATTACCATATAATTAATTTCCAAACCAAGTAAAACATTAAATATTACATAATACAACATATTATAGGGCTCCGTCCACAGTACAAACCCTAGTATGCAGCGTAGTATTCAACATATACAACGTAAAACCAAAAAGGCCCTTAAGTTTGGCAATATACATTATACTCATGTAACCAAACGAAACATACGATAGATCAAATCAAGTCTCGTTTGTCTTCCCCTTGGTAGCACCACCTAAATTCTCACCTGAAAAGTTTTAAATATTGAGAGGGTGAGTCACATGGACTCAGTAACCACAATTCCATTTTAACAAGCATGCAAGGAATGATTATAAGATAATTAAGCGAGCAAAATATATATATTCATAAAGCATAAAGTTTAATCTTCCCAAAACATTATTATTTCAAAATAATTCAATATGCATAAAACTCTCTCAACCATCCTTATAACCTTTATCGCTGACAGAACCTATGAGCTATAACATATAATAGGATTAGTCTCTTTGACAAGACTACACCAAGCTCTCCAATAATGAGGTGTAACCCGGCCAAAGGCTACAGAACTCATATCGGATCATGGATTCCCTTTCCGTAAAAAATGGAAAGGTGTCACCTGCCCTTGAGCTGACCCTTAACCCGGCTAAAGGAAAGGGTGATACCAAGAGCCCTGAGAATGCCAAAGCCATTCACTGTGCACACGGTGGTGGCTATACCACGTGGTATAAAAGAATTAAACATCTCCTCAATCACAACTCACCACATCCAACAACTCAACATCACAATCTTCAATATCATTAATTTATTCATATATCTCATACTTAATGCTATGCATAATCAATCATTCAAATAAATCATTCAGGTCCACTTAACTAAAAAAATTACTAAAAACATGATTAATACTGTCATTGTACATTTTTTATATATAAATTACTATAACATATTTATAGCAATTAAACATACCAACATACGCATATAATCATTTCAACAAGCATACAAGATAAATTGGAAAGTGGTTACCTCAAGTTCTTGACACCTAAACTTGAGAATTTAACTCTAATAAGCCAAATTTAAATTCACTCTACAATAAATATATATATTTACATGTTAATATTATTTATAATAATTGTTAACTATTACAAAATAGCAAATAATAATCCCCATAATTGGCTCAATTTTCTTAAAAATAACAACAATTTATCTATTCCACAAATTCCTTTTAAATCAAAATTTCTAAAATTTCTTAACTCTATTTCACAATAAAATATTTAATAACCATAATTCTCTAACTATAATATCAAATCATAATTTATAATTTCACATAACTCAAAATCTGGAAAACTAAATCGATTAAAATTTCAATAATACTTCCAATAACTCAAATAAATTGTTTAATCCAAATTTAATCGGTCAAAAACGTTTCTAAAGCATAATTTATTATTTATTTAAGAAGAAATTAATTATAAAATCATAAAACAACCAAATGGTAAATCCAAACCGATTAAAATCAACTATTATTTATTTTCTACATATCTATAACCATCTTTTGTAAAAAATCAAAATTCTCCCAAAATCCTAACCCCAAAATTCTCGTTAATCAATATAATATTACTATCAATAGAAAGATAAAAATACGTAGAACAACTTTCATGAAGAAAATTTGATAAGAAAAAGTGATTTTAAGTACTAAAATTATCTGATAAATTTATAACCTTACATGTTGAACTGCGTTCACTCTACGCTGATCGCCTTCTCGTGAAACCTAAATGAGAAAGTGAAGGGAAAGATATTAATAATACCCTCCCGTCACTTTTTCCTCAAATGGGTCCCACATTTTTTTTTTTTTTTTTGAGAAAAGGAGCCGACAATTTTTTTTTTTTATAATATTACAGTTGCCGGTTAACTATGAAGTTATTGATTTTGATAGAAAAGTTAGCGAAGGCTTTCATCTTCATCTACAATTGACTAGTATATATCTAAGAGGTGATTGTCACTTTTCTATATTAAAGTTATCAATTATTATCAGGTAATTATTAGAGAAGTTGTTCAAGTGACAATTTCAAGCAAGAAGTAATAATTTCAATATAGGAAATTGATAACTCTACTAACAACTTCCCATTCAAAATTAACAACTAACCTTGATGAGGTATAGTAGTTAACTATAAACAACTCAACAAACATGTACTCAATATAAATTGATTACTTTAATATAACAAATTCACAACTAAATACTCCTGTTAGATCATTATGGCATTCCTGAACATCCATGATTTTTCAATTGACGACTCTTTCAGGTACAATAAAGTAAAACCCTACCTGGAGTAAGATTCACATCTAATGTGTGATTTAGATCGTTGTTGCCTAAGAGATTCTTTTAACTGTAGTAGCATAATGTTGTAGAGAGAGAGATAAATGCATGAGGTGCGTGGGTCCCATATGTTTATCTATTTTCCTGCCGTGTTGTATTGTGTAGTTACAAAAGTAAAATAAAACTATGTGAATAGCATACACAGAAACAATGGATTAAACTATTATGAACTTATTTGCAAGATAACAAAGTTGTCTTATTTAATATTTTAAAATATAATAATTTGATTTTGTAGTTTTTCCCTTTTTGGGCTCAACCAATTAAGCTAAACCTGATGAAAAGTATGCCTTTCATACTAGTGATGTTTATTGTTTGTCATTAATTGATTACACAATTTAAAAACTCAACATTTAGTCCCTCACAACATGATGAATTAATATTCAAATCCTCACAGGGAGAGATACATAATTAGTAACCTACCGTGTCTCAAATAAGATTACCTTAATAAAAAGATACTTGTGCCTAGTAAATTAAGAAAAAAGTATCACATTACCCATGATAAGATTTTCACTTAATAACTCAACAATGTAAAATGTAACATGTAAGTGGAGCCATGCTTGTTCATCGATCTTATTAGTTACAAGTTGAATTGGTTGGTCGGTATAGTTTAAGTGTATAACCATAAAAAAATTAAAATACAGTTAAAAATTAAGAGATACATCATGTAACCTGAATATATAAGACAACCTAATTTACACATCCATTCCCCTCTCATTAATAGGTATGATTTAGGACTTAGATTCCAAGCTTTGTTCAACGTTGACATGTCTCTTTTCAAGTGTTATAGTGATTATGTAATAGTTAAATACTAAAATAATCGGTGACACAGACATAAGCCACTCATTAATTAAACAGACTTCAAACTATGTTATCTCATGATAGATTTTGACGTGAGGACCTAGTAATACATAACAGGCACGTAGTGCTAGACAAATTTATTTTCCAAAGTAAAAAATTTTAAAAAAAAAAAAACACACACACATGGGCGTCGTAATGAATTCAAACGTTTGCAATCAAATCGAAAACCAAAAAAATATGTGAAGAACAAATTAAAATTCATGCAAAATTTAACATGGGTGATATTTCCACGGTAATAATATTTTTTATACACGGCAATATTAACACTAAAAAATAAGAACAACAAAATTAGGGAGTACTGACAAAAGCTTAGAGCTCCTTCGATGAGTTCAATTTAATGATTTGAAGACAATAACTTTGTCTAGAAGAGCTCGTTTTGCAAGCGAGTCCACCAATTTATTTTAATCTCTATAAATGATTTGAAACTCGACTTATTAGCTCCAACTAATCATATTTTTTATATCAGAAATTACATCTCAATCTTTATACATGTCTGAAGTCCCATAATTTTTTAAGTGGATGATTTTGGAAGAGTCGCTTCTTAAAATAATGTGTGTGTTTGTTTCGGCTTTTAGTGTCAGCTTAAGTTCAATAAGTCACATTATGACTTAAAAAAAAAAATTTGGTGTTTGGTTGACCAATGCATCAGTGGACATTTGGTTGCTTTTAAGCAACTTTCAAATAAGCTTCAATTTGTTGCTTTTTTTTTACTGTTGGGGTATTGGTAGGTGAGAACCGTTATTATTATCATTAATAATACCGACCTAATTATTAAAATTCGTCTCTCCCCTCCTTCTTGTCTCCTCTCACTCCGTCCTGTCGTCATTTGCATTTGTTCTTCGTGCGTTTGGCTTCATCCTCATAGTTGTGATCTTCCCACTCTCGACAGGCAGGGAATCGAGCGGCTGGGTCTTGTTCTCTCCATCTTCGTGTTTGCTTGTCCTGTTGTCTTCGGCGGTGACCGTCAAAGCGGCGTTCGGTGTCAGTGGCCATTGGGCTTGAGGTAAAGGTGCTGGCTTGGAGTCCGACGGAGTTGGGTCAAGTCTGGTGGGAAACAAACGGAAAATGACGGTGGTAGATCTGTGAGTTTGAAACCGGATTTGGGTTAGTTTGGGTCTGCAACGGTTTGAGCTGGTGAGCTACGCCAGCGCAATCTAGAATAGCATTATACGGTTGAAGGTGGTGTGGTGGTGGATCTGCTCAGTCACGGTGATCTGTGCGCATTGTGAGGGTGCTCAGGTATGTTAGCTCTGTCTTTGTCTATGTTCAAGAAATATTCATGGTTGCTCTTCTTTTCTCTGACCTTTGCTCTGCGGTGTGGGTCATCAATGTTGTGTGGTTGGTTGTTTTCGGTTCAGGTTCGAGTTTCTCTGGTTGTGTTCTTCCTTTTTTTTCTCTCTAGTCTGGGTACATCAACACATGTTGTGTGTTTGCTTGTTTTCGGTTCAGCTTCAACTGTGAGGTTGTGTTCTTCATTTTTTTCCCTCTGCTTTTGCTCTGGTTCGTGTGTTGATCCAGAAAAACATTTGACATGAAGTTTCTAACTACCTTTGATATTCTTCAACTTACTTGCATTTCTTCACCTTCAGACAAGTGATGCGGTTGAGTTGTTTTTCTATTCTTCATTTTTTTCCCTCTGTTGTTGCTCTGGTTCGTGTGTTGATCCAGAAAATGTATTGACTTTTTTCCCTCTATTTTTCTGTTCTTCGTTTTTTGGTTTTTGACTTTTAATGCGGTTGAGTTGAGTTGTAACCAATTCGAAGGGCTTCATGAATTTTATTTTGCCTTGTCCATTGTTTTAATTATGGCCACACTTTGTTCTCTCTAGTTTGAGGATGCATCATCATTGAGCATCTGCGTATTGTTATTTGCTGATGCACTTTCTTCATTTATAATAAAAAGTTCATGTACGGCAAGTTGAGGGACTTAATTAGGATTTAATTATGTTGCAAATTAAAATTTTCTTTGGCCCTTTTAGTTAATTTTCAAGTGTAATGATTTCTTTCTTTATTCTATAACATTAATCAACGAATGCTTTGTTGGGGGTATATATAAAGATTAGTGAGGATTAGCAAAATTCTACTAGCACTAAATAAACTGTATAGCGAATAATTTGGTTGCCATGTGTGTTATGTGTGACCTTTGTGGTATAGCAATATGGAGACAAAAGCTGTGAGGGATTTAGAATCAACAGAGATATTCATCAACGCATGCGTAGACCAAATATACAAAAAAGAATGCAAAGGGCAGTTATTTACACCAACAGGATGGAAGAATATTATTTCCACATTCACTGAAAAGACTGGGAAACTGTATGGGAAGAAACAATTTAAAAATAGGTTAGATATCTTAAAGAAAGAGTTGAGGATATGGGATTCTTTAATCAAAGAGACCGGTATGGGTAGAGACCCTGTGACGAACAATGTGAATGCATCAAGCGACTGGTGGAAGGAGAAATTATAGGTAAAAAATATTATGTGCACACTTTACAAGTATAATGAGTTCGCTGTTTGGTATGTACTTCAGTTAAATATTCATTTTGACTCTTTTTACTTGTATGCATGTAGGAGCATCCCGAATATAAGAAATTTAGGTACTCTTGCCTAAAGAATGAAAGGGAGTTACGAATAATATTCAAAGATGGCTCGGCAACGAGAGACCACATTTTCTCAACCTCTCGCGTACCTGAACAGACAAATGAGGAAGATGAGGATGACGTTTACAGACCCACGATGGATGAACAGGAAGGCTCTAGGGACAGCGAGGATGAGCATTTTGGTGTTGCCCCTACATTTAGTACAGGAGTGACAGAGGAAATGGCAAGCGTTAGGTTAGCTACAGCAATTCCCTCAGGCAGTGGTCCCAGCGCATCCGGAAGTTCATAGAAAAGGAAGAGAAGTGAAGGGCGTAGTAGAAGCAAAAAACAGAAAATTCCGGCTGCAAAGCAAATAGCTGATGCCGTCAGTGTCATTGCTAATGTGACTATGGATCGAGCAACGGCTTTAACGGCAACTCAAGAAAATAGCATGCCTGAGGTTATGAAAGTTCTACTGGACCTTGACGACGTGAAGGCAAACAAAGCCTTTGGAGTCCGGTGTATGCGAGCTCAAGAAAGCAAGACACGTCAGGATGTGTTTGTGTCGTTGAAGAGAGACCCTGAGTACCTAATGGCTTATTTACGTCATATCGTAGATGAGGAGTAGTTGTTATTGCATTTTATGTCTAGATAGTTGATGTAGAACTAATGACTTATTTTTATTTCTTGTTTTGAAAATGGATTGCTTGACCCATCGTGTAGAACGGTTTTATCCTTTTGGTATTTATATTATATGTTATGTTTTTTATTCATCCTGCTCACACCACAATTTCACTATAATCACAGGTACAGTAATGGCAAATCGTAACAACCAAAACAGGTTGCAGGGGATGGAGGAAGATGAAGAAAGTGATGACGCCTCAATTTTTGAGGCTGAGTTACAACTACATGGACAATTATGTATGTTGCTCTGTCAATATTTAATGCCATATGTGTGTAGACAACTGCGTAGAGCTAGTCAGGGAACAGGTCACTATTGGGTACAAGAAATGTTGACAAATGAAGGTTCAAAATGTCATCAGATGTTTAGAATGGAAAAACATGTTTTTCATAGGTTGTGCATTAAGTTGTGTGAGCATGGGTTAACAGAATCTAGGAATACTGGTATTGAAGAAATGGTTGCCATGTTCTTGCTCACTATTGGACACGGAATAGGAAATAGGCTAGCACAAGAAATATTTAAACATTCGGACGAAACTGTAAGTAGGCTTCTACACAAGGTTTTAAAGGCCTGCCTTAAGCTTGGAACCGAAATTATTAGGCCATGAGATCCAGAATTCAGTCAATGTCATCCAAAAATAGCAGCCGATAATCGATATTTCTTATATTTCAAGGATGTCATTGGAGCTATTGATGGTACTCACATCAAGTGTCATAACTGGACCGGGACGAGATATGTTTATCGGGAGAAAGGGATATCTCACACAGAATGTTATGGCTATTTGTGATTGGGATATGTGCTTCACCTTCCAGTTAGCGAGATGGGAAGGTTCAGCACATGATGCTCGTGTTTTTCACTGTGCTGTCTCAGATCCAACCATAAATTTCCCACATCCACCACAAGGTAATTTTATGTATACTTCAATTACGTTTATTTGTCTACATTTAACGTTTAACTTAATCTCACATTTACAATTATTTTAACACCTTCATGCAAATATTATTTGGTCGATTCCGGCTACCCAACAACAGTTGGGTATCTTGGTCTGTACAGATGTGAACGTTATCACCTCCTAGAATTCAGAAATCAACGGGGATTTCAGAACCCTAATGAGGCTTTCAATTTTTATCATTCAAGCTTGAGGTGCACAATAGAACGAACTTTTGGAGTCTGGAAAAATAGGTTTGAAATCTTACAACATATGCGCAAGTATAGCTTCGAAACGCAAGTCCGCATTGTCTGTGCCACAATGGCTATACATAATTTCATTAGAAGAAATTCTCAAACGGATATGGACTTTAGGGAAGCAGAAAATGAGAATAATATAGTTCATCTAGATAATACTCAAGATCAAGACCTATCGTCGACAAATGATGCTCGGACATATTTAACCCAAATAAATCATGTTCGTGACACGATCAGGGACCAAATTGTACGGGACCTTTGATTTGATTATTTCTGTTATATTTAACTTCATCAAAAACTAAGTTTCTACAATTTCTAATTTATTCGTATTTTAATTGTAATTTTATTATTTAGTTAACCATTGCCAAACTTGATCCGTTACAATGCTCTGCCGTTTGAAACCTATGCTATTTGATTGGTATGAGTTAAGCGCAAAATTACATATTTTGTATTTTGCTAATATATATGAAACTAAGGAAAATTTTTATGTGAAGACTTTGCAAAGAAATTATTTATGCGATTTGTCGTGTAATTTTTGGTAAGGTACCTACTGGTTGGAAGGTTAGAATTATCGGACCCAATTAATATCCCCGGAGAAAAGAAAGATTTGTGAGTGAAGAGTGTGCAAATAACTATTATCTAGATGGATTAGCTGCATCAAACTTTTGAGTATGTGCCTTGTGGTAACACTGTCGCCATTGGATGGTTTGGATCAATTTATCACCAATAATGTCACTTTAACAAATGCATTTTCCCAGGTCTCATTTGGTAATTAAGTTATCAATGAGTTCATTTTCCATAGTTAGTCCTTCATTTTTTTCATTTTTCATACTTTTTTCAAATTTTTCTCTTAAATAACACAAAAGCTACTTATGCAAAAGTCAAACCAAACATCTTTCACTTTTACATAAGTCACTTATCCAATCGCTTAACCAAACACTCATCATTTTACCCAATCTAACTTTTTTCCAATTTTCAGATTCTATAAGTCTAAGCAAAAATAAGTCACTTATCCAATTGCTCAACCAAACACATCCAATATTTCTTGCACTATCATCCCATGCTCTCTTTGGGCTCCTCAAAAACCCATAACTCTGCTGTAAGATGATCATCCCTTTTAACCTAAGTACTAAGCCTTCAAGAATCCAAGACACCAACAAAAGCCAAAATAGCACAAGAGTAGCATAATTTAAATCTTAGTTATTTTTTATTTTATTTCATAAAATATTACTTTTCTTTTAAGCATGAAATTAGTTACATTTTTCCTTATATTATTATCTGGTATTCGGAGTTGACAATTACCCCTCCTAACACGAGCCTAAAAAATAATAATTGAATATGTTACTGGCAGAAAGGAGTGCGTGCGATCGCCATGCTACGCCGAGCTTCACGCCTCTGTTGCCGCCCTCTCTTCACCACTTTGAGCCGTCGCCACCTTTGTACAGAGGTCGCCGCCTCTTACGGCGACTTTGAGAAAGCCATTTCCAATATTGACCCTCCCAAGACTCCCTCCCATTCCATGCACTTTTGTCCTCCTGCTCCTTCGTCAATTCCCTCCAAAATTACTCTCAATTTCGTTCTTCCCTACGCTTCTTAGCTCTCTTCCAAGCAGGTTTGTTCCCCTTTCATCTTTTCATGCTCTTTCTTTTCCTAGATTCTGATATCGATATTGCCTGATTATTCCAAGAATTATGTTGACTGAGTTTTGATTTCATACCATTTTTACCGTCTGATGTAATCTTGAGTTTTTCCAATAAAATGCGGACTTCTTTGACGGAATGCGACTCCGTTGAATTGTTAATTTAGAGGAAAGTTACTGTATTACTCATACCGACTGGTTATTATCTCCATTCTGTTTGCCTCATAATTTGGAGGCATGGGCCTAGTTTGCTCGGAAATGAAGGAGCTATGTTTTACCTGTATTTACAATGATGCTTCACAGTATAATTGGTGGTTTTTCTGCAATATAGATTCCGATGTTGTGTGTTTATTCTGAAGACGTGATTTCAAATTTTAATTCATTAATTGTCTTTTCCATGTAACATAGTTTTAAAGTTTTATGTTAATACGCGTTTTCCGACAAAGTGTGGACTACTTTGATGGGGATTGCATTCATTGCCTTATATTAGAGTTCAGGTAGATTCTGTTGTAAGAAATTATCATGAATAGTAAGCAGGGGATTTATTTTAAGGATTTTGTGCTGATAGTAGTATTACTTCTAAACTTATTTATAGGCTAATTTCAATTGTGCCGTTCAATTTAGGCAGAAATGATCTGTTTATACAAATGTAATTTGGACAAGTTTCTCTTTAAGGTGGCAAGTGGCAACTGTAATCAGTAGAACAAGGAGCATTCTTAGATAGACACAAACACAATCACACCCAACCCTGTATCTATAAGAAATATTTCTAAATCATTGGCAGAAAATGAAAGTTAAAAGGACTGGTATCAGTAAAGAGATGTTACTAGCATCAACGTTCCACTTGCTAGTGTTCAACTAATTGTTTCTTATGCTAATATGTACAGGTTGACATGGTGATTATACCCGCAACAACAGGACAAATGGGTGTTTTAGCTTACCATGTACCCACCATTGCAGAACTGAAACCAGGGATCTTGTCTGTGTACGAGGGAAATGAGGTTACAAAATACTTTGTGAGCACTGGATTTGCCTTCATCCATGCAAACTCAGTTGCAGATGTGATTGCTGTTAAGGCCTTTCCAATTGATCACATTGACCAAAGCATAGTCCAGAAGGGGCTCACTGAGTTCACTCGGAATCTCACCTCTGCTACCACTGACTTGGAGAAAGTTGAAGCACAGATTGGCATTGATGTTCACAGTGCCCTTAATTCTGCTCTCTCTGGCTAATGCCCTTTTCCGGTGATTTAGGATATTACTATGGTAGCTTAGGGATGATACTTATAGGCGATAAAGTATCTAGAATTAGCTTTTCCTGCATTTCCTGCCATGCGAAACCTATGAACATTACAATATTGTCATCATAGATTGGATATATCTATCTAATCTCAAAGCTTATAAGAATTGTATCCTCCTCCCTTTCCCCCTATCTCATTTAAAAGCTATTTTGAAATCATTCGTTTATGTTTATTGTTTATCTTAAATTATGGGAACAAATGACACGGTACAGTAACTAGGCACCACGGGAGGGTTTAATTACTTTCAAGATTAATCGTGAGGAAGATTGAAGGAAAATTTGTATGGAAACAAATTATATGTTTTAAATGGTAGTTATTTTTTTTAACTTGTAGGTACTGAAGCTAACTAAGAAAGCAAGACATTGTTCATCAGCTTGCTCCATTGAACTCTCTTTGGTAAGTATTCATCATCTGGGCTTTCATCTCATGTTTTTTATTGTTGACCGTCGTTCTCTTATTGTTCTTCTCTCTGAAAGCAGCCGCGCATATGTTGAGATCCGCGGAGGTGACGGTGTCCTCTTCCCAAGCGCCACCGCCCAGGTACTTCTTCCTAATATCTGGATCAGCCAGGGCCATGTTCTTTTCTTCTTCCTTCACAATACTAATAACAGTAGAAGGGGAAAAGCACAAAGCACGATATTGATATGATCTTGGCTGGAATTTTAGGTTGTCGACTTTACTAAAAGCTTTTGCAATATATTTGGCATGCCAGATTAGCTGCCAATGAATAAGAAGCAATGATGATACGATAGTTGATTTCGAAATTAGTGCTCTGTACATTTTGATTCCTACTGTGGACTTCGTTAACATCTTTGCTTCAATTCTCAGACTCATTGTTGGCCAAAAAAAAAATCGCCGACTCATAAGATCCAATTTTCCTAGGTTTTGCCAATGCTGCTGGCCGCCAGCATAAATATCTCCGACCAATAGTATCTTTGTGTCAGGTTTCATTTAACACGAGGAGTGTTGATTCATCCAAATTAAAACCAGAAAAAAAAAAAAAGGAAATTTAGACCAGGGAATTGGGAAAATGAACTTTGCTTTGTTCTGGGTATCTTTTCCAAGACTCCGAGGCCATATTCAGCACAACCATAACCAAGAACCTAGAAACAGAATCTTAGGAAAATGAACAGACCAAAACTGGTAAAAAAAGGAGCCATTCTGGAGAGAGCATCTCCCAGATACAACACACCACACTTGTCAACCTGTGTACACCATGGACAGTAACATTCACAAAACTTTTCCATAATCTACATGGATAATCTCTCCTCTCCATCACCATGACCCTTGTTCAACGAAAGTTAGTTTAAGACTTTCAAAGTCTTTCTTTTCTTCCTTCTGTATCTTTTCCTTTCTTTTTTTACTTTCTTTTTCTTCTTTCTGTATTCTGTCTTTATTTTTCCCTTTTACGTTCGGGCTTTCTCTTTTCCCTTTCAGGGAAATATTGCAGCAGTAACTCTGTTCTGCAAACTTAGCATGTTTCTGTTTAACTAAGAAGCAGCAGCAACAGTTCCTCTAACACATGAGTAACCCTGAGTCTTGTTCGGTGAGGTAGATTCTCTCTGCTCTTTATTCCTCATAGCCTTCATTGATGAAGACAGGTTCCTATTCTTCTCTTTAGCTTCATCCATGTCTATTTGCTCTTGCCTGCACTCTTCGCTACAAAAAGGAGTGTCCCCTCTGCAATTAACAAAATCGAAACTACTATCAGAATCAGCCTCAAAACACAATCAAATTCTCAGCAAACTACCGAGTTCTTAATGTCAACCAAAAAAAAAAAAATTCACCATAACTCTAACCTGTACATGAAGATGTCCCTATTCTGAAGGGGCTTTTTGCAGAGATGGCAAGCTTCAAGAAAGTGGGGGTAGTGATCTTCATATCTAGCATCATAGAATCTCCCAGATCTAGGAGATGAACCATGAAGGCTTCTGAAACTAGACCTATTAATTATAGCATAACCACCCATAGACTTGGACACAAAACCCTGTTGATAATGATGGTTATTCTGGCCAGAATAGCCAGCTTGCATGTCTGCTAAGAGAGCCAAACCACAGTTCTCTTCCAAGAAACAAGGTCTTTTATTAGTCGAAGAAGCACTAGAGTCCATGACTGAATGAATGAATCTCTTCAAGTGGTGGAGAGAGAAGTGTTATTTGGGAAGAAAGGGAAGATAGTGGAGTGATTAATGGTTGAGAAAGGAGAGAAGGTTTATATATATAAAGGGGTATATGATTGATGGGGAAGGCTTTTTCGTTTGTTGAATGCGTGACTGAGATATAAACCGCGGCAGGTTTGTATAAATCCGTGCTGCGAAATCCATTGGCTCCAAAATCCTGCATCTTCCAGTTTTCATTATTTAATTCCTTTATTAATCATTAATTTAATATCCTGCTTGGATATTTTTTTTGCTATTTTCCAGAACACCGTTCAGAATTGGAAGGTGCGGGGGGGACCAAGTTACCATGGCCTAAGCACAAAATTACATTTATGCCACTGTGTTGGTGAAGGTGAGAAAGTGGGGTATTAATTACTTTTTAGTGCTTAAATACAAGTTACTTGTAAAGAAAAGAGTTAATACAACTTTTGGTCCCTGAAATTTGATTTAATTTTGGTTTTGATCCATCAAGTTTGAAATTGGTGGTTTTGATCCCTGAAATTTGACCCAATTTTGGTTTTAATCTTTCAAATTCGAAAAGGACTTGGTGACCCGGTTATAAAGCCCGAATCTGACCAGGAAAAAACCAAATTATTTTTAAATTTGAGGAATCAAAATCAAAATTGGTTCAAACTTCAAGGACCAAAAGTTATATTAACCCTAAGAAAAAAGATTTGTTTAAAATATAAATCACTTATAAAATAATTAATTTTATCTTCTCAATTTTACCTCTATTTAATTTTTATTGGAAAAAGAGAGATAAAAGAAAGGCATGAAAATCATTTATAAAGTGAAGAGACAACAAATTTAATAATAGCAATTGTAGAAAATATTTTTAATTTAATGTATTATTGATATGTGAGAATGAGGTACAAGGAATTTACATTTAGGCACAAGTAGCGTTACTCATTAGATTACCTTCTTTAAAAAACAAAAAAGAATAGGAAGCCAGAAAGAAATTAAGAATAGATTATCTTATTCAAATCTGTTTCAATATAATTAGGCAGGTGCAGTTGAAATGAAGTAAAGAAAAGAAGTATTGTTTGGATTTTCCTCAAAGAAAAATTAGGGATCTCATGACACAACATTAGCTCATGATTTTTGAACATGCCACTCTATACATATATGTAAATTAATTGTACTTTATTCTCGCATATCAAAAAATGCATTAAATTAATAAAATTTTAAATTTGTTATTTCTCCTTACTCTATGAATGATTTTCATACTCCTCTTTCCTCTTTTTATCTTTCCAATAGAAATAAAATTGAGGTAAAATTGAGAAAATGTCATTAATTATCTTAAAAGCAACTTATATTTTGAATCAATTTTTTCCCGCAATACTAAGTGGTTTATTCATAGAACCTAACAAATATACTGATTGGCTTGTATGCAAAGTGCTTCAGGATAGCTTGGATATCAAGATCTAAAAAGTGATACTCCTACTACCTATGGTCTTCTATTTACACATTTACATTCTTAATAAGATTTTATATTATAGATCATGTAGATTTTCATTTTTTTCACCTGAAAATCAATATTTCTTTTTAGACTCTAAAGTCTTGTTTTATATAAATTTCTTTTTGACCAACGTCTCTTATGTAAATTTATTTTTAATATTCATGCATTTTGTAGCGAAAAATAGAGAAAATGCAATTGCATGCAAGATTAATATTTTAAGGGGAAAATTCTCTAGTTGAAAATTTTATGGCTGAATGGGAGATTTTTCCCAAAATATTCCTATTTTATTATATCTATTATTTTTCTTTACATTAAAATTGATAATTTATAAATTTTACTCTTTCTTATTATCTTAATATAATACATATTTATCTTATTTAATTAAATTAATGAAATTAGTTAATATGATATATATTTTTTAAAAAATTCTGATTATTTTTTTAATTACTTCTCCTCTTTCATTATTATTTAATGAACATCAATAAAGATAAATTAAAAAAAATAATAAATATTAAAAATATGTATTGTATTATATTTAAAATCAAAATAAAACATCTAATGAGGTAATGAGGGTGACAGGAGGCAGATGAGAAAGTGGCAAATTGGTAATTTGAGTGAGTCATGAAGGGTTTTTATGAGAGGGAGAAACACAGTGAAGTGATCAGCCCCATTCTCCCAGTTAAACCGCACATGTGCTTTGCCTTCTTTATGTTCCACGTCAATATGGTGTAGCCGAAGAAGAAATCCTGTGTCCACGCTCTTCAAAACGCGCGTGAGTTTGAAAGTCTCACACCCACCGCTTGAGATTTTGCTTCGCCTCTTGGAACTGGTAGCGGTGGGTATTTGGGTGGGTAAGTGGGTTCAAATTTTGACCCACCACGTAACTGTCAACCCAAACTGACCCCATTACCTTTGGTAAGTGAGCATCTCACTTCCACTAAATTCCTACCAAACAAAATATACAGAAAAAAAAAATACACATTTAGTCCGGTAATATATACTGCCTCCCGATCTGAATATTGGAATTAGACAAGATTTTTACTTTTATGGTAAATATATTGATATCACATAGTATGGGGTTACGGATTGACCTACATCAATTTGCAAGTTGTGTGGTGTGAGTCCATGTGATCTACATTTTAGCGAGCAACCCTAACTTGCAATGGTGGCCAACCAACCCATGCTTTTTTTCTTTTTTCCCCCTATTTTTTTAATATGGCTGAAAGTTCCAAATACATACATATATATATATATATATGTATATGTATATTATTAAATTTGCCTTCCTAATATTAATCATTCCACTCACAAAAAGTCAAAACCATAATCCACAATTCAAATCATGAAGTTATCAAATTTTCTAAAGTCTAAAAAAAATAAACATCAAATCACTGTCAAGAAATCAAAATATAATAATTTAGTTTAAAGAAGGATGAAAGAGGATGTGATTTTTTGTTTTTAGGATTGAGAGATGCACAGTGAGAGTGTAAGACTTTAGAGTTTTGCGATATTACTATAATTTTTTGTCTAAAAAATTTAGTGCAGACCAACCCACTAATCCATGAGCTAGCGACATTAACTCTTCGGGGTTACAAAAATACCAACCCTAACCCACACCTAATCTGTGGGCTACTAGGTTGTGTCTGCATTGCTAGGTCTAGGGATTACAGACAACTCAGGTGCATGCAATCAAATTAAGGGTTAATGTGCAAAAATAATTAAACTTATATTTGATATATAAAAATACCTATAAATTTTAAAATTGGAGTAAAAATGACATGATTAACGTGTAAAAATTCTCATAAATTTACATCCAATGTAAAAAAATTATCCACACACTATTCTAGATGTAAAAATAGTCATACACTTTAAAATCTGGGCAAAAATTATATAACGGTTAAAACCAACCCAGTTCAACAATTTTTTTCGTAAGAAGAAGAAAGTGCGTCCCACCTCAAAAGGTGACTGATATTTGGTGTCTTTATCAGCTGTGTCATTTTTTATTCCCATTTTTAAAATTTAAGGGTATTTTCACACTTAAAAAAATGTATAGATATTTTTATACAAGTTGATGAGCTTTCTTTCAGTGTGAAGGAACATGATAAGGAGTGTGATACACGCGCATTTGGAATCTGTAAGACACCTTATTATTCCAGTGGAAAAGCGCAAGACATAAAAACAAACAAAAAATAAAAGGAAGAAAGAGGTGACGTAATACAAGTTTCCCGCTCGAAACCCACGGTTTCGCCATTTCCCAAAAGCCCTGCCCTTCCTCACATTAAAGCGCTGATGTCATTACTGCCCCCTCAACAAAACCGCAAGATTCTTTTCGTCGTTTTCTTCCTCAACGTGGGCCCCACTCCGACAGAAATCGAACATTGGGCCCCACATCGCCCAAGGTCCCACACCCTACCCCTCTCACTAGCCTATCATGATGACGTCCCCATTCTCTCTTTTTCCCTCCTCCTGGTTCTTTTTCTCCCTTCTTCTCTCGCGGCTGTTACGAGAATGATACGTGTATGGATCAATTTTTGAAGAATAATATTTACACTTTAAGAGATAAATATATGAGAGAAGTTTTATTTCGATTTACGAAAAAGTACTTCTGAAACCATGGTTTTAGGATAGGCGAACACACACCCCCCTTTTTATAACTTTTTTTTTTCGGTTGGAGAAGGTGGGGAAGCAAAATAAATTATTTAATTATAATATTTTTTTCAGTTTTTTTATAAAATTCTAAAATTTAAATTTTTTTTAAGTCTCAACAAAAATTGTTTGAAGATTTAATGAGATTTTTTTTTATCTTTTATTAATTATATGTATTACATTAATTAGAAGGTTGGTAATACTTGTGTTTATTTTATTTCTCTCTCTTAATTACTCCTTGTAAATAAAGGCATAACATTCTGATAATATTTATAAGTCATTTTTTATAAAAAAATTTGGTCCTATTTATAAGTCCAGTTTTAGTATAATAAATGATATTGTGACAATTTTACCACTATTTATTATACAAATGAAGAAATAATTTAAAGATACATAGAAAAGAAAGAGTTGAAAAATACCTATTTATAAATGAGGGTATAGTTGAAAATTTACCCTACAATCATTAAGTTAACCACCTCTCCTTTATTATAAGCTTTAAATGACCTAGTTAGGGTGATCAAGAAAAAATTAAATTAGTTAAATTAATAAATATGTTTTTTTTCAACTATGCCATATTTTTAAAGGGGGTAAGTGAGAGAACATAAATGCAATAAATAAAGTTAATGAAGGGTAAAGTTGGAAAAACACAACAAATGTTTACGCAAACATTAAATGCAACTTATATTTTAGGATATGCTCATTAACAAATTTAAAGTTAAATAAGAGATGGACGGAGGAGAACATAATATACTCAATTCGATCTTAATAAAAGAGAATTAGTTTTTTATAAAATTGGAATTATTAGCTACACATTATTGGGGGAAAAAGAAAAAAAGACACTTAAATATTACTTGAATTTCAAAATCTTAAATTAGTTATTTCTCAAAAAACTGAGTTGTCAATTGTTATACTCTTTTTGTCAATCATATTACTCTTATAGTCAGTAAAACCAATTTAAAATTTTAAAGTTGAAATGATATTTAAGTGTATTTTTCCTGAAAAAAAAAATCATCAATCTCTCCTATCTATTGTTTGGATGAAGATAAACTCAATTTTACATCATGGATTGAAAGTATGACCTATATTTGTGATCAAAGATATTGTTTATGCATCTTCCCCGTGTTCTCTAACTTTCAACAATAAAAAGGAAATGTCTGAAGCATCTAATCAAGACGATCCAACTATAATTCCAATGGCGGATCAAATTGATACTAATGGTTGGATTATCTTTGTGAAGAAATACAAGTCAGGTTCCATATCATTTATACAATCTTGAATCTGTTTGGAAGGGCAATCCCTCTCGTCACTAATATGGAAGAAAAGGGCACATTAGCCTTTTATTAATTTTCATTGTTTTGGGTGAAATACTCCTATGTTGCTTAGCCACGGAATTCATAGTTGTACAGTAATATAAAAGTGTGCTAAACCACGAGGTGGTGGCGTGATGGTTCGGTATCTCGTCCCTTAACCAATTGGTGGGGGTTTGATCCTTGGGATCAACTCTGTTCCGTCTTTGGGAATGGAAACCTGCCCGTGGCCAGCTGTTTGCCCTTAATTGGCCGACCCGCAGCGAAGAGATTAGTCATCATCTATTGGGCGGTGGATACCCTGCTCACGTAAAAAAAAAAAAAGTGTGCTAAGAAAGCGACTCATTTTCCAAGAAGTGATGTTCTCACAGTGCACAGCCTTGAACTACGGGCAGCTGCCCAGTCCACTTCCCGCTGTTCCAAAGGTGTACACGTACGTGTCCGAAGGGCACCCACTCCACTACATATTAGCCGCCACGTCCCCTGTTTCGGAACTGACTCATTTTAGTTTTACCAGTCCTTCTGATACAAATATCCAATCACACACATTCCTAGATTCGCCAATTTTGTTTATAATTGTTCTTATTATTTTTTTTAAAAAAAACTTCAATTATATAATGCTAATATACTCAAGAGGAGATCATTCTGAGGCAAGTTAGGAGAAAATATAGTGCGAATGGAATGCTGGAAAACAGTTTTTCAATCATGATTTATAATATACATGGTAAGTATATGAGAGGGGTTATGTTTTGATTTACGTAAAAAATAATTTATAAATAATCTAATTGTTAAAACAAATATATCCATAATTTTTGAAAAAAGGTGTGCTGACAAGGGAGTAATAGTATGGATCTTTAGTATAGAAGAAGTTACAGCAGTGATTTCTTTTGTCATCTGAGACTCAAATGGTTGGGTCTTAGATGGAAAAGCAAATCACATTTTGGTGGATTCAGTCTTTATGGGGAATGTATGGCAATGCATGAAGCAGTGATGTATGTAGTAGAGAATCAATTAGAGGATGTATATTTTGATAACCAGTCCTTAGTTAAATGTTTAAATGAGGGATGTATATCTCCTAATTGGAAGCGTGATATAATTATTGAGAACCTAATTGAAAATGTGATATAATTATTGAGAATATCCTTGCTGCAATGAGTATTGGTTGGAACCATTTCTTTGCATGGGTTATTAGAAAAACAAATTTGATGGCCGATTGGGTTGCCAAAACTTCATTAGATGGGTCATGCCCAATAGATTGGGTGTCCAGACCTCCATTTGCTTTATTAGCTCTTATATTGAAGGATATATCAGAAACAGGAGAAGGTCCAGGTTGATATTTTGTATGTATGTAAACTTGATACCTATTTATTAATGATATCCTTGTTGGCAAAAGGGGAAAAAATATTGTGGAACTGTTGTCAATTTTATATTAAAACTTCTTCGTATTGCTAACTTATTATGAGATTTTTAGATAATTTTATTATTTAAAAAAATGTTAAGATCCATCTAGCACTCTGAAATGCTAGTAACAAATGCAGTATTCTAAAATATTTTTTTAAATGCCTCCAACACCTAAAATTTGTTTCTGTGTCTTAGTGTTATATGCACAAAAAAATATTTTAGGGTGTTAGATGCATTAAAAAATACCAACATCTAAAAGAAATACTTTAACTAGGAATATCATCAAATACTTTAGAATGTTAAATGCCCTTTAAAAAAATATTGTAGAGTATTGAATGCACTTTTACCCTTATAAAAACCTTATAATAACTTCTCCCATATTTAATGGATAGAGGCATAAAATTTAACAAGGCGGCAAAATCTAAATAAGAGTGTAAATTTTAGTGTCTGATTGCACTTTTTAGGTGGAGCAAAATGTAATTTTCTTATTAAAATACAAGTTACTTTAATTCTCACTTACGAAAGTACAAATTCAGAAGGGAATTCTTTTATAAGTCTTGGATTTATTTTCAAGGCCAATCTCTTCAACATATTGCTTGGAGAAAAGATTCTTCCAAAAAGCCTCACTGACGTCTCTTCTATTTTCGGGCTTGCTTATATTATATCAGAAATTCAGCTTCCTTTTCATTTTAAGGAATGACACTTTGAAAGTTTTATATTTAAAAAAGGCTTTTTCTACATTACTACAAAAAAAATAAAGTTGTGGCGCTTATCATTGCATTAGCTGTGCATTAGGAAAATGCCACCTATCTGGACGCTACTAAAAAAAAGCTGTGGCGCTTGGAAGCGCCACAGATTTTTAAATTTTTTTCTTTTAAATAACCTCCTGTGGCGCCTGGCTAACCAAGCGCCACAGGAGGCCCCCTCTCCTGGGGCGTCTGGTTGGCCAGGCGCCTCCTCACGCAATCGTCATAGGATGTGTGTTTTTTTTTTAATTCTTCGTATTGGTTTTTTTTAACATATTTTTTCCTCATATTTTTTAGGTTCTTCGTATTGGTTTTTTTTTAGCATATTTTTTCCTCATATATATCTCCCATGCATATATAATTATAGTCTGCAAGGTTTAATAAGAACAATGATAGATAACTTTAAAATGATACCAACAAATGATTAATTAGCTAAAGTAGTACTGAAAATTGTTATACAATATATTGTAAACGTAACTGAATGAAATTCAACTTCAACAAACATGCATGACACAACAATTGGCAATTAGAAACAACACAAAAAAGACCAGCTTGTGAATTTACTAATTACTTTTATATTCTCTTACCAATTTTAATTTAAAATAACATACACCACATGAATCTTCATAATTGAAGATTTCTAAGTCTTAAACTGAATGTTTAAATTGCCAAATAAATCATTAATTATTCTCAGGCATTATAATAATTTTTTACAACTCATAACAAAAGAAACCATATTTGTTACAATATATCATAGTTAAATTAGAAAACATTACAAGTCAATAAATAAAATACAAGTGTTAAGAATATATAAATAATTATTTTGCTTATGCAATTAATCAATAACAATCATTAGAACACCTACAAATTATAATTATTAAATTCAACTAAAATCACATTTGTAAGCTCAAAATTTAAAACACATACCATAAATAGAAGCTTCAATAGACTGATGAACTGAAACTACAAACACAAATTAAACATAAAAAAATCAATAAAATATTTGAGGTTCTAAGTTTTTTTTTAATAATAATATGTGTAATAAACATCAATATATAATAAAATCAAATATGATTAGCTTAAATCAAAAAATATGATATAGAAAAAAAATAAAGAAAATAAAATAAAATAAAAAAGAAAGCATAATCCCAACATTAATTATCTCCTTATTGTATGTTTTTTCCCTTACTGTTTTAGTTAATATATTTAAAGTTAAACAATATAGACAAATTATATTTTATTTTATTAAATATTAACATTGATATATATTGATATATTAAAGTCATTTTATCCATATTTTAAAATCCTTAAATAAGTTAATGACTCAATTAACGAATTATTCAATTTATTATCCTGATTTCAATTTTTCCAATTTTAATTGGATTTATATGAGATTTTCTCTATTATAGTTTAATAAGATAATACAAAAAATTATTTTCTTACCTCTACAAAATAGCACTAACACAAATATATATGACATATAAATATATACTCTACAAAATAGTTTAATAAGATATATGTCAACACTCGTTTCCATTTTGATAATCAAAGAGTAATAAAGACAAAATTCAATGGGCATACAGAAAAGTACAATTATACTGATAAAAATATTCGTTTACAATCCCAATGTCGTTCGTTTACAATTCCGATATTGCTCGTCGACGGAAACAGAAAATACAGCGGAAGTTTTAATATTTACAAATTATCCAAAATATTAAGGCATGGACTAAAGCATAACCACGTTCATATCCTCGCCTCGAGACATGTGCCACTCACTTTTCGGTGTCAACGTCTTTGCCCTTTGGTCCACTGGTACTTGCTGAGGTGTTTGTTTAAAAATGGGGTGAGATTCCAAAGAATCCCCGTAGAGACATAATATCATTCATAGAAAATGCGAAAAGTAAATATGACATGCGCCAAGGTATGCACAAATTAATGAACAATATAAACACATCATCGTCATGTATACATGAGTAGGGCCCAGCCCCACAATCTACACCGGTTGGACTTCTGCCAACTCCCAGTGTAAGTGCACCTATGACACTAATTGCCCTTCTCTAGGCAAATCATGTTAATTAATAAAGTGTATTTACAAAACAACGGCATCCACACAATCACATAAATTATGGCATAGTGTATGAAGGATAATGTCCCTACCTCAAAGCTTTAATATCCACTATTTAATAGTGTCTCGTAAAGCGTGCTGTCTCGGCGTCCGACTCAGTCCTAAAATATTAAATGTACCAGAAATAGGTAATAACCTATCCAAGTATCATTTTAGACTATTCCATAGTGTTTATTGTGGTTATATTAGTCTATGATGAAAATTTACAAAAATGCCCCCGGGAACCCGGCCCGGCTTGCCGTACCCGGCTCAATGGCATGTTTTCCCAAAATTTTGACTAAGGCTATTCTGACTTATTTTTGCCCAAGGAATCCATTTCCGGCCTCGAAATTACCAAATTCACTGTAAAATTACGAAAATACCCTTGATAGCCCCTATTTAGTGATTTCAGTGGCGTTTTCGTAATTATGCTTTTTCGGCCTCTACTGAAAAAGTGCCCAACTGTAACCCCACCTATTTTTGCCCACTAAGTCCAATGGAACCATTTATTTCATGAAAATCCAACTCCTACTACCAGTTCTGGTTCTGGCTGAAATATTAAGGAAAAATGGAAAAAAAATGGGGTTTTGTGTTTTAGCTCCCAAAACTTGTACTTTTCCATTTCTAATCCTTGATTAACCCATTTAAACACTTCATAATCATGATTTAAAGGATTTTTGGCAGCATAACCCCTTAGGGTTATGGATTTTCTAATTTTACAACTCAACTAAAAAATCATAAAAACCAAACAATAATTATCAACAACAACTCAAGAAGGCAAGTTCATGAAGTTACCCTCTTTGGCTTCTTGATTTCCTCTTAATCTAGGCTCCTCCTCCCTTTCTTCTTGATCTCAAAGTGTCTCTTCACCACCATAGATTCATGAGAAACAAGAGTTTAGAGAAGGATTTCATGGAAATGCCATAATAAAAAAAACCAAAGGGACCACCTTACCTTGACCTCTTCTTCTTCCTTCTCTCTAATCTCAAGCTTCACAAAATCACTCTCTCTTCCTTTTTCCTATGACTTGTGCGTGAAGTGTGCATGAAAGAGGAAGGAGTTTGTGTTATATTATTTTAGTCTTCTTCCTTCCTAACCATTGATTTAATCAAGGGCCTAAGTTCTGACACATGTCACCATCTTCTCTCTCCTCATGATCATTCCATTAGTTACTTATTAAATTTGAACCAATTGCTTCTTGTTTGGTCCTTAAAAAAACGTCCATCCCCTCTCTTCTTCAACTATTCCATCATTCCTCCAACTAAGTTAAAATGTGCACTCCACCATTCAATCATGTTGCTTATTTCTTCACTCAAGCTTCTATCCTCATGCACTCCATCACCACTCCATTTTGTGTGTACTCAATCTTGGTCATGATTTCCTTCTACTTATGACATGTGATCATGCATCAATTAATTTTTTCCCCTCTTTCTTTCATGTTGGACGAAAATTAGAGAGGAAGAGGAGAGAAAATTGTTTTGCACAATTCCATAATTCACACAATTGATTTTATGTATAATCCCCCCTTAATTTTTCAATTCTTGATTTATTCCACCAAGAATAATCACATTATGTATTTTCTTTTATTTTCCATGATTAATTGAAATTAACTCCAATTAATTGGAAAATAATTAATCTTGGGCTAAATTGGCAAAATTATGATTTTGCTATCCCCTTTGTAATTTAATTCAATTTTTGAATTAATTTGGTCATTTCCTTATGAATATGATTGTTTCAAAATTCACAAGATCCAAATTCATGAATATTCACCATTATATTGAATTATTCAAATAATTACAATATATTTTTTGGTGAATAAAATTTGGGATGTTACAATATATTTGTATATGACAAATACAAATATATATGACACAAATATAAATTAATCAATTGCATTAATAAATTTTGTTGACCACAAACTATTCTTGGAACCTAATCTAAAATTGTTCTGAATTAAAAAAAATATATAAAAACTAAGATGTTTCAAAATATATAATCAAAAGTGTTTATCAATATCTTTGTGAATCACTCAAATTAATTCAAACGCTTACCGAACAGCCTCTTAAGTTAAGCGCAATATTTGACATACTCTACAACATTGTCAAAATAATGTAGTGGGCGATAGAATTATTGGAAGATTATAAATCTAATATATTATGACATTTGTGCTATCTAATAAAATATATTGTTTGAAGTTTTAAGTGACTCGAAAAAAGAAAAATATAAAAATTACCGCGTCTACTACACACTTGTTTGAGTCTGCAATTGTTTTATTTCCATTCCTTTAAAAATCATTCCTCTTCTTTTTTCAGTAATTAATAAATATTTTCCCAAACAAATTTGAAATTAACTTCATCGATGATGCCATAAAATGAGAAACGACACTATAATAGAGGCTTTATTTGCTAAATCTCAGTAATTCAGATAACGATGGACAAGACTTCATTAATGAAATGAGTACATACAATGGGTAAACTTCATCACATCAACTCATTATTTAGCTTCAAGTGGATAGCAATTTCCAAGAAACTTTAAGAAAAACACTACAATATTTTGTTGTTCCATAACATATCCGTTCGCATTGCATTTAACAATGATGGGTATTACCTCAACAAAATAAAACTAACACAAATATATATATGACATATAAATATACATGCGTGTCATAACAAGGAAAAAAAACATCGCACGCATGCCATAAAAAAAAAGCAGAACAACCTGAAAAAAAAAATAAAAAGAAAAAGCAAGTTGAACTTACAGGTTAATCAGTGCAGTGGAGTGGGGGACCACGTAATTGCCGTTGGTGATGCAATCTTGAGTGAGGGGAGGAAGAAATTTGAGCTACCAAATGGAGTGGGGACCAAAAGTTGAAGACAATACAAAGAAAAAGGAATAATAGGGACAGGAGTGAGGATGATAGTTGGAAAAAAACCAAGACGTGTGCGCGTGTGGGTGTATTTTTAAGATGTAAAAATGAAAATTGAGGGACGGGGTGCACTCAGATGAAAGGGAAAGTGAGAGAGGGAATAATTAAAGGTAGGGAAAGAGATGGGGGGAGGCGGGAAAAAGAAATGATAAGGGGGTGGGGGCGGGATGGGTTCTGATTGGTGGGGAAAGGATAGGAAATCTTAATTTTTTTTATTTAAAAAAAGGGTCAAGTGTGGCGCCTGACCAGGCAGGCGCCACACCTGACCATAAAATTTTTTTTTTTTAAAAAAACATGGGTCACGTGTGGCACCTGGCCAGACAGGCGCCACACCTGACCATAAATTTTTTTTAAAAAAAAAAGGGTCACGTGTGGCGCCTGGCCAGACAGGCGCCACACCTGACCATAAGATAGTGTGGCGCCTGGCACAACTGGTCCCACCTGGTCATGTGTGGCGCCTGTCTTGGCAGGCGCCACACTTAGCCTCCCCAGTTGTGGCACCTACCCTCCCAAGCGCCACAACTGGTAAAAAAAAAACATAAAATAAAAAAAAATGAGCAGCTGTGGCACTTTATTAAGGAAGGGCCACAATATGTGCGCCACCTTTCAACCTTTTTGTAGTAGTGCTACCTCCTAAGGAAGCTTTCAGAGAATCCACCAATATCCTTCATTAAAATATTTTGTCTTCCTTAAATGGCTTTAGTTTTTCTACAATTCAAATACTTTCTTCTTTATTTTCTAGATTTTTTACAATTTTTGAACTTATGTCCATCATTTTGTTTTAGTTTGTAATATTTGGACTTTGTCTCAATCTTTTCATATGTGTGTGCATGACATTTTGATCTTTATATATATATATATATATAAAAGGTCTTCGCGTAGTGCCGCTATGAGAATCACAACATTCGAGTCCACTTAGTGATTCATTCATCCTTAAATCATTTTGAATTTTCGCCTCACAATTAGTTCTTCCAAAAATAACTCTAAGTATTTTACCGATGCGTTATTAATCATATTTATAAGTCATTGTAACATATTTTATCAAAAACAGAAAAAAAAAAACTTTAAAATTCATTAACTCTACCTTAAAATTTAATAAATTTTCAATTTTCTCTCTATAATTTACACGATGTGTACCAAGATAAAGTCCAGACAATAATAAATAAATGACAAGATTATATATTTATATGAAAAATTAATGATATGATTTATAAATAGGATAAAAAAAATCTTACCTCTTTATTTTGTAAATAGGAGCAAAAGAGTAGTGATTTGTTTTTCAAATAATCACTTTAAAATGTATTCCCTCCAGGTTCTTTGTAGTGACTCACATAATTAAGAATGGAAAAGTGGTGTCTCCACTAACTCATCTCTACACTTCCTCTCTACTTAATATCTCAACCATTAGATCATGTTTTAATAGATGTGATTTAATATTATATATTAAATAGTATTATAATATTGAATATAATAAAAATCTATAATTATAATATTGTTACATTGCATTAAATATCACTTATAAGAACATAATCCAATGATTGAGACATTAAGTGAAGAAAGAAGTTAATGGAGATATTTCTTTCCCATTAAGAATTACTTGGATAAGATTTTATGTTCACTTCCTCCATTGAAATTTATTTATTGGTCAACGACCTTGTAACTTAATAAAATGAATGTTTCAATACAAGTGAGGGGTGTGAATTCAATCATACTTGTGAATTCACACCCCTTAGTATCAGTCATTCTATTTTTCTCAATAAAAAGACTTATTTGATTACTGATGTAAGCCAAAAAGCATACATTCATTATATGTTTTGTTTTTTTGAATGAGATTGGACTCTTTCTGGCTTTCTAAACATTTCTACAAAAATTCAATATTGTCTTGCTTTCAAATATCATTTAAAATTGTGTTGTCAAATTTGATTAAAAAATGCATATTTAAAATAGACATAAAAAAATTCGACAAAAATATATAAATTGTTTGTGTTGAATTAATATTCCTCTCAATTTTAAATGTGAGATTCACCTAATTCAATGAAATAAGAAATTAGGACTCTTTGCTTCTTCTTCTTTAAACATTTCCCCCACACATTCAAATGCATCAATTTCAAATATCATTTAAAATTGTATTGTCAAATTTGATGTATAGAAAATTGGGGAAAAGATAGAAAAATACTATCAAAATTGGTAAAAAAATAAATAAGTATGTTAAATTTCAATAATTCTAAAGGGATTGTTTTGAAATTTTGAAATGTTGCAAAATTTGAGAAATTACCAAATTATCCTTAGTTTTTTTTAAACAAAAAAAAATCCTCAAACCCTTTCCAGCCGCCAGACCTCCAGCTGCGGTGGTCAGAGGCGACCGACCGCTGGAGCTTTGATGAATATTATTAACAATTCAAGTATTTATAATAATAATTCAGTATCACTATTAACAACTTCAATATCTATATTAACAACTTTAATTTGAAAAATTCAAAAAAAGATATTAGCCGTCGGAGCTCCAGTGAAGGTTATTAAGAAATATTCAATAAATACATCGTTTACAACTTTAGTATCACTATCAACAGCTTAAGTATCTGTATTAACAACTTTAGCCTGAGAAATTCAAAAAAAAAAAAATTAGCCGTCGAAGTTTCACTGAAGGAATATATTTTTTTGAATTTCTCAGGCAAAAGTTGTCAACAAAGATACTTGAGTTATTAATAGCGATATTAAAGTTATAAACCGCAGCCTTATATATATATATATATATTTTTTTTTTTTTTTTAATTTCTCACGCAAAAGTCATCAATATTAATACTTGAATTGTTAATAGTGATACTAAAGTTGTAAATGGGAAATTTGTTGAATATTTCCTAATAACTTTAACGTAGCTCTAACAGCTAATATATATATTTTTTAAATGTCTAGGCTAAAGTTGTTGATATAAATACTTAAGTTGGTAATAGCGATACTAACGTTGTAAATACGGTATTTGTTGAATATTTCCTAATAATTTTCATCGGAGCTCTAATGGCTAATATATATATATTTGAATTTTTTAGGCTAAAGTTGTTAATACAGATACTTAAGTTGTTAATAACGATACTAAAGTTGTTAATATAGATACTTGAGCTATTGATAACATTCACCGAAGCTCCAATGGCTAATATCGTTTTTTCGAATTTTTAAGACTAAAGTTATTGATATAGATACTTGAGTTGTTAATAACAATCACCAGAGCTCCGGGTACTAATATCATTTTTTTTTTTGAATTTTTAAGACTAAAATTATTAATATAGATACTTGAGTTGTTAATAGCGATACTAAAGTTGTAAACTAGGTTTTTGTTGAATATTTTCTAATGAGCTTCACTAGAGCTCCGGTAGCTAATATCTTTTCCTTTTTAATTTCTATGACCAAAGTTGTTAATATAGATAGTTGAGTTATTAATAGCGATACTAAATTTGTTAATATAGATACTTGAGCTGTTAATAACCTTCACTGGATCTCCAGCGGCTAATATCTTTTTTTTTTATTTCTTTTGCCAAAGTTGTTAATATAAATAGTTTAATTATTAATAGCGACACTAAAGTTGTTAATATATATACTTGATTTGTTAATAACTCTCATTGGATCTCTGGCAGCTAATATCTTTTTTTGAATTTCTATAATTAAAGTTGTTAATATAGATACTTGAATTGTTAATAACGATATTAAAGTTGTTAATACCAAGGTTCATGAACTCGGACCGGGCACTGAACCGATCGGGGTACTGAGTTAAGGGTCAGTGGGTCAGATCGAGGCTAAACCAGAGCTAAATCGGGGCCAAATCGGTGAAAAATTGAAGATTTTAGGTTTATTAATATGAAATTCTAAAGAAAATTTATTTATTTATTTTAAATAGGAACCCGGACATGACTGGTCTGCCAGCTGATTCTCCGATTTTCGGGCCGAACTAACCGGTCCGGTTCGGGTTCCTGAACCCTGGTTAATATAGATACTTGAGTTATTAATAACTTTCACCAAAGCTTTGGTAGTTGGTTACTAGCAAGGTCACTGGAGCTCTTGTGACGGCTGCTGGAGCCGAAGCTCCAGCGGCCGGCTGCCGACAAGGGGGTTGGAGAATTTTATATTTAAAAAAAATTAAGGGTAGTTAGGTAATTTCTCAACTTTTACGACATTTTAAATTTTTAAATTAACTATTTTAGCATTATTGAAATTCAACATACTTATTTATTTTTTTACCAATTTTAATGGTATTTTTCTAGAAAATTTATCTTACATTTGAGCGGGTACTTTTTTTTTTCGGGAATTTTATTCCCTTGGGAACAAAAGAACTTGATATGAAATTGAAGAATCTCAAGCCGTTTGGAAATTTGAAAAAAAAAATAATGGAGCATTGTAATCCGTTCAAGGCAGCTTAACTTTAGAAAAGGGGCAAAATAAAAGAAAAGAAAAATATACTTATTTACTAATTGAACCGAAGCTATGGTTTTTTTATAACCCTAACCTAAGATTCATTTCCCCTAGTTACTTAACACTGAATAAAAAATCAGTAGAAAGAATCTAACGGTTTCAACAAAACATGTGCTCTTGCCTGTTCGGCGTATATAAGATTATGACCTATTTTATGATTTGTCGGGATTAGTAAAATATAATAGAACCCCCCATTATTAGTACTATGTATATATACTTAATAAATAAAAAATTAAGAAAAGTTGTACCAACATGGGAAAAAGAGAACAAAACGACAAGGAAGGAAATGGAGATTCGATTTGGGGAATATCAAATCAATAGAAGTACGTGCCATGAAAAGACAATCTCCTATGTTATGATGTGTTGTGACTTGTGGGTGCTTTTGTGTCTTTTTTTTTTTTTTGGTTTAGTGGGAATTTTAATTTTCTTAATTATTATACATCGTTCGTTGCATGCTCAAAAAGTGAACCTAAAGATTAAAGTTCAAAAGTTCTCCTCATTTTGGGAGAACTGTGCCTTTTCTTTTGCTGTTGTTCGCATCTTTTAATGAAAAGCTTTCAATTGATTAATAGTAGCTTTGGAATATTGGTAAATTTGTGCGTGATTGCCTTTCTAACTTTAAAATTTATACAGTTTATCATCTTAATTTTTTTCTATTCCTTCTATAAAATAAACAATTCTAATATTACCTCTTAACGATGGTTTCAAAAATACCACACAAATTTTTAGTTATTTGATACTTTTAAAGAGTATTAAATATTTTTTTTAATATATGTCCGTATTTAATAGGCAGTGTCTTTGTGAGTTTTTATCTTTAATTTTAATTTATATACTTCTATTGTTCCATTTATAAGTTGCTTTCAATGCGTTTTAAAAAAAATCCTGAATTTCATTAACCTTATTTTAAAATTTAAAAACATCTCGGCTTTGTCCCTAGTTAACATATAATATAATATTTTGTGAAAATAAAGTTTCTATAATAATAAACAGAGGATATAATTATATATTCGTATGAAAAATTTAATAATATGATTTATAAATATGACTAGAATATTTTTTTTTCTATCCTATAAAAACGATGAGAGGAGTACAAAGAAATTGCCTTTATCAGGTAATTTGTGAATATTGTTTTTTAAATGTAACAATTACATAGTGGAATTTTTGTTCTACTGTGTTTGTTGAGATCGATCCATAAAAACAGTGCGAACCGATATGCTCAGCATACGTTAAAAATGAAAGCTTATGATGAAGGCCTACTTTTCCTCGTTAAAAAAACATTATTAGTTAGTTAATTATATCCATTTTTTTAAATCAGAGATGTGATTATGGTCAATGATTAAAGGAATAGAACGAGCAAACAAAATCATTTGAAGTGAATTAAGAAAAGTGAAAAGAGAAAAATTAGGGGATGAAATTACTTTTTACCAAGAAGGAAAATAATTGTTTCCAACTGAAAAAATGAAAAAAAAAATGTTTTTTCTTTTCACTGAACTAGTATATGTGTGAAGCAAACTGATGAGCACCATTTGGATATAGTTCATATTTAATTTGAAGGGTTGAAATTGAATTTTTTTTTTCAAATTTCCTTTTTTTAAGAAAATTATTTTATTGTATATAAAATATAAAATAAATTTAATATTTCTACTATCAATTTTTTTAAGAGTTTAATTTAAAAATTATTGGCACACCACTTTTAGCACATAGAGATCTTTTTGAGTCTAGTTTAAGATATTTTGTTTTTTCCCCACATAGTTTTTATCATAACTTTGTATCAACAACAAATAATTTTACCAAATTGATAATGGCAAGAAGAAAACTTACATGTCTTTTACGTTTTTTTAATCTAAGTTCGGTAGAGATGTAAACCATACGAATTTTGTCCGGATTGTTTATAAAATATTATAATTATAAATTATTTAAATAGGAGTATAGTTAAAATGTTACTATTAAGATAAAGTTAATTAGTTTGAAAGTTTTTGTTGAGTATGATAAAACATATTGAGAGCAACCTATATAAACAGCCCTATACAAAACCGGAGGGAGGGAGTTATAATATTCAGTTTCTTGCATCTCCACTTTTTTATCTTTACTGTTTCCTTCACTTGATTAAAAGGATTTAGCTGCTCCTTGCATGGGACAAATTAAGCGGAGAAGAAGAGGTGGCGTAATAATAATTGGTTGATGAGTGGGGTTAAATGGGGCCCATATCTTCCAACTTGTGTGTTTATGAGTTAGTGGTTTTGGACTTTTGGCAAATAAATGATTGAGATGGTAGGGGTTAAAGTAATACCTTATGGGGGCGCCTTTTTCTTACCTAAACTCATCGTTTTTGTTCAACCCAAAACCTCAAGTTCGATAAATATTTGGTTAAGGTGTAATTTTATTTTGGAAATAATCACTCTGATGTGTTGGCTATCTTAAAGTTTATTAAGGGAGAATGTTATCTTGAAAGTGAAAAAAATATAATAGTTTTGCCCCTTACCAATAAAAATGTAAATGGTCAATACTGATGTTTTAACACTTTTAGGGTGAAATTGTTCCTCTAAAAACTTTTGGATATCCAACGTTTGAGTGGTTACTTCTAGGGCAGAATTGCACATTAACCCATAAATATTTAAGCTGTGTTCAGTAGCACGGCCACATTCTATTACGAATTAACAAAAACTTTAAGCTCATTGACTTTAAATTAAAATTTAACAGAATTTTTCAATTTTACCTATATTTAAAATATAGTCACATAATCTGTTTTTAATGATGTGTTTCATTTGAATCAAGAAAAACTTTAAATTTTATTAACTTTGCTTTAAAATTTAACAACTTTTAAACTTAATTCCTATTTAATATACTCATCTGATCCTAAATATACTTAGTTTGTTGTGCAATTTGCACTAGAATCTATGTCCTACATTTAGGATTGGGGGTAGTACATTATACTCCATGGCAACGAGCACCTTAAACTTAGGATCTAGAGTGTTGAAGAAAAATATTTTAGGGTATTAGATGCACTAAAATTATCTTATGATACCATGTGTTGTTAAAAAAGTAATTTGGAGTTCTGAATGCGTTAAAAATTAATTTAAGATACCAAGTACTACTGGAAAAATGTTTCCAAGTGCAGCTTACTAAATATTATGTATTACTAAAAAAATATTTTAGTGTGCTGAGTACACAAAAAAATATTTTAGAATATCGAGTGTTATTGGAAAAATACTTCCAGATGCTAAAGGTTGTTTAAAAAAAAAGTGATCACCCTCACTATTTAGAAGTGTTTTTATGCCGTTTAAGATAAATATGTGAGAGGATTTTATCTTGATAAAAATAATTAAAAGTGTGTTTTTTTGGGTGTTCTGAAACAAGACTAAAGAGAATTGGAGAAAAACTGAACCCGTTACGTATTCAAATTGGTGAAGTTGATTTGATACCACCCCCACCTCGCGCTTTTCTTTTTTTTTTTTTTTATAATAAAAAGTTTATGTGAGTTAGGTCCGAGAGCTCACATGGGATAGGACATACCTCCCGGTTCAAAAAGTGGTTACTGAGATACTCACAAATCGCTCGCCAATAAGGTTCTCATATCAATAGGATTCAAACTCACAACCTTATAGTTATTAGCTAATCCCTATACTTTTCTCAGTTTGATTTTTTCTTTTTCTTTTTTTTTTTGTTCCAGTGAGTCTAGTGAGTCTCATCCTCACAATATTTAATGGGACTTTCCCTCTTATAATGAATAAAATGACTACAAATGAAAAAAAAAAAGTGAAAAAAACAAAAAAATACTACTTAAACTTCAAAATATTAAATCAGTTTTATTACTTATAAGAGTATTGGTATTAACTACAAGAGTATAGCAATTAACTACTCATTTTAATAGGAAAAACTGACTTAGAATTTTGAAATTCAAGTAATATTTTCTTATCTTTTTTTTTTTTTAAAATCTAGTTTATTTTTATTTATTTATTTTGTGGAAGACTGAATTTTGAATTCATTGCATTACGTAAAGTATAAGACAAATGATTCATTGTTGGATGGTGAGTGATTGAAAAAATGACTTATGGATTGTGAGCGATTATTATTAATTTAAGAAAATAACTATGGGCTTTCTCGTTCGAGAATCTCTGCCTCCAGTTTCTTCACAGTTGCCTCTTTTCAAGTGCTCATAAAAATCTTAAATAATATAAAATTCTGAAGTGGAAAAAAGATAGCAATAACAAAAAATTTTAAATTATTTGTAGCTTTATCTGTTGCCGTTACAATCTTTGAATATAAATAATTCAATACCACATCATTAAAGTCTTAAAAAATATTCATAAATGCATTAGGAAAACACACAATTATTTTTTTTAGAAAAAAAAACTACTTATAAATATAATAAAGTTGGCCACAAAGGTGATATTTCGTCAACATTGAGAATGAGGAGAATTTGGAAAAAAACAGATATCTTTGGCAATTTGCATGTGTTGTTGTGTTGTGGCCTCATGCTATAGTGTTTACTTGTCCCCACTAAACACTCACATAATCACATTCATAGGAGCTTTAAAGAGTATATATATATTCGTAAAAAATTAGTATCTCAATTATTTTATTACCCTTCGAATATGTTTATTATTTAATTAAAAAAAGTTTATTGACAAAAACAAATAAAAATTGCATATATATTTTTTTATTCCCTTCTTATTCCTACACATTTTGGTTTCTAATGTTTCGGGCATGTGCTAAACAATCTCAAACATTAAACAGTAGTGCAAGTAATCCGAAGATATGTATCAACATTATTTTTTTAAATTTTTTATTTCTAAAAGCTCAAAAGTGTTGAGAGAAAGTTAATTAACAACTTGCCAATTTGTCAATTGCATCATTGTGTTTCTTCAACCACCTATAAAAGTAAGGATGTGTACAAAGTTAATTATTGGTTTCTGTTATAAAAGTATATGTGGTAAGAGAGAAGATTGATAGAATTCAAAGAAAGGATTATAGAATTTCTAGAGAGAAGTTAGAGAGAAGTTCTCATTCAGTTCAATTGAAACAATCGATTACAGCCCTTTATATAGAGGCAGAAATCTAACCCTGGTTGTATTACCATGGTTATATTTAAATGACCATAGTTACTTTATATCGTCTTTATGTCCTTGTCTTCTTTTGCTTTTCTTTATGTCTTTGTCTTCTTTTGCTTTTGCTTTGTATCAAGTCATCTTTTCTTCTTTATGTCAAGTTGACTGGAAGAGTAATATGAGTCAATGGACATCCACATATTTAATATTCATAACACTCCCCCTTGGATGTCCATTATGAATGTGCCTCATTAAAAACTTTAACTAGGAAAAACCCAGTGGGATAAAAACCTAGCCAAAGAAAAGAGTACATCATTCATTGATACACCGTCGAGTGCTGCCTCATTAAAAACCTTTCTAGGAAAACCCAGTGGGACAAAACCTAGATAAGGGAAAAAGAGTACAGCGTGTATCGGCTCCCCCTCTTGATAATATCAGTTGAAATCTTTGAATCTCCGAAGACCAATATCATGAACAAGTTTTTCAAAGATTGTACCTGGGAGTGACTTGGTGAATAAATCTGCTGGATTTTCACTTGAACTGATTTGTTGGATATCTATTTCACCATCCTTTTGAAGGTCGCGAGTGAAGAAGAATTTTGGTGAAATATGCTTCGTTCTATCGCCCTTGATATAGCCTTCTTTAAGTTGAGCGATACATGCAGCATTATCCTCATAGAGGATTGTTGGGATCATTTTACCAGAAGATAAATGGCAAGTTGTACGTATATGATGTATTACTGACCTCAACCACATACATTCTCGACTTGCTTCATGTATTGCTAGAATTTCTGCATGATTAGATGATGTGGCTGATATAGTCTGTTTCATAGATCGCCATGAAATAGCTGCACCTCCACATGTAAATAGATAGCCCGTTTGTGATTTACCATTATGTGGATCAGACAAAAATCCGGCATCTGCATAACCAACCAGTTCATGCTTGGATACATTTGAGTAGTATAACCCCATGTCTGTTGTACCTCTGAGATAATGAAAAATGTGCTTTATTCCATTCCAATGCCTTCGTGTTGGTGAAGAACTATATCTTGCTAGTAAATTAACAGCAAATGATATATCAGGGCGTGTGTGATTAGCAAGATACATCAGTGCTCCAATAGCACTAAGATATGGTACTTCTGGACCAAGTAGTTCTTCATCACCTTCTTCACTAATTTCTCGAGGTCGGAATGAGTCTTTATCCACCTTCAAAGATCTTACAATCATTGGGGTACATAATGGATGAGATTTATCCATGTAAAATCGCTCTAGGACCTTCTTTGTATAAGTTTCTTGATATACAAAGATCCCTTTCTTGAAGTACTCGATCTGTAATCCAAGACAGAATTTTGTTCTTCCCAAGTCCTTCATTTCAAATTCTTTCTTCAAACAATTAATTGCCTTTTGAAGCTCTTCAGGAGTTCCAATGATGTTGATATCATCAACATAAACAGCAATTATAGCAAAATCACTATTAGATCTTTTCATAAAAATGCATGGGCATATCGGATCATTTTTGTATCCTTCTTTCAACAAATATTCATTAAGGCGATTATACCACATGCGCCCTGATTGCTTCAGGCCATACAGGGACTTATTTAACTTAACTGAGTATTGTTCTCGAGAACTTGAATTGGATGCTTCTGGCATCTTAAGTCCTTCAGGGACTTTCATATAAATATCACTATCAAGTGATCCATATAAATAGGCAGTCACAACATCCATGAGATGTAAATCAAGTCCTGCATCTACTGCTAGACTGATTAAATAACGAAAAGTTGTCGCATCCACTACTGGTGAATACGTTTCTTCAAAATCAATGCCAGGTCTTTGCGTAAAACCTTGGGCTACTAGACGTGCCTTATATCTAGTTATTTTGCCCTTTTCATTTCTTTTTCGTACAAAGACCCATTTGCATCCAACTGGTTTTACATCTTCAGGTGTAAGGACTACAGGTCCAAATACTTTTTGTTTTGCCAATGATTTTAATTCTGCATTAATGGCATCTTTCCATAGGGGCCAGTCTTTTCTTTGTTGGCTCTCACTAATGGATTTTGGCTCATGAACCTCATTATCATTCATTACATCATATGCTATATGATAAGCAAAGATGTCATCAACGTTGACTTCATTTCTATCCCATCGGATTCCATTCATAACATAATTTATTGAGATCTCATTATTTTCACATATATCAGGTACCTGGGTCTCTTCTGGGACTACAACATTCTCTTCTGGAGATAATATCTCTTCAGGAGATGGCTCTTCTGGAGCTACTAATTTTTCTTCATTATCCTCGACTTGACCATCTATATTCTTTGCTCCTTTTCTTTTTCGAGGATTTTTATCTTTGGAACCGATAGGCCTGCCACGCTTCAGGCGTGCTTTGGATTCATTCATAGCAGGTTGTCCTTCAGGGACATCAATTTTAATAGGAGCGTTAGCAGCTGGGATATGTGACTTTGTCACTTTCTTTGGGTCAGTAAATGCTTCTGGCATTTGATTAGCTAAATTCTGTAAATGAATTATCTTTTGAACTTCAAGTTCACATTGTTTTGTACGAGGATCAAAATGAGCCAATGATAATTCATTCCAACTAATTTCTTTACCCAGCTGTTTGTTTTCTCCCCCTAATGTTGGGAAAAATGATTTATCAAAATGACAATCGGCAAATCGTGCCGTAAATAAATCTCCTGTAGATGGTTCTAAATATTTTATAATTGATGGAGATTCATACCCAACATATATTCCCATCTTTCTTTGTGGGCCCATCTTAGTGCGTTGTGGTAGTGCTACAGGCACATATACCGCACACCCAAAAATTCTTATATGGGAAATATTAGGTTCCTGACCAAAAACCATTTGTAAGGGGGAAACCTTTAAATAACTTGTTGGCCTAATGCGAATTAACATTGCTGCATGCAAAATGGCATGGCCCCAAGCAGAAATTGGTAGATTGGATTTCATAAGTAAAGGTCTTGCAATTAGTTGCAACCTTTTAACCAATGATTCTGCAAGTCCATTTTGCGTGTGAACATAAGCTACAGGATGTTCAACATCAATTCCAAGGGACATACAATATTCATTAAAAGCTTGTGATGTAAATTCACCAGCATTATCAAGACGTATTTTCTTGATAGGATAATCAGGGTAATGTGCTCTTAATCTAATCAATTGAGCAAGTAATCTCGCAAACGCCAGGTTGCGAGAAGATAATAAGCAAACATGTGACCATTTAGTTGATGCATCAATTAAAACCATATAGTACCTAAATGGTCCACATGGTGGGTGTATTGGCCCACAAATATCTCCCTGTATCCGTTCTAGAAATGTGAGAGACTCACTTTCTACTTTGCTTGGTGAGGGGCGAATAATTAATTTTCCTTTGGAACATGCAGCACATGAGAAATCATGGGATTGTGGTATTTGTTTATACTTCAGGGTATGTCCACATGAATTCCCAATTATTTGTCGCATCATTATTGAACCGGGATGGCCTAACCGGTCATGCCAAACATTAAATTCATTAGTAAACTTCTGGTTTACATTATCAAACTGCTGGTTTGTATTGGCAAACTTCTGGTCTGCATTATTGAACTTCTGGTTCACAATAGTATGTGTTTCAATTGTGTTTATACATGTGTAATACAAACCAGAAGAAAAAAATAGGAAAACTTTCTAATATGCATTTTCTACCAGCAATTATATTTGTAATGACAAGATATTCCTTATTATCTTTGGTTTTTGTTTCTAAATGATATCCATTTCTGCGGATATCTTTGAAACTCAGTAAGTTTCTTTTAGACTTGGTAGAATAAAATGCATTATCAATGCATAATTTTGTTCCTTCAGGTAACAAAATATTAGCTCTTCCGGAGCCTTCAATTAAATTTATACTACCAGATATAGTCTGAACATTGGCTTCTCGCATTACCAAGGAAGAAAAATATTTATCATGTCTGAGTATGGTGTGGGTTGTTGCACTATCAATGAGACATAAATCTTCAGGATTGATGCCAATAGGATTCATTCTTCATAAAAACATAATTAAAATTAATATATATATGATAGAAACAACTTTAAATAAAATATAACAGTTAAAATTATATTAAGAAATCTGTAACATCCAAATAGTTATTATCTATATCACCATACTCAGAATTCTCGCCCTTTTTGGTTCTTATAAGTCTTTTCCCACTTCTGGTAGGAAATTTGAGCCTCCATGATATCGACCACGACTACGCCCACGGCTGTAGCCACGCCCACGTCCACGTCCACGTCCATGTCCACGTCCACGGCCACAATAAAATTCATTAGTTACTACATTCACTTCAGGGAATGGAGTTGAGCCTGTTGGACGGGATTCATGATTTTTCAATAAAAGCTCATTATTTTGCTCAGCCATAAGGAGACAAGAAATTAACTCAGCATATTTCTTGAAACCTTTTTTCACAATATTGCTGCTGCAGGAGCAAATTGGATGCATAAAATGTGGCGAATGACTTTTCTAACATATCATCATCATTAACATTTTATCCACATAATTTCAATTTAGAAGTAATTCTAAACATAGCTGAGTTATATTCGCTTATAGATTTAAAATCTTGCAAGCGCAAATGCATCCACTCAAAATAAGCTTTTGGAAGAATGATCATCTTCTGGTGATCATACCTCTCTTTCAAATTGTTCCAAAGGACAAGTGGGTCCATTACTGTCAAATATTCGAGTGACAACCAAGATAAATAATTTTTCCCAGTAATATCAAGAGCCACAATTTCAAGTTTTTCCAGGTTTGCCATTGTTCAAACTAATTAAAGAAATAAATGAAAATAATTAAAATATGAAATGTAAATATGCAATATAATAACTGTAAATAGAATAACTGTAAATTCATAAAGATAATTATTCATAAGGCAAGATAATAAAATTAAAACATGTATGGCTTCGGGCCATTTAATTTCATGACTTCAGGCCATGTATGGCTTCGGGCCATTTTAATCTCAAGATGAATAATTAACTATTATCTTCAGGATAAAAGTTGTACATGACTTCTGGTCATACAATAAGATAAAAGATAAAAATATATATAGCTTCTGGCCATATAATAAGATAAAATATATATAGCTTCTGGCTATATAATAAGATGAAAAATGTATATAGCTTCTGGCTATATAATAAGAATGGATATGGCTTCTGGCCATATTATAAGAAATTAAAACATTATGACTTCTGGTCATAATTTCAAGAATCATATGTGTATATGGCTTCTGGCCATAATAATAATAATAATAATAATAATAATAATAATAATAATATAAAGAACTTGTATATAAAACAATAACGATCTCCAATCTTAACCATGGAATCCGATGTTATATAACAATCGGTAAAAGTATCTCTCTAATTCCATATAGTGGCTCAGATTATCCCAGATCTAAAAATAAAACAGGATATATATAATCATTGAAGAAACCATAAGAAGATCATACCTTCTATTAGAGCTTCGTGCTGATAACGTGTTATAAAAGTATATGTGGTAAGAGAGAAGATTGATAGAATTCAAAGAAAGGATTATAGAATTTCTAGAGAGAAGTTAGAGAGAAGTTCTCATTCAGTTCAATTGAAACAATCGATTACAGCCCTTTATATAGAGGCAGAAATCTAACCCTGGTTGTATTACCATGGTTATATTTAAATGACCATAGTTACTTTATATCGTCTTTATGTCCTTGTCTTCTTTTGCTTTTCTTTATGTCTTTGTCTTCTTTTGCTTTTGCTTTGTATCAAGTCATCTTTTCTTCTTTATGTCAAGTTGACTGGAAGAGTAATATGAGTCAATGGACATCCACATATTTAATATTCATAACAGTTTCAATTAATAATAAAAAAATATATTTCATTCTTAAAATGATACACACTTTTTTAATTTAGGTGCCCCTGGAATTGGAAAAATATGGCATCCATTAGTGGTCAAGAGTTTATTGTGGCCTCTATTGAATTTTTTTGGTACCAAGAATAAAATTCAAGATTTTTAATTTTATTTTATTAAAATTTTTTATTAACTAATTTGATTTGTTGTTGGTTATTGTGCCATGTTGGCTTGTTGTATTATTAAACAGTGATGTTGGCATTGAAAATTAGGTTATTAGAAAGTAAGTGTGAGTTGGGAGCAAGACGTTTCATAAAAATAGAATTGGATTGAAGAAAAATATTAATATACACACATACATGAAAAAGATTCACATGTGAGATGTCAAATTTTACTAATATGCTTTTTCCCCCTAAAATAGGATTTTTCGGGCGTTTAATAGTCAGAGTGTGATGATATTATAGAAAAATACTTAAATAAAAAATAAAAATCATAATGAAATTAAGTTGAAATCACGGTCAATATTTATTTAAATACTATAAAAATTGTAAAATAAACACAAATTACTCGTAAATAAACGCATTCAGTCTGAGCAAAAAAAAAAAAAAAAGTGAATAAACGCATTCAGTGGGTTTTGTGAGTTAAGTAAGTGGGGGACATGTTGATCCACATATGAAGCCCAAAACTGTGACTTGTGCACCAATCCAATTCCATATCATTAAAAACACTCACAGCAACAAAAATCTACATCAACCCAAAAGCCAACAAAAATATCTTTTAAAAAATAGCCTTGATAAGTAGCCATCATAGTTTGGATTTCATGAGTGATAGTGAGAACAAAGATAGATAGATATTACAAGTGGGCTCAAATTTGTTGTGAGGCTTGCACATAAAAACATGAATCTTACTTTTTCTTATATCTTTTTTTTTTTTTTGCTCGAAATATCTCTCATTGTTTTTTTTTTTGATCAATAAATATCTCTCATTGTTCACTTCAACTTACATCATCATTTTTTGAGGAGAGGGCAATATGCGCCATTTTGTTGAAAGGTCCTTAGAAGATCTCTTTATGTTAACATTTGTAAAAGTTTCTTATAAAAAAAGGGGGAAAGTCGCGAGTAAATACCAAATAAGGAAATTAATTGTTCTTTGCCACCAACAGATATGGGGTACTGAACTGTCATTAAAATTGAACGTATAAAGACAAAAAAGCCCTTAGTTTAGTTTGGAAAGATGACACTATAGGCAGAAGCAAACAATTAATTTTATTACAGTGGCTTGTTTGGCTTGTTCAGCTATCATGTTTGGCGGAGTGCAGTAATGCGAGTTTTCTGTTGTGGCCGTCGATCACTGTGGAGTCCGCTGGAGGTTGATCACTGTGGAGTCGATGGATTACTCTAAAGCCTTTCTTCATATTTCAGTTTTTGATGGAGGTGATGATTTGTATATTGGTTGTGGAACTTAGTATTGTGTATTGCTGTGTGTGAGTAAGGAAATAGTAAATATAATTAGGGGTTTCTTAGATATTATGAGTTTGGTCATTATTGTAAAGTTTTTGATTTTAGTTGATGGGGATTTGTATATTGTGTATTGTGTGTATTGCGTGTCATGGGTATTGTTGCCTGATTGTTGCTGGAAGTAATAATGCTGCAATGGAGATTCATATGTGATAGCCATTATGTGCAATGGATCTTTTTCATACGAGAACCAATGGTCATTCACGATATGTGCAAAGGATGATCCATTATGTGCTAATGATCTTTTGTTGTGTGCAATTGATCTTTCGTATTGGGTATTATTGCCTGATTGTTGCTGGAAGTAATAATTTTTTTCTATGTTTGGGTAATATTGCTTGTTGGTTTTGATAAAATTGAGTTCAAAGGCATTGTGTGGTGCTGTCTTTGCAGTGTTGAATGTTTTGGAAAACAATCTTCAATGAAGCAGTTCGACTGTGCATATTTTATTGCATATTAGTTTATTATAGGTGAAAGTATAATTACATATTGACTAGTTTATTATAGGTCAAACATATTATAAAATTCAGATTAGTTGGCATTAAAGCCATATTGTTGTAGGTCTAAAGTTAATGCGATGAATATAATGCAAAAGGAAATATATTGCTTCTTCCACATGGGTGGGAAGATTGTCACTGATCAAGAGAGGACTCAATATGTGGGTGGGAGAGCAAATGGAAGAATGGTAAGAGAAGGAATGTCGCTCAATGAGCTTAGAAGAATAATATGTTCATGTCTTGGTATTAAAGGTAAAACATTACAATTAAGGTGCACACTGTCAACATTAGATGAAAACACTATTGTAGACATTAAGGATGATGAAGGAGTAGAACAAAATAGTAAAATTTAATGACAAATGTGCATATTTGTATATAGTTGAAGAAGTTAGTGAGTTGATAGATGAACAACAACCAATGATAATTTCTGAAAAGTAAGTTACATGAATATTTAGTAGTGTTTTGAAGTGGCAGGGAAGAATGAGTTATTAAATGACAATAAATTTTGATGCAGGTTAGAGACCATGGAAGGATCAGATGGGTTATGTATTTTTGGATCATCATCAAGTAGGATATCAAAAGATCTTCCATACGTAATTCAAAGTGCACCTACACCTATCCCTGAGCATGATGTTGAGAAGTGAAAGGAATTGTTTTCAGGTATACATGTTCTAGGTGCGGGCAGGAAGGGCATACACGAAGAAGGTTTAGAAACCCGAATCCATATTGACCTCGCGTTCTTCAAGTATACCAATGACTTTGGATCATTAGTGAGTAAATTAGATTTTAAATGACTAAATGTTCATATCGTTATCTGGCCCCTCAAGTGTTTTTGAATTAGGGGCTCAATGCAGTGGTTTATGCATTTTGTAAATGTTGTAAATGCTCACCCAAGTTGTTAATTTTTTGTTGTAATTGGGTACCATCTGCTTTATTTTTTGTTGTAATTGTAAATATTAATCTTGTAAATATATAGTAGCACCATAGCTTGTGCTCACTCTTTGTAAAAGAACTACTATATATGACATAATATGAACGTCTTTACATTTCAACCATACGTTGTCAACATAATTTACATTATTATTCTCACTTGCATTGGATGACCATTGGGCAAGTATGGAAAAGATCCATTGCACAAAACGGGAGATCAATTGCACATCATAGAAGAGTAATTGCATAAAACAGAAGCTCAAGTGCACATCATGGATGATCAATTGCACATCATGAAAGATTAATTGCACAAAATGGAAGATCAATTGCACTTCATGGAAGAGTAATTGCACAAAACGGAAGATCATTGGCACATAATGGATCATCATCCTTTGCACATAGGGTGGATGACCATTGGGCACATATGAAAAAGATCCATTGCACAAAACGGAAAATCAATTGCATATCATGGAAGAGTAATTGAATAAAATGGAAGATCATTGGCACATCAAGGAAGAATAATTGCATACAATGGAAGATCATTGGCATAATGGATCATCCTTTACACATTATGGAAGAGTAATTGCACAAAATGGAATATAAATTGCATATCATGGAAGATCCATTGCGCAAAACTGAAGATCAATTGCACATCATGGAAGAGTAATTGCACAAAACGGAAGATCAATTGCACATCATAGAAGAGTAATTGCACAAAAAGAAAGCTCAATTGGACAAAACGGAAGATTGATTACACATCATGGAAGATAAATTGCACAACATGGAATATCAATTACACAAAACGGAAGATCGTGTTTTGCACACAAGGAATATGTTTTGCACGTATCTCAGACTTTATCAACATTTAGATGATCTAATGTGTAACATGTAAATTGTACAAGAACTCCTTATTTAACAAAGTCATATATATAGAGATAGTTTACTTTGTTGCAAAACGAAATACAAACGTCCCTACTTTATAGTTAAAGCATAAATGAAAATAACTACTTTGTCTTCTTCTTAGATCTCCAAACTTCAATGCTACGCATTATCCATCCCCGATGTTTGTTCTTCGCATGGGTAACTAGCCACCACACCACATCCACTCTCTTTTGATCCATGTCTTCCTGAACATAAAGTTTTAAGTTAGATCTAATCATATTGTAACATGTAATGTAAAAATTTAATCACATTAGGCATTGTGAAACCATTCTACTCAGGCCTCCTAATATTTTCCCACATTTGCTGCCACGATATCACATATATGCCACAGTCCCATCTACACAGAAATAAAATAGCAAAACATTAACATATAATGGATACATCTATACGTACAAGAGTGTCCAACAATTTCACTAACTCACCTATTGCTCTGCTATTGAACAACACCAAATCTAAAATCAAATGCAGGCTTGTGTCCATAGAGATCATGATTTAGGTGTGCGAGTAAATCACAAAAATATTTGCTCTGGCAAATTGCAAAGTTGAGAGCCAGTAAGTTTGTGCATGACAATAAAACAATTGCACACTTTGAAAAGATGCAAGTTTCAATACCACTTTATGTCTTTTATCCCACAGTTCATGCAGTGCATATGCGCCACTTGGAGAATTAGAGCCAGGAATATGGGTCGACCCGGCCCTATAGGGCCGGTCCTTTACGGGCTCGGGCCTAAATGGGCCGGACCGCTTCCTGTTTTAGCCTCTAAATTATAAGCCCAACCCTTGAAGGGCTCGAGCCTAAACGGGCTCGGCCCGAATTTTCGGCTCTATGGAGAATTGTAGTTGGGCGGCAATGAATCAAGTAAATATATCATTAATTCTTTCTTCACGAGTATGCTATGCACTAGGAGTTTACACATGAATAAAACTATTATTTGAATTGTCAACTAATGAAACAAAGAAGAACATGCAGCATAGTGTGAGACCCATGAACAAACACAGGATACACAAACAAAATATCAGATATAGATATCAACATGTCAAGAGCAACTAGTTCAATACTATCAAAACAACATATGATTAAATGAATAGAAAACACACCATTTATTGTTGATGTGATCATTCTCATGCCAAAAAGAATTGTCTGCATTAAGTCCTATTCTATCTCTCACAGAGCGCTTAGTCCCAGCTGTGGGAAGAGAAGAAGAAAAAGAAGCACCCGACGCAGACAGATCCCTCTTCACAACCTAAACTCAATTACATAGCAAGTCATTAAGGAAAATTCAACTAGTGATGTCTCAATCGAACGTTTAAATGCCCAACGAAAATTAAACTCTAGAATGATTTTGTTTCTATCATATGGAACTAAAGCACGAGAGCTAAGGGCCCATGGTGAATGTAAAATTGAACCCAAAAAAAAAGTGGCAAAGCCTAATTGAGAGTGCATATTTCTCCAAAAGCGAACAAGAAAAAAAATACAACCCAGTTTAATCGTCATTATTCGGTCGAGCACGTAGAAATGAACCAATTTAAATGATCAAGCAAGTCATTGCCAATATAGCAAAAAGTACAAAACTCCTAGTACCTCGAATTTAATAAAAAGAAACAAGACACCATACCTGAAAGAAGGAGGCAGTTAGGTTGGAGGAACAAGCGACGGTCGCTTGAGGACTAGGCGGTGGCTGCAGCTGCTGGAGGAGTAGCCGTAGATGACACTGTCGAAGGACACGAGCTAAGGAGATGCCGGTCGCTGGAGGAGCACCCGGAGACTACAAAGCCGAAGGACATGAGCCAACGAGACGGTGGCCGCTAGAGGAGTAGCCGGAGACAACACTGCCCAAGGACACAAGCCAAGGAGATGGCCAAATGAGGGGAGACGACGCTGAACTTCTACAGAATGCCGAAAATGGAAGAGGAAAAAGGGATTCAGAGGGGTTTTCTTGAAATTTCTCACCAAATAAATAAAGAAAAGACGGGGATTCAGAGGGTTGCTGGGACGCCTGAGAAGCCGTGCACTTTCTCCTTCCTCCCACCTAAAATTGTCTTGTCAAATTAAGGGCTTTTTTGTCTTTCTATGTTCAATTTTAAAGGCAGTTCAGTACCCCATGTCTATTGGTGGCAAAGCGTAATTAATTTCCTTATTTAGTATTTACTAGCGATTTTTCCAAAAAAAAAAACATTTGTACAAGTTATATCAACGCAGAGTTAGTCCAGCAATGCAAGGTTTTGCGAAATCTTTTTTGATCTCGAGTTTGAATTTTAGAGAAGACATGTTTTGGAAAAGGTAGGCCTAAACCCCGAACCAAATACTGGATAATAATAATATAATTTTTTTTAAAGTTATTGTTTTGAACAACTATTCTCCTATTAGAGACAATTTAAATGTGGGGTAAAAGTCAATTGATGTAATGTGATTTATGTTTAAATAGTTTTTACAAAAAAAAAATTCAGTTTGACAAAAATTTATTTGCATGATACACTGAAAAGTTATTTTCAAAATATTCAAATTTGAAGAAAAGTTAAGAGCTAAAAGTCAAAAGCAAGAAAAAGTTGTTTCAACTTTAAAGTGACTTTTAGACAGAAGCTCATTTGTTTCTTTCACTATTCCAAACATATTTTTTTTCCCTCCAACTAATACCTCTAGTCCTAATTGCAGTTCCAGGCAATGTAAATTTGTCTCAAACATGCACATGCAAGTAGTTTACTAGTACTTTTTATTCCGTCATAACATCCTCACTAACCAATTTTATTATATTTCTAATTTTCTCTCTATTTTTTTTGACTTAAAGAGACAGACACTGTCACACCTTAACTTATTTTCACCTATTTTAGAGTATTTGCGGAAAATGATACGTAGTTCGGTGACAACACATGAATAACATAAATATACTGATATTATGCGCATTATTACATAAATTCCCCATAGGGGGTTCGTACTTGATAATTACGATTAATGTAGCCTTGCAGTGCTATATGGGTATCTAAACCCGTTCCAGTGAAACGGAGAAATCTTCCAGTCTTTGTTCCACCACGAAATTCCCCTCATACGGTTCTCTTCTTTGCTCTTAGCGTAGCTTCTATCTTCACCTGTCTAAATTGTTAGTAGGGGAGGATAAGATTCGAGAGAATCCCAGTAGGAAAATAATATCAATATGCATGCAAGATAAGTGTTTAATGCATAACATGCTTGCATTACATAACTCATGCTCACACAATGACATATCTGCGTGCTTAATGTTTCAAACAACATACGTATAGCCATAGCATAAACAGAAACAGATCTTCAATTATTTATATATGTTTCACATAATCAAGTAAAGTAATCACATGCATCAATACACCATCACAAATATCAAATACATGCAGGAGAGATAAGTTCCCTACTTTAATCGCCTTTCATTGACCTCGAATAACTTGCCTTGATTTACGTGCCAATCCCTCAAGCTCTCTATTCATTCCTAAAATGTCAAATGTATAGTTTAGACACTTCTATAGTGTTTTTGGGGGTTATATAAGTCTATATTGAAAACTGACTAGAATGCCCCCGGGACAACGGTCCCGTCATACTCGGTTCGACCGCACTTTTCCCGAAATTTTGACCCGGGCTATTTTGACATATTTTTGCCCAAGTAATCCATTTTTGACCTCGGTTTTCTCAAATTCCAGCCCTAATTATGAATTTACCCCTGGAAGCCCCTATGTGAGGGTTTTAAGACTATTTTTGTTATTTCACTTTCTAAGGTTGTTCTCACTTTGCACCCAACATGAACTCTACCCAATTTTCTATTCTAAACACAATGGAATCATAAAAAACACCCAAATCCATTCCAAACACATCCCAAAACAAATCTGAACAAAATTCTATAAAAATTGGAGAAAATGGAGTTTTATGATTTCAATCCATAAAACACCTCCTTATCACCTTTAATCACTTGTTTACTACTTAATCACATTCTAAACATGATTAGTCTAAATTTGGGTAGCGCCTCCGTTTAGGTTTATCACTTTCCAAATTTACAAATTCAACCAACCAACACCAAACCAACCAAGAACAAACATAGCAACAACCATAAACCACAAGAGTTGATGTTCTTGAGATTAACTTGGTTTGTTTTACTTTCTCTCTCTAAAAACCGTCCACCCTTTCTCCCTTAAACCTTGAGATTTTGCTTGCTACACCATGTTTTCCATGAAGATCAAAAGGTTAGAGGAGCTATTTGACAAAAAGGGAAGCTTAATCACAAAATCTACAAGACTTACCTTTGAATTTTTGCTCCTTCTTCTCTCTAGCTTTCCTAAGCTTCTTCTTGAAGCCTCTCTCTCTCTCTCTCTCTATGTTTGGTCGTGCAATGAGAATGAGAAAGATGAAGCATTAGCTTCATAAATATCTTCCTATTTTTACTCAATTTACTTTACTTCCAAAATTAAGTTTATGACCTCACCTTATACTTTGATCTTATCCCTCTATGACTTGTGTCATACACTCCTATTGAAATTGAATCAACCCCTTCATCTCCTTAAGCCCATTTTCACGCCACTTTGGGTTCTTCAATGAACAATTGGGTTTTCTACAATTATCTCATTCTTTGGTCAACATAATATATTTTATTGCAATTTAAACATGTGCTCCAACTTTAGTAATTATAATTTAATCTCTTGGCTTTAGATGATACCACTTGGTATATTTATCTTCCAAGTAAATATTTCCCTTCTCCCAGCACCATTTGATTTCATCAATGCACCATAATGTGACACTTGTCACCACCCATACCTCCTTCATATTACAACTCATACCTCCTTCATATCATAACACACTTACTCCATTAGGCTTCCCATTGGTTTTGAACTAACTTCCTCCCTCTTGCTCTTCTAACCAAATGAGTGCTTTTCCAACTAAACCAAACTTGCACTCAAGGTAATTCTGACCTTACACTTAAGATAATCCTTACCATCATCAATCATGATTGATATGTTCATGTAGCATTATTTTAATGTAATTGAACATGTGCTCATCTTCATAAATCATAATCTAATCCCCTCTTCATATGATCATGACACTTGACATCTTTAATTCCATTAATCAATTGTTAACACATTTTATTTTTAATTTTTGGAATAATGCCAATTTTGGCAGATTTTCTACCCCAACTTTGAAAAATCATAACTAATTTTTTAGACATCATTTCAAAGCGATTCCAAAGGCTATGAAACTCTTATTGAGTCTAGTTTCAAGAAAAAATATGGAATTTTACTAGCTGGAATCATATAATTCCCATATTTTTCATCTTTGACCACTGCTCCAAAGACTTTTCAGATTTCTGGACTAAATTCAAAAATTCATATCTTTTTGTACATAGCTTCAATTGACTTATATTACCTATCAAATTAAAGCTTAGGATGTCTACTTTCACTCTATAAAATTTCATAATTTTTTCTCATTATTTGGTTTTCCAAAATCACATGATAAACTCACCGTCTCACAGGCGATTTCACTGAAAACACTATTCAACTTTCAATTTTCAATATTTAATCCTTTTGGCCTTAAATATTCACCATTTCATTGAATATATAAAATAATCACAATATACTCTTGGTGAATAAAATTTGGGGTGTTACAGACACTAATAGCTTGAAATTACAAGATAGATCCCACAATCTCCTATTTATAAAGGAGATTTTATGTCACCAGGTTAGAAGACCATTGGCATATTTCTACTTTTCTAACTCCTCCAAGAACATGCATCCAAAAATGATGTATAGACCAACAATAACAATAGGTTAAGTGGAAATGATTTGATTCCTCTTTATCACTAGTTAGTAAATGTGTGAGTACAGGTGAGGCAGAGTCATAAATACAGAGAATTGAAGGTCTGCAAATTGGGGTTGGTAAATGCTCAGAAAATTAAAAAAGGAAGATGCCAAACATACATAATGAACACTAAACTACCCAACAATATATATAGTGCTGTACTACGCAACCAAGCTAACCATATAATTTAGAGCTGATGTGATTGAATGAAACCAGCTTGGCTTTAAATCTAATTCTGGGATTCAGTTTTGGCTTCTACGCAGTACTACTTGTTTTCTCAATGATATTCTGAATCGTATTGATGGTGCATATATAATGAACTAGTCGCTTATAAATATCTATTGTCTTGAATAATGGAATGTGGGGAAGCAAAATGGGAAGGTTGGTTGCTTCATTAAAAGGGTTTGGTCTATTGGGCCATTCTCTTTGTTAGGTTGGGATTCTATTTTCACCCATATATTCTTCTCCCACAATACTCTTTGTTTCTTAAATTGAGAGGGAACAAAACAAACATATAATAGAGCATTATATTTAATTAGGAGCTCATTGAATAATGAGTACCATATTCTGATGACTCCTAGCTGGTTCCATTTCATATCTCTTAAAAACTGATCTTATAATTTAGTGACATGAAAGTTTTTCTATAAATAGGAGGTTGTAAATTCAATCCTACTTATAACCGTTGGGCCATTAATATCCACCTCTCAAAATTTTTTTTAAAAAAATATCAACTTGGTGTAAATAATTTGATCGCTTTGCAAGTGATGGTTGCCTACTCTTGATTTGCTACCCTCATTACCATTTCCCCATCACATCACGCAATTCACTACTCCCTAACTTCCTTTCCTTTTTTTTTTTTTAAAGGTATATTTAACTATAATATAGTGTATACTAAGGAAATTAGTTAATATTAACTGATTCCTTAAAAATTATCCCATCTTTCCAAAAAATAATTTTAATTAAAATACTTCTTCCTTTCTTAATTCCTTACTTTCCACCATATATTATTAATTCATTTCACGATGTAATAGCCGTTAAAAGTGATGATAATAATAATTAAGGAAACTAGAAATGAGAGAGGTGATTCTTTTTAACAAATAATTCAAAAAAAAAAAAAAATTGGTGGTACAATTGCGATTTGCGAGAGTCCACACATGACACAAGGATAGAGTTATTAGTTTCGAAATTTCAATCATTATATATTTGAAGAATATAACTGCTTACCCTCCTCACTCATATATATACGAGATTTTTGGATAACACATATCAATTACTCTATATTGCTCCTTAAAATTCTTTTAAATATTAAATAGAAACTATGAAAAACTGATATTTCAAAAGAGTATAAACATAATATACATATTATATTTCATTATATGTATCACATATTCTATCTCTTGTATCACTTTGTTTTTTATCAAGATATTTTTATTCGACTTCAAAACGTTACAAAAACTTAATCTTATTAATTTTTTTCCATAATATTTTGATTAATTATTATAAATATTTTTATATTGCTTGTTTAAAAATTAAAACTCAAGATTCTCATATTCAAACTCTAGTGTGTTTTCTTCATCAGTATTCTAAACTGTTAGCATCTGTCTAATATGATTCGTGGTAATATAGATTCACAATGGAAGAACCTCGTTACCTTTGAATAATCTTCATTCTCTTTTCTTATCTTTATCCTAAAATTTTTAAAATTACCATATTTGACGTATAATAATGTATCTGTATGATACCTTTACTTTAATCTATTTTCTAATTTGAAAAACTAGGGAAAATCCATTTATAGGTATCTATGTTACCCAATTTTTAATTTGGTATTTGTATATTTTTTTAATTAAATCATTAATTGTGCTCTGTTAATATCGTTAGCTCCTGTAATTTTTCTCTATTAGTATTGTTAGCTCCTATACAGGAGTTAGCATTAACAATGGAGTAAAATTAAGGAAAAATATTTATAAAATACCTTTGAAATAGGGAAATCCCTAATCAGTACATTGAAATCAAAAAATCCGGATCAGTCACGCGTCAGTACGGATGAATAGTGCGGGCGGCGCCAAAAGACGATTTTTCCCTTTAACTCTCATTCTCGCCACTTCAAAAATAACAACACGCGGTTTTTAATTAACAACTCCGGATTCTTGATTAACAACTCCGTATTCTTGTTTCACAACTTCCTCATTTAAGTTTCAAGGCCAATAACAACACCTCTTTTTTTATTAACAACATGCCCTCTTAATTAATAACTCCGAATTCTTGATTAACAACTCCGTATTCTTGATTAACAACTCCGTATCATCTTTTTACTTTCACAATAACAACACCATATTCTACATTAACAACTCTCATTTCTTGTTTCACAACTTTGTATTTTAAGTTTCAGGGCCAATAACAACACCTCTTTCTTTATTAACAATACCGTATTTTACATTAACAATATTATATTTTTGATATGCGAATATGTGGAAGAATAAAGCGGAGTTGTTAATCAAGAATTCAGAGTTGTTAATAAAGAATACAGAATTGTTAATCAAGAATCCGGAGTTGTTAATTAAGAGGGTGTGTTGTTAATAAAAAAAGAGGTGTTGTTATTGCTCTTGAAACTTAAATGAGGAAGTTGTGAAACAAGAATACGGAGTTGTTAATTAAGAACCGCATGTTGTTATTTTTGAAGTGGCGATAATGAAGGCTGAAGGGCAAAATCGTCTTTTGGCGCCGCCTGCACTGTTCATCCTTATTGACGCGTGATTGATCTGGATTTTTTTATTTCAATATACTGACTAGGGATTTCTCTATTTCAAGGATATTTTATAGGGCTTTTCCCTAAAATTAAAGCATTTTATTAAGAGAAAAAAAACATGTATACAAATTTCAAATTAAGAATGGAAAAAAAAATATAAGTACACGCAAATGGATCCCAAAAAATTATAGAGTTCTCCCTCTCTATGACACATTGACACCTCGAAACTTGTTTGATCTATCAACTTTTTACCCACAAATCAAATATTGAATAGAAAAGGCAAAAAGAAAAGGCCAAACAAGTAAAGTAATAATGTGAATAGATTAATAATGTAGAAGTGACCCTAGCGTTCACCTGGTTGACGGCCACGTGTGATGACACTAATAATGTACTTATCACTGCCTAATTACCGGTTACGACTTACAGCCACTCTCAGTTCCTATATTATAAGAAGTTTAATTAGAGAAAAGAAATAATTGATCATTGATGGAGGAAGAAAGTAGAAGCACTAAGAATTGTCTTCTTTATTTATTGACTAATTCTATTAAGAAAAATTCAAGGAAAGGACAATAATGACCACGTTGGTGGATCATTTTGGATTCGAATTGCACTCCACCTCTTTGAAACATGACTTCAATTCTCTATCACATGATGCCAACCTTTGTCCAATTCCTTTTGTTTGTTTTTTGGATTCTTAGATAGGTTTTCTCCTCCATCACTTCTTTAATCTCTATCATATCATTTCCTTTCATTTCTAAATCTACTATATCTGTCGTCTTTTTCAAGCTTAAAACATGGGGCTATTTAGATTTAAAAAAAACTTAGGGAATAGAAAAAAGAGAGTGAATTATACCTTTTCTATTCTTCTCGGGAATAAATTGTGTGGCTGTTTGTGGAGAGCGTGGGTTCAACCTAAAACAATATGACTCAGCTGCTTCTACTTGAAGGGTCATAAATAGGGATTCTACCCATCAAGCTTTTGCTTTTCATTTGAAACATTATACGCCCTTCCTCTTAAATATTAGAGCTACTAGATGGAGTAACTTTAGTCATTAATATAGAAAGTCTCAGTACACTTTATCTCACAAATTTATACTCATTCTATTTCTTAATATAATATTCAATTGCCTTTTTAGAGAGATTAATGACTAAATAAATTACTTAATCATATCATATGTTGTGTATCATTAGATTGTATATCAGTTTATAAGTTAGAAAAATTAGTTTGAAGAAAAAACGATAAATATACATACTTTAAAGTAATTTATTTAGTTTCTTTAATTTCTCCAAAAAATCCAACTAAGTCTTGTAACTCACCCTGTTAATTACAGATATGAAGGGAGTTTTTCATCAAAGAAGCTGTCAACACCCATTTCTATTTCGATATACGCAGAGTAATAGAGACCAAGTTCCACAGGCATACAGAAAAGTACATATACACTGATAAAAGTATTCGTTTACAATCCAGAGTCATCCATACAGAATGCGACAATATTTACAATTATTACAAAATTATTTCAAACATAAACTAACTATAACAACTTCGACTTTGCCTTGAGACATGTGCCAATCACGTCCTTGTGTCTACGTTTTTGCCTTTCGATCCACTGGCACCCGCTGAGATGTTTGTTTAGAAAAAGGAGTGAGATTCCAAGGAATCCCAGTAGAAACATGCTATCGTTCGTAAAAAATGCGAAATGTGCGCCATGTATGCACCAATTAATGAACAATATAAACACATCACTGTCATGTATACATGAGTAGGGCTCATCCCCACTAATCGTACACTGGTTGGATTCTTACCCAACTCCTAGTGTAAGTGCACCTCCGGCACTAACTGCCTTTTTCTAGGCAAACCATGTTAATTAGTATAGCACATTTACAAACAATGGCATCCACACAATCATATAAACCATGACATGATGTATGAAGGAAAATGTTTCTACCTCAAAGCTCTATCAACCCCTTTTCATGTGTCTCGTAAAACATGTCAACTTTTGGCTCTCAACTAGATCCTAAAATATTAAATGTACAAGAAATAGGTCATAACCTATCCAATTATCATTTTCATAGTATTTCTTGTGGTTATATTAGCCATCAGTGAAAATTTACCAAAATGCCCCCAGGACCCCAGTCCGGCCTAGCTGTACCTGGTCGAACTATACTTTTCCCAAAATTTTGACTAGGCCTATTCTGACGTATTTTCGCTCAAGGAATCCATTTCTGGGCTCAGAATTACCAAATTCAATGTCAAATTATGAAATTACTCTTGACAGCCCTACTTTTAGTGTTTTAAGGGTATTTTCTTAATTATGCTTTTTTTTTCAAGCTTTTCCGAAAAAGTGACCAATTGTAACTCCATCTAATTTTGCCTCCTGAATTCAATGGAATCTTTAAATCATTAAAAATCCACCTCCTTTGTAATACCCCAAATTTTGGGATTGGGGGCTTGGGAATAAGCCTAAATTGAGTGGACTACTAAGCCCCAATTTAGTAGATGACCCAAATCTATTCTCTAATATTCCTTATATCTTTGGGGCATTAAAGAAAATAAAATGGTTAACTTTGAAGAAAGTGATTATGCTTACGGTGAAATCGCCTATGAGGCAGTGAGTTTGTCATATGATTTTGTATGACCAAATGATGAAACAAAGTTATGAAATTTTATAGGGTGAAAGTAGACATCCCACACTTTAATTTGACAGGTCATATGACTCAATTAGAGCTATATACAAAAAGATATGAATTTTTGAAGTCGGCACAAAAAACCTGTGAAATTTCTGGAACAGTATGCAAAGATTGAAATTCTGGGAATTTTTTGATTCCATTTAGTAAAAGTCTATATTTTTTCTTGAAACTAGATTCAATAAGGGTTCTATAGGCTTTGGAATCACTCCAATTAAATTTTTCTAGAATTAGTTATGATTTTTCAAAGTTTGGGCAGAAATCTGCCAGAATTTTGTAAAAATCAGAAAATTGGGAAATTATCAAATAAATGAAATATGATATTAGATATTAAAATAAAAGGTCATCATCTCCTTCCTTCCTTCAAAAATGACGTGAAGTTCAGTTTTAGAGAGAGAGAAGAGTTGAGATTTTTGGAGAGAGAAGGAGAGGAAAACGCTTACAAAGGTAAGTGATTTCTTCGGTAAATCGGTTCCTAATGCGTATAACTCCGCTCCTAAGCTATTCTTCTATGTGATTCAAGGGTTGAAAGCTCAAATTTGCTTGTTGAAGTGAGCTAGGGTTCAGCCAAGTCAAGGAAAATCAAGTGGGAGCTTGAGGTAACTTCCAAACTCTTGTATATTGACTATTCTGGCTGTTGTGGGCAATTTAATTGGTGAAATTTCGCCGGATTGCCGTTTGTTTCAATTTATGGAAATGGGTTGGCCTAGGTGTTATGCTGCTCAAATTGATACTAAATGGTAGTTGTAATCTAATGGAATAGTCAATAAGGTGGTTAGGAGTAGAAAGGAACGCGTTTACAGAGCCGAAATCGCAAAACCCTGATTTTTCCCGGAAAACACCATAATTTCGGCCAGGGATGTTTGAGGGCCTTAGAGTTGGATTTTCAATGATTTGATGGTTCCATTGGATTCAAGAGGGAAAATTAGGTGGGGTTACAGTTGGGCACTTTTTCGGAAAAGGCCGAGAAAATATAATTATGGAAACGCCTCTAAAACCCTAAAAGTAGGGCTGCCAAGGGCAATTTTGTAATTTAACATTCAATTTGATAATTCAGAGTCTGGAAATGGATTCCTTGGGTGAAAATATGTAAGAATAGCCCATGTCAAAATATTGGGAAAAGTACGGTCGGACCGAGTACAGCGGGGCCGGGCCGGGTCCCCGGGGGTATTTTAGTAATTTTTCAAGATAGACTCATATAAACCCCCAGAAACACTATGGAAAGTGTCTAAATAATACATTTGAAATTGTAGGATTGAATATGGAGCCCCGAGCTGTTTGCACGTAGATCGAGGCACACATTTTGAGGCCGAAAAGGGTTAAGGTAGGGGACTTACCTTACTTGCATGTATTTGATATATTTGCTTGTGTAATGATGTATGTGATTGTTTTACTTGATTGTGTAGAGCATATTTGAATAAATGAAGCTCTGTTTCTATTTTTTCGCTGTGGCCATAGTCTTGTTGTATGAAACATTGAGCATGCCGAAATATCATTATAGGGCATACATCTAGATAAAGCTAACATGTCATACACATAGCATTAATCATGCATGCATTATGGTATATGTTTCCTACTGAGATTCTCTCAAATCTCACCCTCCCCTACCAACAATTTAGACAGGAGACGACAGAAGATATGCAAACAACAATACATAGTACCATACGAGGGGATTACAGTAGTGGAACGAAGACAGGAAGAAGTTTTCGTTTCACTGGGATGAGTTTAGACACCCTAGTAGCCTTGTGCGGCTACCTTAATAGTAAGTATCATGTACAAACCCCTATGGGGAATTTATGTGATCATGCACATATTATCATATAGTTATGCTATTCTGTGTTGCCTACCGAACCGCATATCGTTTTCCGCAAATACTCTGATAAAGGTGAAATTAAACTAAGGGCGTGACATCCTTCCCCCTAGAATAGTGTTGGCCGAAATATGTCTCAAGAAAAGGGAAAAATGCACTTTTGTGTTTTAACATCTAAAGCTTGTGGTTTTTCACTTCTAATATCTTATTAAGTCATTTAAACACATACTAACAATTATTCAAAAAAAATTTGGGTAGCATAACCCCTGAGGGTTAGGGCGTTCCAAATTTAAAAGCTCAATCAAAAATCACTAAATCCAACCATAAACATCAACAACAACAATATACTGATTTGGATTTGAGATTTATTAAGTTATCTCTTGAGTTCTTGAACTTTCTCTCTCTAGGTGTCCTCCTCTCTCTCTCTCCTTGAGCTCAATATTTTCTTGCTAAACCATGGATTTCATGGAAAGGAAGAGAAGAGCTTATGGAAGATTATAAGAAAAAACCTTAAGAAATCTCCATTTACTTTAAGCTTTCTCTCCTTCACTTTCTCTAAGCTTAGGATTTTCTTTAGCTCTTTCTCTCTCTTCTTTCTTGTTGCTAGGTGTGAAGATGGAAATGAGAAAGATGAAGCTTGGGCGTCACAAGTATCTCACCTCTTCCCTTATTTAGCTTTATTCCAAAATTAGCTTTTATGACACCTATTTGTACTTGACTTTATCACCTTCCAATTTGTGTCATAAACCTCACTTAAAGTTGAACTAATTCTCTCCCTTGGTTAGCCTATGAAAATGACGTCTAGGAGCCCTCTTCCAACACCAAGTTGGGCTTCAATTCCATTAGTTAAGCTACAAGTGCACAATATTATATTTTAATCAATTTCCACATGTGCTCATCTCTAACAATTCTAATTTAATCCTCTTGACTTGGATTAATGACACTTGGCATATCTTAATCCCAACAACTATTTTTGGATCAATTATTTTCTCTATTATTTCTCCATTTTTAGACCTTAATATTGGGCATTTTAAATTACCCAAATCAATTCCATAATTATTTCATCCATTTTCCCATGAATATGAACATTTCTAAAATTCATAAATTTCAAATTCATGAATATTCACCATTTTATTGAATTTCAAATAATTACAATATATTTGATGAATATAAAATTGGGGTGTGACAGAAGCAGTTTCAAATCTAGATGATTAAAATGTGTACTTAAGAAAAGAGTAAAATACTTTAAACTCCCTTTTGTATTGCTTTAAGGTCTGTTTGGGAACATGTTGGAGGAGGAAAAAAAGCTCATCTTCCTGCCAAAAGCCCAGTTGAGACGTTTAGCTCTGTTTGGGTTAGAGTTTTGTTCCATTGAGCTTATTCAAAAAAAGGAGCTTCTGACAGAAGCTCATCCGAGTCGCTTCCACAGTTGAAGAAGCAGCTTCTGCTGCGTGTGTGACCGTTGGGGATAAAACTCGTCCAAATCTGTACTCCCATCTTCTCCTTAGCAGACTTCCTTCCCCTGCGTGGTTCATTGGTTTTCCTGTTCTTTTCCTGGATCGTTGTTTCAAGGAAGAAGACGTAGCTTTGGTCAAAATACAATTTTGACCAGGGACTTATTTGCAAACTTTAAAAGTTCTCAAGGAGGGATTACAGTGAAAATTTGTGAAATATATGAAGGGAATTGTAATTTATGAAATATTTGGGTTCTTTTTTGTTATTTCCATGGTCCTTGTTCTTCATTCACTTGTAATTTTCATAATTTCTAGGGACCTTTTCTATATTTTTTCCAAGTTCTTAAAATATTAATTCTGTAATTCCCCCATTTTTTTCAATAATAATTTCACCTTTTTTATTTCATCAAAATTTTTTAATATTTTTTTTACTTCAATTATCACAGTGTATACAATTAATATATATATATATAGTATTCAATAAGATTCATGCCCTTTTTCATCATTTTTCATCTAAACGGGCTTTTCAAACACTAATTCAAACAAGTTTAATGTTAAAAAAAGTAACTTCTGCCACTGCTAATCCAAACACAAATCACATATACAATCTGACTTTTTTTTCTATCTAACTTTTTCAAAAACCCATTTGCAAAAAAAAAAAAAAAAAAACTCCTTCTCTACCGTTAATTCAAACAGGCACTTAATTACACATGCCTCTCATCTATTTTAAAAACTCATATAAACCTTCATTGAAACCAAAATATATGTTACACAAACCTCCCTAATGTTTTTAAGATATTTTTTTCCTTCCATCCAATTGTTAGTGAACTATCAAGTTTGACTCTCAAATATTTTTGACCAAAATACCCCTCTTTAATATAAGAATTATTCAAACATTTATATTTGTCAAAAAAAAATATAAAAGCAAAAAAATAATTCGAATATATATTTTTTCAAAATTTCTAAATTATTATAAAATTTATTAATTTTTATTATATTATAAAATTTTATAATTTTAATTTCTCATCATATTTATTGAAACATGTTTATTTTGAGGGTTTTTTTAAAATGAATAAACACATATTTTCGTTATAATAGAGTATATTAATAATTTATCGCTGCGGCCAGGGATTTTTTTTCTCTAAAGTTTGCAAATGTTTAACAATAAATTAGGGATTTGATATGATGAAGAGTAAATTAGTAAATACTATCTCCGGTCCTAATTATAAGACAAAGTTGACTTTTTTTGGAGCATTTAAGGAAGTTAAATAAGTTACTTAATTATATCGTATGTTATATATATCTAGATTATATATCAGTTTATTAGTCAAATTAATTACTTTGGAAAAAAAATAAAAGTATAAATACTAAAGTAATTTAATTAACTTCCTTAATCTCTCTAAAAAAATCAACTTTGTCTTATATTTAGGATCGAAGGGAGTAAAATTTATTTTAACATAATTTTCATAAAAAAATATTTTTTAGAATCTTTTTGAAATATTCTTAACAGAGTTAAAGGATTGGATCTAAGTGTATTTTTTAAAAATAGGGGGAAGTTCATGTAATTAGGGTGAAATAAAAGAGTGGTTAGAGTATTTTACTGTTAAAAGAACAAACACACGTTTTCTATTAATTAAGTTAGTAACTTAAAATAAAATTTTAATCTCTAAAAAGAAAAAAAATAAATGAAAAAAATACCCCAATTTATATATTTTTGTGCTCTGTTTGAGCCTAAAAATCAGCCCATCCAGTCTGATTTTCATATTATTAATTTCGCATTTGGGTTCACTCATAATTATTCATCTCATTTTTTCTTCAGAATACCATCTCAACCCTCAAATTAAATAAATAGATAGTTCAAAATTTATATTTTATAAATGTATTATTTTAAACATAAATAAATAAATTTAAACTGTTCAAATATGATCTATACAATTCATAATGACAAAACAAACAAAATTGTAAAAAATTAAGTTATAAAATATTATAATAATAGTTTTAGAAAATATTAAATCTGAATTATTCATTTTTTTTTTATCTAAGGGTGGACTAAGATTTTGAGAAAAAAAAAGAGAAAAAAGATTGAGATTAATAGTAACCAAGAGTCCACAACAATGATGCACACTCCTGAAATAACTTCTCATCCGTTTTATAAATGTTCTTCCCCTTTAGAAATAAACAAAATCATTTAACTAGATTTTATTTCAAAGCTCAAACAGGACATATTCACTCAGGTAAAAAAAAACATATTTACAATTTGTGGGCATGTGGGCACCTCTCCTAAGGATAATTCCAAACTTGATCCTCTTTATATAGGGATTAGCTAATTCCGCTGGACCAACCCTCTTACTAGTTTCCTTGAGCATTTGAAGAGCTTTAAGGATAATTTTTTAAACTTAATTTAATGCGTCGGGCAAACAATTAATTTGATCACACTAAGTGTTAACCAGTATTTATCTGACAAATAAATTCATGAGTTGGGAATCAATCACCTAAGCAATCTTTTTTTTCAACATCGTCTGTGATTATTGTCCCAAAAAAAAAAAAAATCGCCTGTGATTATTTAGAATCACAACAGTAAATAGCTCTTGCATTGTTTGAAAGGCAGCCTGGCAGCCATAGCTAACAACATTGATACCTTTGTTATGTTTTGTTAACATCCGTTTCCATTTCGATAATCAAAGAGTAATAAAGACGGAATTCAATGGGCATACAGAAAAGTACAATTATACTGATAAAATATTCATTTACAACTCCGTTATTGTTCGCTAACGGAAACAGAAAATACAGCGGAAACTTAATATTTACAATTTCCAAAATATCACAAAATAGACTAATTATGCCCACGTTCTTGACCTCGCCTCAAGACACGCGCCGCTCACTTTTCAACGTCAACGTCTTTGTCCTTTGGCCCACTGGTACCCGCCGAGGTATTTGTTTAAAAATAGGGTGAGATTCCAAAGAATCCCCGTAGAGACATAATATCGTTCATAGAAAATACGAAAAGTAAATATGACATGCGCCAAGGTATGCACAAATTAATGAACAATATAAACACATCATCGTCATGTATACATGAGTAGGGCCCAGCCCCACAATCTACACCGGTTGGACTTCTGCCAACTCCCAGTATAAGTGCACCTCTGACACTAACTGCCCCTTTCTAGGCAAATCATGTTGATTAATAAAGTACATTTACAAAACAATGGCATCCACATAATCACATACTTATGGCATAGTGTATGAAGGATAATGTCCCTACCTCAAAGATTTAATATCCCTTATTTAATAGTGTCTCGTAAAGCGTGCTGTCCCGGCGTCCGACTCGGTCCTAAAATATTAAATGTACCAGAAATAGGTCATAACCTATCCAAGTATCATTTTAGACTCTTCCATATTGTTTATTGTGGTTATATTAATCTATGGTGAAAATTTACAAAAATGCCCCTGGAAACCCGGCTCGGCCCCGTCGTACCCGGCCCGATGGCACGTTTTCCCAAAATTTTGACTAAGGCTATTCTGACTTATTTTCGCCCAAGGAATCCATTTCCGGGCTCGAAATCACCAAATTCACTGCCAAATTACGAAAATATCCTTGACAGCCCCTATTTAGGGATTTCAGTGGCGTTTTTGTAATTATGCTTTTTCGGCCTCTACCGAAAAAGTGCCCAACTGTAACCCTACCTATTTTTGCCCACTGAATCCAATAGAACCATTTATTTTATGAAAATCCAACTCCTTCCCTCAGATCTGTGCTGGCCAAAATATTGGTCAAAAATTGGAAAAATGGAGTTTTGTGTTTTAGCTTCTAAAACTTGTACTTTTCCACTTCAAATCCTAGATTAATTCATTTAAACACTTCATAATCATGATTTAAAGGATTTTGGGCAGCATAACCCCTTAGGATTATGGCTTTTCCAATTTACAACTTAACCAAAAATCACATAAATCAAACAACAATCACCAACAACAACTTCAATACACCAAGAAGTTGAGATTTTGGAGATTACCTCTTGATCCTTGGTGTTTCTCTCTCTAGAACGTCCTCTCTCTCTTCTCCTTGAGCTAAGAATGAGTCTTCAAGATCATAGATTCATGAAGAAACATGGTTTAGAGAAGGATTTAGGGGAAATGTTACAAGGAAAGCTTAAGAATCAACTCTTACCTTAAGATTTCTTCTTCCTCTTCCCTCTAACTCTTCAAAGTTTCTCCAAACTCTCTCCCTCTCTATGTTGAACGAAAATGCATGAAGGGAAGAGAAGAGAAAGCCTTCATAAAAATGCTCCCTTGATTCCAAACCATTGATCTCATCTAAGGTTGTTATGGTGACACATGTCAACCACCATACTTGCCTCCATACTTGCACCATACTTCTCTTTTGTGTGCACTCAACCTTGCCATGCTTCCCTTTTGTGTACACTCAACCTAAATTATCATTTCTTTCTCTTTTGGTTGGCCAAAAACGTGCTCCCTCTTATGCTCCAACTAAATCAAGAGTTCCTTCCATTTACTCAAGTCAATTGGTGCAAAAGTTAGCCACCTAACTTTATGACATAAGTAAGGACTTATGACACAACAATTATCTCCATCGTCTTTATTGTGGTGTTGACACTTGGCCTCATTGGATTTTGAAACTTGTCTTCTCCTCCTTCATCCCTAAATTTCTAAAATAATTAAGAGAAAAAGGAAGATTACTTTATTTCTCAAATTTTCGGAATAATGCCAATTCTGGCAGATTTTCTGCCTTAATTTTGAAGAATCATAACTAATTTTGTAGACATCGTTTCGAGGCGATTCCAAAGCCTATGGAACCCTCATTGAGTCTAGTTTCAAGGAAAAATATGGAATTTTACTGGAAATGATCATATTATTCCCAGATTTTACATCTTTGATCGCTGCTCCAGAAATTAGTCAATTTCGCTGGGCAAACTTCAAAAATTCATATCTTTTTGTACATAGCTTCAATTAAGTCATATGACCTATCAAATTAAAGCTTAGGATGCCTACTTTCACCTTATAAAATTTCATAATATTTGGTCATCATTTGGTCTTCCAAAACTATATGACAATCTTACTGCCTCGCAGGCGATTTCACTGAAAACACTATTCAACCTTCAATTTTCAATATTTAATTCTTTTCGCCTTAAATATTCACCATTTCATTGAATATATATAATAATTACAATATATTCTTGGTGAATAAAATTTGGGATGTTACATGTTTTGTGAATTATTTTTCCTCTTATATTACGAACCTATTATCAGCTTTACATAGATTGTGAAATTTAATTAATATTTTTAAATTTTAAAAATTAGCTTCAATTGAATTTATTAAGGGAATGTTAAAACAAAGGGAACACACACACACGTGTGTGTGTGCGTGTTATAAAAAGGGTACTTATATCAAAAGACTAATAATTTAGATAAATGCCCTTATAATGGGAAAATTGAGGGGAAATCCCTATTGATTTTTTTTTTTTGAGTGAATCCTTATTGAAATTTTAATTGATGAGAATGACATGATAAATTTTTATATATAGAAAGTGTGTGTGATTTTGACCATTCTCACCAATAAAATTTTTAATAGGGCATTGTTTTCTCAAATTCCCTCTTTTAATAAGAATAATGGAAAAGAGGGGGTTTTTTTTTGTGTGGGGGAGGAGAAGGTTCTTATAATAAAGAGAAGAGAGAATAATTAATTTTAATTAAATTTTGAAATTAAAATGCTCAAACAATGTTGAAGAAATGCACTAAACATCATAAACTCTCCCAATTCTCTCTTCTAAAGTAAGATTAAGGTTAGCATCCTCAATGCAATTCCTTCCATTATACATTCATGTAAACAAATAGAGTGACAACCCCACCCAAAAAAAACGAAGGATATAAAAGAAAGTGATTCTTATTTATAAATTAAATTTATATATTATTTTATTATGACTTATACATTTGGCAAGTTTCTTTTTAAAGGGAGGGAAAAATGATTCTTGAGATAACTGTAGTTTTCTTTAATTTTTAATTTAGTACCGATGTATTTTTCTCGTTTTTAATTTTTTTTTATTTAACTCATTTATCACAATTAGCCCATGTAACTTCGTTTTGTTTGAATAAGCCATATACAAAAGTTAATTGTAGGTAATAGAGTAAAATTAAATCATTTAATAATGTTAAAAAAATATACTAGCACCAAATAAAAATTGAAAAAATTACAAATGCCTTAAAAATGGTTTTTCAGATTAGTGAAACAGTTTAAAAGAAGCCATTTATTTGAGCAATGCAATTCATGAAACTAATGAGCATCAAACACGTAACATTGATGCTTCCTTAAAATTTGCAAGAAGCACATTTTTGTAATACTATATACGTGAAAAATTCTAATCCTATGAAGCTTTTCAACCACATGTAACACCAAAACCATTAAATTTAAATATACATGTATATTGCATGGTATTCAATTTATTTTTATGAACCATCACACCTATGTATTTACCAAATAAAAGAATATGTCTATTTATAAATATGTATGTATAATATAAATTGAATTTCCAAGAAAAAAGAGAGTCAGAACAAAGGTTTTAAAAAAGAAAAAAAGACAATGCCACATCCAATGTTGGCATCACATGTAAGGCTGAAGGCCTAAGCCAACCTCTTCATCAGGCTCCATCCCACCTAGATTAAATTAAAAATTAGTAATAGTAAAATGAATTTCCCCCTTATTTTGAAATATTTAACTTAATTTTTTTTTATTTTCAGTTGGGACTCTTTATGGGCCGGTGATTGAATTGGGCCAATTGAGAGGCCCTAAGGTAAGAAAACCTCAACGGTTGAATCTTTGAAGGAAAGGCAAACCGGACATGCTCGGAAATGGACGTCACATTTGGGGCACAAGCACAGATGCCGACACGGCAATACCACCACCGAAGCTACCCGCCGGCCACACCCTCTGCATTTCGGTCCTGTCGGTTCGACTCGGTCCGGGTCAACGTAAGCCGACTCGGCGTCGTCGGCTCCGGCGGCGCACGATAGCGCATCGTCGTCTCTCTTTTCTAGGGCCGTACCGTTCAGCATGGCCTGTTGCAGTTGGGCTTGCAAGGAAGCTGCGGTTGCTTCGTGTGCTTTTGCCTTTGCCTGCCAAAACTGTGCTTCGGAGCTGAGTTGAGCGGCGCGTGCCTCTAAGTCGGCGTTCATGCGCGTGACTTTCTCCACCTCCAGGTCTTTCTCCCTCAGCCGCCGCGCCACGGCTTCGTCCGCCGCGGTGAGAAGCTCTCGGTAATGTCTCTGCCTTTTCTCCGCTAATGTTCGACGCAATTCCGCTTCCTGTTATTTTCAAGCACCATCAATGAATCTGGATCCTCTGAATAAATTGTGGCGGAAAAAAGAGATTAACAATAACTTGAAAACAATTTTAGAGAGTAACCGCCTCAGGCCATGAATTTCAGGAAAATAAATTGTAATTTTCATGATGAAAAGCGATACCTGTGCTTGAAGGAATTGGTTGATCTCGTCTTGTTGTCTCTTGATTTGGGAGACAAGATAATCTTGAGAAGAAAAAACTGATAAAGTAGAGTGATGAGATGGAGAGGCATGTTGAGATGTTTGTTGTTGTTGTTGTTGTTGGCTGTGGTGAGGTAAGTGAGGTGGGTTTTGGTGGTGGGCGGAGGTGGATAAGCGGAGGCCGGTGGAGACGCTATTGTGATGTTGGTGGAGGTTGAGCAATTGAGGAGATTGCAGAGAAACAGAATTCACAACAGTTGGTGGAGGTTTAGTAATATCTGATGAAGCGATCGTGTTAGATTGCGCCTGTGTAATAATGGTAACTATTCTAAAAATCTGGGAAGAGAGACAGAGTAATATATAATACCTGGAGATTGATGAAGAGCTTGTGGAGGTGGTAACGAAGATTCATAATCTGCTTGAAGGTTGCTGCGAATGGAAACAGAAGAAAGTAATGAAGGGAATTGATCTATGAAGAATATATAAAAGTAAAGAAGAAGAGATATAACAAACATACCTGGAGTTGTGGTGAAGGAGGAGAATATGAGAAGGATACTGAGCCTGAACTGCCATATCAGAAATTCACAAATGAAGAGAAGGATGATGTGATGATTTGAGCAGGAAACGGAGACGCAGAGAGACTGGTGTGTTTCTCAGTTTCCATCTAATTTATTTAATTTGTAAACCCCCTTATTTATATCTAATTAATTAATTACTGCACAAGAGAGAGAGAGGGTTGTTGATGTTGGAGTGCGCTTGTTTCATTTGTTGGGGCATGGCCCCTCCACCACCCTTTTGTTATTATTATTTTCTTTCCTATTTTTGGATAATTCATCCCAAAAAAATTTACATTTACTTTAATCAAAAATACATATTGCATATCATTTGAATTTGAATATGTCCTCTACTAATTAATACCAACATTAAAAATTGACGTTTTCTTCTTCAACCTAATCACAAAATGTGAACGTACGGATCATGGCATGCCAGAATTTGTAACAGAAATACAATATACTAGCTTTATTTGAATATCTATCTATCCATTCTCATTATCTTTATACATTTGCACCCTTTTTATTTTTTATTTTTTGGGCTCAAAGTATAAATTGTGTGATCCAAGAACCTTTCAAACCATACACACACATATATGGTCAAGTTATTAAAATCACTTAAATACAATTTAACATAATTACAAATAATATCGGTTCCAATTGTCAAACCATGTGATTTACATGAAGCTGGCATGATTAATAGTCTTTGCATGCCAGTCAAATTATAATTTTTTTATCTGTATATAGTAAATATTCTTCAACCTTATAGGTCTTTTAATATATAATCTTTTTCTTAATAAATATTTTATTTTGTGATAATATTAGTAGGGAGATCAATCTTCAAAAAAAAAAAAAAGCTTGCTTCCCTGAATCGTATTGCTTCTAATAATGTGGATCGAACGGCCATAGCATTTGGAAAGTTACGGTAGGTTTGTTAATTTTGCTACTATCACTGATTTAATTTTTATTCCAAAGTTAAAAAAAAAAATTAATTTTACTTCTTGGCGGTGGATATTAGATAAACTTAACTCGTGAATATCTCCTTCTCCCAGCTTTGAAGTAAAATTAATATATTTCGAAGCAATATTTGAAATATAATGCGAAGTCCAAGAATTAGCTGAACAAACCAGTGAAATCACAAACTGGAATGTAGGAAAACGCCATTTTGAATTTTTCATATGAATCAAGAATAAAATTAACTAAAATCACTTAGCAAATATATTAAATTAAATATCACGACTTAATTATACACAACTCCTCTAAACCTTATTATATCATGCATGTGCAGTTAACAAATCCTCTTAAACTCTTATATTCATGTCGATAAACTCCTTTGTTATTAATTTTTTTTCGTCCCTTTATGTATACATAGTTTAAAGTAATTTAAGGAGGTTACATGCATATAACTCAAATAAAGTTTAAGGATTATATAATTGATCGCTATCGGAGTTATATATCACACATACTTAAATGATTTAGGTGGCATGGTTTATTATTAAATTTTAAATTTGATGGAATTATCTGCATATGGTTCAAAATTCATGAGATTTTTGTGTAATTTAGCCAAAATATAATTTGTTACCGCCAAACACTTTTTCTCTCCAAAAAAAGAAAAAATAAATAAACACCAAGAACCCCATCTGTCACTGCTGATTAAATATAAATCTTAAGTATTAATACTAATCCTGTAATCCGATTGAATAGAAGATCAAGTAACTCCCATATATATGAATTAGAATAAGCATTAATCAAATTAACCAAAAAATAAATATTTTTGGGTCCTAAATCACACAAATTTGAATGATTTGTTTTCTTAATTAAATTACGGTAAAAAAAAATTCCTTGAATTTTTTAAACTCATTATTGCTCATAAAAAAAACAATAATTATACATTCTCAACATATCTGAAGTATACAATATTTAGTTGTATATATGATTTCAAGTGGTTTCATTATATATTGGTGGATTAATAATTTGAGATATGTGTGGAATATTTGGTATATGCTTCTAACTTTATGGTTGGTGAGTGTGAAAATCGGTTGCAGTATAAGTAAAGGATAAAGAATAGAAGAAAGAGACTGAACGGGGAATTCCCCAATAAAACAAGAAGCATTTCAAAAGAGCAAAAAAATATTGACAAAAATAATTTAAAAGTAATAATAATAAAGGAAAAAAAAGAAAGTTCTTGGAATGGCATCGAGCAATCTAATTTGTCTCTGGTTTGGTCCCACTAATAAGAGAGTTGATCAGCTAATCCTCTTTAATTTCCCCTCCTTATTCACCCATATAATTATTTATTCCTATTAAGGGGTATATATGATATATCAGTTAAATGAATATGGTATATCTTAATTCTTAATCATTCCTGATTAATTATTTCTTAATTATATTAATTTAATCAAGACAAGATATCTCTCGTCTAGTTTCTTTCATGTTTTTGTATGTTTAATTAATTTATTTTTTCAGTAGCCAGTGCTTGTCCAATGAATAGAGCAACAATCTTGCCTTTCCGGCCTTGTGAATTGGGATTGCCTTATTCATGCCTCCATTGATATGATATTAATTGGATGGTTGTGATAAAAATAAATTCATAGGAATATAATAAATTAATTTTTTATTATTACTTATAATATGGGGTTGACAATAATTGCCAGGAATTATGGAAACTAATTGTGTAGGTGGACCACATACAACAAAACAAGCTATGTGTGTTGGAGACGCGCAACTTAAAATCAAATCAATTGCTAGGCTACGTAAAGTGAACCTAATATATATTCGTTTCCCATATTCCAATGTTACATCTTCAATTAATTATATTAACCATTTTATTTATATAAATTATAAACACACACACACACACAGAGATCAAACCTGCTGGTTTGGCTTGGCTTGAGATTCAACCAACAAAATCAATTCATTCATTGATGTTAATTAATTAATATAATTGTTGATTATGTATATGAGATTATATTGATGACGAAGGGCCGTGTCAGATGAAAATGATTTTATTAATTTATACATTATTAACGTATTAATCGATCATTATATTACTATACATATGCCATGCAAAATGCTTTATTGGTTTTAGCATCTTGGAACTGCTGAAATTGGGAGATTAAAAAGTCATCATCTACAGCCTCATGAGTATTCATTTGGGAGAATTGCTAAAAAAGACCTCACCAGTAACTTATTTGTCAAATGAGATCTGGGAAGATCATCTGCACACGGAGGGAAGATTATCTGCACACGAAGGGAAGATATATGCACATTCAGGGAAGATCTCTGCATACGTATAGGAAAGAAGTTTGCACACAGGGAAGATCATCTGCACTTCAGGGAAGATATTTTGGACATGTGGAAGATGATCTGCACGCGAAGATCCCATTTGACAAATAAGTTGTTGGTGAGGTCTTTTTTCACAATTTTCCCTATTCATTTCCTAAATATAATGATCCAAAATGTTAAAATTAAAACAGAAATTGATCAATTATTTTTAACAATGTATACATATATAAATAATAATTATTGTTATTATCATAGTCATTAGTTAAATTCCTTCGTACCCAGCCAAGTGTTTCGTACGTATATTCTACTTATTTTTATTTTTTATTATTTTTTTATTTCTATTTTTTTTAATCAAAGTCTTTAAACTTTTCTAGAGGGCCGTGTAATATATTTAAAAGAAATTGAGAAAACTACAATTAATCTTTTCATGTATGTGTTTACACGTATATATACACAAATATTATTAGTCTTCACGTACCTTCAAGAAACGTCATGAAGGTGCTAACCCAAGGGTTTCACAATCAGCCATTCTCTTCACTAGTTTTTATTTTATTATTTTTTTTCCTAATTAGCTATGAAAGCATCAAAATCTCAACGATTTAATCCATATATCATTTTATATTTCTTAATTCTTTTGTGATTTTAGATCGAAGACAATATATATGCACTATCTTTATTTGGTTTGGCACAGTTGGTTAAGGTCTTACCACCCTGATCACAAGGGAATGTGTTCGAACCCTCTGATAGACGAGGAGACCTCGTTGGTAGGCGATTTCGTAAGTCCTTTGTAAGTGTTCGAAGAGCCCCGGGGCCGTACCCTGACCTTAGTAAGGGACTGATGCTGAATATACCTAAACTTTTTATTATCAAAAAAAAAAAAAACAGAGAGAGAGGTGACTCATATTAATTTGTCTGTGTCCGATTCGGACGTAATGATTTATCACCTAAACCGAATTAACAAAGCTACACTCCCAATTAATATACCGCACACATTATATATATATATATATATATAGGTTTCCCTTTATTATTATATATATAGCCATATTATCTTCACTCTCACTTTATTAACTATATATATCTTCTTAAGATCTGGATGAGAACTTGCAAATATATTGGCAGGTGATGGATGATAATTTGGGGTTTTGTTTTTTTATTGTTAAAAATACATTATGAGACGTTGCTAATTTCCTATTCAATGCAATCAATATATATGACATAAATAGCATTTTTTTTTAAATAAATCATGTGATTTCTTGTTGGCCAAAAAAATTATGTGATTTCTTAGAGATTTTATATTGTTCATGCACGTACCGGCGTTGATTAATCTAAATTAGACCATGAGTGTAAAGCCTATTGTATGGAAGTAATTAATTTTTTGAATAATGGACAATATTTTTATCCATCATTTTTATTCACAGTTTAAAAAAATTACTTTAGAAAATTTATTTGTAAATCCCTATAGTTTCACCTGATTTTTAATCTAAGTCCCCTGGTTTTTTTTTTATCAAATCCTTATAGTCAGTTTCATCTCATTTTTAATTATGTTCATATATAGTTTTTCCCTCTGTATCATTTGCTTAAAAAACTACACTGTGCGGACTTGATAAAATAAATTAGGGATAACTGATTAAAAATTGTTTTAAATTATAAAGATTTGCCGATTAATTTTTCCTACTTTATAGGGTATTTAAATAAAGGGTTAAAGAGCAAATTTACCAATGAAGTTTTGTCCGAGGAGTGTCTGGCACAAATATATTTTATAAGGGATAAAAATACCAATAAACAATTAAAAAGGAGCATACAACACAAAAACCGTTAAATCCGTACTAACGCCGTTAGGGTTTTCTTCTCTTATAATTTAACGCCGTTAGTACGGATTTAATGATTTTTGTGCTGGATGCCCCTTTTTAATTGTTCATTAGTATTTTTGCCCTTTCTAAAACATATTTGTGCCAGACGTTCTTCAGACAAAACCTTATTGGTAAATTTGCTCCTTAACCCTTAAATAAATGAAGAAAATATTTATATAGAATTAATTAACCACAGTACAAAGACACACGCATATGAGGAATATCAGCTAATTATTCCTAATCCTACGCTCCTAATCAATCCATTTAATTATTGACCAAAGCTATATATGCGAGACATTAGAGGTAACACACCTACCCACATGAAAATAACTTGTTTCGGCTAAAGTAAAATCCCATCATCCCCTCTTTTTTATTATTATTTTTTTGGGGGCAATGCATGGAGTCTTGTCGTACAATTAATAATCAATTCCACTAAAACGTTTCTTTCTGTGTCCCAAGAAAAAAACCTCAGAACATGATTCGTCCCAATCGAAAGGCATCAAACGGTCGAATTCATAATATATACGCATAGTTTTTCATTAAAAAAAGTGATTGATCCAATGGGAAATTAGTAAAAGTTTGTAGAAGATGAATATACATATAAATATATATAGGTTGAGAAAAGAGAAGTGTGTAGATATATATATATATATATATATTAATGGCATTTGTCAGTGTAAGATGGGGAAGGTGGTGTGGGTGGTGCTATAATTTATGACGCTGTGTCTGTGTGTGGTCTTTGTGTAAGTACATATAACACATTTGGCCTCTGCTTGCTTCTGAGCTAGCTTGATGTTGATAATGGCTGTCACAAGAAGACGCAGAGAAGAGAGAGAAACCAAAAACAAACACACCAAACTGTGGCCATCCTTACTGGTGGGTCTGTGTCTGATCTAATCATCTCTGTAAATATCTGTGTGTATTGGTTTCCATCAGAAGAATCAGACTTAACCAGCTCTCTCTCTCTCTCTCTCTATATATATATATATTCTCTAATTTCATCTCTCTCTGCAAGTCAATATTCATGGTGGCCACGACTTTACTTTGCATACAGGTCCCATGCATACATATGCATGCGCCTCATATTCTACAGATTTTTATATTTCAAATTAATTATATAATCTCTGGGTTGGTTGGGCAACTTCTGATGATGATATTTTGTTTTTCTGAATGATGATTCGAATTCAAATAAACGTTTGGTTTGGTCCATAGTTAAGTTTGAAGTCAATATATATATATATATATATATATTCTACGTCACTGATTGCTATAACTGAACATCATCAAATTTTCGCACAACATTAAATTTCTCTTGTGTGTGTGAATGTGTGAATGATCAATTATTCGGTAGAACAAATCAATGCGGGTTCTTTGGGGCCAAAAAATAAAAATATTTTATGGGAAATGCCAACTGGACCACAAGAAAAGTTGAATCCTCTTCCCGAAAAACAACTCTTACTCTTTTGTATGTGTGTTGGGTGTAACAATAATTTAATAACTTTTTGGATCACAGAGAGAGAGAGAGAGGCTAATTAAGAAGAAAATGAAGTAGGAAAGTGAGAAAAACAAAGAGGAGAGAGTGGTCCCCTTAATTAGATAATTAATTCAAAGGATTGTAGCTAATCAGTTTCCATATCCATGCAATATCACTATTCCCACTAACCCATCTTCCTTCACTTTATGTTAAACGATTTTTTTTGTTTTTGTTTTTTTGCGGGGGGATTATTCAATCTCTAGCTAGGCTCTTTTAAATTACCACATTAAATTTACCTACACATGTTAATGACCTTGTAGTCTAATGGTCTCCATAAGTGGGAGATTGAATTAGGGGTGTCAGCTTTCATCCCATCCTGACTGTTCCATTCTGATCCTAGTCATTTCGGCATGTGACGGGATAAAATTATTACTAGAGGCAGGACGGGACACGGGACAAATTAAAATGTTTTCCCTTAATATTTTTTGAAACTGGAAACAGGACAGGGTGTCCTGGTCTTGTCCTGTGAACACCCTTGAATGTTGTCATGAGTTTGATCTTGTTTAATTAATTAATTAATTAAATGCTGATTTGGGGTGTAATTATGCATGCAAATCGACATGATTAATTAATTAATTACTGCTATACCTCCATATCCTTTGAAAATGACTCTTTTTAATTATTTTCCCACGTCAATATATCACAATCTTGTTTTGTTCAACCCTTACCAGTGGCTTCAAGAAATTAATAATCCCATACGTAAGAATTAAGGTATTGTTTGAAAATGCCATTCTTGGCAACGTCCTTGTTTAATTTTCCTTCATTTCAACGAATTAGTAAAAGTAAATTAGCTACACATATATCAACACTGACACACATATATATAGAGACAGCGTGAAAAGGATCGATTTCGGAATTTGTCGATGTATAATGTATGTAGCGGCGGTGAACAAGGAATTAGAACCAGGAAAAGTGGTGCCATAAAAAGTTGACATTATTAATATTCCTCAACAACAATACCAAGAAACACTACACTTGTAGCATTTGTATATGGGACGGCAAGTTCAATAATAATTTAAGTAATTAAATATCAAAGTCAAATAATAAAATCATACAATATATAACCCTCACAATCTCATCTGATCCATTATATTATAAAAGTTCCAATTTTTATTTATTTATTTTTTGTTTTAATTTCCTTGCTGGCTACTCATGTTAATTAGCGTAATTATTGGTCCTTTGAAGATATGGATAGAACCAATTTATATGCACCGTCTTGTTTAGAGTATTATCAAAGAGAGACATAAGCTATATATAGATGAGGTACAAGATTGGGCAATTGAATTTGTTTTTAACAAATATAGGCCACTCTTTATGACTCTGGGAGCAGACACGTACCCCAGAAAACGACACCTAGTGATACAAAACATACACATGATTATGATACAAGCCCCCCCATATTATATATATAATATGGTTGAAAATGGGGAAAATTACTCAAAAATCTCCGCAGCAAACTTTATTTTTAAAAGTACCAAAAATTTGTTTAAAGACCCGTATAACGTATATTTAGAGGATGCAACTTTTTTTTAAGTTGTATATGACTTATCTTTAATTATTTGCACATTGCTGAAGATATATTGCACAAGGTTAAAGAAGAGTTGCGCCAGCTTAAGAATTTAGGTTCCTAGGCGTTTCTAGATAATAAATTTTATAATTAGAGACCTTTCAACAATTTTATCTTGAACATGGGATAATGGGGTAGCTAATTAGTTGGCTATCTTATTAAAAAGTAAATGGTAAGCTATATATTGCCTCATTTTAAGGTAACCCCAAGTGAGAGGAGGAGCCAAAATATCACTACATTAAATTTGCTTTATATATATATATATATATATAGGTTCGCCCACAATTAGAAGCCACCAAAAAATAAAAAAGAAGGAACAAAGAATTAAAAAGAAAAAGACCTAATTTTTTTGGCTAAAGAAAAAGACCCAATTGATTAATTAATCACAAGATTACAGTCAGATGGTTATTTTTTCTATTGATTTGTTTCTCCATTTTATATGTGTGTGGAAAGGTTTTTTTTTTTTTTTTTTTTTGGTATATGGGGACCAATAATGCATATGAGAGGAATCAAAATTAACCCAAAGAGGCTTCATTATTTTGACTTATTAGGCAAGCTGCTATATTACCTTTCAAAAGTTAGATGCCCATTCCATCTCAAATTAATATTCTTTTAATTATCACGCGCGCGCACATATATATCTTTACCTTTTTTTTTTTTTCTTTTTTGCAAATTGAATCATCCACATGTATATCTCCAGAAATTCATAATTTGAGAAAATAATACAATACATACACGTAATTATATGCGATACCTTGCATCTTATACACCTTCATGCTTATTTTTTTAATTAATTCTCTGCAAAATATTATATATATACATATACATATACATATACATAAAGACACACACACACACACACTCACTAATGAGTGTAGGAAGTTTTGGGTGATTTGTTGTGGTGCTGCTATTCCATGGGGAGAGAAGGAGAATAGTCCCTTTTACACGCAAATAAACTTTTTCTGTCTATGTTTATTGAAGTAAAGATATGACAAAGAATTTAAAAAGATGGGATGTGCCAAACCCATTACTTTTTCAGTTTTGAATTTCATAGCATAATTATTAACCGATGAGCATATATGCTAAAGTCAAAATGAAAATATTAAACATATTTATTCCAAAAGAAAGAAAGAAAGATATAGCACACGATGAATTACCAGAATTATGATTATACCTGATTCTTTTTTTAAATTTTTGCAATTGCATCAGAGTATGATCAGGTAAGTTGGAACCAAAATAAAAAATAAATAATGTTATTTTTTATAAACTTAATAATTAAGGAACTTTCTTTTTGGCAATGTCCAGCCATTGATGTAAGGAGTATAAAAATAAGGGGAAAATTCATGATCATCAATATGAAATTGTATTAAGGTAATTTAAAGTAATATGTCAGAAAAATAAATGGAGGGAGACAGACATATATGGGGTATAATAAAATGATCTTTCAGGTGGACTCACAAAAATTCAACTATTAAAGAGAGTTTCACTCTGTGGAACTTAGTCTTCAATTTGGATAAGATCAATTAGATACGATTTTTAATTTATTTAAAATTAATTTAATTGTTATCAAATAAAATACTAATTAATTTAGTCAAATAGCGTCATTAAATATCTCAACCTATTAAGGGCCATCCCAAAATTCAACACAATATTTTATTAATTCAAATAAATTAAAATTTGAACGAATGAATTTAAGCTCTTAAAAAATGTTACACTTATAACGTGAATCAATAGGGTTGTTGCATGAACTTGGTAACAAAAACCTTAACTTCAGTTAGTGGAAATTGAATATAGCAAAAAGAGTTAGTTCCTCAATACATGATAATAATGAACTAAAATTCGAATTCTTACCGAAAGGATGCCCACATTTAATTCATGATAGTAATATATACCTCGAACCATATTGTCTCCGATAGAAAGATAAGCGTGCTTAAAAATAACCTTACCTTAACTTCAATTAACTTGAGTTAATTAACAACATTTGGAGTGGCATAAATGTCGTACATCCCACGAGTTTTTGGTGGGCTGGTTAATTAATAATCTATTCCTACATGAAAATAATAGACACAAAACCATTAATCTATAATCTGGTGTAAACAACTATCATTAATCTATTGCGGCCAAACAAAAGACAAAAAAACTATCCTTAATCTATCATTCGTAGATTAAAAATACAAGGGGCACCCATCACTTGACAAATCGAATGCGTACTTAGGTATAAAATTTTTGTAAGGGGAAAAAATACCAAGTTAAATTAATTTAGGCTCGTCAAGGATTGGATGCCACTAAATTTATATCAAATTAATTAGTCAAGAGTTCTTGTTGATTATTTTTGCCTTAGTTACTAGGTAAATGCCATGCATATCACGTTATCGAAAGTCCACATTTTGCATTGTAAAACCAAAAACTTTGATAAACTTTTTAAGGCCTATGAGTTACTATAGTTCAATAACACCAAACTAACTCCTTGCTCCATGAATATAATCAGTACGCGAATTATGACTAAAAAAAGATTTTGAAACTTCAACTAAAAAACTTCATTAAATTAGATTAAATTGATTATATTTTTTTAGAAAGAAAAGAAATTGATCCATACATTTTGTTTTTGGGTTTTTTTTTTTGGGGATGAAGAATTTGAAACAAAATTAAATAAAACAATATAAAGATATGTATTTAATAGAGGTAGAAAAGAAAAAACTAATTTAAATTTTGAGATAAAAAATTATTTATATTAAAAACCAACCCTAAAAGAGAGAAAGTTATTTATAAATATAATGGGACGGAGTAATATATAGGATAGTAAATTAAATTTTCCAATACTAGATCTGAGAAGATTCCTGTAAATACTATGAAATTTTCCCAGATTTTCTTACTCTCTTCCTGTTGTGAAATTTCGACATCACTTGCTGTTGAAGCATCCGTTGCGTGCTATATACTTCCCCGTCTCCATGTATAAGAGCCTTTCAAATTTCAATTGAATTGTGAGATTCTAAAAAATAATTAAATATAATAATTATTTAGGAAATTTATTTATTTTTCTTAAAATATCCTTATTTATAAATGAATAATAATTAAAAAATGATAAAAAATAATATATATAATATAATAATTAATTAAAAATAAAATATAAAAAATATATTTATTATTTTGACAAATTCAAAAAAAATCTCCCGTTTAGAAATAAATCCACTGAAAAATGGTTGCTGCATGTGAGGAGGTCGTGGAAGTATCTTATTTCCACCTAGGAAAACGAGAGGCATTAAATAAGGCAGGTTCATTCGTTACTTACTCACATTATACAAGCCAACGAAGGAAATGCCACTACTCATCTTTCTCTCTCATCAATTATTCTCAATATCATTTCTCACTCACACCGCCTCCCAAACAAACAAGCAAACAAAACACACAATAATAAACCCCTCCAAAATCTCTTCCAACACAACATGCAAATCTCGTACTACTACCACCATTTCTTCTATCCTTCTTTTTCTTTGTTCTTTTTTTTAAAGCATCTGGTATCCTAAACCTATCTTCTTTTAGCTCGGAAGATTTATCGGGAGTTTAGACTAATCAGGATTGAATCGGATAAGACCACTATTGCGTTCTCAGAATTAGAACTTAAAACCTTTGGTTAAGCTGGTACAGCTCTTTACCAATTGAACCAAACACGATTTTTTCCTTCTTTTTCAATACTATGGGCAGATCAATGTATAGTTCTCTCGTGCCTTAGCCCTTGCGAAACACCCTTGTGAATTGTGTAGATCAAAGCACTAAGATTTAATTTTTAAAGTTTTTGTGGATAAGCTTCTCTTGTTTCTCTATTTTGGCTTCATTATATACCAAAGCCCTTTGTACTATTGGCCTCACATGTTTGGTTGCACTCAATGTCTTGGAAACATGCTATTCCACAAGTTGGAATATACTCTCTCTCTCCAGCCCTTTTTGTAAGAACTCAAAATTTAAATTACCTTAATCTTTTTTATAAAAAGCTAACAAGAGCGGTTTGAACATTTAATGGGGTTTTTCCATTTTTGCTCCTCATTAATTCTAAGTATTGTATTAATTTAAAGGTTGGTGATATTTATATTCACAATATTTCCCTCTCTTACTTGCACTCATATATAAGGGTATAATTGGTTAAAAAATTTATTTTAGATACACTTCTTATTTTTAACTAATTTTAACCGTTTTCTTAAACTGTGTAATTTAGTTATTGAGCTCTTGTAAATAGGAATGGAGGGAGAACTTCATATGTAAGCACCCACATATATATGCACTCCTTTGAACCTACCACTATGGTCCTATTTATAAGTCCAATTTGAAAAAAAAATTGATCCTTATTATAAGTCCACTTTCAAAGTAATAAATGATAATGTTATAATTTTGCCCTTCTTAAAGGTGTAGAGAGAAGAAATAGATAAAAAATATCCATTCATAAATGAAGGTAAAATTGGAAAAATCTATCAATTATGTCCATATTTATTGAGTTAACTAACTTTCCTTAATATACGAGAACTAGGTAATTTGGACTTATAAATAGGATCTGAGTAGTATTTATAGGTAGAGAGAGAAGTTTTTTAAGTGGCAAGAGAGAGAGAGAGAGAGAGAGAGGTTTTTCTTGTTTAATTTATAGTCTTGGCATTAAAATTTTTACATGAATATATAATTTTTCCCTTCATAAAATATCTATCAAATAGGAATATAATTTGAAAAATTATTAAATTTTAAGACAAAATTGATGAGATTTAAGGTTTTTATTGATTTTAGTAAAATATGTTGGAAGTAACTTATAAGTATGACCATTCGAGTTAACTATGTAATTAAACCTAAACACAAGAATGAGTGCTGGTGGGTTTCTAATTGATTAAAAACTTGTGATTCATTTAGGGTAGTACATGGTACTCTCCATATCAAGGTTATTAAACCCGTACTGGCCACTGAACTAGTCTGGGTAGTGGATCAAATCGGAGTCAAACCATGGCTGAATCGGTGCTAAACCGGTGAAGAAATGAACTTGAACGATAATATTTTTTAGAATAATTTTGAAATTTGATAATTTTTTAGGATCAAATGATAATATTTTTTAGTGATTCTTTTTTTTATTAGAGAGTAGACATCTCAAGCTTTCCATAGAGTCCTGATTTGTAATTTTTAAAAATATGTATAATTAAATATGAATTTTTGAAATCACGAAAATTAGAATAAATATTAAACCGGTAGAACCGAGTCTGGTGGATGGCTGATTTGACGGTTCTTGTGGTCGAACCGGCTAATCTGATCCGATTTTAATAACCATGCTCCATACTGAAATTCATCCGTCAAGGCAATGAAAGAAAATGGAAAAGAGAATTGACATAAACTTGTGTTTATTAAAAGAAAGAAACAAGAAATATGGGAACACATTAGATCATGTCCTTCAATTAATGGTAGTGATGTGGCTCACATTATTATTATCGACGCCATCCAAATTTTTGAAACAGACCCATTCTTTTCCTTTAAACCTAACTTGCTTCATTCCCAACATTTGAAATCTCTAACTAATACTAGCCAATGAATAAATGCACACATCCCCACACACACACACACACACACACACACACACACACACACACACACACAATAATGTGTGCTTGCTTTTATTTTTTCTTCTCTTTAGTGATGGGGGTCCATATTCCATATACGTACGAAAAGGAATATTAATTTCCAATGTGTATATGTCACACCTCTAGAATGATATACTAGTATTTTATATTGACCGTGAAAATTCTGTGGATTATTAGTACAACCACATGCACACATATGTGTGTGTGTGTGTGGATGTACAAATTAATTAAAGAGAGGTGTGAGAGTAGTGTGAGTATTATTTGAACTTGTTTGCTTTGCTTGGCATCCACGTTGCTTTGTTGGACCCTTTTCTTTTTCTTTCCTCTTTCTTTGCCATAATTCTTGGCCTCCCCCTTTGTTTAATTTCCCCCACTTTTAGTTTTCCCATCTCCCACATACATGTATTTTCTCATAAGATCGAGGTCATTAATCTTTTACTACTCCCTGTATAGTTTCATCTTAACTTTAATTAAATTTCGGTAGGTTTTCTTTTTCTTCTTTTTATCATATCTTTATTATTTCATGTGTTTTTATTCGGTTCCTTGTAATTTTTTTTATTAAGTTTTATACGTTTCACTTATTTTCAAACAGATCCCTATAAATTTTTCCCTTTTTATTGTCGACTTGAAATTATTGGTATTTAATTAAACATCAAGTAAAACTATAAGGACATGATAAAAGGAAAAAAAAACAAACTACAATGACATAGTAAAAAGGAAAAAAAAAACTACAGGGACCTAATAAAAAGAAAACAATTATAGGGACATGATTAAAAATTAATTAAAACTATAAGGACTTGCACATCAATTTAATTAATTACCCTTTCTCAATAAGTTGACTGGCTTATGTTTATATGGTTATCTAACTTTATTAAATTTGGGTTTTGTTAGCCAAATTAATGAGGTACTCCTCCAATCCTAAATATAGAACCTAGTTTGTAGATGAATTTCCATAATAAATGTAACACAATTTCCTATTCTATATCTTATATATATTTACTATTTTTTTTCAAACTAATTTGCTTAACTTTTAAATAGATGTAGAATATAATGTTGGGTATAAATATTTTAGAGAGATTATGTCACATGTTATAATTGAGTATATAATTTATTTAGCTTTATTAATCTCTTCAAATTAGATAAATAGGTTTTACGTTAATAAACAGAGGAGTAGTTATTAAAATGCTTTTGAAATAATTAAACTTAATACTTAGAAAAAAATTGTAATCCTATTGAAAATCGTAAAATAAAACAAAGTAAATTTTTAATCATTTATTAAAACACTATAAAGTTTGATTTAATTAAATATTTCTGAAAAAACTTCTAAGATTTAACTTATTTATATTAATCCCTTAGGTCTTTACCTTCAGTTTTTCCTCTGGCATATTTCAAGCTCTCCCAAGCTTCATTTCCCTAACTTCCATTCACAAGCACCACATGCCACCTGTTTGAATTTTTTATTCGAATAACTTAATTAATTCTAATTATTCTAGATGCTAAAAGTCAGGAAGAATAAGAATAAAATAAATATCTAGTGGCTCATGTGTTTATACTAATTGACATATGCTGACAAATTTCTTTACTAAATATGCATAACTAGAAAAAGGGGATCCAATTACGTTCACGCTAAGTGAAATTTTAATTGATGAAAACCCAATGTTGATGGATCATTTGATATACTCCTATTAATTAATTAATTAATTATATTGCTGAATGTAGTAATTAGTTGTCACTTCATTTTATTTTCCATCGCTATCGGGGCCCAACTTTTTGCCTCCACGCTTGACAGTGTTTTTAATATCCTTTTCACCCTCTTTATATAATTATATATTATATGCCACAATTCAAATCATATCATGTGCCTTGAACTACCACATATGTAGAATGCAGGGTAAAAATATTTTATTTTAAGAAAATATCACCATTAAAGCCCCGTGCAAAAAAAAGAAAGAAAGAAAGAAATATAATCCTCACCAAACAGGTATTTGTCTTAATATAAGAGGTTTTGCTCGTTTAAAGTTTAAACATGAGGGTTTTGGTTTAAGTATGTGTGAATAAAAAACAAACGCCTTTCTGACTTTGTTTCATATTCATATTAAAAAATAAAAAATTCTCTATACCCAAGCACTGTATCATTAGAAATTCCATTCTTTGTTATTTCTTTTTCCCACACACATGCATGAATTAATAATCATATTGAATTCTAAATATTTTTTTATCAGGAGTGAAATTTTTCAATTGTGTTATATATTCTAATATTGTCAAACTCACAAGTTTAAGTAAATTCATGATAATGACATAAATTTGTATAGTGAACTTGAATCGTAAACTCGTAAAAGTTTACTTTTATCATTAAATATATATTAATAGTGTATAATTAAATAGTTAAAATATAAAAAATGACGGCAATTTGATCTAAATATATTTTAAGTCCATCAACTCTCATAAATTATCATACTTAACAAATAAATTTATATAAAATTCATATATAAACCTATTGAACATGATCAAATCAAAAAAGTTAATACAAGGTTAAGAGCGAATTAATACAATTTTGTAAGGTAAAAACGGTAAACTCGTAAATTTAACTGAGTTTACAATTTGCATGAGTTTATCTACGACTCGACACGATTTTCTAAACTAAAAACGTAAAAACGGTAAATTTAGTGAGGCAACTTGCGAGTTTGACAACAATGCTCTTATTGTACTTTTTATATTGTCTTTTTAAAAAAGTGTGAATTAGTCGATTGGGTAGTTCAAAAGGGCCTTTGATCACTCCTCCTTCATTTAACCAACCCCAAAACGAAATATTATTATTTGATGATTAATTACTTCTCTAAATGAATAAATTAATGAATTAAAAGATATATTATTTGCTTAATTTCTGTCAAATAGCTTTTGAAGCAGAATCTTCAATGGCTCCGAGAGTAACTAAAGAAATTCTACCCACTTTTTAAAGTCATCGATGACAGTTGGATGCTCCTTTTTCACAAGCTTCAAAGGCCATCCCTTCGTATAACATGGATTTGTTTTCAAGGACAATCCTTCGTAAATCTCAATTTTCAAAGAACAATAATGTGATTGTCAACCTCCAAGATTCACCATTATTGGCAATATCCAGAGACTTGGTACTCCTTCTTACTTCATTATCTGATCATGTAATATGTTGAACTTATCCAATGTATGTTTAACTTTCAGTAATATATTGATCTTTTTATCAAAAAAAAAAAAGATATATTATTTTGAAATGACTTGTGTTGTGAAACTATTATTGGGTTAGGTGATAGTTATGCTTCCACCATTATACATAATCGGGCTGATGACTATCTCCATAGTCATTATTGTTTGCTTGAGGAGAGAAATAGAGGAAGAGGGATTTATTTAAAATGCAATTATTAAGTTTCACTATTTTATTAAATTTATTTGAAATACTGTGAACACACACACACACACACACACACACATCAAAATGCAATTATTTATAATAACTAGACTGTTGTTTTATAATGGTAGGCTATGAACTCACAGTTTTGTTTGGATGGGCATTCAAAGGCATAAATTAAAGTAGATTTGATAATTAATAAAAATAAACTAATAATTATTATAAATTGGATAAACTGATAAAATTTATATATTTACTTTCTAATAATTGCACATTCAAAAGTGATTTTCAAAATCAAAATCAAGTACGAAAATCACGTTGACTTAATGTTTGTTCAACTCCATTATATTATTCTAAATAGGCACTCAATATGCATATTGCTTTTGATTAATTAGCCTAATTAATAATAAAAAAACTAAAGACATGATTCCAAAACTAGGCTAATTAATCAAAAGCAATATGCATATTGCTTTTGTATTTTTTTCCATGATGTGTTCTGTTCTTTATGTGTAACTTAAAGAAAAAGAATAAACCATTTAACAAAACTAGTAAAGAATCAAGGCTACCTAAAGGGAAAAAAAATAACATGGAAAATGGAAATATCGAAATTATAGATTATTTCTTATAGCCAGGTGAACTTAAAACACAGAGCTTTATTCATACCCATCAGCTTGAAATTTAAAATGGTGCCGTCTTTGTATCCTCTTGGACTTTAGACACACATGTGTACGTATAAATATGTGCATGTTGGCATAAAAAAAAAAAAAAAAAAAGAACTAGACATCGATGCTCTTCACAATGATGAACATTTAATTTCTTATCAGTGATGAAATCTCAACCATTTAAATTAAATCTGAACAGTTTAAATTTAAAAAATTTAATATGTGATTTTATTAAATGATAAATTCATTCTTATGAGAACCGATAGTTATAAAATTATCTTTATTTTTAATTTAACATATATTAAAATAAAAATTTTTTTAAAATAAAAAACTAAATTAAATTAAATGGAACTAGTTTTCAACGCTCATCACTATAATAAGCACTAAGATCTATTCATTGTAGTGACATATGCATAGTTCAAATAAAATTTCAACGGTTTAGATTTAAAATTTTCAACAAGTAATTTTTAAATAAAAAAATTATGGTTTTTTTAAAAATTTTACAGTTAAAAGATTATCTTTTTTTAGGATTTTGTATAAGTTAAAATAATTTTTTTTTTTGAAAAAATTGAAAGTTAACAAAATTCAATCTAAGTCATCCAAATTATATCTGAATGGTCTAAAATGATGAATAGCTCTCTGTGCTTAATATAGCAATATGCATTAAAACTAGTTCTAAATTAAATCTGTACCTACCAAAATCAATCTAACGGTATAAATGGGCGATGGGCACATTTTTACTCATCAAAGTGATGAGCAGAAAATGTACTCCCATGCCGCACATCAATAAAGTCACAAACAAGTTAAACCATAATTAATTTCTTTGGCGTGTACATATAGAAGTAGACTCTATATAATGTAGTTGGCGTTGTTGTTCAAGTGACTGATCTCCTTTTCAAAACAATTTTCCCCTTAAAATTTCATATGTTAGTGTCAATCAAACCTCAAATATATAATCACGTCTCTTATTTCCCAAGTTAGGTGGAATCTAAACAACTTAAGCTTAACTAAGGGCCTGTTTGGTTTAAAGGGAGGGGATGGAAGGGGAGGATGGAGGATCACCTTGTTTGGTTTGGTTGGAGGGGAAGGAAGGGAAATGTTTTTTAATGATCCTTTATTTGGTTTAAGGGGGGAGGGGAGGGGAAATAATATCTAATTTACCATTTTATCCTTAGACATTAGTTTATATATTTTTCCTTATATAAATGATTTAAATTAATTTATACCTCGATATAAATTATATAATTTATAAAAAAAAGATGAAGATATAAAATGGAAATAGTTTTCACTTCCCCCAACTTAATTTCTCATTATATGAATATTTCAACAATTATCATGTCAAATTAAATAGAAATTTCCTTCTATTGAAAAAAAAATGGAAGAAAGCTAACAGTGAGATCCAGACGGGAATGAAACTTGCACAGTGAGAATGAGACAACAGTTGAGAGTAAGAAGGAGTTATATTTTTATTAAAGACTCATAGGATATAATTGAGAATATGAAAAGACTATGGGGGCAAAATAGTCCCAAATTTTGGGCTCCCTCCAAAACCCCCCAAATTGGAGGGAATCAATTTGAGGGAGTGGGAGGGATTTGGAGCCCCTTTTTTGGGGCCCCTCCCCTCCTACTTTTCATACCAAACAAGGGGAGGGGGTCATTTTTCATCCCCTCCCCTCCAACCAAACAGGCCCTAAAGGAAACAAATTAATGGAATCTGAATAAGACGACACAAGAGGTCATATATATACATAATGGCACCATACGATAATTAATTTAATAAAGCATGGTACCAAAGTCTTTGGCCAACAATATAATCTATCTTTGAGATATATACTACGAAACACACGAATAGTCTCATCTAACAAAATCTTTTACTTTGTTGGCGATCGAAGATCACATTGTGGCTTCAGAATTTTTTATTATTATTGTTGTTGCTGTTGTTGTTGAGCCCTTTTTAATAAGTAGCATGCTACAAGAAGAAAAAGTAGTGCCCCCACGAGGATGAAATTATATTCCAAATCATAATTAAGAAGTTTCAAATCCTTGAGCAACCAGCGGATTATGCTGGAGAATCTTGAAATAATTAATGTAGTAATATATGTCATTTCTAAAATCAATTGCACGTGTTATGATTATGATATAAACGAATTAAAAAAAAATGATCAAAGTTATTCAAATCATCTGGGAAATTCTTTTTAGGTTGGGGGTTGCGAAATCGTTATCTCAATTGTAAGATGTCTTTTGTCTTTGTTTGCCTTTAGGTTTGGGTCACAAGGTTGCTTTTACAAGAGGGTTTCTGGTTTGAATTATGGATATAGCGAAAGTTAAACCCAGATGACACACACACACACACACATCCTAAATTTAACTGTTTGTTTAATTGAATTATTATAGATTCGCAAAACTATATATTCTAAATCCATTGGCACACAAGAAAAGGGTGAGAAAGGCCCATGGAATTGGATTCAATCGTGCCATTATTATCGTGTCTATTATTATTATAATTGATTGTTATAGAGATTAGTGTCTGCGATTTAAAGTGGTTGAATTGAACCATGATTGATTTGAAACTATTCTTATCTCATACTTTGCGAAGTCTGTGTGTGTGTGTGTGTGTGTGATGGGGTTTTCAAATTTTAATTAATATTAGTAACTGCCTCCTTTGACTAATTAATCTCACAACATATATATAATTCCATCGTGTTAATGAATGATCCTCCTTTGATTAAGGAATTTTTTAATAATTAATTAAGCATTTTGTAATTGATGCATGATTAAGGCAGCTACTCTCTTTACAAAACATGTATGGTCGTTTAATTTGGAAAGGACATTTTGCAACTATTCATGGATTTATTAGATCGGTAGGGACCATCTAATATCATGAGATGTACTTGATTGTTTTGAATGTGTGTGGGAATTTTTTCCATTTTAACTGATCTGTGTTGCATGTTCCTTCCCTTCCTTTAAAATGTATTAATTTGTACAAATTTTTTTGCCAACAATTTGGACAAAATTTAGGTTATATAGTTACTCTTCCATTCAAGGTATTAAAACTCGGACCGGGCATTGAACCGGTCAGGATATTGGGTTAAGGGTCAGTGGGTCAAACCGGGACCAAACCGGTGAGAAATTGAAAATTTTAAACTTATAGTATGAAATTCTAAAAAAAAAAAATTTTAAAAAATACCAACCCGGACCGGTTTACCGGTCAGTCTGGTCCGGGTTCAATATCCATGCTTCCATCACATTTATAAAGTATTTCTGACATAGCTCACTCGAATCAATAAAAAAACGTTAAAGTTCCTTAGTTCTGTTTTAAAATATATTCCTTCTGGTCCTTTTTATAATATGAACAATCATTTTTTTCAGAAAAAATTATACATTCATATTATAAATTTAATGATGTGGCATATATCATTAAGGAAAAAATATGAAAGAATTACAATAAGGTTCGAACAAAGGGATTTAATTACTAAAGAATTCTAATGGCAAGTGAGCAGTATAAATTTATGATCATTTCCTACATTAGATCTTGTCATTGCATATTCTTTAGTTGTTTTGAGACTTTTAAGTGATTAAATCCTTTCCTTAAGACCTATAATAATTCAAAAAAAAATATCTCTATGCCTTATAAATAAAATAGGATGAGTAATTGTAAAAGCATTTAATTTATTAAAGAAATTATATAATTAAAATACAACATATTAATCTTTTCTTTTTATAAAAGCTTAATGATAATACTCCTTCCGGTCATATTTATAAGAACTCAATAATTGAATTACACAGTTTAAAATAGTGGTTAAAAACTTAAAATTAGTTAAAAGCAATAAATGTGTTTGAAACAAACTATTTTTTTAAGTATGTCTTTATTTATGAAGGACAAGTAAGAGAGAGAAGTAGAATAAATATAAGTATCATCAATATTTTAATTAATGCAATTTATATAATTAATGAGGGGCATGAATGAAAAATACTCATTAAGGCTATGTTTGGCTCAACGGAGGGGAGGGGAATGGAGGGATTGAGAGGGATTTTCTTTTACCTTATTTGGATTGACAAAAAGAGAGGGGATGTGAGGGATTTTAATATTACCATGTTTGTTATAAGAGGAGAGCTACATCAATTATCGAGGCATATGAATCTGTGACTTAATTTTGTGTAAATAATGAGAAGGATATTGTAGGAATATTTTAAAATAGTATGGACATATTAGTTAATATAAGCCTAAACATTAACCTTTCCCTTCAAATTTTCCCAATTTTGGAGGCAAGGGTTAAGAGGAGAGAAGAGGGAAAATTTTAGCCTCCTAAAAATTTTAGCTATCCAAACAAGGGGATGGGAGCAAAATCCCCCATTGTCCCTCCCCTCCCCTCATACCAAACAGATTCTAAATGTTCAGACAACTTTTGTCGGACTCTTACAAAAAAGATCAAGGCAATTCAAATTTTGGGTTCTTATAAAAAATTAAAAATGATCAAAGGGAGTGATTTTGAATTGGAAAAATTATTTTATTGTTGGAATTTAGTGGTCAAAACTGTATTTAAATCGATATATAGTTTAGGTGTCTAGGGAGGGTCAAATGTCAATTTTGGACTATTCTATACCTATTAATTATATGAAGCCAATTAAGGTCATACTAATTGATTAAATTGGCACGCCTCCAATTTTTCTTGAATATTACTGCCTCTTAACTTCCATTTGATCATCCGATACAAATTAGCCTGCCCAACATTTTAAAACACGTTTAATATATTTAAATGCTTTCGAGTTGACTCCAATTAACAAGGGTAGATTCATACTGCATATAATCTTTAGTCTATATGATTGAGAGGGAGAGCCAATAAATAAATGACGTCTAAATATTGAGCACATAGTAATATAAAAGAGGGAATTAAGAATTTGAGAAGATGCATGAAGAGGGGCTTCAACTGTGCTTTTCTTTTTTTAAGGAAAAAAATTAGATACTTAAATTTACCAGATTTCCCAAAAAAGTATATAAATTAATATACTCTAATTCATTAAATCAAAAACATGTATTCCTTCTATTCATATTTATAACTAACATTTTAGATGTTCGTTATCTTCTTGTTTATAAGTATTTTTCAAAATCAATGAAAAATAATTATGGTTAGAGAGAAAACCAACTAGGTCTGGCACAATTGGTGAATAGCTAGGTTAAAGAATAATATCATTAGGGGGTTGGATTACTGGCCATGTATATGAAAAAGATCTTTTGTAATCTCTATGGTCAACTGAGGGGTACCTTGTTACACACACAAAAAATTCAGTAAACATTGCATTAAACTCCCTTCTGTGTGTTTTATATAAATCACCTTTAACCACTTTAAGAAAATTAAGATAGTCAAGTTAATATCGGATTTTACCAGTGCCTAAATGACAAATTTTCAACTTATATTACGTTATCTTATATAATTAATGATTTTAAATAGGGTAATATTGAAAAAATAAAACTTAATTGATACCGCATCAAGTGACTTGTAACCACGATCATTTATCTCTTCTAAATAAAGGTGCCTTGTAATAAAGAGATGAGTTAGTATATTCTTTGAAGTTTGTAATATTATTTATACTTGGTTTCATGAAAAAAATGACAAAAACACTTTTCACATATACCAAGAAAATAAAAAATAATCTAATTTTTGCAAAATTAATTTAACATTTTTCTAAAATGCTCCTGGTGTTCTTTAAATAAAGATTATTTGCATTAATAAGTAGTAAAATAGGAAATAAAGCATCTAATACCTTCTTGAAATATAAAAGTGACACATATAAAACATAGAAACTAGTTTTTTTTTTTTTTTTTGTGATGTTTATTATGAAATGGATAAAGTATTTGGTAACAAAAGTTTCTCCCATTTTGTCGTTTATATTAGATGATGAAGGGAGTGCAATGTTTTTTTTATTTTGCCAAAAGTACAATGTTTAACTTTTATATTGACATATTTATATTTATATTAATTATTATCCTTCCTTTGATTATAAATACAGGAGCTAATTGATGGATGTGGTTTGATCCTGCGACCTTGATTTTCTTCTTTTTTTCAAAATATAAAAACCTTGATCCAATGTCACGCTTATTTAATAATTTTTCTTATATTATCCTTATTAATTTCATAGTTTATCTCACTTTAGTTCTCTCCCATGCATTTAATACCTTTATTAAAAGAGGTATTGTAGGGAAAGTCGCACAAAAATTTTACATAATAAAGACAAATAGCCAGCTTAACTATTTTTTCAAATCCTGCAAATTAGTTAAGCACTAATGAATCTTATTATTTCTTTCATTTTACGATATAAGTCACTTTAATTAATTCATTAAAATAAAGAAATGAACTCATTGAATCCGAACTCAAATGAGAAAATTTTCAATATTACCCATATTAAATGAGATTCTAAATGAGAGAGAAAAATATAATGAGTTATATTTAAACATTAATTATAGGAAAAAAAACTGAGAAAAAAACATTAATGACTTTTCAAATGACTTATATTGTAAATCAAGTCATTTTTCTAAAAGATATTGTACCACTTTGGTCATTTTTATAAGTTCAATTTAGAAAAAAAAACATTTGGTCTTTAACTCCTTATTATAAGTCCACCAAGAGAGTAATCAATGACCGTGTTACAATTTTGCCCCTATTCAATGTAATAAAAAAATGAGTTAATTCATGTTGGAAAAGAGAAAGATAAAAGATATGGTTGAGAATATCATTTATAAATGAAGGTAAAATTGAAAAAATGCATCAATTTAGAATATATTTAATAAGTTAATTAACTTTTCTTAGCTTGCGAAAATTAGGTAAACTGAATTTATAAAAAGATTCCTAAGTGGTAGACCGGAGGGGGTATCTAGGATTGGAAGAGTAGTTTAATTTCCCTTTTCTTCCCTGCCATTAAAAGCTTTGGCTGGAATGCACAATCCAAGGACCTTTAAATGCATGGGAAGTGGCATCTCAATCAGCCTCGCAATGACAGAGAAACACATAATTCCAATAACCAAACATATCCTTATTCTTAATTGGAATATGCCCAATTTTTTAAAAAAAAAAGGTGGGTTTCTAAATAACCAATCCCTGCCAGAAAATGATGTTTACTGCCTCCCCATCTCCTCATTAAACAAAGCCAATAATTTAAGATTTTATTTTATTTTTATTACTATATTTTCTTCTTCTTCTTCCTTCAATTTGATCCCCTTGGGAAATCACCATTTCCATGTGACATTCTTTTCTTTTCCCCTATCCTTATCACATCACCAACACAATCATAGCCTTTTGGCCTCAACCAAACATTAAAACTTTGGTGAATTTTCATTACTTCCAGATGGATGGCACGAAAGATAATGTCCTATAAAGTTGAAAGTGATTTGATATGGGAGGGATTTTTAATTTATTTATTATGTCATAAAAAAAAAAAAAAAAAAGAGTTAAATGAGTGTGCTAGCGTGCGTGTGTCTCTATGGACACACAATTAAAGTCAGATTGAGATTTGATTACATGATGTGAGCATTTTCCCACCCAAGGTAGGCTCTTCTTTTAATTGTTTAATTTGATCAATCACATTAGAGAGAATCATTATCATGATCAAAGGGGTTTGAGAATCACAAACACTAGGCGTGATAATTGGGTTTTTATACTTCAAATAAATATAAACAAAGAGCCTTGAAAGAGTCATACAAACAAAGAAGTAAGGACAGACTCTCTGTTTTTGACAGGAAAATGTGCTTGAAAGTTTCAAACCCACCACCAAGAAAGTGGTTGGTGGTGGTAATGCATGAGAATAAAGCAAGAACCGAGAAAAGCCCTTGTCCCTTAAGAAACCCACAAAATCTTCAAGGAGATGGATATATACAGCAGACGAGATAGATGGAATTTTATCTGTCATGAAGGTAGGTGTCCCTTTGGAATCAAAACAATAAATATAATGCAAGTCCTGATTTAAAAAGATAAGTTATGCAATGTGGTAGGGCACGTACACCCCCATTGGGACCAGAATTTACTGGAACTCATGTTTGTAATTATGTTTGATTGCCTGGAAAAAAGGGAGAAAGAAATAAAGAAAGAAAAGGATACAAGGGAAAGAAGAGCACATATTCCAAAGAGGGTTTCTTTCTTTCTTCAGCTGAAAGAGAGTGGGGAACACAGCAATCCAGAGAGGGCAGGAATATGTACGGCCTGCTTTTTTTTTCCATAATCTTTATCAGGGCATAGTCCCACCCACCACCATCTTCGTTCCATGACTCAGGCCAGCCAGGCCAACCACCTTTGATCTGTAACTTTCAAAAGTCAAATTCAGTTCAGAGAAGCATTGAAATGGAGATGGAGAGCTATTCTGAGTTCTCACATTACCTCTTCTTCAGGTTTCAACTCTTCCCCATCAAATGAGACCACCAACAACAACTATTTTACCATACATGGTCAAACTTGCTGCCTGTGTTTTCAGATCAATTATAAGGAATCAAATAATCTTATCGGGAATTTGACTTCTTAAACACAACTGTCTGCAACAAAATTTAAATGATCATAGTTCTCAATTCAAGACTGTGCCATCAATTTGATAGGGAAAAAATACCCCCAGATCAGTTTACAAGTGATTGTCTTACAGCTCATGACACAGCTGTGGTCATTAGCGTACAACATTAAATTCTTTAGGCAGGTTGTGCTAAAGATAAACAAACAAATAACTTAATAGGATTTTGCCTAATCATATTATGGATCAGCAAACAGACAATACAACAACATTCGGATGTCTACTCCTCTCTAGAACTGGAACCTAACGCCTAACCATTAAGAAATACTAGTATTGCCTCACAAGTCACAACTTCTCCACATGCTCAAGAGAAGAAAAGTGCTTGTCTATGATCCCAAGAATTTCTTGATCAATTTCGGCAGTGCCAACCAATTTCGGTAGAGAATAGTCTATTTCTTTTACGGGTGCAGTATCACTTTCATCAGTCTGATTCTTTGGCGTTTCATTATTGTCTTCAAGTTCCATTGCGTAAGAGCCTTTGTCTGAATTAAAAATCTGCAACTTCATCTCTAGGCACGATTTCAAATCATCCTCATTTCGAGCTTTATTGATTTTATCTACAAGATCACTTATAACTGACAGTCTTTCTGTCCTGACCCTTTTTGAATCTTGATTAGGTTCTTCTTCATCAGTTGATTCATTGATGTGACCATCTAAAGCCCACTTTTGAGCCTTCTTTAATCCCTCATCCACAATTTGTTGTATTCGTGTTCTCATTCGGTCACTTCTGATTGATGTTGACCTCAGCTGCAACTTCAGCTTCTGGATCATGGTTTCATTATCGTTTTCCATTGAAATTTGATTAGAATCTGAAACAGAGGGCGTGTTGTCCTCCATGGACTCTACAAGCAATACTTCCTTCAGTAATTCTACGTTCTGCATATAGTGGTCAAAAGCTTCATTTTCCACTTCAATGTTTCTCTCCTTGTACTCCCTTAACTTGGAAAGTCTCCACTCATTGATAACTGCAGCATCCTGTGACAATTCCAAAAATTATACAGCTACACAGAACAAATTAATCTAAAACAAGCATTAGTTTATCTGTGCACCTTTCTAGTCAGTGGCTTCCTTGATCGAAGCGAGACGTGCAAATTATTGAACTGGGAAAAACTGTTGGAAAGTTGTCGAAGTGATGCAGCTCTACTTACATTCCTGAATTACATTAAGAGAAGAAAGATAACAACCAATTCAAAAGAATAACAAGAGCCTGAAAGATGGTTAATGTAAATTATACAACCCATGATTCAGTGAATGAATCAATGAAATCACTAGAAAGGAGGTGAGAAAAACATGCTTGAATGTCAAGGGGAGAAAAAAAACGGCATCAAGAAAGCCTGACATTAAACTCACCGAGATAGAAATTACAACGTTGAGTATATAAAAAAGAGGAACTCTGAAGTTAGAGCCTCTTCCAGTAAACTAAAGTCAGGTAATTTTAGAGGCTTAAAACTTTGCACCATTTATTTAGAACAATTACTGAATAGCACACTTCATGTTAGATGAAAAGTGAACAAAATCCCAGGACTGCAGGGTCCAGCCATGTTTACAACTGAATAGGAATGCTGTTCTTTGTGTTTTTTTTTTGGTTGGGGGGGGGGGGGCTTATGTTTTTCTCACCAATGTCCTCTGATCTTCTTAGAGTTTTGATAAATATGAGATTATGCTGATACAAAGAAACCTTTTTTTTTCTGTGGGTTTGGGGGGGGGGGGGGGGGTTGTTGTTTTACTTACAAAGATTGGGATGGTTCTGAGGATGGCTGATCCAGGGGAGCAGCAGCAGAAGCTGAAGTCTTCTCGGAATGACTTGAATTTGTTTTCAAAACTGCATTTACCACCACATGGAAAAATAAATAAAATAAAATCTTGTCATGTTAAGAATAATTGGAAAAACTTGTAAACAAATTACAGAAAGTAAACATAAATTCTTCACTCTGCCAACAGAAAAATATCTTATAGTTTGCTTCCCATTTCATGTTTTTGTAATGCAGGAAAGTAAAATTGCATTCATGATGCCACTAGTCTGAAGGGCTTCTACTTTGTTATTCCTTCAATACAAATTCAATGTAATCATGGCTGCCAAAAATATCTATCTTGACAAGGCAGATCGGGCTATCTGCATATATTCGGGTGCTATACTAATACAACCTTGCAAATTTAACAAGAATATTCTAATCTCCATAATTCTAGATACTAGATGTCAAATATGAAGTAACTCATTTTATAACTATAATTGGGCGGGGATGTTTTGTGAATGAGATGCGCGTGAAACACTATCAGTTATTAAAATGGGTAATAGCAGAGACCCAAGGGCTTCATCAAAAGCAGGCAATTCTTAGCATCTTGATAATAAAATCTATATTATTCCAATCTAACTAATAAGCCAAATAAATATTAGATATAACCTATTCAGATATAATTTTAACACTGATGTGAAACCTGAGGATGAATCGAAATCAGGTTCATAAATAAGAGATAAACTTTTGACAAGCACGGCATTAGAAAATTCAACACACCGTGAATGTGACAAGGATTTTGATTTCTTGAACAGCAACTCTTGCATTGTTCATATGGACACCTACAGAATTAATTAAAACTCATCAAAGGAATGTCATAAAAAGAATGAATTGTAACTTTTGATAATAAGATGATTTTATATACTTGCAGAGTTAATTAAACTCAAAACAAAAACAAAGAACAAGAATGAGATTTAGGGTCAATGTACAGTATGATTCAGATTTCCAAAGTTGTCTCTCTCCTTTTTCCAAAGTTCAGTGAATCAGTTCATCATGTATTTACGAGATAGCTATGCACAATTCAAAAAAAACTGATTCTTAGTAGTGCCTAATGACAAATAACTAGTATCCAACTTGACTTTTTCACTTATCAAGGATACAAATGAGGATGGGCTAACCAACTCAACCATGCCATCAATGGCATGGCTCAACAGAGAAATATTTAATCAACACCATGCATATACTCAATGAAAACGGAACCATATTAGGAACATGCCATGAAATTCATATTGTGGCCCAAAAAATATAAAATATATCATTTTAATATGACCCTGAGGACTTGAGGATTTGGAAATGCTACCTTCACCCATTACCTACACTATATTTTCAGTAATAAGTGCATATGGTTTCATACATCAAATAACTCCCGACTTAATGATTTAAATTTCCTCTGCATCAAATTCAAGCTATTGACCCACTGGAGACTTTGAGAAATTAGTGATACTATTTCTCTGGAGTCTGGACCCATAAGTATGAAACATTAGACGACAATATTTCGAGCATGGTCAAAACTCACAAAGTTTTCTCTAGATCAAATTCCAACATGAAAATCAGATAAAGAATCAAATGCAGAATTTTGTGTCTCTTGAATGAAATAAATGTGAGAAAACACCTGTAGTTTCCCAATTACTTTTCACCCTATTATGCAACAAAACCATAAGCTCTTTATTATACACCGTTGCCTGCAAGTCATCCGGCAAGTTTGTATGCATATATCATATAATTTAGTGAGCTTTTATTGTTCATCAACGTAACACCAGCTCTAAGGCTTCAAACCCAGAAACAAGCTACCCCAAGACCGAAATTTAGACATAAGCAAAGCCACGTAACTAAGGAGACCTTCTTTCTTCAGGCAGGTAACAAGAAAAGGACAACACACAGATCAATTAGACAAAGGAATTCCTCGAAACGCGGTAAATGAAGAATAAAAATTGAGAAGAAAATTTACCTAGAACGAGCAACATTGCCACACTGTCTACACTTGGGCTTATTCTGTCCACGTTGGGATTTTGGAGCGGCGTCCGTACGATTGCCCGAGCTAGCAGCGGCAGCCAGGGGTGTTGTTGGCTTGGCCGGGGTTGTAGCGGCGGTCGAGATCGCATTGCTGCTATTGTTGTTAGGTACCGGCGAAGCCGTCGCCATAACTGCGACTACGTTCTTCGAAGACGCGTCCGCGAAATTGGAAAAATCTCGAATGAACCAAAAAGCGAGTGAGTGCTAATTCGCTAGCTCTATATTTTCCTATCCTCGGCACCTGAGAAAAGCAAATCGTGTGCTTTTTTATTGATTTATTTTTTTAATTTCATCGCCGGGAGCTCAGCAGTCTTGGATTCTTGGACGACGCAGATCGGGACGCGGGAGACGATTTGTTAACGACCACAGGGATTTGTTCGACTAGGAGCAGAGACTACGTTAAAATTGGGCCACGCCCTAAACTGTTTGTTCCCAATTGGGCTAGGCCCTGAACTGTTTGTAAATTATTGGGCTAGTCCGCTAACTGTTTGTTCACAATGGGCTCGTTTATTCCTTTTCTATTTCTTAAGAAAATCTATATATGGGCCTGTGTATCACATCAAAAATCATATGAACGATCCAGCTTCGCAGATTTGCAATAGTTTTATATAGGTCTTAGTGGTGGTGATTTTTGTAGGATCACAATTTTTTTCAAAAAGTTGGTCTAATTGCGTATTTAGTGTTTTTATTTTTGGAATTAATATTACATCTTAAATTTTATTAAGATTGAATGAACTTTTTCAATTCATGTTTTAGAACAGACGCAAATCGATCTCTCCTAAAATAAAAGATAAGCTACACATAAATTGCCCTTAAACTTCATTATAAAATTTCATAAAATTCTCATATATTTTAATTGTACATAATATTCTCTAAAGACAAAAGGAATGGTTGTATAATCAATCTATGTTTAAATTTTTGAGATATTTAATAAAGAAAAGAATGATATATAAGTTGAACAAAATTCAAGAGATATTAAAGTATGCTCTTTACATTCACTTTGGTTGAGGGGGGATATTTTGGTGGTGTCGTTTGAGAATCTTCTTGTGCGATTGTTAAATATCTAAGAGGGGAGATTAGATATGAAAGTATGGGACAATGATGGATGAAGCTCTTCATGGAAGTCTTATATATCCATATTGAATGGGTTTCGGTGCTTTGCCAAAATATTTAGTGGGAGGGGAGGGAGTATACAATGTATATCAAACATAACAAAACTAATTTTCATATTAACCCAATTAATTACCAATATAAGTCCCAAAACAAAGATGCCAATATACAAAATATGGCCTTGAGTTCAAGTTTATACATGAATGTAGAAAATGCCTTTTGTTCGAATATGTCTTTGTAAGATAACTATATCAAAAAAATTTATATATACTCTTTCAGTTTTTAACGTATGACCTAATTGGATTGTTGATATTTGTCTTAAATGTAATACTACCCTCGTTCCTAAATATAAGATAAAGTTGACTTTTTTAGAGAGGTTAAGGAAGCTAATAAAATTACTTTAGAATATTTTTATTTTTATTTTTTCTCCAAACTAATTAGTTTGACTAATAAACTAATATATAATCTAAGGATACATAACATATGATATGATTAAATAACTTATTTAACTTTCTTAATCTCCCAAAAAAAAAGTCAACTTTATCTTATGTTTAGGATCGAATGGAGTATATATTTCTCATATTTATCAATCTTTTCCTAATTTACCCCCATTGATACTCCCTCAATAATAATTAAGAGAGAGATGTCTACTACAAAAAAAAATTAATTTGTAGCGCTTATTTTTATATTTTTGTAACACTTTCTTAGAGCTATAAAAGCCTGGCCTACAGTAGGTTTTTGTAGCTCTTAAAAAGCGCTACAATTGGTATACTCTTTTGTAGCGTTTTTTCAAAACAGTGCTATAATAGATAATTTTTTTAAAAAATATTACTTTTTTGTAGCACTTTGTTGGAGTAATTATTTTATACACATATTTCTTCAGCCAGTATATCTAACAAATTTATATCAAACAATCAATACCAAAAGTGCAATACAATTAACTTTCAATATGAATACCATATGTATATCAGTACTTGTTCAAGGAAAAAAATCTGTAGTAGTTTAGACACAAAAGAAACAACTTGTCAATAGCTTTAATCCATTTCACTTCAATATAAGAACCATCAAGTCTATGCCCAGTCCAGTGTTCTAAGCCTGAACCATTTTACACAGAACTGGAGTCCTCCTCATTGCCATTATTCTTTCAAAGCTCTGCAGAAAACAGACAGAAGCACTATAGTAATATGTGGGAGAAATACCATAATTAATTCTAGTTCTTCCTTTCTTTCAGTATTATAATTTAGTTTTCCTTTGTGAAGAAGGAAAGTAGAAAGCCATTCAGTATGACTCCCACAATAATACAACTTTTGTTTTCATTAAAATAAATGATTTGCCAAACAAGACTGACCCAAAAAATTACAAACATCCATTAACTTTTGTCGGGGAAGAAAAAGGTCAGAAAAGGAAAGAGATTACCTGATTTTTAAGATGAGGAAATCATGGTATACGATTAACTTGATTTTTAAGATGAGGAAATCATGGTATACGTGGTACCTGATAGCTTTTTACTTGGCCCAGAATATTCTTTATTTCAAAACATTCATGATTAGTAACAGTGTGTATTCTAGAATATGTTATTATTACTTGGAGTATTTGTTAATGGTTAATATATAGCGTTCATACCATGCATGAACATGGGCCCATGTAATTATTAATTATCAATAGTAATAAATAATTTGGGGATGACAAATAGCAATGTAAACCTTTAAAAGATTATGCAATAAAGTCCCATATATTCCTTAAAAATAGAACCAAAATGTTCAGGTCAGCAACTCTTAACTTACGGGTCAAAGACTAACGTCAAGTAAACTATCTTTACCCGGATAATCATCAGTTAAGGAACTCTCACGATAGATCAATCACATACCAGAATCAAAGAATCGCATTTTTGTCCCCATACCATGCATGAACATGGGCCCATGTAATTATTAATTATCAATAGTAATAAATAATTTGGGGATGACACATAGCAATATAAATCTTTAAAACATTATGCAACAAAGTCTCATATATTCCTTAAAGATAAATTCAAACTTACTTGTAGATTCTTCAAGCTAAGTCAAGATGATCATCATTGAAATAATGTGGCTGGGCTTAGTTCGGCTTCATAATAAACAAACAATGCCTTCAATGTGCTAGATCCCCACCTTGTAGTTCTCTTTTAGGGTGTGTTTGGTTTGAGGGGAGGAGAAGAGGGGTAAATTACTTTTTTTGGTTGAAAGTATTTAAATTTTGGGCGGGAATCTAAAATTTAAATGAAATGAGAGGTTAAATTTGGGAAGAAATTCAAAATTTAAAAAAAATGAGAGGGTAAATTTAGGATTTTTTTTTTCCAAAATTGTAATTTACCTACCCTTCCCTCCCCTCCCCTCAAACCAAACACACCCTTAAAAAAAATGGCCTTTGACACTGTACACTTTTATAAAGAGGCTTTCACTTTGACATCAGTCGCACATATCAACACACAAAAGCAACTAATTAAGGATGACCATAGATAAAGGATAAAGGGTGTGTTTGGAACAGCGATATATAATTGGGCTTGTTTTAATTGGACTTGTTGTAATATTACTTTTAGTAAAAGCCAAATTATGTAATGTGATTTGTGTTTGGATTGGCGATTGTCAATTAAGCTTTTGCAAAAATAAAAACTTGTTTGGATTGGCTTAAGCATAAGGGCTTTTGTGATAATGGTAAGAGAGAGTGGGTGGAAAAATATTTAAAAAATCAAGTAAATATTTAAAAATTACATTAAAATATTAGGTGCTACTAGAAAAATATTTTAGAATGGGTGAAAATCAATAAATCAGTATTATAAGTTTTGGGTGCTCTTTACTACTAAAAAAAATATATTAAAGGTAAAATTGTAATCGATCTCCTAAGACTGGGTATAACTGAAAAATTATTTTAAAGAGTTAAAATCACCAAAAAAATATTTTAAAGTAAATTTTGGAGCTGAAAAAGTACATTAAAGGTAAAATTGCAATCAGTCTGATAACACACTGGATACAGCTGAAAAAATATTTTAAGAGGTTAAAAACACTCAAAAAATATTTTTTGAGTGGGTACAACTAGAAAGTGGGTAAAATTGCAATCAGTCTGATAATAAACTAGGTAGTGGGTACAACTAGAAAAATATTTTAAGGGGTTAAAAATACTTAACAAATATTTTTTGATACTGTATACTATTTAAAAAAACATTTTATGGGAAAAATCAATATCATATAACTAATTTTCAGACAACCCAATCTAGCATAAAATGCCATTAGCTTTTAACAAAAGCTCCATTCTCTAGCTTCTTCCAATTGAACTTTCACCAATTGGGCTTTAGGAAAAGCTCAATAATCAATAAACCTCTCCAAACACTAAAAAAAATTGATGGTTGCCAATTGGTTTTTTACCTCCTCCAATTGGGCTTATTGGCCTCCCCAAACACACACAAGTACTTTTGGATATTTAAATTTGAATCATAACATAGAGAACATAAGTACTAAGTTGAGCAGTAAAAGTAAATGTATTATATAGTGCATTCTTGCATTGGAATTTGAAGGTAGACAGGTATGAAGCAATTTAATTACATTCACTAAGGGAATCTTGCACTTTTGTTGTGAGAAATCCCTGACTTTAAGAAAAGATTTATGTGCATTAATAAGTTATGAAGGCAGCTGACAAGTGTCAAATTAAAAGTAACTAAAGCTTAGATCACTCCTTATAAATAGAGAACTAACCGTAGAACTATCCTTTACATATTAACTTCTCATAATTAACATGTCAAGTTGAATGGTTTATCATTACAATTTTCACTCAAGTTGAATGTCTACTGAAGAATGATTAAAAGATAATAATCTTGCTAACAGTTCATTCTAACTAGGTTATATAGCATGAACTTGCCTTTAGCATACCAGAGTAAAAAACATGTACAAAGTAAGTTATTTATGGGACGGTTTTGAAAGTTTCTTGGAAGCTTTAATTAAATTATATTATGTGGACGAAAAGAACTACTTTGCCGAATGGGAAGAGAGAAAAATATCATACACTGCGTCTTTATTACGGAATTTGAAGGCAAATATCTCAGAACATATTTTGCTGGGATTGGGCAAAATTTTGAAGCAACTAAAATGCATCTTCCTCCGTAAAGATCTTATGATAGTTAAAATGAAGAGATTGTTTGTCATCTGTCTTAAACAAAAGGATAGGATGTGAAAAAAAGCTTACCTCGGCAAATGCAAAACTTCGACAAATGCACAATCTTTGATGGTGGAATAGAGCTTCGAGACCACAAACGGTGTTGAGGCGCACGAACAACGATGCCGAAGAAGTAGAAGATAAATGTGAAAGAGGGATTTTGAGTTGCTGGTGTCAAGAAAGAAGAACAAAGTTTGCACCAAAAAGAGGGAATGTTTCGACCGTTTAAACAAGTGGGGCTAATGGGGTAACATTAGGGTTTAAAAAATATATAAAAATACTATTATAGCAATGCTATCGTAGCACTTTTCCATGAAAAGAGCTATAATAGATAATTTTAAATATAAAAAGAGATATTATAGCTCTTTCTTAAATAAGTGCTACAATGGATAATTTTATTTTAAATATTTAAAAAATATTAAAAATATACTGGAGTATTTGCACAAGATTTCTCTTAAAAATACATGAATTTGTTTAAAAAATAATTGATTTCCTTAAAAAAAACAATTAAATCTATTGTGGCCCTTATTTATTAAAGCGCTATAGTATACGTATAAATTGTTAATTAAAGAATGATCATGTAGCACTCTCTTAGATAAGAGCTACAATAGATATTAACCTATGGTAGCGCTTAAGTTACCAAGAGCTACAATATGTTTGCTCCATTACACTCGTAGCACTTAGTATAACAAGTGCTACAAAAAGGGTGCTACAAAATCCCTCTTTTGTAGTAGTGATGGAGAGAATTATAAAAGATAATTGGATGTTTTAGGAAAAAAAAACATGTCATATAAATTAATTTAACTAACTTCTTTAATCTAATCAAATTAGGTAAATATATCTTATATTAAAAACTGAAGAGAGTATAAAACAAGTCCAAATCAGTCAAAATAAAAGTTTTTTTTTAACCTAAAAACAATCTCACCTTAATAAATACAAATCAGGTTATTGAGAAGTTTTGCAAGATTTGTTGGATTAATATAATCTCTGGTCCCTCAAGTTTATATTCATTCTAATTTTGGTAGCTTAAATTTTAAATCATAAGTTTTAGTCACTCAAATTTCATTCCATTCAAAACATGGATCCCTGTAATTTAATAAAACTTAGATCATTTTGCCTCTTAAATGACTAAAACTCATGGTTTGAAACTTGATGAACCAAAATAAAAATTAAGACAAATTTAAAGAATTAAATATTGTATTAACTTATTTTTTAAAGAAAAACGTTTAGGTTAATTGGATCATCAAGACATATCTCCAAAACCAAATATGAAAAGCGCTTATGAAAATATTTTACAAATAGCCTGCTAACAAAAATTTTTATATCAACAAGAAGATTTAAACCCATGATTTTGCAGGTGGTAGGTCAAATTCTTACTTAGACTATTATTATTTGAAAGAATACTATTATCAACCCAAAAATACTTTTAGGTATACTGGTCTAAAAGTATGGTGTTCATTTTCACGGCTACAAGCCTTTTTAAATTTGCGACCCTCAACCCATTTCTCAAAATCCTGAATAAAACAAGAAAAAATTACATTCAAATTTCAAGAAAGAGAAAAAATGGTCATGTCAAATTTTAAAATGAACAAATGATCCCATTGACAACATCAAATGAGGGTCATTGACAACTCAAAAGATGTTATTGATAAATTCATGAGACCATTTTCTTATTTTAGAATTTTAAGGGATCAATTTTTTATTTTTTATTTTTTGACTAGGAACTGAGTATAATTCTCCTCTCAAACAACCTTTCTCATTTCTCCACATCGTGCGATTAAGTTACGAAATTTGTGTAAAGGGCAGCCAAGAATTTTTTCCCCCACGAGTACGAATCACATGGCATGCGTCCAAATGGGTGCATGTCAATAGTACAATTTCTTAGTCATGTGACATAAGCTGATTAAACAAATTGTGAAATGGTTATCATTGTATATTATCATCAAACATAATACTAAGAATTAATAAGGTCCACGTGTTTGCATGTCCCTTCCATGGTTTGTTGCTACATTGAATTTAGTTTTGTTTCTTCTTTATGAGAGGCTTTCAAAGAGAGAAACGGAAAGATAAGATCTCATTTCCTCCACAAAATTTGTACTAGGTAGGCCAATCAATTACGTGGAGAAAGCTAAGCTCAATATAATGACGCCTCCACTTGACTAAGCTACAAACCACGAAACATCAACCACTTTAAATTGCAAAATATTCTCTTCAAACGTCAAAATCCTAAAAGAGAAAGAGAGAGAAATATATACCCTCCAGTTTTAGATATAGGAGCTAGCAAGAGGTTTTGCTTTTCCAAATTTATAACTTAATGTTCCCCCAAACCATCACTGTTTATCAGGGTTCTCAAACCCGGACCGGATCGGCCGGTCCAGCCCAGAACTCACCGAACCGGTCAGTAGACCGGTCCGGTTCTCGGTCCTTTCCGGGTCCCAATTTTTTTAAAAAAAATTAACTTTTTCCTTTAGAATTTCATACTATAAGCTTAAAATCTTCAATTACTCGCCGATTTGGTCCCAGTTTAGCTCCAATTTTGCCCCGGTTTGACCCACTGACCCTTAACCCAATACCCCGACCAGTTCAATACCCGATCCGGGTTTTAATACCTTGCTGTTTATTGAGTAGATATAATAAGAGAGTTTCATTAAAGGATAGTTTAAAAACGTTATTTTTTAAAAAATCAATACACACATTTTACAAATAACTTAACTAATTTTCTTAATCTATATAATTTAGTTATCTAACTTCTATATTAAGGATGTGAGAGAGTTACAAGTTTCAGGGATAACATTTGGTCTTATAACATATTTTGTCTTGTGCTCTTATAGCATATTTATCTCCTACTTTTTGCTCAATCACTTTAAAGGGTTCAAAGTATAGAGACTCAACCCCACATTTTTCGGAACTGAGATCTCTTAACTTCAAGAAACTGTGTGTGTGTGTGTGTGACAAAAATTATTTATAAGGCACAGAATATTAGTGCTTTCACTAAAAGAAACTTGGGTAATTCTCGCATTTTAAAGAATCCACTTGCTGATTCATTCAACGGCATGATTGAGCTGAGAAAACAAGGTCCTCCTGATATTGTTAAGAAATTGTATGGAAATTTCTTGGTTCATGACAAAATACACTTCAAAACCTTATCTTTAAGGACTGTGTAGAATCGGCTGTCACCAACGAAACCGCTATATTTGAATAGTTACCAAGAAAAAATGGATTAAAATGTTCAAAACATGTTAGAGGAAAGAGTTCAAAAGATTAATAACGAAACTAAAGACTTGCTCAGAACCACGGGTTGTCTCCGGCTAAAGAGGACCTGCAGCTTTTTTTCTTATCCAAACAGCGAATTCAATCAGAACCAATAGAATTATTTTTGAATAATATTCATTTTTCTGAGATGTTTTTTGGTCCACGAAAACTATGCTTAATTTGTAGGATCTGCAAAATCAATGTCATTCTTGGTCACTTGGTGGGGTTTCTCTACTGTATTTGCTGGCAATACAAAACCACTCATTATTTATCATGCGAGAAAGCAAAATAATTTTGCACCAAACAAAATATATACACTTCATATATGCAAATTAATATCAGCAGTTTCCGTAACTGGATAAACTCATAAAAGATGGTAACTTTACCATAAAAGCCTGCTTTCTTTCTTCCTTCCTTCATCAATTACTTTCTTTCACTTCCCTCCAGTTCTTTTTGCTCCAACCTAAGGAAAAAAGACATTTACCAGAATCTGGTGGGGGCTATGAGACAACCAACAATATAAAATATAGGGATTAAATATCAGAAAAATTGTGTGGAAATACGATGTATCATGTATCAGCTTCTTGATTCTAAGCATAGTCACATGATTTGCCTCTTGTGTATGCAATTCAGAGGTTTCAGAAATTAATGTGCTTCAATAAAGTCCTACAGGTGGGTCCCCATTATTTAAAAAAAAAAAAAAGACTGAAGGCTAATCAGAGAAGGGAAGATGCCTATGTTTGAGTAATTAGATAAGATTGGATGAGGCGGATACACGCAAGGGTCAATGTGGAAACACGTAAGGGTCGTATGTCTGTCAAGTGGTATAACTATAAGACAATCCGTTTTTTGTTTTCCGAATTTTTTTTGCACTTTTCCACTTTTCAATCATACCCCACCAACACAGTCAACCTCATCTCCGCCCTATAAATTAAACCAGTCGACCCATCTCCTACTACTGCATTCGTATATTTCCTTCCTCCATCTTCAACTACAGCCAGAACCAGAAAGAAACAGAGAGAACAAAAAGACGAAGAAGAAATGGCTTTAACACTTCGTTCTTCAAATTCCTTCTTTTCTCAAATAGAAACCCAAGTTTCCAGACCTCGTGAAGATTACTTGTCCTCCACAGTTTGCTTTGCAAGGATCAAGTCATCACCATCATCATTCCGTCTCAGAGCAAGCCATGTTACAGTCGCCGGCACCGGCAACAAGGTAAAGGGCTTAGAAGCAAGCAAGGAGGAGCTGCATCATCCGCCATTGGTGGCTCCTCATAAGCACGATGGTTCAATGAAAGTGCCAGTATTTGTCATGCTGCCATTAGACACGGTGACGATGGGAGGCACTCTGAACAAGCCACGAGCCATGAACGCTAGTCTAATGGCCCTAAAAACTGCAGGAGTTGAAGGAGTCATGGTGGATGCTTGGTGGGGCTTAGTCGAAAAAGATGGCCCTATGAGCTATAACTGGGAACCTTACGCTGAACTTGTTCACATGGTACAAAAACATGGATTAAAGCTTCAAGTCGTCATGTCCTTTCATCAATGTGGAGGAAACGTCGGCGACTCTTGCAGGTGTATATATATATACATGTTCACGTATATATATTTCTATCCATATATAGCTTCAAGTTACGGTTACATTCTCTGTTTAGTAACAGTTTCGTTTGTGTTTCAATTTTCAGTATTCCTTTACCTCCTTGGGTGCTTGAAGAAATCAGCAAGAATCCTGACCTGGTTTACACAGACAGATCTGGGAGGAGAAATCCTGAGTATATTTCTTTGGGGTGTGATTTGATTCCTGTTCTAAGAGGAAGGACACCTCTTCAGGTGTACTCTGACTTTATGACTAGTTTCCGTGACAGATTCAGAGATTACTTGGGCAGTGTTATCCAAGTAAGTATAACGCGTAATCCTCCAAATTTGATTGATGCAGAACAATGAAATAACGTTTTGGGTTGTGTAATTTAACAACCAAGTTGTGTTATATATGCAGGAAATTCAAGTAGGGATGGGTCCTTGTGGAGAACTCAGATATCCATCTTATCCAGAAAGCAATGGAACTTGGAGGTTTCCAGGAATTGGTGAATTCCAGTGCTACGACAAGGTACGAATAAAAACTCATTCTGTTTCACCAAAAAAAAAAAAACAGAGATTACTCAAGAGATCTAGTTATAGTCATCACCTGGCAAAGGACTTGTGTTTTGATTTCTGAATTTTGAATTTGTGATGAAACAGTATATGAAGGCATCGTTGGAAGCAGCAGCAGAGTCGATTGGGAACAGAGATTGGGGGAGAAGTGGGCCCCACGATTCTGGACAATACAATCAATTCCCGGAAGATACGGGATTCTTCAGGCGTGAAGGAACATGGAACTCCAATTACGGAAGCTTCTTCCTCGCCTGGTACTCCAACAAATTGATCGAACACGGTGACCGGATCCTCGAATACGCCGGCCGGATATTCCAGTCGACTGGAGCCAAACTCTCAGCGAAAATCGCCGGCATCCATTGGCATTACAATACAAGATCGCACGCCGCCGAGCTAACCGCGGGCTACTACAACACACGATCCCGCGACGGCTACCTTCCGATTGCACAAATGCTAGCGAAACATGGAGCGATCTTCAACTTCACGTGCATGGAGATGAAGGATTCGCAGCAACCTCATCACGCGAGTTGCTCGCCGGAGGGACTGGTTCGTCAGGTGAAGATGACGGCGAAGACGGCGAGAGTACAACTGGCGGGCGAAAACGCGTTGGAAAGATACGATTGGGATGGGTACGGACAGGTAATGGAAACGAGTAGATCAGATTGCGGGAACGGATTGATGTCGTTCACGTATCTGAGGATGAACAAGAGGTTGTTCGAAGAGCAAAATTGGCGGCAATTTGCGGATTTTGTGAGGAGCATGTCGGAAGGTGGCCGGAGACAGAGACTTCCCGATTATGATACGTGTGGGACGGATCTGTACGTTGCACACATTACAGGGATTCACAAGCACAAGCAGGTTCAAGAGGAAGCTCTGGTGTGAATTTCATTTTTTGTACAGTTATTTTCTCATATAAGGATCTCAAATATATATTGTAGCAATTTGTAGTGTGCAGTAGAGTACACAATATGAGCACCTGAGATTATGTAACAATTTTTGTTTTAGAAACTAATGTCAATCCAGATTATTTAGCTCCTTTGATTTAAAAAAAAAAAAAAAACTGGAATAACTATTGGGCACTATATTGTCTAGGTTTCAAATTTAGATCTGCGTAATCCGAGATAAAACTCCTCTCACATACTTATCTCGTAAATCATAAAAGTTATTCTCAAAAACTAACCCAAACACATACTTACTTTAGTTCGTCCCTCGGAGAAACCAAGTGCTTTCGCTGAACTCAATCCATTGGTGGTTAAAGTATTCATATTTTTTTTTAATAATAAAAGTTTAAGAGTAGGGTCTCGGGGGCTTATCAAGATCATAACTGGAGAGGATACTCTCAAAATCTTTTTTTTCATTTGTTTCTCAAAATCTCATCTCCATCCTTAAATCAAAAAATGAATGATTCAAATTTAATATTTTCTAAAATTATAATTATAGTATTTTATAAATTAATTTTTTAATTACTTGTATTTGTATTACAGTTATGAATTGAGTAGATCATGTTTTAACAATTTAAATTTACTTATTTATGTTTAAAATAATAGTTTTATAAAATATTAAATTTAGACTATCCATTTTTTAAATCTGATGGTGGAAATGAGATTCTGAGAAGAAAATGAGAAAAATGATTCTAAGAGAACCCAGACCCAAATCATAACATATATCTAGGTTCAAAGAGCATTCATAGAAATATTTATAGATCACCTCCTAATAAGGTCCTTATAGGGGTGGGCATGGGCAGGGTTGGGCAGGGCGAGACCCCTGCCCGATGCCCTGCCCGAAGGATGAACGGGCTGCAAAATACAGCCCGATGCCCGGCCCTGCCCACTAAAAGCCCTAACTATTTTGGGCTGGGCAAAGGTGGGCTGGGCAGGGTGGGCTTCCCTGCCCAAGTGATAACGCCTTATCTTGTTCACATATGAAAAAAATAATTCCTTATGAATTTCTTTAACATTCATGTAGTTACTAATATCATATGTCTTAACTTCGTCCTAAGTAATATAAACTTCAAATGCATTCGATGATTTCACGTCTTGGGATATTTCAAAATAAGTCTACAACTTGAGTCTTGAAATTTAAAAAATACCATATGTCTTAACAAATATCCATACTTTGAAAGAAAATAAAAAGCAACTATAATTTAATATATCACAAAGTAAAGAAGAAAGAAATCTACTTGTAAATAGTGTTTAGTGGTTAGGGCAAAAAAGAGAGGATCAGAAGAGTATTATACAATAGACAAAATATATTTTAAATAAAAATATATATATGAAATAATATTTAATTGATATGAAATTTTATATTTTAAATAAATGAAAATAATTTTCAGGGCAGGGCCAAATGGGCAGGGTAGCACCCCTTGCCCGATGCCCGGCCCTGCCCGGTTATTAGCCCGCCCAAAGCTGTCCAAAATTTTTTCGGGCCACTTTTTTAGGGTTGGGCTGGGCAATTTTTTGTAGGGTCAGGATGGACACGCCGGGCTACTGGGCACCATATTCACCCCTAGGTCCTTATATAAATAAAATTTGAACTCACAACCATATAATATAATGATGAGACTACGCGTTTACTCTGCACAGGAATTATGGTAAGTAATCGTGTTCACCGACTAAACGTGGGTACATCTACTATTGGGTTAATTGAACTTCTGTAATGATAACAGGCTCAATCAACACAAACTTAATTGGTTTGGGCCTACATAATCTTGGGAGGCCCATCCTAATTATTAAAGAAAAAGGATCTGTAAAACTGTTTCTCAAAAGCCTGGACCAAAAGAACTATCCCACTGTGTGTGTGTGTTACCCAGAATACTAATGAATATATAAATAAAACCTTTTTCCTTATGTTTTAGAATCAATTTAAAAACCTATTGAAAGCCGAAGGTGGGAGCAAAGAGCCAATAAAAAATTAAGCTGTTTATAGAATCCGGATTCACGGTATATGAGGTAAGTATGTGAGAGGAGTTTTTTCTCGGCTTGCGTAATAAGGACTTATTTCTCAAATTTAAGCTCTTCCAAACACACCTACGTGTGTTTGGTTAGGCTTATTTTTGGATAATAAATCCTTATTACGTAAGACGAGATAAAACCCTTATCGCATATTTACCTTGTATACCGTAAGTCACGATTTATAAACACTTATTACCTAAAAATAAGTTATTTCAAACGAGCACATAAATTCGGATTTTTTAGATTGATGCGCTTGACTTGTAAACTCTGATATATTCATATACTCGAATCTAATACAGGTGTGAAGGCAATATCTGCGTCTGGAAATTAAAAATATCCATCCTAACCTCAAGCCTGAGATCATCAATGACTGAATGACGCACTAGAGGCGTATAAAGGCAATATCTCCTTCAAAAGTGATAAAACGGTTTTACACTTATTTTTTCATGTTTTCTACCAAATGTGAGCTAATAATAGACTCTCCCTTTCTTTTTCATACACAAACTCTCCCGTTCTTTTTATAAAGTCTCTCCCATTTGACTTTTGCTTTCTTTGAGGTTTTGAACTCCTTTTCCTTGTACGAGTATTAAATCTACCAAACACTTTTGAACATTTGGTCAATTGTGAGAAAAGCGAGTCTCCACTTACACCTTTCTTCACTTCATTTCTTTATTCTTTAATTATCTTTTAATGGTTGGGATTTATTCTGTAAAAATATTATTATCATTTAATATTTAATATTTAATATTACAATAATATTTTTAATATAGTATAAAATATTTACCATTAAAAACCAAACAAAAGGTGAAGAAATTAAGTGAAGGGAAGGATTAGTGGAGATCAATTGTATATAAACTCCAAAGACTTTTCAAAATTTACATTTAATCTTCCTAAAGTTTAATTTTTTTACATTAGTCATTAAACCCTTGTTGTTAATTTTATTATTATATTACTAACAGAAACTACCACGTTAGATTAATAAAGATAACATGACATTATATAATTAAAAAGAATCTAAATTTTGTCATTATGAGCTTACATGTAGCTATGCTAAATTCATGGAGATTTTGTAGGTAGAGCTGGGAATCAGGGCTGGCTCTTGACGGGCCAAGGCCTAACAGGGCAGGCCCTAAAGGGCTTGGGGTCAGGAAAATTATAATTTTTCAAAGCCCGACCCGAGAGCATCAGGGCCAAGGCAGGGAAATCATTTTCACAATATTTAACTATTTTTCCTATATATTTTCCCCAGAGAGATATAATTAATAAATAACAACGATTAAAATTCTAATTTAATACATAAATGTTGTCAACATTAAGGTTTAAATAACACGTCTATTGCAACAAACAAACACAGTTACTAATGTATAATCAAAGGTAAAATCATGTTCATAAATAACTCACACAAAGGCCAAAGTATAAGAAGGCAAGAAGCTCAATACTCTAAGCTCTAAAGTCTAAACAACATGAGTATGACAACTATTATTTTCATCTTCTTCGCCACTATCATCAATTTCAAGGACATTTGATTGTGTTTCACTTTAAACAATAGGTTCAAGTAGTTAAATAATCATAACCTCCATCAAAAATCATACACTATCAGGCAGAATAGTATATAATATGATTTTATTCTAAATAGGCAGAACAATATACTCAAAAATCACAATATGATTCAATTAGACAAAACAATATACTCAAAAATCATACTCTATACAATACGAGGATAAAGTGACATATAGATTCAATAAGGCAATTCAAAAATGTAACATGGTTCCTGTCCAAGCAGAAAAAATAAAAAATAAACAGGCTTAAAGGGCCGGCCCGAGGTCCTCCAGGGCCGACCCTTTTAAGCCCGAGGCCCTACCGGGCTGGCCCTTTTAGGCCCGACTTCCTTTTTAGGCTACAATTTACAAGCCCGGCCCTTGAAGGGCCAGGACCTAAAAGAGCCGGCCCGACGGGCTCGGCCCGTTTTCCCAGCTCTATTATCGTAGGCTATATTTTTTTAATTTATATATGATGTCATGTCAACTTCCTTAATTTGATGTGGCAATTTTTGTCAGTATATTAAATTAACGATAAGAGGGTTAATTTAAAATATTAAAAAACGTCACCAGGTTTAACGTAAAAAATTAAAACATCATGATTTATATGCAACTAATCTAAAATTCATGAAAGTTTTATAGATTTTAACCTTATATATATACAATATTCACAAGTAACAAATAATAGCTTTTTTCCTTACAACTTTTACCATTTTTATTATTTTCATTTTTTCACCCATTTCATTGGATTTTGTGTAACCTTTTACTAATTCGATGCTCCTACTTTTTTAACATTTCAATATATTTAAATATTAATAAAAATAAGTACAACTTTTAGGGATAAAATTAAGGTGTTATGACTTATGTGTAATATCTACGTTGACCCATACCAGCGTGACATCATTATCTAGTCATACCAGCTGAAGTATGTGGAATCCGGGTCGATCTTGTTCAGGACTCACTCAACTCATTCATTAGTGTAAAATACTAATTTAATTATATGATTTTATATCAATTATTTGAAGAATAGAAGTGATAATTCATATGACATAATTTCGTTTCTGTTTTACATATAACTGAGGCTGTAATGTATAATATGGCATCAGTTACTTGAAGAACAGAAGTGATAATTCATGTGACATAAGTTCGCTTCTGTTTGAAGTGTAATTAACGCAATAATGTACAATATGATATCAGTTGTATATTCAAGTGATGTCATAATTAAGATGCAATGACAATAATAATTATGGAATCAGTTTAGTAAGCACCAGAAGCCATAATTAATATAAAGTTTTGGACTTTAATTGTGAAAAAAATAAATTTGAAATATAACATGTCATAACTATAATTAAATACTATAAATAAATTTTAAAAAATATTTTTTCCCAAAATATAATTATATTACAATTATATTATAAATGGCTTTTTTAAGTGGGTCATTTATAGCTCAGGACCATCTAATTTGAGATTAGTGAATTTCTTTTAACTATTGAACTATACCTAGTTAATTATTAAACATAAATGGATGATCAATTTATGGGTGGAACTTAACCCATAATTTTATAATTTATTTACAGAGTTTACTTATAGCGACGGGTCCTATAGGAAACCAAAGCTTTAATTATAACCCACATGGCTCTAAGGAAGTCTTAGAAATATATTAACTATTTTTTTTCTAAAGCAAAGGAAATATTGCATCGGTTCCCACTCCACTCGACGCCCTAATGCCCTCAACAAAAACATCCACTACTCTGCTAACTTCATGGCTTCTCTATATGAATTTCGCTCCAGCTTTGCTAACTTCACAACTTTCCTTCATCGTTGTTGACGTAGCAGCATCCAAATAGAGCACTACAAAAAAACACTCAATTTCCGACATAATTTGCCACGAAATTTTTTCCGTGGCAAACTCTGTCGAAAACCCGTTAGAAATTTCATTGGAAATTTTTTCGACAGAATTTTTTCTAGCTAAATTTGTCACGAAATTAACCATAGAAAAGTTTCGTGGCTAAATTAGCCATGGAATTCCGTCGCAAATGTTGTAGGAAAATATTTTGCCATGGCGCCATTAAACTTTGCAGTGGCAAATTTTGTCACAAAAATTTAAAAATAATATTATAAAATTAATTATTAAATAATTTTAATTAAAAATAAAATATTATTAGTAATGAATATTATATTATTATTTATTAATATTATATTTAAAAAATTTACTAAAATAATATTTTTAATATTATTATATTGTTTTTTATTTAATTTTATTTAAAAATAAATTATTATTTATTAATATTATATTTATCATTTTATATTAAAAATAATATTTATAATATCAAATTATTTGTTATTAAGTAATTTAAATTAAAAATATATTTAGATTTAGAAAATTGATTAAAATATAGTTATAAAAATATTTATTAAAGATTTAAAATATATTGAATTTGAAATTAATTAATCATAAATATATAACTATTTTTTTAGAATTTTTATTTAATTTAATTTATTTTTAATAATATTATATTTCTATATATATATAATTAATTTTATATTATGATAATATTATATATATAACATTATGTAATTAAATAATGCAAGTTCATCTTGGTGCAACTGGCAAAGGCTCGAGAGGAGCATGAAGTCCTGGGTTCAAACAGGAAGGGAGGCATTTTCAAGATTTAAGAGGCGCAGACACGTGGTGCACTGTGAGGTGGGTGGACACGTGGCAGCACTTGGAGGCGTGGCTGAACCAACGATGAGGTGGCCTCCTACCGATATGACATGAGGTATTTGAAAATTTAAAAAAAAATAAAAAATAAAAAAAAAATATCCAATGGATTTAGAAATTCATTTGTCACACATCTATTACGGCATCAATTTAGTTACAATGCAATACCATAATATATTCATTTACGGTGTTATATCTTAAACAACTGACATCGAAATATATATTTTTTGCTACGGTTAATTCCGCTACACCCTAAATGATGTAGCGAAAATGCAATTTTAACTTATGCCAAATTAACTTTTTACACTAGTGATTCCACCTATGCCGTAACATTATTTTATTACCTTCCAATTAACTGCCTCCATATAGTTGACGACTGCGTATTATGTAAACAATATTGGTATTTTCCATTCCTTATATATTAATCCCGACATAACAAAAATAATAATCTCACCTCGTATAAACAAAATTTAATATCTCTTTCAGACAGCACCATGAGTATACAATATAAATAACCTACCAAGCTTGCGTCTAGTCAAATCCTTTCCCCTATTATACATATCAAGTAAACTAAGGAAATCCTCAGCTGCAACACCGTTTCAAAGAGTCAATTATAAATACACAACAGGAATATACTTATTCTCATCAATGGCTTCTAGAGGACACAATGAGAGGATCTAGCAAATAAAGTTAACCAAGTATTCTCCTCTCCTCGCTATAAGATTTGAAGTTCAAATCTACAACAAATCTTAAATGAATTGCATCAAGGAAAACCAGTGAAAGCAAAGACTCAAGTTGTGGCATTAGCCTATATGTATAGCCTCATATTCATCTCAAATACTCAATCCTCTAATATTTCATTATCTGAGCAAAAAGTATTGGAAGCCAGTGATTTGTAAAGTAGGGACCGGACTTGGCTTTGTCGAACAGAGTCAAACCAACCAACCGCTCAAAACTCCAGTCCTACAGAAAAGGAAAATCTACAATATCTCTGACTTTCCATGCTTGATAATGATTAATCGATCTCGGGTGATGCATAAATGATCTTATTCCACATTTTCACGTATGCTTTACACAAGACAAATCCACTCTTTGCTTCTCCAAAATCCACCAAGTTATTTACCTTTTCGAGCCAAAGCAGATCGAGAAGATTCGGGAGCTGCGCTCTGAGAAGTATTAGAGGTCTCTGAAACCTGCAATGCTTCCTGCAAGCTTTCCACTATCTGAGCCATGGTTGGCCTGTCTTTAGGGTTCTTACTTGTACAGGCGTCGGCCAACTTAGCAACTTTGCGAACCGCACCGGGAGAAAAATGGTTTCTGAGACGCGGATCGATGATCATGCTGAATCTGCCAGTGTCAGCAGGATACTGCTTAACCCAATGTAGAAGTTTTTGTTCTGCAGCTGGACGGTTTCTGTCTAATGCTCGCCTCCCTGTGATGATCTCATACAGTACCACTCCAAAACTGTAAACGTCACATTCAACTTTGAGATGCCCTGTGTCTACATACTCTGGGGCAGCGTATCCTTGTGTTCCAACCACCTGATCATACCATAACATCACGTAGTATCAACTTCTACAAAATTTTCTAATACAAGAAAGGCACTGCTGCTTAGATCATAGTTTGCTGGTTATTCATGAATCAAGAAACTAAAACAAAGCATAGTAATTCCAGGGGTCCAAAGACATGCAATTAGTGATACGTGAAACTAATAAAAATTCTCAGTTCATCTTACCGCAGTGGATACATGAGTCTTATCGCCTTGGGGGCCTTCCCTCGCAAGACCAAAGTCTGAGAGCTTTGGGTGGAAGTTCTCATCCAATAGAACATTTGAAGTTTTGAAATCTCGGTATATCACCTTAAGATTAAAAAAAAATCGAAAATATAAGCAGCAGAAACAGGTACCGAAAAATTTGATGAAGCATGAATTTGGGTTCCAATTTAGCCTGAAATATCATCCTCAGATATATCAAGAACAGTTTCATCGCCTACTACATAATGTTTTTGTAGTTCTTACCATAAAGAAACCAATACTATAGAAACATCCCATGTGTATGACTTCAAGTTAAACAATGCATGATTATAAAAGATGGTTCAACTCTAACTCCAGAGGACAAAATGAGGTACCTGAAATTCCAATCCTTCATGTAAATAAGCCAATCCTTGTGCAGCACCGATCATGATCTGCAATCTTGTTTTCCAAGGCAAGGTGGGCAGAGAAGGACTAAATAGATGAGGTTCTAGGCTTCTATTTGCCATATACTCGTACACCAACAACCGTTGGATCCCTCTTTCGCCATCAACTGAGCAGTATCCCAGAAGTTTTACCAGATTCGGATGATTTACAACGCCAAGAAATTGAACTTCAGCAAGCCATTCTTTGTGACCCTTTTAATAAATTTTAAACAACCGTTAGAAACAAGCGAAAATACGCATTGTATATTTTATCGCGTGCAGCCACAAACCAGTAAAAACAAATGTAAAGATCGGGAGCCATGTCCAACATTTAAGCCAGGAATAATCAACATCCAAGATCATGTTGTTTATCAACAAATATCCAGGATAATGTTTATGAATACCATTTTGAGAATACTCGCAATGGAATATTCATTGTTAAGCAATAATGAACATTCTCTATGTGATGTATTATTCTGTAGAAACGAAATGCAGAACAATGATTGAGTTTGTTTATGAACATTATAGTTTCACTGTTTGTATCCGCCACCGACTTAGTACATGGGAATGAGAACAATTCTTATGCTTATCCAACAAAATTAACATGCATTTTTAGGCATATCCACGACGATAAAATTTCCCACTGAATGTACAAAGCGCCTATAACTTCCTGTATGGATTTTAACAAAAGAGTAATAGAGAATAAAGTATCATATAATTCGCAACAGGAAAAGCCTACAATCATTTCTTCACCAGAGTTACCAAATAAATAATAGTTACAGAGAGGTTTACCTGAAAGCCATGCTTGTTGAGCTTTTTTATGGCTACGGCGAGCGGATCGCCTCGTCCACCGGGAGGCCTAATCGTACCTTTATACACGCTCCCAAAGCCACCTTCACCGATCTTGACCATCCTATTGAAGCCATTCGTAGCTTGTAGAAGCTCTTGCAAACTAAAAACTCTAAAATCGTTCTCCTTGGCTTTCTCTTTGTACAACTCTGTCAGGCTCCTCGGCGACGGTATCGAACTCGTCGACTTGCACACCCGGTTCACCGCCGGGTTGTTTCCCCGCCCCTCATTTTGCAATTCCGGCGCCGATTGGGCCTCTCTCCTGCTAATAGATTTCTTTTTGAAGAAGAAACAGCTCATTTTCTAAGCACTCATATACCTAAATCCCCAATCCAACACTCCGATGACGGTCCCTCAAGCACTCATGCGATCGCGCCTATTAAATGAAGTCGAGGCCGGGGTTGAATGGTCGATTGCCCAAAAAAACAAGAGAGAAGAGTAGATATAGATACACAGAGAAGACTAGGGAGATCGTAGATTAAGAATTTGGAAAGGTATAATTACGTGAAGTGAAAGAAATAAGAGAGAATTTATGAGAAGGGAAATCCTGTGGGAAGAAGGAAGAGTCAGGCGAGGAAGTTCTGAGCGCGTGGAGGGGAAGGGAGAGAGAGACGAATGGATAGGGATAGGAGTGTAAAAGAAGAAGGATTGAGACAGAAGTGAGAGGCAGCTTTTATTTTATGGGTGTGAACAGAGAAGAAGGCGAAGACCAAGAAGACCTTTCACAAACATTGGAAGATCCTTTGCGCGGATTCAGATCACCCAGTCGGCAAAAATTAATTGAGCAGGGCCATAACTTATGTTTGGGGTTGAAATTAATCATGTGGACCCCATTCAAAATCTTTAATTTTGTTATTTTTTTTTTTGGCCAGCAATAAAAATGTTAACCTTGTTTAATATCCTTAATATTCCCTCCTTCCCATGCATAAAAACCTTTCAACCAAATCATGAGATTTTGTTAAACAGATAAAAGTTGTTAAATATAATAATTACGGAGAAAACTTAACTTTTTTCCCCTAAAAACCCCTATTTATGAATAAGTGAGAGGGAGTAATAATGAGAAAATGATGAAAGAGAATATATGTAATATAAGAATTAATTGAGGACAAAATAAAAAAAAACATTTATTATTAAAACAAACTCAAAAAGGATTTTATATTTAAAGATAAATCCATTAAAAAAAAGGTTATTATATATCAGGAAGGGACGAAAGGGGTATAAGATATATTTATCTAATTTGATTACATTAAAAAAGTTAATTAATGTTATATATATTTTCTAAAATACCCCAATCAACTTCCTTTTTTCCCCTTATTCCCTCTTTTTTTTTATTATTGTTGAGGAATATCAATTGAGATAAATTAAGAAAATATTGATAAATTAAAAAAAAAATAAGTCTTACGTTTAAAAATATAATTAACTCCCCAAATGAGTCATATATTAAGGACTGGATAGAGTATAGAAATGTGATAACTAATTCGCAGATGATGTTAATGTTTGATCGGTATAGTTTATCCTAGTCATCAAACTATTATGTTTGATTTTTACAGTTTATCCTCATTTTTGTTTTGATTTTTGTAGTTTTAAATCATAGGTTTTTGTTTCTCAAAAGATAAAATAGTCTAAATGCTTGTTTAGGATAACTTATTTTTTATTTATAAGTGCTTATAAATTGTAATTTACAATACACAAGGTAAGTATGTGAGAAAAGTTTTAGCTCGACTTATATAACAAGTACTTATTTAAAAAAAAAACTATTTCAAACATAGCTTAAATCTTTATTAAACTACAAAACTAACATTATGGACCAAAAGAAATTTAAGGGACCTATATCAAAACTACGGAAAGAATGTATTAACCCTACTCTTTTTAATTATGTGGATAGTAACCAGGCCTCGATGAAAACCTGGTGCTAATGTCATGTCTGAATGCAATTATTAATTAAAGGAAAGAAAGAGGATTTATTTAATGCCACATATTAAATTCTCTCTTATTTAATGCCACATCATCTAAATTTTTTCCTTCTTAAATCTTAATTAAGAAAATAATTAGCAACTATGTCGTCCGTAAATTTTAGTCGTTATATTATTATTTTTGAAAAATACTTACATACTCCCAGAACGTCACTTCATCTATACTCTGACTAATTAAAATATAACAATTCATTGTATGTTAATCTTACATGGCAAATGAGTCATCTAGAGAAATTAAAATTTTATAATTTTGAAAACCATAAACGCATAATTTAGAAAAACAAAAGACACAATTTCCTCCCATTAGTTGTTATTTTTTTAAAAATCATAAAATTTGAATTTATCTAGATGACTCATTTGTCATATAAGATTAAAATAAGATGAGTTGTCAAATTTTAATTAGTCAGAGTATAAATAAGATGGCTCTTCTAAAGTATATAAGTATTTCTCATTATTTCTCTCTAAATCTGACATAATTTTTTTGTTTTCTTTTTAGGCCTGGATTTCTTTGCGGGGTGTTTAATTTCCTGGATTTTTTCAACTGCCCATAATGATTAAATGAAGAAAATTCGCATGCAAACCGTAAACAATTTAAGGAGCGCTATTAGAATTAGATTATTTAATGAGCTACGGCCTACGGGTTCGCTTCTGCTTTATTCATGATTCCTAGAATGGTACCGTGACGCTATGTAATAATTAAATCGTGTGGAAAAAGCACATGCAAACAATAAAAAAATCAAGCTTTTTTGTTAGGGTCAGAGAATATGGAATCAATTTTTTTTGTATTTTTTTTTAAATAAGCTGCAAAAAGATTGGAGCAAGATTCACTTTGCATTTAAATTTTATAAAAATAAATATGTATAATAGTTCATGTTATAACTCTTTTTATGTCATGGTCCATCCAATGGGAATATGAATATTTAAAAGCAGGTATATGGTTAAGATTGGTTGGCAAATGAGTTCTTCGATCATTTAAATGACAATTATTACTAGTGTTTTATTTTGCAGCTGATATATGTAGTCTTGTGTTTAGTAATTTGTTCACACACTTTAATTGGGTTTGGTTCTTTCAAAAAATCTTTTTTCTCATTTTCTTTTCAAAATCTTATCTCCACTATCAAATTTAAAAAATAGATGGGTAAGGTTTAATATTTTATAAAACTATTATTTTGAACATAAATAAATAAATTTAACCTTTTAAAACATGATCTACACAATTCAGAACTATAATACAAATAAAATTAATAAAAACATTAATTTATAAAGCACTACAATCATAATTTTAGAAAATATTAAATATAAATCATTCATTTTTTCGTCTAATGGTGGAGATGGGATTTTAAGAAGAAAAAGAGAAAAAAAAATCTAAAGATATATGCTCTCGTTTGAATTACCTTTTCATATATTTCTTTATTTTTATAGGAAAATATTTAGGTCAAATTCCTTATATCTATTTCGTCAAGTTCTCCAATCACATGTGACCATGTGTCATATTTTTACATTAATATCAATTAACTATAAAGTCAAATGCAAACAATAAAACACATGGTTGTATGTAATTGGAGAACTTGATGTAATAAATGTAAGGAATTTGATGTAAATATAATCCATTTTTATATAATTATATGATATCGGATACTAATAACAGACTCGAGCATTCTCGAGTTTAATTAAAGATAATTCTTTTAAAATGATTTGTCCCTTCTCAAAAAGTACCAGAGAGAGTAAAAAAATTGATCAGCCCTCAAATGTTCAGCCAACTATGCATAATGGGGGCACTAAATTCATGTGTTTTGACCTAATTATCTAATTTAAATATAATATCAACCCACACGCTTCCATGTGTAAAAGCCTTTTGAAATAATCTACCCATGCGTGATGCGTCGCATAATATGTTTGACGGGGAAAAGAGTTTTAGCCGGGGAAGAGTTTAACCCGCCAACATCTTTATTTGGTCGAAATGATATTAAAGTATTAAACTAGGAGTATAAATTATGACAATCACTTTTGTCAAAAAAGGGTTACATTTATTATATTAATTATGAGTCTATTAATCTCAATCATTTAATATGCTTTTATGGTTATATACAGTTAGAGAGAGATAGAAACACAGTGATGGGATGAGCTGTACACGTGGCCAAAAAATAACAATGAGTTGAGCATAGCTATAATTACATAGGGGTGTTTAAATTTGGGACCGGGACTGGGATCCATCACTCCCGATCTTGGTCCCGATCCCGATTTTTAGCCGGGATGCAAATTGCATCCCGGTCCCAGTAATCTCGGGTGGAACCGGGATCAAACCGGGGATCCCGGTTTTTTTAAAAAAATTAAATTTAAAAAATATTATTATATTATTTAAATTTTCTATAATCTAGTGTTTAAAGTAATTATTTAACACCTAATAAGGCCATAATAATCATACAAATTGATTTAGAATTGAAGAATAACATTTTATTATTATTATTATGATCACCTTCATCATTTTTGTTATTATTTTTATACATTATATATTAGTATTAGTATCACAATATATACAGTTTAACTCCAACTAAATATGTGATATACATTTTATCAAATTATAACTTCAATTATGGGAAAAAAATACAAAAATAAAATAATAACTTAGTTTTTAAGAAAAAAAATAAAAAAAACCGGGACCGGGACGGGGATCACAAGGTGCATGACCGGTCCCGGTCCCGGTCCCGGCCGGAACGGGAAATTCCCGGGATCAAAATGTCCGGGACCGGGACATTTTGAACACCCCTATAATTACACATGGAAAAATGTGTGTTATTAAAAATATATCTTAAGTGCTTAAAATGGATTTATTGTTTGGATTAATATTAGTAACAGTGATTCATATCTCAATTTGTTTTTATAAACTGAGATCGGAGTAGGAGTCAATTATTGTAATGTAACTTAAGTTTGAATATGTTTTTATTTTTTTTTTAAAAAAGTCAGTTTGACATGAAATTATTTAGCTGACATGTAGAATGGTTAATTTTAGAATCTTCATATATAAGAAAAAGATAAAAGCCAAATGTATTAAAAAACAAAAAGTAAAAGCCAAAAAAATTTATTTTATTTCTAAAGTGACTTTTAAACAACGAGTTAATTCTCCCGAATTATGTCAAACATGACTTTGGACATAAAATGGATTTTTTGGTAGAAAGAATAAAACGGTTTTTTTTTTTTCCACCGAGTTGAAAATGTTAGTTTTGACATGGTAATCACCATGTCAAACATACTCTTATCCTTAATTTGGATTTTGGTAAAAACAAAAAATCCTTAATTTGGATGGGAAGAAAATAAGAGAGAAAAGAAGAAAACTCTCTTAAAATTTTTCATTCATTATACTCCCTTTAATTCAAAATATAAGAGTCAAAATTGTGAAGGTGTATGGTTTATTTTTATAAAACCCATTTTGCTTTATCCCTGCATTTAATGCTTTTTTCCAAATTTGCCACACTCTTTCTCATAATTTTTCTCCCCTACATTTTCTTTTTGCCTTTTTTCAATTTGTTTATATCTCTCTTACTTATTTCCATTGAAGTCAAAATTGTGAATTGACTCTCCAAGTTTATCGTTTTTACGTTTCTACTTTACAAAATTGAGTAGAGTTTGTAATATCCCGAATTTTAGGATCGAATGCTTGGGAATAAGTTTGAAATAAGTGGACTACTAAGTCTCAGTTTAGCAGGAGCCTCAAATTTATTCCCTAATGATTTTTATATCTTTAAGGCATTAAAGAAAATAAAATGGTTAATTTTGAAGAAAGTGATTATGCTTACGGTGAAATCGCCTATGAGGCAGTGAGTTTGTCATATGATTTTATATGACTGAATGATGAGAAAAAATTATGAAATTTTACAGGGTTAAAGTAGACATCCTAAGCTTTAATTTAATAGATCATATGACTCAATTAGAGCTATATACAAAACGATTTGTATTTTTGAAGTTAGCCTAGAAAAACTAGAAATTTTCTGGAACAACATACAAAGATTGAAATTTTGGGAATTTTGTGATTCCATCTAGCAAAAGTCTATATTTTTCCTTAAAACTAGACTCAATAAGGGTTCTATAGGCTTTGGAATCACTCCAATTTGATTTTTATAGAATTAGTTATGATTTTTCAAAGTTTGGGCAGAAATCTGCCAGAATTTTGTAAAAATCTGAAAATTGGGAAAATTAATTAATTAAATAGGATACATTGTTATAATCATCCTCCTCCCTCTTTAGCCCCATTTCTGACGTGAAGTTCATTTTTAGAGAGAGAGAAGAGTTGATATTTTTAGAGAGAGAAGGAAAGGAAAAAGCTTGTAAAGGTAAGTGATTTCTTCGGTAAATCGGTTCCTAATGCGTATAACCCCGTTCCTAAGCTTCTTTTGCATATGATTTAAGGTTTGGAGGCTCATCTTTTGGTGTTAGAACAACTAGGGTTCAACCATATCAAGGGAGAGCCAAGGAGAGCTTGAGGTAACTTCTAAACCTTTGTATATTGACTATTCTGGCTGTTGTGGACAATTTAATCGGTGAAATTTCGCCAGATTGTCCTTTGTTTCAATTTATGGAAATGGGTTGGCCTAGGTGTTATGCTGCCCAAATTGATACTAAATGGTAGTTTTAATCTAATAGAATAGTCAATAAAGTGGTTAGGAGTATAAAGGAACGCGTTTACGGAGCTGATATCATAAAACCCCGATTTTCCTTGGAAAACCCATATATTTCGGTCAGGGATGTAAAAGTTGGATTTTCAATGATTTGATGGTTTCATTGAGTTCAGGAGGGAAAATTAGGTGGGGTTACAATTAGTCACTTTTTCGGAAAAGGACGAAAAAACATAATTACGAAAACGCCCCTGAAACCCTAAAATAAGGGTTGTCAAGGGTATTTTTGTAATTTGACAATGAATTTGACAATTTTGAGTTCAGAAATGGATTCCTTGGACGAAAATATGTCAAAATAGCCCATGTCATAATTTCCAAAAACGTGCAGCCGGACTGGGTACGGCGGGGTCAGGGCGGGTCCCAGGGGGCATTTTAGTAATTTTTCAATATAGCCTCATATAACCCCCAGAAACATCATGGAAGTGTCTAAATGGTACATTTGGAATTGTAGGATCGAATACGGCATCCGAGCTGTTGGCACGCATCACGAGGCACATGTTTCGAGGCGTAAAAGGGTTAAGGTGGGGAGCTTACCTTACTTGCACGTATTTGATATATTTGCTTATGTGGTGATGTATGTGATTGCTTTACTTGATTGTGTAGAGCATATTTGAATAAATGAAGCTCTGTTCCTGTTTTCGCTGTGGCCATAGTCTTGTTGCATGAAACATTGAGCATGCACAAATGTCATTATGGGGTATACATCTAGATAAAGCTAACATGCCATACACATAACATATATCATGCATGCACTATGGTATCTGTTTCCTATTGAGATTTTCTTAAATCTCACCCCCCTAGCAACAATTTAAACAGGAGAAGACAAAAGATATGTTGAGAGCAAAGAAGAGAACTACATTAGAGGATTGCAGTGGTGGAACGAAGTCAGGAATATGTCTCCGTTTCACTGGGACGAGTTTAAACACTCAAGTAGCCATGTGCAGCTATAAGGTTTGTAATTATTATGTGTGAATCCCTACAGAAAATTTATGTAATCATGCACTTATTATCAGTATATTCATGTTATTTCTATGTTGCCCACCGAACCGCACATCATTTTTCACAAATACTCTAAAAAAGGTTAAAATGAGAAAAGGTTGTGACAGAGTTACTGGTAAACTCGTGCTAGCTATAAACTCAAATAAACGAACAAGTTTACACAACGAGTTTACCATTTTTACTTTTTTAATTTACAAAATTGTGTTAACTCACTTTTAAATTCGTGTTAACTTTTTCGATTTAATTATGCTAAATGGCTTCATACATAAATTTTATATAAATTAATTTGCTAAATATGATAAATTATGAATGTTGATGTATTTAATTTCAATCTTTTAGATTTAAAATATATGTAAATCAATTTGTTGTCATTTTTCACATTTTAATTATTTAATTATACACTATAAATACCTATTTAATGATAAAATTAACTCTTACAAGTTTATCATTCGAGTTTACGTTAGTACTCACAAGTTTAACAACATTGCTTATTCCCTTAATAAATAAGGATATATTTGGAAAAGAAAGTAGATATCTTACATATTTATTGTGTTTAACTATTTTTAAATAATTTTTTGATAAATGTATAGTGGGCATTTGACTTATATTTGGGTTAATATAACTTTGAAAAGGACTTGTTTTTTTCCAGTTCGATTTGGATTTCATAACCGGGTCACCAAGTCCTTTTCAAATTTGAGGGACTAAAACTAAAATCAAGTCAAACTTCATGAACCAATATCACTAATCTCATATTTAAAGAATCAAAAATAAAATCAAATCAGACTTCATGAATCAAAAATTATATTAACCCTTTTGATATTTTGAACTAGAGAGACTATTTCTTTCCCAAGTTTTCCTCGCTCTTTTTCCCATGTGAAAATTATATTGCATTGGTCGTAATTATCAAGTTTCAACCAACCCACTGGAGTGAAGTTAAATATAATAAAGAATGAAATTGGGAGGATTAGGTGCGGGCATGGCCCATCAATTTTCTGAGTTTTTAGGACCTCACACCTATTGTCCAGAAAAAAAAAAAAAAAAAAAGGACCTCACACTTTATTCTCCTTTACATGGCTGACGATCTTGTTCCCTGTTCCCTTACACCAATGGTCACATAGAGTACGTCAACATTACGCAAAGGAATAATACAACTTGTCTGGCACACACACAATGTTCATATTTAATATTTTCATTATATTTATTCATTTCACATACAACCACCACCACCTCCATTTCTTTTTAAATTTTTCCTTTTGAGATTTTAGTGGTCATATCATAAAGCTGGCACTTTTATTAATAGAAAAATTATTTTTAAGACAGGTTAAAAATGATATTTTAAATCGGTTTTAGATGAGATCTTAATACAATTGATTTAAAATGTTTACTATTTTTTAGACCGATTAAAAAATCAGTCTTAAAAAAAGTTTTAAGACCGGTTATTTATACAATAAGTTTAATAATAATTATTTTTAGACCAATTATCAAAAAAATCAGTTTAAAAAGCGCAACTTTGTAGACCGGGTGTCGAGACATCGGGTCTAAAAATTTTAAATTTTTAGACTAGTTGTCTAAAAAATCAATCTAAAAGTAATACTTTTTAAACTGTTTTTTAAAACACTCGGTCTAAAATGTACTTTTTAAACCGATTTTGGAAAGAACCGATCTAAAAAGTAGCCTTTTTTAAAAAAATTGTTCCTTTTAAAACATTTACCTAACAAGCCATTTCTTTGGTTAAAACATTTCACTTAACAAGCAGCTTTTCATCAACATCCAAATAAATTCTTTTCTTACATATTATAACAAACATCTTATACAGAAGCATTTTCATCAAGCATTTCAATTGGATGGTGTAATACTTACTTCATTCTTCCTATACTCCACATTCCACAGAAGCAACAACAATAAATCATTCTTCTTACACCCTAAATAAATTATTCTCTCTTACACATTCCCATTTCGTCAAGCATTTTAAAACATCATTTCAAATCATGTAACTTACATTATCATTCTTCCTACACCCCATATTCCACTAAAGCAACAACAATAAATAATTGAAAATCAACACATGATCACGCATAACATGAAAATTAAGGTATGCTGCTAAACATTTTTATTCCCATGTTTTAATATTACAGTTTGATAAAAGAAATAAAAAATTTAGCTAAGATTAGAATATAATCAAAACAGTTTAATTGATGATAGAGGAATCTATCAAGAAAGAACACAACATACAATAATCCATGGCTGATAATCACTAGCTGGCTTTGGAGCATCTACACTAAGATGCCTCATATCCTTCATTTTCCTGTGACGACTACAAAAAAAGTAGTTTTATATATACCAATAACAATATACATAATTCAAATATAGTTCATGATAATTATTTTAGCTAACTAATTTTCAAAGTAGTTTTATAAAGGAATATCATCCCATATCCCTTCATAATGATCATTTCTTGTGCCTTGTTCATTGTCTACTTCATCTTCTTAATTCAATTCTGGTAGACCCCTAGAAAAAGAAGTTTCAAGAAGATATTTCATTGAACGACTTTCCTGATTAATATCAACGACCATTTTTCCTTTGAGAGGTATATATCACATTTTATTTGCTTATTTGATAATATAGAACACTTATTTCGCTTGATATGCCATAATAAAAGATTCATCTCTAAAATTTCTATTGTTCAGATCAACCAATGTAAATCTCAATTGATCAATCATCACACCATTGTTGAAATCAATCCACTTGCATTTGAAAATGCAAAATTTAATTTTAATATAATCAATCACCCAAATCTCTTCAATAAACCCATAATAAGGTATTGCTGCAAATTTAGGGTTTTTATCTTTTGAATTAGAGAATTGCATAGATTCAGCCACTAACATAACTCTACTGTTCTGGACGGTGCTCCTATTATCAAGGGACTTCATATAAAACGTATAACTATTGATTACAAATGAAATCCAAGTTATGACATCAACCTCAGGACCACATGCTAACCATTTAATTGTATCAGAACCACATTCTTCTCCGTCAACCTTTTGTTTGAACCAATATGCAAAAGTTTTGTTATGCTCCCTAATTAACCTTTATTTAGTCATTCAACTATTTTCTTTTCAAACAATTTCTTTATGAGCATTAATGTAATATTGAATTTCATCAACATTATTCAAGATTTAAAAGTGAACTTGTTGCAATTCATCAGGATCAACACTCTTTACTGTAGCTCGCGTCTATCCCCTTCTTCATCATGACATTCAGGAAGCCTAATATGTTTTACATTTGACAAGTAATCTTGACAAAACTCTATGACTTCTTAAAAAACATATTTCTGAACAGTAGATGCTTCAGTCCGATTTGCATTCTTCACATACCCTTTTAGAATTTTCATAGTTCTTTCAATTAGATACATCCATCGTAAATATATAGGGCCACACAACTTTATCTCCCTCACTAGATGAACAATTAGATGTATCATGATGTCAAAAAAAGGAGGAAGAAAAAGCTTCTCAAGCTGGCATAAGATCATATATCCTTCATTTTTCAGTACATCCAATCTTTCTGTCTCAATGACTTTATACTACAAATAACATTGAAGAAGAAACAAAGTCTAATCAAAATATGTTGAAGATCATATACGATAATGCCTCGAATAGCTACCGGGAGTAGTTGTTGCATTAAGACATAACAATCATGAGACTTTAGCCCTACTAACTTCAGGTCTTTCATCGACATAAGCTTCCTAAAATTTGAAAAATACCCTGAAGGAACTTTGATACCATGTAAACACTCACAAAAGCTTCTTTTCTTATCCTTAGATAAAGTATGAGCAGTTGGAGGATAAAAAGTACTCTTACCATATGGCTTTAGATGCAAGTCTTCTCATATCCCCATTTCTTGTAAATCTAATCTTGCATTCACGTTATCCTTAGAATTACCTTATATGTTAAGCAGTATCCAACAATACTATTACATACGTTTTTCTCCACATGCTTGAAATCAATATAGTGTCTCACATCAATATTAGACCAATATGGAAGATTGAAGAAAACAGACCTCTTTTTCCATTTATTTTTTTCATTACTATTCTTTGTAGTCTTACCAAAGATAACTTTGATATTTTTCACCTTTTCATAAACTTGCCCCTTAATCAATGCCTTCGGAACATCTTCAAACTCTTGTCTACAAAAAAAAAACTTTCTTTAATCTTCAATATGGGTGGCCTCGTCTAAGAAATCTCCTATGGCCAAGATAAACTGTCTTTCTTTCATGTTGAAGTTGATGGTAGCATGTTCCTTCTTCACAAACCAGACATACTTTATGGCCTTTAACACTATATCCTGACAAGTTTCCATATGTAGGGAAGTCATTTATAGTACAAAAGATCATGCCTTGCATTTTAAAAATCTCCTTCTTGTTTGCGTTAAAAATATCAACACCTTCGTCCCACAACTCTTTCAAGTCTTCGATCAAGGATTTTAGGTAAACATATATATCATTTTCAGGTTGTTTTGATCCTGGAATCAACATAAACAACATGATGTACTTTTGTTTCACACATAACATAGGAGAGATAAATTGTAAATTACCAATAGAACATGCCATGAACTATATATACTGCTCAGGCTACCAAAAGGATTTATGTCATCCATGCTAAACCCAAATCTAAGGTTCCTAGGTTCTTCACTGAAGGTAGGAAATACTTGATCGATTTTCTTTCATTGAGAAGAATCAGCTGGATGTCGAAAATTTCCATCGGATATCCTCTCATCCATATGACATCTCAAATTTTTTGCATCGTTTTCATTAGCAAACAAGTGCTTGAACCTTGGTATGATTGGAAGATACCACAACACTTTTGTAGATGAGTTATTTGATTTGTACTTCGAGGTTTCACATATCGGACACTATTGTTCCTCTTCATGCTCTTTTCTATACAATATACAATCATTAGGGTATGCATGGATTTTTTTATACTTCATCCCTAGTGGACACAGTATTTTCTTAGTATTATAGTATCGAGAATGCAATACATTATCATCTGGAAGTATGTCCTTAAAAACCTCAAGTATTTCTAAAAAACTCTTATCGCTTCATCCATGTCGTGCTTTCAAGCTTACCAATTTCAATAGCGCTTTCAACAATTCGTATTTTTTACACTCCGAGTACAGTGACGTCTCAACATCAGTGCTCATATTACCATATGCACGTGATTGTTCAAAAGCCTCTTCTCCTACATCACGAATAATATCCTCTATCCTATCATCCGTATCTGTGTCATTATCATCAAAGGTCACTCCCTTCTGTTGAGATGAAATTGTCATTTCTAATTCTTCACTATGCCATACTGATATTGTATAACTCTTACAAAATCCTTCACAAATTAAATGTGTATATCTATCTGTAGCACTTAGTTACTTCTCATTCAAACATACTACACTAGGGCAATAAAACTTCCCACTACCATCCTCGGCATTTCTTCTAGCAAAGTCTAAAAATCCCCTCATCCCATTATCATATTCAACACTCATTCATTTAACAGTTATCCAACTATGATTCATATATATCTCAACACTTGTAGCACCCTATATCCAATAGCAAAAGGATAGACAAAAAAACAATAGCCATAGAGTTTTAGATATTTCAACGAAACTAGTATTGTTTCAACAAACCAATAACACTGACAATCAAACAATCACTCTAAATTAAAACAGAACTTAGAATGATATTACTCCCAGCCAAATATCACAGGGATGTACAAGTTAAAGCATCTACCTTAGCTGTGCAGATTCTTTTTCTAGATTACGTTATTACAAAATAGTTAGATTTCCAACAAACTATAACAGCTACTTGTGGGAATTAAGTACTCAAAACAACAACAAGAGCCATTTTCATAGGACATTATTAATTATTAAACGACAACTAAATAACGGAACACTAACCTGATTGAAGACCAAGGAGTGAGTTTCTACCCAAAGTCATCGTGGTGTCGACTGAGGTTAAAATGAAGTCCTCAAATTCACGACACTGACAAAGGGAAGTCACGGCAGAGGAGAATGGTCACTGCAGAGAATAGAGGTGGTGGCGGATGAGAGTGATGATGATCAAAGAACAGTGACGAGTAACACTGCAACGATAACGGTAATGACGGAGGAAAGTTGAGCAAATGAGGAATAAGGAGCAATGGAGGAGTTCAGAACAAGCAAGGACAGAGCTCACAGAGAATGGCGACAAAAAAATAAAGGGTTCATAGAGCGTGAGAGTAAAAATACGAGGCAAAACACTCACACAAAGGGTGGGAAAAAATAATTTTAAAATTTTCCATATTTAAGACCGGTTATTATGAATGACCAGTTATTATGAATAATCAGTCTTAAAAGTTTAAAATTTTTATTTTTTTAAATGTTTTGATATTTTTAGATTGGTTTTATTTTTAAGACCGGTTTTTTTGAGAATCGATCTTAGAAATTCTATATAATTACAAAACTGCCACCGGTCAAATTTTTTATACCTTATCTGTTATAACCAATCTAATTGTGGCGGTCTAAAAAGGAAATTTTGTACTGGTGCTTGATTAATACGTTAGAACAAAAATTTATTTAAAAAAAAGTACTATATTCTTGAAAAAATTAAGGAAAGATCTTAGAAAAATAATACTTCAAACTTTAAAAATCCTAAATTAATTAATTTTTTTTACTATTGATAAGGTATTGATTACACTTGATAAGAAATTTACTACTCAAAGATTGATTTGTAATTGAGTTATAAAATCAATGAACTAACATATTAAATGGAAACTTGAATGGACGAATTGTGTCGAGTTAAATTTTAGAATTTGAGTTGTAACCGACTTAAAACAATAAGAGTAAAATGATTAAATTTTTTTTTTGTGTTGTTAATTTATCTCAATAGCTATTATCGTCTTAATTTTTTAAAAATAATGTAGATAAAAGTATAATTGTAAAATTAATAATAAATAATATTGTGTAACTAATGTACAAAATTGTTAAAAAAATAATAAATATTTCCTGAAGCTGTAAAGAGTTTATAGTCAGAGACTTGTAGCCTAACTAACATCAAATATCTTATTTAATGTTTTTTTAGGTGAAAGAATATGAGTTCGAATTTTTTATAAATTGTACGATGGATGCGTGAGTTATTGGGGGAAAACACTTTAAAAAATACATTAAACAGAAAATAGCATTCTTGAGAAAATAAGGACCCGTTTGGTTCGATCCCATTACACCTTACAGTACAATGCAATGTAATGGTGATGCGATGTAATATTAATTACAGGGGTAATGTTTGGTTTGACTTTTAAGCAGGATGCAATGTGTTAATATTTTAACAATTATTTAAAATTAATATATTGCACAAAGTTTATTTTACCCTTGATATAATCTTTGTAGAAAAAATAGTTAAGAACTGGCGGCGGCGATGGAGGTAGAGGAGGTGGTGGTGGCGACAGCGGGTGGAGGTGACGGCGGTGGAGGAGGTGGTGGTGGCGACAGCGGGTGGAGGTGATGGCGGTGGAGAAGGTGGTGGTGACGATGGCAGTTGTGGTGTGATGTGGCAAGTGAAATGGGATAAGTAAAATAAAGATATAAGAAACTAAAGGGTAAATTAGACTTTTTTAACCATGCAATGAGATAGTAATGAGGATTCATAAGGGGGAGGTATGAATGAGGATTATCAATTTTTTGGCAATCATTATTATCATGGTAAATCTTATTATTATGTTAAAGAATAATCAAACACTCTTCTCTTAGTAATGTAATCATGATTACTATTGCAGGTATATAATGGAGTTAAACCAAACGTTCTCTAAGACTTCAATAAAGAAATAGGTCGAGGAACTAAGCTTTTTTTAATGGTGTCCAGATATGTGACACTTCTCTAACGTCACAGTTAATATAATTATAAACGCCACAGCTTTATTTATTTATTTTTTTTTTTATAATAGTGTTAACTTTTATGCATTACTTACATATATAGGTTTTACGCTTGGATAGTTGGATTACCAAATCAGCTCAGTATACTTAATTAACGTGGCGACAAACCTGTGCCCTCTTCGTACTTCTTTTTTGAACAGTCCTCTTCGTACTTTTGTACTCTTACCTTTGAATACATATTTCGTACTATGATCCAACCCTCACACTCTTACTCTTTGGTTTTTTAGCCTCCATTTGACTAAAGTCATGTACTCCTGAATATTTATGGTCTCGATCCCTTATATATTCTCCACCAAGTAACATTCTTATTAAATAATCCTCTATAAAATATGCTCACATGTTCTATTTTTATCTCAAAAAAAAAAACTTTAAAACTCATTAACTTTATTTTAAAATTTAATAAGTTTCCAGCATTGTGCCGGTTATATATATATGTATACATACTTTGCCTCTATTTTAATATCCTCTATTTTTTATTATAAGCTATAAATAACTTTTTTTGCGTTGATAGAATAAATAGTTAAAATCAATTGAAGGTGTAGTTTTCCAACTGTGTCTTTATGTATAAGGAGGATAAGTGAGAGAGAATAAATACAACAAATATTGCCAACAAGAAGCAAAGTTAGAAAAAACACAATAAATGCTTAGACAAACCTAAAATGAAACTTATATTTTAGGATATTTCCATTCCCCAGCTTGAAGCTTACAATAAGAGATAGAGAGAGTAACACACTACTGGTATCCTTTAACATGGAGTAAATGAGTAAATTCATAAGGAAAAAAAAAATAATGGCATGCCTTTTACCGCTCGATTATTTTTTATAAATCACTTATATCTCGTTCTCGTAAAATAAGAAAAGCATTAAATAGATAATTCTTTTCGTATTTCCTCTTATTTATGACGGGTGCACACCTTCTCTTACTTTCATTTATCTCTCGGCATTTACATCTCTTTCTCTCTTCTATTATTAATGAGGGGTAAAATTGTCAAAAGTTCACTTATTACCCTACAAGTAACTTATAATTAAAAAAAAATAGGTACAAGTGACTTATAAAAAAGAACAAAATGGTACTCCTATAGTTCTATTTATTAGGAATTTCAAATATATTTCACACAAACCAAGAAAAACCTCAAAATTAAATGACTCTGTCACAAAATTGAATAACTTTCACCTTTATCCATATCTAATACTCTCTTGATCCTATATATAAGGCATAAAGAGAAGTCTTTTTTTGCCTATTTATAAGGCACCTTATTAAAGTTTTGAGGTGAATGTACAATTTAACCATTTATTTATTATCATGTTGATTTTGTTTTCATTTGATATTATGTATATTAAATATGGGTAAAATTAAAAATTTGTTGAATTTTATGACAAAGGTAATAAGATATAAGATATTTCTTGATCAATGTAAAAAATATTAGAAGTGCTATGTAAATAGAACCAAAGGAATATATATTTATATGAAAAATTTAATGTGGCGACAAAAAAATTTGTTGCCTCTGGCCTCTGTTGATAGGATCAGAGAATTAGTCCATATAAAGATTAAAAAAGATCAGAAAGAATAATAAATGGTCATAAGAAATTAACGCGGAAATCAGTTTGTCTTTGTCCTCTGCCAGCTAATGCCCTCTTGATTCAAAAGGCATGTGAATACGAAAATAATCTTCTATAAAAAGTAGTTCAAAAGTTTTATATGCCTTGTCTGTGGGTGTGGGTGGGGTCAAAATAATAATACAGTGTCTAAGCGGTGATGTCTAGACACTAGATTTTGTGTGCTCTTACAAGCTAAATGCTTGCCTTTGTAAATCAAAACAAAATAATAATAATAATAATAATATCTTCTATATGTGTGTATACATAATACCAATAAGAATTATAGCAGGCAATATTCAGTTTTAGAAGAAATTCTTGATTCATAATTTTGCATTTAAAAAATAAAAAATGTAATTAAATATAGGCATCCAAGCTTAGCTTTAAATTAATTTTTCATAAGTACAAGCATCATTTTATTCAAGACAATTTTATTTAAAGCATTGTTGGATACTAAATATAAGCAATAACAATGGTTGTGGGTCATGTGAATTATATTTCTTATAAAAAGTAAAACCCAAAAAGAAGGGGCTTAACACACGAGGTCATGTGTGTGTTTGGAAGAACTTATATTTGGGAAATAAGTCTTTATTATGCAAGTCGAGACAAAACTCCTCTCATATACTTACCTCATATACTGTTAATCATGAATTATAAGCACTTATTGCCCAAAAATAAGCTGTTCCAAACGAGCATCATGAGAGTCCAACCGACCCGGTTAGAAACTTTTAAGTATATATTCTCCCGGTTTTAATTATAAGCAATTTTTTTCTTATGGGATTGCTCTATTTTATAAACAATTTTTATTTTTTGTTTGAAAATATAAGCTTATTTTTTCTATTTTACCCTTATTAAATGTTTATTCTCTTTCGTATTTTATACTCATTATCTCTCATACTTTTTTTTTCTATTCTTTCTCCTATATTCTTTTCATAAATAGGGACATATATAAAAAAAATATGATATTTTTGATATATTTATTATTTTTAATTACTAGTTCATTTTACATAATCAAAAGAAAAATTTTTTATAAATAGGACAAGAGATAATAATGTATGTATTTCTTTATTAAAAAAATAAAACCATAAGGAAAAACCGAAAAAGCCCTTTAAGAAAAAACCAAGAAAGCCAGTTGTCGATAAATACATAAAGAGGTGTCAGGTCAGGTCAGCTCAATTTGAGTGGCGAAAAGTTACCGTAGGATTGGTCGGTCACCGGGGCCATCCTCCATTCATCGTACCAATCGAATCATTCATTGCCAACTAGGAATATGATTTGTAGAAGCAAGGCAATGCCACCCTTTTATTCTTTTTTAATAACAGGGAATTCTTTTTTCTTCTCTGCAAGTAAACATATGAAAGTTCCCCATATTCCATTTAAAACAAATTCAGGTCAATTTTTTTTAGAAAAAAGTTGTGCAATCTTTCTATCTCTGGTTCCCTACAAAATATTTTTCTTTTAAATATTTTCTATTACTCTTAATGAAATTTTAAAATTTATAAATATGTAAAATAACATTCAACACCCTAATATTATTTCTCAATTACATTCAGCACCCTAATCTTATTTATCTTGCATCCAATGATTTAATGTTATTTTTTGGTGCTTCTAGCATCCCAAATCTCATTAATAATGCTTCTAACACATTGAACCATAAATAAAATTGACATGCTTGATGTAATTAGAAAATAATATCAAGAGGTTCTAGATGGATGGGAAAATATAACATTAAGTTGTTATATTCATTATAAATATGAATAAGATGGTGGATGTCAAAAAAAAAAAAAGTGTTGTAGTATCATGAATAATCCGTGGTTCATTGTGTTCCCTTCTGAGGTTGCCTTGTGCTTTCCCGCCTTGAAGAAATCAAAGCGTGAAGCGGGAACAGTCAAAGTCTCATCAAAGGTTTTGGTTTTTGTATGCAAGTCGGGGGTTATGAAAAGTGTCACTTTTGAGTTTAGACCCAGCCCAGAGCATTGATTACCCCATTTACTGTAGGATTGGTCATTGGTGGGGGACAGCTTTGAAACAGGGACATCCTCCATTCGTCGTACCAACAGAATCATTCGTTTCCAACTAGGAAGCGTCTTCTAAATAGGATTAGGAGAGTTCTCATCAAACTTTATTTATAAGTAGAGGTGGAAACAGATCAGGTTTTTACCTTAACAGGCCTGACCTGTTAAGGCATAAACTGGCCTGTGGCCTGTTGAAAGTCAATTTTTAGACTTGGGTCTGGCCTGTTCACAGGCTTGGTCTAGCCTGAAGTCTGTCAAAGAGGCCTGAATTTTTAAAAATTTTTAAGCAAATCGACAGGCCTACAGACCACACTACAAAATAGGCCAACAGGCCACAGACCGAAAACAGGCTAAAACTTACAGGCTCAGAAGAAATTATCTTTTAACCCTTATTTGATTTTTTAAAAAATATTTTTACAGGCTCAGGGTGGCTTGACAGGCCTAACAGGCCCTGTCAATAGGTCTTGGCCTGGCCTATTAAGCAAAACAGGTTTTTGTTTTGGCTTTGGCCTGACCTTTTAGCCTGACAGGCCAGACTTCAATAGGCCAATCACAGGCCAGGCTACAGGCCGCTTGGCCTGTTTCCACCCCTATTCATAAGGTAAATATAGCATATTTATTTTGGTCATATTTATAAGTTACATCATTAATTTTTTTCATACAAATATACAATTTTACCTTTTATTTATTATTATATTAAAATTGTATTCTTAGAATGCAGTCATAATATTTAGTATTCCCTTCATTCCTTTTTTTTTTTTTTTGAATTAGTAGGACAAGAGCTAACTCTTGAGTTGTGTCATATTGACACTACAAACCAAAAGAGGTGATATTACATCAATCAATTTAGCCTAGATCGACTAACATTTGATTCAAACAACAAGTTGGTGGCACTTGTAGTAGACACAGATCAGTGTTCGCCTCCTGCGCCATTTTAGCCAAATAATCTGCACACTTCAACGCTTCCCTATTTGAGTGAAGTATCTCTATATCCCAACCAGAGTAAATCAACGATCTAATCTCAATGATATCTTGGGCCAATGGATGATATGGCCCATATCCTGATATCAGTAACTAAATAGCCTCTAATGAATCTGAATGTAACTTAACTTTGGTGAGTTTCATCTGTTTGCAGATTTGCATACCTGCCTTGATTGCTTGTAACTCCGCTGCAGTAGTGGAGGTGAACCCGATTTTCTGTTGGAAGCCTGTCATCCACATCCCATTGCTATCTCGGATAATGCCACCACAAGCAGCAATTTTATGGTTATTAACCGAACCATCTACGTCGACCCGAACATAGCCAGAAGGGGGAGCACTCCACTTAACGTCTGCTCGATCAGGAATCTGGTAGATCCGATGCTTCAATCTTCCTTGTTCTACGCCTTCCATCAGATGGTAAAGACAGCTTTGAATGATGCTACGTGGTTCTTCAGCGATACCCTCAAAGGCCTTCTTGCATCTATTCTTCCATATGAGCCAGCAAGCCGAACCAAATATCCGCAACCAAGGCCAGTTTTTGACTCTCCTGCTACCTGGTTCTTGTTTGCTATTCCACAGTATCCATTCCTGCAAATTACCACTAAAAAAAGTACTATAGTATATAGGGTCAATTAAAACTTGCCACACCGTATAAGCAGTCTCACAGTCTCTCAATGTATGTAATATTGATTCCTCACCAAGGCACTCAAATGGGCACTCGCCATGTACACTCAATCCTCGCAATTTACGAATAGAATTGGTAGGTAATCTTCCATGAAAAACTTGCCACATGAAAAACTTGGCTCTTTCTGGAATTGGCCACCGCCAGATTTGTTGCCAGAGAGGTTCTCTTATTGATTCATTAATACTCCCTAACATCTTGTATGCTGATCTCACACTGAAATTTCCATCATTTGACGCCTTCCAGTAAAACAAGTCCTCCCCTTCTGCCGTTGGAGGTTTCACCATCTTGATTTTCTCAATCACCCATTCTGGTAAAAATAGTCTCCACTTCATAATATCCCATGAGCCATTTGGGGATACAAATGCTCTCACCGATTCCTCATGACTAACCCATTCTGAATTCTTATCTATATATTGAATCAAGGGTTGTTCTAGCGGGGACCATGTTTCCCACCAAGCATTTGTGTTTCTGCCACTTCTGAGTTTACTTCCCAACTTCTTTTTAAACTTTCCCTAAACTCTGACAATTGCACTCCAAACTACTGATTGATTCTTCTTCTTGTTTATCATAGGGATTTTCTCTGTTCCGCATGCATATTTACTCTTCAAGCATCTAACCCAGAGGGCATCAGGCTTAGTCAGGAGACCCCAACACAACTTCATTATAAAAGCTTTATTTTGGGTAACTAGATCTTTAATTCCAAGCCCCCCTCATCTTTCTCTAATTTAATAGTTTCCCAGGGTACTAGATGAAGTTTCCTAGCTTCTGGTCCTTGGCTCCAAAAGAATTCTCTGCTTAGCTTTTCAATGTCTTTCAGAAACCCTGTAGGGATGAGAAGTGTTTGCATTTGATAGGAAGGAAGTGTAGACAAGACCGACTTTATCAGTACTGATTTGCCCGCCATACTCAAATGTTTTCCTTTCCACCCTGAGAGCTTTTTCTTCACCTTATCAATTAAAGGAGTGAACGTCATCTTTACCATTCTCTTGTGTAGCAGCGGTACTCCGAGGTACTTCCCAAGATCAGGAGTAATACCAATCCCTAGGATCTGACTGAATTCAAGAGCCCTGCTAAAGTTCACATTATGGGATACAAAGCATTTAGATTTTGGAAAGCTAATTCTGTGACCTGAACTATTGCAAAACATAGCCATGATATTCCTGACACGTTCTATTTGGCCTCTTGATGCTTCGCAGAATAATATAAGATCGTCCGCAAAAAATAGATGAGAGATGGCAGGACCATATGTACACATCTTTAGAGGTTTCCATCTTCCAGCCTCCACTTCTCGATTAATGATTTGTCCAAGTCTCTCCATACATAATACAAAAAGATATGGACTTAGAGGATCTCCTTGCCTAATTCCTCTAGAAGGGCAAAATGAGTCTGAAAGATCACCATTCCAGCTTACTTTCATTGAAGCTGATGAGATACACTTCATAATAAGATGAACAAAATGATCTTGAAATCCCAAGCTTTGAAGATTGAATTTGATAAAGTCCCAATCCAATCTGTCATAAGCCTTCTCCATATCCACTTTAATAGCAATATATTTTTTACCTCTTTTTTTTGTTCTCATCGTATGGATGGCTTCCTGGGCAAGAATGATGTTATCGCAACTTTGTCGGCCACTGATAAAACTACACTGAGCTGGATGAATCAGAAATGACATGATCTTTTTCAGCCTGTTTGTTAGGACCTTGCTAAGGATCTTAAAGCATACATTACACAGTGCAATGGGACGAAAATCCTTAATGGATACAGGACCATCTACTTTAGGAATTAGCACAATGTTTGTATGATTTACCTCCTTGATTTTATCTGGATTGCTCACCATTTCAAAAATCAGATCACAAACTTTAGTTCCAATTGCCTCCCATTGATATTGGAAAAAATGAGGATTTAATCCGTTGGGACCCGGAGATTTGAAGGCACCCATTTCAAAAGCTGAATTTTTTATTTCAATGATCGTTATATCTCTTTGAATGACATCAATTTGAGATTGTTGAAGTGGAGGGAAGGTGGTTGGCCAATCATGCACCGGGATAACACCGTCATCGCGAGTGTAAAGGTCTTTGAAGTAGTTGAAGGCCAACTCTTTTAATTTGAATTGATCCGTAACCCACTGTCCTTGATCATCTTGTAGTCTTTCAACTCGGTTTCGCTTCCTCTTCACAACCGTAGATGCATGGAAAAACTTAGTATTTTTATCCCCAAACTTTAGCCAGTTACAACGGGATTTTTGGTACCACAGTAATTCCTCTTGATTCAACACCTTCAGATATTCTCGCCACAGGTTTTTCTCAAGTCGCATCAGTCCTTCGTGAGGTTTCTTTAGCAAAGCCTTATCAACTCCTTCCATTCTTCGCATAAGCTCCCTTTTCTTTTTAGGTAAACTGCCAATCACATCCTTATTCCATTCTGTCGCCATTTTTTCAAAATCCCTGTACCCTGCTGACCATGATTTATCCTGCCAAGCCTCTTTAACAATATCAGAAAACCCTTCCTGTAAACACCAGCCTGCTTGGTATTTAAAAGAAAGACTCCTAGCTTGACATTGTTCACCAGTACCAGATGAAACCACAACAACCCGGTGATCTGACTTGAATTTAAGATGGTGAAAAGCTTTAAAAGCTGGATGAGTCATTTCCCAAGTCATGTTGCAAAATACCCAATCTAGCCTTTCTTGCACCTGATTTTTTCCCCATGTAAATTTATCACCCACTATCGGAACCTCAAGCAAATTACAGTCCTCAACACATGATCGAAACTGTTGGTGATGTGTATAGCTAACAGGGCTGCCACCTTGTTTATCAGATGAATTCAAAAAAGAATTAAAATCACCCAATATCAGCCAAGGTTCATGAGTAATACCATATAACGCTCTCAGACCTGCCCATAAATCAGTCCTAAGTTCCCTTCTCGATTCACCATACACAAGGGAGACAAACAATATCTCACCTGTATTTCTATTGGATAGTCGACAATGAAGGATTTGAGTGTTGGAAAAAATATATTCTACCAAAATATCTCGCTCATTCCACAATAACCATATACCTCCCGCAAATCCTGTTGCCTCAACCCTCAACCAGTTACTGAATCCCAACTTTTTCACTACACAATCAGCTCTGACTCCACTGATACGAGTTTCCAGAAGACCCAACACATTGATCTTGTATTTTTGAACTATTTCTTTGATTAAACGTGGGAAGGATTTACTGCCCGCCCCACGGCAATTCCATGATGCAACTATCATTATAAAATAATTAGTGTATTCTTGAGCAAGAAAAGCTTACTTGTCGGGAGGTTCATGCTCCTGGTTTTTCCTTGATCGAGATCCTTGATGCGCAGGCTTATCCATATTCCGCTTATTTCCTTGTGTCCCTCTCAACGGACTTCTTGATCTTGTTCTTTGAATTACCATCACCGTGGTTTTTGCTGACCTTGCCTCATCTATCTTGATTTCTGCAGACTCTTCTTTCGGACTTCGCTCCTGGGTCCCCTTCATTTTGTTTGAGTCTGGCACGTGTATGACTTCCATTTCCTGGTCAAGTCGAACTGGTTCTGGATTCTGTATACTTCCACTTACTACACAGTGTTTTCTTTGCTTTTCACATATTGATTCTTTTTTTTTTTTGCTCCCCATTGGTGCTTGTTTCAGCAATTATATCTATTTGGCTTTCCATTGAATCTGAGCGTGACCCACTTTGAATTAGTAATTCAGCCTTGTTTTTTTCCTTTACTTTATACATGCTTTGCGCCTCTTTTGCATTGATTGATTTTTGCTTGTGTCCAGCACCACCGTGGGCCCCAACCTTATGTGTCCCTTTCATTTTCCCATCATACAAGACTAAAGCTTTTCCTCCTAAATCAGATCTACCTCCTGTGAACGTCCCTTGCTCATCTAACAAATTTTTCTCTTCCTCCCAGTCTACCATTGCAGCAAATCTTGAGCCGTGGGACCTGACTTCATAATTTCCAATCTTCCTTGCTCCGTGATTTCCGTTGGCTGGTGGACCTTTCTGTCCATTATTCCTCGGCATTCGCATTCTCTGATTTCTTTGAACCAGCATCCAAGGCCCAAACTCTTCTCCTTCTATCGGAACAGTGTTTTTCGGTGGCCCCTGTGTTCTTCTCACCGTTGGCACCTGTATTGTGGCATTACTGGTAGAGGCTTCAGTATTAAAACTCCATGGGCAATTGTCCTTACGGTGACCATATCTACCACACCCAAAGCAAATCATATTTAATCCTTCATATTCAATATTGTACAGAACATAGGCTAGAATGATCCTTGGTACCAATTTCTTCTGGAGATCTAATTCCACACAAATTCTGGCATACCTTCCTCTTTCCACCCTTGGTAAGTCATCCTCCCCACCTTTTAGAGTATGAAGATCAACCTTCAAAGTCTTCCCAATCATATCGCCTACTCTGGAGATATATTTTTTGGTATAGCAGTTCAAAGGAATGTTTGGGATTCTTATCCAAGTAGCGATCCTGCCTAACGGATTGTTGAAGGGGTCGAAGTGTGGGGACCATCTTTGCACTAGAACGCTGTGTTTCGCTATCACCCAAGGTCCTTCAAATAATATGCGTTTGTAGTGGAGAGTCCAAGTTTCCTGATTTGTGAATTTGATAACATAATAATTGTTTGGCAAATCAATTAAATCAAATTCACTGAACTTCCAAATTCTGCATAGCATCTCTTTCAGTTTGTGGAAATTAAATCTAGCACCAAGGACTGTGATGATTAATGCATTCTTCCATGGCTCACAGCTTTCATTGTACTCCTCGTCTGTCATGGGAACAACTGGGTAGATGTTCATCATCATCTTGACTTCCTCCGATGGCTCTGGTACGCTCCAAGTTTGGTCTAGGAGATCAGATAATAACGGTTCATCCTCCATTGCCAACGCTCCATATGCAACACCATTGAATTCCTCCCCTTTAAAGCCCAATAGCGATTCTTTGTATGAAACCTCATCTGCTTTTGCATCCTTTTTTGGTTTCTTTGTAACCACAGCCTCGTCCTCAAATCCCGGTGGCCGATCCGGTGGTCCTGTCCGAGCATTAACCTCTTCCATCTGTAACCAAGTTGACACGAATTCCAATAGAGAGAAAACCTACCAATTTCAACGCAATCAGATGGGCTAACGAGGGATGATGAAAAAAATGAGATCACGAGAAAATCTGCTTCCAATAGAAACACAATGATGGGATGAGCTGTACACGTGGCCAAAAAATAATAATGAGTTGAGCATAGCTATAATTACACATGGAAAAATGTGTGTTACTATAAATGTATCTTGAGTGCTTAAAATGGATTTATAGGGTTGGTTTGGATTAATATTAGTATCAGTGAATCATATTTCAATTTATTTTTATAAACTGAGGTTGGAGTAAAAATCAATTATTATAATATGATTTATGTTTGAATGTGTTTTTATTTTAAAAAAATTCAGTTTGACATGAAATTATTTGGATGATATGTAGAATGGTTAATTTCAGAATATTTAAATATGAGAAAAAGATAAAAGCCAAATGTATTAAAAAAACAAAAAATATAAGCCAAAAAAATTACTTCATTTCTAAGGTAACTCCGGAACAAAAAGTTCGTCCCCCGGGTTATGTCAAACATTCCTTTGGACATACAATGGTTTTTTTTTTTTTTTTGGTAGAAAGAATAAAATGGTTTTTTTCTCCAAGTCGAAAAAGTTAGTCTTGACGTGGTAAACACCATGTCAAACGTACTCTTATCCTTAATTTAGGCGGGAAGACAATAAGAGAGAAAAAAAGAAAAGTCTCTTAAAATATTTCCTTCAATATAATTCTTTCCCATATTTTTCCTATGTAAAAAATATATAGCAATATTGAGGTTAATTATCAAGTTATAATAAAGAATGAAATTAGCTGGAGATTAGGTGAGGACATGGCCCATTAATTTTCGTGTTTCTACAACCTATCACTTTATTCCACACACTTTAGGACCTCACACTTATTGTCAAAAAAAAAAAAAAAACAGAACCTCACACTTTTGTCCCCTTCACATGGCTGACGATCTTGTTCCCTATTCCCTCACACCAATGTTCACATAGAGTCAAAGTATTTAAAACCGACTAGACCAGGCAATTCAGTTCATCTGAAATTCGGCGGTCCAACAGGTCTGATCCAGGGGTGAATTATAAGAAACCGGTTCATCCATTTTTTTTAATTAATTTTATATAGAATTTCATATAAATAAGCTTGAAATTTTTACTTCCTCACCGGTCTAGCTCCGGTTTAGCTTTGGTTTGACTCCTATCTGAACCACTGACCCTTAATCCAATATTCTGACCGATTCAGTATCTGATACAATTTTCAATACCTTACATGCGTAGAGGTCGTCAACATTACGCAAAGGAATAATACACCTTGTCTGGCGCAAACAATGTTCATATTTAATATTCTCATTATATTTATTCATTTCACATACTACTAGTATTACTACTGCCTCCATTTCTTTTTACAATTTTTTCCTTTTGAGATTTTAGTGGACATATCATAAAGTATGGTACTATGGTTAATACGTTAGAACAAAATTTTATTAAAAAAAACTGCTATATTCTTGCAAAAATTAAGGGAAAATCTCCACACAAAAAAAAGAATACCCCAAACTTTAAAAATCTTAAATCAGATTTGTTTCTTACCATCGATTGACTACACTTAATAAGAAATTTATTACTCAAAGATTGAGTTGTAATTGAGTCATCAAATGAATGAACTAACATATTAAATGGAAACTTGAATGGACAAATTGTGTCTAAGATAAATTTTAGAATTTGAGTTGTAACCGGGTTAAAACTATAAGAGTAAAATGATTATTTTTTGTTTGTTTGTTAATTTATCTCAATAGCTATTATGGTCTTAATTTTTTAAAACTAATATGGATAAAAATATAATTGTAGAATTAACATTGAATATTATTGTGTAATTGATGTACAAAACTGTTAGCATATACCTAGTTGCTTCTCATAAAAAACAACAATAAATATTTCCTGAAGCTTTAAAAAGTTTATAGTCAGGGATTTGTAGCCTAACTAACATCAAATATCTTATTTAATGCTTTTTTAGGTGTAGGAATATGAGTTCGAATTTTTTATTTGTGTGAGTTATTGGGAATAAAAACTTTAAAAAATACATAAAACAGAAAATAGCATTCTTGAGAAAATAAGACTTGAATAAAGAAATAGAGTGAGGAATTAAGCGTATAATCTTTTATACATAAATCACTTTTTTCAGTCCAATACCATAGCATCATATTATTACCTTTTATGCATTATTTACATTTATAGGTTCTACGCTTGGATAGTTGTATTACCAAATCAGCTCAGTATACTTAATTAACGTTGCCACAAACCTATGCACTCTTCGTACTTTTTATACTCTTACCTTTAAATATTTCACTTTTATTATATATTATTATCTAACTCTCACACGCTTGCTCTATGGTTTTTTTAGCTTCCATGTTCCATTTGACTAAAGTCATGTACTCCTGAATGTTTATGGTCTCGATCCCTTATATATTCCCCAACAGCTAACATTCTTATTAAATGATCCTCTATAAAATATGCTCATATATTCTATTTTTATCTTAATTTTAACATGTTCCACTGAAATTTAAAAAACTTTAAAACTCATTAACTTTATCTTAAAATCTAATAAGTTTCTATCATCATTGTCCCGGTTAAGTATATGTATACATACTCTGCCTCTATTTTAATATCCCCTTTGTCTGTTATTATAAGCTACAAATAACTTGTTCTGCATTGATAACGAAAATAGTTAATATTAATTGAAGGTGCATTTTTCCAACTGTGTCTTTATATGTGTACAGAGGATAAGTGAAAGAAAATAAATACAACAAATATATTTAATAAGAGGTAAAGTTAGAAAAAATTAAGGTATTGAAAACCGGACTAGACATTGAAACGGCTGAAGAACTGGGTTAAGGATCAGTGGTTCAGACTGGAGTCAGTCCGGAGGTCAGACCGGGGTCAATTAAAAAAAAATATAATTTAAATGTTTATACATACCATTCAAAAAACTATATGAGAGCTATTTTTCAACTAATAGTCCAATATAATCTCATAAACCTAATACCTACAAAAATATCATTAAGTACATAAGGATTTTTCCCCAACTAATGCCAAAAGTATTTCACAATCCTTTTCAAGCTCTTTATAAATAAAAAACTGTTAGAAAAATATTTTTTTTTAAAAAAATCCAAAACAACTTCATTTGGAGTGTAAAAAAGTAACAAAAAAAAACCAAACCATGACTAGGCCGGGTCTCCGGTTCACACTAGGTCAAACCGGGTTGACTGGTTCGCTGATTTTTTCTCTCAACCGGACCGGACCAACGACCGGTTTCCGGTTTGAACCGACCGGTCCGATCCGATTTTCCATACAATGGAAAAAACATAATAAATATTTAGACAAACTTAGAATGAAGCTTATATTTTAGAATACTCCCATTCCCAAGCTCGAAGCTTACAATAAGGGATAGAGAGAGTAACACACTATCATTTAATATGAAGAAAATGAGTAAATTTATAAGGAAAAAATAATGACACGCCTTATATCACTTTGTTCCTTTTTATAAGTCAATTGTATCACATTATCCCAAAACAAGAAAAGCATTAAATAGATAAATTTTTTTATTTTTATCCTTATATAGGAAGGGTGCAAGCTTCTCTCACTTCCATTTATTTCTCGGCATTTACATCTCCCCCCTCTATTATCAATGAAGAGTTAAAATTGTCAAAAATTCATTTATTACTCTACAAGTGACTTATATTAAAAAAAAACTTTTTAGGTACAAGTGACTTATAAAAAGTAATAAAGTGGTACTCCTTTTATCCTATTTATAAGAAATTTCAAACATATTTCACATAGACCAAGAAAAACCTCAAACTTAATTAACTCTGTCATAAACTTGAATAACTTTTCAACTTTATTAATATATAATACTCCTATGATCCTATATATAAGGTAGAGAGAGAAGCATTTTTTGGTCCTATTTATAAAACATTTCATTAAAATTTTGAGATGAATGTATAATTTAACCCTTCATTTATTATTGTGTTGACTTTATTTTTATTTGGTATTATATATATTAAATAGGGATAGAATTGAAAAGTTGTTGAATTTTATGCAACATTCTGACAACCGGACCGGCCAGTTTAGGCCGAAAACTGGTGGTTTGATAGTTAATGCCGGTTCAACCAGTTTTTCTGTAGTTTGACAAGTTTTTGAACGGTTTGACCCATTTTTTAAAAACAATATTTTATTCAGAATTTTATATAAATACTATTGAAATCTTCATTTCTTCACCAATTTAGCCATGTTTGACTCTGATCTAACCCATTAACCTTTGACCCAATACTCTAGCTTGTTCAGTGACCGGTTCAGGGTTCAAAACCTCGATTTTATGGCAGAGTTAATGAGGTTTAAGGTTTTTCTTAGTTATATGAAAAATTTTGGAAATGCTTTATAAATAAAACCAAAGAAATATATATTTACATGAAAAATTTAAGGAAAAATGACATAAAAAGAACTTTAAAATTGAAAATTTTCAAATCAAGTTTTTTTTTTTTTTTACTAAGAATTGATATAAGAATGACAAGATTTATAAATAATTCACAACTCATTTTAAAAAAAAAAAACTTGATTTAAGATTTTATAATTTTAAAATTCTATTTCAGTCATTCTCCCAAAATTTAATGTGGTGACTGGTGACAAAACAAATTTCTTCTCTCTGGCCTCTACAGATAGGATCAGTGAAGTAGTCTACGTAAAGATTAGAAAAGTCAGAAAGAATAATAAATGGTCATACGAAATTAACTCTGGCAAAATAAAAAATAAAAAAAAAGTCACAAGAAATTTACGCGGAAATCAGTTGTCCGCTGCCAGGCGCCAGCTAATGCCCTCTGGATTCTGGGACCAACACTTCACCAAAAAGAAAAAGTTGTTCAAAGTTCTCTATGCCTTGTCTGTAGTAGGTGTGGTCGGAGTCAAAATAATAATCCAATCATAAGCATGTTCCAAAATAATCTTCTACATGTGTGGGCATACATAATACCAATAAGAATTATAGCATGCTATACTTGGTTTTAGAAAAAATTCTTGATTCATAATTTTACATTTAAAAACGAAAAAATGTAATTAAATATTGACTTACAGGGTTAGCTTTAATTTTTTTTATAATCATATACATCATTCTATTGAAGACAATTCTATTTAAAGCACTATTAGATACTAAATATATTCAATAACAATGGACGTTCGTAACTTGGATTACATTTCTTTATGAAAAGTAAAAACAAAAAAAGGGCTCAACACACGAGGCCATGAGAGTCCAACCGGCCGTTTCAAAACTTTTAGCATACTCCCTCCGATTCTATTTATAAGTAATGTTCTCCTTGATTGTGTAAAATGAATTGATAGTTAAAAATAATAAATGTGTCAAAAATGCTATGTTTTTTTTCCATTGATACCCCTATTTATGAAAAGAGTATAAGAAAGAGAATATATAAAAAGTATGAGAGATAAATAATATAATATATGAGAGAGAATGAGTATTTAATAAGGGTAAAATAGGAAAAAGAAGCTTACATTTTCAGACGAAAAGTGAAAATTAATTATAAAAGGGACTAACTTTATAAAAGAGAAAATTGCTTATAAATAGAATAAAAGGGAGTATAATGTATGAATTGCTTTATAAAAAAAAGCCATAAAAAAAGCTCTTTAAGAAAAAACCAAGAAAGGCAGTTGTCGATAAATACATAAAGAGGTGTGAGGTCAGCTCAATTTGAGTGGCGAAAAGTTACTGTAGGATTGGTCATTGGTGGGGGATAGCTTTGAAAACCGGGACATCCTTCATTCATCTTAGTATGATTGCAATGTTGGTTTGGAATAGTTTATATGTATGTTTGGGAATGCTTATTTTTTGAATATAAGTACTTATTACGTAAGTCGAGATAAAACTTTTTTCACATACTTACCTCGTATACCGTAAATCACGGTTTATAAGCACTTATTGCCCAAATATTTTTTAGCAATAAATGCTTATAAACCGTGATTCACGGTATACGAGGGAAGTATGTGAGAGGAGTTTTATCTCGGCTTACATAATAAACACTTATATTTAAAAAATAAATATTCCCAAATATACACAAAATCATTCATTTCCAACTAGCAACTAGGAATATTATTTGTAGAAGAAAGGCAATGCAACTCTTTTTTTTCTTTTCCTTCTTTCTGACAGGGAATTCTTTTTTCTTCTTTGCAAGTAAACATATGAAAGTTCTCCATATTCCATTTAAAACAAATTAAGGTCAATTTTTTAGAAAAAAGTTGTGCAATCTTTCTATCTCTGGTTCCCTACATGATATTTTTTTTAAATATCTTCTATTACTCTTAATGAAATTTTAAAATTTATAAATGTGTAAAGTAACGTCCAACAACATCATGTTATTTCCCAATTACATTTAGTATGTTAATCTTATTTATCTTGCATCCAATGATTAGATTTTTTTTTTTTAACGCTTACAGCCTTATAGGACCCTAATCTCATTAATAACGCATCTAACACATTGAACCATAGATAAAGTTAAGGTGCTTGATATAACTGGAAAATAATATTAGAAGTAGTTAGAATGCATCAGAAAAATAATATTAAGGTAATGTATTCACCATAAATAAGATTAAGATGCTAGATTAAAAAAAACAAGAAGTGTCTAGTATCATGAATAGTCCGTTGTTCATAGTGTGCCCTATCGAGGTTGCCTTGTGCTTTCCCGTGTTGAAGAAGTCAAAGGGTGACGCTGGAACAGTCAAAGTCTCAAAAGGTTTTTTTTTTTTGGTGGTAAGGTGGGGACTGGGGAGTTATTAACAATGTCACTTTTGAGTTTTGACCCAGCCCAAAGCCTTGATTACCCATTTATTGTGTGCTTCTAATTCGCGTTATGACTAATGACCCTCATGACTGTTTTGGTCTTTCTCCATTCATATTTCCCTCCATTCATACTTGTCTGTACCTATTTACAAGGAATTGTGGGGATTTTTTTCCTATTTTATGGAGTACATCATTAAATTTTTTTATATAAATATATAATTTTACTTTTCATTTATTATACCATTGAATCTGTTCTTTTGGAGTAGGTATATTATATAAAGGTAAAGTAGTAAAGTTATTAAATCTTTAAACATGGCTATTCATGTTGGAAGTGTCTTCCAAATAGGATTAGGAAAGTACTCATCAAACTTTATTTATAAGGCAGAGATAGCATATTTATTTTGTTCATATTTATAGGTTATATCATTAATTTTGTTCATATAAATATACAATTTTTCCCTTCATTTATTATTATATTGAAATTATATTCTTAGAATGTAGTAGTAATATTTAGTATTCCCTCCGTTTCTTTTTATAAGATATAATTTTTGAGTATGCCATGTTCCTTTTTATAAAATAGTATTATGAAATGTCTGAAAAGTTTTTTGAAAACTCTTCATTTTACCATCACTTAATTATGAAAATCACTCATATCACCATTGTATTTAATTCTCATGGGCATTTTTGGGGAAAAAATTCATTTTCTTACATATTTATTACATTAAGCTAATTGTAACTAACTTTTCGATAACACAATTCAGTGATCCTATTTTATAAAAAGAAATGGACACTATTGGAAAAATCACTTTTAAGACCGGTTAAAAAAACATTTTAGACTGGTTCTTGATACAGCCGGTCTAAAAAGTCTACTACTTTTTAAACCGGTTATAGAACCGATATTAAAAATTTTTTTAAGACCAGTTATTATAAAACTGGTCTAAAAATAAATATTTTTAGACTGGTTATCAGAGGAACAGGTCTAACAGGTTCAAATTTTAGACCGGTTTTCTGAAAAATCGGTCTAAAATTGCAATTTTTTAGACCGGTTCTCTCCAAAACCGGTCTTAAATGTACTTTTCAAACCGGTTTTGGAGAGAACCGGTCTTAAAAGTTGAATTTTTTTTTGAAATTTTTGTTTAAAAGATATACCCAGCAAGCCATTTTCCCTGTTAAAATATTTCACTCAGCAAGCAGCAGCCAGTTCAACGACATTCAAATAAATCTTCTTCTTTTACAGATTATATAACTAACATCTTAATGACATGTGAGAGACTCAAAACTCATTGGAACATATTAAAACTCAACTCCCTTGTGCTTAAACAGTGCTGGCCGAAACAGAAGCAAGGAAAACAACCATGAATAATAAACTCACAATCATAAATAGAATCATAATGCAAGAAAATCATATAACTATGACAATGCTGTTTTGACCAAGTTCCTTATCTTTTCACTTACATACATACATCAAAGATTAAATTACATTAATGACAATGCTGTTATTCATTAGGGCCAAAATACTTTATACACACTCTTCTTAGGCTGATGATCACTAGCGGGCCTGGCTTCGGAGAATCTACACTAAGACGTACACCTCATATCCTTCATTTTTTTGTGACGACAACAAAAAAAGTAGTTATATATATACACCAATAACAATATATATAATTCAAATATAGTTCATGATAATTATTTTAGCTAACTAACCTTCAATGTAATTTTATAAAGGGATATCCTCCCATATCCCTTCATGATGATCATTTCTTGTGCCATGTTTATTGTCTGCTTCATCTTCTTCGTTCAATTCTGGTAAACCCCTAGAAAAAGGAGTCTCTAGAAGATCATTTATTGAATGACTTTCCTGATTAATATCAATGACCCTTTTTTCTTGAAGAGCTACAGACCACATTTTATTTGCCTGATCAGTAACATAGAACAATTGTTTCGCTTGATATGCCATAATAAAAGGTTCATCTCTAAAACTTCTACTATTCAAATCAACCAATGTAAATCCCAACTGATCAATCATCACATCATTGCTGACATCAACCCACTTGCATTTGAAAATGGGAAGTTTAACTTTAACATAATCAACCACCCAAATCTTTTCAATCAACCTATAACAAGGTATTGTTGCCAATCTAAGATTCTTATCTTTTGAACTAGAGAAGTGCATAGATTCAGCCACTAACATAACCCCACTGTTCTGGACAGTACTCCTATTATCAAGGAACTTTGTGTAAAACGTATAACCATTGATCACAAATGAAGTCCAACTTATGACATCAGCCTCAGGACCGCGTGCTAACCATTTAATTGTATTAGAAACACATTCTTCGTCGTCAACCTTTTGTTTGAACCAATGTGCAAAAGTTTTGTTATGCTCCCTAATTAACCTTTGTTCAGTCATTCGACTATTTCCTTTCCGTACAATTTCTTTATGAGCATTAATGTAATCTTGAACTTCATCAACATTATTCAAGATGTACAAGTGGACTTGTTGCAGTTAATCAGGATCCATACTCTTTACTGACGCCCCGCGTCTACCTCCTTCTTCGTTATGACGTTTAGGAAGTCCAATGTGTCCTATATTTGACAAGTAATCTTAACAAAACTCCATGGCTTCTTCAGAAATATATTTCTGAACAATAGATGCTTCAGGCCGGTTAGGGTTCTTCACATACCCTTTTAGGATTTTTATAGTTCTTTCAATTGGGTACATCCATCGTAAATAGATAGGGCCACACAACTTGATCTCCATGACTAGATGAACAATTAGATGTACCATGATGTCAAAAAAAGAAGGAAGAAAAAACTTCTCAAGCTAGCACAAGATCAGATATCCTTCATTTTCCAGTTCATCCAATTTTTCTGTCTTAATGACTTTACTACAAATAGCATTGAAGAAGAAACAAAGTCTAGTCAAAATATGTTGAAGATCATATTCGGCAATATCTCGAATAGCTACTAGGTGCAGTTGTTGCATTAAGACATGACAATCATGAGACTTTAGCCCCACTAACTTCAAGTCTTTCATCGACACAAGCTTCCTAACATTTGAAGAATACCTTGAAGGAACTTTGATGCCATGTAAATAGTCACTAAAGCTTCTTTTCTCATCCTTAGACAAAGTATGAGCAGCTGAAGGATAAAAAGTTCTCTTACCATAGGGCTTTGGATGCAATTCTTCTCGTATCCCCATTTCTTACAAATATAATCTTGCTTTCACGCCATCCTTAGAACTATCTTGTATGTTAAGCAGTGCCCCAACAATACTATCACAAACATTTTTCTCCACATGCATGAAATCAATACAATGTCTTACATTAAGTTTCAGCCAATATGGAAGATTGAAGAAGACAAACTTCTTTTTCCATTTACTTTTCTCATTACTATTCTTTGTAGTCTTACCAAAGATAACACTCATATTTTTCACCTTTTCATAAACTTGCTCCCCAGTCAATGCCTTCGGAGCATCTTCAAACTCTTGTCCACCAAAAAAAGCTTTCTTTAATCTGTGATACGGGTGGCCTTGTCTAAGAAATCTCCTATGGCCAAGATAAAATGTCTTTCTTCCATGTTGAAGTTGATAGTAGCATGTTCCTTCTTCACAAATCGGACATGCTTTAAGGCCTTTAACACTATAGCCTAACAAGTTTCCATATGCAAGGAAGTCATTTATAGTACAAAAGATCATGACTCGCATTTTAAAAACCTCCTTCTTGTTCGTGTAAAAAACATCAACACCTTCGTCACACAACTCTTTCAAGTCTTCGATCAAGAGTTCCAGGCAAACATCTATGTCATTTTCAGGTTGTTTTGGTCCCGAAATCAACATAGATTGCATGATGTACTTTTGTTTCATGCATAATAGAGGAGATAAGTTGTAAATTACCAACAAAACAGGCCATGAACTATGTATACTGCTCAGGCTACCAAAAGGATTCATGCCATCTGTGCTAAGCCCAAGTCTAAGGTTCCTAGGCTCTTCACCGAAGGCATGAAATAATTGATCAATTTTCTTCCATTGAGAAGAATCAGCCAGATGTCGAAGCTTTCCATTGGATATCCTCTCATCCACATGCCATCTCAAATTTCTTGCATCGTTTTCATTAGCAAACAAGAGCTTGAACTTTGGTATGATTGGAAGGTACCACAATACTTTTGCAGGAGCGTTATTTGATTTGTACCTCGGGGTTTCACATATCGGGCACTGTTGTTCCTCTTCATGCTCTTTTCTATACAATATACAATCATTAGGGCATGCATGGATCTTTTTATACTTCATCCCTAGTGGACACAATATTTTCTTAGCATCATAGTATCGAGAAGGCAACACGTTATCATCTGGAAGCATGTCCTTAAAAGCCTCAAGCGTTTCTGAAAAACTCTTGTCGCTCCATCAATGCCGTACTGTCAAGCTTACCAATTTCAATATTGCTTTCAACAGTTGGTACTTTTTACACCCCGGGTACAACGGCGTCTCAGCATCACTACACATATTACCATATGCATGTAATTGCTTAAAAGTCTCTTCTCCTGCATCATGAATAATATCCTCTATCCAATCATCCGTATCCGTGTCATTATCATCAAAGTTCACTCCCCCTGTTGAAATGAACTTGGCATTTCTAATTCTTCACTATGCCATACCGATACTGTATAACTCTTACAAAATCCTTCACAAATTAAATGTGTATATATATCTACAGTACTTAGTCACTTCTCATTCAAACATACTATACAAGGGCAATAAAACTTTCCACTACCATCATCGGCATTTCTACTAGCGAAGTCTAAAAAACTCCTCACCCTATTATCATATTCAACACTCGTTTGTTTAGCGTTTATCCAACTATGATCCATATATATCTCAACACTTTTAACACCCTATATCCAACAACAAAAGGATAGACAAAAAACAACAACAATAGAGTTTTAGATATTTCAACGAAATTAACAGGAACCATTTGAAACTAGTATTGTTTTAACAAACTAATAACACTAACAATAATCAAACAACCGCACTAAATTAAAACAGAACATAGAGTGGTATTAATCTAAGCCAAATATCACAGGGATGTAATTAAAAGTCAGAGCATATATCTAACAAGAATGTGCAGATTTAATTTTTTCCAGATTACGTTTAAGTGCTCAAAGCAACAACAAGAACCATTTTTTCATAGAACATTATTAATTATTGAACAACGTACAACTAAATAACAGATCGAACACTAACCTGATTGAAGACCAAGGAGTGAGCTTCAACCCAAAGTCACGGTGGCGTTGACTGAGGTTAAAATGAAGTCCTCAAATTCATGGCACTGATAAAGGGAAGTCAAGTTAGAGGAGAATGGTTGCTGCGCAGAATAGAGGTGGCGGCGGAGAAGACTGACGATAATCAAAGAATAACAATGATGAACACAACAACGACAGCGGTAATAAGGGAGGAGAGTTGAGCAAATGAGGGACGGGACGCCATGGGCGAGTTCAGAACAAGCACGGACAGAGCTCACAGAGAAATGAAAAAAAGAGAAGAAAGGGTTAATAGAGCGCACGATCTGGGCGCGGGAGTAAAAATACGGGCGAAAAATCTTACATTTAAGATTGGTTATTATTAAAAACCGATCTTAAAAGAGTGAAATTTCACATTTAAGACCTGTTTTTGTACAAACTGGTCTTAAAATGTTAAAATTTTTAAGATTAAAAATGTTTTAACATTTAAGACTGGATTACATAAAAACCGGTCTTAAAATGTTAAAATTTTTATGAATTTTAACATTTTAAGACCGGATTTTTTAAGAACCGGTCTTAGAAGTTCAATATAATTACAAAACTGCCACCGCACAAATTTTTAAGACCTTATCCACCAAAACCGGTCTAAATGTGACGGTCTAAAAATAGTTTTTTCTAGTAGTTGGAGGGGGTATATACTAAACAAGAGTAAAAGTTAGGGGTGTTCATCAATTTCCCGTCCCGACCTTCCCGTCCCGATCCCAAGCAAATCAGGACGGGAAAAAATTTCGGCATCGGGAATGTGATTTCGGGATCGGGAATGGGACTTCTTGATCCCTACTTTTTCCCGATCCCGAAAATATATCTATACACATATATTTTTTTAAAAAATATTTAAGAAAATAAGACTAAATGTAAAATAAAATGTGAAAATCCTTAACACCCTTAAGATAATATCTATTCTTTTAGTTTATTTAGTTAATTTAATTTATTATTTATTAAATAATTCTAATTTTTTGTTCTTGTTTTTATTCTTTTTACAGCTGAATCGACAACTTTAAACATGTATTGGACTAATTATATATTTATATTAGACTTATTTGATACAATATAATATTAAACAAATTATATATTTATACTAGACTAAAGAAAACACAACAAAAAATTTAATATAGAGATTTTTTTTTAAAAAAAGTAAATCCGGGATCGGGAATTTCCCGATCTCGATCACGAAATTTCCCGATTTTTGGGATCGGGAAATTTTCGGGATCGGGATCGGGAATGTCATTTCCCGATCCCGATCCCGAACACCCCTAGTAAAAGTGGAAGGCTATTAAATTTTTAAAAAAAGCTATTGAGGTTTAATATTTTTCTTAATTCTAACTAAACAAGTTAGAAGTACCTTATAAATGGGATCAGAGAGAAGCTGATGTAGAATAGGGAGAGAAGGTATGATATGAACCCATAAGTAGAACTACTAATCAAAGTCTATAAGATAACACCGCATTTTATTCTATCTTTTCACATTTAACTAATGTAATTGTGAATGATCTTATATCAGACTCTATGGATGTGAAAATTTACAAATATGTAAGAGACTTGTTGTCAGAAAATGTAAAGGGGTTTCTAGTAGTTTTATATTTTTGTATGTCTTTTTTTTAAAAAAAGATAAATAAATACCACTTAAACTTAAAAAACAAAAAAATTATTGAAAAGGGGAAAGGACAGAGAGGTACACAGGTAGAAATTAGGGTTTTGAATGTTTGGGCAAAAGACAAAATTGCTCTTTCTCTTATTCCTTTTTATCTTTCATCCCTTCATCTCTTCTCTCTCCACTTCATTCATTATCCCTTCATCTCTTCTTCGTCCAAATCACTTCGCCATCGCCCAAAGTCTGACAGAGATGAAGGGATGAAAGATAAAAAGGTATGAGAGAAAGGACAATTTTGTCTTTTACACTAATATTCAAAACTCATATTCCTACTTGCATACCTCTATGTCCTTTCCCGTTTTCAGTAGACTTTTTGGGGTTTTCCAAGTTCAAATGGTATTTTTATTTGTGTTTTCCCTTTTTTTAAATTCTCATACAACTAATAGAAATAGAAGCACCACTTTACACTAACCCTATGCAACATCCTAGTTTTTAATCCTAGAATTTAAATAATTTTAAGAAGAAAGTAATTCATGGTAAATGAAATTCTACCATGTAATTAATTAAATAAAGGGAATTTAATTAATGTCATTATTATTGTTATTATTATAATGATAATTATTATTATTAAGATTGAAGAAAGAAGGAAAAAGTGATAAATGTTATTAGGAAAAAATAAAAGAAGGCCCAGCCCTTTCAAAAAAGGGGGAAATCTATAAATATATATGATAGACTAATTGTTAAAAAAAATATAATAATAAAATGAAGGCCCAAGGTCCATTAAAAAGAAAGAAAGTGTGAATAAAAAAAAAGAAGAAGGAAAAGGGTTAAGGTGCAAAAATACCCATGAGTTTTTACTAAAAATGCGTCCAATATCATATGTTTTTCGGAGGTGTAAAAATACTTATGAACTTATTAAACAAGAGCAAAAATGCCCCTACCTTTAAAAGAGCTAACCTCTATTAGTGGGACCCTCATTATTTAAAAAATAAAAATATCTAAAATTTTTAAATTCCTCTTCTGCCCTTCACTTTAACTCTTCGAACCATGAAACTCTCCTTCCTCCTCCATCTTCTCCATTTTCTTCTTAGATGCCAACGGCAGCCTCTACCAACGATGACAACATCTCCATACTAACAACAACTATCCTCCACTAGCGATCACGGTGATTCTTGTCTCTTCTAACGTCCTATAGATCCAAGGCTTTGAGCGATGAAAGCCTTTTTGGTGGTTCAAAACGGGTTGAATTTGACCCATCTCAACCACCACCACAAGAGGGTGCACACCATGGCGGCGAGGAGGCTAGAGGGAGACATAGAAGGTAAAGGATAGAAGGATCGATTTTGCGGGAGAGAGATTTTGACGCCCTGATTTTTTGCCTTCACTTTCTTGTCTGTAGTAAGCCTTGGCTGATGGTGGTTCATGGTGGCTTCAGTGGGTGAATTTTTAGATTTGTGAATTATAAGTTGGGAAGGGGAGAGCAGCAAGATCGAGGGCCTGTAAAGAGTAGAGGACAGTGGTTCATGGTGGCTTCAGTGGGTGTATCTTTTCTAGTATTTTAATTTTTCTACTCTTCATTTTAGAAGGGATGATGAGCCATAATGTCTCATAATAAAATGTTCATGATTTAAACCGTATTCTTGTGGGATTTCTTATCAATGATTTAAACTAGACATCCACTAAGAAATAAGTAATGTAGACTGTTACTGAGTCATGGAACATTGGAAAAGAACTTAATACCCTTTTAGAAAATTCTAGAATTTTGTTGTATCTAATTCCTTACGTAGATTTTGGCAACTGTTATTTCCTTTGGTGTGTGTTATTGTCACTGTGTCTTGGATGGTAAAAAGAGTTGCAGAGGATGAAGGTTGGGAGGGAAAGGGTGTTTTTCTGAGGTGAGGGGTACTTTGGTATTTTCATAATGTACTTAACTTCTATTAAGGCAATTTAACTGTGATGGTATTTTTGCTGTGGTTTTACAAGCTTATGGGTACTTTTCCACTTCAGAAAAACATACGGTGTTGGGTGCAATTTTGATAAAAACTCATTGGTATTTTTGCATTTTAACCCAAAAAAAGAGGGTTGTGGCCGTCAATTTAAATGGGACACGTGGGGTATCATTTAAACCCCTCCCCACGCGTTTTCACTATTGCAAGAGAGGGAGGCAAAAACAGTGCAACAACACTGTTGTAGTCTGCCGTTTTTTCATAGGGCAAGCTTTGAGCTTCCTTTTGATTAATTTATTATTGTTGGTATTGAACATGGGGCGTATTATTTGTGGTAATATCTCCTTGCTTGGTGAGAGGTAACCACTTTCCACTTATCATATATCTCCTTGCTTTTGAGAGATTTTAATATTATGAGATGATGAAATATGATATGGACTTTCTATTGATATGATATATATTCTTTATTTGAGAAAATTGTTTTGTGAGATTTGAGATTTTGAAATAAAAATGTAAAGTATGAGAAAAGAGGCTTTGCCTTGATTATTGTTTTTGCAAGAGCATGACCATGTGTAATCATGAGATAATCATATTGCATGAGTTGTTGTTTGTGATTGATAGAGAATATAGTTGGAGAGAGATACTCCCTTCGGTTCGCAATATAGGGCACCTTAACTAATTCATGGGAAACAAGAAATAGTAGTTAGGTCATTGAATATATCTTAAAATATAGGTTTTTTCCTGTTTTCCCCTAATTGGGAAATGTGTTTAAAAAATGATAAAATAATTTTGTTTCCAATTTATATTAATTCTCTCACATGTATCTGCTTTTTCAATCCCCAAAGCAATTGAGTAACGAAAAGCAAACCAACACCAATTCTCTCTCTTCACTTTTGAGTAGATGACGAAGGCAGGAGTATTAAAATTATTAAAACCAACACCAATTCTCTGAGTTCTTTCTCTCACGCATGGAGTTTCCATTTGAAGCATAAGTTGGGTGGTGAAATAAAAAAATTGCGGGTTGTAAAATTTTAAAAATTTCACCAAACTGAATTGAGCTTATAAAAGATAGCACACATGAAACACAATATCTAACCAAGAACACAGAAGCACTTGCTAAAGTACTGCCATCATGAGAGATTTGCTAGACTTGAATGTTTTGCCATGTTCATATATTGAAGTTGATGATAGTAACTGTAACCCTCTTCATGACAAGGTAGAGATTAAAGTTCATAAATACATAATTATGTTGAATTAGAGACCACAGGATAAATTGAGACTTATTAAAAATTTCATTTTCCAAAACAGGGCTTGTAAAAAATTTTCTAAGACCTGTTCAACAAGGTCTCATATTCACATTTCAGATACATATTTGGTCTGTACAGTTTGATTCCATTCATAAATATCAGAGTGAAACATAAATTCCCGACACACTCGGGTTCTATTAATCAATTAAGGGTTTATAGGGCACAAACTCCTATAACCAGTTTCCCGTTCTAGGGGATTACACAAAACTACTCAATATCTGCAACATATACAATTAATTTCCAACAAAATATCCAAATAATTACTAGCATGATAACCAACTATCCAAAATGTAAACTCCTAGCTTGGAGATCTATCTGCCCTTCGTCACCTGCTTCTCTTTAGAACTATTGGCCCCGTCTGAAAATTGTTTTATGAAAAGAATGATATTCTAAAAAATCTCAGCAGTAACAATTCACTCATAGTATGCACAACCGCAAAGTATGTAAGTAAATCACAATACAGCAACAAAAAACGTTATTTACAACGATAATGGTAGGTGTGGCGTGCATCACCCCCTATGACTACTCACGCTGAATTGCTCACGTTGCAACATACAACGACATATTTCACATCCACATATTTCACAACAGCAGGGTTCCATATGACACATTTCACAACAACATAGCCACACCGACATGTTTCTCAAAAGTGGGAAATTCAAAATACCACAACACAACAACGACAGGAGTAGGTGTGACGTGCATCACCCTCTACGATTGATCACATTGCAACGCACAACAACATATTTCACATCTATATATTTTACCACAGCAGGGTTTTGTACAACATATTTCGTAACGACAACATAATGATAAGTCATGCATACAATGTATCATACATAATACAAGAGAAAGGTCACCACCTTGGTCTTTCCATACTTGCTTTGGCACTGATCTCTCACGGGCAGGGCACATATCAAATCCTAGAACCATAATTAAGGGCGAAAAGTTATTCTCTAATCCAAAACTCAATTTCAAAACACTTAAAGTTGGTTATCATTTAAAACCCTTAGGAGGTTACCAGAAGCCCAAATATATGCCTAAAGGGTTGAGAAGTACTATCTCAAAGACCACCTTACGATAGTGACAAGTTCTGATTTTTGGGTATTGGCCGCGGCTAAGAATTTTTGGCTGTGGCTAAAAATAGGTAAGAAACTTTAGGCTGTAGCCAAGGACTTTTGGCTATGGCCAGAAAGTTTTTAGTTGCCTACAAGAGTCTTCTGGCTACGGCCAAGAGCAAGTCAGAAGCTTTTGAGTTGCGGCCAAGGAAAAATTTTGTTTCTTGGCTAAACTTCAAAAAATCATAACTAATTCCAGAAAAATTGAAATGGAATGATTATAAAGCCAATGGAAATATATTTAAGAAGTATTTATAGGAAAAATATGAATCATTGCTGTTTATACCCACAAAAATACAGAATTCAACAATTCTCCTTGATGTTTAGAATTGATCTCAGTTTTAATATCAAACTTTGGAAATTCATAACTTTTAGCACACATATCAAAATGACACAAACTTTATGTCATTAGAAAGCTTGAAATGTCTACTACAAATCTGGAGAATTTCATAATTTTTTGACACCATTTTCTATTTTAAAAAGTTCATGTAATACAACTGTCAGCACAAAGTTCTTACTAAACAAAACTTGCAACTTTTAACCATATGTTTCCAATAGTTCAAAATTCACATCCAACACTACCCTACACAATTTTCCTCAAGAAATCCAATGGAAATATTAAAACAACCAAATTCTTACTCCATCTATATGTTCTAGTTTGGAGGTACAATTAACACAAAAACCCAAAAACTTCTAACTTCACATTTCAAGTTCAATTCAATTCTATCTATCCAAGACACACCACAAGGCATCATTTCCATGACCGCATTATGCCAAACTCATTAAGACCCTAATTTTCAAAAAATAGGTCAAAAATCCCAGAAATTCAAGGCTCAACCAAATGCCACAAGACCTATATAGAAAGGTTCATTTTACTCATCTCAACAACTTTGCCAAACTTGGTTCTTGATTCAATAACCTCTCATTTTCCTCAAGCACAAAAACACCTTCTCTTGAGAATCCAAAACCATAGGATGAAAGCTTTTAACAAGAGAAACAACTTTAAAGAATGAGGTTTTGGCATACAAGGTCAAGATCTCACCTAAAATTTGAGCTTTCCTTTTCTCTTTCTTCTTCAACAATGGCGAAATGAGAGAGCTTGGAGAGAGTAGAATTTCTGCCCCCATGCCCATACTCATACGCACAAGAGAGAGGGGGAGAGAGAGAATTGAATATAAAATGATGCATTTGACTTTTCCTTCCACCAACTCTCTTCATGCATACTCAAACAATGCCACATGTCCAAATCTCCTTATTTCTTACCAAATAAGTAACCACACGGTTACATTAACTAGTCCATTAGTTATTTAGTCACACATCTCAGTTCTTTTAGTTTTTATTAATTTCTTCATTAATCATTGACTAATTGGTCCGGTAATTTTCCATTCTTCAATTTTCCCCCTGATTATGGAAATTCTTACTAAGTTACCAAATAATACATTTCTCATTTCTTTCTCTATTCCAAATGCCCTTCCATCATTTTAGCCCCAAAAATTACTTTGTCACATAATTATGCTAAAATGCAGGGTGTTGGGCATTTCCAATAATTAATTCAGATCTCAAATCAACTTTAATTCACAAAATCATTCTCAATAAATGCAAGTAGCCCTTAATCAAATTTTGAGGCATTACAGTAATAGCTTGCATATTCGCCCAACTCTACAGAACCAAGATGTAGCAGTGTCAGGTGATTGGAATAGGCTCTGTCGTGAAGAAGTTGTAATGAGAAGTTGAAACCTTGCTTAGCTTTGGATTTAAATATAGAAGTAGGGTGCAATGATAAAGGTGATTATGTTCTCCTACCAGACTTAAACGAACATACAACTAGCTTTGAAAACCCATCATCTGAAGGGCACACCATACATGATCGGAATGCTTTCAGAGAGCAAGATCAAATGGACCTTAGCATAAGTTTTGAAGATCAATCCTTCAATAAAAATGATATAAATGCGAACATGGAGTTTCAAGAGGAAGAAGATGTAGAGACACAGTCCATTCAATCAAGAAGAGACGAGTTGAACCAACTAATAAGAGATATAATAGTTTGATTCTACTAAACATAAAGCATTCACTAGTTAATCTTTAGAATGTTTTATGATATTGTGTAAGAAAAAAATGAACCAATGCCTTCCGCATATAAAAGAAATTAGTCCAACGTAGCATATAGAAGTTTACAGTTATTTTAATTTGGGTGTGTGCATAGTGTACATGGCTCTTTTATTTATCACCTACTGGCTAGGTAAAAAATAGAATAAACGCACCCATTCTATAAGTTGTCACTTGATATTTTTTTCTTGGTTAATAGTCACCTGATAAATATATTTTTCATGAAACTATGCAACTGGGTAATTATGCAGTAGATTCTGCAAGTAGAAGTTTAAGCCAGTCATCATGTGATAGAAGAAAATTTCTAACAAATGAAGATAGGAGATCAATCGGTCATTTATTGTTGAACTCAATCATAGAAGGGATAAAGCTAAGGAAAGGTGCAACAAAGAAGCTAGCTTCAATGTATGCAGTGTCTATAAGAGTTATTCAACGAATTTGGCATCAAATAAAGGAAACAAGAGAAGCATCTAATAAGAAGACTAAAAATTATGGACGTAAGAGACCTCAATTCAATGAGGAACTCATACGTGACATTCCACTTTGCCATCTAACCACATTGAGGTCTCTATCATTTGCACTACAATTGAGCAAAACATTAGTTATAAGATTGATGAAGGCTAATGTTATACGACGACACACCAATACAATCAAGCCTTTCTTAAAAGATGAAAACAAGATTTCTCGATTGCGGTTTTGCTTATCAATGCTTTAGGATAATAACATACCAAATGGTCTTACCTTTCAATCCATGCATAACATTATACACCTTGATGAAAAATGGTTTTACATGACCAAGAAAAAGGAAAATTATTATTTGGGAGCTGGTAAGGGGGAGCCACACCGAACAAGTAAAAGTAAGAATTACATTGGAAAGGTCATGTTCTTAGTTGCTTTGGCTAGACTTAGATTTGATGGTGAAGGTAATAAAACATTTTTTGGCAAGATTGGTGTATTCCCATTTGTGACATATGAGACAGCAAAAAAGAGGAGTGTTAACAGAGATGCGGGCATTATAGTAACAAAGCCTATTTCTTCCGATAACAAGGAAGTTTGCAAGAATTTTCTTTGCAACATGGTATTACCTGCGAAAAAGGCTAAGTGGCCAAGGGATGCTCTTGGAGAAAAAATTTGCATACAACAAGACAATGCTACATGTCACATTAATGACAATGATATAGAGTTTCATTGGGTTGCTAGTGAGACCGGATTCGATATTCATTTGATGGCTCAACCTCCAAATTCTCCAGATTAAAATGTATTGGACCTTGGTTATTTTAACTCAATTCAATCTCTGCAGCATAAAGAAGCACCGATGTCTATAGATGACCTCATTAGTGCTGTGTATAAATCCTATGAAAGCTTCTCATCATTGAAAACAAACAAGACCTTCCTAATATTCCAGGCAACTATGATAGAAATTACGAAAGCTGGGGGTTCAAATTGTTGGAAATTGTGCCCAAAGGGCCAATCATTGTACTTTGAATATTATTAATTTAATGAAATTTCTTCATTCTGTTATCATATTATTTGCATGTTAAACTATGATAATTGTATCCTTGGATAAATCATAAAGATTATCCTAAAATGTCCCTGGTCGGTCATCTATGCGGGAGCAAAGATGAAATAAGACCAGTATGACTTTGATAAGATATGGAGATACGAATCAAATTCTTTGGAACTTGTGAGAGTACAAGGTGCTTGACCGACCCATTATGAGAAAGCTACATGGATCAAGTTATAAGCGTTTCTCATGTATAATCACGTCACAATGCCCTTAGACTTGAGGTCATCATGAATTTCTACATGAGAGTTGCTAAGCTTTGAACTAGTCAAAAGTCACTTTTGACCGGGTGATGATAAAGGCTATAATCGGGTTTGGTGTTTTTTTCATGAAGAGGAATATGAATGATCAAGATGGAATTTGTCCCTCACATTAGTAGAGAGATATTACTGGGCCCCTCGATGAGTGAGTCTGAGAAATGTATGGCCATACTACAATGGAAAGGAGTTTCCATTTCTATTATTAGACTACTCAGGAATCAAGAAAGTAAAGGTCAGGAACAAGAGGATGACATTATCCATGCCTTATCCTTGATCGATATATCTTGTGGCAAAAGGGACATGACATGGTTGTATGACAGGTTGCATCGTGATAACGATCCTCATATGAATTGGGTAGTCATAAAGTCTTGCTAGAGACAGCTTGCGACTTGTGGGTTAATACAGTTATTGGCCCACTGCCAACTTCATATGGGCCTACAGGGTCGCACACAAAAATGGCCCAACACGAGATAATGTTTAATTTAGGGTAGACGAATTATATATATATATAGATGTAATATAAAAATTCGTTAATAATATTATATAGATATATATTTTCAAAATACATATTATATATATATATGTGTGTGTGTGTGTGTGTGTATTATATGATATTATTATATTGTGTTAGTTTTAAATTTAATTTATTAAGATATTTTAAATTTAATAACTAACTTGATAGAGATATAGTATCTCAGATTTAATTTATGAAGATAAATTAAATCTAATAGCTCTTTATTTAGATTAAATAAATTGGTTAAATTAAAACTGTTAGACAGATTTAATTTAAACTGAATTTATTTAATTAGCCCATCAAGATAATTAATTGTTAATTAATTTCAAAATTAATAAGGATTAATTTTGAAATTTGCATATAGCCCTCATAGGTTATAAATTTGATAGAGCTGATACACTCATACACGCATGAGAATTCAGAACCGCAAGGTAAACCCTAAAAACATTGGAGGCGCTAGCACGCAGTTTCTGTTGGAGAGCATTCGTGTGGATACCGGTAAAGGGAGCTGACCTAACGTGTTGGCTCCTAGAGATCATGAAAACCTTAAGTTGGAAAAAGGTACGAATTCTTTCTAACCCGATTTAAACGCCATTGATAGATCCTTGATTAGGATCGGTGAAAATTTTTATAATTCTTTCGCTGTGCCTGCCGATCCAAACACAAATAACTACAAACTCCCTCATTGGTCAAAAAATATAGAACCAAGAGAAGGTGGACTCACAAGTCAATTGCAATGTGATGCATCCATGGTACATACAGTTATAGCATAGTTAGAAGAAGCTACTGCATGATTATATAAGAGGATGAATGTAACCCCCTTTTGTAATTATATCCGAAATACGCGATTAAAATGAAATAGAGACCAATAAAAAACAAAACTATTTTAAAATCCCATCTTCATGATAGGGTTTTCACAAATAACTTTCGAAATCTAATTTACCTGGTCTCATATTCAATTTCGAATACAATTACATCACGTGAAATATCACATTTATACTAATATCATCCCGGGAACTCCCGGGTTCATATCTTTACTAAATATACACAGGGCACAATTGCCCATTACAATTTCCATATAGGGATTACAAAATCCTCTCAAATACATCTACAAATATCGTATCCAAACACATTCCAAACCATACATATCGAAAATTGAATCCAAATATACATAATACTCCCAACTATGATAACCAACCCCCATATCAAATACTGAAGAAGCCCTTGTCGCCCTTGGATGCTTACTCCCCCCTCGAGCCTCTTGCCCTGTCTACATGGTTAGTAGGGGAGGGTGAGATTCTAGAGAATCTCAGTAGGAAAACAATGTCAATGTGCACGTACGATAAGTGTTTAATGCATGATATGCTTGCATCACATAACTCATGCTCACACAATGACAAATTTGTAAGCTCAATGCTTCAAACAACATACTGATGGTCATAGTATAAATTGAAACATAGCTTCAAATTACACATAATCATGCAAAGCAAAGACATGCACCAACACACTAACACAATTATCAAATATACGTAGGAGAGATATGTTCCCTACCCTTAGTCTTTCCACGTAAGCTCCAGCACCACTTACTCACGACCAGGCGAATATTGAACCACGTTCAGGGCGAACATCAACCCTATAATCAAAGCAAGGACATAGGGTTATTCTCTATTCCAAACTCTTACTTTCATATCACTTAAAGTTGGTTACCATTCATGACCTTTAGGTGGCTAATCAAAGCCTAAACACTTGGCCAAAGATCACCTTTTAAAAGTCCAAAATGCTGATTTTTGGGGGTTGGCCGCGGCCCACAAATCCACTGGCCGCGGCCAAAAACTGCTCAGAAACATTTGGGCCGCGGCCAAGAAAATCCTGTTTCTTGGCTGAACTTCCAAAAATCATATCTAATTCCACAAAAATCGAAATGAGGTGATTCCAAAACCAAATTAAAGCTATTCAAGACCTCTACACAGGAAAAATATGGGCCATTACTGGAAATAACCACAAAAATTCCCCAAAACTCAAGACTATCCCAAAACAGAGTTCATTTTCGACCTCAAACTTTGGACAGTCATATCTCCCAGGTCCCAAAACGAAATGGCACTAATTATATGTCCATTTTGAAGCTTGGGATGTGAAATTTAAGACTAGAAAGTTTCATAATTTTCTGACATCATTTGCCCAGTCAAAACGTCCACATGAACAGACTACTCAAACAGAACTTCAAGGGACAGATTTTTCAGTTTTGCACCAATGATTCTAATGGTTCCCAAATTCACACCAAATACCATTTCCACATAAATTTGCACAAGGAATCCATTGGAAATACCAAATCAATCAAATTCACATTATATTGACATGTTTCCATAAGATTCACAACATGTCAACACACAACCACAACACAAACACACATTACCATTCTTTTCATTCCAAGTTCTCAAACCAATTCCAATGACACCAAAACACACTATGGCATCAATTTAACCACAATTCACCATTCAAATCATCCAATTCAAAAATCACAAAAAATCAGGGCAAATATCACAATTCTCAAAACTCCACCAAAAACCATAATCAATAGATCAAAAGGAAGTAAACACTCACCTCTTCCTCTTTCCCAAACAAATTCCTTGATTCTTCATCTTTCCACTTTTACTCAAGCAACAAAACACCTCTTCTCACAAATCTAAAACCATAGAGATGAAGCTCTCATCACTATGAATAAGATTATAGAAGGACATTAGAGCATTAGACGACCACAAGCCAACCAAAATCTCACCTCTAGTTTTCTCTTTCTTCCTTGAGCTAGGCGAAATGGAGAACAAGAGAGAGATGAAGATGATGATTAGATTTTTGGATGCCAAAACCGACCTAAAAGTGAGAGGGAGAGAGGAAAAATGAGTGGAAATGTTGACCATGATCCTAGGGTCCATATTGTGCCACATGTCACTCTCTTGTTCCATCTTCCATGAGTTCACTTAGGCACATCCACACATGGTTCCACCCCTCTTGCTCTATCACAAATCAATCCCAACCATTGATCTTGAAGTTACCAATGAGTTTCCTCTTCGGTAACTGATTAATTGGTCGGTAACCTTACCGTTTTGCCCCTGATTACGGTAATTCCCACTGAATCACCACCAAATACATTTTCTCATTCATTTACACCATACATACGCCCTCCCATTATTTTCATTTAATTTAGATGTTAATCCATAATTGAACTCAAATACAGGGTTTGGGTACGAATCTCAACACATATGAATCACATTCGAATCTCAAATCATATCAGATTCTCCAAAAGGGTTATTTATCACTAACCACATCCACTTTTGGAGTCATTATCTCTTAATCGCAATTTGGGATCTTGCTAAACTGGGGCTTAGCAATCCACTTATTTCTTCTGGGTTATTCTCTAGCCTCGAGTCTCAAAATTCGGGGTATTACACTGAAGCGTGTGATAGTAGTGTTGGTGCACTGAAGTAGTTGGGGATATTTTGATTATTTTGTTTAGTATGTTTAACGTCTTCAAATTGTACGATTATCATTGTCAAGTAATGGATGGTGATATCCTACCTTATCTTTATTAATTCAAGATTTCTGGGCAGTAACTTGTTTTATTTATACCTTAGTTTTATTATTTAATTTATTGAATTTGCATGTTGTATAACACAAAACATATTTTTTACCCAACAAAAGTTATTTTGATTATTTTAGTTTGACTATCTTACTATACTCATACGCATATTTCTTAGCCATATCGACTTTTCATGTTGCAAATTAAACACAATGCTTTTATAAACTAAAGCTTTATTTTTACGTTATGTAATTGGTGTCATGCCCAATAATTCAACATTCAGGTAAGCAAAAAACATTGACAAAAACTGTATGAATAAAGAGAAGATCATGCGTTTTCCTTCCTCATAATCACAACATACAGTACAAAACATTCAATAAAAATCAGGAAAATAAAGCGTTAACATGGACCTTATGAATCTCTTTCGTTCTTTTTCAGCATCGCTATCTTCATCACATTCGTCCTCTAGAAATTTGTTGAGGTCCAATAGGCAGCCATCTTTCTTGCCAGAAATTTCTTCACCAGAAGCTTCAACCACAACTGATATCTTTAACTCAACTTCCTCATCTTCCGGTAACTGGTTTAAGTCAAATGGATGGGATTGTCGCTCTTGACGCTCAAGAGAGTCTTCAACAACCAAACCCAAGAGATCACCATTAAACTCTGCAGATGAACATAATTAATGGTTATTGTACTGTTTATCTTCTGTCAATCCTCACCATTAGTGTTTGGGTTCCAGGACTTAACTTCTTCCTCATCTCCTAAGTGAGGCGCATTCAACGGCATCACATAGTCGGCATAATCCAGCGAATCCATCACCACCAAGCCACATATATCATCACTGTGAACAGAGTCCTCGGTGTTTCCCATTTGAAAAGTCATAAGAGAAGCACCAAGCAACAGAAGTTGAAGAGATGAACAAGTTGGCGAATGGAAGGTTTTTTTTTACCTAGGCGAATGGAAGGTTGAATAAAAGGTGTTTCCCATTCACCAGGTTTATTCAACCATCACTTTTTCTTTTATCAAATGAGAGAGAAATCCCATAAAAGCAAAGCATTGGGAAATGATGCACTTTTTATTTTAGACAGATAGGGATATAACTAATGGGCAAAGTTGGAAAGAGAGTATTAATTACAGGGGTAGAACAGGAAAAATGCATTAATTACACAACAGGTGCCCTATATTATGGAACATGCATTTTTTCTCTTGCTGCCCTATATTGTGGACCAGAGGGAGTACTATCACGTGATAAGACCTTCCTATTGCACATTGGGTTGGTTATTCGTCCCTATTAGGATAGACCTTCATGACTTATTCGTCGTAGAGAGAAGGATAGACTCTTGTAATTCTTTTTCGTTCCTAAGAGAAAGGAATAGGCCCTTGTGGCTTATGTGTGAGAAAAACACTATCATGTGATAAGACCTCCTATTGGTGCACATTGGGTTGATTATTCATCCCCATTGGAATAGGCTTGCGAGGCTAACTCGTCTCTATTGGGATAGGCCTACGTGACTCATTCATCCTAGAAAAAAGGACATGCTATTATAGCTCTTTTCCTTCCTAAGAGAAAGGAATAGGCCATTGTGGCTTGTATATACATCTTCATAATAATGAGAATAGGCTTTCTTAGGTTTTTGTATTTTCATACCTCCTTTGGGAGAAACTCAAATGAGCTAATGTGTGTAATTATGAGTTTATTTAAATGACATTATATGCATTGCTACTTTTGGTTCCACTTGACACTCACTAGCACATGTTGGTATATACGATGAGTTGGAACATTAGTTATTAAGGCTTTTGTTTCACCTGGTTTCTCTTAACATTTTTCAAGTAATAGTTCTTGTGTTGGGACATCAAGGAGAGCTCATGAGGTGTAGATATCACCCTATATATCTGTTTAGCCTCTTTTGGTTTATTATGTGATGGATTGATGTGTATTGCCACTCATATAACCCAAATTTTGTAACTCTAATTTAACTATATGCTTTTGACTTAACTGTCGCTGGCTAGTGTGTTAGTAGAAGATTGCATGTCATTAGATGTGGATGCACAAATTTATATTTTTGACAACTTCTAATTATCGTACTATGATTTGGATGCTATGTAGAAAATGAGTCTTTGTACTTAGGCTAATGGTGAATGCTATATTCTAAGAGTCAAGAAAATCGAGGTCTAAGTGTTATTCTATAAATTTGAGTAAAGAAGAGTTTTATTTAGATATCCATGTTATTAGGTGGGTTTTGCCTTCTTTCTAACATAATTTGATTAGTAAAGTGTTTATAAAGGTGTTATTATCTATGATCTCTTTGAAATGTTTAGATTATCGTACTATGATTTGAATGCTACGCAGAAAATGAGTTTTTGTATTTAGGCTGACGGTGAATGTTATTTCTGAGTTTGAAGAAACTCAAGATCTAAGTGTTATTCTATAAATTTGAGTAAAGAGGAGTTTTATTTAAATATCCATGTTATTAGGTGGGTTTTGCCTTCTTCCTAACATAATTTGATTAGTATAGTGTTTATAAAGGTGTTATTATCTATGATCGCATTGAAATGTTTAGATTATCGTATTATGATTTGAATGCTATGCAGAAAACGAGTTTTTGTACTTAGGCTAACGGTAAATGTTATTTCTGAGTTTGAAGAAACTCGAGATCTAAGAGTTATTCTATAAATTTGAGTAAAGAGGAGTTTTATTTAGATATCCATGTTATTAGTTGGGTTTGGCTTTCTTTCTAATATGGTTTGATTTGTAAAGCATTTATAAAGGCGTTATTATCTATAATCGCTTTGAAATGTTTAGATTACCTCTTTTCTATCATTTCAAAGATGAGTTAAAATTATGAATTCAAAAAAATGATTTGACACCTTTATGTTTGGATGGGGAGAAACTTTGGGCAAAAAGAAAATTAAGAGAAAAAACTCTCAAAATTAGGAAATTCTTTTATCATTTTTAAAAATTTTCATTCTTAGTATTTTCTTCCCTCATATTTCCCTCACTCTTTTCTCCATTCAAATATAGGATAAGAACTCCCTCCCTCTAGTAATATTTATAAGCAATTTTCATTTTGATTGCTCGAAACGAACTGGTAGTTAAAAACAATAAATGTGTCAAAAATGCCATATTTTTTTCTATATATGCCCCTATTTATGGAAAGAGTATAGGAGAGGGAATAGATAAAAAATATGAGAGATAATGAATATAAGATATGAGAGAAAATAAGCATTTACCAAGGGTAAAATAGGAAAAAGAAGCTTACATTTTCAGACAAAAAGTGAATGTTGCTTATAAAAGGGACCAGCCCTGTGAAAAAGAAAATTGTTTATAAATAAGAGCGAAGGAAGTAGCTCATACGGGAAAGGGATAAAAGATTTGAGCTGCATAATTTTTATACTCTTTTTAAATTAACGTACACTTGCATTTGTTATTTTAGACATTTATAATAACCTCAAATAAAAAAAATTTCCGTTGCCGGGACTTGAACCCGGGTCTCTCGGGTGAGAGCCGAGTATCCTAACCACCTAGACTACAACGGAATTGTTGGCATTTATGATGAGCTAAAATAGAATAGTTTTTAAGTCTCTTTATGGATCGAATAAACGGACCCTCCATGTTCCTTGAATTACGGCCCGAACCGGCTATAGCTCGGCCTAAAACTAAAAGTGGTTTCTAGGGTTTTGGCTTCGCGCATTCCCTCCCCTTGTTGCAGCTTCCTCGCCTGCGTGCTTAGAGTGCCTACGAGCAACAAATCATGGTACTCTTTCTCACATTGATTTACATGTCCTTAGCTATTTTACTTCCTTTTGTTTTCTGTGACGTAGGACTGTTAAGAGTTTTCTATGCGACTATTCATGAAGTTCTTGTTTTACTTTACGGTTTTACCCGTTCGACTCTGCGAGAAACATTATTGGATGTCGCATATTCGTATATCAGATGTATTATACGAGTAATCTATTTTTTAGAAGCTAATTGAAGCTGCGTACAATTCTGGTACAATCAATAGTTGATTGATTACTATGCGGAATATTTTGGGTTTAATCTGTGATTTACATTTGTTGCTCCCAAAGCTTGTAGCTTTGTGAGCTCTAATAAAGTCGTCACTCCCCATTTTCTGATTTTACATGGAACTTACATTTTACCTGTCTTTACTTCTCTATTGTGTATCATGCTTTAACTCTATATCTTCCTTTTGTTGTAGACGAAGAGAACGAAGAAGGCAGGCATTGTTGGAAAATATGGTAAGTGTTAATAACTATGATATTAGTGAGTTCTGATTTGCTAAGAGTAGTTTTATATTTTGCCCATTGTTCCTACTTCCAGATTGGTCGTTGTGTCTCAAAAGATTCGATTGTACTGCTAGTTATGTTGTGAGTGATATCGTAACATGGAAAGTTCAAGACCAAACTTAAAGGTGCCTTTGGGTTCCTATAATTTCCCAATAGTTAAAAGAAAACGGGATGAGGCTATTTGGCTTTGTATATCTTTTCATTCTCCATTAGACAGTGTGACAAAATTATCTTGTGAAAAGCTATCATTGCTGAGAGGTCAGCTATTTGAAATCATTAATCCAAGGCATTTGATATTTGTTGTTTGGCCATCCAGTGTTTGGACTGCTAGTTTCTTATTTTTCAATAGGAGGTTGTAAGATCTTAACTAGATAAGGATTTCAAGCAAAAGTAATATGCCCGAGTCCCTGACCAGTGGGAATTTTTTTCCCCGTTTATGGATTGTTATGTATCTACATGCTATTGTTGTAATTAGCATGAACATATTTGGACTTGATTACACGCCACAGAATAATCTTTTTGAGAACATATCTACTTTTCTGGTATTGGTTACTGAGAAGCTATTTTGTTTTATTTTCTCATATTAGGTACCAGGTATGGTGCCAGTCTTCGGAAGCAGATCAAGAAGATGGAAGTTAGTCAACATAGTAAATATTTCTGCGAATTTTGTGGCAAGGTAGGTTTTCCATGTTATTAGAGGACAGGACCCCTTGTGAGAGGTTCTTGGTAGCTTTGATAGTTTGAATCCAGCTCAAGAGGATCAACCGTTTATTATGAACCTATATGTTGCAGTATGCTGTGAAGAGGAAAGCTGTTGGAATATGGGGTTGCAAGGATTGTGGTAAAGTGAAAGCAGGCGGTGCTTACACGTTGAAGTGAGTCCTTTAACTTTGGTTGACTTGCTTTTATGTTTTATTTTTGTCTCTTCAACAGCCAGCTGACTTTGTTCTTTGCTGTTTGCCAGTACTGCAAGTGCTGTGACTGTGAGGAGTACCATTCGTAGGTTGAGGGAACAAACTGAGAGTTGAGCTCTTGGTGCATGCTAGTTTATGAGCAATTAGGCGAGAGAGATGGTCCATATTCAGAGCTCTGGTGTTGAGTTGTTTCAAGAATCATCAACTTTTGACTCAGATTCTAGATTCTAAATTATTTGTTTGGAACCTTGATTTTAAGATCAACGCAGCATCTTTGTGTGCTTTTTTTTTATATTCCCCCCCTAAGGCTGCATTCTTTCATGTTTTCTTGTGGTACTTGTTAAAAGAAATCTTGTGCACTCAGGAGTATCCCTGGTTAGGCACTTGGCATGTTACCTCGCTGAATATAGTTCTTCAAGTAGCATTTGATTGTTGTTGCAAAAACATGGTGCTTGGAGGTAGGAGCTAGCTAGGAGGTTGGTTTTTAACCTAAATATAAGACTTCAATTTATTTTTTCTAGAGTTAAGGGGCAAAATTTTCTACATTTTTTTTTATTTTAAAAGTGCATCCGCCAACGTAAATTTTTTTGAAGTGTAAAAGTGGCCACAAACTTTTAGTAAGAGTGCAAAAGGGACCCAACTGTTAAAACATGCAAACTGACGCTAACTGCGCTGTTAAAGTACCAAATTGGTAAAAAATGTGTCCCTCCTTTCATCGGCTTCATCATCATCAACAATTTTCTCAAGGTAATTGAAAATCATTAAATTCAGGCACAAATTAAACTAAAAACATTCAATCTTAATATATTGATTTAGATCAAGTGAGTATTGGAAAAAATAATTATTTCATAATGATAATTAAATCATAAAAGTAAAAATTAGGACCTATATTCGATACTGATTTTTTATAATATTATATATCTATAAGTGGTGTAGGTCGGTTTGATGGGTTTAACAAGCTTGTCAACGAGTCTAAGCCTGACTTTTTAAGGTTAAGGGAAATAGGCCTAGCCAGCCACTATTTTCAATTACGTCAGCCCACGTCAGGTTAAATACATGCCGGGTCACGGCCCCTAACAGATCGCTTGGCTGATTTCCTCCCTTAAACTCCAGAGATAAAGGTCCTCCAAAGAGACCTTGAGGGAGAGAACAACATCTTCACCCTTCATGAAGGGAAATCTCCACCATGCCTTCGATTGCCGCCTTATCTCGCCGCCAGATTGGATCCAACGTTTCAACAAAAGCGGGAGCAGGGTGGCCTTGGGATTAGATGATGAGTGAAGGATTAGTGAACATGAGGAAGAAGAAATAGGCGAAATCGCAGATGCCACTGTCACTACCACCCAAATCTGAGAAGATAATTTAGGATGGGGACGATCAACCGAGGAAGGAGAGAGTATGAGAGAGAAGGAGGAAAGAAAGAGATAAGGCCAGGGGCAGTAATGGAACTTTAAAAACTTGAGCATTTTTATTTTTCTTTAATAGTGTGGGTCCATTATAAAAGTGACTACCATTTGGTGTTATTAATAGCGTGATGACTTTCACCCCCATTTGAAACTTTATAATAAACTTGCATAAAAATAAAAGTTCATGAATATTTTTATCCCTATTAACCTTTATTTTTAATGTTTATCATTATTTAAAATTAATTTAGTTAATTTAAAAATTGATATATAATTTAATATTATATAATATTATCCCAGCGAGACATGTTATAATTAGATGCATTAGCTTACTTAATTTAGTCAAATTAATTAAGTAGTTGTTATATTAAGAATACGAGAAGTAACAGATTATCTTAAGGACGCAAACATAGTGCTGAGCTGCAAGCTAATAATTCGGTGTTGAATAATTTATGAGCTGTGAATTGTGTCAATCAGATTAGAGGAGTTGATGTTCTCTGTTCATGTTGCCCCTCTCTATCGGCAAACCTCTTTCCTTCTCTTAGCAATTATCATTGTTTTTTTTGTGTTTTTTTTTGTTTTTTGTAGCTAATGTATGACTCGGTTATTTTGCCAATATCATTTTGATTATTCATAAAAAAAAATAATAGTTGATGTTCAGGCCATTAAGATGTCCATTTTATTATGCGACGCATTCCCAAATTCCCTTGAACATGTCGCTTCTTAATTTATTTGAAATTTATTTTTACTTTACCTTAATCATATTCATACCAATCAAAATTGAACATTCTACATTGATCTAAAAGCTGAGGGTAATCATATTCATACCAGACTATTGCGTATGCTTCCACGGCCGTATTTCTATGACAATTATTATTCAAGCTTTGTAATATTCAAACAAATATATCACATCTTTAATAAATTTGAAAAATCAAATGTGGCTGTTTTTTCCGTATTAAGTTGACTCTAAAATCTTGTTTTGTGAAACAAACTTTCATTTATGTTACTCCCTTTGGTCCTAATTATAAGATAAAGTTGATTTTTTTGGAGAAATTAAGGCAGCCAATTAAATTACTCTAGAGTATTTATATTTTTATCTTTTTCTCCAAACTAATTAATTTGACTAATAAACTAATATATAAGCTAATGATACTAAAAATATAAACACTGTAAAATAATTTAATTGGCTTCCTTAATTTCTCCAAAAAAATCAACTGTCTTATAATTAGGACCGGAGGGAATATAAAATAGTAATTGTTAATCTCAATTTTTAGGGATTTTTTACTAAATAAATAATTAAACACCAATTCTCCCTAAATGAGGGTTTTTTTTTTATTTAATCAAGAATTTCATCTTCTAAGACTTTCACCTCTCCTAACAAATGTGATTTCTGAAATTCAAACTTATATTCTCTTGGATTAGATTTCATTCATATATATGACAATTATTACTACAGATTACACATTTGATTTAATATAAATTGAAACATTTGTATAAATAACAATATTGCAAAGCCCAAAATAACGTACGATTTTGGGCAGAGCATTCTTTAATTTTCTGCATTCGGATTGACCATCTTCCACATCGCGCATGGTTTTATAATTTCTAACGCAATACCAAACATATTTCCACATAACACATTGCCAATTGCACACGTATTCCAATTCCAAATGATCATTAACGTTTATGTAGCGATGCTTCACACAATATCGCATCTGAATCTGAATTAATAAAATAACCGAATTCGTTGAGGCCAATCCATCTATTAAAACGCTACATAAATGGTGACCAAAATGAGGGGAAAAAAGGAATAAAATAATATAAAAATATAGCAGGGGATTTGTAAATTGTAACCACAATCTTAAAACAGAGCAGGAGAGAAGCTAATTGGCAAGAGAATATGTAAGCATTGGAAAGAGCATTAAAAGAACCTATGCACTTGTTCAATGAATTCGAAGCAACTTGCTTGACTTGACACGCCTGCATATTTTCTTTACAACATGCTCTGTCTAGTTTTGTACTGATTGTGAAAAAGCTTATCATCTGCTGTGAACCTTGCAAAGAATATTACAAGATAGTTAAAACAAAGACATTGGGCGGGCACCTCTTTCTTTCGCTCAGGCTTTTAAGATGTAAATGAGCAGCTTCATGGCTTGTGAATTTTGAAACCAAAAACTCTTGGAACATAGCTCTGTGATGGTTTTTGTGGCTTCAGTTGTCCGTACGTCATCAGGAACAGATGAGGAAACGTAGTCCCAAAATAAGCTCCATCGATGTCTAGATAGATAGAATCAAGGAAAAGTGGAAGACTACATACAAGAAAAGGCGACGGGCAATCTGCAATTTAATTTAATCCATTTGATGGAGGAAGGACAACCCACAAACAAGATAAAAGAAATCTTCCAAGGGTATAATGAAGGAACATGACAGCAGAAAAATTTGGTGGTCTTCACAGGCTCAACAAACAATTTTCAAATACAAGAAACACAAACTCAAACTCTGACAGGGTTGTTCAGAGAGCCTAATTGATATCTTAGACAAATTATGAAGCTGATATTCCAGAAATGCTTAACCACTCATATTGTACTATACTACTTTCGGTCCTCTTAATATAAGACCCAATTGACTATTTTGAAGAGATTCAGAAAGCTAAATAAATTATTTTAAAATATTTATATCTATGGTTTTCCTCCAAACTAATTTGCCGAACTTATAAACTGATATATAATCTAATGATACACTATAAGTTATGATTAAGTAGTTTATTTAACTTCCTTAATCTTTCCACAAAAGTTAATTGGGTCTTATATTAAAGACCGGAGGGAGTATGACTCAACTTAGTCTAATGTACCTTTAACAATGCATCCAAGTAAAGTAAATCTTCTAAGAATCAGTAAACACAGCCTCCTATCACATACCACATATAAGGAAACAGTTTCTGATATGCATGCATACTGCAGTAGTATATGAAAGCGAGATGTGGATTGACAAAATATCGAAACTTGAGTCGCCAGACCAAGGAACATATCACAAAAGCAAGAAGTGAGATGCACGAAAGAAGAAAAATCAAATTCCAAGAGACATGCTGATATATTGGCGCTTCAGACGAAACCTTAAAATTGCTCAACAATATGTAAAAGGATACTGCCTTGATACTTGGACCGAGGATAGTAAACATCTTCACACCGAGGGCAATATATTTTCACAGTACTTGACCGGGGAACATCTGCCTGACCAACTGGAAGGCAGGGTTGTCCAGAACAGTAAACTCTTGGGCATCTACCAAAATCATAGTTCTTGTACTTGTCCAGCTGCAAAATTTCAAACTTCACTATCAGTTCAAAGTTTATGGATATTAAAGCATGAAAACAAGGATAAATGAGAGCAAAATCCGACCATCGCAGCCATTCCTTTGCTTGTCAAGATGTATCGGGCATGAATTAGGCCATATAGCATCTCTGCTGCTGATTCAATTAATTCATTTTGTTCTTCTGTGAACATGTCACCTAAACATTGCAACCAATGAGCAGCAGCCGTTGAGAAATACAAACAGCAGAAGGAGCAAATAGGTGGCCAGAGCTACACAAATGGAACATGAAGAAAATATGGAGACAGGCTTACCGTGGGAGGATTCAACATCCAGAATCAAATCAAGCGCATAATCATAGTAAGGTACTTGACTGCTTAATCCGCAGAGGTTGAAGTCATCTTGGATGTAATCATCATCAACCTCACAAAAGAATTCATTTCCTCTCAGATTGCAAAACCATGAAATCCAAGATGTGTCATCTCCATCAGAACCACTAACATCTGACTCTTCACTGTCTGTTTCAGATTCCTCTGCAGTCAAGCATATAAAAATTAAGATCAGCTCATTACTACCAGCCCAAGCAACAGCAAAAAAGGGGAAAAAAAAAAGCCATTCTGTCTTCTATCTCCTTCGCTATCTTCTTTATGGCTTTCTAACAGATCCAATGGCGGAATATACCAGTGTTTTAAGAGCTTAGAATCCGTTAGAGAAGACAATGGGCAGAAAAGACGGTAACAATGACACAACAAATAGAAGATGACAGCGAAGAGGTAATTATAAAGAAACAATTTCAAGGAGAATATAGGTAAATAAATGGGAAGGTGTCAGACTGATATATTCCTCTCTTGACTATCCATGATTTGCCTTATACAGGAACTAATTAGTTGCAGCAATGACAGCAGTTATTCCTCTGACTTTCCAATACCGTTCTGTTGTCTGCATTTTAGTTAAATCCAACATGAGTTTTCAGAGTCAATCATGAAACCAATAAGAGAAACTTCTCTAATTTTAGTAAGCTTAGCCCTACCCTTTCCCATTCACTTCACCTAAGGTAACAAAGGAAATAAAATTGGGCTAACATAGCTATTGTTCCCCTAAACAAAATTATGTGAGAAAACAGACATTATTCCACTGGCATTTCATGGCCTCGTCGTACTAAACAAAGCTACTTACAATGGAAAACAGATCAGGCCCTAAAAGGACAAAAAAACGCACAAAGTGTTGAACTTTCTGCAGTTCCGTTCGATATATACACAGAAGAAGAAAGTAATTTCGGTCCTAACCATCCGAAGCGATGATTTTTTTAGAGCCCGGAGCAGAACGTGGGTCCCGGTGATCAGGGTGTGGCTTGCCGGTCAGCACGGATGTTGCCGGCCTATCCTTGCCGTTGATGGTCCTAGATGTCGACGGCGAGGATCGCTCAAGCTGCTTGTCCAGGACGTCATTGATTCGCTTCCGATCAACGGAACCAACTTCCGATTTCGATCCAACTGCTCCTCGATCTCTGTACATGCCTTCGTCCTCCTCGCCCTTGAATTCAAAGATTCAACGAAAATGTCAGCCAATCATAGCGAGCCTGAGAATCAAAGAAAGATACCCTTTGGCCCTGGCCTTTGCAGCTAGGGTTTTTAATGCACTTGTTTTTTCAGGGGACGATATTAGGAGAAGAGCCCATCTCTCGATATACGTCTTCTGAAAAAATCGTAATTGTTAATTAAAATTAAAAGCTAAAAAATAAGGGATATTTTACTTTCTTTCTGGTTTGATCCCTATATTATAAAATCTTTTCAAACCCCTCCTTGTAATTGTCAACCTGAGAAAGTTAGTACATAATTAGATTGGTGGTAGTAGCTACTCCTTTTAACATGATTTAAGGTATATGAGGTAAATGTGTGAGAGGAGTTTTATCTCCGCTTTTATAAACATACTTCTCAACACTATTCAAACAAACCCTTAATCCTCTAATTTTACTTCCGTTTGATTTGAGGTCCTTAATAATGCTATGCTGCATAACCTATTAAGATATTGCTAAAAAAACTCATGTTTTGCTAAATAATCCGCTTACGTGTGGGAAGATATTGATATGATGAGATATCAAAAGTTTCATCCTACGTTGTGGAAACTCTTTCCTTCTATTTTATTGTTCAAATGTATACTTCTTCTGGTCCCTAATATAAAACATATTTAGGGAGTTGATTTTGATCATAAATACATATTTTTTTTATATCTGTCAATCTTTTCCTAAGTTACATCTATTAATGCTCCCTCAATAATAATCAAAAGGAAAAGAGAATGAGAGAATTAAAAAAAATGATTAAGATATTTTAATAAATATATATTATATTAAGAAACGGGAAGGAGTACCAATTAACAATTTATTGATTGCTTTGATGAATAATGGCTTGCTGGTACATGTGCTCCCAACTGTCAAGTTCTACTTGCACGTTAGGCTAACTATTGGGATATGAATCCTTTCCAAAGTATTGGATTTGATGGAGGATAAAGCCTTGTTGTTCAGAGGGTCTTATAGCTGAGCGAGTTCTTTTTCTTTGAGAATCTGTTGGTTAATCTTACGAAGCTTTAGGTGTTTATCAGTCTAAGCATACTTAATCTTGAATGGATGATATGCTTAATCAGCACATTTGTTCATTAATAACCAAATATAATGCATTTTTCTTTGTTTTGGAATCGAAAGGCAAGCTTAAAGCTTGTGGAAATGAAACATGGAAATAATCAAAAAGAGTGAACGAGTCCACTTTTCTTGGCTCTGGTCGAGTGTGACATCTAAGGTGGGAGTCCATGTGGTATGATCATGTCTTCATAGATACGATGAGTTTCCTTAACTAAGAAATCTTCACACTGTAAGGTGTCACGTGGTGTATATCTTACGTCAACATCATAGTCGGAGTATATCTTAGTTCTGATCTCAATAATCTTTGTCCACAACAGATAACTGGTCCACTATCCAATATTATCGTTTGAAAAGTTTTTATGAAGTTTGTATAGTCTAAAGTATTGTTGAAGTCATTCTTCTTAAAAACTGAGACCTGCCAAGAGGGCAAGTTTGCAAAAGTTGAGGGGGTGAACCCCAACTGCTTTTAAAATCCTAACAACCACTCACCATTAGAACCTCTGATCAAACCTCCATATGAAACTTGTTCGCTGTTGATTGAACTATTGACATCCAACTAAATATGTTCTTCCCAGTGGCAATCGCTAGCTCGTCTTTTTGTTGTTAAAATTGAAGCTTTGGTGTTTGAATCGTCCCTGATTGACTGTTGTCTCCGTCTATTGGTACATACAAGTGTGAACAAGCTCACTATAGGCTGGGTTATATTACCATCTACATGGCTTCTCCTACACCTTTTTTCTTATAAAATCCAACATATGAAACTAAACTTAAATACTCCCTCTAGTTTTTATTATAAGACACCAACTACCAATTCTCACAAACTAATAAAGATAGTTTAAAGCATTAAAGTTGTCCTAAAATTCAAGTAATTTCCTATATTATCCTTACCAACTACACTAAACTCAAATATCTATTAATTATTACTCTCTTTCACTACCCTTATTAAATACGGGCATACATGGAAAAATGAATTAAATGCTCCTTAAAAACTTGCAAGTGCCTTATAAAAAGGACAAAAAACACTTATTAGTTAGTGCTTTATAATAAGAATCAGAGGGAGTACTTGTTTAAAATGACGACTTGAGCCTTCAAAAGTAACTTTTCAATCATAATTTACGGTGTACGAAGTAAATATCTAAAAAAAAATTATTTCAATTTGTATAAATAAACACTTTTGTGGCCATGTGCTTGCACTCACCATATCCTTTGTGTCATAAGCATCTTTGATTTATAGTCTTTTCCCAAGGCATCTTTCCATCATTTATAAAAGTCACAGGGGACTAAATTACAATATCTTCTTTACCTAGAACTAAATTGTCATTGTTAGTTTTATCTTTTTATGGAAAATGGAAACAAATGTTATCGTAAAAAATTCACCCCATAATTTGTTAATATATTTCTTGAATCAAATTTTTTAAAGGGAAAAAAAAAAAAACAAAGTAAGCCCCAAATATGACCAACATTATATTTTATTTTCACAAATCTCAAGATATGTGAAAATAACAAATATACATAATAAATGTAAACGTCTCATTTTAATGTGTGCCGTGCAGACAATCCAATCGATATATAGATTTCAAACAAATACTGTATGTGCATATGAAGTAATAAAGCAACTAGTAAAAGTACACTTCATTGCCCACCGTTTAATACCAATATTCCATAAATAGCCTATCCATCCGCTTTTACCACTTCCATTATTCACTTGTTATTTAATTAAATTTTTTTTTTTTTTTGCCATGGTTATTTAATTAAATTAAACTACTATTAACTCGTCCCCCCTACATTTATAACCATAGTCTAACTATTAAAAGAAAATCTTTGAATCATGGGTGGGATATGTTTGTTCTAAAATATCCTATCTATCTTTTTAATTCCCTCAATCTCTTTCACTTAATTATTATTGGTAATCTCTTTCACTTTCACTTGATTATTATTGACAGAACATCAGTAAGAGCCAATTATAAAAATATTGATAAATATGATTTTTTTTTTTTTTTTTACATTTAAAATTAAGATCAACTCTCCAATCAGGTCATACATTCAAGGATAAGAGGGCGCAGTATTCTTTTAAGAAGGATTGATTATTATTATTATTATTTTGAATTGAAGTGAACATATGTTTATTCCTTCATCCCAGATTATAGAATTACATTGCTAAAACAAGTGCTTATTCCACTTTCTTTTAGCTAGTAATTCAACTCAACAACAATAAGAAGACATCTCATAATTAAATAAACACACCAATAGAGGATAGATAATACTACTGCATTCATAAAAACTGATGCAAAACAAAACTACCATCTTTATGGCACTTTTGCTTAACCTTGGAACTCAAAACACTATTGTTCTTAGACTTGTCCTGTACATATTGAAGCCTTCAATATAAAGGCAAAAGAGGAACCTACCTGCTCCACAATCAACCATCGAGTTTTTAATGACAGAATGTGGTTCCAAGCAGGCACCTCATAATTCTATCAGTACCACAAATACTATAATAAAAAGGAACCTTCGTCCCTCCAGGTAGAAGCAAATTAAACGAGGAAGAAACACTTGTATTAACCATCAAACTTCGGAGAAAATTTCATTACTATGGCCTCTTCTTGGTGAGGCTGAGATTTTCATTCATCATTGTTGTTGTTATGGTGCATTCTGTTCTGCACAGCTTTTACAGCTACAACTCTTGCTGCGTTTGCTGCTTTATTAGCTCCTGAAACAACTTTATTCACCCCTTCATCTAACTTCGCCAAATTGTGAGCTTTCTCAGCTGCGCACTGTGCATCCTGTTCGGATTGAAACAATTGATTATATAAGATGCATTAGGGTGTGTTTGAATTAACTTTTGGAGAATAGCTTCTGGAGAATAGATTATGAGAGAAAAGCAATTTTGATAAAATGAGAATATTTTGGTACTGTGTTCAGAATAGTTTTTTTCATGGTGTGGAACCCACATAATGAGAAATAACCAATGAGAGAGAGAGAGAGAGGAAGGGGCCCACATAAAGAAAAATGACTAATGAGAGAGAGAGGGTAGGGCCCATATAAGAGAAAAGCAAAAAAAATAGCTTTTCCCAAAACCTAGGTTTTGAGATTTGAGATCAAAACCTAGGTTTAGAAAAATTTTGAGTGTTCTTGCATCAAACCAAGGTTTTGATTCAAAACCTAGGTTTTGAACAAAAAGCCGAACACACTGTTAATAATTATCAGTGCAACATTATAAAGCCAAAGAAATCAACTTGTTTATAGAAAGGAAAACCACCATTTGGCTTATGCAGAAAGCTAAGCCTGACAAGATCAGGTTAAATAAGGGCTGACCTATTTTCGTTATAAGATGACAAATTTTTATGTTTTGCATAAAACATTCGTAAATGATTTCACTGTAAATGTGAAACTGGACTAATACCTGGACTGCTTTGGAGACCTTGGCATGATTTGCAGCACACCGAGACTCATCCACATGACCTTTCTGCGTTTCAGATTCATAAAGTATACCATCTTGCCAATAACCAGACTGCGTTTCCCCAGTTCTGAAAGTATACATTCCAAATCCTTGTTTTCTTCCTTCATGCCACGCCCCTTCATATTGATGCCCATTCTGGAATTTATAGACTCCAAAACCATGCATTTTGTCAGAAAAATACTCCCCAGCATATACGTCTCCATTTCTGCAGTACCATACAGAGAGAGTTAGGGTAATGGCACAATCTTTTTCTTTGGCCTCAAGCATAATGGCACAATTTAAGAGAACTACGCAGGCCTTGCATAACTAAACCTTACATGTCTAATCACAGTGGTTCATTAGCAATGCATTTATTATAACATGGAAACATCAAGATATAACAATGATGACAAGGCCATAGTAAAACCGTGCAAGAGAGGAAACTAGTTAAATGATTACTATAATACTCTAATACTAACATTCAGAAAGTTGGCTTTTTTGGCCATAAATTCAGAGTGGAAAATGTGTTGTGTAAGATACTGGAATTATAAATGTGAATCAGAATTCAAATGCCCAGTTTCGGGGTTTCAGCCATTAAGATGTAAACTTGTAAAGGTTAAAGAAGAAACATAGGAATAGTTGAAAAAGTCAATGCCTAAAAAGGAAAACAATCTAGAATGGGATGCATTCAATTGATTCAAATCCGTCTTTACCTTCAATCTATGTTCATACATAAAAGTATGTCGGAAAAAAATTTATATGCAGTTACTTGTATCCTCATTATCAGATTTTCTATGATAAATGTATGGTTTCAATAGTAATATGAGATCGCATTACTTCGGTACATAAATGTATGGTTCCCAACTAAATTTTGCACTCGTCTCTTCATTGAAAACCACCCATTGTTACATTTCAATTAGAAAATCTAAAAAACGAAGATGTACAGCATTTTACACAAGTCCAATCTAAGCATGTAAATCATAGACAAATACACCATGTGAATTCCCAAAATGTTTCAACCAGAAAATCAGACTTAGAACATGGGAATTCTCAAAATTCCTAACGCTCCCAAATCCAGATGTTCTACGGTTAAGGAGGCATAACAGGGATGCTGTGCAAGCAAAAGGGGCACCAATAAATATTTTTTTCATTAAAATACATAGATCCCCTCCTCAAACCAGCACTTCAAGTAAGGAATAACAGTGAAGTGCGCATGCAAAGAACCTTATTAAACGCTACGCCGTACCCTGCTAAAACACTAGAACCTTAGCTCACCAAAACGATAAACTTGAAAAATGAAAATTGTGTAGAACATAGAGTACAATTCTATTCTCACAACTGCTACAGCAGATCAAAGAACGGAAACATACCTGAAATGGTAATGGCCGAGTCCATGTTTCAAGCCCCGTTTAAATTCTCCAATATAGTGGCTTCCATCATTGCAGGTATGGACTCCACAACCATGACACTGGCCATTAGACCATTCTCCTGCATACACATCACCAGTATAAAATTTATAGATGCCTATTCCATGCCTTAAGCCCTGCCTATATTGGCCCCGGTACCGGCTTCCTCTAGCCCATGTCTCAACACCATAACCATCGTACTTCCCATCAATCCATTCACCTTCATATCTCCCACTCAAGTTATAGTGATAGACCCCCATCCCAGAACACTTTCCCTTGTGGAATTCACCCTCATACACGTCCCCATTACTATAAACTTGCACCCAGGATCCTGAAATTGTGGTTTCATCTGATTTGGGTTTCGACCCTATAGACCACAGAATGGGCTGAGGAGAATTTGTTGCAGAATGAGACGAAGAGAGCTTAATCGGCAATGATCTAGCGAGAAACAGGCGAATTGAAGGTAGACGAGGGAGTGCAAGATTAAGAGAAACGAAGAGCACGGCTGAGAAACCGATCACGGAGAAGAAATCAATCAAGAGTGAGCGACGAGGTCTTGAAACGAAAAAGAACACATATGGCAGTGAAAGTACAATAAGGAACCGGAAACGAACCCGGTGTAGTCGCACGCAGCGAAAATGGGGAAGAAAATTGAAATTCTGAAATTTTGCAAATACACTACAACACGAAAGCGATGGCCAAGACGACTTCGCACGCAAGCTTGGCGTCTGATTATGGCAAGGAGGAGGAGGAGAAATCACCGAAGAGGATAACAACGAAGAACCCTGATTCATGGTATTCCTCTTGTGAGGAGACGAAACCGGAGATTGCGATGCTGATGCGTTATCAAGGAAACGATCATGGTGAGAAATATTACCGGCATAATTTTGCCGGGTTGGTGATGGTGGAGGAGGTGGATTTGGTGGGAAGTGTGGGAACGAAGATAAGGGTTGTACTTGGATTTGTTGGGTAGCAGTAGTTTGTGGGTCAAATTTGGTCCGAACATGGAGATTCCGATCCAAAAAAAGAGGTTGAGCTGAAGCTGAATCGGAAGAGAGGCCTGAGCTTTCTTTTCCGACCTTCACTGCAGAATTCTGGTGATGCATGAACTTGCAATAAGGGGTATGAAACTTTTGCTTGTTTCCTCAAAACTCTGTACGAAGCAGTGAGTGAAAATGGAAATTCAGACACGAGAGAGTGATCGGAAATATCAAATATGTGGATTTAATTTATGGATAACGCAAGTAGATTGCAGCTGTTTTCGGCCTCAGTTTTGAAATGTCTGAAGAAGGGTTGTGGTGAAATGCAAATGCAATGAATGGATTAATAAATTGGAAAAAGAGAAAAAGAGGTCGGCTCTGTAGTCTGTACGATGGGAAATTGCTTTTGATGTACGGGCCCACATTTTACTCTTTTATTTTTTTTTGAATTGCATCTAGGTCCCATATAAAAAATAATATGATAAAATAATCCCGTGAAATCTCAAATTTACTACGAAATTTCGTGAGATTTTTTTGTAATATATTACATATATCAAAAGACAGAAATCCCCCGCCTGAATCAATAGAGAGAGGGAAGGATATAATCTGTAAAAGTCAGAAGCGAGTATTGGCGCGCACCTGCAAAATATCATCTGGAATGGAGGTTTTGATTATGAGGAAAGTTTAAAGAAGAATGTACGGAAATGATGACAACACCTCTCTATTCTTTCTTATTTCATTTGATTGATATTTTTTGTTGAGCAGCTAAAGAGATTTTGAGGTTTGCATAATTTATCTGTTTTTTTGCCCTAAAAAATGAAAAAACCATCGTCTTCTTTGTTTGTAGATATTAAGGGTTTGTTTGGTACGTTGGAATTGATTTTGATGGAAATGGATATAGAAATTGAAATGGAAATAGAAACTAAAAGTATGTTTGGTATGTCACGGAAATGAGATCTAATTTTTGTATAAAAATACCAAAATGTCCTTCGATTTTTTATTTTTTATTTTTTTTAAAGGTAGTAGAGGGTAATAGATGGAAATGATCACATGGAATTGTAAATCTTAGGTATTTTGATGGAATTGATGGGATGGAATTGAGCCTATTTGGCTTCCACATGGAATTAAAAAATTTTCCAATTCCATTATACCAAACAAGCATCATGATGGAATTGATCCTCAATTCCATTTCCATCACCCCTAATTCCATCATACCAAACATGGCCTAAAGTGATGACCTATATTTATTCAATAGGGACATTTGTGACTTTTGATAATTGGAATATATTGTAAAAAGATTCTGCGAGACTTCATCGCAAATTTGAGATTTTTTACGGGATCATTTTATCGTATTTTCTATTGCTCGGAACCTATGTGTACTTTCCCTTTTTTTTAATGAAATATAATTATTAAATAACTGGATTACGTAAACTAAAAAAACGGATTAAAACAGAATAAAAGGAAAAAAACTGGGGAAAAAAGTCAAAGAGACAATTTATATTTAAAAATACTCCTATTTCTATAAAGAGAGTAAGTGAGAGAATGAACAAACAAGAATAGATTAATTAACATAGTGAGTCACAGAGATTGAACAAAAATTAACGGGGTAGAAATAAAATGATATAAAAATTAATAATTGAACTCAAATAAGATTTTATATTAAGAATTGGGGGTAGCATAAAATTTTTACACCAGCTATTAGCGCTTTTTATAAAAAAACATTATCAAATGATGATATATCAAGTTTGACTTTTTTTTAAAAAAAATAATTATTGACATAAAAAATTGTCATTTGAAACTCATAATGCTAGGGTTAGAAGAAACAAAATGCCTTATAAAATTAAGAGATGAAATTAAAGCCTTGTAGAAAAGTTAAAAGATGAGATGTACATTTTTTTCCTAATTCAATAATTTGTTTTAAGGCTATAGAGCAGAGTAGTGTAATTCAAAAATTAGGGTCAAAATTGTAAGCCCCGCAATACACATGGGAATTTGCAGGCGACTTTGCATTATACCTATTGGTGGGTGAGGGGAGCCAATCTCACACCTTTCATTCTGATCCAAAGATACTGAACACATAATTTAGATTGACTTCCAAATTGAGTCTTAGTTTACAATCCATAAACGTAGGATTTGTGGTAAAAGTTTTTTTTTCAACATAATTTATTATGTACGAGATAAGTATGTGAGAGGAGTCTTATCTAAACTTACGTAAATATGCTTCTTGAATGTTAATTCAAACAGGCACGTAGCTACTTATATTTTTCTCTCTTTTTCCAAAACATCATTTAATGTGGGTGAAGTTGATTTCTTTTTTCAATTTTAGATAAATTTAATAAATTAACCATAATTACGTTATTACAGTAAATTGGCTGAAGTGACTTGTATTATGGAGAAGTGTAATGATACTCCCCCTGTTCTTTAATACATGGCACCGCATAGATAGGGGATTAAAAAAAAATTAACATTTTTTTTGCTGGTCAAATCAAGGAATAATATCAACTCATTAAATCTATGTTAAATTAATAAAATTTCTTAACCTTACTAAAATTAATGAGGTTTTAATTGAGACAGAAAAGTATGAGGAGTCATAATTAATCATTAGTTACCGGATGAAATACTGAAATTTACAAAGAAAATGTTAACAACTTTCCAAAAGTAACTTAAATTAAAAATTAAAAAATTATTCCAAAAGGCAGGACAAGAGGAGAGTGTGTATAAATAATAGTAATATTAAGATCAGGATGGCAAAAAAAAAAAAAAAAAAAAGTATTATGATAAGAGGGGCAAGTTGAAAGAAAGGGTGAAGCCTCCACGTCTGAGTGAGGGTGTCCAAGAGTGGCCTTCCCTATGTTCTTATCCCTGTGCGTGTGGCTGTGTGCAAGTGGACGCGTTTCTCTTTCATAATGTGGGCCTCACTTAGCATCATTTTGTATACCAATTCATTTTTGACTTTCAAGCCTCCATCATGTGATCCCATTTTGACTTCCAAGCCTTAATAAATATGTTTGTTATGGTGTTAAGATTGTTTATAAGTTATTCTCTTCGGTCCTAATTATAAGATAAAGTTAATTTTTTTGGAGAAATTAAGGAAGCCAATTAAATTACTTTAGAGTATTTATATTTTTATTTTTTTCTTCAAACTAATTAATTTGATTAATAAACTAATATATAATCTAAGGATACTAAAAATATAAACACTCTAAAGTAATTTAATTGGCTTCCTTAATTTCTCAAAAAAAGTCAAATTTGTCTTATAATTAGGACCGGAGGGAGTATTTTTTTATGTAAGTTAAGATAAAACTCTTCTCACATATACTTACCTCGTATACTGTAAATTACGATTGAAAAGTTGTTTTTAAGTATTCCAATCGTTGTTCCAAATGAGCACATTATATTTATTTGGAATAGCAATGAAAATCTTCAAAAGCAGTTTTTTAATCATAATTTATGATATGTGAGATAAGTATGTGAGAGGAGTGTTGTCTTAACTTACGTGCATAAACACTTTTGGGATTCCCAATCGTAATCCCAGATATGCTTATTATCATCAAGGTTATTAAACCCGACCACTAAAGAGTCAACCGGTCTGGTTAGTGGGTTAAGGGTCAGTGGGTTATATCGGAGTCAAAATGGAACTAAACCGATGAGAAAGTGAACTTAAACGATAAAATTTTTTAGAATAATTTTAGAATTTAATAATTGTTTAGGATCAAATGATAATATTTTTGAGTGATTCTTTTTGCATTAGAAAATAGACATCTCAATATTTCCATAGAGTCTTAATTTATAATTTCTGAAAATATGTAGAATTAGATATAAATTATTAAAATCAGAAAAATCTGAATAAATAGTAAACCGATTGAACTGGTTGGATTGGAACTGTTAAATGATCGGTTCTACAATTTTTGTGGCCGAACCAGCTAATCCGACTTTAATAACATGGGTTATCATACACCTCAAGTTTTATTTAATTAAAAACAATTATATTTATATGGACGGATGCAGTCGTGTAGTTTAAGTGAAATTTTTGTATGAATTTAGTTATCACGTCATTTGTGATATGACCTGTTAAAATGCAACAACTTATAAATTGATTTTGCACATCTTAAATATTAGCTGGTATATTAATAAAATTAAAAAATTTTATAAGATTCATTTTTTTTACTTGTGAAATTTTAATTAAAGGATTCATTTTTTAAGAAAAATTAAAATATGAAATACGTAAACAACCAATTAAAATTAATATTACCTAAGTTGATGTATTTTAATTAATCAAATTATAAATGACATGACAAATAATGTTCATATGAGAATTTCTCATAGGATAAAAAGGTTAATCCAATAAGGTTAGATTTGGGTCTTAAACTTGGTGGTCATTAAATAAGATACTATTAAAAGAAAGAGGCTTTTTTAAAAAAAAAAAAAAAAACTCCACGAATTACTTACTAAATCTTATATTAAACGCATGATGAAGTAAAGGTGTGTTTTGAAGAGCTTAAATTTGAGAAATAAGCCCTTATTACGCAAACTGAGAAAAAACTCCTCTCACATACTTACCTCGTATACCGTGAATCACAAATTATAAGCACTTATTGCCTAAAAATAAACTCTTCCAAACAAACACTAATTCGTTTTAAAGTTACGGAGAAGCGTAATGTCTGCCAAGGAACTCCAAAATCACATTGAAAATTGGGAAACTTCTTGAAAGGAACTCCAAAACCATGTAAAGACAGAAAAGTATTCCGAATTTATATAATCTCATAGAAGTGTTAGTGTCTAAACTATAATTTACAAATTTAGAGGGAAAAACCAATTTGCTCTTACCTTTTTTTATTAAAAAAATATTACCCCCACTGGCCAACCGCAAGTTTAGATAAGAATTCTCATGTTCATATCATGATTTCACAACTTTCCTTTTAAGTAAAAATTTCATTTACTTTCTCAGTCCATTCACAAGTTTAGATAACGAATTCTCAGGCTCAGATAAGGAATTGACAAGTTGAGATCAGGAATTCGCAACTTTCGTTTAAGTAAAAATTTCACTTACGTTCTTATGCAATTTATAAATTTAGATAAAGCATGCCCAAGCTCAGATAAGGAATTGATAAGTTGAGGAAGAAAACTCACCGAAGGGAGGAGAGGGAGGAGGCTCGTCAGAGGAGCTCAGAAGGTGAAGTAGGGATGTAATACTTAGATTTGGATATATTTTTATGGCATTAAAATTTTTGTTAGCGGATTAGTATAATTTAAAGGTCTGTACTTGATAGCACCTTGTATATAGTTCTTGTTTATTATACATGAGTCCATCCGTGGGTTGAGGTTGTCATAAGTCTCGTGTGTTGAGGCAGGTGTTTGTGCCCCACGCAGTAGTGTATGATAAATAAATATTTTATATATTATAAGTCTGGCTAGAGTAGGATCTGAAAAATCTTACTAATTTCTTAACAAGATATTTTAATCCATAAAAACTGATACATTTTTAATTATTATGCCACTATGGATCCAGAAGGTGATGATACTTGGGCAAGGGAGATTTACAATTATTGCTATTTTCTTTTCTTTAAGCTTTACTTCTTTATTATTTTGCTCTTTAATTCCGTCCTTTACTTCTTGCACTCTTTTTATTTCCGTCTTTTCCTTTCAGCTATTTAAATTCTGTCAATTTAAATTTTGCAATTTAAATTATGTCTTTCTTTCTCCGTTCCTTTCTTCCAAATGCGATAGTAGTAGCTCTTCTTCTACTCCATTAAGCAACTCTACGCTAAACGATGAGGAATCAAAGTCTTCAACTTCTAAACAAATTTTCAAAGAAGAAATTTCTTTTGAAAATACAAACCAGAACGTAGACGATTGGGTTTTACCTCCAATTGCTTTAAACGCACTTTATCAAATGCAAACTCAAGATAAGAAGTGGTTCTCCAAATCTGATTACATAATCAGAACAGTTGAAGAATCAATTCCTATCAAACCAGAAAAAGAAGAATTTAACCTTCTTTCTCAAAAATCAATTGACAAACATAAGAAAGATTACAACTTTTTGCACATCGGAAGTGTTCAAGTTTCCATTAAACCACTAATAAGAAAAGGACTAAACGTGTCAGGACTAATATGCCTCATGGATACTAGACATTATGAATTTTTGGATTCTCTGCTTTCAGCAGCAGAATTTGGACTTCATAATAGTCCTGTCTACTTTAACTATTATCCAGATAGGATAGCAGACTTAAAGGATGAACATGTTCTTGAAGTCTTTAAATTCAAACTTCAGTTAAACGGTTTGAAAATGAAACCAGGATTTATACCGGCTATCCTAACATATAGGATACAGTATAAGGTTTTAAACTCATCCAATTCCTTAGGTCTAATACCACCTGATAATAGCCAAACAATAGTCTTTTTATCAGATGAACAAAATGCAAACTTGACCGTTCCAAAAACAATTATGTGGGATGATGTTGAATTACCGGATGATTGGACAATGGATAAGGCCACAAAGCCTATTCCTAAACCAATATCTCAGATAAGAAAAATCATTCAAACATCAGATGGAATTGTAAAACTCTCCTTCGATAGACCAAGAAGATCTTGTAGTCAAGCTACCAGAACTGAGCCTTCATTATATGAAGACTGTAGATCTGTTAGATATGAATCTTCAAGATATTCTTGTTCTTCTCTACCTAAACCACCATCTGTCATCTACATGTCAGCCCCCAACACATCAACTCCCCAACAAACTCTACCAAAGGTACCATCGGTCATATATGCACCTGCACCACCTACGGTAACCCCACAAACAACCACAAACGTTTCAATTCAATGAGTTGACAATTCTTTAATTATCCCACAAATAAGTTATGAAAAGGATGATGACTTGAAATCAATCGAGTCTCCAACCTATTCATCTCTTGGGGAACCAGGGGAGCCTTTTATAATAATCGTTTTAGAAAATGTTTTCCAAATTGACAAACAAACCTTGCAAACGGAATTTTACTCTGAGAAATATACCTTTCAGAGAGAATGGTTTCTACAAAATTTCAAAAAATCTGCTAGAAAAGAAATTCAAGAAAATTTCTACATATTTCTTTAAAAAATACAAGAAAATATTCCATTTTTTTATTGGTTTAATGCTTATGCAGAAGATCAAAACTTGGAATATCCTTTCTTACAAACCATCAATATGACAAAGAAACAATGGAAAACTTCTGAAGGTGAAACTATTTCTTCTGAGTTTCCTCCTCCAAAACCAGTGCAAGTACCACAATTGGTTGACGACAAACGCCAACCAATTATGGCTGCACCTTTCAAATTTAAAAACATTGAAAAACCCATTGACCCAACGGATATTAAGAACATTGTTGAACAAAACAATTATACAAACCAATACCTTCAGGTATTAGGTGATTATTTTGTTCAAACATCAGTTTCTTCAAGAAAAGTCGAAACTAGAATTGAAACACCTCTTTTTAAACCTTTTCAAATAAACCCAAAAATTAAGTCAGATTTTCAAACTAAAAGATATGATTTATTAAGAAAGGTTAATCAACAAATTAGCCAACTTCAAACTATGACTATCCTAGACACACCCCAAACGTCATCAACCAAATTAAAAGATGTTATGGCTTTTGAAAAGGATTCCCAAATTGGAGATACAAACTCTAACCCTTCTGAGTCGCAATTCCAGATCAACCATCAACACTGGAAAAAGCCTTCAAAACTCTATTACCATAGAGCTAGCCCTCCAGACATTCTGGTTGAAGAACGAATAAACCAAAACTTTAAATCCTTTAATGCTGATAATATCTATGAATGGAACATAGATGGTCAAAGTAAATCAAACATTCTCCAAACTCTTCAACAAATGTCCATGGTAAGTACCGCATACCAAACTCAACATGATTATTCAGATGAAATTATTACCAATCTTATAGTTTCCGGGTTTACTGGATAACTTAAAGGTTGATGGGATAATTATCTTTCTCCTGAAGACAAAAATACCATTTTTACATCTGTTAAAACTGAATCTGATGGAACACCCATTACCTCAAACGGCCAACCCATTCCAGATTCAGTAAACACTCTTCTTTTTACAATTATTAAACATTTTGTTAGAGATCCATCTATCTGGAAAGATAGGTCGGCTGAACTTCTTTCAAATCTTAAATGCAGTAACTTATCTGATTTCAGATGGTATAAAGATAATTTTTTGACTAGAGTACTCACTAAAGATGATGCTCATTAGCCATTTTGAAAAGAAAAATTTCTAGCTGGATTACCTAAGTCTTTAGGTGATAAAGCTAGAGAAAAATTTAGAAACCAAAATGATGGCAACATCCCTTATGAGCACTTGACATATGGTCAATTGATCTCTTATGTCCAAAGAACTGCTCTTAAGATTTGTCAAGATGATAAAATCCAACGTCAACTTGCAAAAGAAAAGGCCACGAACAGAAAGAATTAGGAACTTTCTGTGAACAATTTGGCTTTCCTCCTTGTAAGCAATTTAAACCTCACCATAAACCTTACCACAAAAAGAAAAAACATGTCTACCAAAAATATAAGCCCAATACACCTCCTCGTAGACTTGTAAAAGAATTTCACTCAAAACCAAAAATCGATTTTCCTAAACAAACAAAAGTTACCTATTTTAAATGTGGTAAACCGAGTCATATTTCCAAATATTGTCATTTGACTCAAAAGTTGAAAAAGATTAAGAGTATTGAAGAACCTCTTCTTGAACAAATAAACAATCTTTTGATTGACACTTCTGAATCTGAATCTAAAAGTTGTTCTTCTGAAGATCTTAATAAAATTCAAAACGAAAATATTCCAGAAAACTCTTCCTTAGAAATTAATGTTATCACGAAGGAACATGATTTACTTCTTGATATCATTATTAAACTTCCAGATTCTGACAGAAGAGAATATTTGTTCAAACAAAGAGAAATTCTCAATCAAACTCCAACTTCTTCAAACTCTAAACCTTCTATTCTTTTCAATAAATATGATTTAACAAATGTTTTAAACAAGTTCAAACATTCTGTTAGACCAACAACCCTCCAAGACCTTTAGTACGAGCTAAATAACCTCAAAACTGAAATCAGTCTTATCAAACTTCAACAAGACACCCATGCAACTGCTATATCCCAAATACAGGATATTCAACTTACAACTCAAACTAAAGGGCAACATAAAACACCATCCGATCAAGAAGACAATAATCTTTCTGATCTTTCTGAACCATTTTTAAACTTGATTTCAAAAATATCAATTCAAAAGTTTTATGTTCAAGCCAAGATTATTATTAATAATGATTTTGTCTTGGACCAAACTGTTTTGTTTGACACAGGAGCTGATTCTAATTGTTTTAAAGAAGAAATCATTCCTACAAAATAATTTGAAAAAACAACTGAAAGGTTTAATGGCTTCAATGGCTCACGCCTAGATGTCAAATACAATGTTTCAAATGTTGTTATTGAAAATGAAGGTTTAAAGATTCAAACCCCATTTATATTAGTTAAAGATATGGGAACCCAGATTATTCTTGGGGCGCCATGTCATGCCCTTATTTTAATTTAACCTTTACCCGAGTTTTCACGAAAAATGATATGCGGTTCGGTGGGTAACACAAGAATGACATAAATATACTGATAATATGTGCATGATTACATATATTTCCTATAAGGGTTTGTACCTGATAAACTCCCGAGTGTCTTGCAAGATGCTCAAAATCAAACAGTCTCTGGCGCAAGTCTGGAGGCGATTATGCAACAACTTCTACAACAATATGGATCCCAAACACAAGGATCCCAGTAGCAGAAGCAATCTCAAATAGAGTCATCTACTCCATCTGGGTCATCGATCCAAAAACCTCAAACAGAAGCAACATCTACAAATGAGATTTTAAAATCTTATGAATAGGCATATGCCCAGAGGAAACTTCCAAATCAAACATAGGAAAAGGTAGTGAAAAAAGGGAAAAACACAGCCCTAGTACCATTTTCCCACCTAACTAAACAAGAGTATGACAGGTTAAACCAACCACCCCAAAGTCTACAGGTTTGGCCACGACCTTATACTCCAACTCAAAAACAACTGACAATTGCGGCTTCTTCATCCAAGGCAATTGTCAGTCAAACCCAAACACAAGCCAGTACGCATACGCCTTATTCTCACAAAGAGGCTTATGTAAAACATATTCTACAGGTGGAACCAGAGTTTTTTCACCAAAATCCAAATCAGGTAGCTTTAAATGTCTTTCCTTCGGGATTTCATTTTAGGCCTTCTAATTTGGCAAAAACTCGAGAATGGTATGAGATAATACTGATTCATACTGGGTCCATTAAAATTGAAAGAAAAATGGACAAAAGAACTGGACCAATGATTACTCATTCCTCTATCCAGATTTTAAAAGTTCTCACCCTTTCCCAGTGGGGACAAAATTTATTTAAACCAAAATTTTGGGAAATTGACTATGAACCCAAAGGATATACTTACTGGGATTATGTTGATGCATGGTCCAATGTCTTTTGGGATCAAAATAAACTTTTTACACATACTTGGTTTATCTACTTCAAAACAAAAATTGAGTATGATTTTCCTCAATGGTTTGTTCACTGGTAGGGATTCTTTGGTCCAGTACTAGAGATATATTACCCTTAAAGGTTGTACAAAGCCTTTGAATTATTTAAACAAAAATTCAACATTGGAGAAGATCCTTTTCCAATTGATCTTCACTATTTTTCAAAATTCTCTGTATCTTGGGTATTTGTCTGGAGTTATAGATTTTCTCAAACAAACCAAGGATCAACCCTCTTACCAACTCTACAGAGACTTCCTTCGGTAAGATGGTGGGCCAAATTTGACATTACTAGGATTGATACCAGAGCAGTTGACAAATGGTTCAAAGAAAATCCTTAGCATCTTTGTATGATGGAACAAAGCAAATTCTTGAATCAAAAATCAAGGATTACGTCTATCTTAGCTGGAACCACAGATAAGGTTAATCTTATCAGTCAACTTAGCTCAATGCTACAAGTTCTACAACAACAAGACCAAACGGCTTCAACCAATTGCCAGTCTCTTCAGCAGCCTCAAACAATCAAGAGGATGATGAAGAAGAATTTGTTGTAGATTTAAACGAAGATTAAACTCTCGAAGACTTAGAATTATTTTTAGATTTTTGATGTCAACATACGAAAGCACTGTAGCACCATACACCGTAGTATCCACAGTGGCTTTCACCGTATAGTACTGTAAAACCACATGTCAAACAACAACACTGTAGTGTCGGCGGTATTATGCAAATAGTACCAACCGGAACTGTTTAAATAGTAACAAGTCACCGGTCAACTATTCACTGAAACTGTACAGATAGTGCAGGTCACTAGCCAGTTACCAGTCACCCTAAACAGTAACCTCGCCAGTCTATTTAAAGTCGATCCAGTCTTATTCTGAGACAGGTTCGGTTAGGCACTTAGAGAGAGAACTAGAGAGAGAAGCTCTGAGCTCCTTTGACGAGCCTCCTCCCTCTCCTCCCTCCGGCGAGTTTTCTTCCTTCTTCCCCTTTCTTCTTTTGTAAGTGCTTATGCTTTCTTTTCAATAAAATTAATCAATTTCTTCTACTTTTCTTTGCATCATATCCTTCCCTCCTCTAATGACCCGAGATTAGCAGATTTAATGAGTTAATCACTGGCAGGTTCTACCTCCGATGATTAATTTCATTCGCAATCTTAGTGGACATTACAGAGCATCCCCTCTGCATGCATCATTTAATACTTTAATTATGTTTGTAATTATGCCTTAAGAAGTATGTCTTCTTCCCTCTTCACATGCTCCTCCCTCTCTTTAGTTAGATCCACCTCCAGGGCCCCTCCCTCGTTCTTTATTTATCTCAACTTGTCAATTCCTTATCTGAGCTTGAGCATTCTTTATCTAAATTTGTTAATGGTCTGAGAGGCTAAGTGAATTTTTTTACTTAAAGGAAAGTTGTGAATTTATGATCTGAACATGGGAATTCCTTATTTGAGCGTGGGAATTCCTTATCTGAGTTTTGGAATGGGCTGAGAAAGTAAGTGAATTTTTTACTTAAAAAATGAAAGTTATGAATTCTTTATCTAAACTCATTAATTTCTTATCTCAATTTGCCAATTCCTTATCTGAACTTGTTTGTTCTCTTGGTTAAAGATCTAAGATTAATCTTTATATTTTTTTTTGCCTTGTCTATATTGAAGAGTTTTTGGTTGCCCAATGGTAAGACACTTTTTGTGTCACCAAAAATGGTGAGGGTTCGAACCCCCACCCCCACCACTTGGGAAGAAAATCCCCAATAGCCAGGGAATATTCTGAGGAGTAAATGTTCCCCCCGGAGCTCTGGCCGGTCGTTGGAGCTCTAGCGGCTTGTTGATAGGGGTAATTATTTTTTAATTAAAAAAAATAAGGGCAAATTAGTTCTTTCCTTTGAATTTGTAAATTCCAATACAAACACTAACACCTTTGCGAGATTATGTGAATTCGAAACACCTTTCTATCTTTTCATAATTTTGGAGTTCTTTTACAGGAATTTCCCTTAAAAATTTCAGTCAACTTTGAATTATATATAACATGACCTATAAATGAGGCAAAATATCAATAAAATCTATTTAAAACACTAAAATTTAAATTAAAACATACACATACTTTCCATTTTTCTTTGTAGTACAAAGCGACATTCTAGTATTTAAACAGCATTAAAATATTTCCTAATTAGTGTCTTCGGCTTGATTAGAAAGTTTTTAAAATTATACTCCTAAATTTAAATTTTGGCATTTCTGAATTTAATGGAAATTTTCACTTTATCTTCCCAAACTGAGTGCTCGTTTGGAAGAGTTTATTTTTGGGCAATAAGTGCTTTATAATTCGTGATTCACGGTATACGAGGTAAGTATGTGAGAGGAATTTTTTCTCGACTTGCGTAATAAGGGCTTATTTATCAGCTCTTCCAAACACACATTGAATGCTTTATTTTGTTTTATCAGGGTACAAAAATCGATGTCTAATAGATGCTCTCTTTCTTCTCTCTGTCTCTTTATTCTCAATATCTCATCGTTACTCTTGTCTAAAAAAAATTGATATTTCAGATTTGATATTTTATAAATTTAAAATGATAATTACTTAAAAACTTATATCTATGTATTTAACTATTTATATTTATAAAGATAATTTAATTACCGAATATTTTATTTGTACCCTCCAGTTTTCTAATTTAACGGTTGATATAAAATTCAGAAAAGAATGGGAGAAAGAAGAAAAAGAGAAAATCTAAACAGATTGAAATCTTTTCACAGCTTGTTTGTGTTGGTATTCAAAAAGTATGTTCATGTAAATCAATGAAAAACTCATCTCATATACTTACCTTCTACATCAAAAATTAAATTAAAAAAACAGCTTCTATAGATAATCTAAAAAGGATACTTAAACTTAGATTTTTTATGTGCAAAATCTCTTGATTTTTAATATTACATTAGGTGCAATATATGAGATGTTATTATCTAAAATCTTTATCAATCAGAGACGACAAAGATTGAATTTTATTATTACCTCCCAACTTTTAAGCTAAGCCATTATTTTCATTATGAATAAAGTGAATTTTTTATTATATTACAAAACTAAAAAAAAGTAAACGAAATTTAAAAAAAATGAAATTAAATATTGGGTGGAAACTACAATAAAAAAGAACCAAGATTAAAAATATAATATGAAAATAATATAAAATGAAGAGAGCCTCTTCTTTTTGGCGGACGAAAATCAAGAGATTATAAATATAATATAGTTAATTACTTGATTACCTATAAACATATGCATCTAAAAACCATACACCATATGGCCATATCTTTTCATTACGGAAAAAAAAACACGCATATGTGGTTCTTGACTTGTTGGAAAATATAATATGTCCCCTCCCCCAAATTAAGGGGATTGACTACGGTCCTCTGCTCTTATCGTTCTCTTCCTATCCTCTTCCTCCCACTACTCATCTCAATCTTTAGATCAAAATCTGAGGGATTAGCTACGGTTCTCTACACTCACCATTCTTTTTCCATCCTCTTCTTCTCCACTACTCATCTCAGTCGTATTCGACCACCCTCTAAGAAAAGCGCTATGAGTCACCAGCAGCGTCCTCACCTCAAGAAGGATGTGATTGCGACTTCAAGAATAAGCGCCATGAGCTGATTTTGCACGAGGCCAAGACTATTGCAGTGAAGAAAATGACGTGTGCGATAGAGCCAGATGGGGAAGCGTCAACAAGGTTGAGTGACTTGGAGTTGTCAATGTCGACGTTCTTGCTGGCACTAGAGGTGAGCATTCAGTTTTTTGGTTTGGTTATCCTTATTAACCGAAAAACTGAAAACCAAATTATATCAATTGAAAAGACCGAACCGAAACCGAACATAAACATTTAACCGAACCGTATAAACCAAAATATTTCGGTTCGGTGTTCATTAATTTCAGTTATAACTGAGTTTTTAGTCTGTATATAAAAAAACAACAATCTTTTGAGGAAATCAAAGCTATCGAACTAAATCTAAAAATAAGCCTATAATCTAGGGGGGAATGGGAAATAACAGCGATAAAATCCACAATAAAAAAAATCACCGGATCAGAAGACAAAATAGAAAAACTGAGGAGAGATGGCATGAAGGGAAGAAGATGCGTGAAGTGAAGGTGAAGGCTACTACTCTTTTTCTCTATCTCCTTGCCTTCTAATGGACAACAAAACTCACCATATTTGCAATAAGTTTGACATTAATGACGACAACTAACTCTCCAATTTTGAGCTAATGAAAATGTTGCTAAGACGTGGCTCAAAAAATCAAACAAACTCAAGTGGGTTGAGGAAAGATAGTGGAGATGTCAAAGAATGAATGAATCACTGGTTTAATTTGCTTGAGGGGGTGAAGATTGATGACAGAGAGCACAGGTCTTAGACAAAGGAGTTGTTGAGTGGATATTGGAGCCAGATTGAACCAATCGACATCAAATGAGAGTCTTTTCTAAGGTTTGCCGTTTAAGATGTGAGATTAGTTGGACTTAGGCTGATAAACATGTTTTAAATGAAAAATAATGAGTATTGGGTTTGGGTCATTGAAATGACATATAAAACATACATACAGCCCATATGTTACATTTGTTATTTCGGTTATTCAGTTATAACAGAATTTTTTTTTATGATCACTAAACCGAAAACGAACACCAAAATACTAGAAGAAGAAAACTAAAAAATATCCAAAAACCGAAATAACCAAATTGGGTTTGGTTTGGTTTAGTCTTTTGTTTCGGTTTGATTTTGCTCACCCATAGCTGGCTCCACTGAAGGACAAAAATGCACATACAGAAGATAGAGTTTATAGGTCTTTGAATCTCGACTCTTTTGAGAAATTTCTGGATAAGTTGCATGAGACGTCTTCATGCTTGGCACTGTCGATATCTCCTCTTCCTCTCTCATCATCAATAGTTATTGTTTGCTCTCTGCTGTCGAGTCATCTCCCTTTGTTGCTGATTGTTTCTGCTATATCAAAGGTCATCGTTTCTGTCTGCATTGTGCTATTGGGTTCCTTCCCTTCATTGCTATCTTTGTTTCAGTCACTTGTCCCAAGGAGTTTGCAAAGCATCGATTATGCACTTGCTTTAGGAAGTATATACTAGAGTATGTGGCAGGTACAAAAAATTATGTGGCTACAAGGGGGTGAGTTTGGAAATTCAAATTCATAGCTAGTTTCCCCCATATCTGATTGTCAAATATATTTTCATGACCCACTGGATTTTCTAATACCAGATAAGAGTATGGGCTTCCAAAATAGGAGTCCAATAAAAAGCCCACTAAGGTTACATTTAGGTTGCACTATTTCTTTGGGCATTTTCAATCCAAAGCTATTGCTAATAGGGGCTTTAAGTTTTCAATTCTGTCCTACCCAAAGTCTACTGCTCGTTTGGTTTAAAGGGGAGTTAGTCAAGATGCTTCTTGGCTCTGGTTTTCTCCAATATAAAATGGATAATATCTGGGTTCTGCTATATATGGAAAAAGCTGCAAGTACCATCTGTTTTGCATATGGTGGGACCCTCAACAAGCTCAGTAGACAAAGTTCACAGTTGGAACTCATTTTCTATAGTTAGCAAGAGTTTTTCCAAATTGAAAAGCTTGGTCAGAGTTGTATTTTTGTTGTTTTCCATCCTTGAGGGCAAGGATGTTTTGGGAGGGGGTATTGATATATAAATGTAATAAAGACTTAAAAATTAGTTAATGTCAGTTAGTTAGACCTAACCGTTAGAATTATTTAGTTAGTTTTAACTTGACTTGGTCATTAAGTCACTCTAGCATATAAATAAGGCATAATCCCATTGTATTTGACAGTTTTGCAATGTTAATGAAATCCAAAGTATTATTCAACATCTTCTACCTCTATCTTCTCTCTCTCTAATTCTCTTCTTCTACCCTAATCCCCAATTCTAAAAACATTTATATTACAAAAGCTTATATGAAATCTCCTTTTCTTTTTTGCATATCTTAAATAGACCTTTTGTTACATGATTAATTAACATTGGTATTTGAGGTGCCATTAAACTTATGTAATTTTTTTTACATGAATTAAATTTATATAATTTAAACTTTGATGATCTTGTTTTGTTATATTAATATTGGATATGATCTAGTGATATTTAAATTTAAATATTCTAATTTTGAAAAAGATCTTACTTTATTGATACCTTGAGCGGATTTTAAATCTAATTCATTAGGTGTGAAATAAGCAAGAACCCATTATGCCTATCTTTGAAAAGAGGAGGCCAAAAAAGAAAGAAAGAAATGTAAGAAATATAATACATTTAATTTGGAAAAATGCTTTTGCGAGAGTTACAAGATTCTCTGGGGGGAGTAACTAACTTCTCTATATGTTAAATAATTTCTTGTGGTGGTTTATAAAAATATGGCCAACACAATTCTTGCTGCCTATAGTTTCCATATATTTTGTGTTGTAACATGGGCAACTATGAGTTTGATTGCATGGTCTCACATATGCTTGAGATATATGAATATCAAAAAGTTAGTTATGCAAAACCACTGCGAATGAGCTTCCACGAAATGCAAATTGTAATACCCTAAAATTTGGGATTTGAGGCTTGTGAATATGCCTAAATTAAGTGAACTGCTAAGCCTCAATTTATCAAGAGCCTAAATTTATCCCCTAATGATTCTAATATCTTTAGGGTATTAAAAAAGTAAAATGGTTAATTTTAAAGAAAGTGATTATGCTTATGGTGAAATCGCCTATGAGATAGTGAGCTTGTCATATGATTTTTAATGATCAAATGATGAGTAAAAATTATGAAATTTTACAAGGTGAAAATAGACATCCTAAGCTTTAATTTGATAGGTCATATGACTCAATTAGAGTTATATACAAAAAGATATGAATTTTTGAAGTCAGCACAAAAAAACTGTGAAATTTCTGGAACAACATGGAAAGATTAAAATTTTGGGAATTTTGTGATTCCATAAATCAAAAGTCTACCCTTGAAACTAGACTCAATAAGGGTTCTATAGGCTTTAGAATCACCTCATTTCGATTTTTCTAGAATTAGTTATGATTTTTCAAAGTTTGAGCAGAAATCTGCCAGAATTTTGTAAAATCCGAATTTTGGGAAAAATAATTAATTAAGTGGATATGATATAAAGTGATCATCTCCTTCTTCAGCCCCATTTCTGACGCCATAACAGACCCTAAGAGAGAGAGAGAGAACTCAAATTTGTAGAGAGAGAAGGAGAGGAAAAAAAGCTTACAAAGGTAAGTGATTTCTTCGGTAAATTGGTTCCTAATGCATATAACTCTGTTTCTAAGCTATTCTCCTATGTGATTCAAGGGTTGGAAGCTCAAATTTGCTTGTTGAAGTGACCTAGGGTTCAGCCATATCAAGGGAGAGCCAGTGGGAGCTTGAGGTAACTTCCAAACTCTTGTATATTGACTATTCTGACTGTTGTGGACAATTTAATTGGTGAAATTTCGCCGGATTGTCATTGGTTTTAAAAATGGAAAATGGGTGTGTGGGGCTGTTATGCTGCTCAAATTGGTACTAAATGGTAGTTGTAACCTAATGGAATAGTCAATAAAGTGGTTAGGAGTAGAAAGGAACACGTTTACGGAGCCAAAACCGAAAAACCTCGATTTTTCCCGGAAAACCCATATATTTTGGCCAGCACTATAAATGGGTCTTAGAGTTAGATTTTCAATGATTTTATGGTTCCATTGAGTTCAGGAGCAAAAATTAGGTGGGGTTACAGTTGGGCACTTTTTCGGAAAAGGCTGAGAAAGCGTAATTATGAAAATGCCCCTAAAACAATTAAATAAGGGCTACCAAGGGCAATTTCGTCTTTTGGCAGTGAATTTGGTAATTCCGAGTCCGAAAATGGATTCTTTGGGCGAAAATTTGTCAGGATAGCCCAGGTTAGAATTTCGAGAAAAGTACAGCCAGACCGGGTACAACGGGGTCGAGCCGGGTCCTGGGGGTATTTTAGTAATTTTTCAAGATAGACTCATATAACCCCCAGAAACACTATGGAAGTGTCTAAATAGTACATTTGACATTGTAGGATCAAATATAGAGCTCCGAGCCGTTTGCACGTAGATCGAGGCACACGTTTAGAGGCGGAAACGGGTTAAGGTGGGGGACTTACCTTATTTGCATGTATTTGATATCTTTGCTTGTGTAATGATGTATGTTCTTTACTTGATTGTATAGAGCATATTTGAATAAATGAAGCTCTGTTTTTGTTTTCGCTGTGGCCATAGTCTTGTTGTATGAAACATTGAGTATGCATAAATGTCATTATGGGGCATACACCTAGATAAAGCTAACATGTTATACACATAGCATCAATCATGCATGCATTATGGTATTTGTTTCCTACTGAGATTCTCTTGAATCTCACCCTCCCCTACCAACAATTTAGACAAGAGACGACACAAGATATGCAAACAACAATGCAGAGTACCATATGAGAGGATTGCAGTGGCGGAGCTAAGTTAGGAACATGTCTCCGTTTTACTGGGATGGGTTTAGATATCCTAGTAGCCTTATGCGGCTACATTATTTGAATTCATCAGGTACGAACCCCTATGGGGAATTTATGTAATCATGTACATATTATCAGTATAGTTATACTATTTCTGTGTTGCCTACTGAACCGCATGTCGTTTTTCGCGAATACTCTGGTAAGGTGAAATTAAAATAAGGGCGTGACACATATGAGCTTCCCTAATGTGCAAATAAGCTTCTAGTAAACGCAAATGAGCTTCCTTGAAATGTAAATAAACTTGCCTTGTGCACATGTGAATTGACCTTGACCTTCCCTAGGATGCAAATGACCTTTCCTTATTTGCAAGTGAGGGAAGGTCATTTGTATGTCAGAGAAGGTCAACACGCATATGCACAGAGTTCCTAAACTTATTCCCAAAAAGTTAAAGAGAATTGCGACGATTTCCCCCTTTTCATTCTTAAGCTTATTCTCCTTCACAGACGACAATAATGGCTTACAGAGACGATGAGCAAGGATGGTGACAAAGTTGATGGGTCTTCGACGAACAGCGATGTGTTTTACTTTCTTCATCTTCTTCAGAGTAAATGAAGCCAATGACTCAATCTCGATGATGCTTTGTCCTCAATGGTTGATGGTGGGTGATAGATCTAGAAGAAATAGGTGGTTTGTGGCTGGCGATAGAGTCGACATTGAAGAAAGTGACAATAAGATTGATGGCAATGAGGTGGTGTGAAGTTTGAAGGTTAGTAGATCTTTGGTGAGATGGGGTAGAGCTTGAAGAAATCGCCACCAGTGAAGGTTGGATGAGAAGTTTACTGACAACAATGGAACTTTTTTTTTTCAGTGATTTTTTTTTTTTTTTTTTGTCTTCTAATTTATGGGTTCAATTGTAGTCGTGAGTTAACAAATGCTACAGCCATGGAGATTGAAGAAGATGAGTTTTTCTTATGGGTAATTTGGTCCTTTTTCCCTCACACTTATTGACACCCAAGATCCTAAATACTTGAGGTCTCATTCTTCAATTAATTTGTCAAATAGATATTTATCCCCTATTTTGCCAAATTTATATTGAATTGATTATTCAATCAATTAGTTGGTATTCTCCTTTTCTTTTTCTTTTTTACATGTCTTAAATAGATCTTTTTTTTTTTTACACGATTAACATTGGTATTTGATGTGCGATTAAATTTATGTCCCTTCTCTTCTTTTTATAAGGGAGACAATGTGCTCGTTTGGATGAGCGATTCGATTGCTTATAAGTTACTTTTTAATAGTGATTTACAGTATACGAGGTAAGTATGTGAGAGGAGTTGTGTCTCGATTTACGTAAAAAACAACTTATAAGCAATCTGATCGCCCAAACAAACAGACGCAATATATATATAGCATGTTTCCTTTTATAGGAGATAGTTAAGGTTGTTTTTTTTTGTTGGTACCCTATTTTACCTCATTTGATTAACATATTACCCATGCCATATAGTTTTTACTAAAAGTATCTTTATTGATTGAATAAAATAAGGAATTTCCATCTAAAGTTTTTATAATGGCCATGATTGGAATGTGTATTTTAGGTCATATATATTTATCATAAATAACTAATTTTACTAATTTTTTGAATGTATACAAATAAGTTATATAGATCCTATATTAAGAATGGGAGGCAGAAATAATAAAGCAGTCAAGGTCAAAAATTAGGATCAAAATTTTAAGCAACACAAATACAAAAAAGAAATTGCAGGTAGTCAACTTTGATTTATATATAATATGACTTATAAATTAGTAAAAATTATAATTAAATATAGCTGAAATGCCAAAGTTTAAAGGCTAAATTTGAGATTAGGACTAGTGTAAATGATATTTATTGAGGAGGACTGAAAAACTATAATCATTTTGAAGGACCAAATAAAAAATATAAATTAAGAAAATACTAAATTACCCCTACCCAAACCTCATATGTTCTCTCCTACCACATCCTATAATTTTTCCACTGTTTCATGACACAGTCGAGATTTAGCTGAAATAATTTAAACTAATTTGAATTTAAAGTCAAAAACTAATTCTAAATAATTCAATCAACAAACAACATTGATTTATTTACTTTTTGTCATTTTAATCAATAAAACTTTTTCTTTTAGGCTTGTCTATTAAAATCATAAATTTTTATGTATTTATCTTTATTTATTTCACACTCTTATATTTTTATACGCAACCTCATATTCTTCTTCTTCTTTTTTTCTAAAGATCTCATATTATTATTTTATTTAATGTAAATTTTTTATATCATTATTTTTGTAACACCCCAAATTTTATATTCACAAAAAATATATTATAAGTAATTGAGAAATTCAATAAAATGGTGAATATTCATGAAATTTGGATCTTATGTGTAATATTCCGAATTTTGGGATTGGGGGCTTGGGAATAAGTCTAAATTAAGCGGATTGCTAAGCCCCAGTTTAGTAGGTGTCCCAAATTTATCCCCTAATGATTCTTATATCTTTGGGGTATTAAGAAGTAAAATGGTGAACTTTGGAAAATATAATTATGTTTTCGGTGAAATCGCTTATGAGGTAATGAGCTTGTCATGTGATTTTGAATGATCAAATGATGATTAAAAATTATGAAATTTTACAAGATGAAAATAGACATCCTAAGCTTTAATTTGATAGGTTATATGAATCAATTAGAGCTATATACAAAAAGATATGAATTTTTGAAGTTAGTCCAGAAAAACTGAAAAGTTTCTGGAATAGCATACAAAGATTGAAATTCTGAGAATTTTGTGGTTCCATCTAGGAAGATTCTATATTTTTCCTTGAAAATAGACTCAATAAGGGTTCTATAGGCTTTGGAATCACTCTAATTCGATTTTTCTAGAATTAGTTATGATTTTTCAAAGTTTGGACAAAAATTTGCCAGAATTTTTTAAAAAATCCGAAAATTGGGAAATTAAATTAATAAGTAAATACCATATGATATATCATCTTCCTCCTCCTCTTCAGCCCAAAACTGACACCATCTCAGAAAAATAGAGAGAGGAAGTTGTGTTCTTTTAGAGAGAGGAGAGGAGAAAACTCACGAGATAGGTCGATTTCTTTGGTGAATTTGTACCTAACGTGTATAATCCTTCTCCTAAGCTTATCTTCTATGTTGTTTGAGGTGTTTGAAGCAAGATTTTTGGAGTTGGGAAGGTTAGGGTCTCAGCCAAGAAAAGGAAAAGCCAGAGGGAGCTTGAGGACAGAGCTGAGAGCCCGAGTTGTTGGCACGCAAATCGAGGAGAAAAGCTGGAGGTGGGGGATTTACCTTACTTGCATGTATTTGATATATTTGCTTGTGTAGTGATATATGTGATTGCTTTACTTGATTGTGTATAGCATATTTGAATAAATGAAGCTCTGTTTCCATTTTGTTGTGGCCATAGTTTTGTTACATGAAATATTGAGCATGCAGAAATGTCATTATGGGTCATACATCTAGTTAAAACTAACATGTCATACATGTAGCATCTATCATGCATGCATTATGGTATCTGTTTCCTATTAAGATTCTCTCGAATCTCACCCTCCCCTACCACCAAATTAGGCAGGTGAAAACAAGAGGTGTACTGAAAGCAAAGAAGAGAACTACATGGGAGGAATGCAATGGTGAAATGAAGACGGGAAGATGTCTCCGTTTTTTGGGATGGGTTTAAATACCCTAGTAGCCTTGCACAACTACATTATTTGAAATTATCAGGTAGGAACCCCTATGGGGAATATATGTAATCATGCACATATTATCAGTATAGTTATGCTATTCTTGTGTTGTCTACCGAACCACATATCATTTTCTGTAAATACTCTGAAAAAGGTTGAAATTGAGATAAGGGCGTGACATTATGAATTTTGAAACATTCATATTCATAAGGAAATGAGTAAATTAATTCAAGAAAGGAATTAAATTACAAAAGTGATAGCAAAATCATAATTTTTCCAATTTAACCTAAGATTAATTATTTTTCTAATTAATTGAAGTTAGTTTCAATTAATCAAGGAAAATAAAGGAAAATGTATACTTGGATTATTCTTGAGGGAATAAATTAAGAATTGTGAAATTAGAGGAAATTATACATAATTCACTTAAGTGAATTATGAAATTAATGAAATACATAGTATTTCCTTTTTCTTCCATATTTTCGCCCAACACATGAAAATACGGGAGAAAAATTACATTCCTAGAGCATATGTTAAAATGCTACATGAAGTTAAGTGCTATTTTGGTTAGTTGGGAGAATAAATGGGCTTGGTTAGAGTAAAGAGGAGGGGGGACGGTTTTTGTAACAAGAGGGAAGATCTAGTCCAATTCCAATTGAAGCCAAGTGATGAGAAGTTATGGCATAAAGTGGAAGGTATGGGTGAAAGTATGGAGGGAGGTATGGTGTAAGACAAGTGTTGTCATCTCAACCTTAGATGAGATCAATGGTTTGGAATCAATGGAGCATTTTTATGAAAGCTTTCTCTTCCCTTCCCTTCATGCATTTTCATTCAACATAGAGAGAAAGAGAGAGTTTGGAGAAACTTTGAAGAGTTAGAGAGAAGAGAAAGAAGAAATCTTAAGGTAAAAGTTGATTCTTAAGCTATTCTTGTAATATTTCCTTAGATCCTTCTCTAAATCTTGTTTCTTCATGAATCTATGATCTTGAAGACTCATTCTTAGCTCAAGGAGAAGAGAGAGGGTGCATATAGAGAGAGAAACCAAGAAGCCTAAGAGGTAACTACACCAAACTCAAATCTATACTTGTATGACATAGGTTTTGAAGTTTGTTGTTAGTTTGGTGATTTTTGGTTGATTTGAAAAATTGGAAAAGCTATAAACCTAAGGGGTTATTCTGCCCAAATTTCTTTGAATCATGGTTAAGGTATGTTTAAATAAGTTAATAAGGGATTAAAAGTGGGAAAGTATAAGTTTTGGAAGCTAAAACACAAAACTACATTTGTTCATTTTTCTTGAAATATTTTGGTCAGCATTGTTTCAGGGGGTGGGATCTAGATTTTCATGAAATAAATGGTTCCATTGGATTCAGTGGGCAAAAATAGGTGGGGTTACAGTTGGGCACTTTTTCGGTAGAGGCCGAAAAAACATAATTATGAAAACGCCCATGAAATCCCTAAATTGGGGTTGTCAAGAGTATTTTCGTAATTTGACAGTGAATTTGGTGATTTCAAGCCTGAAAATGGATTCCTTGGGCTGAAATATATCAGAATTTCTCTAGTTAAAATTTTGAAAAAAACGTGCCACCGGGCCGGGTACTGTGGGGCCGGGCCGGGCTCCCGAGGGTATTTTGTTAAATTTTCACCATAGATTAATATAACCACGAGAAACTCTATGGAAGATTCTAAAATGATACTCGGATAGGTTATGACCTATTTCTTGTAAATTTAATATTTTATGACTGAGTCGAAAGCCGGAACGACACATTTTACGAGACACATCTAAAAAGGGATTTATAAAGCTTTGAGGTAGGGACATTATCCTTCATACATCATGCCATAGTTATATGATTGTATGGATGCCATTGTTGTAAATGCACTTCATTAATTAACATGATTTGACCAGGGAGGGACCAGTAGTGCTAGAAGCACTTACACTAAGTTGGTAAGAACCCAACCGGTGCAGATTAGTGGGGCTAGGCCCTACTCATGTATACATGCAGATGATATGTTTATATTGTTCATTAATTAGTGCATTAATGGCATATATCATATTTACTTTTCGCATTTTCTATAAACGATAGCATGTTTTTATTGGGATTCTTCGGAATCTCACCCTACTTTAAATAAACATATCAGCAGGTGCCAGTGGTTTGAAAGGCAAGGGCATAGACGTCGGGAAATAATTGGCACATGTTTCGAGGCGGGGACAAGATAGTGGTTATGATTAGTTTATGTTTAGATATTTTGGAAAATCCTATATATATTAAGTTTCTGCTATATTTTCTGCATTCCGTTGATGAACGACATGGGATTGTAAACAAATATTTTTATCAGTATAATTGCACTTTTCTGTATGATCATTAAATTCCGTTTCTACTACTCTTTGATTATCGAAATGAAAACGGGTGTTGACAATTTCATGTCATTATAATCTCAACCTTTAAGTACAAATTAAGTATCTTAATTAATATAATTACAAATTTTTAAAAATATCATAATAATTGATAATATATATCTTATCTATAACTTATAAGAATAAAATGTAACGTATCAATTTTTTCATATTAAGATATTCATGTCACTGCATCATGTTAGCATGTGTATGTGTGTTTTATTTGGAGCCTATATCATTTGTTTTGTATAATCTTAATGTGATTTTTGATTAGTTGAGTGAGTATCAAAATTATACGGGAGAACATACTATGATAAATTATTTGAGATTTGATATTTGATAATACGTTTTCTTCTAAATTTATAATTTTATTAATTAAAATGATTCAATTCAGTCCTAAAGATGGAATTATAATGGTTGGAAATAATAAAAGGGTATGAAATAAATAAACAAATATACTTTTTTTTTAACCAAAAACAAAGATACCATTAAACTTTAGGGAAAATCCCTTTAAAAGTTATTTAAAATACCCAAATTCTGATTTGGGGAAAAAATAAGTGACAATGTAGTTATTTAATTTTAAATTAGGATAATTAATCTATACGTCTTTATAACTTCATCTAAGTTTTAATTGGGCCTTTGTAGTTTTTTTTCCTTTTTTAACTTTCAATTGCTTTTAATCATATCCCTATAGTTTTTTATTTATCAATTTTATTTAAAATTGAATGAATAAATGATATTAAATATAAATATCGATAATAAATTTAAATTAATATGATATAATTAGAAAAAATAATCATTATAATTAATCTATATATAAATAATTAATATAATTAGAATAATTAATTATAATTATATTATATTTTTAGAAAATTTTATTACATGGTTTAAAGTTTATAATTATGAAATAAATAAAATTTAAACTTATAAAATAAATAACATAAATATATGTTCACTTAAAAATTTGAAAGAATATCAAAATAAAATTATTAGAATGAATTACTATTTATAGTATATTCTTATTTATATAATAATATTAAAAAATTTATATTTAAAAATATAATATTATACTTTGTATTTATAGAAGAATATTATTAGAACTGAAAGATCAAAGAATAAAAAAATTAAAAGGACCTAATTTAAAATTAGATAAAATTTTAAGGATATGATAAATTGAAAAAATCTATAGAGGTTTAATTAAAAATAAATTAAAGTATAGGGAACGGAGAAAGATTAAAAAAAAAAACTTGAAGGACATGATTAAGTGAATGTTTAGAATGACTTATTTTTAAGGAAATAAGTATTTATTATATAAGACGAGACAAAATTCATTTCATATATTTACTTCATATACTATGAATCACGAGTTATAATAATTTATTGCCCAAAAATAAATAATCCGTACCAACACTAAAAATCGGTTTAAACTACGGACATGTCTCATGGCTATCAACTATCTCTTTTAAATTTAAACTGAAAAAAAAAAAATCGGAGCTATGGGTTTGGCGGTACAAAGCCCTAATGCTTGAAGTGGGCAGCGATTGCGACGGAGCTCCTCCCCCGACAATGGGGGCGGCAGCGGCAGTGAACGACCAGAATGACGCCGAGAAACCTGAGAATGTGGAGGGCGGTGCCCAGCAGCCACTCTCCAAGAATGCCCAGAAGAAGTTGCTGAAGCAACAAAGGTACGAAGCGAAGAAGGCGGAGAAGAAGGCTCTGATGAAAGAGCAGAAGAAGAGAGAGGCAGAGAGGAAGCGGAAGGAGTGGGAGGAAAGCCTCGAAAGCGTCACTGAAGAGGAGAGACTGAAGCTGATTGAGACGCGAAAGAGTCTTAGGAAAGAGAGAATGGAGAAGAGGTCGGAGGAGAAGGAGATGAAGAAGGAAAGGCTTACGAAGGCCAAAGAGTGCGGTCAAAATGTTATCATTGATCTTGAGTTCTCTCATCTCATGACTCCTACTGAAATCAACAGCCTTGTCCAGCAGGTCGTTTTTTTAGCGCATTTATTATTTTCTTTACTTGTTCGGTTCCATTGATCATTGGATTTGTACTGTGAATTGTTCCTGATTTCATTTCTTTTATCTGCTCCTTTTCATTTCCTTACATTTGGATTCGTAGAAGTTCTAATAGCCTATTCGAGTTCCCTTGGCTGGATAATGCTCTTTTATTTTGGGATAAACTAAGAGTAATCAGTTCATGTTGTTACTGAGGCAACGTCGCCATTACAATCCTTTTGCAGTAAGCTAGCTAGAGACAAAGGATTTGTGTTCTAACTTATTCCTAATTTCATTTGTTATATCTTCTCTTCTCATCTCTTTCTGCTTTGTGAAGTTTTGATTTTTGGTACCCCGAGTTCTTTATTTGTTCTGGCCTTCTGGGCCCTTGAAACTCGAGTTAGGATTATTTTTGGTATCATGTGGATTAGAGTAGTGATTGGGATAGGTGAGGGAGTACCGCGCCTGTGCCTGGCAGTTCCTGCAAAGATGAGATCAAGCCTGCCTAATTACTCTACTGAGAGCCACCAAGTTGGGCAGGAATTAAGGAATTTCAGGGAGGATTATGGGATGGACGAACCTAGGTTACAAACTCTGGGCAATCCTTGAGATCTTTTGGAGTAATGTGGTTAATTAGTTCTTGATTGATTACTGTAGTAAAGATAGATATAAGGTTTTGGTATGAAGGGTAACACAGATCAATTTGATCTTTCTAATATCGTCTCTTCGGATGAGGAGTCTGACGTAGAATGGTTGTCAGAAGAAGGAAGGAGTGAGAGAGCGGTAGAGAGAGAAGGAGAGGGGCAGACAGAGTCAAGACAAAAGATGCACTAACTGTAATTCACATTAGCCATGAGTTCTGAATTTCTCGTACAAGCCCTTTCCATAGATTATTAACTCCTAACGGCTATTAACTATCTAACATTTGTATATTAATTTAAAAGTTTCACATCAGAGTCAAAGATAAAGAAAGTGTCCCTGACTATTTGTTAGTCTTGAGATTTCGTTTGTTTTTAGTTTTAAGAACAAAACATTCCAGTACTCTTGCCTTCATAATTGTTTGAATGAGGGAATGAATATTTTAACTCTGCTTGTTCTGCATAAAATCACTTCACTCCTGGAAAATCATAGCTTTCAGCAAAACTTCATTTGATAATAGATTTTATTGCAAACAATCACCCTGCCATACATTCATTACACCCCTTTCTCCTTTCTCATGATGTGTTCTCATGATTATAGTATTATTTCCTTCTTTATCCAGTTTTAGACTTAATATGCATGTTTCTTCCTAGATCATGTAAATTATCTTCAGTTCACTGCCTTTGCCATATCTCTATTCCCACTACCCCAAGAAATGGAACTTTTTGAACCCCTCTGATCGGTTTGTTTTTGCTAGGGGAACGGTCTTAGTCATTGAGTCATTGCTAACACTAAGATTTGTTTTTAATTGTCATTGAGACTGCAGATTATGTATTGTTATGCCATGAATGGAAGATGTTCCTCTCCGGCTCATCTCTGGCTGACTGGGTGCAATGGAGAAATGGAGAAACAATTAAAAAGGCTTCCAGGGTTTGATAAGTGGATCATTGAGACAGAAAACAAATCCTATATTGAAGCCTTACAGGATCGCAAGGAAGATTTGGTATATCTAACAGCAGATTCGGAAAATGTCCTTGAAGAACTTGATTTAAAGAAGCTTTATATTATTGGTGGTTTGGTGGATCGGAATAGGTGGAAAGGGATAACTATGAAGAAAGCCGAAGAGCAAGGAATCCAGACAGCTAAACTCCCAATTGGAAACTTCTTGAAGATGTCTAGTTCTCAGGTATTATTTGTCTGAAAACAACTCATTTTCACTCCATTTTTGGTTTACAGAAATTGGCTCAACATTCAAATTTGTCTGTATATCCTCATAAATGTAGGATAGAAAGAGCGACAGCAAGAGTAAACTATGTCAAAATTTGGTTGGCGACCAGTAAATATTTGGTTGATATTGCCTTTTGACCATTGTAATGATTTCACTATCGATTGGTTGTAACAAAATATGTAAATCAATGGGTGTGTTTCAAGATCTCAACCTGTGAAGCTGCATGCTTACAGTGTTCCTCTTGAGATTGCTTGTTACTGGAAGGGTACTATTATTTTTGTTCATATCTGACAAGTGAGATTATACTGTCCTGATAAATATAACACATGTGTTCTCTTTTCATCTTAATTCTTAACCCAAATATTTCTCACTTGACCTTACAGGTTCTCACGGTGAATCAAGTTTTGGAAATACTACTCAAGTTCTTGGAGACAAAGGATTGGAAAACTTCTTTCTTCCAAGTTATCCCTCAAAGGAAAAGATGTCAAGCGGATTTAGAAGACAATGGAGAAGACAAGGTAGAGGAAGAAAATGAACCGGGAGACGAACAATTGGCAAGTAAAAAGGAAAAAGTTGAAATGTCCTGAAACAGGTAGTAGAGATTCTTCTGCTTTGAGGTTTTCCCATAAAATCAAAATCAGAGCTTCCATGCTTATCCTCTCCACCAGGCTTGTAGAAGATGCTTCATTCTTGTTTGCATTTGTAAGGAGTTTGAATACTGACACTGAAGCCGGTATATTAACATGTAAGTGAGATTATGAGATGAGAACAGAAACTTATGAAACAAGACATTTATTTATAACAAATAATGAACATTGGAGAGTGATAATATATTATGATAAAGGTGCAAGTTGAAAGCAAGGGTGAAGCCTCTTCGTCTGAGTGAGTGTTGCGTATAAGGGTGGTCTTTCCTTTGTTCTTATCTGTGTGTGGATGCACTGCTCATTCATATCGTGGGCCCTACTTAGCCCTCATGTTGTCCCTATCAATACGTTCTGACCCTCCAAGCCTCCAAATCCCTTTTGATGTGATACCACAATTCTTATCAAATCACATGATCTGATCATACACCTTAAGTTTTGTTATGATTAAAAAAATATACGCAAGATAAAGAGGTTAACCCAAGTTAGGTTAGATTCGGTTCCTAAAATATTAGGACTATAACAGGCAAATTTGTGGAATTAGTGGACTAGACAATTTGAATGGTCCTGCTCCACCTCTACATTTGCCCATTATTTTAGTTTAAAGAAAATAACATCATTTAAATTTAATAAATGGGTTGCGGAAAAGGATATGGTGATTCACTCTTCAAGATTTAAACTTTGGCACTCGAAAAGAAGCAGAAAAGGAATCAAACTGGTATTATTGTCGACAAAGAATTAGAAGAATAATGTGGTGCAAGTAAAAAAGACTGGAGACAAGATTTCATATCTAAGAACGGTTGTTGTGTGCGATACTATCAAAATCATCAGTGCTTATACATACCTTTAAGTAGAAGAGGAAACCCATTTTAAAAATAGGAAATGCCTATAAAGAGATGTCGAGAAAGGCTTAAAAGGACCTTGAAGTTATTGAATAGAGTACAATAATATCTTGCCATCCATAACCATCAAGAGCTCAAATCTCCTCCAGAGGGTACCTCTCAATAATGAAGCAAACTGGATCATTGGTTGGATTTAAACATAACATAGGATTTGAGTTTAGAGAGATCAAGAATATTTTTCAAGTTTATTCAGGCTCTATTGAAGCGTATCTTTTTTTTCTTTTGTCGGTGTTCCAAACCAACCCCTTGTCACAAAGAACTCCATGAGCCCAAACGAATTCAAATTTGAGGCATGACAGGACCATTTTTTTATGTGCCACCCCTACCACCTAATGCAGTTGCATTCCAAGGTCTCAAACTCAAGACCCTTGGTTAAGTTAGAACAATCCCCTACTAGTTGATCTAAGTGTTCGGTAATACACTAGGAAGTTATTAACCTCATCTAGAGGGACGCAGTGAATTGCCTGATGACTACTATTGTTAAGGAATTCAGAGTTCTGCTATGTGGGGGGGGGGGGGGGGGGGGGGGGGGAACTTAAAACACCCCATGTCTAGAGAGTATCTGTACTCTGCTGATATACCAGCCAAGAATGCTCACAACCGTAGAATCTAGTTATTTAGTCCTCAGGGACATGGATCCAGATTGTTTTGAAGCTTTTCACCAGCATAAACCCCTCTAGAGAGTGGGATGTAGTTTTCTGATATTTAGTTCTCAAGTTTTAGCTTGCCATTTGTATCCAAAAGAAAAATGAAAATTCACTCCAACACATTTCAAGAAAAAAACTTCACAAAATCGAAAAATAGCAAAATCACATAAATTAAAACAAACATAAATGAATCTACATGTTAACAAAGATGAATATTATTCACACTTGTCAACCAGGTCTGGACTGATGATAGATTATGACAACACAGAATCTCAATCCAGTAGGGATTTGGTGATATATAAAGTCAGGCCCCCAAAAAAAAAAATTGAAATAAACCATTACAAGATAGTTCAAGTACCTGTCCTACAAACCTATTATGAGAAAAAAAAATTCTACAAAAACCAACCAAATTTGAAACGGAAAGCAAAATTAAGCACTTGCCGGAAATGCTGCACATATCTTTACAAGTTCCTAAATTAGTAACAGGGTAATCTAAAATTGCACTGATTTGGGAACCTAGTAATCCCCTGTTATTTTTGAGGAATATAACGAAGGAATTGGTAATCAAGACATGAGCAGACTCTGATTAGCTTCATGGCCTGTGGATTTTGTATCCAAAAACTCTTGGAACATAGCTTTGGGACGGCTTTTGTGGCTTCAGATGCCCATATGTCATCAAGAAGAGGTGAGGAAATGTGGCTCCAAAGTAAGCTCCATCAATGTCTAGATATACATTAAGGAAATATGGGTCTAAAGCACAATGCAAGGAGATGAAACCCACAAGTTTAAATATTGCCAAAATATCGAGTATAAGACACTCAATCCTAAAAATCAAATACACCTCATATAATCACAATAAGAAAATCTCTATGGAATGGTAAAAATATTTGCAATCAGCAGAATACTTGTTCGTTGAGTAATAGGAAAAGTCAACTCACAAATCGAGCAGAGCTTCTCAGCCTCAGAATTAATTTCACGTAAGAAGAGTCTACTAGAACACCATCTTAAAGAACCAGAATTTTAAGAACCAATTTTTCAGTTGCTTAATTTGTTTTAAGGAAAAAAAAGCGAAGCCACTTAATTACAGTTTTCATAGATCCTTTGGAAAGTGCTGTCTGATAGAAGTAAGTTTCAACAGAAGATATTCCACAGCAAAGCCAGATAAGTACTTAGCTTAGTCTTTCATATATTGCTAGTGCATCAAATTTCAGATAGAATATTCAGAAAATGGAAAAAAAAAAAAATATACATAGAACAAAAGAAAAGCAGCACGTGTCAGTTTACTGAAAAGTGGAACCCCAATATTAATATATAAGGATACTACCTTGATACTTTGACCGCGGGTAATAAATGTCTTCACACTTGGGGCAATAGATTTTTACAGTACTTGACCTAGGAATGTCTGACTGACCAACTGGAAGGCAGGGTTGTCCTGAGCAGTAAACTCTTGGACATCTTCCAAAGTCATAGTTCTTGTACTTGTCCAGCTGGAGATGATCCAATTTCAATATCAGAGCTAGCTTTGAGTGCAAGAAAGCATAAATACATGGATATTGAAAGCAGAAAAAACTTACCATAGCGACCATCCCTTTGCTGCTCAAAATGTACCGAGCATGAATCAGGCCATAAAGCATCTCTGCTGCTGATTCTATTAATTCATTTTGTTCCTCTGTGAACATGTCACCTTTATGTTTCAACCGACCCAAAGTGGTATTAAACAGACAAATTAAAGAATGACTAGGCATGTAAATTGGAGATTCAAAGCAAGTCGCGTCAATGGAAAATTCAAGTTCAGCTTCGAGGGGGAAAACTGCCTTAGTTCAATCAAAATACTTTCAAATCATTAAAACAGAAGTATATTCATCACATACCATCACTTGTATTCTAGATTTGCATCTGAAGACAGAAATATGCAAAACTAAGCTTACCATGAGACGACTCAACATCCAAAATTAGATCAAGTGCATAATCGTAATAAGGCACTTGACTGCTTAATCCACAGAGGTTGAATTCATCTTGTATGTAATCATCATCTATCTCGCAAAAGAATTCGTTTCCTCTGAGATTGCAAAACCATGAGATCCAAGATGTATCATCCCCATCAGAACCACTAACATCTGATGCTTCACTGTCTGTTTCAGATTCCTCTGCAGCCAATAGATATGTTTAACAACATATTAATCTGCAGATACCCAAGAAGTACAGGATGCAATGTCCACCTAGTGCATTTATGTGAGATAATAATCACCCTACACTTCAGCTGATATCAGCCACATTTATTTTCCCCTTCTTTCTACAAAATACTTTTCACTCACAAGAGTTAAAATTCCAATTATCTGGATTTGCTCCTGCTATAATGCAATGCAATTATGGTGTTAAGAAGTTAATAAAAAGAATTATTAACTCTTTCACTGACAACACTTTAGAAGTTTGTCTTCTCCTATTAAGCAATAACATTGAGTGTCATTAGGAAAGCCTAATGGCCGAGCTCTTCAGGGCATTCAAGTGAGTTGATGCTTAATGACAACGTTTCATGGTGCAATAGAGTTTAGGCGTTCTCATATGATTATAATATAAAGCTCCAAGAGTTAATGGTTGATGCTATTTATCCAACACTGAGCAGGGAAGAAAGGGAAAACTGTCAGAAAATAAAATTACAACATATCCATGGTAATCAGTCCTAGGACCAGTCAAAGTCAGTCAAAAGGATAACATAAAACTTCAAAGCAAACATTACAAACCAGAATTTATCAACCTAAGAGAAAACAAGCATGACTCATCCACGAAATGACGTTTCAAACAGGGGAAGTCCATTATCGAATTAGGTTTTATGGATATAATACCGAGAGATCAAAGTTCAACTATTGTCTATGTAAATTGTTTGGCAGAGCATATATAGGTGAAGACCAAAAGGTACTCAGCAGAATGTGGGCTCTTCACCCTCACATCCTACCAAACTGATATATTATCATAGCATCATAAATCAGATCCTAATGTTATGATTCAGGGGAAAAAAAAATCACAAAATGGTTTAAACATTTGACGGCACAGCTACTCTAAACATACAAAGGACAAACATGCTACCCAAAAGAGAAAGGTAATCATGTGTCCTAACCATGTGAAGGGTTGGAATTCTTCGAGATGGAGGCAGCGCGAGAGTCCCTGGGATCGGAGGGCAGCATAGAGATGAAGATCGACTGCTCCGACGACCTATCCTTGGCCCTGATAGCCCTAGAAGTGGACGGAGAAGATCGCTCGAGTTGCTTGTCGAGGACGTCGTTGATTCGCTTTCGATCGACGGAACCAACCTCGGATTTGGACCCAACAACACCTCCTTGCACTCTGTACATGCCACCTTCCACCTTCTCCCTCCTCACCCTAGCTCGGTTTCAACAAAATGTTACTCAATCATCATAGCCTCGGGTTTGCATTTGACACACGCGTCAGATTCAGACCCACCCAGAAAACCTCTCAATCTGTAATTTTGGAGGAGAATTTGGGAATATCGGTTTATGGGGGTGAAAAAATACCAGTTGAGAGAAAACAAAGAGGATATAGAAAGAAAAAGAGGGGGCGATAACAAATATGAATGCCTAATAGTTCAGAAATAACAACTCATAGATTTGTAGAAAGACCTTGGAATTTCAGGATATTTGTTGCCCAAGAATCGGTGGGACGACACTGTGCTTGGATTTAATATGAGGAGCGTACTATCTCTCGTTCTTCCCTGATTCATATCGTATATGAACTAACGTGACCATAGCTTTTGGAAGCCAGTCACCGACAGCTCGTCCCCCACGTCTGGAACTGACGGTTCAGATTTGGTGTTAGTTTGGGCTATCTTATTTTTTATTTATAAGTGGTTATAATTCATGATTTACGATATACGAGATAAGTATATTAGAGGAATTTTATTTCTATTTATGTAATAAGTATTTAATTCTCAAAAATAAACTATTCTAAATACTCACTTATTTTTTTAAAATGGGCGATTTTTAAATAAAAATTTATTTTTTAAAAAACATTAATTAAAAGATTATTTTTATTTTAGATTTCTTATCTATTAAAATAATTTTTTTAAAAAATATATAAAATAAATAAATTTAACCTGTTTAAATCTTATTAGAGGATCCAGATTTCAGTACCTTTGCGAATATGCAAAAGACAGAAGATACGCACCGAAGCTCATTCCATAGCTTTTTTTTTCCAAAGTCATTCCATAGCTTTTGATAGGTTGATTGTGACTCTACTTTGAGAGTAGTTTTCTGTGTACGTGTCAGTACTCTGCTTCATCACTGTGGTCCCCATTATTGTGTTCCTGTGAGATATTTTTGTTTGGGATTTTGTTTTTATTTACAAGCCGGTTGTATGACACTCAAAATTCTGAGATTTTTTTATTTTAAGATAATCAATTATAAAATTTTTTATAATAAATAAGAATGTATTGTTATTGTTTTATTATTTGAAATTTTTAATATATATTACATGATAAATTTTAAAAAAAATTAAGGCATTTTAACATTAAAATTTAATTTTTTTTCAAGCTTATAAAAAATTATTTTTTTCCAGACAGTAAAGTCAATGTAATTAATATGTTCCTTTCAATAGTGTTGGCTAATTTGGGCATGATGGGCAATTTCAAATTGTGCCCTTGCTGGGCTCATTTCAATAGTTTACTGTACTCTATTTTTGTATAAGAAATTCTAGCACGGTATAATAATATGTCATTCTGACCATTGACATGAGGATTATTTCTCTTTAGAGAGAACAAATAGGTAAGGGTTTTATAGACCATGTAAATGAAAAATTTAATATAATCCTCCTTTTGGTCCTATTTATTAATTAAACTCTTTCACTGGCAAAACAAAAAAAAAATTAAACTCTTTGAAATACAACTAGTCACAACACAAGTTACAATTTTCTTAAACTAAAATTATAATCTACACTTTTCATTTTTACTCCTATTAATACATACATGCACATTAATTATCTATTGCTCTCTCTCATTAAATTATTACATGTTCTCTCCATTTTTTCCCACTCAATATATACAAGGGTATATTCTTAACCAATTTTGACCAATATGATTTGGCTAGTTAGAACTTACAGGGAAGGAGTATATTTAATGCAAATGCAATCCAAATCAAAGTGAAAACATCATCAAGTGTGTTTGAAATGATGATTAGAACCTTAAAAAAAAAATTCAATCATAATTTACAATGAACAAGACAAGTGGTAAAAAAAAAACTTTGTATTAACTTGGTAAACCTGCTTATGATATGCGGCTCTAAACAAGAGCATCGTCATTTTGAACGACATCATTGATGTTGGATCCTCCATAGCAGAATCTGCTACTTCTCATTGATGAATTGTGCGTGATTTTCTGTAGTAGTAATGTTTTGTCGAAGTACCACTAACATAGGGTGTGTTTGGGGGAGCGTTAGGGCTCCCCAAAAGTTCAATTGGTGCCCAAATCCCAATTGGCAATTGGAAAAAAAAAAAGTGTTTGGTGTCCCTAATTGCCAATTGAACTTATGATAATCAAAATAGCTTATGTCATAAGCTCAACATTGAAGCTTTTACTGATTTAGCTTTTGGGGAGGGTAGGAATGATTAAAATATTTTTTCAGGTGTATCCATTGTGCTATCAGACTGATTGCAATTTTACCCTTAATGTACTTTTTCGGATACAAAAATTAATTTTAACTATTTTTTAGTGCTTTTAACTCTTAAAATATTTTTTCAACTTTACTTAGTGTGTTATCAAATTGATTGCAATTTTGTCATTAATATACTTTTTCAGTTTCAAAAATTATTTTAAACTATTTTTGGATGCTTTTAACCTTTAAAATATTTTTCCATCCACTCTCTCTTACTATTATCACAAAAGTTACTTGTACTTAAGTTAATTCAAACAAGTTTTATTTTTGTAAAAGTCATTTATACAATCGCTGTTCCAAACATAAATCACATTATACAATCGGCCTTTTACCAAAAATAAAATTACCAAAAGCTAAATCAATAAACTTCATTTTTCCTATCGATGTTCCAAACACACTAAATACAATTCAAAATCGTCACTAGTGTCGTGGAGGCGCCGTTGAAACACCTGACTGGAAAATAATCAAGGGTGTAAAAAGCATTTTATCAACAAGAATACTGACTGGAAAATTTCAAGAATGTAATTTACAGATTGCTGAGAAAAGCTAATTACATTATCCCATATATTACTCTCCAAACTCTAACATTCCAAAACCAAAAAAAAAAAAAAAAAAGCACTCAATTTGATCGCTAATTGCATAAACTAAACCTGTAAGCTCTCTCTCCAATCTCAAATCTCAAGTAGCAATTTCATCAACCTCAGAATTAAATACAAAACTTGGGAAAGTCGTCGTTATGTCCCTGCATTGGTTTCACAATGAAGGTATTTTAGAGGCATTGAACCAAAGAAGTTCAAAATATCAATCATATGAGAAGTACAACACATACACATACCTCAGGTAGGGTAGGGTCATGATTTTTAGTAGTGAGGGATTCTTTGAAACGAAGTCTTGCCATTCAGCCTTGTCTATTTTCCCATCTTTGTTCAGATCAGCGTCCAAAAAAGTCTGACCACAACAAATATATTATGACTTGGGTTAGATTTAACATTTAAGCCAATTCACTCTAAAAGACAATTGTTCAGGAGAGAAAAATGGGTTATGGTACTGCTTAAAATAACTTAACACTTCCCAGAATGTTGATCCGCTTGCCAGGTTAAGTCAGTTTATAACATTATATTTTGAATGATACATAATTTTTTTAACAAACTCACCTTATCAAGAATTGCTTCAATGGTCTCATCCGCCAGCTTCATTTCAGACTCGCAAAGAAGTGCAATTAGCATTTGCTTCACCTGCCGAAAATCAACCAATAAATAACTAAAGATATGCTTGATGAATTTACGGGTGTGCATCAGTTTGCTGGCCCAGTACACCTGGCCTTGTGTGCACACTTCGGGTTGGGTTGCTTTAACAGGAGGAGTGGATTGAGTCGCATCGGGTTTATACCATACCAGGCTGGACACTAGGTAAAGTGCTTGCCCAGCCCAGGATTAGCACTTAACATGCATATATGAATACTTTAGAGGTGAAACAGTTATAAGAAGTGGCAAAGGTAGGGTGGGGTGGGGGTAGTGGTTAAAGATTCAAATCTTCCGATTGTTGAAAGAAAAAAGAAATTATAAGTAGAAGACCTTATGATAATAGGCTAGAGCCATTAATTGACCCAGCTTGAGAAGAATACAAAACAAGATCTTTCCATAAAGGGCGTCGTCACCTTTAGATTTTATTTACACTGAATCCAATATGAATAATTTGGTTGCGTTCAAAGTTATTTACATTTTACACAGATAATAACTGGGTTACCTACCTCTTGTCTCTCTATGAAGCCCGTGCTGCCCAAATCATAGAGCCTAAACGAAACTGCAAGAAAGTCCCGGACATAATCCATTAGTAAAGCTAGGTCACATAATGGAAACAGGGATAGCCTACCCATCTAGATTTGAGAATTTAATCTTCGACTTACAATCAATCTTATCTTCTTGTGGTGCATTTGGGTGGAACACATTGAGTGATCTAACAAAGTCACCAAAATCAATGACTCCCTTCTTTTTAACATCAAAGAGATCGAACACCTGCAAGCAGAATGAATCTAATATTAATACACATCCAGTTCACAGAAACGGCCACTAGATGCATATACTACAAGCAGTAGAGCATAAAATGTCAATGATGTTGCAAAATTTCAAAGCAAAACAAGGTGTAATTTGAGTTTGAAAAAGATTAGAAACTATTCTCTTATTTCAAACAGTTACTAAAGTTATCTTGGATATCTGAAATGAACTAATAATTGAAGCCCATCAAACACTAGCTATTTAACAATAATAAGTTGGAGGCTCAAACAGAAGAATTAATTTATTGAGAGTTTCTTCAAGAAGTATGCAGTAAAACAGCAAATTTCTTGAAGTTGTGAATTACTGATACAAAGAGAGCATTTGTGAGCGTCTGTAGGAACTTAAATGGTCACATCTTATGGCATTTTTTAAGAAAGCAGAAGGATGCTTTTTGTACCCGATTTGCAAAGAGATTCTCCCTCTTCCTATTCTTGAAAATTGCCAACTGAAATTCTTCCTGCAAAGGAAGAACACCATGATCACAACATGAAGAAAGATTCCAACGTATAAAACACATGTTATTACAAATATAAACTGTAACCGGATAAGCAATAGCTTATAACAAAATCTACAGAATGACAAGCAAAAGATAATTAAGAGAACCACAAAACTAGCAAAGCAGTGATCAATTGTAAGTGGGGTAAAAAGAAAGCATTTTCCATACTGCACCTTGCTTATTAGTCCATCATCAACAACAGAACCACTGATGCTCTTAAAAAGCTCAAACAGTGCTTCAACCTCGCTAACAGTGACTGACAAAACCAAAAGATGAACGCAACTTTAGACTAAAAAGTTAACATGGGTGCCTGAAAGCAGAAAAGAGATAGAGGAATTCCACAACAAATGCATCAAATAGATGAGAATAAAGCCATGATAGACAGTTATTTTTCTGTGCTCGACGCTTCATTCTACACCTTAAAATCGAGACAAATCACATTATCACTTTATAATTGTATACACGCTAATAAAACTATGCCAATACTGATGAAGCACAATCAACTCCTCCCCATGAAGTAGCCCATTTCAAGATGATCAAAAAAAGATGGGCCAGAGGGGACTTGCTTCTTTCTCATAGAAGCAGCCTATTTTCAATTTAAACTCAATAAAGCGAACCACAATTTGTTTGTCCCCTCGAACCCAAACAAAGCATACAAAACTAAAAGCCCCTGCAGAATATCTCCTTTCCCAGTCTGCTTTTCCTTTACTCTTTCTTATTTAAATTTGATCACGATTGAGCTCACTTGATAGAGTTGTGAAATGTATTTTAGGCAACCTCACTTAGTGGAATAAGACTTGTGGCTGATTTTGAATCATCAATCATCATTGAGCTCTTAAGATTCATTCAGTAAAGCGGAAGTGAATTCACAAAGAATCAGCAGGGAAGCAATTGAATTCATTAGCAAAGTTGCATCATATCACGATTTACATGTGATGCAAGAATGTTAGTTTTCAATGGTCATGAAACTGATAGCAAGAATTATACTTTCACAAAAGAGGGAAAAGTCTACTTACAAGCTGTCTGTGATGCAAGAGTCACAGGATCCTCATGCCCAGGAAATTGCCTTCTTACTTTAGAGCTGAAACAACCCATTTATGCTATGGACGGAGTGCAGGCAGCAAGGTGCTAGACCGGCGCCCAGGCTTCACTACAATATATCATCAAAATCATCTTAACCTTGCAACTTCAAACCCAAATTCAAAAATTACGAAGTGAAATAATTAGTAATAAAATCAATCCCAAATGTTAGCATGTCAAAAAAAGACCCGAAACAAAACGGAAAAAGATATTTGCTCAGCTCCACCATTGAATGACAGACTAACAGTTCAGAAAAGAAAAGGTGACCACGAATAACGATTCAACAGTCAGAGAGTTGAGAACAAGATGGTACATGAATACACGTGAATTAGGATATGAATAAATCAATTTTGAACGAAACCCAATAATAAACCTCAGAACAATATTTAAAATAAAATATTCCTGCTACAAAGCATAGAGCCAAACAATCCCCTGGATCATGAGAAAGTAATCAGATACGAAAATTCAGTCATATATACCTAACTTCCAAAGGAAATCAAAGATGCAATCTTCAAGAAGATCCAGTAAGCACACAAACTTTCACCGATCAAGAAAAAAGCATCAGAATCCCACCAAGCGAAAATCTTAACAATGTCTCAATCAAACCAAACTCTACTAAAGTTCCAGGGAAAAAAATCACCATACAATTGGAAAGAGGAAGATTATGAGGAGGAAAGAGAAGCCGGGGTTCACCTGAAGAAAAGTGAATCCGATAAAAAGGCGCCGGTAGCTGGCGGACAGCAACGAGAGAGAGAGAGAGAGCAGTAACGAACGCGGACTTGTTCGGAAGGAAGAAATCGCTGGCGTGATAGGGATTGTGGGATTCTAGAGCGATTTACGCTCTCTTTGTCTAAAAGAGTCCAAAATCCAGGTTGTGAAAACGCAAAAGGGCTGTTGGGGACGACGATCACCTTAGAGATTAGCGGACCAGTCTCCCACCCGTGACACGCACGTGCTTCCAAATCAATTTCACTTGTTTGTCTCAAATTTAAAGCTCATTATTAATATACCTATTTAATTAATTTAACTATCATAGGGCTTGTTTGGTCTGAGGGGAGAGGAGGGAAAGTGGGTAGAGGGAAAAAAATTTTTAAGTTGAATTTAAAAAAAGTGGAGAAGTGGAGTTAAAAATTTTTAATTAATTTTTCTTACTCTTTTATCTTATATATTCTCTTTATTAAAATTTTATTACCCCACTTCTTCAATCTTTTAAAATTCAACTAATAAAAATTTTCCCTCCCCCCTCCCCTCCAAATCCCTCACACCAAACAGACCCTTAAGGAAAACCAACGGAGTTGAATATATCGGAAAAAATTAGTCCTTCATAAGGTGACGAATCAAAATTTGAATCTCTGTTGGGAGAGATGCCCATATATAATGCTTGATAATGTCTCGAGCATGATTACCTCTAACAGGAAGATATATGCGCCTAGTAAAAAAGAAAGAAAATTTTTTTGGCCGACAATTAGATCAATTAGATTATTGAAATTAGTTAATGATTTTTTAAAAAAAAAAAAACTAATCATCTTAATTTTTTCCTATCTCCTACTTGATTATTGTTAGGTGAGTATCAATAGAACTAATTTTAAAAACAAAATTGATAAACATATAAAATAGTTTTATGTGAAACAAAGGAGGAAAAGGGGAAGGGAGAGAAAAGGAATTCGGTAGACCATTCAAATTGAAGCCATGAGGAATTGAAGATCATAATTACTGGTAAATTAAATCTAAATCCTAAAATAACGAAGATAATTATATAGTATTAAATATAATATTTTGTTATGACGTTGCAGATATTAAAACAGAAATAAATGGATCGATATTCTTCTTAAACATCACTAGCAGATGACCTTATGTATCTTAATTAAACCCCAATTATTCATAATCTATCGTTGTCTTACATTCAAGACCAATATCTACCCCAAATCAGGTGGGCTAGAGAAGTACTTGGAAAAAATAATTTTACTTGAAAATAAATTTACACGATATAAAATAAATATGTAAAAATAATTATTTTAAACCATCTCAAACACCTCCCAAATGATGTATTTTGTAAAATAATAACAAATTTGCGTTGTTAAAACAGTTGACGTTAACGGTTGATTTGGTCATCAAATCTCTATCTCATATACAAAAATAAATTTAATTACAATGTTAAATTATATATTAGAAATAATGAAAGAGAGTTGTGTCCAAAATCCTTACTTGTTGTATAAAAGAAGAGTTGCGTTCAACAACAAAGTTAATATTTAACATCATCACACATAAAAATGTTTTAAGAGGAGTGTTTGGTGTTAGTTTTTTTTCTTTTTAAACACAAATTTTAGGAAAGGGGTTGGACTCACCTACTATCCAAGGACAGGACGAAAATCTCCCTTCTTCCTGGGTCATATCAATCTTAAATAGGACGAGCCGTCAATTATCTTTAGACATTTATTTAAGCACCCAAAAATTAAGATGCCTCCCTCAATATCTTAACTAACTCCAGAATCAAACCCTTCCATGTTGCGAGAGTGTTTGGTGTTAGTTGAGCATCGTTACTAATATACCGTTAGTTTGATTAGATAATGATAAATAGTTCCTGTCGCTTTCTTTATAAATCAAGCCAATACTTATTGCCCCCTTTAATTTTAGTTCTGTAGTAGTATATGTGTAACTTCTTTATCCTTTATTAATAACATATTGTCCTTTTTCAAAAACAAAATTGATTAGATAATGATATGTTTGTTTTCAAATTCTGTATATTTAATTTTATCACATTGTTTAATAATTTTATATTTTCCTTCAAGCAAATATATAGATGTAGATTTGTTTATAAAAAGTTTTATATGAATTATTGCCAAATAAAAAGTTTTGTTAATGTAACCGTTCCCCAACTCTTAAGGGTGTGTTTGGTTTGAGGGAAGGGAAGGAAAGGGAGGGGAGGGGAGGAAAGGATAGGTAAATTACAACTTTGGATAAAAGAAACCCAAAATTTATCCTATTATTTTTTTAGATTTTGGATTCTCACCCAAAATTTAAATACCTTCAATTCAAATAAGTAATTTACCCCTCCTTTCCTCCCCTCAAACCAAACACACCCTAAAGCCTTTTCGCTTTGAGATCGGAATATTCTAATAAGATAAATACTAATGATGCCGATGATGAAATGATGATGTTTATTAAAAAGGAAAAAAACAAAAAAGAAAGAAGACAAAGGCAAAAAGCCCAGATGGTGGGCTAAAATAGTAAAATTATGCTAGTGAATAGTGATGCTAAAATAGTCAATTCCGTTATTTCAGCAGAAAGAACAAAACCACATGGGGATAGCTTTTCTCTAATTTGGAGTTTTGGACCCGACTTACCATAAATTTGAGTTGATAAAATAATACAGAATATGGAATGGTTTGCTTAAAAAATTATTTTATTTCTTACAAAATACATAAATACAAATAGCTTTTTTTAAGATCAATTGGGTTGTTTCGTATATAATAACTTTGATTCTAATATTGCATATTTTTTGTCATTATCATAATTTTCTAAGATTATTCTTAATTAAGTTTAAAATGAAAAATCGTTGTTTAAGCTAGGAATAAAAACAAAAATATATATATATATATATAGTTATTTTATTAATTAAATTTTTAAGCTAGGTTGTATTAAAGATATAATGACAAAATGTATTGTATGTTGAGTCTTACATTTTTGTAACGATTTTCATATAATGCAACAAGACGACATATATTTGAGCCAACATCCTTGCATCACATTCCTAATTTACATACATATTGTGAGATAATTTTATAATTTTATTTCCATTTTTTAGATTTTTCTTTAGCTTATAAAGACCCCAAATAATCCTCAATCTATATTTCTATGCATGATCACACTCCATATGTTAGTATGTTAGTTACCACTTTCTCTTGTACCAAACACAAATGTTAATAGATGCGTTTGGTTGTATCTTAAATATAAAATTTTAATTTATTTTATTTTTTGAATTGATAATTTTTTTTAACAAAAATTTTCTATTGATTTCATATATTTAGGGAGTTTTTCATCAAGAAAGTAATATTTGATTCAAACAATTAAAAGAGGTATCACTATTGACAGATACTTTTTTATAAATAATTAACTTAATTAATTTTTATAATATTTATAAATTAATTATATAACTTTTATATTTATAGTTAGGATTGAAAAAAAAAGAAAAAGATATAAGACACGCATGCTACTACAGTAGTGCAAGGACAAACATGTCGGCTAGTGGGTGGTTATATTCATAATAGGTTGTTTGAATTATAATATGATATGTGGAGTTAAACAGAAGCCATTCAATGAACTAATTTTTTTATTTTGGCCCGAATTCAATGAACTAATGAACTTTCCTAGGCTCCTAGCTCTATTATTGTTGATATTTTACTTTTGGGTCATGGTTCTAGCCTTCTAGGATTGAGATTTGTGAGAGACAGAGACTTTGGATAAGAAGTTTGGGGTGTTACCAATGATAAAATTTTTACTGCTGTAGGTGAAGTATGGGTGAATGGGGTGTTATCTGAAGGTTTATTTTAGTTTTAAAATATAAAAATACTACTATTATATTAAAAAAAAAGTAAAACTTAAATATGCTCTATCATCTATACAGTTATCACTCAAGGTCGTTGAATTATCGTTTTCCATTAGTAAAGTTAACGGTATTAAAATTATAAGACAAAAAGTATATCTTATAAACATAAAAGACCAAAAGAATACTTTAACCTTAATATTATTGAACTACTTTGGTTCTGCTATGTAAATGTTGTTTCTGTTTTCCGATATTATGTGCTCTTTTAGTATAGAATATTTCAGATAACTAATTTATAGTTATAAAGATTTAAAAAATGATTAAATTAATCATTCATAAGAAATGTGTGTCCCTTTTCTAAAATATTCTTCTAATCCATAAAGAGAGGAGATTTATTTGGGTTATATTTATAAGTCAATTGATTAAAAAAAAGTTATTCTGCACCATATGAAACAAAATTCCTCATATATATATATATATAATTAAAAATGCTTAGGGCATGTTTGAGTTAACATTCAAGAAACAAGTTCACGTAAGATGAGATAAAATTCCTCTCAAATACTTACTTTATTTACAATAAATCATATTATAAAAATAGCTTAACTCAAGTACACTTGAAATAAGTTCATCTAAACATTGAAATAGACAGGAATATGAAGCCCCATGAGGAAAAGGGTGGGCATGATTAGCAGGCGAATGTGCTCCCCAAGTTTAATTTTATTTTAAAGGCATTGAAATAATATATTTATTAAAAAGAAAAGTAAATAAAATACAGGAGGGGACGGTGGAGGACGTGGGACAAATGGCGGGACGTTACCCAGTCATTCAGTCAATAACTCATGTTTGGTCAAAGTACGAGTCTTCTTCTTTTATCATTATTTGATATTTTGATTGCCTTGCGGTTTATCTTTAGAATATCCTTCGGTTCCTTTTGGCGCTACGTTACAATATTCCCCTTCACTTTTTTTCTTCCCCTCCGGTTAGAGCCAGTAAAACAGGTCCAATATGTGGGCTCAACTCGCAAGTTGGGGCAGGGTTAATGTTTGAAAAATCCCAACCTGTAAAAGTGTGGGTAGCACAGGCCCGCACTACCTGACCTATGGGCTGATGTGGCTCAGCCCGTGGGTTGGCGGGTTGGCCCGCAAAAAAAAAATTCATATAATAATTTCATAATATTTATAAATTTTTCACTCCTATCTTGACACTTTCTAATTTAAAGAGAAAAAATCTTAGCATTTTTCCTTCTTTTTTAAACAAAATTATTATATTTTGGTTGTTTGAGGATGAATTTATATTTTGCTTATAAAATTTGACAAATTTAATAACTTTATCTCTTAAATTGTGAATTATGTCTTTAAATTTTTATAAGAGTAATGATTGATGTTAGAAAAGTAAATTTAATAACTCATATATGTGTGTATCGTATTTTCAACTACCTTTAAAAAATAGGATTTTTTTTTTAAAAAAAAACATGCAGGTCCGCGGGCTGGCCCGCAACCCACACACTGCGGGTTAGGGTTGGCAAAATGCCAACCCGCAGAAGTGCGGGTCACACTGGCCCGACCCGCGTGGCCCGCGGGTTGACCCGTTTTCCCAGCTCTATGTCAACACCCGTTTCCATTTCGATAATCAAAGAGTAATAACGACGGAATTCAATGGGCATACAGAAAAGTACAATTATACTCATAGAAATATTTGTTTACGATCCCAAAGTCGTTCGTTTACAAATATGATATTGTTCGTCGACGGAAACGGAAAATACAGCGGAAGTTTTAATATTTACAAATTTCACCCAAAATATCACAAAATAGACTAATTATGCCCACATTCTTGACCTCGCCTCGAGACACGCGCTGCTCACTTTCCAACGACAATGTCTTTTCCCTTTTTGCCCACTGGTACCCGCTGAGGTATTTGTTTAAAAATAGGGTGAGATTCCGAAGAATCTCCGTAGAGACATAATATCATTCATAGAAAATGCGAAAAGTAAATATGTCATGTGCCAAGGTATGCACAAATTAATAAACAATATAAACACATCATCATCATGTATACATGAGTAGGGCCCAGCCCCACAATCTACACCGGTTGGACTTCTGCCAACTCCCAGTGTAAGTGCACCTCTGGCACTAACAGCCTCTCTCTAGGCAAATCATGTTATTAATAAAGTGCATTTACAAAACAATGGCATCCACACAATCACATAACTTATGGCATAGTGTATGAAGGATAATGTCCCTACCTCAAAGTTGTGATATTCCCTATTTAGTAGTGTCTCGAAAAGCGTGCTGTCCCGGCGTCCAACTCGGTCCTAACATATTAAATGTACCAGAAATAGGTCATAACTTATCCAAGTATCATTTTAGACTATTCCATAGTGTTTATTGAGGTTATATTAGTCTATGGTGAAAATTTACAAAAATGCCCCCGGGAACCCGGCCCGGCCCGATGGCACGTTTTCCCAAAATTTTGACTAAGGCTATTCTGACTTATTTTCGCCCAAGGAATCCATTTCCGGCCTCGAAATTGCCAAATTCATGGTCAAATTACAAAAATACCCTTGACAGCCCCTATTTAGTGATTTCAGTGACGTTTTCGTAAATATGCTTTTTCGGCCTCTACCGAAAAAGTGCCCAACTATAACCCCACTTATTTTTGCCCACTGAGTCCAATGGAACCATTTATTTCATGAAAATCCAACTCCTACTACCAGATCTGGTCTGGCCGAAATATTGGTCAAGATTTGGAAAAAATGGAGTTTTGTGTTTTAGCTTCTAAAACTTGTACTTTTCCACTTCTAATCCTTGATCAACTCACTTAAACACTTCTTAACCATGATTCAAAGAAATTTGGGCAGCATAACCCCTTAGGATTAGGACTTTCCAAATTTACAAACTTAACAAAATAACCAAATCCAACCATAATCATCAACAACAACCACGTCTAACATAATCTTAGGATTTGTGAAGTTACCTTCTTGAGTTCTTTTTCTTCCTCTAGAAGTTCTCCACTCTCCTTCTCTTTGGCTCAAGATTTGCTTGCTAATCCATGGAATTTATGGAAAGGAAGAGATTAGAGAAGAGATTTATGGAAGATTAGAAGAAGAAACCTTTAAGAAATCTTAGCTTACCTTGGATCTTACTTCTTTTTTCTCTCTAAATCTCCAAGAGCTCCCAAAAATCACTCTCTCTCTCTCTTTTCTCTTCTTGTGCGTGAATGGCATGAAAGGAGGAGGAAAAATTTTATGTACTACTTGTCTTCTCTCATCTTTAATCCTAGCCCTTGATCTAGCCAATGGTCAAGATTATTCCACCTTTCATGAACACTTTAATTGCCCTCATGACACCTTGCATTATGCCATACTCCTTCCACTTTATGTCATACTTTGTGATCATAAGTATACTTGGGTCTTATCTCTTCATATGTTCATGACACTTGGCATTTTAATTTCATTAATCAATCTCTAACACTTTTCATTTTCAATTTTCGGAATAATGCCAATTCTGGCAGATTTTCTGCCTTAACTTTGAAATATCATAACTAATTTTGTAGACATCGTTTCGAGTCGATTCCAAAGCCTATGGAACCCTCATTGAGTCTAGTTTCAAGAAAAAATATGTAATTTTACTGGAAATGATCATATTATTCCCAGATTTTCAATCTTTGACCGCTGCTCCAGAAACTTTCCAGATTTTCTGGATTAACTTCAAAAATTCATATATTTTTGTACATAGCTTCAATTGAGTCATATGACCTATCAAATTAAAGCTTAGGATGTCTACTTTCACCCTATAAAATTTCATAATTTTTGTTCATCATTTGATCTTCCAAAACTATATGACAATCTCACTGCCTCGCAGGCGATTTCACTGAAAACACTATTCAACCTTCAATTTTCAATATTTAATTCTTTTGGCCTTAAATATTCATCATTTCATTGAATATATATATAATAATTATAATATATTTTTGGTGAATAAAATTTGGGATGTTACACTCTACCTCCGGTCAACACTACTTTAATAAATACTTCTTTAATTCGGGCAAAAAAATAAATAAATTAATACTTCTTTAATTATTTACATTTAGAGATGTGTTATAAAAATAAGAAAAGTATAAGAGGTTGACATAAGGGAGATAGAGGATATCAAGAGAAAGTTGGATGAGAAATAGAGATGAGCTCTTATTTACTTCATTGTTGTTGGCCCCAATATATTGTACATGACCTCTATTTATAGGCCTCTAACCATTAAATTCTAAACATATTGTTACAAAGAAATAAAGATGAGCATAATAGTATTAATCATAAGAAACTCTCATAAGTCATTCATTGAGAAAGTTATAAGGTTATAGTATTGAACACATGGAATTCTAAGAGTTAGAGGATATAGAGTGAAGGGCATATGAAACGCCAAGAATTGGATAGTTTTTTGATATCCACATCATATAATATCTACAACACTCCCCCTTGGATGTTCAAGAATAAATATTGTGCCTTATTAAAATCTTACTAGAAAAAACCAAATGAGACAAAAGTCCAATGAAAAAAAAGAGAATACACAATATATATTGAAGTTATCTCATTAAAAACATTATCAGGAAAACCCAGTTAGATAAAACCTTAGTTAAGGAAAATAGTACAACATGATCTTTACTCCCCTGATAACAACATCACTCATTTTAATTTGATTGTCATGTTTGAAGACAATTTACTTATTGCCCCCTTTAATGTTTGTTCTGTACTAGTGTATATGTAACTTCATTGTCCTTTATTAATACCATCTTGTCCTTTTTCAAAAACAAAATTGATTAGATAATGATATGTTTGTTTTCAAATTGTGTATATTTAATTTTATCACATTATTTAATAATTTTATATTTTCATTCAAGCAAATATATAGATGTAGATTTGTTTATAAAAAACTTTATATGAATTATTGCCAAATAAAAAGTTTTGTTAATGTAACCGTTCCCCAACTCCTAAATCCTTTTTCGGTTTGAGATCGGAATATTCCAATAAGATAAATGGTAATGATGACGATGATGTTTATTAAAAAGGTGAAAAATAAAAAAGAAAGAAGACAAAGGCAAAAAGGCCCGACGGTATGCAAAAATTATGCTAGTAAATAGTGATGCTAAAACAGTTAATTCCGTTATTTCAGCAGAAAGACCAAAACCACATGGGGATAGCTTTTCTCTAATTTGGAGTTTTGGACCCAACTTACCATAAATTTGAGTTGATAAAATAATACAGAATATGGAATGGTTTGCTTAAAAAATTATTTTATTTCTTACAAAATACATAAATACAAATAGCTTTTTTTAAGGTCAATTGGGTTGTTTCGTATATTGCATATTTGTTGTCATTATCATAATTTTCTAAGATTATTCTTAATTAAGTTTAAAATGAAAAATCGTTGTTTAAGCTCGGAGTAAAAACAAAAAATATATATATAGTTATTTTACTAATTAAATTTTTAAGCTAGGTTGTATTAAAGATATAATGACAAAATGTATTGTATGTTGAGTCTTACATTTTTGTAACGATTTTCATATAATGCAACAAGACGACATATATTTGAGCCAACGTCCTTGCATCACATTCCTAATTTACATACATATTGTGAGATAATTTTATAATTTTATTTCCATTTTTTTAGATTTTTCTTTAACTTATAACAACTCTTATTTAGCATCAAAGTGAACTTTTTAAAAGCTATTTTAACCGTTATCTCTCTCTTTTCTAATTTAACTTCCTTTTTAATTCATTTATAAATATGATATATATATATATATAGATATTTAAAGACCCCAAATAATCCTCAATCTATATTTCTATGCATGATCACACTCCATATGTTAGTATGTTAGTTACCACTTTCTCTTGTACCAAACACAAATGTTAATAGATGCGTATGGCTGTATCTTAAATATAAAACTTCAATTTATTTTATTTTTTGAATTGATAATTTTTTTAACAAAAATTTTCTATTGATTTCACCAAAGTTGTCAAACTCGCGAGTTTAAACAAACTCATGATAGTGATATAAATTCGTATCATGAACTCGAATTGTAAACTCATAAGAGTTTAATTTTACTATTAAATAGATATTATTAGTATATAATTAACTAATTAAAATATAAAAAGTTGACAACAATTTAATTTAAATATATTTTAAATTCAAATAATTGAAATTAAATCTATCAACATTCATAATTTATCGTATTTAATAAAGAAATCTCTATAAAATTTATATATAAAGCCGTTGTGTATAATCAAATTGAAAAAGTTAACAGGAGTTTAAGGGTGTATTAACACAATTTTGTAAGTTAGAAACGTAAAAACGGTAAACTAGGTGTATAAATTCGTGAATTTAACCGAATTTACAAAGGTCACGAGTTTATCAATGACTCGACTCGATTTTATAAATTAGAAACATAAAAAAGGTAAACTCGCAGAGTCAACTCGTAAGTTTAACAACAATAAAGTTCACATATTTAGATAGTTTTTCATCAAGAAAGTAATATTCGATTCAAACAATTAAAAGAGGTATCACTATTGACAGACACTTTTTATAAATAATTAACTTAATTAATTTTTATAATATTTGTAAATTAATTATATAACTTTTATATTTATAGTTAGGATTGAAAAAAATATATATATATATATATATATAAGACACGCATGCTACTACAGTAGGGCAAGGACAAACATGTCGGCTAGTGAGTGGTTATCTTCATAATAGGTTGTTTGAATTATAATATGATATGTGGAGTTAAATAGAAGCCATTCAATGAACTAATTTTTTTACTTTGGCCCGAATTCAATGAATTAATGAACTTTCCTAGGCTCCTAGCTCTATTGTTATTGATATTTTACTTTTGGGCCATGGTTCTAGCCTTCTAGGATTGAGATTTGTGAGGGACAGAGACTTTGAATAAGAAGTCTGGGGTGTTACCAATGATAAAATTTTTACTACTGTAGGTGAAGTATGGGTGAATGGGGTGTTATCTGAAGGTTTATTTTAGTTTTAAAATCTAAAAATACTACTATTATATTGAAAAAAAGTAAAACTTAAATATGCTCTATCATTTATACAGTTATCACTCAAGGTCGTTGAATTATCGTTTTTCATTAATAAAATTAACGGTATTAAAATTATAAGACAAAAAATATATCTTATAAACATAAAAGACCAAAAGAATACTTTAACCTTAATATTATTGAACTACTTTGGTTCTGCTATGTAAATGTTGTTTCTGTTTTCCCATATTATGTGCTCTTTTAGCATAGAATATTTCAGATAACTAATTTATAGTTATAAAGATTTAAAAAATGGTTAAATTAATTATTCATAAGAAATGTGTGTCCCTTTTCTAAAATATTCTTCTAATCCATAAAGAGAGAAAGTTTGTTTGGGTTATTTTTATAAGTCAATTTATTAAAAAAAAAATTATTCTACACCTTATGAAACACAATTCCTCATACATACATATATATATATATAATTAAAAATGTTTTTGGCATGTTTGAGTTGGCATTCAAGAAACACGTTCACTCAAAATGAGATAAAACTCCTCTCACATACTTACCTCATCTACAATAAATCATATTATAAAAGTAGTTTATACCGTTAATTAAAACACACTTGAAATAAGTTCATCTAAACACTGAAATAAATAGAGTCGGGAAATCGGGCCGAACCCATCGGGCAGGCCCGAGCCCGTCATAGGCTGAGCTTGTGATTTAGGGCAAAAAAAAGAAGGCGCCCTTGTAGCCCTGTAGGGCCGACCCATTTAACTTTTTTTTTTTTTTTAATTAGGCATAGGGTAGCAAGTAGTGGTCAGGGGGCAGAGTTAACCTAACTTAACCCTCATATCAGAAACACTCTCACACTTACTCATACCTCTTTTGAAGCTTCTCTCTGTTTTTTTTTCCCTTTTTTCCTTTTTTATACGTGTACTCCAAAATCCAAATAAGGTATTCTATTATTACTGACATTTGAAGCTTGTAGACTTGCTTGATTGTAGCTATGGACTTGTTTGATTAGTTTTGGACATTAATTATGGTTTGGACTTAAGTCTTAGTGTTTATGTTTTATTAAACTTAGATAATATCTATGTTTTAAATTAGTTTTGATGATATTTATGTTTTAAATTAGGTATTTTAATCTTTAAGAAAATAAGGGGGGGAAAAGTCATAAAAAGAAAAAACTTAAACGGGCCTCAAGCCCGCAGGCTTTACTTAAACAAGTTAGGCCTATAAAATTCAGTACTTTTTTGAACTCAGGCCGGTCTATTTTCCCACCTCTAAAAATAGACAGGGCCCAGGCCCTAAGAAAATATGAAGCCCCGTGAGTAAAAGGCTGGGCATGATTAGCAGGCGAATGTACTCCCCAAGTTTAATTTTATTTTAAAGGCATTGAAATAATATATTTATTAAAAAGAAAAGTAAATAAAATACAGGAGGGGACGGTGGAGGACGTGGGACAAATGGCGCACTCATGTTTGGTCAAAGTACGAGTCTTCTTCTTTTATCATTATTTGATATTTTGATTGCCTTGCGGTTTATCTTTAGAATATTCTTCGGTTCCTTTTGGCGCTACGTTACAATATTCCCCTTCACTCTTTTTCACCCCCTCCCGTCAACACTACTTTAATAGATATTTCTTTAATTCGGGTAATAAATAAATAAATAAATACTTCTTTAATTATTTACATTTAGATATGTGTTATAAAAATAAAAATAAAAATATAAGAGGTTGGCATAAGGGAGATAGAGGATATTGAGAGAAAGTTGGGTGAGAAACATAGATGAATTCTTATTCACTTCATTATTATTGGTCACAATACATTGTACATGATCTCTATTTATAGGCCTTTAACTATTGAATTTTATACATACAGTTATCAAGAAATAAAGATGAGCATAGTAATATTAATCATAAGAAACTCTCATAAGTCTTTCATTGGGGAAGTTATAAGGTTATAATATTGAATACATGGGATTCCAAAAGTGAGAGGATATAGAGTGAAGGGCATATGAAAGGCCAAGAATTGGATAGTTTATGAACATCCACATCATATAATATTTACAACACTTCCCCTTGGACGTCTAAGAACAAATATCATGCCTCATTAAAACCTTACTAGGAAAAACCCAATGGGACAAAAACCCAATGAAGAAAAAAGAGTACACAATACATATTGAAGTTGTCTCATTAAAAACTTTATCAGGAAAATCTAGTGGGACAAAACCTTAGTTAAGGAAAAGAATATAACATGATATTTACTCCCCTTGATAGCAACATCACTTATTTTGATTAGATTGTCATATTTCAAGACAATATATTGATTTTTCAATTGCAATCATCAATGATTTTTTCAATCAGTTGATATTCTTTTTATCTAAACTATGTATAATACATTGTCATCAAATCATATGCTGAAACATAATTATTTACCATATCTTCTGGATATGTTAAATATTATATTCTCCACTTAACTCTACGTATTGTGGAAATAATAAAAGAAAATTATCTTGAAAAACACTATGATATATTTTCTAGGGAAAATTCCAAAAAACTACACTCAAAATATACAAAGGACAAATCAGTACAATGAAATTCAGAAAAGACAAATCAGGCGGGTGTCAGAAAAAGGAGGAATCTGTCCTTTTGAAATTTCAGCCAAATTACCAAAATGCCCTTCAACCCTCAGTCGCAATAACAACATCAGAGTTGTTAATGGCGAATCATTAGTTGTCAATGGCGAGGTGAGTGTTGTTATTGGCCCTGAAACTTGTTAAGTGTTGAAAGAAGAAATTGGAGTTGTTAATATCGAATACGGAGTTGTTAATGGCATGTTATGTGTTGTTATTGGTCCTGAAATTTGTTAATTGTCAAAGAAGAATTGCAGTTGTTAATACCGAATCCGAAGGTGTTAATTCCGATGATCCTGTTGTTATTCTGAAGTGTGCATGAAGGGCATTTTGGTAATTTGGCCGAAATTTCAAAAGGACAGATTCCTCCTTTTTCTGACACCCGCCTGATTTGTCTTTTCTGAATTTCGTTGTACTGATTTGTCCTTTGTATATTTTGAGTGTAGTTTTTTGGAATTTTCCCTATTTTCTATCCACATATTCAATTTGTTATAAACAAAATGTATTTATAGAATAGTTTCATAAAACTACTACACTAGGGGTGTGTTTGGTTTGAGGAGAGGAAGGGTAGGTAAATTATAATTTTAGACAAAAGAAACCTAAAATTTACCCTCTCATTTTTTTAAAAATTTTGAATTTCCTCCCAAAATTTACACTCTTATTCCTTTAAAATTTTGGGTTCTCGCCCAAAATTTAAATATCTTCAACTCAAAAAGGTAATTTACCCATCTCCCCTCCCCTCAAACCAAACACACCCTAAATCTCAATTTCATAGTATTCATAGTATACCTGCAGCATCTTGATTTTACTAGAAAGAACAAAATAACTATAACATTAACATGATGTAAATATTTATAAATATGTGATACTTATAGACCATTAAATTCAAAAAAAATGTGCAAATAATCATCATAGAAAAAATATATGATTTTGAAATCATTAAGGTTTCCAATAACATGATATGTAAAATTATTCATTTTTCAATATATCTTTCAATCAATTATATTCTGAATACTTTTCTTAGACATACTTTCAACATTTTGGAACCTTCAAGAATTCTCATGTAATATTCACTATCCATATGCATATGCTATGATATCTAATAAACGTATTATTTTGTTTGCATATACTACCAAATTAATAATATATGCAACAATTATTGTATCCACCACCAAATGTTGTACCCCATCATAATTATCATTAAATCTTGTGAAAATCTTTATTTTCACATGAATATTTATATATCACAAATAACTTTATATTTCAAATGTTTTGGATTGCAAATCCATAAATTTCATATATTGAAAGAATATTTGTTATTGTGCCTTATCTCCTTTTTTTTTCTACCGACATATTTATGTATAAAATCCTTATTTGATTACGTGATATTATTATTAAAACTATTGACTGTCAACTTTATCTCTTCAGTTCCATTTTTCTTGCTATGACATAATTCATTAAGATTTCTTTATTACTTTCAGAACTTAAACCTCATTTGAGGTTTTTGCAATTAGTTATGTCTTATTAGTTGTGTCTTGGTCTCTTCTGGAGTATCTGCCTCCCTAATATGATCATCTTAATTATTTGCTTCTTTTTCTTTTCTTTTGGAACCAATTATTCTCTCATGTTTCGGGCATGTCTCACTTTTATTTATGCTTATTAGAGCATTTTTAGCTGGAATATGAGATTTAGTTATTCTCATTTTGGTCAGTAATTGCATTTGGCAGACTTTATGCAATATTTCATGAATGCAAAACTTAATGAACCTCTTATTCATATTGTTATATTTGAGGATCTATACTTAATAGAAATAATGTATTCCTTTTGTTTTCTTTTTCAGCTATTTAATTTCTCCCCCTCATGTTAGGAAAAGTTAGTCAAATGACAATCAACTGATCATGCAGTACAAGTCTCTTAAATCCATTTGTTTTCACTAGAAATATCATTTTGTTTCATTTAGAGACAAACAAGAAGGAGGATGTTCTTCCAACATTTATCTCAATTTCCTTTAAATATCCATTTATGTGCATTATGGTAGATCAATAGGAATGCACATTCAAACTTTTTAAGATGGAATAAATATGACTCCTGACCAAAAACCAATTTTATCGGAAAAATTTTGTTAGCTTGATGTATATAAGTGCCGCAACATATAAGATCAAATATGCCAACATTAAAATAAAAATGTTGTTCTCATAAATATTAATCTAACAATTTTATGGAGGCTTAAATGAACGAATCATATAATTTGGAAATCACTCTTAGCATAACAGGTTATTCAAACATTTTTGCAAACTTCAGGTTACAAACTAATAGTAATATCACATATAACCATCTTATAGATGTATCTATCAATCATTGACCGTTGTTATGGTTTACATGATATTTGAATGAGCCCATACATGAGTTTATTTATTTCTAGAAATATAGAGATTCATTTCAAATCATAACTTGTAATACTTTCATAATCAAATTCTTTGAGAACATACAACAAATAATAAATCTTGAATTATATAATATGTTAGTCATTCATGAAGAATTTTCTAGTTTTTCAATGGATGTCAATATATAATATTTTATAATTTTTTACATCATATATATAATTCAAATGATCAAATAAGTCATGCCAACAATAAATTTGTTTGGATTAATAATCTGCTGGTTTACTGTGACATATTACTTAACAAATAACAAACTTTTTAATTTCCATAAGATATTGATATAAAATATCAATATGACATCCATTTTTGGGAGGTCAATAGGTTTTGTGAAGAATTATATGACTACAACTTTTCAATATTAAATCATACATATATTCTAACAATCTCCTCCTTAAGTGTAAGTCATATAAATACACTTTATTTTCTATATTTCAAAAACAAATCAGTATATAGTAAGCAAATAGTCTATCTTTCACTTGAAAGATCAAGTATTTCATAACTTACAATCAATCATCGATTTCGGTCCATTGGGCTATCAATTAGATCCTTTAATAGAGTGAGACTCTGGTGCAAATGGAACTATATCGACTTTATAATATGTATGTTTTTTTAGGAATTAACATATATTATCGTATTTTTATATAACTTCATTACTCATTAATAATAATATGCTTTAATTTGCCTCTTTTGATGCATATTTAAAGTATGAAATGTTTATAATTTTTTACTACATAAAGAAATATGAAGAGATCCATAATCAAAATACAAAAAGATCTTGTTGTAACGATTTGTGATGTTTATGGGCTAAAATTAATTTAAGAGAGATGTAAAGATAAATGATTTATAATATAAAATAATGAATATTTATGATATACACAATCTTTTTTCAAATATTCCCTATTATTTGATCATCCATAAATTTGACTTGCACTATATATATAGTTCATGCAGATTACAGAAATGGTTTTGTCTAACAAATCATTAACTATTCATAATGAATTTTCTCTTAAAATTAAATAAATTCTCATTCTCTAAATTCTAATATGATTTTTTTTTCTCACAAATGTCACATAAAGCCAATTTGATTCCAATATATATCATATTATATATTATATCATAATTAATGTATGAAACTTACACATATCATTTGAGAATGTTAAAGAGTAGAAGAAATGACAATACAATGAATTGGAAAAGAAGACAATAAGTTTTCAATACCAAAATAAAATACAAATTACAAAGTATTTGTATGGCTTTTAATAATGAAATGTTTGGGAACTAAGAAAAAACTGCACATATATGTAGAGCAACATAATGGTGCTCAAGAGGAGCAAAGAGATGAAAAATAAAGCTAAGATGAAAAGTAGAACTAATAATGAAAGAAAGTACCTTGATGTTGAGGTATATGAGTTAAATATTTATTGGAAAATCTTTGGTGCAACAGAGAAGCACAAGTTCCAAGAAGAAATAGTGGTAGTAAACTCCATTGATGTATGAATAGTATTCATATACACAATATACTTAAAGTTACAAATAAATTGTATAATTATACATAAAGAAGGTAATTAAATAACTTAATTGTATAACTGAAAATTATATGAATAAATACTGAAAACCATTTGATTTTGGAGTTATAGGGATTAACCATAAGGTAGTTAAAATCCTAAAAGACTATGAAATCAAACTATCAATAATTACCAATAATGTTTAAATTTGTAAATAAATTGGCATTATACTGAAATTTTAAAATGACCAATAATTACCTTTTTATCTATTTGATTTCATATATCACTCATGTTGATATCACAATGTCAAATAATACTTTCTCTCTAATAAATTAATCACAATCAATTAAAATTTAAATTTAAACATAAAAAATAAAAATCATATAACATTCATGGCTTACAATTATTTCTTAATCAAAATCATATAGCCTTTAGGGCTTATAATTATTTCTTTTGATTTTATAAGTTGATCATCTTTCTCCATAACTTATTGCTTTAAGCATCATATCTAATTTTGATATTTTTTAAAATATCTCTCTTTTTGGCTTCACAGGCATTTTAATCTTTATTTTCAATAAATTAGTACATATTATTCTATATGACTTCTGATCATATTATACCATTTTTCCCATCCATATGACTTCTAGTCATAGTATGATATTTGCTCATAATTTTAAATCACCTTACAAATATTATTATTTTCATGATTGTAGTTCAATAGTTAAGTGATAAGTATATATTTTATAATTAAATAGGTATATATTTTAGATATATTCACTGGATTTATTAATATTTTATACCTATTTAATTATCTTTTATATATTTTCCTCTCTTAAATCAAATATGAGTTAATAAAAGATTTTAATAGAAGATCTACTCATATCCTATTTAATTTTTACAGAAAATATTATTGTGAGAATTAGGAGGTGAAAAGTTAGAAACATGATACAGAGGCAGCATAAATTAATTAGTGTGTACATTTTTTTTTTTGATCAATGTATATATATATATATTATATTACAAGATGTATTGCAAATCAGATTTTGATTAGAAAAGAAAAAAAAACGTGGACCCCATTTTTTGAATAGATAAGCCACAGATATTGGAAGAGAGATGGAAATCAATGATAAGATTTCATGCCAAAAAACGTGGGCCCACGTGAGAAAACAAGAATGAAGGTGCAGATCTGATCAAAGCATTAATATATGATATATCTTCAAATTCAGATAAAAAACGCTGAGGAGCCCGCTGCGCGACGGAAAATGTATCTATAAAAAGGGGAACGCTGAGACGCATAAAAAGATATCTGGAGGCACAGCACGCCGAAACAGAGCGGACACAGAACAGAACGCCGAGACAGAACACTGAGAGATCTGGACGCGAGACAGTTCCGAAGAGCAGAGACGCGCAGAGTCGGATGATCAGGCAGAGACGAGGAGCAGAGTTTTGGGGAGCTAGGGTTTGAAGATTTAGAGAGATTTGGAGTTTTAAAACTTGATTTTCCATTAATTTTTTTCTCTAATTTTTCTTAGTTTCTGATAAAAATCGAATTATTATTTATGGTTTTGATTTGTTGATGAACATGAATAGCTAATTTTCTCGTTCTAGGACTTTCTTGAACCTATTTATGAATTGAATTATTTATTTATTCTCTTTTTGCAACGAATGAGTTTTTGTATTGATTTTATCTTGCTCTTAATACCTCTAAATGCTTGATCACCATTTAGTTGTCTTGTTCATTTAAAATTAATCTTGAGAAAGATAATTTAAGTGTAGAATTTGGGTAAAATCATGTTAGACTTGAAGTTTAGATATATTAAACGGATGGTTTGTTAGTATCATAAAGATATAGTTACTAACCTAGCATTGTCAGATTAAGATTGGTGTTTAAAGTTAGTCCTTATAAATTAATACAAGAGATTGATTAGTTTATTAGGATAAATATTTGGTTTTGACTCGAGAGATCGTTATCAAATACTTTTGAATCTTAGACAAATACATATCTTCGTTTGATTGCTTATTGAGGGTAAATCAATTAGTTCATGAAATAAATAGGGGATAGATAATCCTAGGTTCCTCCTGTCTTGAAGATCTCGATTTAATTAATTAATTTTTAAGTATAAAATTTCTTTCAAAATATTCTCACTTAACCTGATTGATAACTTAATTGAGATAATTAATTCATTTTTGTCATAGTCCTCGTGGGAACGATCTTTTTATATTACTTGCGACCCGTACGCTTGCCGTAAAGCTAAACGGCTAACACTAAGACAAAGTATTCTTAACTTTTAACTATCAATCCCACAAATGCAATGTGATCATGTTCATTTTCACTCTTACATATGTTCTTTACTTTCAATAGCATCATCAATTAATTCAAATATTTGTTTTCAGGACCATAGCAAAAATCTTGCAAAGCTATTCTTTTTTGTTTAGTTTGATCTTTGAACCTTGAGCTTTCAGGGCTTTTATATTTGTAACAATTAAATCATCAAAGTGCCAAAATTTTCTTGTCAATCTTGCAATTTAATGAAATCAATAGCTTTTTTTTCTTATAAAGCTATTACAAAAGTGATGTGACTTATGACCATCTGATTTCGAAATTAAGAATATTATGACATCCAGCCTTTCGATAAAATTAAAATACTAGAAAATAAATTAAGTAAATTCAAATTCATAATCAAATATAAATAATAGATAAGTCCATGATCATATAGACCACATCACATGCTTATATATAATACTATTATATATTAATTTAATATAATAAACAAATAAAAATAAAATATTGACATAATGATATAACAATAATGTATTAACATAAATAAATGAAATGTAAATAAAATAACAATAAAACAAGATGAAATAAATGACATAAAATAAAAAAAACAAACAATAATATATAACATACAATGTAAATAAAATAAAATAAATATAAATTTTAAATAAGTGTAAAAAAATGAAACATAAATAAAATGAAATAATATAATATAATAACATAAAATATAAAGAATACTATAATATAAAATAAATAAATATAAAATTTGCATAATAAGAGATTAATGGAAAATGATAAATAAAAGTGAATGGAAAGAAAAATTGTGAAGGATAATATAATTTTAAATCTTAGTTATGGAACCCGATGTATAAAAAAATCGACAAAAGAATCTATTTAATTCCATATATTAGCTTAGATTATCCCAGATATATGTAAAAGATAACAACATGATGGATAAAAATAGATAGTATAAAAGAAAAATAATAAAAATAATATATCGATAATCTAGACTAGAAAGATAACATAACATAGAAAATAAACAATATAAAACATAGTATAAAAATGAGAAAGTTAGATAGTAGAAGAGATAGAAAACTAGATCATAGGTCTTCTGAGCGAATTTGTGCTGATAATGTGTTATAAAAATAAGAAAAGTATAAGAGATTGACATGAGGGAAATAGAGGATATTGAGAGAGAGTTGGAGGAGAAATATGGAGGAGCTCTTATTCACTTCATTGTTGTTGATCCCAATATATTGTACATGATCTCTCTTTATAGGCATCTAACTATTGAATTCTATACATATGGTTACAAGGAAATAAAGATGAGCATAATAGTATTAATCATAAGAAAATCTCATAAGCCATTTACTGGGGAAGTTATAAGGTTATAGTATTGAATACATGGAATTCTAAGAGTGAGAGGTTATAGAGTGAAGGACATATGAAAGACCAAGAGTTTGATAGTTTATGGATATCCACATCATATAATATTTACAACAAAATGGAAATTCCCTTAACAAGTATAATTAATGAGAATGATTTTTTTAAAAATGTATAATTTTTGGAGATAAAATGAATTAATGTCTTGTATTTAGTGTAAGGGGAATAATGAATAAATTAATATTAATATGAATATTGATAATTTATAAATCATTATGCTCCAGTCATTATACAATGTCTAATCTTATAAAAAATATATTAGGGTTGGTTTGAAATGATGATTATAGTTTTACTTTTCCATTTAAAGGATTGACGATTATAATTTTCAAAACTATCTTTTCAATTGTGATTCATGATGTGTGAGATAAATATGTGAAAAATATTTTATCTCAGTTTATGTGAACGCGCTTATAATAAGCAAATAAAAAAAAAAGCAACAGGTTGGAATTTGACCAGACCCTTATTTTTCTTATGAATATATAATTTCAACTAATAGGTATTATTAATTTTTATTGAAATGAGTTGTAGTCATTCAGCATGAAATCTTGGGTTTGAGTTCATAATTTATATAAATGGAAAAATCAGAGTTTAATTTCAACTACTCATGACAGTAATACTCGAATGTGATCCACTAATATTGAATCATAAAGTTATTTCCACACACACACACATGTTTTGGATAAAAGAAATTTCTTATCCCACAAGCGTCAATTTAATAGAGAAGACAAAGCTTCGTCAAGTTCTAATTTATGTACATATAGTACAAGGCTTCTTTGATTAAAAATAAGAACCTTCAATTTTTTGTCCTTTTCATCCTTGGCAAAGGAAACGAACTCATACCCCACTATATTCATAGAAGTTCAAACTCACAATTTCTTACTTAAATCAAGATTTAAAGAGGTGTTTAATGTCAATTAAACCAAACGACCTCAACCAACCTTCAATTCTTGAAATTTTAAAAAAGAGCCATAGTTTTTAGTTGGAATTCATTTTTTAATTGATTTTTCATGTATCCACCTTTAGCATTTTTCAGCAGGATTAAGTAACATTTAACACCCTAAAGTATATTATTTGTAGTAGTTTATAACATCTCAAATTTTATATTTACAAAAAATATATTATAATTAATTGAGAAATTCAATAAAATGGTGGCTATTCATGAAATTTGGAACTTATGAATTTTGAAATATTCATATTCATAAGGAAACAGACAAATTAATTCAAGAGTTTAATTAATTTACAAAGGTGATAGTAAAATCATAATTTTGCCAATTTAGCCGAAGATTAATTATTTTCTAATTAATTGGATTAAATTTCAATTAATCAAGAAAAATAAAAAAATGTATAAAGAGGATTATTCTTAATGGTATAAATCAAGAATTTATAAAATTAGAGGAACTTGGGCATAAATTAAGTAAGAGAATTATGGAAATGTTGAAACCATTTTTCTTCCCTTCTCATCAATAATTTCGCCTAGCATGAAATGCATGGGGGGAAAATTGATTTAATGAAATTTAACATGCTAAGCACCATTATCACATGAAGAGGAGATTAAATGATGATTAATTTTATAAGCACATGTCTAAAATACTACAAGAAAAGAATAATCATGACAATGGTAATGTGGCTATGATATGAAGTATGGACATAATGATTATGGTAGGGTGATGGTAAGGGAGCAAGTAAATCACATTATTAGGAAAGTATGGAGCAAGCAAGGCATAAAGTGAGTCAAAGTATGGGTGAAGGTATGGAAGGAGGTATGGTGAGAAATATGTGTCACCATAACAATCCTTGATGAGATCAATGGTGTAGAATCAAGGAGGCATTTTTATGAAGCTTTTCTTTTCCCTTCCTTCCATTCATTTCATCCAAGCCACAAGAGAAAGAGAGAGAGAGAGAAAGTGCCTTGGAAACTTTGAGAGCTAGAGAGAAGAGGGAGAAGAAATCTTAAGGTAAGAAGCTAAACTCTTAAGGTTTTTTGTGATTTTGTCCTAGATCCTTCTCTAAACTTTGATTCTTCATGCATCCATGATCTTGAAGACACCATTCTCAGCTTAAGAAGAGAGAGAGGAGATGTCTAGAGAGAGATGATTTAAGATCTCATGAGATAACCTTGTAAACCTTATATCTAAACTAATATGGTGTTGTTGTTAAGGTTTGTGTTTAGTTTTGGTGATTTTTGTCAAGTTTGTAAAGTTGGAAAAGCCCTAACCCTCTAGGGTTATGCTATCCAAATTTCTTTGAATCATGATTAAGAAGTGTTTAAATGAGTTATTAATAAAGGATTAGAAGTGGAAAAGTACAAGTTCTGGAAGCTAGAACACAAAATTACATTTTTCCATTTTTCTTGAAATATTTTGGGCAACACTGTTTCAAGGGGTAGGAGTTGGATTTTCATAAAATAAATAGTTCCATTGGATTCAATGGGCAAAAATAGGTGGGGTTATAGTTGATCACTTTTTCGGTAGAGGCCGAAAAAACATAATTACGAAAACGCCATTACAACTTGAAATTGGGGTTGTCAAGGGTATTTTCGTAATTTGAAATTGAATTTAGTAATTTCGAGCCTGGAAATGGATTACTTGGGCAAAAATACGTAAGAATAGCCCTGGCCAAATTTTGGGAAAAATTGCCATCAAGCTGGGTATGGCAGGGTCGGGCCAGGGTCTCGTGGACATTTTGGTAAATTTTCATTATAGATTAATATAACCACCTGAAGCACTATGGAAGTGTCTCAACTGTACATTTGACGTTTTAGGACCAAGTAAAGAGCCTGAAGGATTGGCATGCAAATCCAGGCACGTTATTTGAAGATTAGGGAAGGGTGATTAAGACAGGAGAAGATAGAATGTATGCTAAGAACAAAGAGAAGAACCTTACGAGGGGATTGCAGTGGTGGAACGAAGACGGGAAGATGTCTCCATTTCACTGGGACGGGTTTAGACACCCAAGTAACGCTGCGAAGCTACATTAATTGTAATTATCAAATACGAACCCCTATGGGGAATTTTCATAATCGTGCACATAATATCATTATATTTATGTTATTCTTGTGTTGCCCACCGAATTGTGTATAGTTTTTCGCAAATACTCTGAAATAGGTGAAAATAAGATGAGGGTGTGACACGGTCAGCATTCAAAACTAATTTTTGATACATATAACATTTTTAAGTATTTTTTTTTCAAGAAATACTAGTATATTAAATAACATCTAGCACCCTAAAATATATTATCTATAGCAGTCAGTATTCAAAACTAATTTTTTATACATATAACATTTTTAAGTATTTTTTTCAAGAAATACTAGTAATCGAACTGGCAACCTCTATAGCACTTATTATCAGAAGCTTAAAATGCACGTTGTTATTAAGAAAAATATTTTAAGAGTGAAATTACACTAAAAATTACTTTAATATACTTAGTACCACTAAAAAAAATTACAGTATTGAATACACAAAAAAAAAAAAAAGTTTAAAATATTGATCACTGTTGGGAAAAATGGATGCAATTTAAATATTTTTTTATTTACTGTTCCATTGTTTTCAATACTCAACTTTAACATCTTCAATCCTTATATTTAATATTTTTAATAATAAAAAAATTTTAAAAAAAAAGTTGAAAATATGAAATATGAGCATTGAGCACATAAGATGGCCTTGAAAAAAGTGAAAAATAACTTATACTACTAGTAATGAAAATGTGAATGATCAATAGTGGTAAAAATATTAAATATGGATACTAAACTATTCAACTCAAATAAAGTAACGAATCTATCACTATGCATTAAATTCTAGGGAAAAAGATAAAAAAAGAATTTTGAATTTATAAAATTTCAAATAAGGTATTTTTTAAAAATTAAGTTGTGAATTGCTTATCAAATTTCGTCATTCCCTTATTAATTCTTAGTGACAAACCTGATTTAAGATTTTATAATTTTAAAATTCTTTTTCTATCTTTTTCCCTAAATTCTGATCATTGATTGATAGGGGTATTTATTAAAAAGTGTTGCAAACTCTCTACCCCTTCTAGTCCACAATATGGGCGTTTCTAGCAGAATAACCAGATCTAAAATATGTTATTTTAAATTAATACTCATTTTTTAATTTTATTATTGTAAGTAATGCTCACTTCCAATTTTACCCACTCTTTAAATTTTAAAGCACATTTTTTAATAAGAGTAAAAGTGGAATTTTTTTTAATTCATAAAATATTTAATAAATTAATTGTCACTTCTCATTTCTTTTAAATTAGTTAAAGTACCCCATATTGTGGACCAAAAGGAGTACATGATAACCATAAATAACTATCTTAGCTACGCTTCTTAATGTACTAATTGGTTATACTACCATAAAATCAATTGTCAACCATACTCCTCCCATCTATTATTATAAGCTTTAAATTTGTTAATGAGTGTAGTCCAAAATATAAGCTTCATTTATGTTTATTGAAACATATATTGCACATAAGCATCTTATAGGGGTGTGCCTTAAAAATATCCTTCGTTCCGGATTAGTCGGTTGCCCCGGGTTACCTGATCCAGTATTAGAAGGTCAGGGACTCAGGAAAAGGGGCCGGATACCGGGGGGATTCTGGGTTAGGGGGCCAAAGGCTCTGTCTGCCTGTTGTCACAAAAAAAAAACATATATTGCACATTTTTTAACTTTATCCTTTAATTGTATTTATTGTCTTTCTCACTTATCTTTTTTAAAAATAATGGCATGGTTGGAAAAAAAATACATATGTATTATTTTTAATTAATTTTAACTATTTTCTTGATAAATATAAATAAGTTATTTGAAGCTTATAATTAGGGATAAAGGGAGTATTATTTATAAATGACATGAAAAAGTTGGCTTATGACAGTCAAGTGTACATAGTGATTTTGCTTTTTATAGTCATGTATAAGACTTATTGTTGCTATAAAATATTGGAAAAACATTTAGTTTATACTTCAAAATAATAAGGGTTTAGATTTTAAATATAATATCATAAACCATATATAGCATAAAATCCAAGATGATGTTCATAAATGATAGGTAGTTTCTAACGAGTCCTAAGTATTTGATAAACTAACTAGTCACCTGCGGTGGGAAAGATCATCGTGTGGATCCAGAAACCACTCTCGCAAACCTCAGGATATCTCCCACACCAACATTGTTCAGACAATCAACCAAATTATCATTCGCCAACACAACAACACTTATTCCAAGATCCCACGTTCCATCCACGTGTCGTAATGTCACAGTCATTGTCTTTCCCTTCGGAAGCGACACTTCCATGTGACCCCTTGTCTGTTTGCAAACGTGTTCCTCAATTTCAATTCTGCTTCAGCCCACAAAAAATCTCACATCCTACGACTTTCTTCTTTAACCATCCTTCTGGTCCATTCTTTCCATTTCACTCTCATTTGTCTTTCCTCTTTCTCTCACAGCGTTTATCTCTCTGTTCTTTTCTATCAGAAGAGTTTTATAATCATATAATCATGGGCATCTTGCTTTTATGCCTGAGAGCTGTTTGATGATTTGTAAAAGAGAGGTTGAGGTGAGTGGTTCCCCTGTCCTGGTTCTCCTGTGGGTCTCTTTTTCAGTTATTTTATATGTTTGTTTGTTTGAACTTTATTGGCTTTGCGTCATGTTTGTTTATTAAACTGACCATGTTGTGTTTTTATATATATATATATAGTTCTCCGTTTACTTGTCTGAGCTGGTGCTTCTCTTGTCGTCTGTTGTTATTGCGAAAGCTGGTTTTGGACATGGAGGAAAGGTACGAGGCATTGAAGGATCTTGGTTCTGGGAACTTCGGAGTGGCTAGGTTGGTTAGGGATAAGAAGACTAGAGAGCTTGTTGCTGTCAAATACATTGAAAGAGGGAAAAAGGTAAAATCTTTTTCGAGGTTAAATCCAGAAAGAGACTAATCATGTTTGATCAAATATTTCTATCCATTGACTTTCCTTCTGTTGGGCAAGAAGTTGAAGTTGAAATTTTATTCTATCTCTGATACTACAGGCTTCTGGACTACAATATTGGATATTAATTTGCACGTGTTATCATTTTTATCATCTTCATATTCATATTCATACTGGGATTTCTCTTTTGGTGGGATTATTATTTCGAAAATGGTAAGAACGTTTGCTAGATTGATTGAGAGGGTATAAAATTCTGGTAAAGTACTAACCCTGTTGGATCAAATATTTCTGTTCATTGACCTTTCTTATGTTGAGCGATTTGGAGTCGAAATTTCGCTTTACTTGTGCTAATAGATGAAGTTTATGGGTTAAAACATTGGACTTTAATTTCTCTCGCTCTGCTCTTTTTTTGTTTGTTACTTTCTCTATCAAGCTTAGCTTGCATCACCGCGCTGCACTCGGCCTTTTCTCTTTTGTTATAGTTTCTCCCAAATTATTTGCTGACTCTGGTTTTCTTCTGAATTAATTATGTTTGTTGTGTTAGATTGATGAGAATGTTCAAAGAGAGATCGTCAACCACCGATCTTTAAGGCATCCAAACATTATCAAGTTCAAAGAGGTAAGAACTTATTCCCGTCACCCCAAAATGTTCCATCATCTAGTTTCAACTTTTAAGGTATGGGACTAGGCATAATGAATTTATTTAAATGGTAGTGTGCCATTCTCCATAATTTTTATGCATGTAGCTCTCAAATTCCACCCTGCTTGCTTGTAATTATTCTCAAAAGGCAATGTGAGCTACTCATTAGATGTTACCAACTCAAAGAAACTAAAAGTAGGTCATAATGCTTCTTCAATTCCATATTTCTTTGTCCTTTTGCATAGGCAAAAAGACCAGGCTTTATTTCAAGTAGTTTTTCTGAGTATCTGTGATTTGTTTCATGGAGATCTTTCTTAGGTTGTACTCATCTAAGTGCTGAATAAGGTAATAATATATCTTTTATTCAGGTCGTGCTGACGCCAACTCATTTGGCTATTGTCATGGAATATGCTGCCGGCGGTGAACTGTTTGAGAGGATATGCAGTGCCGGTCGATTCAGTGAAGATGAGGTTGTAGAATGTTTTGAACATTCATTTATACATACATTAGGGCATATGCTGACTTTTTATGGTGAATTATTCGTACCCAGGCAAGATTTTTCTTCCAGCAACTAATTTCTGGTGTTAGCTACTGTCATTCAATGGTACAAACTCAATCCACCCACTATGGGATCTTCGTTTCATGATTTTTCGTGTCCTCTATCAACTTATGCTTCATACTTCAGGAGATTTGTCATAGAGATCTGAAATTGGAGAACACTCTCTTGGATGGAAGTCCGAATCCTCGAGTTAAAATATGTGACTTCGGTTACTCAAAGGTTGACAACTTCTTCTCTAAAATGATCCATCTCTGGGATATTATTGCCAATTTCTTACCATTGTTCAACTTCATATTCATCTGCAGTCTGCTTTACTTCATTCTCAACCGAAATCAACTGTTGGAACTCCGGCTTACATTGCTCCAGAGGTTCTCTCCCGTAAGGAGTATGATGGAAAGGTATTGGGAGTTCTTTACCTTTTTTGGGAAAATTGGTTAAAAGTATTTGTTTGAAAATTTCATTGGTCATAAGGACCTGAATTCAAGTACCTGTACTTTCAGTATATGAAATCCTTCAGAGTACAAGTGCTTTCTGTGTATGGAATCATATCAAGTTTTTATGATCAATAAAATTTTCAGATATATACTTTTAACAAATTTTGCCCCCTTTTTGTTTCGTAGTGCCTTGAACTTTATTTCATGTAGTTTTCAGTGTACAGTTTTCTTTCCAATTTGTCTGTTTCATTAGATTGCAGACGTGTGGTCCTGTGGTGTGACTCTGTATGTCATGTTAGTGGGAGCATACCCGTTTGAAGATCCTGAAGATCCTAGGAATTTCCGAAAGACAATTGGGGTGAGCTTTTATATATATATATATATATATAACTTCAAATTTAATTGCTTTTCTATTCAAGTATTTGATCTACATCAGTGAACTTCAAACTCTGATCACTTTTGTTGACAGAGAATAATGAGCGTCCAGTACAGCATACCCGACTACGTACGCGTCTCTTCAGACTGCAGACATCTTCTTTCTCGCATATTTGTTGCCAATCCTGCTAAGGTATACATACATACATGTTTTTACAGATAACTTAACTAATTTTTTTTAAATTTCTGTGAATTAGTTATCTAACCTCTGTATTAAGGACATGAGGGAGTATTTCTAACTTAATGTCTTCTCGTTAATTGTTTTTTTGTGGTGGTTAAAGAGGATAAGCATACCGGAGATAAAACAGCACCCATGGTTTCTGAAGAACTTGGCGAAGGAGACAGCGAAAGGGAAGGAGGAAGCGGAGAAAGAGGAAGGAAGGCAGAGTGTGGAGGAGATAATGAATATTATACAAGAGGCAAGAACTGCTACAGTGGGGCAAGGATCCAGCGGTGGAGGCCTAGTTGGCGGCGGAGGGTCATTGGACGGTGGGGATCCTCTGGCAGATGAGGAATCTGAAGTTGATGTTAGTGGTGATTATTCTGAGAACTAGGTTACTTATCCATCTTAGTCTCACCATTCTCAATTTCTCAGAAAGACAAGGGGAGAAAAAGGAGGAAAGGAGGGGAAAAAAAACAGACAAAGAAAAATTTAGGGAGAATCACAATAAGGTTTCAAGGAAGGAGTATAATCACCAACAAGTCTTACAACAAATAAACAACATATAATGATAAGTTCTGGTGTAAAAATGATAACATATCCATGTTGCTAATTTGTTATTGAGACTTTTTGATAGTTAGATTTCTTTTTTGAGACTTTATAGTGATTCTACTAAAAATGTACTATTTTGAGGTTTCTACAAGCTTTGAATTGGAGTTTGTATTTATAGGTGCACTGATGGCCGTGTAAATTTATACTAAAGCTCCAAGGGAGATAGGTTTTGCAACTAATTGCTTTTGTATTCAAAAATTTGGAGTTTTCCCCCTCCATTATATGTTTATGTATTGGTTTGCCATGTTGTGTGATTATATTTTTGACTGAATTATTTGTGTATAAAGCGTATGAAGGCAAACAAATCTATATATATTGTATGAACAAAAATATGTTTTTATGGTTTTTATGTTCACATGAAATTTGAGATAAGTTATATTTATATTAATACAATGGGCGTACCTCATTTTGCTACATATCATATGAATTTTTATCAAATGTCAATATTTTTGTCAGAATAAAAGCATATTTCTGGACACGAGTTGCATTCAATTTTTAATCACAATGTTATATATTAAAGAAAAGCGATGCATGGATGGCCAAAAATAAAAATGAAAAAGATGACAAGGTCGACGGCGTTAATAGCAGGAGGATGAAGAAGTGGAAATGCCGTTAAAACAGAAGGAAGTGAAAAAGGTGATCCGTTAGGTAGCTAACGGTTCGGGATTTTGAACCCGACGTGAATCGAACACGCAACCTTCTGATCTGGAGTCAGACGCGCTACCATTGCGCCACGGATCCTTTGTTGCTATTGCTGTCAGCTCAAATAATATATGTCTAGTAAATTTAAAAAAATGGATTAAGAAAATTTGAAAATACAAAATATATGCACGCACTAATAAGTCCCCACAATTTTCTTTCATCTCCAATCATATATTCCATCGAAAAAGAACCTTTTTTTTTGCCAGCATGGAAAAAGAACGTACTTCACGCATATCTTTATCTTGGATGACATTCTTTTCTTTTGCATGCTACAATATGAAGAGGAATTTTGGAGTAAAATTTAAGGAACACATATTTAGTTGATTGATACATAATTTATATGTACAAATGTCTTTTTTATACATATTTTTTAATAAGATTTGGTGCTAGTTTGAAATAGTGAAAAAATTTTGTGTCTTACAAAACAAAATTTTGTGTGTCTTAAAACTTCATTGGTATTTTTACCCCTTTTAAAAGATATTTGTGGTGGACGCTCTTCGGATAATACTTCATTGATAGATTTGCTCCTTAACCCTACATTAAATAACAAGAGGTACAATAAGACACCTAAATAAGCATACACAAATACTAAAGATAAAGTCATAAAACTAATACACAGACACTAACGAAAGATAATAATTGAGAATAAACTACGAGACAAAGGCTAATATCATATTTTTCTCAAATTCATGTACTGGTGATGCCCAAACTGATATCAGCTCCGTGAAAATAAACATGCCTTAACGCCCAACCTGTACAAGATAGCTAACAGCACCTACTAGAAATTGAGCCTGGTTTAATGAAGAATGAAGATTGAAAACTGTCATACAACCTGCAAATCAAAGACAATGCCAGGCCCTTGAATATAAGTCCCTTTTAGTCCCCCCCCCCATCTTTATTTGAATTGAAAATACCTCAATTCAAACAATTTCAAGACAGCAGAGAACCAAACAAAGTAATACTTGATGAACTGCATAAAAAACAACGACACTTCCCATATGCTAAAATGTCGAGCAACCTTAAGAGTGTATTAAGGTTGGCTAAATTTTCCTCGTCAGGATCCAACAAATAATAAAACTAATACCAACATAGGCCCAGACATCGGTATCAGGCCTAGCCTCAACCACAGTCCCACACTACAATTCCAGAATAGACTAATGAGACTCGGGACCAAGTAAGCACATAGCCGAGTGAATTCAACTTCAATTCAAGTGAATAAATTTTGGTTTTTTTTTTTTGGGGTTGAAAAAAAAAAAACTTTTTCAGATTATCTGAACAATCATTGATTCAATCACGCCCTCAGATTCGGATTCTCAATTATATCAACTTCTCAACAACTCACCCTGCGTTCTACTCACTGCGCTATGAATCACGAAGAGTCAAAATGACTCCTCTGTGTCGCATTCCTTCGATCACTCGCATCACCAAACCTCTTTTCCCGGTCAACCCCCTCTTACTCTAATGTCCTTGCTCTATTGCTCGATCCTCAAGCATAATCCATTTTCTGGGTGAAATCTTCATCTGCTTCCCCAATTCTCCAATGGCTCGTAGGCGAAATGAACAAGAGCTCGCCCTTTCTACTTGTTTGATTCTCGCGGTGGTGTGCTTGGTTTCATGCGGCATGGTCTACGCTTTCGTCTCTTCCGTGCTTGCAATCTCCGGCGGCAATTCTTCAGGTTCACGCTCTGAGTCCATAGCATCATTGGCCGACCAAGACGGTGGTGCTACTGCTAAAGCGGATCAGGGTTATGGAGGAGGATGCTGTAGAGGAATTGATAATCTGGAGCTCTGGGGTTCCGCTGTGAAGTGGGGTTCTGAGTTTAAATTCAACGCTTCTGAAGGTTGCTGCAACGCTTGTAAATCAATGTGTACTGGGACTGATGGGCCTTGTTTGTGTGATACATGGGTGTTTTGTGGGAATCGCGAGACTTGCGGATCCAAATTTGGTGAGGTAAGTTACTTTCCAATTCTTGGTTTGAAGATCTACCTTTTGCTGAAAATGGCTGTAATCCCCAGATTCTTATGCTGGAAGCTAATTTGACAGAGGAATATATATACTTTCACTAACATCTTACTCCTTTAGATCTAGATTTTCTTTTAGATCCTTATAATGACCATGAGTATAGAAGTCACTGCATTTATCTTCATTGTTTCAGTGTTGGTTGAAGAAACAAAAGGACAGCTTAGCGCCTGAACGGCAAGAAGCAAAGGAAATAGTTGGCTGGACTTCTGGTATCATCTATGGGAAAGGGGAGGTATGAGAAGTTTGATATTTTAGAATAATTGAAGGAATTACTATTAAGCTAAGGCATGCTTTAACATTCACTCTTCCATACTGGCTCAGAGATGTGTGATTAACTCAAAAGATACTGACCAAGTCAATGTAGAATCCCCATTGGTTTGCCAATGATATGCTAATTATCTTCAATATGGATTTTTCTTTTGGTTCTGGTGATCATTGAGTATTCTTTGGCAGATCACACAATGTAAAATTTTGTTCTCTCTTACAATCATCATTCATACATGTCCTTGTATTATTCAATACAAAGTTTTTGTACGTTATAATGTTTATGAAAGGTTAAATTGTTCATTGATATACTTTTCACAATTAATTTATTTTCAGGGCATTATTGGACTGGAAACTGAATATGGAACTCTGCATATAAAGGTAAGTGCTCATGCCTACATGTCTGAGATCAAACTGGTGAGGTTGTATATTTGAAGGTGCAATTGGGAACCCTTTTCCAAGTACCATAAGTTTAGTAGTCAAAATACACCTTGCATGTGTGTCTGATCTTCCTGTAAACTTTGGAAGCATTTCTCTCTTTCCCAATGTACATTTGATAGCACGATGCACAAAATACCCGTTTGGCCACTAAACTGGATGAAATATGTCTCTGAAGATAATATCTGAGACTCTGGTTTTTGCTCTCTCTCTCTCTCGCTCTCTGGAGTAGAACCTGATACAGTTGTCATTGTTATTTTAATCTGGCATTCATTATGATGAGGTGTTGTTATCTGCAGATTATCATTTTAATGACTGATTTTTGATGCATATCTTGTACTAACTATGAATACTTCATGGTGCAGCTTTTCCCTGACTGCGCCCCTCATTCTGTTGCTTACATTCTGGGGCTGTTGGCTTTGGGCCATTGTGCTGGCTGCCATTTTTATCGCGCAGAGAGCCGAGGTGAATTGTGGGATTCAGCAGGAAACCACATGGAAAATGTAAGATTGCAACTTGCTGATCTGATGCTTTGTGGCACATAAAGACATTTGTAATGGAAAAATCTTCTTTTTCCAGGCTGCTTTTGGACCACCTTATGGATTGGTTCAAGGCGTACTAGAAGCACAAGGGACCACATTCAAGGAAATTCCTAGAGAAGATTGTCCTATTCTTAAGAGGGGTTCAGTTGCTTGGGTTGGTTCTGGCCCTGCATTCTTTATTAGCCTAGCTAGTCATGTGGAGTGGGGAAATGCGCACACAGTATTTGGATCTGTTTTTCCAGAAGACATGCATATTGTAGAGAGAATTGCCACACTTCCCACCACATCTGATGTTTGGAACAATGTTCACGTTACCGTCTTAGAGAAACCTGTCCCCTTGTTCTTGCGAAGAATCGAGAAAAGCCATGGAGAGGTTTAACATCAATACTGATTCAGATGGATAGATTGTGTTCATGCAAATGTCAACTAATAAGTTTCTAAGAGCATAGTCTATGGTTCTTCAATTTTGCTTTTATGCAGACACTTCTGCCATGTATTTATAGTCACCATTTGATGCTCTTTTTTATATTGTCTGCCAAAATTTTGACTGTGAAGCAAGCATTTCCATATTCAAATTAAAGAATAGTGATGTTCCTTGGAAGAACTATGACTGGGAAATTGAATTATTTAGTTTAGTTCCTGGCCATTCATTTGCTAATGTTGCTATACCGGAATCAAAATTCTTGATTAAGCTATGTTTGGATGAAGATATAAGTGTGGGAAAATAGCTGGGAATGTTAGGAAGAAAAACTTCCAAAAGGATTTTCCCTTCTAATATTCTTTCCCCATAATTTTCTTCTCATCTTAGCACAAGATATTCAACAAAGATTCATATGCAACAACAAAGCCTTTATCTTACCCTACAATGCACAAGATATCCAATAAAGATTCACATGCAACATCGAAGCCTTTACCTCACCAAATAAGGTTAGCCTTTATCTCACTAAATAAGGTTGGCTATATGAATTACATGACGCCATCACGCTCTATTGGAAACCAAATTTTTGGATATGTTGTTAATCAAAAGATCTCATTCTATAATCTCACTGAATGTTCGCTTCAGTTTTCCTTAACCACTTTTTTCAGCACTTCATACTGCTTAATCAATCTTCCTCACTAGCGCACTCAATAGCCTCCTTTGAATATGTCCATACCATCTCAAACAATTTTTTACCATTTTCTCTTTTATAGATGACACTCCAACTCATTTGCATATGATCATTACAAATCTTATCTTTTATAAAGATTCATATACCACATATTCAAAAATCAATTTAAAAGAAGCAACGTAATTAGATTTACTTGGGCAGTAGTGCAAACCCCCTAGGGGTTCAGAGTCTTGAATACATGAATGTTCTGAATTGTAACTTCTCTATAGATATAGGGAATTAGAATACCAAACACGGGAACCTAAGCACAATTGTCTCTCATTCTCAATCCTAACGAATCATCCATAAAAATATATGGTCACTAAACATCCAAACAGCTAAGGATGCGCTTAGTTGCAGCTTCAGACTTGTGGTGAATTAGGAGATAAGCCCATCCACGGCATGCCTTCAGCTGGCTTCTTGGCATTGTTCGTTTGATATGGAGCTCTGGCAGCAATTCTGGAAATCACAAAGAACAAAAACTTGTCATTTCATTGAACAATAATATAAAATTATACACACAGATGGAACAAGAAACATTTCTTGGTCAAAGTTATTTATTTGCTTGAAAGAGCCTACCTATCCTTTCTCTTCTCCAAGAACCGATGAAGTGAAGCTTTCCTAGCAATTGGCAGATCTATATGGAAAGAAAATTGATGATCAGAAACACAATATTTCTTCCATTGTCACAAAAACCAAGAAAAGTGAAACTAACGGGAATTTTACCAGCAATAACAGGTCTGGGTTGTGCTTGAGAGTGTTCTTGAACCAAATTGCAGGCAGCATTAGAATCAGCAGAAATTGTGACCAAATTAGGAAAAAATGAAGGAACAGTATAAGCAGATCTGTTCTGAGTTTGTGGGGAGATTCCTTTGCCTGCAAGGGACATGATCTCTTTGGCTTTCTCAGCTGGAAAATCATCAAACACAAGAACTTGTCCCCCATAAAAAATTGTCAACTGTGTAGATTTAGGCTCCTTGCTCGCAGAATTCACCACACTATACATCAGGAAAATAGATCATACATCAATAATCAAGATTATGGTTTTTGAAACCCTGATCAGAAATTGAAGAAACAGGGGAACACACCTGGGATTCCCAAGAGTCATGGATGTAAGAAGGTTCTTCGCTGTTGCAGAGTGAGAAGATGACTCAGGAGACCCTGTAAAAATGATTTCAAATTCAAAAATCTTTTAAAGGCATACAAGTGGGGAATCTAACCCATAACCCAAAATATTCTCCAGTCTACACAAAATATCTCAAACCTTATATGGTTCCAAATTAGGAAACCAAGGGCAAGGAAAAAAAGAGAAGAAATAGTCGAGCATTTCGGATAACAAAAATAGAGTTTTTACGGGAGTGAATTTTGGAGAGTTCATATAATTTGTTCAAAAATATTTAAATTCTAAGCTCCAAATCTCATAATTAGTACATTAATCTTTCTCAAGTTAGGGAAAATTACAAAACCGCCAGATGCATTTATCAGATCTATAGTTCCAAATTGATAATAATCCAGACGACAACGGAAATTAGAAATAGCCGGAAACTTTTCTTCTAAGATCCTATACAAGGATTTCTTGAATTTAACTCAACAAAGAACGAAGTAAGAGGAAAGGAATTATATATCCTCTTTTTCTGGGGATTCAAACAGCGAACAAGCAACATCCGATATTCTCGAGGAAGAGGAAAAGGGCAGGCAAAAAAAACTTAAACTCCCTGAAAAATCAAAGCATACCAGTTTGATTCATGTCGCATTTCATTCCAAGACAAAGATCTCCGAAGCTGCCTTTTTCCTTGAGGTACTGACTCAAGAGGCTACAGGTCTGAGAGAAGGAAGACTTCTCCGACGTCTTGACCGGCTTCAAGTCAGAAACCTCCGAGTTCTCCGACGAGCAGGACATATTTGCCGGCTAACAGAACCAAAACCAGAACCAGAACAAGAAGGCTCTCTTTCTCTTTCAAATCTGAAATTGCGGTGATTAAAGAAAAGGGCAACAGATTATATATAATTTCTGGAGACTGATAAAGGGAAGAAGGAGAAAAATATTTAAACACGAGGAATATATGGGTGTAATAAAAGAACTGAAAAGTCATATATAAGGTGGAAGCTGTACTATAACAATTCACAGTACCATACAGATAAGTCGTTAAGTAAAAAAGATATGTTTATTAAATTTTTTATTAAAATTAATTTAATAAAGGGAAATTAATATAGTGATAAAAATAATTTAGTTTGTGTGGTCGTGGTGTGACTAATTTCAACACGTGTTTCTTGCGGTAGGTCGTCAGTCGTCACAATGAAAACTGCAAAGCCTGTCACTGCCTTTGTCCCCTGCATTTACGCATTCTTTTCCTTATAATTCTAAAATTCCAACGAGAAAATGACATTTCATAAACAACGTTTTTTTCAGATTTATTAATGCTAAAAATATCTTATCAATTAAGTTTTTTTCATAGGAAATTAGATTTAAATTATTCTAAACGACAATTACATGAGGTCTGCTTTACTTTTGCAATAGGTGATGTTAGGTTACGTTTTATGTTGGCTCTTTTTTTTAAGTATGAGTTTGGATCTTTATAAAGCTTGATAAAACTTAAAGTCTATTTAAAAATTTACTTAAAATATAAATCTTTAAATAGTTTTTAAAGCTTATGCCTCCAAATTTATATATAATCATTCACGTTTATTTAGAATTATATATTATGTCTTAAAAACTTAACATCCATTCTCATAATATTAGGGTTTAACAGGAAAAAGAAAATAATGTCTAGTAACAATAATTGTCCAAACAAATAGAAATAAGAAAAACCAATCATCTATTGACTAGTGAGATATATTTTCTAAAATGAATTAAGCATAACAAGTAATATGTAAAACTAGATTTTATCTCTTTTACTTTTTTCACGTAAATTGGGACAAACTTCTCTTACTAAGGTTATAATATTTCATTTGGAATTAAAATAAACTCATAGCAATTATTATGTTTTAATGGACAATGCAAATTAAGGGAGAGGGAGTGAGTTAGTGCTGTCATATCGAGGCAAAAAGAGGTAAGGATGAATGGTTTATGTGAAAGTAATGATTGAGTGTAATGACGATGGCATGTGAAACTTAGAATTAAAATTAAATTGGTAAATTTATAATATTATTTAAATAATAATATATATACTTATATAATAGTATAAATTAAAAAAAAAATTAAATGGGTTAGGTCTGTAAGCTTGTAAGTTAGATCTTATGAAAATTAGCCTAACATGTTTATTTAAATAGTCATAGCAATAGGTCTAGTTAGGCTAAGCTTTATATAGATTATGCCCGCCTCTTATTCTCATCCCTAACTTTTACTTAAAATTGAATTGGATGACCAACATGGGTCGGTTTTAGCGGAAGGAATCAGTTCCTCACAACGTGGTAAAAGCCAAGATTTAAATTAATGTTGAGAGAGATACTCATATTTAATGCCTGACAGTATCTCAAATACCTATGTTTAGGGGGCGGGAGGATTGGATGGACCGTCTGTAATTTATATTACTCTTTAGAGCTAAAAAAATAATTTATATGGTTTACTCTCTCAATTCAAAATCATGAGGTAGTTTTTTTTTCTTTTCATACTCATAATATAACGCATTTTGGTTGGTTTTTATTCGAGTACTTAACGAAGTTTTTTTGGGAAAATTATAGGGTTTTTTTTTTTTTTCTAACTGGGTTTATACAGGGAAGAATATTTAATATATGATTTTTTCTAATAATATAGTTCCGATGACTAAGGGAGAGTTTGGTATCATGTTTTGGATAGAAATAAGCTCGTTTTTTAGCAATAAGCCCAAATAAAAATGAGTTGCGTTTTTTCAGTATTTGGTATCACATTTTCTAATTGCATCACGGGTAGAATAAACTACTTATTATATAAGTTCCTCGTTGCAGCTTTTCTATTAAGTCACTTATTACATAAGTCGAGATAAAACTCCTCTCACATACTTATCTCGTATATCGTAAATCACGATTTATAAGCACTTATTGTCCAAAAATAAATCGCTTATCCAAACATAAATCACATTACAAAAACTGACTTTTCTATTAAATCATTTTTAACAAGTCAGAATCATAATAAGTCATTTTTTCTATCACTATCCTAAACACACACTAAGTCGAGAAAAGAGATCAACTCTAAACTTGAGTTATGGAGGAAGACTTTAGAATCTATGGCAATTTTTGGGTGAGAAGAAGCAAGACAAAAAAATAGGTATCACAATTTTGATAAACGAAGTTTTACGGAAGGAGCACCTAGCACAATTATATTTTAAAATGGATAAAAATACACATAAGGTATTAAAAGTGGAGCTTTCAGTACAAAACTGTTAAATTTGACCTAACGGCGTTAAATTATAAGAGAAAAAAACTACTAACAGCGTTAGGGAAAATTTAACGGTTTTGTGTTTGATATTCCACTTTTAATATCTTATATGTATTTTTGCCTTTTTTTAAAACATAATTGTGTCAGACGCTCTTTCCGTAAAACTTTGTTAGTAAATTTGCTCCTTAACTCTTTGATAAGAAAAAGACAAGTTAAAAATGATTTGGAGGTTAAATTGGAAGAGAAAATAATTTCACATGCAACAAAATTTAGATATTTAAGATCAATTATACAAAAAAACGATAAAATTGATGAAAATGTTAATCACAAAATTAGAGTTAGGTGATTTAAGTGGAGGAAACTATCAAAATTATTTATGATCATAAAGTATCTAATAAGATAAAGGTAAAGTTTTATCACATTATTATAAGATCGACAATGTTATATGCAATGATCCTTCTACTCAACACTGTCAGACCACAAAGCCTAACTTTCATCCCTGCAAATGGTGGCATGGGGCATGAACGGCCAAGGTCGGGTGGTGTAGAATCACCTGTTGAAAACAGGACGAGCAGCAACGAATGTTGGGCTTTGGCATTTGCAAAAAAAAGAAAAACGTTGGGCAACTTGTATGTTTGGATTATCTTTTAGAGAATGATTTTTATGATTTATGAAGTAAATATGTGAGAGAAATTTTATTTTGACCTGAGAAAAGAGCTTCTGAAACTGATGTTTCAGTGTTATCTAAACATTTAAAGGAAAAGCATAAAAATAGGGGTAGTTGGGACGAAGATGTTAAAATAAATGTATGGTCATACAAAAAAATAAAAGATTCGTAATGGACATTTTATGATGAAGAGTTGGAGTAGCATATATTGAAAGTAAAAGGATAGGAAATCATCTAAGGTGATTCAAATACGTACAAAGAAGATCATTGAAATTGACGGTGGTGAGGGTAGATTAAACAATATAGAGTCATATGAAAAGGGATTGGAAAAGACCAAAGAGAACACTCAGCAAAGTTATTGAGCGTGACATTTTGATCAACAATTTATTCAAAAATTTGATTGTTGATAGAACACAATGACGTCTTGTGATTAATGTAGTCAATCACACTTATTGGAATAAGGCTAGTTGTTATTATCATTTGAAATATATCAATAATTATTATTTTTGACTTGATTAAGGGTATGATCCCTTTTGCATCTTTGAGCGTAAAGGGTTTTTTGCATCTTTCAACAAGTACGCTTTTTGAAATTCTAATTTACGTTCTTTTAGACATGAGGCCACTTACAAACTTAACCAATATCTTATTGGTTATAAGTAATTATTTCAACAAGTGAAAAAAACAAATTTTAGTTTAAATGTTAAAATTTGCGAAAAAGGACATAAAAATAACTTTAAAACTGCAAAATTCAAAATTAAGTTTGTTACCAAAAGTTGATAAGGGATGACGAAATTTGATAAACAATTTACTACTCATTTTTTGAGAAATATTTGATTTGAAATTTTGCAATTTCAAAATTCTTTTTTTTTTGGTCTTTTTACCTACATTTTTTTGTATTATTATTATAATTTAAGACTATTTATTAATTATTATTCCTACTTTATGATGAGGGTTTGTTTGTTCTTATCTCCTTGTTCCCGCAACTTATCATTTTGGTCTCTCGTTTTCTTTTCACCCCATGCTGGAATAAAAGAATCTCTTTGCCGCCAAGCAACATTAACGTTTTCTTAATGTTGACTAAACAACATTTAACTTCATCACTTCGTTAGGAATGTCCCCTTTTTAATTTAAAATTTATTAACGTTTTCTTTCTTGTTTTTTAAAATGTGACAATAACTATTGGCTTACTGATTTTTAATAGGGCCCTGTCTTTGGGAGGGACAAAAGGTTAACTTTAGTCTTACATATAGAATATCAATCTCTTTTGTATCTTAGATTTATAATTTTTTAAATATCTCTATTAATTGTATAATAAGATGCTCTTCATTAAATGACAGTTTTAATGCACATGATTAAAATTGGTATGGTAAAGGAATCAATATACAATTGCAAATAACTAAATTAATTTTTTTTAATAACTTAACTAATGTTTTTCTAGGCATCTTCGCTCTCATTCATCACACTCTCCTTAAATTTTGAAAAATGAAATATGTAATGCCCCAAATTTTATATTCACAAAAAATATATTATAATTAATTGAGAAATTCAATAAAATGGTGAATATTCATGAATTTGGATCTTGTGAATTTTGAAATATTCATATTCATAAAGAAATGAACAAATTAATTCCAGAAAGGAATTAAATTACAAAGGTGATATCAAAAGCATAATATTTCAAATTTAGCCCAAAAATTAATTATTTTTCAATTAATTGGAGTTAATTTCAATTAATCAAAGAAAATAAAGAAAAATGCACAATTGGATTATTCTTGATGGAATAAATCAATAATGGTAAAATTAGAGGGACTTGGGTATAAATCAATTAAGAGAATTATGGAATTAGAGAAACATGTTTTTCTTTTCTTCTCCTCCATATTTTTGTCCAAACACCTAAGAATGAGGGGAATAATTTAATTTCATGGACACATATCCAAAAGGCTACATGAAGAGAGAAATGATGATTAATTTCTAAGAAGCACAAGTCAAATGCTACATGAACATTTCAATGATGACAAGGGTGAAGTGTACACCAAGTGAAGACATGTGCATGGTGGTCATGATAAGTGAAGGTATGACATAAAGTAGAAGGCATGGTTGGAGGTATGGGAGGAGGGATGGTGCAAGAACAAGTGGTGAAATCTTAACCCTTGATAATGGTTTGGAATCAAGGGAGCATTTTTATGAAGGCTTTCTCTTCCCCTCCCTTCATGCATTTTCGTTCAACATAGAGAGAGAGAGAGAGAGAGAGAGAGAGAAAATTTGGAGAAACTTTGAAGAGTTAGAGAGAATAGGAAGAAGAAATCTTAAGGTAAGAGTTGATTTTTAAGCTTTTCTTGTAACATTTTCCTAGATCCTTCTCTAAACCTTGTTTCTTCATGAATCTATGATCTTGAAGACTCAGTTTTAGCTCAAGGAGAAGAGAGAGAGGGTGCATATAGAGAGAGAAACCAAGAAGCCTAAGAGGTAACTACACCAAACTAAAATCTATACTTGTATGAAGTTGGTTTTGAAATTTGTTGTTAGTTTGGTGATTTTTGGTTGATTTGGAAAATTGGAAAAGCTATAACCCTAAGGGGTTATGCTGCCCAAATTTCTTTAAATCATGATTAAGAAGTGTTTAAATGAGTTAATCAAGGATTAAAAGTGAAAAAGTACAAGTTTTGGAAGCTGAAATACAAAACTATATTTTTTTCATTTTTCTTGAAATATTTCAACCATCATTGTTTCAAGGGGTAGGAGTTGGATTTTCATGAAATAAATGGTTACATTGGATTCAGTGGACAAAAATAGGTGGGGTTACAGTTGAGTACTTTTTCGGTAGAGACCGAAAAAGCATAATTATGAAAACGTCATTGAAATCCCTAAATAGGGGCTGTCATGGGTATTTTCATAATTTGACAGTGAATTTGGTGATTTTGAGCCCGAAAATGGGTTCATTGGGCAAAAGTAAGTCAGAATAGCCTTAGTCAAAATTTTGGAAAAACGTGTCATCGGAATTTTCACCATAAACTAATATAACCACAAGAAACACTATTGAGGAGTCTAAAATGATACTTGGATAGGTTATGACCTATTTCTTGTACATTTAATATTTTAGGATAGAGTCGAAAACCAGAACAACAAGTTTAACGAGACACATCTAAAGAGGAATCTATAAAGCTTTGAAGTAGGAACATTATCCTTCATACACCAAGCCATAGTTATGTGATTGTGTGGATGCCATTGTTTGTAAATGCACCTTATTAATTAACATGAATTGCCTAGAGAGAGGCTGTTAGTGCCAATGTGCATTTACACTAGGAGTTGGCGGAAGACCAACTAGTGTAGCTTGTGGGGCTGAGCCCTACTCATGTATATATGACAATGATGTGTTTATATTATTTATTAATTGGTGCATATATTGGCGCATGTCATATTTACTTTTTGCATTTTCTGTGAACGATAGTATGTTTCTATTGAGATTCTTCGGAATCTCACCCTATTTTTAAATAAACATCTCAGTGGGTGCCAGTGGATCGAAGGGCAAAGGCGTAGACGCCGAGAAGTGATTGGCACGTGTCTCGAGGCGAGGACAAGATAATAGTTATAATTAGTTTATGTTTAGATATTTTGGGAAATTCTGTAAATATTAAAGTTTTCGCTGTATTTTCTGTATTTCGTTGACGAATGACGTTGAGATTGTAAATGAATATTTTTATTAGTATAATTGTACTTTTCTGTATACCCATTGAATTTCATCTTTATTATTCTTTGATTATCGAAATGGAAACGGGTGTTGACAAAATATACATGGTTATGTACTTATTATTTGCAATTAATTTTATATCTATATATAATTCAGTTATTTGTCTAAAAGAATGCTATTACCACTCTGTTCTTTATCATAACTCATAAGTCCCTTGTATGAGAAAAGTTGGGTCACCAATAGGCTAATATTGTGTAAGTCCTTATTATAAGTCATTTAGAGGGATATTGATTTTTTTTTTTTCCAATTTTAACTCTATTTAATTTTTGTTGCCAAGAGAGAAAGAGAAGACATATGTGATATGATTTGTAAATGTAAAGCGATAAAAATTTAATAAGGAAAAATTAAAAATTCTTATCAATTTAAGATATTTTTTTGGTCAGAATTTAAGCTGTATTTAATAATATAATTGTCGTTCCTTTCCTTGCATGAAAAATGAGTTATAAGCGAGTAGCCATAGGGACCAATTAGGATAATGTGAATGAGTCAAATAAGCCGTACCAGTGGCGCAACCAAATCCAGTAAGAAGCCTACTCGTCCACGCAAATGTAATACCCCGAAATTTGGGATTGGAGGTTTGGGAATAAGCCTAAATTAAGTGGACTGCTAAGCCCCGATTTAGCAGGTGTCCCAAATATATTCTCTAATGTTTCTTATATCTTTGGATTATTAAGAAAGTAAAATGATGAATTTTGGAGAAAGTAATTATGTTTTTGGTGAAATCGCCTATGAGGTAGTAAGCTTGTCATGTTCATTTAAATGATCAAATGATGAGTAAAAATTATGAAATTTTACAGGATGAAAGTGGACATCCTAAGCTTTAATTTGATAGGTCATATGACTCAATTAGAGCTATACAAAAAAAGATATGTTGAGAGCAAAGAAGAGAACTACACGAGGGGATTGCAGTGGCGGAACAAAGTCAGGAATATGTCTCTGTTTTACTGGGATGGGTTTAGATACCCTAGTAGCCTTGTACGGCTACATTATTTGAATTTATCAGGTATGAACCCCTCGGGGGATATTATGTAATTATGTACATATTATCAGTATAGTTATGTTATTCCTGTGTTGCCTACCGAACCGCATATCGTTTTTCGTGAATACTCTGATAAATGTGAAATTAAAATAAGGGTGTGACACAAACACATTATTTGGAATTCCTTATTCGCTTGGTTGAAATACAACAAAAATATTTTGAGATTATTGACAACTTTAAATTTAAGCCCATAAGTGATCTAATAAAGATATTAATGTAAAATTTATTTTACTAATTATAATTAATTGAACACATGAAAAATCAACTTTTAACCATCAGTCATCATTTTCTGATTTATTGATAATTATCACCAATGGATCTAATATATATTTTGTAATATGATAAATAATCTTCCAATCCTATTTATGTTGCATTTCTAACATGTTTCACACGGATTAAGAAAAATCTTAAGGGGATGTTTGGTATGAGGGGATGGAAGGGAAAATGAGCAAAGAGATAAATTTTTTGAGTTGAATTTTAAGAAATTAAAAAAGTAGGGTTAAAATTTTTTAACTAATATTGTTTACTCTTTTATCATACATCTTCCCTTTATTAAGATTTTATAATCCCAATTCTCTAATTTTTGTAAATTCAACTCATAATAATTTTATCTCCCCTTCCCTCCAAATCCCTCATACCAAACAAGCCCTAAATTTTATTAACTCTTCCATAAAATTCAACAACTTACTAACTTTACTCCTATTTAATATATATTATATTTCATGAGAACAAAGCCAATACAATAATTAATGAATGATAAAATTATACATTTATATGAAAATTTTCTCTCTTTCCCTTATAAATATAAGACTAAAATTTTATTCTTTCTCTACCCTATAAATAAGATCAAATGAGTATTTAGAACAATAATTAATTTTAAATAACATAACATCCCTTGTTTTATATGTGTGTCTTTTATTTATTTTTGTAGTATTGAGGAAGATAGCATGAGGTGGAAGGCAAATCTGGTAGGAGGAGCACAAGTGGACTGAAACACAACTGTGATTAGAAATTGTGGCGTTTGGGCCCCTTGCCTCCATTACAAGGTTAGTTGATGTGTTACCCTCTCGTGATTTAAACCATTCATATATATATTTTTCAGTATTTCTTTAGATACATGTGCGTTATTCTTATTTATTTTATTTTAAATATTTGATACCAACTATTGAATTTTTAATATATATATATATATATATATATATATATATTCATACCATCCTCGCTTATAAAATTCTTAGCACATGATCAACCAAATAAATTCTTAGCACATGAAACTTTAAAAAAGTTTATTCTGATTGGATGGTTGTTGGCGGGGGGAAAGAGAAATGAGCGGTTAAAGCTTTCAAATTCTTTAAATAAAAATGTAATTTTAAACTTTACAAATAAGGAAAAAATTAGCCTTTGATCTTATTTATATTTTTGAGGTGGAAAGAATTTTTTTTACGCTATTTATAATCCACATTGTTAAAATTTTCATGGTGTTTAGTTATATCCTTTATTTATTATTGTGTAAACTTTGTATCCCTAATTTAGAGACCATATCAAATAGGGATAAAGTTGAAAAATTATTCAATTTTAAGATAGAATTAACAAGATTTAAAGTTTTTTCCCCAGTGAACAAGTATATGTGGAAAGTGACTTACTACTCTCTTTGGTCCTGTTACGTTACCACTATAACTCCTATTATAAATTATAAAATCACTTATAATTTATTCTCATTTACAAAGTTGCAACAACAAGTCATTAAATATATCTCAAATTGATAAAAATTTTCAATTTTCCCTTATTAGTTTTTTTTCCCTACATTTGTAAATCATTCTTACATTCTTTCCTTTTTTTTCCTCTATCCGACAAATTTTTTGCTAACCTTTCCAACAAAAATTGAATATAGGTGAAATTGGAAAATAATCATTAATAACCCTCCAAGTAATTTATATTTGGGACCAAATTTTTCTTGTACAAGTGACATATAATAGGAATTCAAGTGGTAAGCCACTTCTTACCAATTTACACATATTAATAAAAACCGTTAAAAACATTGGATGTGTTATAAAATTTAAGTGATTTTTAATATTAGTACAATAAACTCTAACACCATATTAATTTTTGTTCTCTCCAACTATCCTTATTAAGTGTGGCATATATAAAAAATATTTAATTAAAATTAGTGTAACACCCCAAATTTTATTCATCAAGAGTATATTGTGATTATTTTATATATCCAATGAAATGGTGAATATTTAAGGCCAAAGGAATTAAATATTAAAAATTGAAAGTTGAATAATGTTTTCAGTGAAATCGCCTGTGAGCCAATGAGTTTTTCATGTGGTTTTGGAAGAACAAATGATAAGAAAAAGTTATGAAATTTTACAGGATGAAAGTAGACATCCTAAGCTTTAATTTGATAGGTCATACGAATCAATTGAATCTATATACAGAAAGATATGAATTTTTGAAATTAGCCCAGAAAATCTAAAAAGTTTCTGGAGCAACAATCAAAGATGGAAAATCTGGGAATGATTTGTAAAATTTCATATTTTTTTTTTCTTGAAACTAGATCCAATAAGGGTTCCATTGCCTTTGGAATCACTTTGAAACGATGTTTACAAAATTAGTTATGATTTTTCAAAGTTAGGGCAGAAAATCTTCTAAAATTGGCATTATTTTGAAAATTAAAAATAAAATGTGTTAGAAATTGATTATTGGAATTAAATGCCAAGTGTCATGATTTTATGAGAAGGGGATTAAATTATAATGGATTTGTATGAGCACATGTCAAATGTCATGCTCTTATTTTAATTTCACATTTTTCAGAGTATTCGCGGAAAATGATATGCGGTTTAGTAGGCAACACAGGAATAACATAACTATACTGATAATATGTGCATGATTACATAAATTCCCCATAGAGGTTCTTACCTGATAATTACAATTAGTGTAGCCGCACAGGACTCTAGGGTATCTAAACCCATCACAGTGAAACAAAGACATCTTCTCGTCTTCGTTCTACTACTGCGATCCCCTCACACGATTTCCTTCTTTGCTCTCAACATATATTTTGTCTTCTCCTATCTAAATTGTTGGTAAGGGAGGGTGAGATTCGAGAGAATCTCAGTAAGAAACAGATACCATAATGTATATATGATTGATGCTATGTGTATGACATGTTAGCTTTATCTAGATGTATACCCCATAATGACATTTCTGTATGCTCAATGTTTCATACAACAAGACTATGGCCACAGCGAAAATAGAAACATAGCTTCATTTATTCAAATATGCTCTACACAATCAAGTAAAGCAATCATATACATCATTACACAAGCAAAGATATCAAATGCATGCAAGTAAGGTAAGTCCCCTACCTTAACTCTTTTTCGTCTCGAAACGTGTGCCTCAATCTACATGTAAACAGCTCGGGGCTCTATATTCGATCTTACAATGTCAAATGTACTATTTAGACACTTCCATAGTGTTTCTGGGGGTTATATGAGTCTATCTTGAAAAATTACTAAAATACCCCCGAGGACCCGACCCCACTGTACCTGGTCCGGTTGTACTTTTCCTGAAATTTTGACATGGGCTATTCTTACATATTTTCACCTAAGAAATTCATTTCCAGACTCGGAATTATCAAATTCAATGTCAAATTATGAAATTGCCCTTGGCAGCCCTACTTTTAGGGTTTTAGGGGCGTTTCCGTAATTATGCTTTCTCGACCTTTTCCAAAAAAGTTACCAACTGTAATCTCACCTGATTTTCCCTTCTGAATCCAATGGAACCATCACATCATTGAAAATCCAACTCTTAAAGCCTTTTCTTGTAAGCATGCATGAAAAATCCTTCTCTAAACTCTTGTTCCTCATGAATCCATGGTGGTGAAGACACCCTTTGAGATCAAGAAGAGAGGGAGGAGGAGCCTAAAGTGAGAGGTATCAAGAAGCCTAAGAGGTAACTACACCTAACTCAAATCTATACTTGTATGAAGTTGGTTTTGAAGTTTGGTGATTTTTGGTTGAGTTGTAAAATTGGAAAAGCCATAACCCTAAGGGGTTATACTGCCCAAATTTCTTTGAATCATGATTAATAAGTGTTTAAATGAGTTAATAAAGGATTAGAAGTGGAAAAGTACAAGTTTTGGAAGCTAAAACACAAAAGGACATTTTTCCATTTTTCTTCAAGAATTTTGGCCAGCACTGTTCTGAGGGGTAGGATCTGAATTTTCATAAAATAAATGGTTCCATTGGATTTAGTGGGCAAAAATAGGTGGGGTTACTGTTGGTCATTTTTTCAGAAAAGGCCGAAAAAGCGTAATTACGAAAAATGCCCCTAAAATCCCTAAACTGGGGCTGTCAAGAGTATTTTCATAATTTGACAGTTAATTTGGTAATTTCTAGCCCGGAAATAGATTCCTTGGGCGAAAATACTTTAGAATAGCCCTAGTCAAATTTTGGAAAAATGTGTAACACCACAAATTTTATTCACCAAAAATATATTGTAATTATTTGAATAATTCAATTAATGGTGAATATTCATGAATTTGGATCTTGTGAATTTTGAAAATATTCATATTCATAAGGAAATGGCCAAATTAATTCAAAAATTGAATTAAATTACAAAGGGGATAGCAAAATCATAATTTTGCCAATTTAGCCCAAGATTAATTATTTTCCAATTAATTTGAGTTAACTCCAATTAATCAAGGAAAATACAAGAAAATGCATAATGGGATTATTCTTGGTGGAATAAATCAAGAATTGAGAAATTAAGGGGGGATTATACATAAAATCAATTGTGTGAATTATGAAATTGTGCAAAATAATTTTCTCTCCTCTTCCTCTCTAATTTTCGTCCAACATGAAAGAAAGAAGGGAAAAAATTAATTGATGCATGATCACATGTCATAAGTAGAGGGAAATCATGACCAAGATTGAGTACACACAAAATGGAGTGGTGATGGAATGCATGAGATAGAAGCTTGAGTGAAGAAATAAGCAACATAATTGCAGGGTGGAGTGCACATTTTGACTTAGTTGGAGGAATGATGAAATACTTGAGTGATTGGAAGAGGACACACATGATAACATGTAAGAAGCTAACTTGTCTTGTAAGAGAGGATGAGAGGGACGGATTTTTGAAGGAAGAAAAGAAAGAAATTGATTCAAATTGATGGCAAGACAAGGGAGTAATTGTGAAGGGAAGGGAATGTGACAAGTGTCACAACTTGGGCCCTTGATGGAATCAATGGTTAGGAAGGAAGAAGACCAATTTATTAAACACAAACTCCTTCCTCTTTCATGTACACTTCACGCACAAGTCATAGGAAAAAGGAAGAGAGAGTGATTTTGTGAAGCTTGAGATTAGAGAGAAGGAAGAAGAAGAGGTCAAGGTAAGGTGGTTCCTTTGGTTTTTTTTTTTTTTTTTTTTTTATGGCATTTCCTTAGATTCCTCTCTAAACTCTTGTTTCTCATGAATCCATGGTGGTGAAGATACAGTTTGAGATCAAGAAGAGAAGGGAGAGGAGCTTAGATTAAGAGGAAACCAAGTAGCCAAAGAGGGTAACTTCATGATTTTACCTTCTTGAGTTGTTGTTGATAATTATTGTTTGGTTTTTATGATTTTTGAGTTGAGTTGTAAAATTAGAAAAGCCATAACCCTAAGGGCTTATGCTGCCCAAAATCCTTTAAATCATGATTATGAAGTGTGTAAATGAGTTAATCAAGGGTTAGAAGTGAAAAAGTACAAGTTTTGGAAACTAGAACACAAAACCTCATTTTTCCATTTTTTCCCTAATATTTCGGCCAGAACCAGAACTGGTAGTAGGAGTTGGATTTTCATGAAATAAATGGTTCCATTGGACTCAGTGGGCAAAAATAGGTGGGGTTACAGTTGGGCACTTTTTCGGTAGAGGCCGAAAAAGCATAATTACGAAAACGCCACTGAAATCACTAAATAGGGGCTGTCAAGGGTATTTTCGTAATTTGACCGTGAATTTGGAGATTTCGAGCCCGGAAATGGATTCCTTGGACGAAAATAAGTTAGAATAGCCGTAGTCAAAATTTTGGGAAAAAGTGCCATCGGGCCGGGTACGGCGGGTCGGGTCGGGTTCCCGGGGGCATTTTTGTAAATTTTCACCATAGACTAATATAACCACAATAAACACTATGGAATAGTCTAAAATGATACTTGGATAGGTTATGACATATTTCTAGTACATTTAATATTTTAGGACCGAGTCGGACGCCGGAACAGCACGCTTTACGAGACACTATTAAATAGGGGATATCAAAGCTTTGAGATAGGGACATTATCCTTCATACACTATGCCATAAGTTATGTGATTGTGTGGATGCCATTGTTTTGTAAATGCACTTTATTAATAACATGATTTGCCTAGAGAGAGGCTGTTAGTGCCAGAGGTGCACTTACACTGGGAGTTGGCAGAAGTCCAACCGGTGTAGATTGTGGGGCTGGGCCCTACTCATGTATACATGATGATGATGATGTGTTTATATTTTTTATTAATTTGTGCATACCTTGGCGCATGTCATAATTACTTTTTGCATTTTCTATGAATGATATTATGTCTCTACGGAGATTCCTCGGAATCTCACCCTATTTTTAAATAAACACCTCAGCGGGTACCAGTGGGCAAAAGGGCAAAGACGTTGACGCCGAAAAGTGAGTGGCACGTGTCTCGAGGCGAGGATATGAACGTGGTTATACTTTAGTCTATGCCTTAATATTTTGGATAATTTGTAAATATTAAAACTTTCGCTGTATTTTCTGTTTCCGTCAGCGAACAATATTGGAATTGTAAACGAACGACGTTGGGATTGTAAACGAATATTTTTATCAGTATAATTGTACTTTTCTGTATGCCCATTGAATTTTGTCTTTATTACTCTTCGATTATCAAAATGGAAATGGGTGTTGACAAAACGTGCCATAGGGCCGGGTACAATGGGGCCGGGCCGGGGTCGCGGGGCATTTTGGTAAAATTTCAGCATAGACTAATATAACCACAAGAAACACTATAGAAGAGTCTAAAATGATGCTTGGATAAGTTATGACTTATTTCTTGTACATTTAATATTTTAGGACCGAGTTGAACGCTGGAAGCAACATGTTTTACGAGGCATACTAAAAAGGGATTGTTAAGACTTTGAGGTAGGGAACTTACCTCTCCTGCATATATTTGATATTTGTGCTAGTATATTGATGCATGTTATTACTTTGTTGATTTTGTGAAACATATATGAATGATTGAAGCTATATTTTTGTTTATGCTATATTCATAGGTATGTTGATTGAAACATTAAGCACGCGGATATATCATTGTGTGAACATAAGTTATATAATGCAAGCATGTCATACATTAAGAATTTATCTTGCATGCATATTTGTATTGTTTTCCTATTGAGATTCTCTTGAATCTCACCCTCCACTACCAACAATTTAGACAAGTGAGGACAAAAGCTATGTTAAGAGTAGCGAAGAGAATCGTATAAGGGGATTGTTGTGGTGGAACAAAGACTGGAAGATGTCTCCGTATTCCCTTGGACGGGTTTAGACACCCATGTAGCGTTGCGAGGCTACATTAATTATAATTATCAAGTACGAACCCCTACACTGGAATAACATAAAATATTAATATATTTATGCTATTCCTGTATTACCCACCGAACTGTGTATCTTTTTTTTCATAAATACTCTGAAATAGGTGAAAATAAGATGAGGGTGTGATAATTAGTAAATCCCTATTAAAAATATATGACCAAACATAAAGTTATCTTATAATAGGCATGGAACTAAGCATATAGATAGGATTAGGGGAGTTCTGCTGGTAAAAAAACTGATTAGGGGAATACCTCTTGATAATTTGGTCAACCCAATTCAATTTAAATTAGTTAGTATTTATATTATTAAATACTATTCTCTTTGATATTTAATATAAGATATATTTGTGGAGTTGATTTCATTTCTAAATATAATATATAATTTTTATATTTGTCAATTTTTTTTTTCTGGTTTACTCCTATTAATACTCTCTCAATAATAATCAAGGAAGAGGGGGGATACAGGGATTAAGGATGATGACTAAGATGTTTTAAAAAATATATATCATATTAATTAATTTAACTAATTTTTTTAATTTAATCAAATTAAATAAACATATCTTATATTAAGAACAAAGGAGTAGACAATTATTTAAGCTGTATTTAATGATATAATTGTCGTTCCTTCCCTTACATGAAAAGTTAGTTATAAGTGAGTAGCAATAGGGACCAATTAGGATAATGTGCTTGGCAAAAAAAAAAGAAAAAGGATAATGTGAATGAGTCAATTGAGCCGTACGACGCGGGACCAAATCCAGTAAGAAGCTTGCTCGTCCACGCAAACACATTATTTGGAATTCCTAATTCGCTTGGTAGAAATACAACAAAAGTATTTTTAGCTTCATGAGATTATTGACAACTTTAAATTTAAGCCCATAATTGATCTAATAAAGATATTAATGTAAAGTTTATTTTACTAATTATAATTAATTGAACAAATGAAAAATCAACTTTTAACCATCAGTCATCATTTTCTGATTTATTGATAATTATCGCCAATGGATCTAATATATATTTTGTAATATGATAAATAATCTTCTAATCCTATTTATGTTGCATTTTCCAACATATTTCACACTGGCTAAGAAAAATCTTAAGGGGATGTTTGGTATAAAGGGAGGGGAGGGAAAATGAGCGAAGAGAGAAATTTTTTGAATTAGATTTTAAGAAATTAAAGAAGTAGGGTTAACATTTTTTAACTAATATTGCTCACTCTTTTATCATACATTTTCCCTTTATTAATTAAGATTATATAATCTCAATTCTTTAATTTTTGTAAATTCAATTCATAATAATTTTACCTCCTCTTCCCTCTAAATCCCTCATACCAAACAAGCCCTAAATTTTATTAACTATTCCATAAAATTTAACAACTTTCTATTTTTACTCCTATTTAATACATATTGTATTTCATAAGAATAAAGTCAATATAATAATTAATGAATGATAAAATTAGACATTCATATGAAAATTTTCTCTCTTTGCCTTATAAATAAGACTAAAAATTTTATTCTTTCTCTACCCTATAAATAAGATCAAATGAGTACTTAGAACGATAACTATTTTTAAATACCATAACATCTCTTGTTTTATATGTGTGTCTTTTATTTATTTTTGTAGTGTTGAGGAAGATAGCATGAGTGGAAGGCAAATCTAGTAGAAGGAGCACTGGTGGATTGAAACATGACTGTGATTAGAAATTGTGGCGTTTGGTCCTCTTGCCTCCATTATAAGGTTAGTGTGTGTTTGTGGACCCCAAAAAGCCTGATTGAATATTAGAAGCTTAATTGTCGATTGAAAACTCAAATTTTGATTATTTGGTTGAAACAATTAGAGGTCGGGCTTCCAATCCAAATAGCACGATTGATTAAAAGTTGAAATTTAAAGCTTATGCAGTTGAGCTTTTGGTATGAGAGTGAATAATTAAAATATTTTTTTCAGTTATGCCTAGTGTGTTATCAGGCTGATTGCAATTTTACCCTTAATGTACTTTTTCAACTACAAAAATTAAGTTAAAATATTTTTTGGTGCTTTTAACCCCTTAAAATATTTTTCTAACTGTACCCAGTATGTTATCAGACTTATTGCAATTTTACTCTTAATGTACTTTTTTAGCTACAAAAATTAATGTAAAATATTTTTTGGTGCTTTTAACCGCTTAAAATATTTTTCCCACTATACCCAGTATGTTATCAGACTCATTGTAATTTTACCTTTAATGTACTTTTTCAGCTACAAAAATTAATTTAAAATATTTTTTGGTATTTTTAACCCCTTAAAATATTTTTTCAACTGTACCTAGTATGTGTTTGGTGATCCAATTAGTTATGTAATCTTATTTAATCAACTTGTGTTAATTTTAATTTCCAAATTTTCCAATTTTAACTTTTATAAATTTTTTATAATTTTTAATTTAATTTCTCTCTTACCATTATCACAAAAGTCCTTATGCTTAAACTAATCCAAACAAATTTTACTTTTACAAAAGTCATTTTTACAATCGCCAATCCAAACATAAATCACATTACACAATTTAGTTTTTATAAAAAATAATATTACAAAAAGTCAAATTGAAACAAGCCTAATTACTAATCGCTGTTTCCAAATAAACATTTAGTTGATGTGTTACCTCTCGTGATTTAAACCATTCATATTTTTTTTCAGTATTTCTTTAGATACATGCGTTATTCTTATTTATTTTATTTTCAATATTTTTTGCCAACTATTGTATTTTTAATATATATATATATATATTCATACCATCCTCACTTATAAAATTCTTAGCACATGATCAACCAAATAAATTCTTAGCACATGAAACTTTAAAAAAGTTTATTCTAATTGGATGGTTGTTGACGGGGGGAAAGAAATGAGCGGTTAAAGTTTTCAAATTCTTTAAATAAAAATTTAATTTTAAACTTTACAAATAAGGAAAAAAGTAGCCTTTGATCTTATTTATATTTATAAGGTGGAAAGAATTTTTTTTACCTTATTTATAATTCACATTGTTAAAATTTTCACGGTGTTCAGTTATATCCTTCATTTATTATTGTGTAAATTTTGTATCCCTAATTTAGAGATCATATCAAATAAAGATAAAATTGAAAAATTATTCAATTTTAAAATAGAATTAACAAGATTTACCTTTTTTTTTCCTAGTGAACGGGTATATGTGGAAAGTGACTTACTGCTCTCTTTGGTCCTGGTTACCTTACCACTATAACTCCTATTATAAATTATAAAATCACTTATAATTTATTTTCATTTACGAAGTTGTAAAAATAAGTCATTAAATATATCTCAAATTGATAAAAATTTTCAATTTGCCCTTATTAATTTCCCCCCTACATTTGCAAATCATTCTTACATTCTTTCCTTCTTTTTTTTTACCCCTCTGTCCGACAATTTTTTTGCTAACCTTTCCAACAAAAATTGAATATGGGTGAAATTGGAAAATAATTATTAATAACCCTTCAAGTAACTTGTATCTAAGACTAAACTTTTCTTGTACAAGTGATTCATAATAGGAATTCGAGTGGTAAGCCACTTCTTACCAATTTACACATACTAATAAAAAAAAACCAATAAAAACATTGGATGTGTTATAAAATTTAAGTGACTTTTAATATTAGTATAATAAACTCTAATATCATATTAATTTCTACTCTCTCCAACTATCTTTATTAAGTGTGACATATATAAAAAATATTTAATTAAAATTAGCAAATCCCTTATAAAAATATATGACCAAACATAAAGGTGTCTTATAATAGGGATGGAAGAGAGCAAAGGGAGAGGATTAGGGGAGTTCTGCTGGTAAAAAAAATTGATTAGGGGAATACGTCTTGATAATTTGGTCAGCCCAATTCAATTTAAATTAGTTAGTATTTATATTATTAAATATTACTCTCTCTGATATTTAATATAAGACATATTTATGGAGTTGATTTCAATTTTAAATATAAGATATAATTTTTATATTGGTCAATCTTTTTCTGATTTACTCATATTAATACTCTTTCAACAATAATCAAGGAGGAAGGGGAATATAGGAATTAAGGATGATGACTACGATGTTTTAAAAAATATATATCATCTTAATTAACTTAACTAACTTCTTTAATCTAATCAAATTAAATAAACATATCTTATATTAAATTTCGACGGAGTAGAAAATTATTTTGTTAGAAAAAAATGGAAAGCATATGGATTGGGAAGCACGAAGAGAATCATATTTGGGGCCACCAAAATGGAGTGTTTTTCAATGTCACTAATTAATCACTATTTAGATGCACGTTTCCCTAATGGCCCTTTAAGTATCATTATGTTGGTTTTGTTTATTTGGCACTTGCTTCGCATTATGAGGAATCCACCATTCCAGATTCCTCCCCACATAGCCACAAAGTCACAGCCGATTTTTTTTTTTTATTCCCCGTTTTTTTCTTCTTACCGAGCCTCACATCAAATTGGACCGAATTAGCCGATGTGACTAGATTGGTTGGTGATTAGATTTGAACCAAAAAAAAAAAAAAAAGCCTTATTCAAGTCAGGTTGAATTAGAGTTGAGCCTGATGGATAGCAGTATGTTTGCTGCTTTCAACAACAGTTTGTTCCAGTCATATCATATGTTGAATCCCAGAGCACCCACCGATGCTTGGGTACGTCCGCTTAGATACTGATGCCTCTGTTGACGGAGCAGGGTGGCCGTCCTGTGGCGGGGTGATTCGGGATGAACATGGTAAATGGGTGGTTGGCTTCCAACGTTAAAATTTTTTTTTTCCTTATTCAAGTCAGGTTGAATTAGAGTTGAGCCATTATTGAGCTGGAATTCCTTTTTTTTTATTTGCCAGAATTGAGAATTAGTTTAAGAACCGGGTTTTAGTTAATCGAACATGTTTTGGGACTGACCAAAAAAATCTGAAAAATTTAGAAAACCTATAAAAATAAAAATGATGATCCTATGAAAAAAGTCGAATATATTTTTAAACTTTTGTAACCATATGTTATTAATTCATTGGAAACTTCATATACTACAGTGTCAATATGTTAACAATTAGACTTATTATATATATATATATAAAATAAGTATTTATTATTTTTATTTAATTATTCTGTTATTGATTTCATCACTAGTGTAACTGATTGAATCATAAAAATTAATTGAGATCCACTAACTCTTTTTTTATTTGCCTAGCAGCCTATGCAATCTCATTAAATCATTATACTCGATTAAGCTCGGTCCTTCCCCTTCCACATTTTTATTTCATACAACCTGTTATATATGAACCAAGGTACTCAAAATCGGTTGAGGTATTGGATTAAAAGTTAGTGGTTCAGATTGAGGTCAACCTAAGGGTCAGGCCAAGGTTAATTAAAAAAAATATATATATATAATTTAAATGTTCATGCATACCATTTAAAAAACTGCATAAGAGTTCATGCCTACCAGTTATTAAGTATATAAGGATTTTTCTCCAATAAATGCCAAAAGCATTTCATAATCCTTTTAAACCTCCTTGCAAATAAAAAACTTGTAGGGAAATAAATTTTTTTTTTTTTTTTGAAAAAGCCAAGACAGCATCATTTGGAGCATAAAAAAGTTTTGAGAAAAAATTAGGAGAACTTGTGACTAGGCCGGATTACACCGGGTCAACCCCGGGTCGACCAGTTCAGTCTACCCCGGTTTTCTACTCTCAACTGGATCAGATTGGCAACAGGTTCACCGATTTCCGGTCTGATTTTCAATACCATGATATGAACAACAATCTCTTACATATTGTTAGTTTTATATATAAGCAACAATTTTTGTTTGTTTAAAAACTTAATGCATTTTTTTTTTTTTTCATTTTGATCTGCAATTAATTACTTGTTTCTCTCATCTCCTTTATTGCTCTTCTCACTTACTATCTCTCTCAATCACCATTTTCTTAAATAAGGGCTTCATTAGGCCCAAAAAAAAAAAAAAACTTCTTTTACACATTTATTATTTTAAACTAATTTTAACCAATATTTTGATAACAGTAATAATAAAGGGAGAATTTTATTGAAGTCCCACATAAAGTACTTAATTTTTCAATGAAGCCTAAGAGATTCTAAAGTTTCAATGAGTATTTTGGGCACAAAATGAAATTAAGTTGGGAAATGAAAAGACTTTAATTGTTACTCAAATTTGAACAAGTGTTCATAAGCCTGTTTACAATATGCGCCCTCGCACGTATTCTAATAACTAATTATAGTAAAATAACAAATATTTATACAAAAATTTACAAGTACATTAACGTATTTTAACAACTATTGTGTTCATTTTCCAACTTAATTTCAAACATTAAAATAACAAGTTGTGTAAGCTCTTGGATCCCTTTTATTTTGTTCAAACATTAAGAGTAACAACAAAGTGTGTTCATTTTCCAACTTAATTTCATTTTGAACCCAAAATACTCTATGAAAATTTCAGAATCAATTAGGTCATATTGATAATTAAGTCCCTTATGTGGGCTTAAAATGAAATTCTCCCTATAATACTAAATCACATGATTCATTGTCAATGGCGTTGTCAATCAAGATGAATGCCACTATAATACGGAACCACATATAAAATGTGGAAAATGTTTGGGATTCTAACATCCCCTTTCTTTATCTTTGTTGAGCGCAGCAATTAAACATTAGCTTTTCTGACCAAATTTGGAACATGTTAGTTGTTACTATATTTTTTTAATGTTTATCATGATGTTTATTTTTATTACTATTATTGAATATCGTCACATCTAAGTTTTTTTATTGTGACATTTATTAATTGTTTAAGAGTTTGTTTTTGCCTTATTCTTAAACTGTCCTTTTTTTTCTTCAAATAATTTTATTTTGGTCAACGACTCTATGGTGCTTTACTGCGCCCTGGAGGGATGGTCAGAGTACTTTAAGTTCATGAATTATTTCTATTTATTGCTATTTTATTGTCGACAAATTGTCCTTGTGGTAGCATCTCTCGCCTCACTATATTGACTGAAGTCCCGGATTTAAACTTGGTATTAATATAGTTGTGTGCTTGTGTGTTCAATTTGTCCTAAATAAAGAGAGTTATTTTCTTTGCTTTTATAATTTTTTCATAATGGATTAAGAATCAATTACCCAAGAATAAGCAGTGGACCAAAAAAAATTAAAAAAACAACTAACTATATGTTTTTGGGGCAAACAAAAAACAACTAACTTAAAGGGAGTAACTTTTATTGTTCTATTGTTGGCCAAAAGAAACTTTTTTTTTTTTGGAAAACCAATAGAAATTTTTGTATTTTATTGAACTTTTAATTAAATAAAAATAGGATTGACAATTTTTCAATTTAATATTAGAGAAGGTGGTTCAATTTCTTCTAGCTGATAAAAACATGTTTTAGTCCAATTAAACTTGACACATTATATATATACATATATATTGCTCAAAATCTAAAAAATGAAGTAATGTTCATAAAATCAATACTTTAAAAAAAAAAATTCATGACTCATCGCTTCATGTAAAAAAAAATAATAATAATAAAACAAAAGTTTACCACTAACTGTGTTAGCCACGAGAAGTAGAATACTTTTGTTTTCAAAACACATGCATCTTCCTGCTGCGATTGGTGCATGACAAACTTGAGCCGAAACACATTACTTACAATTTGCAATCTCATAATTTGCCACTTTGCTCAAAATTTGTTATATATCTCCAATACAGAGCTTAAGATGGAAACAATAAGGATGTTGCAACCTGATTTAAAAATTTCATCATCCATTTGATTTAAGAGAGCATATTTTAGTGCATTTTTCATAGCTAAGCATTCAAATGCAGCATCTATTAGCGTGTGAATGTGTCAAAAGAAGTCTCATATTATGTACTTAAGATTGAGAAAGCCTTGCTGTATAGTAAGATATGAGCTTGAACTAGTAAAAGAAGTAGAAAGAGGAGTCTTTTGAACTTACCGTTGGAGCCTTTATATGTTTTAATTAGACGATTTTATTCTTTTATTAATCTCATTGAATTGTCACGAACCACCATCACCACCCATGGTTAGAAACTATCCGTTTAATAATCTTTAATTACCATTATGGAAAATCCCATCCATACTGCATGCATCAACACACCGAGCTCTCATCTCTCTTCTTCTAAGTTCTTTTATATTTATACTATTTTGAACCCCCAATTTTTACCGAAAGGATTTGTTTAACTCTAGGAGTGTCACATTTTAATTTACCTTGATGACAAAATAACTCTTGGAAACAGTGTCTTAGGGCACAAGTGAACTCAACTCAAACCATATATTGTGTTTTTTTTAATCCTTTGGTGGATTCTTAATTTCTCTATGAACTTCAAAATTTTCATTGGATTCTTACTTTCCAAAGCTGTATTTGGGCCCCTTTTTCCCAAAGAACAATAAACGGTCATGCTTTAAGCTTTTAAGAATCAATCTCTAACCAGCAGAGATTGAGTTTCGCATAGTCCTTTACAACGTGGTGAACCATGGTTCAAATCGCCATCGAAAGAAGTGTTTGGCAGTACCTCGAATACTAAGAGGATTGTCTTCAATGGAAAGATACACCTGCTTATTTTAAAAAAAAAAACTTCTCGACATGGTGGGCCCTATAACCACCATTGACTATAACAGAGCCAATCAAAAACATTATCCAAACCAACACATTAGATTCAGAAGGCACAAGAATAAGATTATACGGCTAATTCATGTTCTGATGTTTCATGTCATGGTTTTGCACAGAGCTAAGATGATAATAACAGTGATATTTTGATACAGAAGGAGGGGCCAAGGGGGCTAAGCTATAGAATATAGCACTTTGCATTAATTACTCTTTTCTAGAACTGCTTGAGTTGTCATCATCTTCCCAGGTTGCTTGCCATTGCTTGTCATAGAATGTGGTCTCTTCCAATAGCTTCTTAATATTCTCAATGTCCTCATTCTTTCTGATCACAAGCACTCCCACCACTGCTATGAACAGAAGTGTTTTGCAGAAGAAGTTGTTGGTTTGATCTACGACTCCTAACCCTGTCAAGCTATCAACCGCGTATGCCATAAAAAATCCTATCATTGCTGCTCGCCCTGCAACATAACACAAAATTTAATGTTGTTATCATTTCGGTGTATAGCCTGCCTTTTTAAAGTTTCAGGGAAAATTAATCTTTTGATCCCTATAGTTTTGACTCGTTTATGACTTAATCTTTAAAATTTGACTCGTTATAACTAAATCCCTATAGTTTTAACTCAGTTGAAACCGGTCCTAATAGTTTTAACTATTTAAAACCTTAACCCCGAAGCTTCATGAAATCCATAGTTTTATTTTCTAAAATATATGGACTAAGATTTTAAATAGCTAAACTATAGGAATTGAGTAGCATCGAGTTAGGAAGTTCAATTACAGCTGAATCAAAACTATAGAGATTGAGTTACACCGAATCAAAGTTTAAAAACTGAGTCACAACTGAGTTAAAACCATAGGGACCAAAATATTAATTTTCCCTCAGTTTTATCTCAGAAAAGAAAGCAGAACAAACCGTTAAGCTGTTCAGCTTCTGGGAGATGGAACCTCTTCATCCATGCCCACCAAGGTATAATGGAGGTGTCAAAAACTACAGGATCTTCATTGCTGGATGATTCTGGGTTATCCTCAAGCCATTTTCTTCTCCTAGCCTCTGGAAACAAATGATGACTTTCAGAGAGTGTCTAAAAAGAATCAAGGAATACATAATGACATCTTTTCAGACTAATACCATGTGACTCAAATCCTTGCTCCGACAGGGGAATTACTTAGTGCCTGTTTGGATTAGTTAGGGAGAATTGGTTATGTGTCGTATGAGGCAAATATATAAGAGGTATTTGTCTTGTAAAGCGCAAAAGTGATTAATAAGACGAAGCTTTTTCATGGCTTAGTTCTTGGGCAAGTGGCTGCTAGCAGAATTATTGACATGTAAGTACTAGCAACAGTCTTCTTGATTAAATAACTCCAACAGTCTAGAATAGGAACAAATATAAACTGGAATATCTAATGTCATGCATACACATTCAACGAAATAATGTCAACAAGCAATGAAAGTGTATATTCTTAATCCCCATTCACCTCTTCTCTCTATATCTCTCTGTTTTTTTAGTGTGTTCGATTTGTGAATGTGGAGACGTAGACTCCAGCAGTAATCATGACACTTAAAACTAAGCAAATGTGAAAATCAGAAAGAGAATAAGAAGCTGCTATAGACAGAATCACCATATATGGCTCAAAAAAAAGAATTCCCAAAATCCCTAATTCCTTTTTTCTTTATCTTCTTTTCTGGGTTCACAAAAGGTATGTCTCAAGGCCTTGGAATAAGGAAATGGGGAGTGGAGAAAATGGGGCATCAAATTCATAAACTTGAAGCTTGAGAAGCATATGAACTGACATATTCAGAAAAAAAAGAATCTAAAGCATAACCTGAGTTCAGCCATCCCAGGAAAATGTGTTTACTTAGTCTTTCAAATCTCAAGCTGATCAGTGGTAGCAGGCATTGTAAACAGAAAGCTTTAGTTAGGCAAACAAAGAGAAGCCCCAGATGGATAGTATTTTTTTTTATTTTTTGAACAAGAACAGAACCCTAATGATGCCGAAATCTAAATTCAATCAATCCAAACTACTCCTTTAACAAGATACGCTTAATCAGCAACACTGAGAACATTAATTGAGCAAGTAACAACAAATCTCATAACCTCACCAGCATCAATAACAGCATCCCAATCAGTACTTCCATTTTTCTGAAACTGTTTCAAATCCCATGTCCCATTAACCCACCTCGCATCCTTAAAATTGAAACTGGTAACCGACTTCACTTGTTCGGCCACCGCAGTAACGAATCCATTGGTTCCCACAGAGCCGTCAAGGTTCTCCGATGCCGGCGGCGGAGAAGTAGGCTCGGAGATAGCCTGCGGTGGCTCCACTTGAGAAATAGCTGAAGTTCCAACCCCATTTTCAGCTGAAGCTTTCAAAGAAGAGAGTAAAAAGAAAGGATTTTTAGATTTGAGAGAGGTGAAAGGCTTGTAGATGAGATGGGGTTTGGAATATGGGGAAGAAGAAGTGGTGGAGAAGTGAGTAGAGGGAGAAAAGGAGGCCATTTTTGTGAGCTTTGCTCTGTGATTGCAGAAAGTGGAAATGCGAGTTTTGCGAAATGAGAATGGAGTTATGGCTACGGAATCCAAATCCTAATTCAAGATAGAATGATGCGTCCTTAAAAAAATATTGAAAAAGTGGAAGTGGACACTTCGCAATTTTCTTTCATCATTTTATTGGCTTACAGCGATTCCTCATCCAATCATCGACAAACGAAAAGAGATTTTGGTTGATGTTGGGCAGAAAGGTCACTGGTCAATGCGTCTGTTAGTAGTGTTTAAAGTGTCCCGGTCCTAATTATCTAGTCTCGGTCCGGGATATTTTGATCTTGGGAATTTCCTGTCCCAGCTAGGACCGGGACCGGGAAAATTAGGATCGGGATCTATGGGACCTGGGACCGGTCACACATCTTGTGATCCCAGTCTCGGTTTTTTTATTTTTTTTTTTAAATTTTTTTCTTAAAACTAAGTTATTATTTTATTTTTGTATTTTTTATCCCATAATTTAAGTTATCATTTGATAAAATGTGTATTACATATTTAGTTGGAGTTAAACTGTATATATCATGATACTAATCCTACTATATAATGTATAAAAATAATAACAAAAATGATGAAGGTGATAATAATAATAATAATAAAATGTTATTTTTCAATTCTAGATCAATTTGTGTTATTATTATGACCTTATTAGATGTTAAATAATTATTTTGAACATTAGGTTATAGAAAATTTAATTAAGATAATAATATTTTTTAAATTAAATTTTTTTTTTTAAAAAAAACCGGGATTTCCCAGTTTGATCCCGATCCCGCCCGAGACTAACGGGACTAGGACCGGGATGCAATTTAAAAACCGGGACCGGGAGTGGTGGGTCCCGGTCCCGGGTCCCGGATTTGAACACCCCTAGCGCCCATGGTGGAATGGTATGGGTATGATATAGGTGGTTATATTTATAAGTACTTTTAACTAAATCTTATATATCAAGGAGAGGTAGTTAACTCAATGATTATAGAGTAAATTTTCAATTATGCCTTCATTTATTAATGGGTACTTTTTAACTCTTTCTTCTCTATTTATTTTTAAATTATTCTTCATTGGTATAATAAATATGGACAAAATTATCACAATCGCATTTACTATATTAAAACTAGACTTATAAATAAGATCAAATTTTTTGATAAAAAATGACTTATAAATAGGATCAGAGTGTAAGAGTATATGCTTTTAGTGTAAAAATTATATTTTTATTTTATTTACTTCGATTCTATTTATAAACAACTTTTTTTCTTATAAGACTGGTCTTTTTTGTAAGCAACTTTCACTTTTTGTCTGAAAATGTAAGCTTCTTTTTCCTATTTTACTTTTATTAAATATTTATTCTCTTATATCTTATACTCATTATCTCTCATACTTTTTATCTATTCTCTCTCATATACTATTTTCATAAATAGGGGCATATATGAAAAAAAATATGGCATTTTTAACACACTTATTGCTTTTAATTATCAGTTCATTTTGCGTAATTAAGGAGAAAGTTACTTATAAATAGGACTGGAAGAAATATTATTTAATTGAGGACAATTTTTTCATGCATGGTGACATGTTTTAATTTTCATTATGTTTGGGAAAAAAATTCAAAACTTATATGACAGGTGACTAAAAGATGATAGTAGAGGGATCACAATGAGTTTTAATTTGATTCCATTTGGGGGGTAGGGTAGTTTTTTTTTTGGTTTGCTCCCTTATAAAAAACAAAAAGAAAATGGAAGAGATGTGTAATATTGTTTCTAATAGCCCATTTGCATAGATTCCATAGGAGATTATCCCATGTAACATTGATATCAAAAGTGTTAAACTCGTGAGTTTAAATAAGCTCATGACAGTGATATAAACTCATATTGTAAATTTGAATATTAAATTCATAAGAGTTTATTTTTATCATTAAATATGTATTTATAATGTATAATTAAAATATAAAAATGACAACAATTTGATTTAAATATATTTTAATTAAATACAGATAATTGAAATTAAATTTGTCAACATTCATAATTTAATATACTTATCAAAGAAATTTATATAAAATTCATATATAAAATCATTGAGTATGATTAAATCAAAAAAGTTAACATAAGTTTAAGAATGAGCTAAACGGTTTTGGAAGTTAAAAACGTAAAAACAATAAACTCGGTATGTAAAATCATGAGTTTATTTGAGTTTATAGCTGACATGAGTTTACCAATAACTCGACTCGATTTTGTAAAGTAGAAATGCAAAAATGGAAAACTCGGAGAATCAACTCGTAAGTTTGACAATAATGCCTGATACAACGGTTTGATTGCAATGTTTGGTTGGCCTTAATGTAAAAAGAATTACATTTTGTGACATAATTATGATTATATTGTTAGGACAGATGAATAAAGATGAAAACATCTTGTAATAAAGAAAAAAAGGTATTATTATTATTATTATTTTTTTTAAATTGACCAAAGTGTCCATCCATAAACCTATTAAACATTTAAAAAGTATCACCATTGAAAAATATTGAAAAATTTTAAAAATAAAATATAAATTTAAAAAATATTCCATCATTAAAAAATAAAAAAAATATTACACCATTAAACAATATTAAATATCCCATTAAATAATATTCTCACCATTAAATATTAGTAAAAAATTACCATGAACCAAATATGTACATCATATAATATTCTCATTGTTAAATATTAACAAATTATCATAAACCTAATGTGTACACTGCATAAAATAAAGTATATTATTCATGTTTTTATAAATAATAATTTTTTTTTGTTTTATAAATAATAACAAATTACCATGTGAGTGGAATACATGTAATCGTGATACAACATATTGATTACGATGTTTGGTTGGCCTTATATAATATAAAGAGGATTATATTTTGTAATGTAAATTACATTATTTGATTTGATGTAATTACATGGCTAGGAGCCTAGGACTGATGAATGAGGATGCGAACCTCTTGTAATCAAATGAAAAAGATATTATTGCATTATAATTTAATAAATTGACCAAAGTATCCACCCATAAACGATATTAAATATTAAAAATAATATAGAAATTTAAAAAATATTTCCCCATTTAAAAATTTTTAAAAAATACATTAAATAATATTTTCACAATTAAGTACTGTAACATTCCAGCGCCTCGCCCTCGATATTGTCCGTTTTGGGGTCCCATCACCTGTCATGGCTTTAAAACATGTCAAGAAGGAGAGGCATGCAGATACTTATAAGGCGTCTTTTGTTGCCCTCCCAACTGATATGGGACATAACACTAGATTTTAAATATTAGGAAAATGTTTTAAGATGACTGCTTACTTAGCTATCCAGACCCTTATCTAACAATTATTACAATAAGGAGTTTCAATTAAATATTAGGAAAATGTGTTAAGATGACTGCTTACTTAGCTAACTAAATCCCTTCCAAAAAAAAAAAGATTTTAAGACCCCTATTGTAATATCCTGGATTGTGACAAAGGATTAGCAACTTCACAGTAATGTAATTAATATTAATTGAGCACTTTTGAAGTATATATCGTGCATTGTGCTAATCAGGGGTAAAACGGTAAATTTACCGATCGACTGGTAAGTTACTGGAGAGGAAACCCCTTGGTAATCATGATCAATGGCTGGGATTGAAAGAACAAGGGGTGGAATCTTGTGTGGATGAGTTCATATGCACTCATAGGAGGAAGGATGAGATGTTGCCATGTGTCCAAATGAGAGCCATTGGATGAGTCAAAATTTTCAAACTCTACCTCTCTCCCTCTCAAGTCGGCTGTGTGTGTGTGTGTGAGCATTGAACTATGAGTCATTGATCAATATCTCTCATCTCTCTCCATTCTCTCCATTTTCGCTGAAGTTAAGCAAGAAAGAGAAAGAAGAAGGCTTAAAGAAAGGTGAGAAGTTGTCCATGAATGCTCAATTTACTTTTATTAATGTTGTTCATGAGGTTGAGGGCTATATTCCTATGGTTTCAGAATTTTGGTTGGTGAAGTTTGAGAACTTGTGGAAATTTGGAAGTTGAAGAGTTGAAGAATTGGCTCTAGGAAGAAGAAGAGGTAAGAATTAGAAGCATTTTGGTATAGTTGTTTTGATCATTGGTTGAGTCTTGAGGACTTTAGAATTTGCCCTGATTTTTGATAAATTTCGAAAAGCATGATTTGGTTAGTGTTTAGTGTGGAAATTAGTGTCATAGAGTGTCTTTGTGTATTTGGAATTGGCTCGGAATTTTGGGTTAGAATGGATTGCAATGTGTGTGTTGATTGGAGATGTTAAGATGACATGTGGTGATTGTGGTAGAACATGCTCATGGATAATGAATATGGTCATTTTGATGGCTCCAATGTGTTCCTTGAGCCAAATTGTGTGAAAATAGTATGTGATTTGAAATTAAGGACCATTGGAAACCAATTGGCAAAATCTGGAAAATCTGTCCAATGTAAGTCTATTCTGGGCAGTCAGATGGTGTGGACGTTTTGACTGGGCAAATGATGTTGAAAACTTATGAAACTTTTTAATCTTAAATTTCACATCTCAAGCTTCAAAATGGACATAAATTTTGTGTCATTTCGCTTTTTGAGCTGGGAGCTTGAACTGTCCAAAGTTTGGCATCAAAGCTGGACCCTGTTTTGGTACAATGTTAGGTTTTTGGTAAATTTGGACTTTTGTGGTGATTTCTAGTTATAGCCAATATTTTTCCTTGAAAGAGGACTTAAATAGCTTCCATTTGGCTTTGGAATCACCCCATTTCGATTTTTCCTGAATTAGTTATGATTTTTGGAAGTTCAGCCAGAAACTGGATTTTCTTGGGCCGCAGCCCAAATGTTTCTGTGCGTCTCTGGACAGCCTTGGGCCGCAGCCCAAATGTTTCTGGGCAGTTTTGGGCTGCAGCCCAAGGATTGTGGGCCGCGGCCCACCCCCAAAAATCTGTGTTTTGCACTTTTAAAGGTGGTTTTTGGTATAGCCTTTCCCAACCCTTTAGGCATATGTTTAGGCCTAAAATAGTCACCTAAAGAGTTCAAATGATAACCAACTTAAAGTATTATAGAGAAAAGAACTTGGAAAAGAGATTGACGGGTTGTCCCTAATTTGGTTTACAGGATTTGATATTTGCCGTCCTCGTGAGCCCGCAGTGCCAAGAAATGTCGGGAAAGGATCAGGTAGTGACTCTCTCTCTTATACTATGTATAATGCTCTGTATGTGTGTGTTATCACTGTTATGTGATGATTCTTTGATGCTGCTGCGATTACAGCTGGTGATAGCTGTTGTTTATAGCACAAGCTGTCGTTTACAGCGCAAGCTGTCGTTTACAGCGTAAGCTGTCGTTATTGTGATTACAGCATAAGTTGTCGTGATGGTGATTACAGCGTAAGCTGTCGTGATTATTATTACAGCGAGAGCTGTCGTATTGTGCATACAGCCGTGAGTGTTGTCGTTTGTGGTGAAAACCATGTATCGTTGAGATTCTGCTGCTGTTGCTGTTTGTGATTTATATACATGCTTTGTGTTATGCATTGTGTGAGTGGTTTGTTACTACTGGGATTCGCTCGAATCTCATTCTTTCCTATAACTAACATTTCAGATAGGGCATGTGGCTCAAAGGAGAAGCGGCCAACCCGAAGCACTTAGGATCTTTAGTGATACTAGGGATTTTTGAGATGTTGGTTATCTATTTTGAACTCGGGATTACTGTATATTTTGAATTAGGAATATTACCTTCAGTTTTGGTTGTGTAATCCCCTAGTGGATACTTATAAACCTCAGATTATATGTATAGAACCCGGGAGTTGCCGGGGATTTGGTTATACACTCTGATATGATTGGATGTATATTAACTGCATAGGTAATTATATTCGAATGTTGAAATTGAGACCAGGATGGGAAAAAGAGTTTTGAAAGTTTTGCGAAAATTTTACTGTGAGACTGAAAGTTTAAAATGAGGTTAAAGCATCCAATGGTCTCTAATCCGAATTAAATATGCATTATCGAATTATAATTACGTGTTTAAAAGCAGGGGGTTACACCTATCAAATAGTTCATATGAAAAGGTGCCCAGTTATGATAATCTGAGAGTACTCGGGTGCCTTGCATATGTTACTAACCTAACTATATAATAAGGATAAATTTCAAGGTTGTTCAATTCTTTGTGTTTCCTTAATCGGTCCTAAATTACTCACCATCTATTTTGAGTTAACTATACACTCAAGCGAAGGCCAAAGAGCTACACACTTAGACAAAGGAAGTTTGTAAAATCCTTTTCTTAAAACTCAATCATCTACTTAGTTAAACCTTTGGATCATAAACAATAATATGGCATAAAAGAGAAAACTTAAACACGAAGGCCTATCATAGTAGAAAAGACTACAACTTAACTTTTAAAAGTTAACCATGGTAGAAAAGAGTTCAGCCAATCATTTGAAAACACTACCATGGTTATAAAATATCTAAATCACGGGCACTATTTATCCATGATAAAAAAGAATACACTAGTAATTTAAAATTTATTATGGATACAACCTTTCTAAGTAATTATATACTAAGCCATTTAAATCAACACATTTATAAAGTCATTTTAAGTAACATTTGGACCTTGAAAATCATAAAGCTCAGAAATGATATTCAACCATAAGCCCACATTTTTTTAAACTAATATTCTTTCACAAACATTTATAAAATGTTATAAGTCAACTCTCCATCAATCAAACATTTAAAATCTATCATGGACAATAAAACTCTTCTCATCATTTTACAAATTAAACCAAAATTAATCAATACAAGCCTTAGACTTCTCGAAGTCCAGAAGATAATCATTCGACCATAAGCTCAATATCAACCTCAATAATCAAAATACTTTAACAACAATTTTCTCAAATAACTAGCATAATCCAAAATATAATATCATATCAGAGCATGCAACATGAGCCCTACAGTGGCAATACACAACAATTCATCACATAAATAAACAGGAGGAAGTTTTACAAGGATTATTACAATAATTAAGCCTCCAAAGCCTTCTCCAATTGACTAGCAGAAAAATTATTACCTGAAAAATGTTAAATTAATGGTGTGAGACAAAAGCCTCAGTAACGAGCTATCCAACTCATTATACATGCCAATATGTGCTCTATAACAAAGTATTAGAAATATAATTCACAAAATTCCATATCACATTCCATTTCACAAACTCCCTATCACAAATTCCGTATCACAATATTTATATCAAAATTTCCATATATAAATTTACATATCACAATTCTCAAGTTGCCTCCCATCAATCCAACCGAACCGCCTTATTTCCACCAACTTGACCTATAGGCTAAGTTACTATCCATGCTATTGGCCACTCAAAAACTCACTAGTCATGTGATGAGGATCGGTCAAAATCCACAAAGCACATGTCTAGACCATGGGTCATTTCCCCTCGTTGAACTAATAAGGTGTTGCAACCCCTCGTTGAATCAGTGGGCTAGTCCCTCATTGAACTAGTGGGATAATAAAAAGCCAGCCATCGTGCATAATGAAGGCTATACCACGTGGTAAAACAAACTAGTCTATCTCATCCCAATCCAATCATCACAATAACTATCAATAAATAGCTCACCAGAATTTCTTAAGATTTTCACATTCATACAATGATATTCAAATCATCTTCATATACATGACATAATGTCTTATTTCTAAGCTCACACACACACACACACACAAAAGGCAGTTTCTATCAAAATACTCATTAATATCATGATAACTTTCTCAATCTCAATAAACATTTCAAAGTACCCATTGAAATATCTAATCAATATCAATATACTATTTTCATTCTCATAATTATTTCACAAAATACTACACACACACACACACAGACACATAAGGCAGTTTCTATCAAAATACTCATTAATATCATGATAACTTTCTCAATCTCAATAAACATTTCAAAGTACCCATTGAAATATCTAATCAATATCAATATACTATTTTCATTCTCATAATTATTTCACAAAATACTCAAAAACAATATACTAATATACATAACAAGTGGAAAGTGGTTACCTCTCTTCAAAGCAAAGTAAGGAGTTCCACAATTCTTGTGAAGCCTCATGTTCAACCACAACTTAGGAGAGTCTACATAATATATGTGAATATTCATTAATAAGATGATAACTAACTTAACAATTTACAATTGGTAACTAGACTCCCAACCTTCACTTGTTCCCTAGAAAAATCCCTAATATTTCTACCATTCATATATTTACCATCCTAAAATTATCCTTCTTATTCTTCCATTTTATTATACTTCATTAAAATCATTATCCAACTTCCAAATGATCACTTAAAGTATAATTTCCCAATTCTAATCTCAAATGTTCAAGTTCATAATTATCCTTATTTACTAAATAATTTTTTTTAGAACATTCAATCCAAGACTTGCAAATGAATTCCAAAAATTCAAACATTTCATAACCTTTTATTTACTCCCAAATCACTTTAAAAAACTATAAGAAAATCTATAAGCTACAATTTTACTACTTTTCAAAATCCCCTTTTTCTAAGTAAGAATTTTGAGTACTAAATGGTAACTCAAATCAAATTCAATCACCATGAAAATTTAAATACAATATCCTTATTACCTAAAGTTTATAACTAAAATAATTCCTTAGCCAAACAATGTCCATATTTCTCATTCCAAAAATACCTTAAAAATTCGCAATAATTCCTCCATAAATAGCAAATCCACTCAAACTTATAATTTAACCACAAAATCAACATCCAACAAGCATTTTTAAGTTACCCGTAACCAATTATCAAAGTTTCAACCAAGAATTTACGGAAGAAGATACTCTCAAAATCCTTTTTCTCCTTTTCTTCTCAGAATTTCATCTCCACACTTAAATTAAAAAATGAATGGTTCAGATTTAATATTTTCTAAAACTATGATTATAGTGTTTTATAAATTAATTTTTTCATTACTTATTTTGTATTACAGTTATGAATTGAGTAGATCATGTTCTAACAGTTTAAGTTTACTTATTTATGTTTAAAATAATAGTTTTATAAAATATTTAATCTAAACCATCCATTTTTTTTAAATCTGATGGTGGAGATGAGATTCTGAAAAGAAAAGGAGAAAAAAGATTCTAAAAACTAAAATCCCTCTTCTCTCATATAGGGTTCAATCTCAACAAACCTGAAGTGTAAAAATCAGCCTTATCCAACAAAGTAAACCAATTAAATGCAAATATTTACTTACCTCTACAATCCTATGGTTCCTATTTATTGAAATCCACACTTGCTTCAAGCCCTAACCATAAAACTTCCTTTGCTCCCAATGAAATTTGTGCCAATGGAAAGCTCTAAAAATATTTGAAAAATATGTATTGTAGTTTGGTGATTTTATGAAGAAGAAATGAAGCCTAAAAGTATCCCAATTGGCGCACTAGAAGAGCAAGAGCGATAAAAATGTGAGGTGGCCTTGACAAATGGAAATGGGGGATGTATTAAGGAACAAGCTGAGTAGGGAGAGTTCGTCCCATCTGGATGATCCAGATTTAATTTTTTTTTATTTTTTTTAAAAAATTATTTTAATTAGTATAGAATCTAAAACAAAGATAATATCCTAACTAATATTTTTTCAAAAAATGATTTTTTTCTTTTAAAAATAACCAATTTAAAAAAATCAAATCTGGACCATCCAAATGGATCCAAATAGGAAAAGCTTGGGATGAGTAGGGAAACTGGGTTGATATATAAGGGGGTGTGGGCCTCACTTTTTTTAAAAAATATTATTCTTTTCCTTTTTATTATGTTTTTCCTTCTCCTTTTCTTCTTCTTTTTTTATTTTTCTAATAATTCTTAAATGCATATATGCTTTGAGAAATCTATAGCCCCTTTTCCTCAATTAACCACTATTTTTCAAAAATTCTCCAAGAATCCAAATAATTAACTATTTGTATAGTTTATCCCAATAACACCTTTATAATATATAAATAATTAAAATCTCTTAAATGATAAAATATATTAAATATTTCTACTTAATTCCACCAAGCCTTATCAAATTTTCTCTCCATTGTTTTCTAAAAAAATACATTTTGGGATTATTATCACATAATTAAATCCATTCAGGATAATTTCTTTATATTCAAATAATTATACGAAAATTTTCATTTACTATGGAATAATCCCATTAAATTCAACCCATTATTAATAGATATATTACTCACACATTTTGAATAATATTTTACTATTTTCTTAATTTTATGGGCCAAAGTACACTTTTGGTTCTTTAAATTCACCTGAGATATTGTTTTAGTTCCTTAAGTTTGTAAAGTGCATTTTCAATCTTTAAAACTTAACACTGTTAATATTATTAACGGTAAATACTGATTAGGTAAAGTTAAGTGATGACTGTACAATACTAACATAGCAAGCTGGTCACTTGCAGTACAACACCTTATATTATTTAATTTTGTGTGACATTTACTTTAAGTATTTTATTTTTAAAATTAAATTTTAATTTAAATAAATTATTCTAATCAATTTCTTCATCCCTTGCTTTCTTCTTTTCTTTATGGTGGAACCCTAACCTTAAACCGCAATGTATTTTGATTTGGTTTTCATATCAACTTGTCCCCTTGTATTAAACACACAGAGCTTCTCAGATTGATGATTGAAGATGTTAATAGGCCTGCATATTTCTCTACAGCCTAGCTGTTCTCTCTGGTTTTTTTTTTTTTTTTTTTTTGTGTGTTTTAATTTTGTTTGGCTCTGGTTTTTATCAAAACAAAAATGGAAAAGCAGAATTGTTTGTCTGTTGGAATCCATACGCTCTGCCTGATGGTTTCTCTTGCTCGCAACTGGGGATGCCACCACACGCCACCAGGTTTATGAAAATAGTTGGGGATCCAACAATAGAATCAATTATCATATAGTACTATCTCCGATTTAGTTTTATGAAAAAATCATTCAATTTGATTTAGGTTCTTTGTGACAACCTGTGGAGAAGTTGATACAAAAATCAAATCAAAAGACATCCAGAATAGAAAGAAAGTACGAGGAAGATGAAGAGAGGTTGTAGTTTAAGGCTAGGGTTCCAGGATGAAGAACAAACAGGGAAGGAGATCAAGAAATTGATTAAAATAATTTATTTAAATTAGATTTTTATCTTAAAAAAATAAAATACCGTAAATTAAGTAAATGTAGAATTAAAAAAAAAAAAGGTATTGTATTGCAAGTGTCTAGCTTGCTTTGTCAGCATTGCATAGTCATCACTTAACTTTATCTAGTTATCATTTGTCGTTAGTAACATTAACGTTATTAAGTTTTAAGAACTAAAACTATACTTTACAAACTTAAATGATTAAAATAATACCTCAAGTAAACTTAGAGGACTAAAAATATATTTTAACCTAAATAATGGGTTTAATATACTTTACACCTCAAATTATTTAATAAATCACATCCTAAAAGTAGAAATAAAAATCAAGATGTTACAAAGTCCACCTTCAGTCAGTCCCTGACCCACACTCAAGCCATGGTGATCAAGGCCTAGCTAGTCCACCCTCAGTCCATGGTCCACACTCAGGCCAAGGCCCTGCCACCTTTTTTATTAAAAAAGACCAACAAATTATGAAATATCATTTCAGACCTTAGGGCTCCATCTTAGGGCTTAAACAAAACTACTAGCACTTGTCTTTTTCCTTGTCTTTTTTGAATAACGACTTGTCTTTTTTGCATCATCCGCCAGATTTCTGCTTACCCCACTTGTTAGCAGATATCTGCTAAGATTTCGGATTTGAAAAAACTTTTCTAGGTTGTATTATGCTTCCTTTTTCCTTTTTCGGCCCGCGTGGCCTCAAGAGTCTTTTAGATTCTTGTCATTGTAATTCAAAAAAAAAAAAAAAAAACTACTAGCACCCTAAACTGCATAACATTGTTATGATTTATGTAACTCAACTTCTTGTTGTTATATAACTATCTCATGTCCAATGATATTTGATTAAATTCTGATTATTGTTAACCATTTGATATTTTGTTGTACAATATTAAATTCCATAAGAAAATTGTTTGGTTAGCAGATATTCTCTCACCATTTCTATTTTGGGCTCATTCTCACCAGTGCATTAATTTTTATTCCATCTAAATTTTGAAAAATTGATGAAGCATCCATATAATATAATTGGAAATATAACTTAGCTCACCAGTATTTTTGTTATTGCAACATGGCTATGTTTGTAATTTTGTCCATATAATAATTGATCTTGCCATATAATTTCAAAATTTTAAGATCCTCATTGAAATTAACTTACAAAATTGGTCTTTACTAGCCTAGTTTGGCTCATACTCAAATCTACCTCTAGTCTATCTTATTCAAAAGCATATTCAAATAGGATTGCTTTTAGTAGGAGGATATTTGTGCTTAGCGGAAGAACAAAAAAAAAAAAAGTGAGAATGTTTATTGGGAGGACTAAAATTATTCACAGCATACACTACAAGAGCAAACAAAACACTTGAGATCCGTAGCTCTGCGTTTCATGCTATATGTTACAAATCTGTCATCAAACCTATACAAAAAAGCCCCACCCCAAATTTCATCCCTTTGCAATCCAAGCTCCGAAAAAGGTTGGTATAATAACAAAAGCATCAGCCATCATATATCTTGTACAGGGATTTTAGCATTTAAGACTGCAAAATATGCATATACCCTCATCAAGACGCAAGGCCTTTTTAGGCCATAGCCACCCCCAGAAACCTGACAAGACAAAGACTTGATCAGTAATAGCCATAGCTACTGCCACTGCTGGGCTGAGTACCAAATCTTAAGGCTGGATGCAGCAGTTCTGCTTCCGGGAAAGAACTGTTAGATCGCACTTCAAGCAGAAGATCTTGATCAGAACTCTCGTCGACAAAGTTGAAAGAATCCAGCATATGAGGGCTGCCATCAGAGGGCAAAGCCAATAAGCCATTTGGACTGAAGCAAGAGCCATCTTCAAAGCCTTCCTTGCCCTCACTACCAGCCTTCATCATCACCATCCTTTTGGGGCTCCTAACTGTTGACTTCAGTTCTGAAAAAAACAAAGGAATGTTAAGGATGACTCTTCATTTATGCCATAATCACAAGAGATAACCAGAAGCTGTTCTAACTAACAGCTGTTCAATGGGACTTGAAATATTGATTTGTACCACTAACTAATAGTTCGATAAATTCAAATTATTATGAACTGAGGGCATTATTATGAGTGATAACAAATTTTAGCACATCAAAGTTCAGTAGGTCATTATAATCGTTATCACAATCAGAAAATGTTAAATGCCATGAATATCATGCCCATTGCCATGCGTTATCACTGGTTTAAGCAAAACCTGAGCTTTTTTTGGCCAAATAAGCAAAATTGAGAGACAGGACCTTTTAGTGAAGGGAGTTGAGTCTTAATAAAACCAAATGGGGTAATGTAATCTATGAGCTGACCCCGTATAGTGTGATAAGGTTTCTTATTTTAGTAAGCAAAGCTGAACCATAGTACCATTTTTACACAACATACTCAATTTTGCATCACTGTGTAATAGAAAGAGAATAGATATTTTCAAGGCCTTAGTGTATAATCTTTTTTCCCCTTTGAATTTAGAAGAAAAGGATAATGGGCTAACCAGGAAAACTTTGTTTTGAGCTGTCACACAATCTCTTCTCATTTGCAGCATTACTGGATGCAGAGCCAGTACATCCAAGAGCAACAGATTTTTCATCTCCACATTTACATCTCTGCATTCATAAAAGGAAGCGATAGCTGATAAGTATTATTACCTAAATTCATCACCACACAACCAACGATGTCCTACATAAAGAGTGCAACGTAAACCTTAAGTGTATCATATTGTTCCACCCATTTCGACAGTGAAAAATCACATAATGCAAATCGTTTCAAAGCCTGGCAGTCTCCAGCGTTTGCCCCTGACGAAGAGGTATCAAAGACACCTTCCCCAAGAAGCTGTTGAAAGTAAGTTAAGTTCTTTCTGAACTGAGAGCTGTTGAACATGCTTTTAAGGCTGCACATTTAAAAATAGAACCATTACTAATGTTGGATTCAGACTGAAAAAAATACAGATTAAAAATTCTTTACAAGCCTAAAGGATTCTGTACGACAGAGAAACTCGCCTGTCAGGAAGTTCAGCCGTATCAACGGCAGGGAGACACTTCAGTAATTTTTGCTGCTCCTCATTTGTCAATTTCGTCAAGAACACCTCATAGTTTACAACATCCTATGTGAAACATGACAGCAATTAAATTATATAAAAATTTCCAGAATTTGATAATTATGAACCAGTAGTATTGGTCTGTGTATCATTGGAAATTGTAACAGCACTACACATAAATAGAACAAGAAAAAAGCACAAGGCTAACAAAACATAAGAAAATTATATGAAATAAAAATATATCTTGTTTTCAAAAGCCATGTTAAATTAGAACGATTGATCGCATAAACATGCAATCTTATCATTGGTTTTATTTATTTATCCTTTTGGCCTCAGTCACAACCTCAAGTATGTTGTCAATTTATCTTTCATAGTGCAATCAAAAGAGACAAAATGGAGATATAACTCACAACTAAATCTATCAGGCACAATGGTGAATCATGAAATCCAAGGATTTGTGAAGTTTCAGGATCCCTGACACTCCAAAAGAAAAGGAAATGTTAGTGAGAATTAAGGATATTCTCTCTGGTTCTTCAGTGCTGGAGAGTCAATTTCTCCACATTTATAATTATTCTTCACAAATTCTCATGCACAAAGAAGCAAGCAACATGGGACTTTCTATATGCTGATTCTCATGTATGCAAATTAGAGGGAAAAAATACTTGCCTTTTAAGTTTCTCCCGCTGAATTCCTTGGCTAGCAGAGTAGTTGATATTTTCAACTCCATGAAATGAAAAGTTCACACCAGTGAAATCATTATGAGTATCAACAGCACCAGAGCACGAATATGCCTCACTCGTTGGGCATAGTTTGTTATCAACTGAAAGGGAGCTAGCCTCAGATTCTTCTTCACGAGCTATAGAGCTAGGATGCCTAATGAGAACACTTCCATGTCCTATTTCAACAGAGACCATTGGTGTTTCACTGTCAAAAATTAGATCCTCTTCAGAAGATGCAGAGAAATAGGACTGCTGTTCATGAAGGATGGTATATAAATCTTTTGTGAGCTTCTCAACAGAAGATGGCTTTTGACGGTTCACACAGGTTCTCTTTCTTGAGGGCACCATACCACCCCCCACCACTGACTGAGCAGGACCTAAAATCAACATGGAGATGCTATCTGTATTAGAATAAGAATTACACATTTTATGCAAAGAAAATGAAGGGTTTGTATGTTATGAGAAGCATGAGATTACATTTTACAAAAGAGTTCTCAATCTTGGATAACCAATGAAGCAGATAAAGATTGACAGTTGTCAGTAAAAAATGTATTACCTAAGAAATATTTTTATACACACATAACAATCCATATCTAATTGTCAAACTGTTTATATAAATATATATATCACATATTGGATCCTTTTCATCAATACAAAGCCATGCTATTTTTTTTTCCCCCACTTGACTTCCTTCAAGATAACCAGCACTTGTAAGTCATGCTGCAAATCCACAATTTATATCTCCCACCCCACCTCCCTCATTTTTATCATACACTTCAAGGTAACGGACCCATCATAAATATGAACCGGCAATCAAAGCCATATCATCTCACTGAAAAGATCAATGCTCCCAAAGTCAAGGATGAACAAATAATCTTCCAATTATAATACCATAAAGAAAATGTCCAAACTCCAACCTGTCAGGTCACTAGCATCAGTTCCAGCAAATTGAGCACAGCTCTCTGAGTTAGAGATGGCTGATCCTGAACTTGATCTATTGCTTGCTTCTTCATCAATAACCTTTAGAGATCCTTGGTTGTAATCAGGGGCAACCCAACCAGATACAAAAATATCATGGTTCTGCTTTCTTTTGAGCAATTTCACTTCTTTGTTCTTATTTAATGTTATGTTCTTTGCCCTGGAAGGCCTTGGATCCTCATAATCATCGGTTTCAGTCCGAGCATGTAAAGGGGTATAATTTGCTAGGGTTCCCTTTGTTCTCCATCGAGATCCACATGCATTGCATAGCACTGGCTTCTCTGGCGGCCCATTGCGCCAAAGTGGTGTGCCTGCAGCAATGCATTATTGTCAGAAATTTACAAGTTACCACTTTTGTTAACAAGAATAGAGATGTACTTCGCATAGACAATCAAATGCACAATTCATAGAGTATTAAGTTTATGATTCATTATAAAGTAAAATTGGGAGTTTGTCACAAGTCAAGACATAGCTTAAGATGCTCATAGAAATTGCAATTACAGGGCAGATAGACAAAATAAGTCTAAGTAGTGAAGAAATTGTTAATGCTCGGAAATTCTGTTGAGAAACATGCAAGCTTTATTATGATTACAAAGGGGCAACTATCAACTAATGTTCCTATGAGAAAATGAAAGGGAACTATAGTTTTTATATACAAAGGAAGCTACCTAAACTCAAAAAACAACTTTTAAGATTAAAACAGTATAATCTGTCAGTATTAATTGTCATAAAGAATTTACATCGCAGTCCGAACTGTTGGCTATTTGCCCTTTATTACTAGATAAGCTTAAATGATTAATATAATGAAAAGCAACACCCTTTAGTAAGGAAGTGAAGATCTTGGTTTATTGCGTTCAAGCAGATAAAGGTAAACTCAAGAGAATGTCTGCATTTGAACTGAAATGAATAACATTCTGGACAAAACTTAGGTGCACATCTTAGTCACTTAGTTATTGTCCTGACATTAATAGCTGAGGCTTACTTCAGACATCACAATTGAAGCAACAATAGAGTTTTTATTATGAGTCTCATGACTGCAATCACTTGACTAAATATGAGAACACACACTAGAGTTTAAAATGACACAAACACTTGCTAGGCCCTGGACATTTAGAACTGATTCAAATTCAAGATACATGGTATGGTCCTATGTTAAAAAGCAACTGATATCTTCAAGGCATAAGTTGAAGCTTGATTTTCAGCCAGAAGGCAGGAGAGAAAGAAATGTCTTAAGGGTGGAGGCAATGCTAGGAGTAAGATCCTCTGATTCAATGAATAATTGCTTAATTCAAGAGGCAATCACTATTGAAAACAACTTTCAGATCCCAAAACCGGATCAGGTATGGCATTTTACAAATGCATAACTTTCTTTGTTCTTTTCTTTCTCTCTTTCTTTAATTTGCCACTGCAAACGGTATGACTCTTTCAGATAAACGACCTTAACAACAGGCATAATTTTGCCAATTGCATTTGCTCGAAACTTAAATTAGTAAAGCGAAATGAAGACGAGAGTCACAGAAGATACACGAGGAGGAAATCAATGAAATTCCCAGAAATTTTGAACTTCAAAAACTTCGGACAACAAGAATATTGGTGTTCGTGAATTCATTTACAATTGTAGAAGCCTAAATTCTTAGTTAATATTGGTCATCAACTCTTCCCATCTCACACATCTATGTTTGTGTGAAAATTATCATGTGAGAAGACAGTTGCAGAATACTCTTGTGCAATAAGAACTTGAAGAACTCCTAAAAGATTTACACCAAAATAAAAAATACATACTGGAGGAACAAGCACTCACTTGTGACTCCACAGTGATAGCAAGGCCCTTGCTTAACCATGTCTCTATTTTTTCTCAAAGGTGAGAGAAATAAATATGAGGAAATTTACAGAAACAAAGGGGGAAATAATTTTTTTATAGGCTAAAAAAAATAGAAATGGAATTTTCTGGAAATATAATAGTTTTCTTCAATCCTTTTGCGGCATATACAACTGCGTATTGAAGCCTCTTCTGAAACAAACCCAGAATGATAGTTTACAGAAGAAAGAAGAAAAAAACCCAAACAGTTTGTTCAATAATCTTCAGAGAAAAAAGAATTCACATAAATAGCCACAAGTCAACTAAAATTGCAGAAATTTAATTTCCGTATTTCAGCTCGAAATCTGCAAAATCCAATGGAAGAGGAAAAACCAGTAGAAAGAATCTCAGAAACGGCTTTGGAAAGAGGAAAAGGAAGATGAAAATGGGGTAGAGAGATAGGAAGAGAGAGATGAAGAGGGGTCTGTGCATAAGGTGACCTCTTGTATTGCATAAGAAGTAAATGTTTAGCTTTCTTTCTCTTTTTTTTTTTTTTTTAATTTTTTATAACACTTTTCCTTTTTGTTAATGTTAGATATTTAAACGAAAAAAAATAAAAAAAAATTAAATTATAAAATCTCAAATCATATTTAGTACTCAAAATTAATAAAGGAATAATGAAATTTGATAAATAATTCGCAGTTCATTTTTATAAAATATTTAATTTGAGATTTTGGAGATTCAAAATTCTTTTTTTTTTCCTTATATTATTTAATCAAAAATATTTTAATTTTGTTTTCTTAAAATTGAATTTTAAATTTTTTTTCGAAGATTACCTCATAAGCGGAACAAAGAATTGAAGTATATCATGGCACATCTCGTGTTGACTATGGACTTTTCTGCTTTGCTCATAAATTTTCAAATCCTCTCAAAAATCAAAATCGCTAAGTGTATGTTTGGAAACACTTTTTTTTTTAATATAAGTATTTATTACGCAAGCCGAGATAAAACTCCTCTCACATATTTATCTTATATACCGTGAATCACGATTTATAAGCACTTATTATCCAAAAATAAGTTATTCTAAACGAGCTATAAGTATCATATCTTCACCAACCATTTTTGCTCTAAAATAATTTAATTTTTTTGTTTCTAATTAATTTTATATTTTTTATAGACAGAAAAAAGTAAGGCCTGACAAATTGATATATCCTTCATTTTTTACTTATTCCTGAAATGACATATACACCATTCAGATTTGATTTAAATAATTTATATTTTAAAATTTTTTAAGTTAATAAATTATAAATATTTATTTATATAAATTTAAAATGAGAGAAAATATGAATAGTATAATTTTAATTTATACAGCCGGATTGGTAAAAAAAAAAAATAGAGATAGGAACAAGAAAAGCTATTTGGCCTTTCTCAGTTTTTTCTTTTTATGGGGAGAAGAATACTTGATATTTTTATATTCTTCCGTGTTTGTGATGACATGATGTTGATGGAGAAATTATAAAAAAACATAAATCAACGTCTGTGAAAATGTTTATTTGATTTATTTGACAAGCCAATAATCGCCCTTGATTAAGGGGAAGGGTTAAGAATAATTAGGGTCCCACCAACATTGAAATGAACGGTGATTAAAGTGGTTTGTGACTCAGCTTCTTGAATATTGCAGGCCGATCAATCAATAGAATTCAAAGTGAGACACTCATAGAAAAGCTTGACCTAATTTTTAAGTCAGAAACCGTAAAAATGAACAAGTCTAACCCTAATCCACATTTTGAGATGGGCATGAAACTAGAGCTGGGAATACGGGCTGGCCTGGTTTTACAGGGCCGGCCCGTTTAGGTCTATTTGCTAAAACGTATCATATTTTTGAAACTCGCAGCTCTACAGGGCTGGCCCTTCAAGGGCTTGGGTTTAAACTCATTTTAATTAAAAAAAATTCTTTTTCAAGTTTTACAATTTATTTATTATTTTGCTTTAAATTGAGATACATTATTTTTAAAACTCATAAATTTTTAGTTAAAATAATAACCTAATATCCAAATTAGCTTTTTTTTTTTTAAAGTTTAAATTAATAAATCATGGTAGAAAACAAAATAAATCAAACCAATTAATAAGTGTTTGTCTATTATTAATACTCTATTAGGTACTTAGGTGTCTCTCATATTGATAATTTGATATAATGATATTATATTTATTAATTTATTTTAAAAAAATATTAAACAGGCCTAAAAGGGCCGGCCTTACAGGGTTGCAGGGTCGGCCCTTTTAGGCTCGCTTCCCTTTTTAACCTTTAAATCATAAGCTCGGCCCTTGAAGGGCTCGGGCCTAATCGGACCGACCCAAATTCCCGGCTCTGCATGAAATTTGGAAAACTTTTCTTATAATTTTTTTATTTGAACTTTTCTAATAATAATGTCAAGAATGGTATTAATATTTTTCTATTTATTCATTAATTTTTAGGAAAACAATATGACAAACTGTGTGCCCATAATGCATAGTGGGTATCTCAAGAATTTGACAACTTCGGTGCCTTGTGATTTCTTTCTTTTTTTAAAAAAATGTTTATATTTATTTTACTTTAAATATAGGAATTGGAAGAAAAAAGGGTGGTTGTTATGAGTTTCATATTGAGAAGTCTCATAAGTACAATGTGGTTTATATGTCAGGGGCTCTCTTTCCTAATAAGCTAATATATTAGGATGAGCTCTCAATTTGAGTTTATAATCATCACATTGGTACTTTCATTGAGGGACGGCTGACCGAAAAGGGTTACCTACACCAGAGGGTTCTGACTGGAGGAGCACTAAGTGAAGTGTTGTAGTTGTATTTAAACAAATTGAAGATTGAAGAAGGTGGGTTATAAAATTTTAATAAAAATAATATATAAAATAAAAGAGTAAGAAAAATTAATTAAACACTTTTAATTCCGCTTCTTTAATTTCTTTAAATCCAATTCATAAAATTTTTTGTCAACACTCATTTCCATTTCAATATTCAAAGAGTAATAAAGACAGAATTTCATGGGCATATAAAAAAGTACAATTATATTGATAAAAATATTTGTTTACAATCTCGTCGTCATTCGTTGGTGAAACACAGAAAATACAGCGGAAACTTAATATTTACAATTTTCTCAAAATGACAAAACATAGGTTAAATTATAACCACGTTCTTGACCTTGCCTCAAGACACGTGCTGCTCACTTTCCGACATCAACATCTTTTCCCTTTGCCCCACTGGTACCCGTTGAGGTATTTGTTTAAAAATAGAGTGAGATTCCGGAGAACCCCAGTAGAAACATGCTATCGTTCATAGAGAATGCGAAAATTAAATATGATATATGTCATGTATGCACCAATTAATGAACATTATGAATATATCATCTGCAAGTATACATGAGTAGGGCCCAGCTCCACTATTTTGCACTGGTTGGGTTTTCACCAACTCCAGTGTAAGTGCCTCTGACACTTCTGGCCCCTCTCTAGACAAATCGTGTTAATTAATAAAGCGCATTTACAAACATTGTCATCCACACAATCATATAACTATGGCATAATGTATGAAGAATAATGTCCCTTCCTCAACGCTTTATAATCCTCTGTTAACGGTGTCTCGTAAAGCGTATCGTTCTGGCTTTCGATTCGGTCCTAAAATATTAAATGTACAAGAAATAGGTCATAACCTATCCAAGTATTATTTTAGACTCTTCCATAGTGTTTTTTGTGGTTATATTAGTCTATGGTGAAAATTTACTAAAATGCCCCCGAGACCCCGGTCCGGCCACGCTGTATTCGCCCCGATGGCACGTTTTCCCAAAATTTTGAATAAGGCTATTATGACTTATTTTCGCCCAAGGAATTCATTTCTGGGCTCAAAATTACCAAATTCACTATCAAATTATGAAATACCCTTGACAGCCCATATTTAGGGATTTCAGTAGTATTTTCGTAATTATGATTTTTCGGCCTCTACCGAAAAAGTGCCCAACTGTAACGCCACCTATTGTTGCCCACTGAATCCAATGGAACCATTTATTTTATGAAAATCCAACTCCTAGTACCAGTTCTGGTGCTGGCCAAAAATATTAGGGAAAAATGGAAAAATGAGGTTTTGTGTTTTAGCTCCCAAAACTTGTACTTTTCCACTTCTAATCCTTGATTAACTCATTTAAACACTTCTTAATCATGATTTAAAGGATTTTGGGCAGCATAACCCCTTAGGGTTATGGCTTTTCTAATTGTACAACTCAACCCAAAAATCATAAAAATCAAACAACAATTACCAGTAAGTCAGTAACAACTCAAGAAGGCAAGTTCATGAAGTTACCCTCTTTGGTTTCTTGGTTTCCTCTTACTCTAGGCTCCTCCTCCCTCTCTTCCTGATCTCAAAGTGTGTCTTCACCACCATAGATTCATGAGAAACAAGAGTTTAGAGAAGGATTCTAAAGAAATGCCATAAGAATAATCATAGAAACCATACTTACATTAGTTTCTTACTTCCTCTTGCTCTCTAAATCTCCCAAGAACTCACAAACTCTCTCTCTTTTTTCTTGTGGTTGGCCGAAATGATGCTTGGAAGAAGAGGGAGTAAGTGTTTTATTATTTTGTCTCTTGTTGCCTCTTAGCCCTTGATTTAATCAATGGCTCCTAACGTGACACTTGTCACAATTCCCTTCTTCCTTATAATTTCTTCATTGACTTGCACTAATTGAATCATTGGTCTTTCCCTTTCTTGCTCTTTAAATTTCCGTCCCTCTCCCTTTCTTTTCTCCCACTAGCTCATGCTTCTTTCTCTATGTCCATTCTCTTCCATGCAATCATGTCTTTCCTCTTCCAAGCACTCAAGTGTTTCACTCCTTCACTCAAGCTTCTCCTCCCATTCTTACACTCAACATTTAATCTACCAACTCACTCAACCATAGTCATCATTTCCTTCTTCTTGTGGCATGTGATCATGTATTTAATATTTTCCCCCTTTTCTTTCATGCATGGACGAAATTATAAGAGAAGAAGAGGAGGAAATTTTGTATTTCATTAGTCCCATAATTCACATAATTGAGTTATGTATAATCCCCCCTTAATTTCCCAATTCTTGATTTATTCCATCAAGAATAATCTCATTATGCATTTTCCTTTATTTTCCTTGATTAATTGAAATTAACTCCAATTAATTGGAAAATAATTAATCTTGGGTTAAATTGGAAAAATTATGATTTTGCTATCCCCTTTGTAATTTAATTCATTTCTTGAATTAATTTACCCATTTCCTTATGAATATGAATATTTCAAAATTCATAAGATCCAAATTCATGAATATTCACCATTTTATTGAATTATTCAAAATAATTACAATATATTTTTTGTGAATAAAATTTAGGGTGTTACAATTTTCCCTCTCCTCCCTTCCACTCCAAATTCCTCACACCAAACAGTCCCTTAAGGACTAAAAATATACTTTAACTTAATCTTTATAATGCGAAGAGAAAAGATTTTTTTGTCCTATTTATAAACCACATTTTTTAAATATTGATATGAATATAATAAAATCTTACTATTTATTTATTATTGTATAGACTTTATTTTTATGTGAGATGGTGTATATTAAATAGGCATAAAGTTGAAAGGTTATTAGATTTTAAAGAGGATTTAATGATATTTATGATTTCATTTGTTTCAATGAAATACGTTGAAGTGACTTATGAATATGATCATAGCATGATAGGAGTACTCTTTTTTTAAAACAAAACTATCCTTTGAAATAATAGATTTAAATGCTTTTTTTTTTTCCAGCAGGTTTATATTAATGTCATGAACATTTTCTTTTTAGTAATATAACTTGATCATAAAAATAAATTTCAAATTCATAGGCTAACATTTCATAAATATATGCCATCCCGATCTGCTCTTTATAACTAGTTTTGGTGGAGGGAACGTCGGTGATTTGATTTTGACATTTTATTAAGATGAACATATTAAATAGGTTTATTCCAAGGTACTGAAAATCAAAACAGTAATTTAAGGATTAGTGGTTAGACCAAGCCACCAAGGTCAAATCGGTCACAATAAAAATAATATAGCTTAATTAAAATACATAAAAATATTTATATATAAACCATGAAAAAAGAAATATTTAAATAAAAAGGCATTAATCCGCATATAAATGGAATACTCATGCATGAAGTGCCATGAACCACATATAATTTAATAAAATATGGTTACTAAAATAAAAATATGATGGAATCTGACGTCGAAAAAAAAAATCATGATTGACTCTGGTTTTCTTGCTTTTGTAAACTCAAACCAATATCATTTTAGAGTTAGCAGAAAAATAAAAAGTATATATATTGACTCTGGTTTTCTGTGCTCGTTTGGAATAGCTTATTTTTAGGCAATAAGTGCTTATAAATCGTGATTCACGGTATACGAGGTAAGTATATGAGAGGAGTTTTATCTCGGCTTGCATAATAAGGACTTATTTTTTAAGGAAACGCTGAACCAAACAAGCCTTGAAGACTTATCCTATATGAACCAGACTGATCCTAAGTCAGATTTTAGCTGGTTTAGATGAAAAACTGAATCAGTCAAGAGACCGGTTTCCGAATCAACTTGACCGGTCCAAGTTTCCATGCATTCATTTTTTTTAAAAAAAAGGTTAGATAAATATAATTGCAACTACACTTAAATGTTATCAAGTTTACCCTTAATCAATTTTTTTTGGCTATAACTTTAATCAATTTAAATTATAAGTGATATGTTTTCTCTATTTTACTTGTGAAGGAGGGGGAAAATAACAATTCCAAAGGATGGAACTAAACATGAGAGCAGGGTTGAGTTCACATTCACCCAGGCTCGATATGTCAAACCAATGTCTGAAAGTTAAAGGTCAAGTTTTAGCCTAGCCTGAAAATTTTTTAAAAATATGAAAAATAATTTTATTCATACAAAATATAATGAGCATAATTCAAAATAAATTTCTTATAAAACTAATATTAGGATCAAAGTATTCATTTTAATGTTAATATGCATATTTAAAATTATTCTTTATTTTTTCATGAAGTTAAGTTAAAAAACAATTTGAAACTTTGAAATTGGTCAAAAAATTGAAATCATTAAAAATGTCCATGGTGATGTTAAAAATCAAGAAAAATAAAATATCAAACAATTAGATTCATAAATTCTTTAAAAAGAATATATATGTTGTGTTTGTGCCAAGTAGGACAGGATTTAGGGTTTAGGTCCCGATGTCCGACTCAAAATCAATCCAAATATTTTGAATAACTCGAATAATATCAATTATGCTAACCCATCATACTACTTTTTTTGAATGTTAGGAAAGTAATCAGAAATGAGCAGATGTAAGCTACCAACCTATACCATCTTAAGTAGTCTTGTAGGTTTATGTCACCTTGCAAATGTTTCACCGCTTCTAGATGCAAATCTTGAAGAGTCTAATAGGGCCTTTGAGCAGGTACAAGATTATTGTCTGTGTCATCCTTATTGCACTTCACGTTTTTACCTTTACCTAACACATTAAATGTTGTTTTCCCTTTGATTTACATTTTGTCTGTAATCTAATGTGAGAGAATTATAGTTGCATCTTACAAGGGTGACCATGAAAAGTGGCAGTACATGCCCCTCTTTGGCCAAAAAAAGGTAGTACATGCCACTTTAAATTAAAAGAAAAAAACCGCTAAAAGTAGTATAATACCCTATAATTTATTGACAAATTTAACAAATTAACTGCTTTTTACTTTCTCCATAGTATTTAAAAATGGGTTAAGAGTCGATTTTGTTTTGAAAGTTTTCTCCGAAGGGTAATTTTACCTTGGAAGTTTTTTTGGGAGGCAATTTTCCTTTGAAAATGTGAAAAATGGAGCAATTTTGTTTTGATCGTTATCCTAGTTAATTTGACAGTTTGTTGGCCAAATATGCTAAACTGACAGTCCATATGTCATTCACGTCATTTTTGTTAAAGTGCAAATTTGTCCCGAAATTTTAAATATAAATTTTTTAAAAAATAAAATATATGACATATGGACCCTACTCCTCAGTGAAAACTTTCAAAACAAAATTCACCTTTAACCCTTTAAAAATTACAATTGCATTTTTATTTTTGACTAGAAGAAGTATCTAGAAGAGTAAGTATTAGTGTTATGAATGAATATATTTAACAAAAACATATTTTTATGACTATTTTTAATATACATTTAAGTTGAAGTCCTTGTGACTTACACTAGTACAAAATCTATGTTTTAGACTGGCTCATTTATACCGGTTATATAGGAATATGGTCTAAAATGTATGACCGGTAGCATTTTTATAATTATATAGGACTTCTGGGACCGGTTCCCTGGATATAAGGTCTTAAAGATATTATTTAGACCTCATTTATTTTCAATCGGTCTTAAAAGGATAAAAATAAATTAAAACTAAATATACTTTTTAGACCGGTTATTTCTATAACCGGTCTAAATAAAAGACCTGCAATTAAATTTTTTTTTTTACTTTTCAGACCGGTTATATCTTATAAGCGGTCTAAAATTTGAAAAGTTTTAGACCAGTTATTTTAAAAAATGGTCTAAAATATATATTTAAGACCAGTTGTTTAAACAACCAGCCTTAAATGTACACGCCTTAATTAAAATTTCACTCTTCTCTTCCTCCCATCGAATATTAGCTTGCTTTTTGAACTCACTTTTCCCTAAATTTCTCTGACGATGTTCTTGTTCACAACTCTAAATCTGGAGCAATTTTTCTCTCTGAACCTAATATCAAAATCTAACTGACGGCGTTCTTGATCACAATCTCAAGGGCGGCATTGGGCAGGGTTTGTATTAGCTGAGCAAGAGTCACTACCCATACCTTACTGGTAGTCGACTTTCATTTCACCGTCAATCGATAACATCCCAGTTCTGACTCTTGCTCCCTTAAAAGCCTTACCGATTGCTTTTCTTCCAAACGGGAGCACAAAGAGCGACTACTCGTGAATCAACTTTTCAGGTTTGTTTTGATAACTATTAATAATTTGAACTTGATCCTTTTGATATTATTTTAGGTGGATTTAATAATGTCTGGCATTAGATCCTGATATGCTTGAAGTAGGAAATGGAGATATTCTGTTTTATGATTATGGCTTTGTTTGAATATGCCTAATGCTGCTCTCTATCTTGCTCTCGCCATTAAACTCAGTGTAATAACTTCAAATACTAGTTTAATGATCACATGATGATATTTTATTTATATTTTCTTGTCTTGGATTGCTATTAATCATCACATTATGATATTTGCTATGTGGGTTTAAATTAAATATAAAATTATGAAAATTATGAATAGCTTTGCAATGCAAGTTTTAAAACTTGTATTTATATACCTTTATTATGAAATGTTGCTTGGTTCTTATCATGTCATAGTTTATTAATATATTGCTCCAAGTGTAGTTACTGTCTCCTGGTATGCATGCTTCTTAATTTCGTTGAAATCTCTAAAACTCTGTGGTTGTTGTTTTTTTGTCTATCCTTGTCCTTTGGATAGGGTGCTACAAGGGGTTGAAATATATGGATCATAGTTAGATAAAAGCTAAACAAACAAGTGTTGAATATGATAATGAGGTGAGCGGTTTTTTAGACTTTGCTGGAAGAAATGCCAATGATGATAATGGGATGTTTTATTACTCTTGTGTAGTATGTTTGAATGAGAAGAGACTAAGTGCTGCAAACATATATACACATTTAATTTATGAAAAATTTTGTAAGAGTTATACAATATGAGTATGACATGGTGAAGAATATGAAATGTCAAGTGCATCTCAACAGGAGGAGTGGCCTTTGATGATAATGATATGGATATGGATGATCGGATAGAGGATGTTATTCGTGATGTAGAAGAGGAGGCTTTTGAGCAATCACATGCATATGATAATATGTGCAGTAATGCTGAGAAGCAGCTGTACCCGGGGTGTAAAAAATACCAATTGTTGATAGCAGTATTGAAATTGATAAACTTGAAAGCACGACATGGATGAAGCGACAAGAGTTTTTCAGAAATGCTCGAGGCTTTTAAGGACATGATTCTAGATGATAATGTGTTGCCTTATCGATACTACGATGGTAAGAAAATATTGTGTCCACTAGGGATGAAGTATAAAAAGATCTATACATGCCTTAATGATTGCATATTGTATAAAAAAGAGTATGAAGAGAAATAACAATGTCCGATATGTGAAACCCTGAGGTACAAATCAAATAACGCTCCTGCAAAAGTGTTTTGATATCTTCCAATCATACCAAGATTCAAGCGTTTGCTTGCTAATGAAAATGATGTAAAAAATTTGAGATGGCATGCGGATGAGAGGATATTTGATAAAAAATTTCGACATTCGGTTGATTCTTTTCAATAGAAGAAAATCGATCAATTATTTCTTAGCTTTGGTAAAGAACCTAGGAACCTTAAGCTTGGGCTTAGCACGGATGGCATGAATCCTTTTGGTAGCCTAAGCAATATACATAGTTCATGGCCTGTTCTGTTGGTAGTTTACAACTTATCTCCTCTGTTATGCATGAAACGAAAGTATATCATACCGTCTATGTTGATTTCGGGACCAAAACTGTCACGCCCTTATTTTAATTTCACCTTTACCAGAGTATTCACGGAAAACGACATGCGGTTCGGTAGGCAACACAGGAATAGCATAACTATACTGATAATATGTGCATGATTACATAAATTTCCCATAGGGGTTTGTACATGATACTTACAATTAAGGTAGCCCCATAAGGCTACTAGGGTGTCTAAACTCATCCCAATGAAACGAAGACTTCTTCTCGTCTTCATTCCACTACTGTAATCCCCTCGTACGGTACTCTGCATTGTTATTTACATATCTTCTGTCGTCTCCTGTCTAAATTGTTGGTAGGGGAGGGTGAGATTTGAGAGAATCTCAGTAGGAAACAAATACCATAATGCATGCATGATTGATGCTATGTGTATGAAATGTTAGCTTTATCTAGACGTATGCCCCATAATGACATTTCTGCATGCTCAATGTTTCATACAACAAGACTATGGCCACAGCGAAAAAAGAAACAGAGCTTCATTTATTCAAATATGCTCTACACAATCAAGTAAAGCAATCACATACATCATTACACAAGCAAAGATATCAAATACATGCAAGTAAGGTAAGTCCCCTACCTCTAGTCATTCTCCTCGATTTGCGTGCCAACTGCTCGGGGCTCCATATTCGATCCTACAATGTCAAATGTACTATTTAGATACTTCCATAGTGTTTCTGGGGGTTATATGAGTCTATCTTGAAAAATTACTAAAATACCCCCTGGGACCCGGCCCCATCATACCTGGTCCGGCTGTACTTTTCTCGAAATTCTAACATGGGCTATCCTGACATATTTTCGCCCAAAGAATCCATTTCCGGACTCGGAATTACCAAATTCACTGCCAAAAGATGAAATTGCCCTTGGCAGCCCTTATTTCAGTGTTTTACGGGCATTTTCGTAAATATGCTTTTTCGGCCTTTTTCGAAAAAGTGCCCAACTGTAACCCCACCTAATTTTCCCTCCTGAATTCAATGGAATCATCAAATCATTGAAAATCCAACTCTAAGACCCATTTATAGCCCATACCGAAATATATGGGTTTTCCAGGAAAAATCGGGGTTTTTCGGTTTCGGCTCCGTAAACATGTTCCTTTCTACTCCTAACCACTTTATTGACTATTCCATTAGGTTACAACTACCATTTAGTACCAATTTGGGCAGCATAATAGCCCCACATACCCATTTCCAAAAATTAAAACCAATGGCAATCCGGCGAAATTTCACCGATTAAATTGCCCACAGCAGCTAGAATAGTCAATACACAAGAGTTTGGAAGTTACCTCAAGCTCCCACTAGCTTTTCTCAAAGTGGCTGAAAACCCTAGATGCCAAACCTCCAAATTTGAGCCTCCAAACCTTAAATCATATGCAAAGGATGCTTAGGAACGGAGTTATACGCATTAGGAACCGATTTACCGAAGAAATCACTTACCTTTGTAAGCTTTTTCCTCCCCTTTTCTCTCTCTAAAATTTCACACTTCCTCTCTCTATGTTCAGCTAGTTCACGTCAGAAATGAGCTGAAGAAGGAGGAGGATGATTATAATGATATATCTAATTTAATTAATTAATTTTCTCAATTTTCGGATTTTTGCAAAATTCTGGCAGATTTCTGCCCAAACTTTGAAAAATCATAACTAATTCTAGAAAAATCAAATTGGAGTGATTCTAAAGCCTATAGAACCCTTATTGAGTATAGTTTCAAGAAAAAATATAGAATTTTGTTTTCTGGAATCACAAAATTCCCAGAATTTCAATCTTTGCATATTGTTCCAGAAATTTCACAGTTTATCCGTGCTGACTTTAAAAATTCATATCTTTTTGGGTATATCTCTAATTGAATCATATGACCTATCAAATTAAAGCTTAGGATGTCTAATTTCATCCTGTAAAATTTCATAATTGTTGATCATCATTTGATCATTTAAATGAACATGACAAGCTTACTACCTCATAGGCGATTTCTCCAAAAACGTAATTATATTCTCCAAAATTCACCATTTTACTTTCTTAATACCCCAAAGATATTAGAAGCATTAGAGAATATATTTGGGACACCTGCTAAACCGGGGCTTAGCAATCCACTTAATTTAGGCTTATTCCCAAGCCTCCAATCCCAAAATTTGGGGTATTACAAAAACAACCATCAAATGACATACATGTTTACTTAAAACCTTTGATCGAAGACTTGAAAGAGTTGTGAGACGAATATGTTAATGTTTTTGACGCGAACAAGAAGGAGGTTTTTAAAATACGAGTCATAATCTTTTATACTATAAATGACTTCTCTACATATGGAAACTTATCAGGATAGTGTTAAAGGCCATAAAGCATGTTCAATTTGTGAAGAAAGCACATGCTACCATCAACTTCAACATAGAAGAAAGATGATTTATCTTGGCCATAGGAGATTTCTTAGATGGAGCCACTCATATCATAGATTAAAGAAAGCTTTTTTTGGTCGACAAGAGTTTGAAAATGCTCCTGAGGCATTGACTGGGGATCAAATTTATGAAAATGTGAAAAATATCGATGTCATCTTTGACAAAACTATAAAGAGTAGAAATGAAAAAAATAAATAGAAAAAGAGGTCTGTCTTCTTTGATCTTCCGTATTGGCCCAATCTTGATATGAGACACTGTATTGATTTCATGCATGTAGAGAAAAATGTATGTGATAGAATTGTTGGAACACTGCTCAACATACAAGGTAGTTCTAAGGATAGCGTGAAGGCAAAATTAGATTTATAAGAAATGGGAATACAAAAAGACTTGCATCCAAGGCGATATAGTAAGAGAACTTTTTATCCTCTAGCTTCTCATACTTTGTCTAAGGATGAGAAAAGAATATTTTGTGAGTGTTTACATGACATCAAAATTCCCTCAGGGTATTCTTCAAATTTAAAGAAGCTTGTATCGATGAAAAAATTGAAGTTAGTAGAGCTAAAGTCTTATGATTGTCATGTCTTAATGCAATAACTACTCCCAATAGCTATTCGAAGCATTGTTGAATATGATTTTTAATATATTTGATTAGACTTTGTTTCTTCTTCAATGCTATTTGTAATAAAGTTATTTAGACAGAAAGATTGGATTGGAAAATGAGAATATATGTTCTTGTGCCAGCTTGATAAGATTTTTCCTCCTCCTTTTTTTGACATCATGGTAAATCTAATTGTTCATTTAGTGAGTGAGATAAAATTGTGTGGCCCTATCTATTTACGATGGATATGCCCAATTGAAAGAACTATGAAAATCCTAAAAGGATACGTGACAAATGCAAATTGACCTGAAGCGTTTATAGTAAAAAATAGTTTTTAAAGAAACCATGGAGTTTTGCAAAAATTACTTGTCAAATGTAAGACATATTGGGCTTCCTAAATGTCATGATGAAGAAGGGAGTAAACGCAGGGCCATAGTAAAAAGTGTGGATCTTGATGAATTACAACAAGTCTACTTGTACATCTTAAATAATGTTGATGAAGTTTAAGATTACATTAATACTCATAAAGAAATTGTACAGAAAGAAAATAGTCGAATGATTGAATAAAGGTTAATTAGGGAGCATAAAAAAACTTTTGCACATTGGTTCAAATAAAAGGTTGATGGAGAAGAATGTATTTCTGATACAATTAAATAGTTAGCACGTGGTCCAGAGATTGATGTCATAAGTTGGTCTTCATTTGTGATCAATGGTTATACGTTTTGCACGAAGTCCCTAGATGATAGGAGCACTGTCCAAAATAGTGGTGTTATGTTAGTGGCTAAATCTATGCATTTTTCTAGTTCGAAAGATAAGAACCCTATATTGGCAGTCATACCTTATTATGAGGTTATTGAAGAGATTTGGGTGGTTGATTATGTTAAAATTAAATTTCCATTTTTAAATGTAAATGGGTTGATGTCAACAATTGTGTGATGATTTATCAGTTAGGATTTATATTCGTTGATCTGAATAGTAGAAGTTTTGGATATTAACCTTTTATTATGGTATATTAGGCGAAACAAGTGTTCTATATTACCGATCAGGTAAATAAAATGTGGCATGTAGCTTTCCAAGGAAAAAAGATTGTTGATATTAATGAGGAAAGTTGTTCAATGAATGATGTTCTTGAAACTCCTTCTTTTTCTAGGGTTTACCAAAATTGAACGAAGAAGATGAAGCAGATAATATACACGACATAAGAAACGATTATCATGAAGGAATATGAGAGGATATCCCTTTATAAAACTACTTTAAAAGTTAGCTAGCTAAAGTAATTATCATGAATTATATTTAAATTATGTATATAGTTATTTTATATATAAAATTACTTTTCTGTTGTCGTCACAGGAAAATGAAGGATTTGAGGTGTCCTAGTATAGATTCTCCGGAGCCAACTAGTAATCATCAGCGATGGATTACTGTTTGCTGTGTTCCTTCTCAATGGATTCCTCTATCATCGATTAAAATGTTTTGATTCTATTATTAGCTAAAGTTTTGAATTTTTTTTTGTCAAATTGTAATATTAAAATAGGGGAATAAAAATGTATAGCAGCATACCTTAATTTTCCAATTGTGTGTGATAATGTGCTGATTTTTAATTATTTATTGTTGTTGCTTTTTTGGAATATGGGGTGTAGGAAGAATGATGTAAGTTACATCAATTGAAATTGTGTTTGAAATGCTTGATGAAATGGGAATGTGTAAGAGAAGAATTTATTTGGATGTCCCTGAAATGGCTTGCTGGGTAAAATGTTTTATTAGAAATAATTTTAAAAAAATGAAAACTTTTTAGACCAGTTGTTAATAAAATCAATCTAAAAAATGACATTTTAAATCGATTGTTTATACAACTGGTCTAAAAGGTATAACTTTTAGACTGGTTGTTCCAATAGCCAATCTTAAAAATCACATTTTTTAGACCGATTTTATTAACAACTGGTTTAAAAAGAATAACATTAAAACCTGTTATTTCAACAATAAATCTAAAACGTCGTTATTTTTAGACCGGTTGCTTTGCTTAACCTGTTTAAAAAATAACAGACTTTTTAGACCGACTGTTGACTTTTTAAAACAATTGTATTAAGACCTCTTCCAGAACCGATCTAAAATATTATTTTTATCCGATCTTAAAAGTGTTTTTTCCGTGTTTGTTAGTAACACTAGGCTAACCCTTTTTTTTTTTGGAAGTGATTTTGCGTGCCGGTTCATATATATATATATATATATATTTAATACTGAATGTATGAATATATAAATCAAGCATGTATGGTTATACTATTTTGTATAGTTCATCAGGAAGAAATTAGTGGAATCATGTCAACACCCACATAACAATTCAAAATACAAAGAAGTTTCTTAAAATCAACAAATTACTCTAAAGTCCCATGCCATTTAATTATAAATAAGTTTAGTGTGCATTTACTAAAATACCCTTAAGTTAAAAATAATCCCCCTTCCCATTTTGGAAAATATACACTAGATTTATTTACAACTAAGAACACAAGGCTTTGGAGTAATTTGGTGATTTTAAATGAATTTTTTTTTTTTGTATTTTGAGTTGTTATTTGGGACCTGAGAGTGATTTTCTTTAAAAAAAAAAATGAATTTATAAGAATGAACCATCTTTTATTATATGTAGCAATGTTTTAAATCCATGACAATTATATAAGTCTAAATTAATAAAAAAGAAACTGTGTTATGATATTGTTTTCAGTTTTATATTAAAAATAAAAAAAATTATTTGATTTTTTAATTCATTATAAGATATATTCAGGGATAAAATATTTTTATTGAATTTTAAATTTTTATTGGATTGAATAAACCAAATAAAAATGAAATTAAAGATAAAATTGATTATTATTATTATTATTATTATTATTATTATTATTATTATTATTATTATTATTATTATTTAAGAGCATTACTTGTCATAAAACTAAGACGACACATGAAATATTTAAATAAAATGATTCCAAAAAAACCTTTAAACAAAATGAACTTTTAAGAACCTCTTTAAATTCAATGTTATATCTTATTTATTATCCAGGTTAATAGTGACTATGAACTATGAAGATATATGCATATAAATTATGATTCATGGAATTTCTAGTTGTAATATACTCATTGAAATTGTAATATCCTGAATTTTAGGATTGGAGGTTTGAGAATAAGCCTAAATTAAGCGGATTGCTAACCCCCGATTTAGTAGATGTCCCAAATCTATTTTCTAATATTTCTTATATCTTTGAGGTATTAAAGAAAATAAAATGGTGAATTTTAGAGAATATAATTATGTTTTTGGTGAAATCTCCTATGAGGCAGTGAGTTTGTCATGTGATTTTGTATAATCAAATGATAAGCAAAAATTTTGAAATTTTATAGAATGAAAGTAAATATCTTAAGCTTTAATTTGATAGGCCATATGACTCAATTAGAGCTATATACAAAGAGTTATGAATTTTTGAAATTTGCCCAGCAAAATTGATTACTTTTTTGGAATAGTATGCAAAGATTAAAATTCTGGGAATTTTGTGCTTCTAACTAGCAAAAGGCTATATTTTTCCTTGAAACTAAACTAAATAAGGGTTCTATAGGATTTTTTAATCACTCCAATTCAATTTTTTTAGAATTAGTTATGATTTTTCAAAGTTAGGGCAAAAAATCTGCCAGAATTTCTAAAAAATCTGACAATGAGAAAATAAATAAGGGATATTCCAAAAAATTATAAAACAATTCTCATCTTCTTCATCAGCCATAACTGACGTGTTTTTCAACTGAAAATAGAGAGAGAAAGTTTGAGAAATTCTAGAGAGAGAAGGAGAAGAGGACTTGTACGGTTTGTGGAGCTCAAATTTGGGTGTGTGAAAGCAAGGGTTTTCAGCCACACTAAGGAAGATCAAGAGGGAGCTTGAGGACCAAGTGGAGAGCTGAGCTGCAACACGTTTTACGAGGCACACGTTTCGAGGCGAAAAAGGGTTAAGGTAGGAAACTTACCTCCCCTGCATGTATTTGATATTTGTGTTGGTGTATTGATACATGTTATTGTTTTGCTTGAATATGTGAATCATATATGAATAATTGAAGTTCTGTTTCTATTTATGCTATGAGCATAAGTATGTTGTTTGACACATTGAGCACACAGATATGTCATTGTGTGAGCATGAGTTATGTAATGCAAGCATGTCATGTATTAAACACTTATCTTGCACGCATATTGGTACTGTTTTTCTATTGAGATTCTCTAGAAATCTCACCCTCCCCTACCAATAATTTAGACAGGTGAATACGGAAGGTACGCAGAGATCACAGAAGGGAACTATACGAGAGGATTGAAGTGATGGAACGAAGACGGGAAGATATCTTCGTTTCACTGGAATGGGTTTAGATACCCAAGTAGCCCTGTGCGGCTACATTGATTGCAATTATCATGTATGAACCCCTATGAGGGAATTTCTGTAATTATGCTCATATTATCAGTCTATTTATACTATTCATGTGTTGCCCACCAAACCATTCATTAATATTCCGCTGCAAATCAAAATAAGTAAGAGTGTGATAGAGATCAGGTCCAAAAAAATATATTGCCTGAGGGAGCCCTAAAATCAAAAGGACATTTCATCCTTCTATTTTCCACTCCAAATAAGGTTTTTTCGCATATCCTTCAACTTAATTTATTTATTCAATTGATAATTAAAAATTTATATTTACATGTCATGCTTCATTCGAAAACATAAAATTAAAGAAAATTGAATGGCGTAAGATGTCCATAAATAATAAAAAATGACATTTTAAATTAAATGTGTACTAATCAATACACTCTTTTGTCATTTTTATAAGAATTAAAAATTTAAATTGCCTTAATCATGTTTTTATAAATTTCTACTTGAGGTTTTCTTTTTTTTGTTTTTTTTTGCTCGAGAGGTTGTTTAAGTATTTAATGTGTTTTTATTATTCTTTCTTCTAATTAATTCTATTCTTTCTCCTCCCTTTTCTCATATTTCATTCTCTTTCATATGTTTTCTCATTACTACTTTATTTCTATCTATTACTTGTTCCTCATAAATAAGAACATACTTGAAAAAATTTTCATTTCTTATCTATTTATTATTATGTTTAACTAATTGTAACTGGATTTTTAAACCACTTAATTTGGTTATCCAACTCCTATAAAATGGATTGGATGGAGTGTACACGAAATAATTAAATTTTAAATTCAAATGAAAATCCATTAGATAAAGTAGGAATATAATGTAAATTAATTTAAAATTATAGCATTTTTGGTAAATTTATAAGTTATTGAAAATAATGACATCAAAATAATTTTTTATTACGAGAAAAAATATAAAAATGGTATGAGTACAAAGCAACTATCCCCTAGCGTTCGGCCACGTGTACAGCTAATGCTTTGAGTGGCAAACTCAAATCCTGTGCCTTTTGTTATTGCCTTCACCCAATCGAATAATAAATGAATGAACAAAACAATACAGACAAACAAATAAAGGAACTAGTTAATAATAAATAATAAAAACACCGAATTTCTTTTTGCCAACGTAAATATACCGATTTTGAGCCAATATTAAGCTGGTAAGAAATCAACATAAGAAGGTTTATGTGTTTTTAAGCATCAACCAAATTAAATCTAAACTCAAATATTTTACCTAAAGCACATTGATTTCCCCCCACTTGATCTAACCAGGACTCGTTAAAAACGTCTAACTTCACTGCAAAGCAAAACGGTAAAACTTCAATTACGTTAATTGAGTGGTCAAAGAGTGATAAATAAATAAATAAAATAACAAACCAAATAATAACTTCGATTTGGGCAAAAATGGGAACACACTCAGATAGCTGCACCAAGTAGCACCTAAAAAGGATAAGTAGGTAGGATCTCAAATAATGCTTAATTTCCAAGGAAAAACCATTAAAATTATTCCATCTCCATTTTTTCCAAAAAAAGAATAGGGAGAAGTCCATAAATTAGGTGCATTTTAGTTTTTAGATGTATCTGTCTACTATAGGCTTTTGCTTTCATGTATTAGTGAATTGTTGTTTTCTTTTCTTCTTTTGCTTTCCTTTTAAATAAAGAGACATAAAATGGCCTGACCTGTGAAACAATGAATCAAGCCTATGATCCTTTATTAATGTATATTATCCCTTTCATACGGGCATTATCATTATTGCTATAATATTAATATTAATTAAAAGGAATCTATCTTTAGCATATGATTAACATGATTTCACAGTGTGTTCTAACAGGGAAAGGCCTCTCCATTTCGCTTCTCATCCACTTACCTCCACTTTCTTATTTATATCATTAGATCAACTTTGATAGTTGAGATTTAATATCCTATAAAAAGTCAAAAAAATATATAGAATATTTTAATAAAAGTATAAAGATATGATCTATTGAGAATAAATTTTAATTATTTAAATTTATTTATTTATATTTTTTGTTATTTAATATTATAATAATATTTTTATAAGATATTAAATCTCAACCATCAAAACTAATCTAACAGTATAAATAAGGAAGTGGAAGGAAGTAGATGAGAAGAGAAATAAAGAGGGCCCTTTCCCGTTCTAACATGGTTTTGTTTTTCCTCATTGGATTATGATTGGTCACAAATATTTAGGGAGATGTGTCAATACCCGTTTCTATTTCGATAATCGAAGAGTAATAAAGACGGAATTCTATGGGCATACAAAAAAAATACAATTATACTGATAAAAATATTTATTTACATCCTAAAGTCGTTCGTCGACAAAAATACAAAAATACAGCGAAAATTTTAATATTTACAGGATATCCCAAAAAGGTCTTAATCATAAACTAATTATAACCACCGACTTTGACCTTGCCTCGCAACACGTGCCAATCACTTTTCTATGTATGCACCTTTGCCTTTTGTTCCATTTGCACCCGCTGAGATGTTTATTTTAAAAAAAGGGTAAGATTCCGAAGAATCCCCGTACAGACATACTATCGACATATAAAATGTGAAAATTAAATATGCAATGTACCATATTAAGCAAAAATGAAAGTTCAATTCGATTCACATATAATTACCTCTGCCGAGTCACTAACTACAGCTAGGATTTTTGATATATCTTGGCTGGGCACCGAACCACAGTTAGGATTTTCCGATATACCTATGTTGGGTACCGAACCACAACTAGGACTTTCCGATATACCTTCGTTGGACACTGAACCACAACTAGGTACTGTGCCTTTAGCACACAATCATATCACAAAATACAGTAACGAATACATACAATTATTCACATAGTGTATAAAGGATGATAGTCCCTACCTCAAAGTCTTAACAATCCCTTTTTAGTGTGCCTCGTAAAACGTGTTGCTTCCGACGTCCGACTCAATCCTAAAATATTAAATGTATAAGAAATAGGTCATAACCTATCCAAGTATCATTTTAGACTCTTCTATAGTATTTCTTGTGGTTATATCAGTCTATGGTGAAATTTTACCAAAATACCCCCAGGACCCCAGCCTAGCCTTGCCGTACCTAGCTTGATGGTATGTTTTCCTAAAATTTTGACTAGGGCTATCTTGACGTATTTTCGCCCAAGGAATCCATTTCTAGGCTCGAATTTATCAAATGCAGTGTCAAATTACGAAAATACCCTTGACAGCCCCGATTTAGGGTTTTTGTGGCGTTTTCCTAATTATGCTTTTTCGGCTTTTTCCGAAAAAGTGACCAACTGTAACCCCACCTATTTTTTCCCACTGAATCCAATGGAGCCATCTATTTCATGAAAATCTAGCTTCTTTCCCCAGAAAAGTGCTGGCCAAAACATATGAAGAAAAATAGAAAAATGATCTTGTGTTTTAGCTTCCAAAACTTGTATTTTTCCACTTCTAATCCCTTTTTAACTCATTTAAACACGTTCTAACCATGATTCAAAGAAATTTGGATAGCATAACCCCTTAGGGTTAGGGCTTTCCAAATTCACAACTTGACCAAAAATCGCCAAAACCAACAACAATCACCAACAACAACTTCATACTAATAGATTTGAGTTTGGTGTAGCTACCTCTTGAGTTCTTGGATTTCCTCTCTCTAGGCGTCCTCCTCCTCTCTCCTTAAGCTCAAGATTTTCTTGCTAAACAATGGGTTTTCATAGAGAAGAAGAGTTTAGAGAAGAGGCTACACAAGTTTGGAAAACAAATCTTAAAAAATTCCAAGCTTACCTTGATCTTTTTCTTCCTCTTGGCTCCTCCTTCTTTCTAGATTTTCTTCAAGCTCCCTCTATCTCTCTCTTGGTGTGTTAAAAACGAAAATGAGAAGGAAGGAAAGATGACACTAATTAATTCATTACAAAAATATCCTTGACTCAATTTTAAAATATCCTACCATTTTCCTTAATTAATTTTATTACAAACATCCTATTTATGACACTACATGTACTTGACTCAATTTTATGACACTTTCTCTTTCTCTTCTTGAGTGTCTAGGCGTGAGAAATGACAAGGAAAGATGAAGGAAGAGTTTCTAAAATATCTCTCATTTTCCCTTAATTACTAAATTCTTCAAAAATTTCTCATATGATGACACTTAAGGACACTTGTACCAACTCTTATCTCCTTCATATCACAACTCATACCTCCTTCATATCATGACATACTTACTCCATTAAGCTTCCTATTGGTTTTGAACTGACTTCCTCCCTCTTGCTCTTCTAACCAAATGAGTGCTCTTCCAACTAAACCAACCTTGCACTCAACCTTGCACTCAAGTTAATCCCTTACCATCACTTATCATGATCATTATGTCCATGTAGCATTATTTTAATGCAATCTGGCATGTGCTCATCCAAAATAATTATAATTTAATCCCCTCCTCATATGATCATAACACTTGGCATCTTTAATTCCATAAATCAATTTCTATCACATTTTATTTTCAATTTTCGGAAAAATGCCAATTCTGGCATATTTTCTACTCTAATTTTGAAAAATCATAACTAATTTTGTAGACATCATTTCAAAGCGATTCTAAAGGCTATGGAACCCTTATTGAGTTTAGTTTCAAGAAAAAATATGAACTTTAGCCAGCTGGAAGCATATCATTCCCAAATTTCATTTCTTTGACCGCTGCTCCAAAGACTTTTCAGATTTTCTGGACTAACTTCAAAAATTCATATCTTTTTGCATATAGCTTCAAATAATTCATATAACTTATCAAATTAAAGCTTGTGATGTCTAATTTCATCCTGTAAAATTTCATAATTTTTGCTCATCATTTGGTCTTCCAAAACCATATAACAAACTCACTGTCTCGTAGGTGATTTCACTAAAAATACTATTCACCTTTCAATTTCCAATATTTAATTCGTTTGACCTTAAGTATTCATCATTTTATTGAATATATAAAATAATCATAATATACTCTTGGTGAATAAAATTTGGGGTGTTACAAGATGGAATAATAATTTACAATGGTTTTATTTTTTGGCCAGAATTTATAATGGTTTTATGACTACTCATGAAAAATAGGTTCGTCAAAAAAAAATTACAGTACTTCCCACAATAATCTTATTCATTAGGTAGAGAAAGTTGAAAATTTTTCCCCATAATTAAGTACTTCCCACATTCTTAGTCTCTCGTGTTCCTGTTATAGGACACTTTCTAAAAAATGTTCTTGGTTGTTTTTCTAAGACATACATTCTCTAGTTTCAAGTGGAATCATTTTTTTTTTAAATATATGCCCATATTTAATAAAGGATTAGGGTTAGTGGGAAAGTAAAAATTAATATGAGACCCTACCTACTTAAATATAAATCACTTACTCACTAATTCACATGTACCAACAAAATTGTTAGAAGCATTAAATTTGTCATAAAATTTAATAAAATGATTATACATGCACTTCCTACTACTCTAATTATAGGGAAAAATTTTAAAGCCTTGTTCGATTTTAAATATAAAACAAAAGTGTAGGAGTTAATTTTTTTAAACAATATTACCACTCCTTGATGGCGTCAATTTATAGGCAAAATTTTAATTTATATACTCATTTTAATGTGGTTATTAATTTTAGTGAAGGATAAAATTGGAAACTAACGCTGTTTTAACAAGTTTAAGGATACTAACTACAATTTATTAAAAGTAATGAAATTAGTTAATTCTATCCTATATGTAGAGCATATCATTGTGTATAATTATATATCACTCTGGTCTTATTTATAAGTCCCTTTTAACTAAATCTCACATATTAACGAGAGGTAGTTAACTCAATGATTATGGGGGTAAATTTTCAACTATGCCCTCATTTATGAATGAATACTTTTCAACTCTTTCTTCTCTATCCCTCTTTAAATTATTTCTTTATTGGTACAATAAATAGGGACAAAATTGTCACAATCTCATTTACTATACTGAAACTGGTCTTATAAATATAACCAGATTTTTTGATAAAAAAAAACTTATAAGTAGGACCAGAGTGGTATGTAATATATAATTAGTTAAATACTCTTCTTTTGCTTGTATGAGTTAAATTTTTTGGTAAAATTTATGACTTAATTTATTGATTGTACGTTAATATAATTACATATACATGACACTTATCCATGACCTAAAATTTTAAAAAGGGTTAAGGTGCCAATTCGCCTTAAAAGTATTTCAAAAATCTCAATGTCATTTTAGAAGGTTTTTTTGTCTCAATATCTTCTTGAAAGTCTAAAAACGTAGCAATATCACCCTCGGTTAACAAAGAAACTAATAGACATTTGCCACCTCATCTCTAACTCTTCCCCCACATGCCACCTCATCTTAATTCTAACCAATTATTATGTTCCAACTCAACAAATATTCCACCTTGTCAAAATCGGTTTCCATTTCGATAATCGAAGAGTAATAAGACAAGATTCTGTGGGTATATAGAAAAGTACAATTATACTGATAAAAGTATTCATTTACAGTCCCAACATCATTCATCAACGGAATACGAAAAATATAGAAATATAGTGAAAATTTTAACATTTACAGAATTTTCCAAAATATCTCAAACATAAACTAATTATGACCACCATCATTGACCTTACCTCGAGACATGTGCCAATCACTTCTCGGCGTCTAAGCCTTTGCCTTTTGTCCCATTGGCACCCGCTGAGATGTTTATTTTAAAAAAAAAGGTGAGATTATGAAGAATCCCCGTACAGATATACGATCAACATATAAAATCTGCAAATTAAATATGCATTGCATTATATTAAGGAAAAATGAAAGTTCAATTCGATTTACATATAATTACCTTAGCCGAATCACTAACTATAGTTAGGATTTTCAATATACCTTGGTTGGGCACCGAACCACAGTTAGGATTTTCCGATATACCTATGTTGGGTACCAAACCACAACTAGGATTTTCCGATATACCTTCGTTGGGCACCGAACCACAACTAGGTACTGTGCCTTTAGCACGCAATCATATCACCAAATACAGTAACGAATACATACAATTATTCACATAGTGTATGAAGGATGGTAGTCCCTACCTCAAAGTCTTAACAATTCCTTTTTAGTGTGCCCCGTAAAATGTGTCGCTTCCGGTGTTCGACTCGGTCCTAAAATATTAAATATACAAGAAATAGGTCATAACCTATCCAAATATCATTTTAGACTCTTCTATAGTGTTTCTTATGGTTATATCAGTCTATGATGAAATTTTACGAAAATGCCCCCAGGACCCGGACCCGGACCCGGCCCAATGGCACGTTTTTCCAAAAGATTTGACTAAGGCTATCTTGACGTATCGTAATTATGTTTTTTCAGCCTTTTCTGAAAAAGTAACCAACTATAATCCCACCTATTTTTGCCCATTGAATCCAATGGAACCATCTATTTCATGAAAATCCAGCTCCTACTCTTCAGAACAGTGCTGGCCGAAACTCTTGAAAAAAATGGAAAAATGTAGTTTTGTGTTTTAGCTTCCAAAATTTGTACTTTTCTACTTCTAATCCTTTATTAACTCATTTAAACACATCTTAACCATGATTCAAAGAAATTTGGGCAACATAACCCCTTAGGATTAGGGCTTTCCCAAATTTACAACTCAACTAAAAATCACCAAACTAACAACAAACTTCAATATCAACTTCATACAAGTAGAGATTTGAGTTTGGTGTAGTTACCTATTGCACTTCATGGATCCTCTCACTCTAGGCATCTCCTTTCTCTCCTCCTTGAGCTAAGAGTGAGTCTTGAAGATCATGGATTAATGAAGAAACAAGGTTTAGAGGAGGATTTTTCATGCATGCTTACAAGAAAAAGCTTAAGAGTAACGTCTTACCTTAGCTTATTCTTCTTCCTTCTCTCTAACTCTTCAAAGTGCTTCAAGCTCTCTCTCTCTCTCTCTCTCTCTGAGTTGGCCGATTACACAAAGGGAAGAGAAGAGGAATATGTTTATTAATTTAATTCCCTTCATCCTTCACCATTGATATAATCAAGGGGCTATAATGTGACACTTGTCACAACCCATGCTTCCTTTGTAATATCCCGATTTGTGATTAGGACTGATAACTCTGATAATCATTGTAATTAGTGTAATTAAGCACTATTATGATTAATGTAATGTAAATTTTGGGAATAAATACATGTGGTATTTAAGATCAATGGTTGTGATTCCTTGACCGTGGGTCGGAATCCTATGTGTTGTGAGTTGGTGAGCTCATAGAGGGAGTGAGTAGATGATGACATGTGGCATTGGGTGAGCCATTGGATGAGGTCACTAGAAGACAAAATAACACTTTTTCTCTTTTCTCTCTCTCTCTTTCGGTTGTGTGTGGGAGGGGAAAAGAAAACATCTCCATCATCATCTTCCTTCCATTTCTCTCTCTTTCGTTTTCTCTCTCCTTCCTCCATTTCTGGCGCTGGTTGAGCTTGGAAGAGAAGAAGAAAGCTTGAATCTTGGTAAGTTGTGATTCTCCTTTGCTCCAATCCTCTTCTCTAATATTGTTCATCTCAATGAGAGCTACATTGTGATGATTGTAGAGCCTTGAATGGTGTTGAGTGGGATTTTGGCCGAAATTGAAAGTTGAGGAATCAAGGTTCTGAATTGGGCAAAGAGAAGAGGTAGGCATTTAGAGCATTTTGGTATATTGTTTGCGATTTTTGGCTAAGTTTAGTCAAATCTGGAATTTTTGCCCTAAATATGCCTATTTCTGGAAATGTGAGGATCATTATGATTGATGATTGAAAATGATTTAGTTTGAAGATATATGATCATTTGATATGGTTTGGAATGTTAAAAAGATGTTAAGGGGAAACTAGACATTGTGTATCTTAGAGACCTTAAGGAATGATTGTGGTCAAATGGGTTTTTGGAGTGTTTTTAGAGTTGCCATTGTGTTCCCTGGTTAGTGCTTAGTGTGTATGAGCATTGGGAAGAGTTTTGGGAACCTTTGGGAGTGAATTTGACCATCTGGAGTTTCTGGCTTTTAGCTGCGTTTTGGGTCTCTGATGCACATCACTCGAGCAGAGGAAGAACGTGCTCGAGTGATATGCAAGTTTTTCCCTGTTGTGCTTCGAGTTACCTGGGTTTTACGGGTTGTGCTCGCGAGCATTGCCTTGTGCTCGAGTGAGCGAAGAACATGCTCGAAGTGAGCATGGTTCTGCTCGAGTGAAGAAGCAAGTCCGGAGTTGAGGTTGCTTTCGGGACCTCACTCGCTGATTGATGCCACGAGTGTGCTCTGACACTCGCGAGCATAGCTGTTTCACTCGAAGCACTGAGGGTCGTGCTCGAGTGAGATGGTGCTTCAGGGGAGAGTTGTGCTTTCGGGTTGATGCTCGCGGGAAAGTTGCACGAGTGTGCTTTCTCACTCGCGGGTGTGGTGTGTGTGCTCGAGCACTGGGGGTCGTGCTCGAGTGAGCCTGTGCCTCGGGTGAGGGTGGTGCTCTCGGGTAGTCACTCGCAGCGTGTGCTCGCGGGTGCTCGAGAGAGGCTTTTGGCCTTGTGCTCGAAGTGAGGTCGGTGTGCTCGAGTGAGTCAGTTCCTGGAAGTGTCCTTGTGCTCTCGGGTGCTCACTCGCAGTCTCACTTTCTCTTGTGCTCGGGTGCTGTCCGTACCAATGCTCGAGTGAGAGCATCTGTGCTCGAGTGATGTCCGTACTCGTGCTCGAGTGAGAGCATTTGTGCTCGAGTGAGACTGTCAAAAATCAGTGTTTTGCCTTCGAGTAAGGGGTCTTTTGGGTAGGTTCTTCCAACCCTTTAGGCATATGCTTAGGCCTATTTTTGTCACCTAATGAGTCCTAAACGATAACCAACTTAGAGAATTATTGAAATATACATTGGAAAAGAGATTGATTGGTTGTCCCTAATTGATATAGGATTTGACATCTGTCGTCCCCGTGAGGCTAAGGTGCCAGAGCCAGTCCGGAAGGATACAGGTAGTGACTCTTTCTTTATGCCTTGTGTGATACATTGTATGTATATTATGTCATTGTTTTGAAATGAATATCGTATGCTGCAAGTTTTGTGAAAACTGTAGAAGCACCGCTATACCAATAGTCCCTGAGTCGCTAACAACGGTTCGGGTGAAGGTCGTATGCCTTCCCGGCGGTAAAAGGGGATGAGGTTAGGGTGTGATATATGTGTATATGTGGGCCGAAAGGCTAATTGTGAGCCGAAAGGCTATTTGTGAAGGCCGACGGGCCATTGTGAAAGCCGAAAGGCTATATTTGAGCCGTGTGGCTATTTGTATGCACTGCCACGCCAATAGTCCCTGAGTCGCTAACAACGGTTCGGGTTAAGGTCGTATGCCTTCCCGGCGGTAAAAGGGGATGAGGGTGGAGTGACTTGTGTTGCTGTATGAGATGATTGGTGTGCATATTCTGTGATTGCATGTGGTATGAAATTGTAGTTACTACTGGGATTCTTTAGAATCTCACCCCTTCCATATGACTAATCTTTTCAGACAGGGCGAGTGGCTCGAAAGGGAAGCGGACAACCCGGAGTAGTTAGGCTTACTCCAAAAATCTAAGTGGTAGTTGGTTATCGTAGTTTTGGATGTGGGATTGACAATTGTATATAAGAATGTAAATGATTATTTTGGTGGTGTAATCCCCTTGTTGGGAAATATTAAACCCAAGTTATATGTATTAACCCGGGGTTTGCCGGGATTTTGGTTTCCGCACTTTGATATTTATAATGTACTCTGACTTCTCTGGTAGTTATATCCGCACGTGAACGTGAGACCAAGAGTTAATTACGTTTTGAAATTGATTCCGAAATGCCCCATCTCTGGGATGTGGGATTATAAATTATGATTTTATCTTATTGGTCTCTAATTCACTTAAATTTCGTAATCCGGATGTAATTATTGTGAGGGGGTTACATTTTTGGTATCAGAGCTGCAGTTCCTGGCAAGGGTAGAGTTTGCTAGGATAGCTCCCATAACGTGGTCTTAGTGATAATGGATCATCTGTGAATACTTGACGTATGCATATATCTGTTTAGTTATATAGATATATGTGCTTTGTGGAAACTTTGTGAATGTCATAATTGTTGGATTAATGGGGTGAGTTCTTTGTAGAATGAAAAGAACGACAAAAGGTCGCCCCAGAGGACAACAAGTTGATCCCGAGGTGGAATTAGTTAATGACGATCCACCGGATCCTATGCAAGAGCTAATGGGCTTGATAAGGGATCAAAGGGATATGATTGCGGAGCTTAGAGACGAGCTTCGAGCTGAGAAAGCGAAGAACAATGAGGGTCGAGGCCAGTCTACTCAAGAAGAAACTCGAGGGGAAACCCGAGAGGAGACTAGACTTGAAGATACTGCTGAAGGGTCGGCACGACCACTTGAATCGCCTCCTCATACTGAAGAAAATCCAAGGCCGCATGGAAAGTCGGTCAATGAGGAAAGAGACCTTCAGTTTTGGGTCTCCAGGTTTTGTAAACACCTACCTCCGGCATTCAGAGGGAAATTTGATCCTCAGGCGGTGGAAGACTGGTTGAACCGTCTTGAGAAGATATTCGAGGTTCTAGAATGTCCCTCGGAAGTGAAAGCCAAGCTGGCGGTGTATAAGCTGGAGGGTGATGCAGACCGCTGGTGGCGGAACATAGCTCTGTCACTGAAGAGCAAGAATATAGCATTGACCTGGGAAGAGTTTCAGCAGCATTTCGACGAGAAATACTTTCCCAAGTCGGTGAGACTTGAGAAGGAGACGGAGTTCCTAAACATCAAGCAAGGGGACACGGAATCCTTTGATGAATATTTGTCCCGATTCACCCGCCTATCTCGATATTCCTCTTATCTGCAGAAGAGGGATGACGAAGAATTGAGCTCAGATTTGCTTATTCGGGGCTTGAGGCGTGATATGAGGAAGAGAATAGCCACCCATCAGTTCTCCAAGTTCAATAAGGCCGTCGAAGAGTGTCGGATCACAGAGAGTAATCTGAGAGAGTTGTATCCGGCTAAGACTACTGGTGGTTATAGTGAGCCCAGTAAGAGCGGTGCTCCTCAGAAGCGGAAGGGCTCGGGATCGTCATCTTCGTATAGGGGTAGTGGTAAGAAGCCCTACCAGCCCAGAGATCGTGAACCCCAGAGATCGGGGACTGAGCGAAAATGTCCTCACTGTAATCAGTCACATTATGGCAAGAACTGTCAGGGTGAGATGATCTGCTTTAACTGTAAGCAACCCGGACATCTTCTAGAGATTGCCAACGACCGCAAGCGGAGCAGAGACCGAGGACTCAGGGCAGAGTATTTGCTATGACTCATGAGGAAGCCCGGAAATCCCCAGAGCTGATACAAGGTACAGTTCTTCTTAATGGATTTGTATTGCAAGCGTTGTTTGACTCGGGTGCAAGTCACTCTTTTATTGTGTATGATTGTGTAAAGCGTCTGGGTATGAATGTGTATGAGTTACCATTCGAGCTTATTGTGTCAACACCGATGGGTGTAAAGGCTGTAACTACTGATGCCTGTTTGAATTGTGTTATAACCGTAGAGGGTCGTGAGTCGGTGATAGATCTGATTTGTCTACCGCTCTGCCAATTGGAAATCATTTTGGGATTTGATTGGTTGAGAGCTAACAATGTGTTGTTAGACTGTGGGAACAAGAGGATTGTATATCCTGTTTCTCAGAATATTGGGGATGGCAACGTCGATTTGAATTTCCTTTCAACAGCTAAGGCTGAGAAGTATTTGCAAAAGGGTTGTCAGGGGTATATGGTTTTCTTTTCTGTACAAGGGGAAACCAGTGAGTCTTGGAGTAGTATACCCATAGTGAATGAATTTCCTGAGGTTTTTCCGGATGACTTAAGTGGATTACCTCCGGAAAGGGAAGTTCAGTTTCCGATTGACATTGTGCCTGGAGCGGGTTCAATATCCAAAGCCCCATATCGTATGGCTCCAAATGAAATGGCGGAGTTGAAAAAGCAGATTGAGGATTTGCTTGAGAAAGGGTTTATTAGACCCAGTGTGTCGCCTTGGGGTGCTCCAGTGTTGTTTGTGAAAAAGAAAGACGGGAGTCTTCGTTTGTGTATTGACTATCGAGAGTTGAATAAGGTTACCGTCAAGAATAAGTATCCTCTCCCTAGAATTGATGACTTGTTAGATCAATTATCTGGCTCGTGTGTATTCTCCAAGATTGATCTAAGGTCGGGGTATCATCAGCTGCGTGTGAAAGCGGACGATGTTCCAAAGACTGCTTTCCAGACTAGGTATGGTCATTATGAGTTCTTAGTGATGCCATTTGGGTTGACCAATGCGCCTGCGGTATTCATGGATTACATGAACCGTATTTTTCGGCAATACCTAGATCAGTTTGTTGTGGTATTTATCGACGATATTTTGATATACTCTAAGAGTAGAGAAGAGCATGAGCATCATTTGAGAATTGTGTTGAATATATTGCGTGAAAAGCAACTCTACGCTAAGTTGAGTAAGTGCGAATTTTGGCTATCGGAAGTAAGATTCCTAGGTCATGTTATTTCGCAAGGTGGGGTCGCTGTGGATCCTAGTAAAGTGGAAGCAGTACTGAACTGGAAGAGGCCGGAATCTGTGGCGGAAGTACGCAGTTTTCTGGGTCTTGCTGGTTATTACCGGAGATTCATTCAGAATTTCTCCCGTATTGCGTTGCCGATGACCAAGCTCACGAGAAAAGATCAACCGTTTGTGTGGGATGAGAAATGTGAAAATTGCTTTGTGGAGCTGAAGGAGAGGTTGACCACGGCACCTGTGTTGATTTTGCCCGATCCCAGTTTGACATACGTTGTGTATTCTGATGCCAGTGGGCAGGGATTAGGGTGTGTCCTTATGCAGCAGGGACGTGTGGTGGCCTATGCCTCTCGACAGCTCAGACCTCATGAATTGAACTATCCCACTCATGATCTGGAGCTTGCGGCTATTGTGTTTGCCTTGAAGATTTGGAGGCATTATTTGTATGGTGTGACTGTGGAACTGTACTGCGACCACAAGAGTCTCAAATATCTGTACGATCAGAAAGAGTTGAATATGAGACAACGGCGTTGGATGGAGTTGCTTAAGGACTACAACCTGGAAATAAAATATCATCCGGGTAAGGCGAATGTAGTCGCTGATGCTCTTAGTCGGAAGACTGTGGTTGTGGCAGCTATGATGATACACGAGGGGAAGTTGATTGCGGATTTTCGTGATATGAATTTGTCGAACCAGATCATCTGTGCCAACTATAATGTTTCCCAAGGGGAAAATGATCTGAGAGCTGAGATTGAAGAAGCTCAGAGGCAAGATGACTGGATACAGCGTAACCTAGCCAGAATTGAACGAGGAGAAGTTCAAGGCTATGATGTGTCGCCTCGTGGATTAGTTCGCTATCAGAACAGAGTGTGCATTCCACTTAAGGCGGAGTTGAGACAGAAGATCTTAGATGAGGCACATAAGAGCCGGTATACTCTTCATCCGGGTATGACCAAAATGTATCATGGGTTGAAATCTGTGTATTGGTGGCCGGGAATGAAGAGTGATGTGACGAAATATGTGGCAAGGTGTCTCACATGTCAGAAGGTGAAGATTGAACACCAAAGACCACCTGGTTTGTTGCAAAGTCCTGAAATTCCGGAATGGAAATGGGAAAGTGTAACCATGGATCTTGTTGTGGGATTGCCCAAGATCAGGAATTTTGATGCGATTTGGGTCATTGTGGACCGGTTAACGAAGTCAGCGCACTTCTTACCGATCAATGCTAGTTATTCTCCGGACAAGCTAGCAGAGATTTATGTTCGTGAAATTGTGAAGCTCCATGGTGTACCGAAGAATATCATCTCAGATCGAGATCCCCGTTTCACTTCAAGATTCTGGAAGGCATTGCATGAGGCACTGGGTACTCAACTGAGGTTTAGTACAGCCTATCATCCTCAGACCGATGGTCAGTCAGAGAGGACTATTCAGACCTTAGAGGATATGTTGCGGGCATGTGTTCTTGACTTCAAAGGGAGTTGGGATCGTTTTCTTCCACTTGCGGAGTTTGCCTACAACAATAGCTATCATGCGAGCATTCAGATGGCGCCGTATGAAGCATTGTACGGAAGAAAATGCCAATCGCCATTGTGTTGGAATGAGTTGTCCGAGAGGAAGCTCTATGGGCCAAATCTTGTAGATCAGACATCAGCCCAGATTCGAATTATTCGTAAGAGGCTTCTTGCAGCTCAGAGTCGGCAGAAAAGTTATGCGGACAAGAGGAGAAGACCTCTAGAGTTTGAAGTTGGTGACCATGTATTTCTTAGAGTATCACCTGTCACCGGTATTGGGCGAGCTATAAAGCGGAAAAAGTTAAGCCCGAGGTATATAGGTCCTTTTGAGATCCTTGATAGGATTGGGCCTGTTGCTTATCGTGTAGCCCTACCTCCGAGCTTGAGCAGACTTCATGATGTATTTCATGTTTCCCAATTGAAGAAGTATCAACCGGATCCATCTCATGTCGTTGAGTATGAGAATGTGGAGTTGCGAGATAACTTCACGTATGCGGTGGAGCCAGAGCGGATAATTGAACGCGAGGAACGTCGGCTCAGACACCGGAGTATCCCTTATGTCAAGGTGATCTGGAAGGGTATGACCCAGCGGGAAGCAACTTGGGAAACAGAAGAGGATATGCGAAGGCGATATCCGGAGTTTATGGCTCAAGGGGTGTAGCAAATTTCGAGGACGAAATTTATTTGACGGGGGGAGAATTGTAATATCCCGATTTGTGATTAGGACTGATAACTCTGATAATCATTGTAATTAGTGTAATTAAGCACTATTATGATTAATGTAATGTAAATTTTGGGAATAAATACATGTGGTATTTAAGATCAATGGTTGTGATTCCTTGACCGTGGGTCGGAATCCTATGTGTTGTGAGTTGGTGAGCTCATAGAGGGAGTGAGTAGATGATGACATGTGGCATTGGGTGAGCCATTGGATGAGGTCACTAGAAGACAAAATAACACTTTTTCTCTTTTCTCTCTCTCTCTTTCGGTTGTGTGTGGGAGGGGAAAAGAAAACATCTCCATCATCATCTTCCTTCCATTTCTCTCTCTTTCGTTTTCTCTCTCCTTCCTCCATTTCTGGCGCTGGTTGAGCTTGGAAGAGAAGAAGAAAGCTTGAATCTTGGTAAGTTGTGATTCTCCTTTGCTCCAATCCTCTTCTCTAATATTGTTCATCTCAATGAGAGCTACATTGTGATGATTGTAGAGCCTTGAATGGTGTTGAGTGGGATTTTGGCCGAAATTGAAAGTTGAGGAATCAAGGTTCTGAATTGGGCAAAGAGAAGAGGTAGGTATTTAGAGCATTTTGGTATATTGTTTGCGATTTTTGGCTAAGTTTAGTCAAATCTGGAATTTTTGCCCTAAATATGCCTATTTCTGGAAATGTGAGGATCATTATGATTGATGATTGAAAATGATTTAGTTTGAAGATATATGATCATTTGATATGGTTTGGAATGTTAAAAAGATGTTAAGGGGAAACTAGACATTGTGTATCTTAGAGACCTTAAGGAATGATTGTGGTCAAATGGGTTTTTGGAGTGTTTTTAGAGTTGCCATTGTGTTCCCTGGTTAGTGCTTAGTGTGTATGAGCATTGGGAAGAGTTTTGGGAACCTTTGGGAGTGAATTTGACCATCTGGAGTTTCTGGCTTTTAGCTGCGTTTTGGGTCTCTGATGCACATCACTCGAGCAGAGGAAGAACGTGCTCGAGTGATATGCAAGTTTTTCCCTGTTGTGCTTCGAGTTACCTGGGTTTTACGGGTTGTGCTCGCGAGCATTGCCTTGTGCTCGAGTGAGCGAAGAACATGCTCGAAGTGAGCATGGTTCTGCTCGAGTGAAGAAGCAAGTCCGGAGTTGAGGTTGCTTTCGGGACCTCACTCGCTGATTGATGCCACGAGTGTGCTCTGACACTCGCGAGCATAGCTGTTTCACTCGAAGCACTGAGGGTCGTGCTCGAGTGAGATGGTGCTTCAGGGGAGAGTTGTGCTTTCGGGTTGATGCTCGCGGGAAAGTTGCACGAGTGTGCTTTCTCACTCGCGGGTGTGGTGTGTGTGCTCGAGCACTGGGGGTCGTGCTCGAGTGAGCCTGTGCCTCGGGTGAGGGTGGTGCTCTCGGGTAGTCACTCGCAGCGTGTGCTCGCGGGTGCTCGAGAGAGGCTTTTGGCCTTGTGCTCGAAGTGAGGTCGGTGTGCTCGAGTGAGTCAGTTCCTGGAAGTGTCCTTGTGCTCTCGGGTGCTCACTCGCAGTCTCACTTTCTCTTGTGCTCGGGTGCTGTCCGTACCAATGCTCGAGTGAGAGCATCTGTGCTCGAGTGATGTCCGTACTCGTGCTCGAGTGAGAGCATTTGTGCTCGAGTGAGACTGTCAAAAATCAGTGTTTTGCCTTCGAGTAAGGGGTCTTTTGGGTAGGTTCTTCCAACCCTTTAGGCATATGCTTAGGCCTATTTTTGTCACCTAATGAGTCCTAAACGATAACCAACTTAGAGAATTATTGAAATATACATTGGAAAAGAGATTGATTGGTTGTCCCTAATTGATATAGGATTTGACATCTGTCGTCCCCGTGAGGCTAAGGTGCCAGAGCCAGTCCGGAAGGATACAGGTAGTGACTCTTTCTTTATGCCTTGTGTGATACATTGTATGTATATTATGTCATTGTTTTGAAATGAATATCGTATGCTGCAAGTTTTGTGAAAACTGTAGAAGCACCGCTATACCAATAGTCCCTGAGTCGCTAACAACGGTTCGGGTGAAGGTCGTATGCCTTCCCGGCGGTAAAAGGGGATGAGGTTAGGGTGTGATATATGTGTATATGTGGGCCGAAAGGCTAATTGTGAGCCGAAAGGCTATTTGTGAAGGCCGACGGGCCATTGTGAAAGCCGAAAGGCTATATTTGAGCCGTGTGGCTATTTGTATGCACTGCCACGCCAATAGTCCCTGAGTCGCTAACAACGGTTCGGGTTAAGGTCGTATGCCTTCCCGGCGGTAAAAGGGGATGAGGGTGGAGTGACTTGTGTTGCTGTATGAGATGATTGGTGTGCATATTCTGTGATTGCATGTGGTATGAAATTGTAGTTACTACTGGGATTCTTTAGAATCTCACCCCTTCCATATGACTAATCTTTTCAGACAGGGCGAGTGGCTCGAAAGGGAAGCGGACAACCCGGAGTAGTTAGGCTTACTCCAAAAATCTAAGTGGTAGTTGGTTATCGTAGTTTTGGATGTGGGATTGACAATTGTATATAAGAATGTAAATGAGTATTTTGGTGGTGTAATCCCCTTGTTGGGAAATATTAAACCCAAGTTATATGTATTAACCCGGGGTTTGCCGGGATTTTGGTTTCCGCACTTTGATATTTATAATGTACTCTGACTTCTCTGGTAGTTATATCCGCACGTGAACGTGAGACCAAGAGTTAATTACGTTTTGAAATTGATTCCGAAATGCCCCATCTCTGGGATGTGGGATTATAAATTATGATTTTATCTTATTGGTCTCTAATTCACTTAAATTTCGTAATCCGGATGTAATTACGGTGAGGGGGTTACATCCTTCATATTTATGGCATACTTACTCCCTTTGGCTTCCATTGACATTGGACTAATTTCCTCCCTTGGTTAGCTTTAAAAACAAGTCCCCCTTCCTCTTGCTCCAACTAAACGATTACTCTTGCAACTAGACCAATTCTACACTCCAACATGTACTCAAGTAGGCACTCAATTCATCCAACCCTTCACTCAATCTAATTCCCATCATGCATTCTACCATAACTTCATGTAGTATACACTCCACCATTGTCATCATTACCATCTTCATGTAGCATTTTGACATGTGCTCTTGGAATTCAATCATCATTTAATCTCCTCTTCATATGATAATAACACTTGGAATCTTTAATTACACAATTTACACAATTGCTAACACATTTTATTTTTAGTTTTTGGAATAATACCAATTCTGGAAGATTTTCTGCCCTAACTTTGAAAAATCATAACTAATTTTGTAGACATCATTTTAGAGTGATTCTAAAGGCTATGGAACTCTTATCGAGTCTAGTTTTAAAAAAATATGGACTTTAGCCAGATGAAACCATATCATTCCCATATTTCATTTCTTTGACCGCTGCTCTAGAGACTTTCCAGATTTTCTGGACTAACTTTAAAAATTCATATATTTTTGTACATAGCTTGAATTGATTCATATGACCTATCAAATTAAAGCTTAGGATGTCTACTTTTACCTTATAAAATTTCATAATTTTTACTCATCATTTAGTCTTCTAAAACCACATGACAAACTCACTGCCTCGCAGTCAATTTTACTTAAAACACTATTCAACTTTCAACTTTCAATATTTAATTTCTTTGGCCTTAAATATTCACCATTTCATTGAATATATAAAATAATCACCATATAATCTTGGTGAATAAAATTTGGGGTGTTACATGTAACACTCCAAAATTTATATTCACCAAATATATTGTAATTATTTGAGAAATTCAATAAAATGGTGAATGTTCATGAATTTGGAATTTATGAATGTATAAATGTTCAATTTCATGAGAAATTGGCCAAAAATAAATATGGAATTAATTTGAGTAATTTAAAAAGCCCAATACTAAGGTCCAAAAATGGAGAAATATTGGGGAAAATATTTGGTCAAAAAATGGGTGAAAATTAGCCAAAGAAAATTGGAAAAAAAAAGATAATAGCAAAATCGTAATTTTGCCAAAATAGAACAAAATTAATTATTTTCCAATTAATTGAAGTTAATTTCAATTAATTAAGGAAAATAAAGGGGGGGAAATATATTTAGAATATTTTGGTCAATTTAATATGAATTTATGGAAAATTTGAGCAAAAAGTGCAATTTTGACCAAAATTGAGACTTTACGTGTATACGTAACTTGGACAAGTTGTGAAGTCAACTGAGACCATAGGGAGGGACCCTTAGGTGTCTGCTATGTATAGTATAAAGAAGGAAATATTGTTTGGGTTTAATGAGTATGATTGCATGTACATAAGTTTATGTACATAAAAATTAGTCTTTGAATTTTTGGAAAATTAATAAATAAGTGCATGTCATACAATATATATGATAAAGAACATCATCCTCTTCATAACAGCCCCTAAACCGATGTTGTTCAGCTAAAACTAGAGTGAGAAAATGTTGAGAGCATTTAGAGAGAGAAGGAGAAGAAAAATCATAAGGTGAGCCGATTCCTCTGACGATTTAGCTCCTAACGCGTATAACTCCGTTCCTAAACTTCTCTTTATATTCTTTAAGGTGTTGGAAGCTCAATTTTCCTTGTTAAAAAGGGCTAGGGTTCATCCATATTAACGAAAAGCTAGTGAGAGCCTAAGGTAACTTCCAAAGTATATTGACTATTCTTGCTGCGTGGACAATTTAATCGGTGAAATTTTGTCGGATTGTCCTTGGTTTTAAATTTTGGAAATGTGTATGCCTAGGTGTTATGTGTAATATCCTGAATTTTGGGATTGGAGGCTTGGGAATAAGCCTGACCTAAATGGACTGCTAAGCCATGGTTTAGTAGGTGTCCCAAATCTATTCTCTCATGTTTTTTATATCTTTGGGGCATTAAAGAAAATAAAATAGTGAACTTTGAAGAAAGTGATTATGATTCTAGTGAAATTTTCTGCAAGGTAGTAAGCTTATCATGAGGTTTTGGAAGACTAGTTGATGAGAAAAAATTATAAAATTTTATAGAGTGAAAATAGATATCATAAGCTTTAATTTGATAAGTTATATGAATCAATTGAAGCTATACACAAAGAGTTATGAATTCTTGAAATTAGCCCAGAAAAATTGAAAAGTTTCTGGAACAACATTTAAAAATTTAAATTCTGAGATTTTTGTGCTTCTATTTGGATAAAGTATATATTTTTCCTTCAAACTGGACCCAATAATGGTTCTATAGAATTTGGAAGCACTCTAATTCAATTTTTCTAGAATTAGTTATGATTTTTCAAAATTTGGGTAGAAATCTACCAAAATTTTGTAAAAATCCGAAATTTGGAAAATGATTAAAATACCATAAAGAAAAATAATAAAAGCTTCATCCTCTTCTCTTGGCTGCCATAAACTGATGCCATATCAGTTTTAGAGAGGGAGTAAGAGCTCAACATTGTAGAGAGAGAAAGGAGAAGAGATCTTGTACGATAAGCCAATTTATTCGATTCTGGCTGAAATTTCACCAGATTCCATTAGTTTTAAATTTTGGAAATGGGTTGGCCTAGGGGTTATGCTGCCTAAATTGGGTCCAAATGGTAGTTGTAACCTAATGGAATAGTCAATAAAGTGGTTAGGAGTAGAAATGAATACATCTGTGGAGTCGAATTTCAAAAATCCCAATTTTCCCCGGAGTTCCTATAAGTTTCAACCAGCTCTAATTAGGTGGCTAGGAGTTGGATTTTCAATGATTTGATAATTCCATTTTGTTCAGGAGGGAAAATTAGGTGGAGTTACAGTTGGTCACCTTTTCGTAGAAGCCCGAAATAGCATAATTACGAAAACGCCCCTGAAACCCTTAAAGTGGGGCTGCCAAGGGCAATTTCATTTGTTGGTAGTGAATTTGGTAATTCTAAGTTCAGAAATAGATTCCTTGGATAGAAATATGTCAGGAAAGCCTATATTAGAATTTTGGAAAAAGTACAGTCGGGCCAGGCCCATAGGGGTATTTTAGTAATTTTTCAAGATATACTCATATAACCACTAGAAGCGCTATAAAAGTTTCTAAATGGTACATTTAGAATCGTATGATCGAGTTGAGAGCCTGAGTTGTTGGCACGCAAATCAAGGAGCCTCTTTAAGAATCAAGCAAGGGCGATTAAGGTAGGGAACTTACCTCTCCTACAAGTATTTGATATTTGTGCTGGTGTATTGATGCATGTTATTACTTTGCTTGATTATGTGAAACATATATGAATGATTGAAGCTCTGTTTCTGTTTATACTGTGGCCATAGTTTTGTTGCCCGAAACATTCAGCACGCAGATATGTCATTGTGTTAGCATGAGTTTATGTAATGCAAGCATGTCATGCATTAAGTACTTATCTTGCATGCATATTGGTACTATTTTCCTACTGAGATTCTCTCGAATCTTACCCTCCCCTACCAACACTTTAGACAGGAGGAGATAGAAGATACGCTAAGAACAAAGAAAAGAACCGTACGAGGAGATTGCGGTAGTGGAACGAAGACGGGAAGATGTCTCTGTTTAACTCGAATGAGTTTAGACACCCTGATAACCCTATGCGGCTACATTCATGATAATTATTATGTACGAACCCCTATGGGGAATTTCTGTAATCGAGCACTTTTTATCAATATATTTATGCTATTCCTATGTTGTCCACCGAACCGCATATCATTTTCCGCGAATACTCTGGTAAAGGTGAGATTAAAATAAGGGTGTAACATTATGCTGCCCAGATTGGTACTAAATGATAGTTGTAACCTAATGGAATGGTTAATAAAGTGGTTTGGAGTAGAAAGGAACGCGTTTATGGAGCTGAAATCGCAAAACCCCGATTTTTCCCGGAGGATCCAATAATTTTGGTTAGGGATAGATCAAGGGGTAAGAGTCGAATTTTCAATGATTTGATGGTTCCATTGCGTTTAGGAGGGAAAATTAGGTGGGGTTACAGTTGGTCACTTTTTCAGAAAAGTTCGAAAAAGCATAATTACCAAAACACCCCTGAAACCCTTAAAGCGGGGCTGTCAAGGGTATGTTTGTAATTTGATAATTTTGAGTCTGAAAATGAATTTCTTGGGCAAAAATATGTCAACATAGCTCATGTCAGCTGGGACGAGTACAGCGGGGTTGGGCCGGGGTCCCGGGGCATTTTGTTAAATTTTTATCATAGGCTAATGTAACCACAATAAATACTATGAAAGTGTCTAAAATGATACTTGGATAGGTTATGACCTATTTCTTGTACATTTAATATTTTAGGACCGAGTTGGGAGCCAAAAGTTGACATGTTTTACGAGGCTCGCGATACAGAGGTGAAAGAGACTTGAGGTAGGAACATTATCCTTCATACATCATGTCATAGTTCATATGATTGTGTGGTCGCCATTGTTTGTAAATGTGCTATATTAATCAACATGATTTGCCTAGAAAGGGCAGTTAATGGTAGAGGTGCACTTACACTGTGAGTTGGGTAAGAATCAAACCGGTGTACGATTAGTGGGGCTGGGCCCTACTCATGTATACATGATGATGATGTGATAATGGTATGATGATAATGTGTTATTATGATGTGTTATATTGTTCATTAATTGGTGCATACAAGGCGCATATCATATTTACTTTTCGCATTTTATATGAACGATAACATGTTTCTACTGGGATTTCTTGGAATCTCACCCCTTTTTCTAAACAAAACATCTCAACGGGTGCCAGTGGTTTAAAGGAAAGGACGTGGATATGGGAAACTGATAGGCACGTTTCCCGAGATGAAGATCATGGTTATATATAGTCTATAATTGGAATATTTTTGGATAGCTTTGTATAAAGTTGTAAATATCTTCGAATTATGTATGGTTGATTCTGGTCTGTAAATAAATACTTTTATCAGTATATTCGTACTTTTCTGTATGCCTGTGGAACTTGGTCTTTATTACTCTGTGTATATCGAAATGGAAATGGATGTTGATATTTTTGGTATCAGAGCCCAAGTGGTTCTGGCATTATCAGAATAATATACTGATATGGTTTTATTTGCATAGTGATAGGAACCATGAGCGGTTAGAGTTTAAGCAGTACAAGCGAGGAACACGAGGGATCACTCTCGTAGGTGAACTAAGGTACCCCTAGCCAAAGTATTTCTGAGGAGCAGTAATTTGCAAAGACAAGGACACCAGGGGAACAGGTTCGTGACGGAGCGGTATGTGGGCCACAGCCGAGACTTGATCCAGTACCTTAAGAAGGGATGGGAGATTCTAAATAGCCATAAAACGATGAATCAGAATCAGATATGGATTCTACTGCCTGTTCTAGAGCCGGAACTGTGCACGTATTATACGACTTACGACCACATCGAGACTTATGAGAGTATGTGAAAGGTATATATTGGCAGGCCTTCTTTGCATGGGACACCCCCGTTGATTGATATAAGGAATATCTGGAAGAAATAGACACTACACGCGGGGCAAAGTTACTTTGACTTGAATATTCAGGATAATGTGTGGATTTGTACTACATTATATTTCCTTCTAGATACGGCATTTTAGGCCAGAAATAAGAATGATATAGTGGAGCGAGGCCCAAATAATAATTTCACTGAATTCATGAAGTACATATTTCATCTGGTATAGCAGTACATGCATAGCGAGTGATGTGGGACTGAACTATTATGTTTTGGTGACCGGAGGTGACTGTCATGTATTTTGAGACAAGGGTAGTCACGTGGAACCGACGGATAGGAAAAGATTGAGTCGGAGTCAGTATTTTGGGAGGATACATAGAAAGTTAAGCGTGCTCAACCTAGGGTAATCCTAGGATAGGTGACCTCCTGGGAAGTTGCCTGTAACCTAAGAGTTATGTAATATAAAATGGACTAATATGTCAAGTACATTAGTTTATAGATTGTGCGATGCTCATAGCTTTCTGTAACTACTGTGAATAGCTTATGTATGTTACAAATGACATATCTGTGTACCCAAAATTATTAAGAAATTACAAAAATACCTTTGCATCTATATGAAAATTTATTTTTTCTTATTTTTATTTAGCAAGGTACCAAGATGATGCATACAAGGGAAGGAGATTATGAACCATATTGGAAAGATAGCCTTGACTCTATACAACAAATTCGGAGCAAGATGGCATGACAACAACTTGTGATAAATGATCTTAGAGATGAACTACGCGAGTTACGATAGAGGCAGGAAAGATTAGAGTATCTTGAAAGGCAAGAGGGTGAATATAATTCATCTGAGCAACCTTATCAAGAGCTACCACCCATGCTTGTGTATGAAGCAAATGTTTTTCAAACATGGGTGAAGCAATTTGAGAAACAACAACCTCCTACTTTCCAAGGGGGATTTGATCCCCTGCAGGCAGAAGAATGGTTATCCGCATTGGAGAAAATTTTCACAAGAGTGATGTGCTCCAATGATATTAAGGTTCAGCTAGCCGTTCTCAAACTAGAGGGAGAGGCAGATATATGGTGGAGGAAATAAGGTTGATTCTACAGGTATGGAATATTCTAGTAACATGGGAAATGTTCCAAGGAAAATTTTACGAAAGATATTTCTCTTAACCAGACAAGTTAGCAAAAGATGAATTCCTCAACATACAACAAGATAATGAAGAAAGCTTTGATGAGTACCTGGCACGTTATGTCCGATTGTCTCAATATTCCTCGTACCTAAGACATCGGGATGACGAGGAGTGGAGCTCTGATATATTAATACAAGGGTTAAAGCTAGAATTGAGAAAGAAATTGATTTCCAAGCACTTTACAGTGTTCACCAAGGCAGTTGAAGAAAGTCGACTCGCCGAGAATGATATGTTAAGCTTGCATCATGACAGAAATGATGACTATAGGGATGTGTTTGGTAGTGGGAGTTCCTCATAAAAAAGCAAAGATCAAGATGAATTGTCCAGAGGGAACTATATAAGGTTGAAGCAAGCTGAAGGCCACGGAGGCCAGAATCCCGCTAAGGGTAGAAAATGCTGGCGCTATCACAAGCCATATCATCCTGGTAAATCATGTAGAGATACATCTAGAAGATACAATTCAACTGGATGGGATCCAACGAGCTAGATCTATTATCTATGTTAGGAACCAGGGCATCTTGCCAGGGATTACCCACAAAAGCAACAATTAGAGGAGTCTAGACTCGGAGCCCATAACATGGCCTATGCGATAATTCAGGAGGAGGCTAGAAAATCCCCTGAACTTATCCAAGGTACGATTCCTTTTAATGATAACTCAATATATGGTTTGAGATTTAATTACTTCTCATTATATATGATCCCTAGTAATGCTTGATACTTGATTAAATTGGGAAGCTAGTCCTGGTTGTGAACAGAATGGAGAAAATAGAGGATAGGACAGTGGTTAGTAAATCTCTAGGTCCTTCTGAATGACAATAGGGATAATTAAGGTGAAATGATTTTAAACCTCGATGAAATTGAGGTTTGAGTTTTGATTGAGATAATTGTATATGGGAATCAAACTTAGTAGTTGAATTAACTCCTTAGGCATTCGATATGGCCTAAGTTGCTCGAGGTATTAGAATGTGATACATGATGTGAGATGATTATGCAGTATGCCGATCTTAGAGGAATCCGATATAATGATACTGAAGGTTAGGGATAGGCCTGAATTTGATCTAAGCTGAAATAATACTTAGGTCATAATGTGAATTTGTGGCACTACAGTTCTATTCCACGATGGAAGTTTGAACCATGTGAATAATGTTGAACCTTCAATAATGTTTTGAGGATATTACCCGAATACCGTGAATCTTAGGGAATCTATTGGGTATAATTGAGGAAAACGATTTCCATTGTATGTGATGTTAAGGTTCTAGATTTCATGATGGACTTAAAAGTTGGGTTAGGGACCCTATGCTGTAAAATCTTATATACCGGATATTGTAGTGAACCTGCATGTCCAAAGGCCCTAATTTATTGCCCCAAATTTTGATTAAGGGCTAATGACCATTTAATGAGTTGTAATGAATGATTTTATGAATTAAAGTTGATTTGGGACATGAATTAATTATTGGAAATACCCAACACTCTATATTTTAGCATAATTATGTGGCAAAATAAATAATTGGGCTAATTATAAAGGTAAGGGTGCAAGTATAGAAAAGAGAATTAAAATATGTGTTTTGTGGCAATTTAAGTTAATATGCCATAATCAGGAAAAAATTGAAAGAATGGAAGCTATTGGTTAATTAGTCAATGATTAATGGAGAAATTAATTACTAACTAAGAAAAGAAATGAGAAGTGTAACTAAATGGCTAATGGAGTGGTTAGAATAACTAAGTAGTTACTTACTTTAGGAAAGTCAATAAGAGTTTGACAAGTGGTAAGATGAGAGGATAAGGGAGTTGTTAGAAAAGTCAAATGCACCATTATTATATCATTTTCCCTCTCTCTTCCTCCTACATTTCGGCTGATCAAGGGATGGGGGCATGAGAATTGCACTCATTTCATCTTCCTCACACACTCATCTCTCCTTTCTCTCTCCATTTTCGTCCTCCATTGCTGAAGAAGAAAGAAGAGCTCTTGGACAAAAAAGTAAGCCATTTGACCCTTGTAATGACCTCTAATGCAAAAACTCCCTTCTTCAATCTTGTTCCTTGTATTGAGAGCTTTGATTCTATGATTTTATATTTTCCATTAGTGGTGTTTTGAGCACTCAAGGAAATCTGGAGTTTGGAGAACCAAGGAACACCTTTGAGAAAGTTAAAGAGGTAAGTGAGATGAACCTTCCTATATAGGTTTTGTGTCATTTGGTAGAGGTTTGAAATTCTGGAATTTTTGTCTTATTTTTGAAAATTAGGTTCATTGTGTGTTTGGCATGTTGTGGTCATGGAATTGATGTCTTGGGATGCAATTTGGATTGATAGAAGTGAATTGAATCATTGAAGGTTGGGTTTGGCAATTTGTGTTTGGTTTTGTATACTGGTCAAAATAGGACATGTTAAAAGGTTGTGATTTTGGTCATTTTGAGGTTGCCATTGTGTTCCTTATGGAAAATTGTGTGGGAGTAGTGTTGGATGTGAATTTTAAACCATTGGAAACTTAGGTTGAAAAGTTGCAAGTTTGGTCGGTGAAAAACTTTGTGCTGGCAGTTGTTTTACATGGACATTTTGAAATAGCACATGGTGTTGAAAAATTCTGAAACTTTCCAGTCTTAAATTTCACATTCCAAGCTTCAAAATGGACCTATAATTCATGTCATTTCGCTTTTTGAGCTAGGAGTTATGATTGTCCAAAGTTTGATGTTAAATCTGGGATCAAATCTAGAACAGCAAGGAGATTCATGTAATTCTGTATTTTTATGGTTATGGACAGCCTTGATTCATATTTTTTCTATGTATATGACTTAAATATATTTCAATAGGATTTGGGATCACCTCATTTCGATTTTTCTAGAATTAGTTATGATTTTTTGAAATTTCCTTGGAGGCAACCGAAAGTTCTTGGCTGCAGCCCCAAACTTTCTGGGCAATCGTTGGCTGCAGCCAACCCCTATTTTTAGCACCTTGTGATTTTGAAAAGTGGTTTCTAACCTAGTACTTCTCAATCCTTTTAGGCTATTGTTAGAGGCTTTCATAGCTACCTAAAGGTCTTTAATGATAATCAAATCTAAGTGTTTTGGAGTCATTTGAGTATTGGGATAAGTGAGAACCTATGGTCCTTAATGATTATAGGATTTGATATTTGCCCGGAACGTAGAAGGCATACGCCTGAACAAGAATGGAAAGAACAAGGTAGTGACACTTTATCCTATAACATGTGTAATACATTACTTGTTTGGTATTTATCATTGAATGTATGAGGGGACATAGCAGTTAGCCCGGCCTTGAATAGGGAACGTGGCATGAGCCTGGCCTTAAATATTATTGAGGGGACGTGGCGATAAGCCCCGCCTTGAATAGGGGACGTGGCAGTTAGCTCGGCCTTGAATATTGTTGAGAGGACATGGCAGTTAGCCTGGCCTTGAATATTGATATGTTGCATTGTGATATATGCTTACTTGCTATGTTTAATTATGCATCATATACGTAAACTATTGCTACTGGGATTCTTTTGAATCTCACTCTTTCCAAATAACATTTTTAGACAAGGCAAGTGGATCGAGAGGCAAGCAAGTGATCAAGGGTGACTAGGATTGTAAGTGGTAGTTCTAGTTATTTTTTGTTTTTGGTTATCATTTGGACAACTGTATGTATATATTAGATTGACCATATTTTTTAGTTATTGTGAAATCCCCGGTATGGGAAATTGAGATAGGCGATGATGCCCTATAAAACTCTTGGATTAATGATATTATCCCGTGTGAATGATGAGAATTTTGTTAATACTCTGATATTGTATATGTGACAAACCAAACAGGCCAATTGTTTTTATTTAAAAATGAATGGAGATCATATTGTACAAGTGTTGTAAAAAGTTTTTAATTATTTTGGATCTCTTATTCAATTATAAAACATATTTAAACACTAATCATGGCCTTGGTGAGGACGGGGGTTACACCTAAGACCTAGTGACTAGTTTGTCCTTAGGTAACGAATTTATTCAGAATCATGTTGTAATAGTGATAATCCGTGAAGTTGAGGAAAGTGATTTCCCAGCTCAGCTAATGCTGAGGTTTCAGGCTTGGAATTATGATCCAAGAATTAGACACAATCATAGAACTGATTTCTTAGGAATTTGAATTGACCTGGATGGTCTGAAGTACTAAAACATGGTACTAAAATGAATCAAAATGTGTATGAGGTTTTTTGAGGTTGCTAGTTGCTAATCTAGCATAGGGAAAGATCTTGATAATAGAATATTCCCTTATTGAATGAGAATAGTTCTTGATAGAACAAAAGTAGCCACGAGATAGGGTCTTAAGGTTGAGACAGAGAATAAAATGTATGAGTGGCTTTTGGTTTCACTGTACAATGAGGGTAAAGTATCCTGATGAAAGAAAGAATTGATCTAGCTACTATTCTACTAACTTGAGGCTTTACTAGGAGTCGATTGGTGGATAGCAGATAGTTTTTTGAAAGGTATGAATAAAGGATAGTAGGGAATTGTGTTTTGACAACCTGGTAAGTTGACAAATTCTCTAGAATTTGTTTCGAAGGATAGGAATAGGCTACCCTAGAAGGGGTAGTAGAATTGGTAAGTATGTGTAGATTCCCATACGAATAGACTGTGCCTACACCCATAGGTTTCAGGGTTTTCACAGTCGATGTATGTATGAATGGTACAATGAATGTTGAGGGACATGAATCACTAGTAGACTTGATTGTCTACTATTGCATGGTTGCATGATTTAGCAGTAATCCTCGAAATTTAGTTGGTAGATGACCTATTGGTGAACTCACAAAGTAAAATGACACGTGAGTACCAATTGCGAATAGAATTGAATATGGTGAGGGAAAAACAACTCTATGTCGGGTCGAGTAAATGTGAGTCATGACTTTCAGAGGTGACATTTCTGGGCCATACAGTCTTATAGCAAGGGATCCTGATGGACCCTGGTAAAGTAGAAGCAGTACTAAATTGAGAAGGCCAGAAACTGTGGTTGTGATACACAGTGTTCTAAGTTTTGTTGATTATAATGAGGTGTCTATACTGAATGTCCCCAAAAAACTCAACATTATGCATGAGATGATGATTGTGAGAGGAGCTTCAGAGAGCTGATGACGAAAATTTATTAAAGTACCAATACTGTGAATCTCATATGTGAGTAGACATGGAATGAGACGTGAATTGATGCAAGCCGGGTGAGGGCGTATGCATCTTATCAGCTGAAGCTTCGGGAATTAAACTATTCCATCCATAATCTTGAGTAGATGGTAATAATGTTTATATTGAATCTAGAAACGTTGCCTTTATGGCCTAATTGTGAAGTTGTACTGTGACCACAAAGATTGAAGTGTGTGTATGATCAAAAAGAGTGAAATATGATGCAATGTACGTGGATAGAGTTGTTGAAAGATTAAGACCTGGAATGTAAATGTGATCCAGGGCAAGCTAATGTTGTCACTGATGCATTGAGTCGTAAAACAGTGCAGGTGGCAGATATGATGATTTATGAGCAAAAAGTCAATAGAGAAATTTTAGGGATTTTAATCTGTATAAGCAGATCTTGATCAGTGGTAATGATGTTAGTAAGACGTACGTAGAAGTGTTACCCCAGAGTTTTTTATTATAAACGTGTAGCAAATTTCGGGGATCAAATTTATTTAAGTGGGGGAGAACTGTAACACCCCAAAATTTATATTCACCAAATATATTGTAATTATTTGAGAAATTCAATAAAATGGTGAATGTTCATGAATTTGGAATTTATGAATGTATAAATGTTCAATTTCATGAGAAATTGGGCAAAAATAAATATGGAATTAATTTGGGTAATTCAAAAAGCCCAATACTAAGGTCCAAAAATGGAGAAATATTGGGGAAAATATTTGGTCAAAAAATGGGTGAAAATTAGCCAAAGAAAATTGGAATAAAAAGATAATAGCAAAATCGTAATTTTGCCAAAATAGAACAAAATTAATTATTTTCCAATTAATTGAAGTTAATTTCAATTAATTAAGGAAAATAAAGGGGGGGAATATATTTAGAATATTTTGATCAATTTAATATGAATTTATGGAAAATTTGAGCAAAAAGTGCAATTTTGACCAAAATTGAGACTTTACGTGTATACGTAACTTGGACAAGTTGTGAAGTCAATTGAGACCATAGGGAGGTACCCTTAGGTGTCTGCTACGTATAGTATGAAGAAGGAAATATTGATTGGGTTTAATGAGTATGATTGCATGTACATAAGTTTATGTACATAAAAATTAGTCTTTGAATTTTTGGAAAATTAATAAATAAGTGCATGTCATACAATATTTATGATAAAGTAACATCATCCTCTTCATAACAGCCCCTAAACCGACGTTGTTCAGCTAAAACTAGAGTGAGAAAATGTTGAGAGCATTTAGAGAGAGAAGGAGAAGAAAAATCATAAGGTAAGCCATTCTTCCGACGATTTAGCTCCTAACGCGTATAACTCCGTTCCTAAACTTCTCTTTATATTCTTTAAGGTGTTGGAAGCTCAATTTTCCTTGTTGAAAAGGGTTAGGGTTCATCCATATTAACGAAAAGCTAGTGAGAGCCTGAGGTAACTTCCAAACCTTCGTATATTGACTATTTTTGCTGCTGTGGACAATTTAATCGGTGAAATTTTGTCGGATTGTCCTTGGTTTTAAATTTTGGAAATGTGTATGCCTAGGTGTTATGCTGCCCAAATTGGTACTAAATGGTAGTTGTAACCTAATGGAATGGTTAATAAAGTGGTTAGGAGTATAAAGGAACGCGTTTATGGAGCCGAAATCGCAAAACCCCGATTTTTCCACGAGGATCCAATAATTTTGGTCAGGGATAGATCAAGGGGTAGGAGTTGGATTTTCAATGATTTGATGATTCTATTACGTTTAGGAGGGAAAATTAGGTGGAGTTACAATTGGTCACTTTTTTTAGAAAAGCTCGAAAAAGCATAATTACCAAAACGCCCCTGAAACCTTAAAGCGGGGCTGTCAAGGGTATTTTTGTAATTTGACAATGATTTTGATAATTTTGAGTCTAGAAATAGATTCCTTGGGCGAAAATATGCCAAGATAGCCCATGTGAAAATTTCGGGAAAAGTGCAGCCGGACCGAGTACGGTGGGGCTGAACTGGGGTCCCGAGGGCATTTTGGTAAATTTTCATCATAGGCTAATATAACTACAATAAACACTATGGAAGTGTCTAAAATGATACTTGGATAGGTTATGACCTATTTCTTGTACATTTAACATTTTAAGACTGAGTCGGGAGCTGAAAGTCGACACGTTTTACGAGGCTCGCAATACAGGGGTGAAAGAGACTTGAGGTAAGGACATTATCCTTCATACATCATGTCATAGTTTATATGATTGTGTGGTCGCCATTGTTTGTAAATGTGCTATATTAATAACATGGTTTGCCTAAAAAAGGCAGTTAGTGCCAGAGGTGCACTTACACTAGGAGTTGGGTAAGAATCCAACCGGTGTACGATTAGTGGGACTGGGCCCTACTTATGTATACATGACGATGATGCGATGATGGTATGACAATGATGTGTTATTATGATGTGTTATGGTGATGTGTTATATTGTTCATTAATTGGTGTATACATGGCGCATATCATATTTACTTTTCGCATTTTATATGAACGATAGCATGTTTCTACTAGGATTCCTTGGAATCTAACCCCTTTTTCTAAACAAAATATCTCAGCGGGTGCCAGCGGCTTTAAAGAAAAGGACGCGGATATGGGAAACTAATAGGCATGTTTCCCGAGACGAAGATCATGGTTATATATAGTCTGTAATTGGAATATTTTTGGATAGCTCTGTACAAAGTTGTAAATATCTTCAAATTCTGTATGGTTGATTCTAGTCTGTAAACAAATACTTTTATCAGTATACTCGTACTTTTCTATATGCTTATAGAACTTGGTCTCTATTACTCTGTGTATATCGAAATGGAAACGGGTGTTAACATTACACATCTCATATCCTCACTCCTATCTCCTCCCCTGCCTCTCTCATTCTCTCTTTTTCTTCCTCTCTTTGCCAAGGCCCCTCTCCCCCCTCAACTACGCCATTCTTATCCTTATTGGATTTGATTATTTTTTATGGATTTGTTTCGAATTTCCCATTCTATTAATAAATTTTTCCCAAATTTTCTTCTTGTTCATTAAGCTCAAGCACCTAAGGAACTTTGATTTTCTTTTTTTTATTTTGTTTCTTGCTTTTATTGAATTTTGATCATGGATACCAATTCTTGTTAGTTTACGTAGGTTGATTTATTATTGTATATTTTTTATGTGTATTAATGTGAGGTTAAAATGATTTGGGAAGACAGCGATGAGATAGAATAAGACGAAGTTGATGGCGAATAGGGGAAAAGAAGCGACGGCCGACTGGAGAAGATGAAGGAAGAGAACTTGGTTGAAGAGAATCGATAGAGGAAGGGAGGAGTAATGACGTGGTGACAACTTTGCATGAGTTGGATGATGATGTGGTGTTATTTCCAAGGTGGTAAACATCTGTTAGTGTAACCCCCGCCGTCATCAAGGCCGTGATTAATGTTTAAATACGTTTTACAATTGAATAAGAGATCCAGGATAATTAAAAAAATTTTGCCACACTTGTACAATATGATCTCTATTCATTTTTTAAATAAAAATAATTGGCATGTTCGTTTTGTCACATATACAATATCATCGCCCATCTCAATTTCCCATACCGGGGATTACACAATAACTACAAACCTATGGTCAATCCAATATATACATACAGTTGTCCAAATGATAACCAAAAACCAAAAAGAAACCAAGACTACCACCAACAATCTTAGTCGTCCTTGTTCACTTGCTTGTCTCTAGATCAACTTGCCCTGGCTAAAAATGTTATTTGGAAAGAGTGAGATTCAAAAGAATCCAGTAGTAACAGTTTATGTATATGATGCATAATTAAACATAGCAAGTAAGCATATATCACAATACAGCATATCAATATTCAAGGTCGGGCTCACCGTCACGTCCCCTCGATCATTCAATGATTAATACATACAAGCAATTCATTACACATGATAAAGGATAAAGTGTCACTACTTTGTTCTTTTCGTCCTTAATTAGGCGTAGGCCTTCTACGTTCCGAGCAAATATCGAATCTTATAGTCATAATTAAGGACGACGCGTTATCACTTAATCCAATACTCAAATGACTTCAAAATATTTAGTTTTGGTTATCATTAAAGTCCCGTAGGAGACTACTAGAAGCCTAAACAAATGCCTAAAGGGTTGGGAAGTACTATCTCAAAGACTACCCTTTTTAGTTTGCCTCGTAAAACGTGCCGCTTCCGGCTTCTGACTCTGTCCTAAAATATTAAATGTACAAGAAATAGGTCATAACCTATCGAAGTATCATTTTAGACTCTTCCATAGTGTTTCTTGTGGTTATATTAGCCTATGGTGAAAATTTACCAAAATGCCCCCGGGACCCCGGCCAATGGTACGTTTTCCCAAAATTTTGACCAAGACTATTCTGACATATTTTTGCCCAAGGAATCCATTTCCGGGCTCGAAATCACCAAATTCACTGTCAAATTAGGAAAATACCCTTGACAACCCCCTATTTAGGGATTTCAGTGGCGTTTTCGTAATTATGCTTTTTCGGCCTTTACCGAAAAAGTGTCTAACTGTAATCCTACCTATTTTTGCCCACTGAATCCAATGGAACCATCTATTTCATGAAAATTCAGCTCTTACCCCTTAGAACAGTGTTGGCCGAAAGTTTTGGCAAAAATTGAAAAAATTAGACTTCTGTTCCTTAATTTCCAAAAATTGTATCTAATTCTACAAAAATCGAAATAACGTTATCCCAAAGCCCATTGAAAGCTATTTAAGTCCTCTTTACTCGAAAAATATGGACCATTATCAGGAATCACCACACAAATACAGAATCCAAGAAATGTCCACACTGCTTCAAAATTGATCTTAGATTTAACATTAAACTTTGGACAGTTATAACTCCTAGTTCACAAATCAAAATGACATAAATTATTTGTCCATTTTAAATCTTGGCATGTGAAATTTTAAGACTAGAAAGTTTCATAATTTTCCAACCCTATTTGCTATTTTAAAACGTCCATGCAAGACCATTGCCAGCACAGAGTTTTTTACTGACCAAACTTGCAACTTTTCAACCTAAGTTTCCAATCAACTTCCATCTATCCACAACACAAATAATGTATACACACATTCCCTTAAACTCATATCCACAAACATTAGGGACCTTAGTGTGTATACCACAACAAACAAAGTCATCTCCTATGACTTAAGGCAACAACCACTACCATTATCCTAGAAAATCCTTTACTTGCCAGGAATTGCAGCTCTTATAGCAAAATGTAACCCCCTTCCATAATTAATATTCGGAATACGCAATTAAAGTGAAATAGAGACCAATAACAATCAAATAACATTTTACTAACCCATCACATGACGGGGTTTTCATAAATACATTTCGAAATCATTTATAAACTGGTCTCACATTCACATTCCGAATACAATTACTACACGAAGATAAATCACATTTATATAAATATCAGAGTACGCAAAGTAATTCCCGGCCAATCTCAGGTTCCATTTATTAACTCAAGCTTTATAGGGCACATTCGCCCATTACAAGCCCTCATATGGGGATTACACAAATCCATCTCAAATACATAACAAATCATCATCCATATACATATATACACATCCAAATCCATATACTCCCAACTATGATAACCAACTACCGAATCTTCAACCCGAAGGAAGTCCTTGCTGCCCTTGATTACTTACTCCATCCTCGATCCACTACCCTGTCTGAAAGGTTAGTAGGGGAGGATAAGATTCAAGAGAATCTCAGTAAGACAACAATATCAATATGCATGTATGATAAATGTTTAATACATGACATGCTTGCATCATATAACTCATGCTAACTCAATGACAAATTTGTAAGCTCAATGCTTCGAACAATATACTGATGGCCATAGCATAAATTGAAACATAGCTTCAAATTACACATAATCATGCAAAGCTAAGACATGCACCAACACACTAACACAGATATCAAATATATGCAGGGGAGATATGTTCCCTACTCTCTTTCCATATAAGCTCCAGCTCCGGCTGCTCAAGATTAGAGCGATCATCAAACCCTATAACAAAACAAGGACATAGAGTTAATCCCTTTTTCCAATTCTTTAACTTTTAGACACTTAAGTTGGTTATCATTCACAACCTTTAGGTGGCCACTCAAAGCCTAAACACATGCCTAAAGGGTTGGGAAATACTTGACCAAAGACCATCTTTTGAATCCTCAAAATCCCCTTTTTTTTATGGTAACACTCGAGTGAAGATGACCTCACTCGAGTGAACCTCAACACTCGAGTGATGCCTCCTCAAGCACCCAAGTCCTACCAGTGAAGCCCAGAAAGTGACTACCCAAGAGTCACTGGACCCTTAAAATGTCAAGCTCACTTGAGCACTACCCACAGCACTCGGGTGAGATCACAACACTTGCGAATGCACATTCACACTCTTGCCAAAATTGCCCATGAGTGTTAACCCGAGACAGGGCTCCAAGTGCCAAAATGCATGCTCACTCGAGTGACACAAGGTGCACTCGAGTGATAACCCTCATTACTCGCGGGTGAACCATGCACTCTCACAACTTCCACATGCAAGCGCGACCAAAACAGAAGGGAAATGGGAAAATACCATGCTGCACTCGAGTGAGGACCAAGCGTACTCTAGTGATGCTTATCAGAACCCAGAAACGCAGCAGATATCATAACTTTCCCAAACTTCCAACATATGTTCCCAATGGTTCCCAAACTCTAACACAAGGCTATTCCCACATAATTTCACTCAAGGAATCCATTGGAAACCTCAAAACATCAAAAATCCTATCATAATAACATTTTCCCCCTACGGTCACACTTATTACACACATTACCCAAATTTCACTAACTTTACTTCCAAAGTTCCAAATCAATTCCAATAACACCAAAACACACTATGACATCATTTTAACCACAATACTCATTCAACTCATTTATTTCACAATTATACCAAAATTAGGGCAAATTCCACAGATCACAAAACTTAGCCTAATATCACAAATAATAGATTAAAAGGGAGCAAACACTCACCTTTTCCTCTTTCCCAAGCCACTTCCTTGATTCTTCATCTTTCCAAATCTCCTCAAGCTCTTAAAACACCTTCTTTCCCAAATCTAAAACCATAGCAATAAAGCTCTTATTACTATGAACAACTTTAAAGAAATGTATTTGAGCTAAAGAGATCAAGAAGCTAACCAAAACCCACCTTTCATTTTCTCTTTCTTCCTTCAAGCATGGTGCCTATGGAGAATGAAGGAAAGAGAGAATGAGATCAGAATTCAGCTCCCCCAAGGCACATAAACCGACTTGGAGAAGAGAGGAGAAAGGAATGAGTTGAATTCTTGACCCAAATCCAAGGGTCCACAATTTGCCAAGTGTCACTATCTTGACACACCTCCTATGGACTCACATAACACATGCACATGGGATTCCACCCCTTGATCTCTACACAAATCAATTACAACCATTGATCTTCAAAATACCAATGAGTTTCCTCTTCGACAACCAATCAATTAGTCGGTAACTTTACCGTTTTGCCTTTGATTATGGCAATTCACTTGGAATCACCATCAAACTCATTTTCATATTTCTTAATCCAATTTGGGATCTTACTAAACCAGGGCTTAGCAGTCCATTAATCTCAGGCTTATTCTCTAAGCTCAAGTCTCAAAATTTGGGGTATTGCAATTAATCCTCCACTTAGTTACACTAACCAATTCCATTAGTCATTTAATCACACTCCTCATTTCTTCTTAGTTAGTAATTAATTTATTCATTAATCACTGATTAATTGACCGATAATTTTCCATTCTTTCAATTCTTCCACTAATTATGACACATTAACTTAAATTGCCACATAACCCATAATAATTCAAACTTTAATTCACAAAATATTCTCAATAATTATCATTAACCCTTAATCAAAATTTGAGGCATTATAATTCTCTTCCCGTTCAATAAATTTCGTCCCCAAAATTTATTACACATTATTGGGCATAAACTCAGGAAATCGCTTCTTCAAGTCCACTTCTGCTTCCCAAGTTGCTTCCCTTGGCGACATTCCCTTCCAGACCACCTTCACTAACGGTAAGCTTCGATATCTGAGGGCTCTTCTCAATCAATGATTCATTTTGGCTCTACCGCATAAGTGAAGTTATCTTGTAACTCAACCTCTTCATACTCAATAATATGCTCAGGGTCTGGTTGGTACTTCTTGAGCTGCGAGACATGGAACACATCATGCAATCTGCTCAAATTCGGGGGTAGGGTTATCCGGTACACTACAGGTCTGATTCGTGCTAGAATCTCAAATGGACCGATGTACCTCAGACAAACCTTCCATCGCTTGATTGCTCTCCCGATGCCTATGACTGAAGATACTCTCAAGAAGACATGATCCCCCACATCAAACTTTAGAGGCCTTTTCCTCTTATCAGCATAGCTCTTTTGTCGGCTCTGCGCTGCAAGGAGCCTTTTCCTGATGATTCGGATCTGTTCAGAGGTTTGATCAACAAGATCTGGCCTATATAACTTCCTCTCAGACAATTCTATCCAGCACAACGGTGACTGACACTTCCTTCCATACAATGCCTCATATAGAGCCATCTGAATGTTCGCATGATAACTGTTGTTGTAAGCAAACTCGGCTAGTGAAAGGTAATAATCCCATTTTCCTTTGAAGTCTAGGACACACGCTCTCAACATATCCTCTAGCGTTTGAATGGTCCTTTCCGACTGTCCGTCTGTCTGAGGATGGTAGGCCGTATTAAACCTCAACTGTGTACCCATAGCTTCATGCAGAGCCCTCCATAATCTTGAATTAAAATGAGGATCTCTATTGGAGATAATGTTCTTCGATGTATCATGGAGTTTCACAACTTCTTTGATGTAGATTTCTGCCAGCCTATCTGGAGAATAACTAGCATTTATCGGTATGAAGTGCGCTAACTTCATGAGTCGATCAACAATCACCCAGATCGAATCATAGTTCCTGATCCTGGGCAGACCCACCACTAAATCCATGGTCACACTTTCCCAATTCCATTATGGAATTTCTAAACTCTGAAGTAATCCTGGCGGTTTCTGGTGTTCAATCTTCACCTTCTGACAGGTAAGACACCGCGTCACGTACTTAGTCACATCACTCTTCAACCCTAGCCACCAGTACATAGATTTCAAATTGTGATACATCTTAGTCATACCAAGGTGAAGAGTATACTGACTCTTATGAGCCTCATCTAGAATCCTCTGTCTCAAGTCAGCCTTCAGTGGAACATAGATTCTCTTCTGGTACTAAACCAGTCCATTAGGTGACAAATCATAATCCCGAGTCCCTCCTTGCTCAATCATAGCTCAGATGGACTGGGCTTGCTCATCATGCATCTGAGCCTCTTCAATTTCAGTCCTTAGGTCATTCTCCCTTTGGACAACGCCATAACTGGAACACAGGATATCATTCGAGAGATTGAAGTCCCAAAAATCCTCTATCAATTTCCTTTCCTGAATCATAATCGTTGCCACTAGTACTGCCTTCCAACTAAGAGCATCAACGATGATATTAGCTTTACCCAGATGATATTTAATCTCCAAGGCATAATCTTTCAGCAACTCCATCCACCGACGTTGTCTTATATTCAACTCTTTCTGATCATACAAATATTGGAGACTCTTGTGGTCATAGTACAATTCCACTGTCACACCATACAGGTAATGACGCCAAATTTTCAATGCAAATACTATTACCGCAAGCTCTAGATCATGAGTGGGGTAATTCATCTCATGCGGTTTGAGCTATCAGGAAGTATAGGCCACCACACGTCCCGGCTGTATCAGGACACACCCTAACCCCTGCCTACTCGCATCACTGTACACGACGTAAGCCTCACTGGGATCAGGTATAATCAATACCGGTGCCGTAGTCAACCTCTCCTTTAACTCCGTGAAACTCTATTCACACCAGTCATCCCACAAAAATGGTTGATCCTTCCTTGTGAGCTTGGTCATCGACAATGCAATCCGAGAGAAGTTCTGAATGAACTTCTTATAGTAACCAGCAAGACCCAGAAAACTGTGAATCTCAGAAACAATTTCTGACCTCTTCCAGTCAAGTACTGCTTCCACTTTACTGAGATCCACCGAGACTCCTTCACGTGAGATAACATGGCCAAGGAACTTCACTTCCGTAAGCCAAAACTCACACTTGCTCAGCTTGGCATAGAGTTGCTTTTCTCGCAAGATTATCAACACAATTCTCAAATGCCGTTCATGCTCTTCATTACTCTTAGAGTAAATCAAGATGTCATCTATGAACACTACCACAAACTAATCAAGATATGGTCGGAAGATGCAATTCATATAATCCATGAATACTGTCGGTGCATTAGTCAAACCAAAGGGCATTACAAGGAACTCATAATGCCCATATCTCATTCTAAAAGTAGTCTTTGTAATATCCACTGCCTTCACACGCAACTAATGATACCCCGACCTTAGATCAATCTTGGAGAATACACATAAGCCAAACAATTGATCTAACAGGTCATCAATTCTTAGGAGAGGGTACTTTTTCTTAACAGTTACTTTGTTAAGTTCTCTGTATACAAAGCCTCAAGCTTCCATCTTTCTTTTTCACAAACAATACTGGAGCTCCCCATGGTGACACACTGGGTCGGATGAACCCTTCCTCGAGCAAGTCTTCAATTTGTTTCTTCAATTCCGCCATTTCATTAGGGGCCATTCTATATGGGGCTTTGGATACAGACCCAGCTCCAGAAACTATCTCAATTGGAAATTCCACTTCCCTTTCCGGAGGCAATCCGCTAAGATCATTCAGAAACACCTCAGGGAATTCTTTCACTACAGGTATACTCTCTAGAGTTTCATCTAACTCTCCCTGAATAGAAAAGAACACCATATACCCTTGGCATCCCTTTTTCAAACATTCTTCCGCTTTAGCCGTCGAGAGGAAATTCAAACTACTATTAACCCTATCATCCCTCTACGAAGCAGTATAAACTATTTTCCTATTCCAACAATCCAACATGACATTGTTTGCCGTCAACCAATCAATACCCATAATAACTTCCAATTGATGAAGTGGCAGACAAATTGTAACCCCCTTCACGATTAAGGCCAGGATTTACATTTATAAACACGTAATTAAGGTAAAATTAGAGACCATAGACGATTTGGGACTTAAGAAAATAAATTTCCCAAGATCGGGGTTTTCAAAAATTTTTACAAAACCTATTCTCAACTGTCTCATATTCACATTTCAATACATAAATGGCCTATACAGGTTGATTTCATTCATACATATCAGAGTACAGCATAAATTTCTGACACAATCGGGTCCCATTAATTCATAAAAGGGTTCTTATAAGGTATAATGCCCATAACTTCTTTCCCTTTTCTTGGGGATTACACAAAACTATACAACATATCCCAATATATATACAATTGATCCAAAAAGAGATATCCAATTGATGTTACATGATAACCAACAACCAAATAATCAAAATAAACTCCTACAACAGAGCTCTAGCCTCTCTTCGTCACCCGCTTTCCCTTCGATCCTTCTGCCCTGTCTAAAAGTTTGTATTTGGGAGAGTGAGATTCTAAAGAATCCCCGTAGTAATAAATCACTCATAGTATACACAACAATAAGGCATGAAAGCAAATCATCACACACACATGGCAACTACAACGGCAGTTACAGCGGTAAGGGCAGGTATGACTCATGTCACCCTTACGTTTGCTCACGCTGCATTGCATCACAACAATTCACACAATATATTTCACCACAGCTGGTATTCATATAAAGCATTTCATAACGCAAGCCACACTGGCAAGATTTACAACATACAACCCACGATTAGATTCACAACACACCGCCCCACGGGTCGGATTTCACAAAGATCCATGTTGATTACAACGGCTGAGCTAAAGATGACCAGTGTCAATCCCTAAACGGCTCACGCTACATTACTCGCACTGTAATTGACTATGGTACACACGGTTCACAAAACCCAATGACAAGTCATGCATACCAAAACATCATACACAACATGAGAGAAGAGTCACTACCTTGATCCTTCCATGCGTGTCCTAGTGCCGGTCTCTCCCGAGTAAGGCAAATGTCAAATCCTATATTTATAATAAGTGACGAAGAGTTATTTCTCCATTCCAATTCTCAATGACTTCTTAATACTTAATTTGGTTATCATTATTGCTCTTTTAGTACCCCCTGAATAACTCTATCAATAGCTCTAAAGGGTTGGAAGACTATCCCTAAGGATCCCCTTTTGGAAACACAAACATTGACATTTTTCACTGCTTCACTCGAGTAATGGTACAGTCTGCACTAAGGTACAAGAGAGTGATGGACAGCGAGTGAGCACCTGAGAGCACAAGAACTTCTTTAGAGACAGGGACACTCGAGCACACAAGACCTCACTCGAGTAATAGCCAAATGCCTCACTCAAGTACTAGAAAGTGAAGTCTTGGAAATGAAGACCCGAGAGCACAAAAGTTCTCATAGATCAAGATCACTCGAGCACAGCCAATTGCACTCGAGTGGATACCACATACCCGCGAGTGAAAAGGCACACTCTTGCACCATAACCGCGAGTGACAACCCGAGAGGTAAGTCCTGGGTGTCAAATACACCAGCACTCGAGTGAACTCACCCTCACTCGAGTGTTGTCCATCCCTCACTTGAGTGATTTTATCATATACCAGAAAACGCAGAAGGTATGACAGCACTTCCAGAATTTTTTACTAAGTGATCCAAATGAACCCAAAACCTCTACCAAAGCTACGCCCACACAAAAACACCCAAGGAATCCAATAGAAATATCAGAATTACTAAATTCCTACTCCATTATCATGCTTTGGTTTTGGCCAACATAATCATCCAAATTCCAAAATCATCCAAACATACCATTCCCATCCCAAATCAATCCTATCTATCCATATACACTTCTAACATACCAATACTATGCTAGAAACATGCTAAAAGCCCAATGGTCATCATTTTTGGATTAAAGGCCAAAATATTCAGAAATTTCAAACTAAACCATTTGGCATAAAACTTAGATAGATAGATTAGTCTCACTTACCTCTTTCACTTTGCCAAAGAGATTTCTTGATTCACCAACCTCCAAAATTTCGTATGGTCACAAATCAACACCAATAGACACTCTATAGACATCAAAATGAAGCTCTCACTCCAAGGATCAACATTAATGAAGTGAGTTTGAGTAATAGAAGTCATTTACTTACCCAAATCACAAGTTTTTTCTTCCTCTTTCTTGCCCAATAATGGCGCCTGAATGTAGAAGAGAAGAGAGAAAGATTGAGTGTGAAGGAGATGAGGAATGATGATGAATTACTCCTCCCCCATACCTCATGTCAGCCGAATGGAGGGAAGGAGAGAGAGAGAGAGAGAGAGAAAACATAAAAAAATCCCATTTGACTTTCACACATACACTCTCTCTCACACTCACTTTTTGCCACATGTCATATTGCTATTGGCCCACCCAATATGAGTCACCAATTAGCTATTCTAATCCCTCCATTAGATATCTAATCATACTTCACATTCTCCTCCTAGTTAGTAATTAATTTCTCCATTAATTACCAACTCATGGCCAAAAATTCCATTCTTCCAATTTTTCCACCAATTATGATATATTAATTAATATTTCCATAAAACACATAATAATTCCAATTAAATTCATAATTATCCACAATAATAATGATTAGCTATTAATCAAAAATTGGGATATTACACAAATCAAATCAATGGTAGACTCAAACCCTTCCACAGTTATAACACTATTCAGACAAGCTTCCGCAACCACAATCTTAGCACCCATAGGTGTTGACACAACAATATCAAATGGCAGTTTATGAACATGTAATCCTAAGTGCTTTACACAGTCATATGCTATGAACAAATGACTAGCACCCGAATCAAACAGAGTTTGCACTGAACTACCATTTAGAAGAAGAAGAATGTTACCTTGGATCAAGTCGGGAGATTTCCTTACTTCTTCATGAGTCATAGCAAACACTCTCCCTTAACTCTTGGGCCTTGGCTTTGCCTGTCGCCCCTTGCAATCTTTGGCAAAATGTCCCGGCTGCTTGTAGGTGAAGCATATTACTCGTCCCTCACAATTCCTTCCGGAATGGGCTCTGTTACAACGAGGGCATACCCATTGACTTGAGGATTTTTTGTTCTCACGATCCCCAGAGTAATATGGCTTCTTACCGCCGCCCTTGGATGAAGATCCTTAGCTCTTGCGCTTCTGGGAGGAGTTTCCCTTACCAGGTTCGCCACGACCACCGCCCTTATTCGGGTTAATGTCTCTCAGGTTGTTCTCAGTGATGTGGCACTCCTCAACCGCTTTATTGAATTTATCAAACTGTCAGGTGGCCAATCTTTTCTTCAACTCCTTCCTCAAGCCTCTGATCAGCATGTCGGAACTCCATTCCTCATCATCCATCCGCCTGAGGTAGGAGGAGTATCGGGCTAGACCGACGAACCAAGACAGGTAATCATCAAAGGTCTCGTTGTCTCCTTGTTTGATGGCCAGAAATTCTGACTCCTTAATTCTCACGGACTTTGGGAAGTACTTGTCTTTGAACTGCTCTTGGAACGACTCCCAAGTCATTGGCACATTCCGGGCCCACATAGTCATGGCAATGATTCTCCACCATCAGTCTGCGTCCCCTTCGAGCTTATAGATAGCCAGCTTGACCTTCACTTCAGTCGAGCACTCAAGTACCTAGAAGATCTTTTCCAACCTCATTAACAATCCTCCGCAGCCTGAGGGTCGAATCTTCCTTTGAACACAGGAGGCATGTGTTTGCAGGATTTAGAAACCCAAAAATGAAGGTCTCTATCATCATGAGCCGACACCCCATGTAATCCTTGGTTATGCTCAATATGAGGTGGGGACTCATGGGATCGGTTTGACCCCTCAGCTGTCTATTCTTGTCGGGTCTCCTCTTGAGTTTCCTCTTGGGTCTCCTCATGTGTAGACTGAACCCTTTCCTTATTACGCTTGGCCCTTTCTTCCCTGAGCTCTTCCCTCAGCTCAGCAATCATGCCTCTTTATTCCCTTACTAAATTCATCAGCTCCCGCATTAGGTCAGGTGGATTGTCGTTGAGCTCTTCTACCTCTAGGTCATTTCTTTTGACTCTAGGGGAGCCATTGTTTCTCTTCAGTCTACAAATGATTCACCCATTCAGAAATCACAATAAAAGTATACACATATTCCTCAAACTCTTATACCAACAACAACTGGAATATATACATGTGTATATAACCAACAATTATCAATCACCTAAACTCACTAGGTAATTAGCTAAGGGAGCTATCCTAGCAAAATCTACCCTTGCCAGGAAAACTGCTCTAATACCACAAATGTAACCCCCGCCGTCATCAAGGTCGTGATTAGTGTTTAAATACGTTTTACAATTGAATAAGAGATCTAGGATAATTAAAAACTTTTTGCTACACTTGTACAATATGATCTCCATTCATTTTTTAAATAAAAACAATTGGCCTATTCAATTTGTCACATATATAATATCAGAGTATTAACAAAATTCTCGACATTCACCCATGATATTATTATTAATCCAAGAGTTTTATAGGGCATCATCGCCCATCTCAATTTCCCATACCGAGGATTACACAATAACTACAAACCTATGGTCAATCCAATATATACATACAGTTGTTCAAATGATAACCAAAAACCGAAAAGAAACTAAGACTACCACGGCAATCCTAGTCGTCCTTGTTCACTTACTTGTCTCAAGATCTACTGGCCCTGCTGAAAATATTATTTGGAAAGAGTGGGATTCAAAAGAATCCCAGTAATAACAGTTTACGTATATGATGCATAATTAAACATAGTAAGTAAGCATATATTACAATGCAGCATATCAATATTCAAGGCCGGGCTAATCGCCACGTCCTCTCAACAATATTCAAGGCTAGGCTCTCGCCACATCCCCTCAACAATATTCAAGGCCAGGCTCACCGCCACATCCCCTCACCCATTCAATGATTAATACATATAAGCAATGCATTACACATGATATAGGATAAAGTGTCACTACCTTATTCTTTCCGTCCTTGATCAGGCGTAGGCCTTCTACGTTCCGGGCAAATATCGAATCCTATAGTCATAATTAAGGACGACGCGTTATCACTTAATCCAATACTCAAATGACTTCAAAACATTTACTTTTGGTTATCATTAAAGTCCCTTAGGTGACTACTAGAAGCCCAAACAAATGCCTAAAGGGTTGGGAAGTACTATCTCAAAGACCACCTTTTTTAGTTTGCCTCGTAAAATGTGCCGCTTTCGGCTTCCGACTCGGTCCTAAAATATTAAATGTACAAGAAATAGGTCATAACCTATCGAAGTATTATTTTAGACTCTTCCATAGTATTTCTTGGGGTTATATTAGCCTATGGAGAAAATTTACCAAAATGCCCCCGGGATCCTGGCACGGTGGCACGTTTTCTCAAAATTTTAACCAAGGCTATTCTGACGTATTTTTGCCTAAGGAATCCATTCAGGGCTTGAAATCACCAAATTCACTATCAAAATATGAAAATACCCTTGACAGCCCCTATTTAGAGATTTCAGTGGCATTTTCGTAATTATGCTTTTTCGGCCTTTACCGAAAAAGTGCCCAACTGTAACCCTACTTGTTTTTGCCCACTGAATCCAATGGAACCATCTATTTCATGAAAATCCAGCTCCTACCCCCTCAGAACAATGCTGGCCGAAAGTTTAGACAAAAATTGGAAAAATTAGACTTTTGTGCCTTAATTTCCAAAAATTATAACTAATTCTACAAAAATCGAAATGAAGTGATCCCAAAGCCCATTGAAAGCTATTTAAGTCCTCTTTACTCGAAAAATATGGACCATTATCTGAAATCACCACACAAATATATAATTCAAGAAATGTCCACACTGCTCCAAAATTGATCCCAGATTTAACATGAAACTTTGGATAATTATAACTCCTAGTTCACAAATCAAAATGACATAAATTATTTGTCCATTTTAAATCTTGGCATGTGAAATTTAAGATTAGAAAGTTTCAGAATTTTCTAACACCATTTGCTTTTTAAAACGTCCATGCAAGACCACTGCCAGTACAGAATTTTTCACTGACCAAACTTGCAACTTTTCAACCTAAGTTTCCAATCAACTTCTATCTATCCAAGATACATCTCAAAACACCAGATCCTAATTTTTGAAAATTAGGCAAAATTTTCAAAAAAAATCCAAACTCAACCAATGGCTACAAAATCTATATGGAAATGTTTGTCTTACTCACCTCTACAACTTTTCCAAAGAAGTTCCTTAATTCACCAAACTCCAAAATTCCTTGAGAGCTCAAACACCACCAAATGACAAATCTTGGAGCTTCCTCTTTTTTCTGTAGAAATGGAGGACGAAATAGAGAGAAAAGAGAGAGGGGGAAGCTTGAAGAAGGTGAAATGATGAAGAAACAACTACTCCCATCCCTCCATACATGCTCAGCCAATTTGAAGGAAAAAGGGAGAGAGAGAAATGATAACTTAACATGTTGACTTCTTCAAACACCCCACCATCATGTAGGCTTGCCATGTGTCACTCTCACATACAATCTCCTCATAATTAATCCTCCACTTAGTTACACTAACCAATTCCATTAGCCATTTAATCACACTCCTCATTTCTTCTTAGTTAGTAATTAATTTATTCATTAATCACTGATTAATTGACTGATAATTTTCCATTCTTTCAATTCTTCCACTAATTATGGCAGATTAACTTAAATTGCCACATAACCCATAATAATTCAAACTTTAATTCACAAAATATTCTCAATAATTATCATTAGCCCTTAATCAAAATTTGGGGCGTTACAGTTAGCATCTCTCTTAACTGAGGGCGACTTTGTTACGTTTTTAGACTTTTAAGATGGTATTGAGATAAAAAAAAATCCAGAATTACATTGAGATTTTTGGAATACTTCTGAAGTAGATTTGTACTTTAACTCTTTTAAAATCACTATATTTTGAATACTACTATATCCTTTTTTATATATATAATGAATACATTTTAACTTGCTTGAATCTAAATTAAATTATAAAAAATATCAGTTAGTATATTTTGACATAAAAAATTAGAAATATATTAATACTTTTTTTGTGAACGTAGAAATATATTAATATAATGATGAGAAATCCCTGTTGTAAAAAAATGATGAGAAATCTAATTAGAATTGAATTAGTGAATGGTGAGGCTAAATTAATACTTATATGGATCCATAGGACGACAGATATAATATTAAAACATCAATAACTATGGGTGACGGGGTTGATGCCGTAGTGCATATCACTTTCTTTTTATATGATATCTTTTTGTCAGAGACAATCCTATTTAAATCCAGATCAGATACTAAATATGAGCGTTTCTTTGAAAGAGAATTCAAACATTGTTTCATAACATTGCGAGAAACTGGCCAATTTCACTATACCTCAGTCTCGTTGGTGGCTCTTGAAGCTTTTTAGTAACAGTTTAGTTGGGTGGACTCGTGACTCACTCACTCACAGCAACAAGTGGACCTATAAATAAAAATAATTTTATTTATTTAATTATTTTTTATTACTTCCGTGTTTTAGCCTTTTAGGTAATACATCCGTCAGTCTTGTTTTTGTCACATTTCACGCTTCTTATTGGCCAATCAACCTTCTATTCTATCCAAAACCTATCCCACATAATGTTGTTTCCTCCTGTTTGTTTCTAAATTTTCTTATCATTCATTCATAACATTTTTTTAATCCACGTTCACTTAACTAAATGTAGAAATTAACGTCCGGCAAAAAAAAAAAAAAAGAAATTAACGATTATGATTTGTGTTTCAATATCACTTTATAAGCTCAATTTCAACAAATCTATAAAACGACCTCCTTATAAATTAGATATATCTTAAACACATGAAATTTGAAAATTGAGCCTCTTTTTATCATTTATGAATAGTCTAGCTTAATAGCTTATTAAAAATTAATAATAGTGCAGTTTAATATATATAAATTTTACATTTTATATTGGTATTATCAGTCCTAGCAGTAAGTGGGGAAGCAAACAAATTTTCTCTCATTTTCCTCTCAAAATCCTATCACTACCCTGAAATAAAAAAATGAATAGTTTAAATTTAATATTTTTTAAAACTGTTATTATAATATTTTATAAATTATTTTTTTTATTTTTTTATATACTAAAGTTGTGAGATGTCCAAATCAAATAGTAACAATTTAAATTTATTTTTATGTAAAATTATAATAATATGTTATAAAATATTAAATCCAAATCCTTCATTCTTTTAATCTTACGGTGGAAATGGAATTCTGAGAGGAAAAGGAGAGAGAGGGAGTATGAGAGGATCTGGATCCAAGTAATGGCCAGATTCAACTCTTAGAGGCTGTTTGGTATGAGGGATTTGAAGGAGAAGAGGGGGAGGGAAAATTTTTATAAGTTAAATTTAAGAAAATTGGAGGAGTGTGGTTACAAAATTTTAATATAGAGAATATGTAAAATAAAATAGTAAGAAAAATTAATTAAATACTTTTAACCTCACCTCTCTCTCTCTCTCTCTCTCTTTTAAATCCAACTCAAAAAAAGTTTCCCTCCTCCCACTTTCCCTCCCCACCCCTCCTACCAAACGCATCCTTAGGGTCTGTTTGGTGTGAGGGATTTGAAGGGGAGGGGAGGGGAGGGGAGGAAAAATTTTTATGAGTTGAATTTTAAAAGTTTGAAGAAGTGGGGTAATAAAATTTTAATAAAGAGAATATATAAGATAAAAGAGTAAGAAAAATTAATTAAAAATTTTTAACCTCACTTCTCTAATTTTTTTTAAATTCAACTCAAAAAAATTTTCCCTCCATCAACCTTTCCTCCCCTCCCCTCAAATCAAACAAGCCCTTAATCTCCATGTCTAGCATCTTCCGCCATCCTTTATAAGCTTAATTGTTGGGGTTTTATAACCCAATGACACTAAATTCATCCTTTAAGGGGTTGTTTGGTATGAGGGGAGAAGAGGGAAAAAGAATGAAGGGAAAATTTGTTAGATTTGGATTTTAAAAAAATTAGAGAAGAGGAGGTAAAAGTTTTTAATTAATTTTTCTTACTCCTTTAGTATACATTGTCTGTTAAAAAATTAATAACCCCACTTTTCCAATTTTTTTAATTCCAACTCAAAAAAATTTTCCCTCCCCTCTTCTCCCCTCCAAATCCCTTGTACCAAACATGCTCCAAATCTTTCTTAAACATGATGTGGTTAGTTCAAATCTTCTACAAATATACATAGTTACATGAATTATGACAAAAAAAAAACATTTATAAGCTAGATAACACTCCATTGCTTAAGGTTCGACAATATTGAAATGAGGGTCTTGGTTAAAGATAGTAGGTTAATGTTTGCCTTTCCTTATATTTATACTTGATCTTTCGAGTTTATTAATGAATTTCAGTGTTTCATTAAAAAAATAAGGGAGGGGTTGCCTAAATTTGGTTAGTTAATGTTTTTCAATAGCGTAACCCATTATCTGTATTGATGCGATATATATAATTATATATATATATATGAGTAGAGGAAAGGCAACCCAACTTAGAGGGCAGTTAAAGTAAAAGATAAAATGATGCATTAATGTGTGTTTCAACCAATGTTATGAGACCCGGACCGGACCGGCCGGTCTGGCCCGGGACCCGGCGAACCGGCCGGGAAACCGGTCCGGTCCGGGTCACTTATAAAAAAAAAAAATTTTATTTTTTCCTTTAGAATTTCATACTATAAGTCTAAAATTTTCAATTTCTCACCGGTTTGGTCCCGGTTTAGCTCCGGTTTGGTCCCGGTTTGACCCACTGACCCTTAACCCAGTACCCCGACCGGTTCAATGCCCGGTCCGGGTTTTAATACCTTGGTTTCAACTTTCAAGATTTGAGCTTTGGCCAAAAAAAAAAACTTTCAAGATTTGAGCTCATTTCCACCGTTTCTTTTTCTTTACTTTACTTTACTTTACTTGTAGGTAGTATTTGACATTCATTTTATGTCGAATTTAGTTTTTTTTAATAAAAAAATTATTTTTATTACATCTTTATTATAAATATGAATTGTTCAATTCAGATTTAAAAGAGTAACATAGATTGATTTATATTTTTAAAAACTATCAAATAAAAAATGCTAGATTTAATCCCACAATCTACAAGGATATATATATGTTCCTTAAACATTTTTATATTTAAGGTAAAAAAAACATTTTTATAGGGAAAATTGCCCAAAAATACCTTTGGGGCAAATTAATTGCTGAATGCAACCATAGAAGATCAGTTGCACTTTAACGGAAGATATGTTGCACACAACGGAAGATATTTTACAAACAACGGAAGATGGTTTGTATATTTTTATGGAAGATTTGTGCACACACGAAAGAATATTTACACACAATGAAAGTTCTTTTACACACGCGGAAGATGACTTACACATTTGGTATCATTCAGTAATTAATTTGTTAAAAAAATATTTATTCCCATTTCCCAATTCTCCCTTTTTTATATTTCATGTGAAGGAAAAGATAGAAAGTAGTGATAATGAGATGTGATATGAGAGTTGGAGAGAGATAGTGGAGGGAAGAGAAGATGCATGATGATTCACGGCAGTCCACAGTTCACACCAACCTATTAATTCTATTTCCCTCAAAAGCACCAAAATCGCACCCCCACTCATTCTTTATTTTTATTCCCCTTCCAATTTAACTAAAAAGTTGGATTCACCTGCCTCAACCCTCTTTCCCCTCAATTTAATTATATCACATAAAGTAAGTATTTGGTTTAGTAATGGATTAAATAGATATTAAGTGGGTGAATTGAATTTGATTCTCATAATGTTCAAAAAGATACCTAGAGAGATGTACCATAGTCATAAAGTCTCAATCTAGATTAAGTAGTTGCTTGGATACCTTATAATATGATCTAAAAAAAGTGGTTTATATCATATGGTCTAACGTGTTATAAAAAAACCTTTCCTTTCATTCTTACTTCTAACTAATACTGATTTTTCCCCCACAACAGTGAACAAACTATTTGAGGCAGTGGCCTGAAGGTCAATAATTTAAATAAGGGTTAGCTTGGGATCAGATCAATCATAATTAAAATATGATGGATTGCTATTTTTTTAAAATACAAAATGGTGTCATTTTAGGCTTTTTTTTTTTAAAAAAAAAAATCAAACTTCAGGCTCAATAAAGAAAGGGAAAAAATTTAAAATTTTAATCTGGTTGACTCATCTTGTCAACACTTGTTTCCATTTCGATAATCGAAGAGTAATAAAGACGGAATTCAATGGACATACAGAAAAGTACAGTAATACTGATAAAAATATTCGTTTACAATTCTGATATAGTTCGTCAACGAAAAACAAAAAATACAGCGGAAACTTAATATTTACAAATTTCACCAAAATATCACAAAATAGACTAATTATGACCACATTCTTGTCCTCGTGTAACATCCCAAATTTTATTCACCAAGAATATATTGTAATTATTATATATATTCAATGAAATGGTGAATATTTAAGGCCAAAAGAATTAAATATTGAAAATTAAAGGTTGAATAGTGTTTTAAGTGAAATCGCCTGCGAGGCAGTGAAATTGTCATATAGTTTTGGAAGATCAAATGATGACCAAAAATTATGAAATTTTATAGGGTGAAATTTGACATCCTAAGCTTTAATTTGATAGGTCATATGACTCAATTGAAGCTATATACAAAAAGATATGAATTTTTGAAGTTGATCCAGAAAATCTGGAAAGTTTCTGGAGCAGCGATCAAAGATTGAAAATCTGGGAATAATATGATCCTATTAAGTAAAATCCCATATTTTTCCTTGAAACTATACTCAATGAGGGTTCCATAGGCTTTGGAATGGCCTCGAAACGATGTCTACAAAATTAGTTATGATTTTTCAAAGTTAAGGTAGAAAATCTGCCAGAATTGGCATTATTCCGAAAATTTAAGAAATAAAGTAATCTTCCTTTTTCTCTTAATTATTTTAGAAATTAAGGGATGAAGGAGGAGAAGACAAGTGTCAAAATCCAATGAGACCAAGTGTCAACACCACATGAAAGATGATGGAGATAATTGTTGTGTCATAAGTGTAATACCCCAAAATTTGGGATTTGAGGCTTGGGAATAAGCCTAAATTGAGTGGACTACTAAGCCCCGATTTAGTAGATGTCCCAAATATATTTCCTAATGATTCTAATATCTTTGGGGTATTAAGAAAGTAAAATGGTGAATTTTTGAGAATATAATTATGTTTTCGATAAAATTGCCTATGAGGCAGTGAGCTTATCATAAGGTTTTAGAAGACTAAATGATAAGAAAAAATTATTAAATTTTATAGGATGAAAGTAGACATCCTAAGCTTTAATTTGATAGGTCATATGATGCAATTAGAACTATACACAAAAAGATATGAATTTTTGAAGTCAGCACAGAAAAACTGTGAAATTTCTGGAACACCATATAAAGATTAAAATTCTGGGAATTTTGTGATTTCATAAAGCAAAATTCTATATTTTTCCTTGAAACTAGACTCAATAAGGGTTCTATAGGCTTTGGAATCACCTCATTTCGAGTTTTCTAGAATTATTTATGATTTTTCAAAGTTTGGGTAGAAATCTGCCAAAATTTTGTAAAATCCGAAATTTTTGGAAAATTAAAGTAAAATATGATAAAATAATATATCATCATCCTCTTCCTCTTGAGACCATTTCAGACGTGCTGCAGCCAAGGAGAGAGAGAAGGAGAGGAGAAAACTCATAAGATAGGTCGATTTCTTCGGTGAATTCGTACCTAACGTGTATAATCCTTCTCCTAAGCTTCTCTTCTATATTGTTTGAGGTATTTGAAGCAAGATTCATGGTGTTTTGAAGTTAGGGTTTTCAGCCACAAGAAGGAAAAGCTAGTGGGAGCTTGAGGTAACTTCCAAACTCTTGCATATTGACTATTTTGGCTGCTATAGACAATTTAATCGGTGAAATTTCGCCGGATTGTCTTTGTGTGTGAAAATGGAAAATGGGTTGTGGGGGCTGTTATGCTGCCCAAATTGGTACTAAATGGTAGTTGTAACCTAATGGAATAGTCAATAAAGTGGTTAGGAGTAGAAAGGAACACGTTTACGGAGCCGAAACCGAAAAACCCTGATTTTCCCTGGAAAACCCATATATTTCGGTCTGGGCTATAAATGGGTCTTAGAGTTGGATTTTCAATGATTTGATGATTCCATTGAGTTTAGGAGGGAAAATTAGGTGGGGTTACAGTTGGGCACTTTTTCAAAAAAGGCCGAGAAAGCATAATTACGGAAACGCCCCTAAAACTCTAAAAGTAGGGCTGCCAATGGCAATTTCGTAATTTGACATTGAATTTGGTAATTTTGAGTCCGGAAATGGATTCCTTGGGCGAAAATATGTCAGGATAGGCCAGGTTAGAATTTCGAGAAAAGTACAGCTGGACCGGGTACGATCGGGCCGGGGCCCTGGGGGTATTTTAGTAATTTTTCAAGATAGACTCATATAACCTGCAGAAACACTATGGAAGTGTCTAAATAGTACATTTGACATTGTAGGATCGAATATGGAGCCCTGAGCTGTTGGCACGCAAATTGAGGAGAAAGATTGGAGGTAGGGGACTTACCTCACTTGCATGTATTTGATATATTTGCTTGTGTAATGATGTATGTGATTGCTTTACTTGATTGTGTAGAGCATATTTGAATAAATGAAGCTCTGTTTCGGTTTTCGCTGTGGCCATAGCCTTGTTGTATGAAACATTGAGCATGCAGAAATGTCATTATGGGGCATACATCTAGATAAAGCTAACATGTCATACACATAGCATCAATCATGCATGCATTACGGTATCTGTTTCCTACTGAGATTCTCTCGAATCTCACCCTCCCCTACCAACAATTTAGACAGGAGACGACAGAAGTTATGCAAACAACAATGCAGAGAATCATACGAGGGGATTACAGTAATGGAACGAAGACGGGAAGAAGTCTCCGTTTCACTGGGATGAGTTTAGACACCCTAGTAGCCTTGTGCGGCTACCTTAATCGTAAGTTTCATATACCAACTCCTATGGGGAATTTATGTAATCATGCATATATTATCAGTATAGTTATGCTATTCCTGTGTTGCCTACCGAACCGCATGTTGTTTTTCGCGAATACTCTGGTAAAGGTGAAATTAAAATAAGGGCGTGACAATAAGTCCTTACTTATGTCATAAGGTTAGGTAGCCAACTTTTGCACCAATTGACTTGAGTAAATGGAAGGAACACTTGATTTAGTTGGAGCATAAGAGGGAGCACGTTTTTGGCCAACCAAGGGAGAAGGAAATGATAATTGAGGTTGAGTGTACACAAAAGGGAAGCATGGCAAGGTTGAGTGCACACAAAACTGAAGTATGGTGCAAGCATGGAGGCAAGTATGGTGGTTGACATGTGTCACCATAACAACCTTAGATGAGATCAATGGTTGGGAATCAAGGGAGCATTTTTATGAAGGCTTTCTCTTCCCTTCCTTTCATGCATTTTCGTTCAACATAGAGAGGGAGAGAGTTTGGAGAAACTTTGAAGAGTTAGAGGGAAGAGGAGAAAGAAATCTTAAGGTAAGAGTTGATTCTTAAGCTTTCCTTGTAACATTTCCCCTAGATCCTTCTCTAAACCATGTTTCTTCATGAATCTATGATCTTGAAGACTCATTCTTAGCTCAAGGAGAAGAGAGAGAGAGGACATCCTAGAGAGAGAAACTCCAAGGATCAAAAGGTAATCTCCAAAACCTCAACTTCTTAGTGTATTGAAGTTGTTGTTGGTGATTGTTGTTTGGCTTATGTGATTTTTAGTTAAGTTGTAAAATTGGAAAAGCCATAACCATAAGGGGTTATGCTGCCCAAAATCCTTTAAATCATGATTATGAAGTGTTTAAATGAGTTAATCAAGGATTAGAAGTGGAAAAGTACAAGTTTTGGAAGCTAAAACACAAAACTCCATTTTTCCAATTTTTGACCAATATTTCGGCCAGCACAGATCTGGTAGTAGGAGTTGGATTTTCATGAAATAAATGGTTCCATTGGACTCAGTGGGCAAAAATAGGTGGGGTTATAGTTGAGCACTTTTTCGGTAGAGGCCGAAAAAGCATATTTACGAAAACGCCACTGAAATCACTAAATAGGGGCTGTCAAGGGCATTTTCGTAATTTGACCATGAATTTGGCAATTTTGAGCCCAGAAATGGATTCCTTGGGCGAAAATAAGTCAGAATAGCCTTAGTCAAAATTTTGGGAAAACGTGCCATCGGGCCGGGTACGACTGGGCCGGGCCGAGTTCCTGGGGGCATTTTTGTAAATTTTCACCATAGACTAATATAACCACAATAAACACTATGGAAGAGTATAAAATGATACTTGGATAGGTTATGACCTATTTCTGGTACATTTAATATTTTAGGACCGATTTGGAGGCCGGATACGACACATTCTTCGAGGCACATTTAAAAGAGGATTATAAAGCTTTGAGGTAGGGACATTATCCTTCATACACTATTCCATAAGTTATGTGATTGTGTGGATGCCATTGTTTTGTAAATGCACTTTATTAACAACATGATTTGCCTAGAGAGAGGCTGTTAATGCCAGAGGTGCACTTACACTGGGAGTTGGCAGAAGTCCAACCGGTGTAGATTGTGGGGCTGGGCCCTACTCATGTTTACGATGATGTGTTTATGTTGTTCATTAATTTGTGCATACCTTGGCGCATGACATATTTACTTTTCGCATTTTCTATGAACGATATTATGTCTCTACGGGGATTCTTCGGAATCTCACCCTATTTTTAAACAAATACCTTAGCGGGTACCAGTGGGCTAAAGGACAAAGACGTTGACGCCGAAAAGTGAGTGGCACGTGTCTCGAGGCGAGGATATGAACGTGGTTATGCCTTAGTCTATGCCTTAATATTTTGGATAATTTGTAAATATTAAGTTTCCGCTGTATTTTCTGTTTTTCGTTGACGAACGACGTTGGGATTGTAAACAAGTATTTTTATCAGTATAATTGTACTTTTCTGTATGCCCATTGAATTCCGTCTTTATTACTCTCCGAATATCGAAATGGAAACGGGTGTTGACACCTCACCTCGAGACACGTGCCGTTCACTTTCTGGCGTCTATGTCTTTTCCCTTTGCCCCACTGGTATCCGCTGAGGTGTTTATTTAAAAATAGGGTGAGATTCCGGAGAACCCCAGTAGAAACATGCTATCGTTCATAGAAAATGCGAAAAGTAAATATGATATATGTCATGTATGCACCAATTAATGAACATTATAAACATATCATCTGCATGTATACATGAGTAGGGCCCAGCCCCACTATTCTGCACTGGCTGGGTTTTCACCAACTCCAGTGTAAGTGCCTCTGACACTTCTGGCCCTTCTCTGGGCAAATCGTGTTGATTAATAAAACGCATTTACAAACATTGGCATTCACACAATCACATAACTTATGACATAGTGTATGAAGGATAATGTCCATACCTCAAAGCTTTAATATCCCCTTTTTAAATGTGTCTCGAAGAACGTGTCGTACCCGACCTCCAAATCGGTCCTAAAATATTAAATGTACCAAAAATAGGTCATAACCTATCCAAGTATCATTTTAGACTCTTCCATAGTATTTATTGTGGTTATATTGGTCTATGGTGAAATTTTACAAAAATGGCCCCGTTGTACCCGGCCCGGCCCTGTTGTACCCGACCCGATGGCACGTTTTCCCAAAATTTTGACTAAGGCTATTCATACTTATTTTCGTCCAAGGAATCCATTTCTGGGCTCGAAATTACCAAATTCATTGTCAAATTACAAAAATGCTTTTGACAGCCCCTATTTAGGGATTTCAGTGGCGTTTTCGTAATTATGCTTTTTCGGCCTCTACCGAAAAAGTGCCCAACTGTAACCCCGCCTATTTTCGCCCACTGAGTCCAATGGAACCATTTATTTCATGAAAATCCAACTCCTACTACCAGTTCTGATCCTGACCGAAATGTTAGGGGAAAATGGAAAAATAAGGTTTTGTGTTTTAGCTTCCAAAACTTGCACTTCCTTGATTAACTTACTTAAACACTTCTTAATCATGATTTAAAGGATTTTGGGCAGCATAACCCCTTAGGATTATGGCTTTTCCAATTTTACAACTTAACAAAAAATCACATAAACCAAACAACAATCACCAACAACAACTTCAATACACAAAAAAGTTGAGATTTTGGAGATTATCTCTTGATCCTTGGTGTTTCTCTCTCTAGGTCGTCCTCTCTCTCTCCTCAACCTTGAAGATTAGCTTGCTAATCCATGGAGTTTATGGAAAGGAAGAGATTAGAGAAGAGATTTATGGAAGATTAGAAGAAGAAACCTTAATAAATCATAACTTACCTTAGTTTTTCTCTTCTTCCTTCTCTCTAGAGCATGAAGCTTCACAAACTCACTCTCTCTCTTCTTTCTTTAGCCTTGAACGAAAATAGCAAGGAAAGATGAAGGAAGTGGCCTCATAAATTACCTCACATTTTCTCTTCATGTTTCATCCTAGCCCTTGATCTAACCAAAGGTTAGAATTTCTCCACCTTTCATATACACCATCATTCCATTTTTTGTGTACACTCAACCTTGTCATGCTTCCCTTTTGTGTGCACCAACCTTGCCATACTTCCCTTTTGTGTGCACTCAACCTTGCCATACTTCCCTTGTCATCATTTAGGTCTAATTGGGTTTGATTAATTTTTTTTCCCTTATTTTCTATGTATTGGACGAATTTTAGGAAAGATAGAGGAGAAAAAAATGTTTTTCCTATATTTCATAATTCATATAATTGACCAATGTATAATTCCCCCTAATTCCCCAAATTCTTGATTTATTCTACCAAGAATAATCCCATTTATGCATTTTCTTGTATTTTCCTTGATTAATTGAGATTAACTCCAATTAATTGGAAAATAATTAATTTTGGGCTAAATTGACAAAATTATGATTTTGCTATCCCTTTTGTATTTTAATTCAATTTTTGAATTAATTTGCCCATTTCCTTATGAATATGAATATTTCACAACTCACAAGATCCAAATCCATGAATATTCACCATTTTATTGAATTATTCAAATAATTAAAATATAATTTTTTTGGTGAATAAAATTTGAGGTGTTATACATCTAAAACTCATCGGCAAAAAAAAAAAAAGAAAAGAAAAAAGACTCATCTAAAACTCTCAAGTCTCATCTGAACTGACATCCTAGACAAAGTAACTGACATAATAACTTGGGATTGAGTTTTAATACGACCTTTCGAATTATTTCATCAAATCCAGATTAGTCATCTATATCATATGCTCTTTTATTTTTAATTATTTTTCTCTACCTTTAATAAATGGTCTTTTAAAAAATAAATTTATTTAATTATGGGTAAATATCAAAAGAATAAAATTTATTTTGACACAAATAAACACCTTAATGTATACTATTTTAGCAACTACTGTATTTAGTGCTGGGGTATTAAATAATTTTATAAAAAATATTAATTTTATTTTTCCAATTCTTTTTTATTCTTGAAAATAATTCAAATCAGAAGGTTAATGAATTAAATAACATTTGTTAATTTGTAAATATTTTTTCATCTTTTGTTTGTTATAATAACAAGTCATTCTTTAGGGAGAGGGGTGTCTCCGTTGTTCTTCACTTTTTCCACCATTGGATTAACTTCCAATGATTGAGATTTAACATTTTATAATAATGTTATTATAATATTAGTTATAAAATATGTAAAAATAAATTTAAACTATTAAAATTATATTTAAATACTTCAACTTAGTAGACTTTTATTAAAATATTTTATATATTTTTAAATTTTTATCTCCAATATTTTTGAATTTTTTAGGTTAAATTTTAATAGTTTCAATTTATTTATATGTTTTTTGTTTTTTAAAAAACTATAATATATTATTATAAAATATTAAATTCCAATTATTAAAAGTTGATTCAATGAAAAAGAAAATAAATATAAAGAAATAGAGACACCTCTTTTCCCATTATTTCAGTGCTCATATACCTTTTTTCCTACTTCATATCTCTATTTCTTTGTTTGTATGGATTACATTGCTTCACTTTGCAAGGCTAAAGCTAAACCCACCATTATTCCTCCATTTTTTAAAAGATACGTTTTTGAAAACAAAGGGAAAAAAATGACATTTGGATCCATTGTAAATAAATTATTTAAATTTTGGCCCACTCTTAAAAAATTGTTAACACAGTAGTATACCATAATTCTCAATCTCTAGAAAGTCATTGTTTTATGGGACCAAAATATTTAATATATAGAATCCGGAAATCAACATACAATATATGGAAATTTTATTTTTAATTTTTTCTCGATCTATAACTTTAAATATTAAACACACACACACACATGTTCGAATTCAATTTCATTTAATATAAAATATTTGTTAACTTGGAATTTGGAAGGGATTCAATGCCCTCTTAAATAAAATCTCGAGTTTAAATTTCGGGGAAGATAAAAAAAAAGTTTAAATTTGGTGAAAGAAAAAAGTTATAGTATTCGTTTGGAATAGTTTATTTTTAGGCAATAAGTGCTTATAAATCGTGATTCATGGTATACGAGATAAATATGTAAAAGGAGTTTTATTTTAACTTATATAATAAGTACTTATTTTTTAAAAATAAAGCTTATTTTTAAAATCTCTTGATTAAGGAAATGACACAGCTATAATCCCAATTATTTAATATCACTTAATACAGAATAAATTTATACTAATTTTTTTAAAGAATAAAATAAATTGGGTTCTGGGACCTAGCTAAAATAAGAAGCAACTTCGCAATCACAACTTAGAAAAAAAAGGTTTTTCAGAGACAATTCCATAGTTATTTATCGTTGCTTGTGACTCCTAACATAAAAGTAATGGTGAAGAATGAAGCCACGCTTATCAAACTAATCCGTAATCTGTTGACTTTTACACAAGCATACATAGCGCGATTATTTTTCAGCCAAAAAAGGAAATGAAAATGGAATAAAAATCAATTTACTAACATATTTCCTTCCACTTTATGATTCGACAGAGTCAAATTGCTTTCATATACAGAAAAATTATAAAAATCATTATTTTGATAGAATTAAAAAAATTATCACATGGTATCAACATATATGTATATGAGTGTGTATTCATATATATATGAAATGTATCAGGAATAATGAAAGTGGATTTATACAAGGCTTTCAATTCAAGTTTGCGTGGATAAAAAAAAACGCTGTACTGGAGAAATAAATTCTTTTTTAATAAGTGAGATATAATCTTTGTTTTGGGAGTCTCTTCCTTATATTTATCAAATAATAATAATAATAATCACAAAAGGGATCAAGTACTTGGTGGCTTTATGCTCTATATGATGTTTCTCTTTATATGTCGTATTCCTTTAGCAATATATTGCGGACTAGCAAAAGTCCAATAACAACGAACAAAGAAACGTAATTCATGTTAAAAAAGAAATTAATTATAAGTTTCTTAATTAGTATTATATTTAAATGTTTATAAAGGAATAATAGTACTATAGTAGGATGGATATTAGTGAAAAGTGCATCACTAATGTGAGTTGGAATAATTAGGTTTATAGTTTCGGGCCAACGATTCCACGAAATACTCCATTAGTTAGTTTGTGGTTTAAAAACGCATTAATAAAGGAGAGAAAATGTAAGGCTTACTGCTCTAATCTCATTTATGAATTTTAATATTGAGAAAAAAAAGAAAGAAATCTTTTGGTTCTAATTATAAGATAGACATTACTTTTTTTTATCATTAATTTCCTCTTGCCCCCTCATTAATTTTTGTTATTTAATCAATCTATTCAAAATATAAATCACTTTCAACCACCTCATCCGAATTAAAAAAGAGTAATTAATTCATTAAATCTTTCTTAAATTGAAATTTTTTTTAATCTTATCCAATTAATTGAGGTTTTGAAGGAGAGAAAAAAATATGATGAGTTATATTTAAATATTAATTACTGAGTTAAAAACAACAAATAAACATTAATTACTTTTTAAGTGACTTGCATTAAGGATTAAAAAATTCTGCTAAAGTGTAACTTATATTTTGAACTAATAGAAGTGATTTTTAAAAAATATGTATATTTTATATGGACAAAAGTGAAAACTTATTAAATTTCATATAGAGTTAATAAGTTTTAAGATTTTTATTAGTTATAAAAGAGATTTATCATAAAATACAAAGAGGTATTTTGGAACAAATCTGCCCCAAAAAAATCAAAAAGAAAAAGTGAGAAGGTGGGAATAGTGGGATATCATGAGGATTTGCAAGCCAACATACACATTAACATGATGCATATAATTATGATACCAGATCAACATTTGTTATGATAACATTTGAATTAATCTCACTTGATCCAATAAAAAAACATTTTTTATCCAGATGCTAAGAAAAATGAAAACATTTTTAATCTTCGCCTCTTCTAAATTAACTAATAAGAAACCTTCCCATTTTAAATATTTTTTTTGCCAGTAACATTTTAAATATTAATAGAATATTGGGTCCTGTATGTTTATATGGAGATTGAATTTCTCTATTTATCTTTAATGTGAAACCATATATGAAATTGACTCTTTTTATTTGTCTTCAGTGTTTTTTAAGGATACATACCGAACAATTGGTTTTATAATTACAAACGATTTAGAATATTTAAAATGTTTTGTGCTAATTAAAACTTAAAAGGGTTGGAGTTTATTAAAGTTTGGACTGGATATAATAAAATATGTTTTTTTATGGACATTTATTTCAGGAAGAATAAGAAGAAAGAAGAAAGATCTGCCAAGATGATATGGCATATCATTTTCTCTAAATTAATAATATAAAGGCATCATATACCATAAAGTCAATGAGTTGATATATTCTATGGACTTTGTCTAATATCAACTTATTATTTAGATAAATGTATACATCAAATATAATATTTATTTATCATGTTTTTGTTTGCATTGGTCTTGTCTCATCTCATGTGCCTTCAAGATTAAGTAATTAAAGTTCCCAAATCCACTAAATACAGGATACAATATATTTGACCTTTACTAATGTACTCTTCTGTTTTTTACACTGCACTGAAAACTGTATTAATTATTGAATTGGTTGAGATAGTGGATTAAGTATCAATGATATAACTGCGGAACATTATCAAATAAATCATAATTAAAAAATATAAAAATATTCATATATATATACAAACATTAAGTCTTTAAAAATAATTTTTCAATCGTGATTTGCGGTATATGAGATAAGTATATAAGAAGAGTATTTTTTCGACTTACGTATATAAGTACTTTTGGGATCCCCAATTGTGATCCCAAACCTGCTTTAAGTCACAAGTAAACGATACATTTATGTAAAAACCACACGTATGTTTTGTTAAAAAGAATCAAAGCGACGTTAAATATTCAACAAGAAAATAAAAATGTAAAATTTAACTCAATCAATGAGTCTAAAACTTTTAACAGAAGGAAGTAATCAAGAAGTTGATTCATTAGTTACTAATCTGATCAGTCGACTCAAGCTGAATTTTAATATCATGTTTTTTAATGTAGAGTTTCATGGTAGTTTCCATGTAGTAATTGAGTCTCATCCTTTTTTAAAAACATTTTTCACGATTCTTTTACTAAAGTATAAAGCCACTCAGAAATAATTTTAAAATTTTTTATGGCTTAATTTCTTCAATTTTTTTTAAATATTAAATTTCAGCCGGCCAAATTTTATTAGGAAAATTAAAAAAAGTCCCCAGTGAAAAAATTTATTGATAAGAAATACCAGAGCGACATTTCATTCACCAAAAAAAAAAAAAAAACTGAAGCGATAGCTATAAGCCAAGTGTATGAATGATTCAGAAAATATGGACAAAAATAAAATAGAGTAATACACATATCTAGCCCTCTATAATGTTGTCTCACTTGAAAACAACAAGAAGGGCTGGATTATTTTTTTTTTTTCCTTTTCATTATTGCTTTCAATTATGTCTTTTTTTTTTCCATAGCTTTCAATTATGTCACCACTTGGTGTTCTTGAATTGTCAAAAATAATTTCATGTCTCATAATTTCACTTCGTGTTCTTTTATCTGAAGTTCTGATGAATTCCAACTTATTTGATTTGAATATCTTTGTTTTTAAATTTCGTGGTCAAGCATTAAAATTTATTGATTCATATTGATTTCTTACGTTTACTTATTCGTGACATGTCCCCAATAATCAATTCAATGTCTCAGACAAATAAAAATTATGATGAATTTGTTTTTAGGAAAAGTCGCAATCTAGATATGAAAGTGTCAACAACCATTTGAAATCTGGGGATTAAAAACTATGTTTTTACTATTATTTTAATTTTAGAAGAGAAAATTCGTATATTATATATTTATATTGTTTCATCTTTGAAATATTGAACTGTATATAGATCAAAATTTTATATTTGGAAACATCCAATTAAAGTGGGTATTAATATTCAGAGCTTAATACTTGTTTTATCTTTGAACAAAAACGAAATTTTAAGAAGAAAATGAGTAAGTTAAATAAATTTTAATTTTATTGAAATTATATAATTCATATTATTTATGTGCACATATTCTAGTTTAATTTTAGATCTTTTTTTATTGAATCAGTTTCCATTAGTTTAATTATCATACCAAATTTATACAAATGAAATAAAAGACTATTATTTAATATTCAGTATTTATTTTAATAAGGGAATTATTTGGGGGGAAATTGGTAAAAAAATTTGCTATTTAAAAATTTTATTGGTTAGAAAACCTAATATATTTTTATACACAAAGGATACCAGGATTTTATGTACAAAAAATATCACTAATCGAATTTAGATCATTTTAACCAATAAAATTTTTAAATTAAAAATTTTCACCGACTTTCCTAACTATTGATGATTCACAATCCCAAATAGCATATATCATTTAACTGACTTCATATTTCAAATTTTAACATTGTTAAATAGGAGAGCCCTAAATATGTAAGAAGTAAATTGGGTGAAGTAACAAAAAATTGAAAATCACATTCTATGCTCATCGTCAATCTGCAATACTTAAAATGAATTTGGATGGTTGGAATTTAATCTAATGTATATATTTAAAATAAATTTTATTTTATTATATGTAGAACTTAAAATGAAAAAAAAAAGTTTATAACTTACACATAAATTTTATTTTATTACATGTAGAACGTAAAATTAAAAAAAAAATTAAGTTTAAAACTTGTGTCTGAGCAATGGTATTGTAGCCTAGTCACACAAAAAAAAAAAATTACAAGTAAAAGTCACGGGTTTGAGCTTTATATCGAGTTATTAGCAGGGAAGAAGCCACCTTCTACACACTTTTGCAAACTAAATGAGAACCCTAAATATGAAGGAAGAAATTCAAACTGCTGAGATGAAATTATAGCAAGGTCCATCAGGACATGGCAGGGGCACAACTAACAATTCAATTTACAAGTTCCAGAAGTTGGTAGATTTTTTTTCAGACAGCCAGGGCTGAGTCTGCATCTCAAAAAAAGGAAAAAGAAAAGAAAAGAGCCACGTCCCACAAAGCCACCTGAGTCAGCATTCAATCCCTCCTCTTTTTCTTCTTCTCATTCTTCTCCGCTGAATTCTTCAACTGCAAGAAGATCATTACAAATTAAGAAAAGAAGATTAATAAAAATTAAGAAGACAACTGGGTCGAAAATTGAAAAGAACACTCCTAGTTGAACTTACGACAATTATGAGAATGCGGACAAAGATTGCAGCAAAATCAGTAAAGAGGGTCAAGGCATGCTTCACATAGTCCAGATCCCCAAAGTGAGCTCTCTCAATTATTTCTTGGGTGTCAAATATAATGTAGCCCACAAACACCAACAGCCCAAAGTATAGCTGCAAAGTTAAACAAATGAAGTCGTGTCAAATTTAGAACCAAAGCTTGTCAGATGGCCGATTAAATTGTAGCAGAAAGTAAAGCTAACCACGATTCAGAATTCAGATTGCATTCAACCAAAACATGAATAATCGTAAAACTCTACCTCAAACTTAAAGAAAGCAGCTGCACCCCCAAAGATGGAAGAGGCGAAGTGCAACCACATAAGAATGGACAATCCAGAAGAAAGCAAACCACCAAGATAGAGGTACTCTCTGCGCCTTGCCACCAAAGCTGCCGCTGAGAAAGAAGCAAAGGCCAACGAAGTCCCCACAAAGGCGGTCAAGATAAGGCTGAATCAATGAGAGAAAAAAATGTTAATAATCGCGTAAACTCAAGGACCACGGAAGCCACTGGAATAACAGTAAGGCTCTGTTTGGTTAGACGGAGGGGAGGGTAGGGGAGGGATGTTAATATTACTTTATTTGGTTCAGGAGGGGAGGAAAATTATTTTCATATGAACAACTTTACCTTACATCATAAATAATTTTTTCCAAATTCTATTAAATGTATAATAAAGTTTAAATATAAATAAAATTTTTATGTCCTAAATTATAATCAAATGCCAACCACATGGCATTCCAAAAAAATATGGAGCATGGCGTTGAAGGCCACCAAATGTGTTAAACACCTGAACATGAATGGGTTAGTAAAGAATATGCATCGAGCAAAAATAAAGAATATGCAGAAAAGAAAAACTCAAGTTGGGCAAGGTAAACAAATAGATAAACAAATAGAGTTAGTAAAGAATATGCAGAAAAGCAAGAATAAAAAGGAACAAGGGCAATTTTGGGTTATCATAATAATAGCATGGGCATTTTAGTCCAAACACATTAATATTTCAGCCTCCCCTCCAAATCCCCCCAATTTTTTTTTGGGGGGGGGGGGGGGGGGGGGGATGGTTTTGAGGGGAGGGAGGGGAAATTTTCAAAAAAATTCCCCTCCCCTCCTAATTTTCTTTTTCTGCCAAAGGGGAGGGGAGCAGTCCTTCCCCTCCCTCCCATTCCCCTCCCCTCCCCTCAAACCAAAGAGCCTAAAACAATGAGAGACGAATGTAATTGACCATGCAAACAAACTCAAACCATGCAAGCCACTGTAAAGTCAAACAGCTTCAGAGAGACAAATAAAGATAGAAGGAAGCGAAAAGATCCCCAAAAAAAAAAAAAAAAAAAAAATTGCTAAAGTTGACATGTGCATTTAGCAAGCCTCATCTTTTGGCTTACACTAATAACCACCTTTATTGAAATATGAATATGATATTATCTTGCATAACGGCTAACAGAGTCAGAAATATAGAGGTTTTATCCGCTTTACACAAATAAAAGGGAAGTCGGTAGGCACAATGAGCTGAACAAACATGAATGAAGGTCGCAGCCCAAATTGGAAAAAAACAATCAAGAGCAGAATGCAGTGGCAATTTAACAATACCTTGGATCAACTTCAATAGCCAAATCGATCAAAGGTCCAATGGAAGCCCCCTGAAATAATGAGGAAGCCAACAACAACGAAACTCTCTTTTTCTGCAAATCATGAAATAGAAAGTGAGTTACAGAAGCATTGCAGGACCATAATGATATAGGGTTAAGGTGCAAATTTACCCCATCAACACCCAGAAGTATTTTTAGGCCTTGAAAATGTTAAGGGTCAAAGGCAAATTTTTAAATGTCAGCGTTAGGGGTTTTTTTTTTTTTTGTTTTTAACGGGTGGGTCAATATTGTTATATTTTGAAACTTTGACGATATTGAAACCAGCAACATTGCTCCTGACCAAAAGCTTCTGGACAAATTTACACCTTAACCCAATAATATAATGTAAGTAGAAGGCGGAGGAGCCGGCAGATTCATACCTCTTCAGAAGGAGGTGTGGACAGCAGCCAAATACCGCTCCCCAGGGACGCGACTGTTGTTAGAAAACCGCCAATGTTCCAGAGGACATGCAGGTAAGCTCCAACGGCCGCAGCAACCACAGCGCAGCTTAAGGCAAGATAAACCTGCAGTAAATTTCAGAATCAGGAACAAATGAAAACTTGAACAATGTATCGTCAACAGACAAAGAGGAAGATTGGCACCAGATGCAAAGTATTAAGAGTTAAAAGAAATTAATTAAGAAAAAAATAAACTAAATACACAAACAAGGTTCCGCAACAACTTCTTCGATCACCGATATTATCATCAGAAAAAGGAATTCATATGCAATAACATGAAATTCTATTAATATAGTACATATAATACAAATAATTTTTCAATTCACACATAACAGATTCGCCAAGTCATGGTTTATTTCGTAATCAAGACTCGGAAACCAAAATTTAAAAATTCTTCCATGAATACAAAAGAAACCCTAACTCATGATTTCAGATGTTCACGATCCCACACTGTGTCAATCAAAATCACGATGCACGGATACAAACGATAACCCTAATAGCATGATAGAAAGCAAAAAAGACCCCAAAAAAAAAAACAAACAAACCTGTTTAATGTGGTTCTGGACGACCGGAGAAATCTCACGGAAGTTCTTGAGAGTATTGTAATTCCAGCGATTTCTGGAAGACGATTGAGAATCGAAAAACGAAGTGAACGCTTCCATCGGTGTGGAGCAAAATCACAAAAATTCGGGGTAGAATTCGTCGACGAGCAAGCAAGAAAGGAACCAGAGAATGCAAACCAATACGCGTAGGTAGAACGGAAGATTATCGTGATTCTTATAGGAGAGTGACCGCCTAGTGGCAGTTGATCCCCGGACTCGATTTCTTCGAAATTTCCTATCATTAAATTACTATAGTATCCCTATGGAATTGCGTCGAACTTTCTCGTCCCTCGTAGCAAGTTCGCGAAATTTCGAGGAACAAACCGAGTTCATTGGTGATCTCACAGGGACAGATTGGGAATTCTAATTCTAGAAACTTCTTAAGAGATAAGTGATACTCCATTAGTCCTAATTATAAAATAAAATTAGTTTTTTTTAAAGAAATTAAGAAAACTAATTAAATTATTTTAGATTATTTTTATTTTTATTTTTTTCTTTAAATTAATTAGTTTGACTAATAAAGTAATATATAGTCTAAAGATACATAATATATAATATGATTAAATAACTTATTTAGCTTCTTTAATTTCTCCAAAAAAAAAAAATTAACTTTATCTTATAAATAAATATTGGAGGTAGTATAATTAATGAGGAATTATTTGTATGATTTTTTGGCAATCTAAAATAACAAAATAACTTATCAACTAAGTAACCAATGAATATTATTTTTCCTGAAAAAAGTACCCATTTTTTTCTTTGTTTTGTTGCCGTTGACTTACATTTGTGGGAGCATTCATCTACGTAGCCCAGCCAATAGAAGTTCGACAGATCAGCCTTGCATTAATAAAAGGATAAGTGCATGTTCGCAAACCACAAAACCGTGGTTTCAGAAGCTCATTTTCATAAGTTGAAATAAAATTATTCTCACATACATATATCGTATATCATAAAAGATATTATATAAAAACTAATCCAAACATGCACTAATATCTAAACCACTTAATAATATCCACACAAAAAAATTATTGTTTTCTTAGTTTATTTGGAAAATAAATTTTCTTAGTTTTAAAACTTAACTTTAACATACGAATCTTTAAGATTTCTGTAATTGAACTTGCCATTAACAAAATAACAAGTTACTTTATATCAACCCATTCAAGTAAGAAAAAAAATTTACATACACGTATTTATAGTAGTTCTACTATCGCAATTTCAATCAAAATGAAACCAATGTATAATTTTTAACCCTTTTTTTTTTTTTTTTGCCATCCAATGTTTTACCTACTAATATGGTATATGCATGTGATTTTTACCAATAACTATAAGAATGTTTTAAATGTTTTACCTACTAATATGTTATATGCATGTGATTTTTACCAATAATTATAAGAATGTTTTAGTTAAACCATGAGCCATATTTCAGTTGAGAAATTTGGGGGGGGGGGAATTAGAGGGGAAATTACATACTAGTAGAAAAACGAGCCTTATTCTATGTGGAGAAATTATGCCCATAATATTTAGTGTATTATCTAAAACAACTTGTTTAAAAACCTAAACATTCGTATCAGGTGAAAACCACAAAGTTATAGAAATGATGTATGACGTCCATTTTATAACTTAGCATAAGGTTGCAGTATGAGGAACAACCCTGAATTGTATAGTTAGCCAAGGACATTGATAAAATCGTTGCATTGTTATGAAATTATAAAATTGTCTGCTTTTAGGGTGTAGGACAAAAAAAAAACTCCACCTCACCAGGTCCCTGGATAATATTAGTTAGCCAAGGCAAGGGCATTGGTAAAACCGTTGCACCGTTGGGAAATAAAATTGTGACAAGAAAACTCCATCTCACCGGATAACATTGTTACGTATTTACCTATGGCTCAACTGACCGTAAGCATCACTTCAAGTCTAGACTCTAAAAAAAGGTTGCAAACATAATACTCACTCTTATCCTAAATTTAAGACAGAATTTTTTTTTAAAAAAAAATATTAAGAACACTAATTGAATTATTTTAAAATATTTATATTTATCATTTTTTTAAAATTATTTTATCTAACTTATAAACTGATAAATAATTTAACAATACACAATATACAATATAATTAAGTAACTTATTTAACTTTCTTAATCTCTTCAAAAAAAAAAAAATCAATTCTAACTTATATTTAAAACACAAAAGGGATTAGGTGAGTCCCTTTCACAAGTTGAAAGATGTAAAAGAAAAAAACATTTTGAAGTATTTAATTTAATGCACACATTATCTACAAAGTTTCCGCTTGTAACGTCCATTACATGCCTGATTCACTGTAAGTGACAGTGTAATGAACAAAAGAATGCCTCCGGAGGGTAAATTACAAGACGACGGGGGCCAATGCCCAATTCAACTCAGCTCAGAATAGAGAGCAAGATATTTACGTAGCTACTTTCATTTTACCTAATGTTGTACAAAGCTATATGTTAAGCTACAGAAAATCACTAAACTCCTATTCCGAAGCATGAATTATGTTAGTGAGTAATGATTTGTGATGTAAAACACGCAGGCTCAACTCAATAATTCCTTCTTACTTTGCCTCTCCTTCCTCAGGATCTCATGGCATGGAGCGAAAAACTCATGCTGAAGAGCTTCCTCTGCACTGATTCTCAATCTTGGGTTCACAATTAAGCACTTGTCCAAAAGATCAAACAGTGAACCCGGAATTACTTCTAGGAACTCTGGTCTCTTGGTGTTCATTATGCACCAATCTCGAAGTTGCAAAAATGGCAAACTTTGTCTATCGTACAAGTCCTACAACACAAGCGGTCAAATTTCAGTTGTAATAGTGAATTTGAATGAAAAATGAAAGTGGATTCCAATATTATAGGACTCCCTCTGGTCCTATATATAAATTACAAACTAACCAAATAACGTAAATCAAAATGTAGATAAAAAATATTGGTTAAAAACTAGTTACAAGCAATAAATATGTAAGATATAATTCTTTCCCCTAAATATACCCTTATTTATATAGTGAGTGGGTGAGCGAGAATGGGTGGGAAAAGATGAAAGAGAATAAGTGGGAAAAAGATATGAAATGCTTGTCCTTAGAGCTAAAAATAGAAAGAATATATTAAATTTTCGGGGGGGGGGGGGGGGGGGGGGGGGGGGGATAAAAGAAAGTGTAACTTATTTATAGGACCAGCCCTACCCAAAGAGCGTAACTTATATACATGACTTGGGGAGTATAATAGATATACCGCAGGGAACGAGGATTCCCGATTGTGTAGCTTAGCAACCTCCCATAGATCCTCACTGCCTCTCAGTTTAGCTATATCCTTTATGTTCCTGAAGATTACGGATGACAGATATTCTAAAAAAGAATAGTGAAGGTAAATACGCCACGCATGCTCAAGTGATGGGTTGTGCTAGAAATTCTTACTGTTCAGGATCACCAGTGAAAGGAGCTTTCCCAATTATGAGATAGAGCAAGGATACACCGGCAGACCATATGTCAAGCTTGGGACCCTGATGTGGAGACCTGAACAATACCTGCACAAAGAACCCAACAATCATCATCAAGCTTCTTTATAAAAGTCATTATATTTCTCGATACAAGAAAAAAGACATTTCAAAAGTTCGCAATACTTTTATTTTCACAATAGCGTGTCCAGAGAAAAACCAGCTGCACTTAGAGAATTTCCACTAATAATTATAAGCACAATTACAGAGGATAGCTTTTCATGCAAGTTTTCTGTCTCTTTGTATTTTAACATGTCTCTAAAACTGTAATATAGCAACAATTTCATGGTGTTAACGTTAAAAAATACATTTTTGGGCCATTCATTTCACCAACAAGCTCATATTCATCCTACCTCTGGAGCCCGAAAGCCTTTTGTTCCCACACAAGAACCTTCTCTTATCTGCTTTCCATTCCCTGCAAATAGACAAGTATTAAATATAGATATTCCTGTTTGTCCACCACTCATCTATGTAGCCCATGAATAAAAGCATTTAACCTTTACTCTTCAGAAGTCCAGCATCACTGGCATCAGTGGCAATTGAGTTCAAAGGCATGGGAGAAATGTAGACATGCTCACTCTCCATCTTATTACGAGGAGCAGGAACTCGCTTTCTCATAGGAGTGTTTGCTGGTTCTTGATTTGGAGCTAACAACGTTTCTTGCAAGATGTTAATCAACTCTTTCCTCCTTGGCTTTACCAGACTCAGTCTCTTTTCAAGTGATGTTCTAGCGCTGGTCACATCCTTTGCTGAAGTTACTCCTGAGCCGTCTGCACCTTGACTTTTCATTACCTGCCCACTACCTCGGTCATTTTTAGCCTTTGACTGCACCACAGTCTTTCTTCTGTTGTCCTTAGGATCTAAAATCGACTTGGAGGCATTAGTTGTCTGTTGATTGGCAGCTTCCAAAAAATTGACATTTGGGAACTTTCTGCATTTGGTTGAAGCTGTAGAATTTTCAATAGAAAGTTTGATGTAATTAGTGATTGAACCACACCCTTGCAATCATTTGCATTGATTGTAAATTATACTTTAAGCTCTAGCAAACATAAAGTTGCCCAAATATTTATACTGACGACAGGTAGTAGAGCCCCATAGAAATCCACTCTTCGTGCGAAAAACCGAATTATCAAAATTCTTACATCTCATTCGAAGCAATTGTAAAAGAAAATAGAAGGAATGAAAATGAGAAGAGTATTATTCTTTAACGCCTATAAAATCAAATCTTTCCGTAAGTACAGCAAAATTCAAGAGATGATTAGAACATAAGCTAATGATATGCTAAATTACACGATCAACTTTCTTAAGATATTAACTCGGCCAAAATTAAATGGAACGTCGAATTTTACAGTGATCTCATCATTTCTGTTATCCTTGTTTAATGACATTCAAACAGAATATTTGGGAAAATTAATTTATAGCGGCACTGCCTAACTTCCATTCCTCTTATTCTTCTTCTCGGTTCTCCCTAATTTTGTTCCCCTTCCTTTGCTTCTAAACAAAGAATTGGCAATTCAATTATCATTCACTTAGGACTTCGGTTATCAGGAAATGTACGTATAAAGCTGAGAGAGTGATGGAAACTTACTGGAATTCCCTGGCTTCTGATGCAAATCCTGAGAAAAGCAGCAATAGTGGACTAAATTACAAGATAAAACAAATTTATATTGAACAACACGATATGTTTTGCTGCAGAAACAAACTACTAACCTTGGCAAGATTGAAATCAATGAGGAAACCCTTGTTAAGCTTCCGGGAGAAAAGGAAATTGCCAGGTTTAACATCTCTGTGTATTACTCCCTGTGTACGCATAAGCAGTCATTAGAACCTAATCTTCCAAGTGTCACATATATTACACAAATGGAAATCTTTATACCCGCTTGTGAAGAGCTGCAAGAGCCTTGAACATGCAGTAACCATACCATCGGAGTTGAACAATATCAATTTCTCTCCTTAACACCTACGTGAAAGAAAAATTCTGCATCTAAGAGTACAAACAGAAAACAACACAACTTCCATTCAAATGTGAGGAATTTACCTCAGGCCTGTCGTGCTCAACATGTTCTAGAACAAAGCAATCAGAATTTCCATTCTTGAAGCTGCCTTCATATTTAATGATAAAGTTTTTGCCTCTGAAATATGAAGCATTTTCGTTAACCTTAAAAACTTGACCGACTAAGCAAAATGTTGAAGCAATATTTCTGAATTTTCCTTACCCAAATCGCTCCAGCACTTTCAACTCATTAGTAACATATTGCACGTGAGCTTTAGCATGAGGGCCTGAAAAGCCACAATGATGAAATTAGCACTTTCTACTTCTGAAAGGTTATAACTTGTGTCATTCATGAATAGTGAAAGCCTGAGTAAGATTTTCTAATGTTTCATGGTCAACAACATGGACTGACTGAAATAAAAGGATTTCAAAAATTTTGATCCAGCGTGGTTGAGAATTCCAAAACAATCAAATAAATTTCTTAAGTTGAGAGAGGAGAGTACTAAAAATTATGTCGCTTTAATTATTTTTCATAATATACATGGTAATAGATCCAAAAAGACAAGAATGCTTAAGCTAGTTCTATTGATGATAAGCAATGTGCTATGAACTATGGAGAACTGTCAACTTCGATAATGGGCAATGTTCATGCCTAATATGCGTTGGATGTATGCAGTTTACATAATGTGATACTGTAAAAAGCTAGCAAACACTTTAAATTTTATCACGTTGCTATGTTTGTATGCTCATTTACTTTGTGCCAGTGTGCTTCTCAGATTTTTGGCATATTTCAATCAACAAAGATTATATAGTCCCTCAATGATTTAAGTGGTAGAAAGGTGTGATTTTGATGTATACATTTAATGGCAACCGTGGCTCCATCATTCTTCCTCCTTGCCTTGTAAACAATGCCATAAGCACCTGCAGGATTAAATTTAATGGAACAAGAACAGTCAATAAATTTATAAGCTCAAAATAGAATTGGATCAATGTGGCTGCGGTGTCCAAACCAGGAACGAATCAACATTTTAATACCTGAGCCTTCTTCCTCTTCTACAGTGTAAGATTCAAATGTAGGAAGCTCTTTACGCTCCTTTTGATCCTACATAACAGGAATCAATAGCTCTTCATCAGAAAAACTTCGACTTAACATATTTAATGATTTGCAGAGAAAGTTAACAGTGAATTCCCAATATAATTGTAAAAATTTATCTTATCCAAAAGCTAACAAGATAGCAGTGTCTCATTTATAAACATACCTCAGGACACATTGAGATCATAGTCCCCCTTTTTGCCTTGATATGCATGGCAGCGCAATTCTTTTTTTGTCCCTTAACCATTGATGCCTGACCTCTACTAAAGTTCCGTTTTTCTTCATTATGTAAACTTTTGGACATGTTTTGCAGATTAGGAACAGTTGCATCGCTGGGCATGGCATTCGTCCTCAAAGAGGATTGAGGAAACTTCTGTAAAGAAATGGGATCCGTAAACAAGACCATACTTTTCATATCTGCAGCCATTGTCTTTCCATTCAAATGGTTAAGTTCATCACAGTTTTCATCATGAATCATTTCAGTGTCACCTTTGGGCGGCATTTCTAACACAGTAGTATTTGATGGTTGTACCATGCTTTGAAGAGGTTTCATGCTATCACCTATTCTAATGTCTGGAGCTACTTTTTTGTCATTAATCTTGTCATCGACCAACGGAGGCATGTTGGTAGATTTAAGATCTTTTAATGCGTCATTGGTATTTGTCCCACTTCCGAAAGTCTCCTTCATATTAACTTCCTTGTACTGATCTGGACTTTCAAATATTTCATTGCCTATAGTGCCATGTGACGGTAAAACAATCTGGAGGAAACACATGATTACATTGTCATGAAATACTAGTTCAGTGTCAGAGATGACATCAAATTGACAAAAATAATCAGTACTTACTTATATCAAAAATAAAAACGTAATTCTAGCTGGTAAGTAACCGAGAAAACAAATTACCCGTGAAGAATCATCGTTGATTCTATTCGGAGGAAGCAACTTCATTGGATCCAACTCATTCACTGCATCGCCATTCGAATTATATAAATAAAATTAAGCCAAAACACACATTCCAACGGACATAACCAGAACAAACCAAAAACGGCATAACTTGTTACCATGTTCAGAATAAGAAGTTATCCCTCTTTTTGCCACAGGAAGAAAATCGGAATCTAAAATAAACCTTCGTTTCCGTTTTCTACAGCTATGCCCCCAACCTTCCGTGGAGGAAACTCTGAATCCAAATCTAGGTATAAAAGAACCACCAAAAAAATCGGTTACGGAGACGAAGCGTCCAACAGCGACTATAGCAACAGCAGAGAGAGTGACATAGAAATCGGAGGTCAACAAGATGGGAGATTTGGGGATCGAGCAGAGTAACTCAACTAGCTCAGGAGAAGCAGTAAATAAAGTGCATCGAGAAGCGAGGGCGGCGGGATGAGTTGGACTACCGAGTGATAGAAGAAGAGACGCAAGGTGCCAGGCCATTTCGTACTCGGAGGAGATCCAAGCGTCGAGAGCATTGCCGGCGATGAGAGATCCCATCGGATTCCGGGAAATCGAAGGTGAAGACGGAGTAAGAGGTTTGGATTGAAGGCGACGAATGAGTGAGAAGGTGTTTCGCGGAAATGGAAGAAAAAAGATAGGCGGGAAAGAGTGAAAAACATTTGGGTCCGTTCAATATTTCGTATTTTCCAAATCCCGCCCATTTTGGGGCTTTGTTAACCCAGGAATTTCCATTTCAATTTTTAATTTAGCTTTTAAAATTTTTGGAATTAATTTTTATACTTTTAAACATTTCAGTATTTGCATTTTTTGAAGTCATATTGAAAGAAGTGAACTATTTTGAAAATTTTTCCTCAATTTTTAATTTGTTAGCTATGTATGTTTTTCTTTATTAATTCGTTAAATTTTGCTCATTTAGAACTATTAACCCCAATAATTTTGTGCTAACAGTGTAAAGTTAAGGATTTAATTAAGAGGAAAAAACGCATAGATATCAAATTAAAAATTAAAGGAAGCATACCTACAAAATAGTTTACCTAAAAATATAAACAACAAAACATGCACGTTTGGATTAGCTTTTGAAAATAGTTTTTATGATTTACAAAGTAAATATTGAGAAGAGTTTTATCTCGACTTATAAAAAATAACTTCTAAAACCACGATTTTATAGTTTTCCAAACACTCATGTCATTGAGTAACAACCTAAGAATAAGAGGGGAGAGTGATATATAAGCTTGGGTATGGAGTTAAGAATAAATGATGAGAATATTAAAAATAAGTGACGAAAGGAAAAATAAATACTAGAAAAACATGTTTGTATTTAAAAAATAGGCTAAAATACACATAAACTCTTAAAATTTTGGTCAGTTGCATATAGCTTTTATAATCTCTATAAATTTAAATTAAGGACAGTACTATTTAATGCTTTAACTATTACCTCTCATGCCATTAAAAATACCGTTAAAGCTAATTGTATTGATCATGTCAAAATTTGTTCATAAATTTGGGAAACAAAGTGGATTGAGCTCTAAGATCAAAATAAACTCATTGTCTCCCTCCTATATCTACACTATTGGGTGTGTTTGGTTTAAGGGGAGGGAGGAGGTTATGTTACATTATTTGATTTGTTAGAAGGATAGAAAGGGGATTTTTTTATAATGAGAGCTAAAATTAAAGAAAGAGAAGGAAATAAAGGCCAAAATTTTGGCTTCCCTCCCACTCAAAAATTCAAACTAAATGAGAGAATGAGGATCCCTCCCCTCCCGTCCCGTCAAACCAAACACATATATTTAGTACTGAAGGGAATATAAAAACTTTGTTGTATTGCAAAGTCTTTTACTCTGGTTACCCTTATTGTTTAATCCTGGCTCTGCTCTTGAACATTAATCTCTCCGATCCTTTTTATAAGCAATTTTTTCTCTCTTAGGGCTAATCCTTTTTATAAACAACTTGCTCCTTATATCTCAAAATTTAAACTACTTGTTTCCTTTTCGACCCTTATTAAATACATATCTTTGTATTAATTGGGGTTAAGGGGTAAAAATACCCATAAACTTTTCTCAAAAGTGCATCCACCACCATAAAATTTTTTTTAAGTGCAAAAGTAACCATCAACTTTCAAAAGGGTGGCAACAATGACATTTTGATTAAAACTAACTAACGGCCGTTAACTCCAGTGCAAATATATCAAAATACCCCTATCTAAAAAAAAAGGTTAAGAGGCAAAAATATCCATAAACTTTTTTCAAAAGTGCAAAAATATCCATAAACTGTTTTTAAATATGTGTCCACCACCATAACATTTTCTTTAGATAGGGGTATTTTGGTATTTCTGCACTAGAGTTAACGGTCGTTAGTTAGTTTTAATGGACGTATCACTTTTGCCCCATTTTTGAAAGTTCAAAGTTACTTTTGCACCCAAAAAAAATTTATAGTGATGGATGCACTTTTAAGAAAAGTTTATGGGTATTTTTGCCCCTTAACCCTATTAATTGTTCCCCACTCATCACTAATTCTCTTCCATTTAATCATTTATTACACATCATTTCTCATATTTGTTACTCATTCTCTCTCCTATATTTATTTCATAAATAGAGGTATATTTGAAAGAAATATGGCATTTTTAACATAGTTATTGTTTTTAACTAATCTTAACTGCTAGTTCGTTTTACACAATAAGAATAAGAGTTACTTATAAAAAAGTCCGGAAGGAGTATCGTATTGACGATTTTTTCTCACCGTCATGCCATAATAGCACGTTACTGCTATTCATTTTCTTAACAGAGAGAAAAAACAATTATCACAAAATAAATGATTGCACGAGGTTAAATCCTGTGTAACTTCCACGACTGAATAAACATTATAAGTTGGCCTTGGTGAGGGTTGAATTTGGTTAAGTTTTCCTTTGGAAACCAAAAAAGAAAAACAATCAAGGCATGTTTACTGTGCATATATAAAGAGTTTGGATATAACTACATTTTCCAACACTAATGAATAATATCGCTTGGCAAGTATTTTATCTTATATTGAAATAATGAAATGTTAATGCATTGACATATCCATGCTAAACGAGAAACAAAGAAGTGCAGGACAGGAGGAGCAAGGAAGCAATTCCATCATTGGACCCAAATTGATCCGGGCAAGGTTAGAAGTTAGATAGCCCAACAAATCTTTCGGGATGTACTTACACTTGCCATATGGGTCAGTTGGGTCTACAGTCCTAGACTGTAGAAGATGCTTCAAATTAATTTAACTTATATTATGATTAAAAAAAAAATAGCAGAATAAAAGATCCGTTCGACAGAAATAGATTTACAAAGTGAATAACAGGGGAACTTCTGCAAATAAAGATTCTGAATAGCATGAAATCATTCAGTAGATGGTGAAGACCTTCCAAAGCTAAGTTTAAAAAACCAGCCTAGTATAAGTCCAATGAGACCTACAATAAAGGCGAAGGTGAAGGAAAATCCAGGATTGTTTCTTTTTCTTTGCTTTTTCAGCATGTCCTGCACATTGAGAAAACCCTCGGATTAGTCTTTTTTTTATGGCAGTCAAACTTCCACGTCTCAGACAACAATTTCAGATCAAACCCTTCTGCAGAACCCTTGTTGAACCAATGAAAGTTCAGATATTGATAGGTTCCGCTCTGCTTACAAATTTGCCTCCTTTACATCTCATGATCAGTATTGATCCCACTTAAATTGATCCCCAGCTCAATTTTTTTTCCCCTCAAACAGGACCTCCCTGAATCAGTTAAGTAACTCACCACAAGCCTCTCCAATTTTTTAACCTCTGCTTTTTGCTTGCATATGTTGTTTCCATGTTTTTTTTTTTTGGGGGGGGGGATTTGTACTAATTCTTAACAGTTTTTAGACAGTCTAATAAGATATTTGGAAGCAAAGTTCTAAATCGAATTTCTATAAAGGTGGTAATGCAAGGAAGCTTGCATAATTACCAATTCTTGTTTCAGTTGGACTGTTTGCTTGGCAGCAGCATCTCTTTCTTCCTTCAATTGCTGTAAAACCTGCCTCATTGTAAACAGGAAAAGTTAATTCAAGCATATCTATCCAACATAAACCATAGTAATGCGGCCTGATGAAGTTGCAACATGGGTTAAGGAATTCTATAATGCAGGAAATGATTCACACTAATTTTGATAATTCACCAGGGGAAACGTGGACACAATGAGGTGAGAATAAGGACACGTAAGAAGAGGATAGTTGAGCAGGATTACTACCCTATATAGCTACTATAAACTAAACTTTGATAACGCAGATAAAGGCAACCTAGGCCCACAACTTGGAGAAGCTATTATCCAATGTGGTTCTGGGAATTGAGAAACAAGTTCCTAGAAAATGTAGGGAACAAAGCCAACATGGCTACTGAAGTTTAACTTCTTGCATGTTGCATTGCAGCTGCTGCATCATCTTCTGCCTATTATTGTTGACTAGGGTGCCTTAATAGTAGTGAAAATGATGAGAAATGCAAACAAAGCTCAAAAATTGAATCTTCTGATCTCATTTCTTATGGAGGAAGCTACAGCTCAGCAAGCTTGGGAATCCAAAGTTGGGCCACATTTTTGTCGAAGTCAAACTAATAGCAAATTTTGATGGGTTTTTAAGGCCAATTGCGAAGATAAATAGATAAAACATATGCTGTACTTCATATCCTTTCAGATGTGAACACCAAACTTAGATGGAACTTATCATGTCATCACCCATATTGTGTCTATATATGTGTACAGGTAAAATATATATCATCTGGTTTTTCTCATTCCTAATTAATTAGAAAATGCTTGATAGCTTGTTAACATCTTGTTTGGAAGTGTTGGAATAGTGAACACTCGAGTGTTTGGTAAAATCCACGACTAGATCACTAATGTGCTAGGCTTGTACCATACATACTACGTTTTTGCACTTACCGAATTTATAACTAATCGGTAATCACATTAGGACACTACTCTGTTATTTCAAGAGAATCTTGGGGGATGTTTGTCGTAAAGTTTTTAAATTTGCCCCTAGTAAATGTTTGCATGGCAATTCAATATCAGCAACATGTTTTTACCTTTAATCCAAGGAGCTAAATACCCTAGCAATCAATAAAGATCTTGTTCAGAATGAATATTCAAGGAAAATAATACAAGAAAATTGAAATTCCATGGGCGTATTTTAGATTTAGCTGCCCAAAAACTATATTAGAAAAGTTACACCGATCATGGTATTCTTGGTTTCCTAAGCTTAGTTTCTAGAGAAATTTAAAGAAATTTCTATGCCAAATGTTATTGTTTCCTCCAAGTCCATCATGCCCCATCCACAAGAGTGATCACCCTAATACGTGGAGATCTAAAATATAGGGAAGCTGGGAGTGACATGCTCATTTTTCCCTTTAGCCTAGTGATCCATGGAAATCCAGGGTTTTGTCGTTGCAAATATGTGAGATTTGTTGCATTTCTATGATGAAAAAGGTGGCTTAACTCATTAACTTATCCAATTTAAGAAGAAGTGTGCAAAAGGAACTGCTAAGTAAAGGATGCGAGAGCACAAGACTCACAGAATTGGTATCAATTTTTGGTGCAGTGCCCTTCGTTGCCTCATCTTCTGAGGCTGAGGTATTAGTGACATATACGACTCTTAGTTTGCTCTCCTCTATTGTTTTTCCACTATCCTTATTAAACTGCAAGCCAAATGATAAATACCACTTCAGCATTGTGAAATGAAGTAATAAAACTCATATTGTGAATTAAGGATAGTGCTGACTTTCTTACCGTATCTGGGGGAAGCTCATCAACATCAGTAATTGTACCCACAATTGTACTCTGCAAGAGAAACTTATCTTTGCTTTGCATATCTGGAGGATATTCTTGTTGGGCTTGAAGGGTGACTGTACAAACCAAAAACTGGAAACTGTAATTAATGGAAACATCCCAAAAACATCAAACACGTATGATTTGTTTGAAACTAAGTACTACTGATAATTTGGGACAGTAAAAACTTCAAATAGCGCATCACATATTTTAATAAGATCCTAATTACAGATTCATCTCAGAATTTTGTTCACGTGCATTTCTCTAGAAGACACTGAAATTCCTTTGTAGGGATATCTCCTTAAGCTTAACATTTCATATCATCAGAGATGATGATTGAAGATTTTGCAGAAAAATATAAAAGCCCTTAAATCAAAAGAACTTAAAAATGATTTCACAAAAGTAATAAGCATCACCTCTGATGATACATAAGTCCCAGGGCTGTATAACACCAGTATTGGGTCGTACGAAGTACTTCTTAGGTGAAGTAGTTTTGACCTAGCAAAGGAGCAAAATAGGATAACATCAAAATCAATTATAATCACAATGCTAAAGTCAGCTGGAGACAAGCATATTTCAGTTGAAAAATATGTTAAAAGTGTCTATTAAGAGAGGAAGGAGGGGAGGTGGGGCAGTACCTTAAAGGCCACGTTGTGCTCTGTGTTGTTTAAAACTTTAAGATCGCAAAATGCTTGCTTCTCCAGCTCAACTGTTTACATAAATTTTATGAGCAATAAAGTCTTACACTGAAGAAAAGACGGAGAAAAGAGACTCAGATTGGATAATTTTACACTAGCGTATACTGAGTTTGATTCAATGGAGAGGGAAGGGATTTGAATGAAGAGAAGGAGAGGGAAAGAATTTTATGGAGACAAGGAAACAAAAGAGATGTTAATGATCCTTCCAAATCCCCCACTTTTGGAGGAGAGGAAAAATTCCTCCTATCACCTCCATTTGGCTTTCATAACGACTCCATTTTTTCCAATCAAAAGTGAGGATGGGAGACCAACATAGGGCTGATCTAGCAGTGTAAGGCACTGCTAATCTTTCTAGGACTCGAGTAGAAGAGTCACTTGTGTTGGGAGGACAGCGACAAACCACGAACCACGAACCAGAGATATCGGAAAACAATATATATTAAAAAGTGAAGATGGGAGCAAAATCCTTTCTCCAAATCCCTCCAACTAAATGCACCATTGAAACATCCTAAGCATAATACGATTAGACGTCTTCATTTCTTGACAGCATTCAGCATGCTTCTAAAATGCAATCTTGAAAATTTGAAAAGTAGAAAGAATTTGACAAAGCAATGTCCATTGCGCACACATCAGTTCAACTCCTGACCCAAAAATTACCGATAGTTAAACCGCAAGTTAAATTCAGAAATCTAACAAACGCAAGTTTCGCATGCAACTTCCACATTGAGCAATGCTAAGTCGAAATGTAAATGGAATTGAAAAACAATCCGATAAAGAAGAATAAAAAGTTCGAATAGGTATACATACATTTGAACCTGAGCTCATCGGGAGTCACAGAGATAAGCTGATTCCCAGGAGTAGAATTCATGACGAATCCGTAAGTACGGGGTAACAGATAACAGTTATTCTGAGAGTCTTATCAATTAGAGGAAACAAAAACCAAAAACAAGAAAGCATGTGCCATTCACGGTATGAGAAAATTGTGGCTCCGGCAAAATGGGGGAAAGAGAAAGGGCTGAAAATGTTGAAGGGAGAAGAAGCGAGAGATTAGAGAAAATGAATGAAGATTGGAGTATGTGGTGGAACGAGGAGCTTGGAGTACCAATGGCTCGCTCCAACTTTTTAGCCTCTGAGATCGCTTGCTTGGTCTGAGCTCTGAACCACTCTCTCTCTCTCTCTGGTTTTTCTGGACCAACCTCCGATGGGTTTGAGAACAGACAGTGAGAGAAGTGTAACGGGAAGCACGAGGGAGTAAAATCATACCAAAACCGATCGAATCGTATTAAATCAATTTCGGTTTTTTTGTTTGGTTTTTTCAGTGTCTGGTGTATATTAGATTTTTTTTGGTTTTTTAGTTCGGTTTGGTTCGGTTTTTTTTTTTTAAAAAATTAGTTTAAACCGAAAATATTAAAAGAGTACACCAACATCGAAAAATTAAATGTAAGGCAAAGATTGATAATGATATATCATTAGATATTCATCTTTTTGAACTTTTGTCATGCTTTCTTTGAATTAAGCAATGTTGAATACAATTATCCTGCATCTCTCAGAAACCTTCCTATTTTTGGGTCCATTATTGGATATTGAGTACTCCAAACTACATTGATCATATATGTAATATGTTGTTTATACTTTTTTTTATATCATTTTTTTATCTTGATGAAACTATTCAATTTTATAATTTGTATTAATTTTTGTTGGTTGAAAATTTAAATATTTTAAGTCAATTATGAAGGCCCAAAAAATTTCGGTTTTTTCTTAAAAAACGGAAATTGAACCGAATATTTTCGATTATTTGGTTTTGGTTCAGTTTTAAAATTTCTTTCATTTTGGTAGTTCAGTTTTTACCGAAAACCAAACGCTCACCCCTAACGGGAAGGATTTGTACACGTGTCTGATAAGGTGATAATGATGTCATTTTCAATTATTTTGTGATCCGACAGACATGATTTTGTGACATTGAAAAGAAACCCAAAGCAGAGGTTGGAAGTGGTCCCGCATGACGTGTTAGAAGGCCTGTTCCACGTGGCTTTGACCCTTTTTGAAGTATTGAGTCAAGACCTTGTGTGTGATTGGGGAGAGCTTTTAGGCATCAAGAAGCCTAATTGGGCATATAAAAACCCAATTGATAGTAGTGATTTTTTTTTGGTTGAATACGAACTCCATGTTTTGAAGAATACGATGTGAATTTTGATTCGAATGTGTTCTGATTGTGCCTAAACTCTATATTTAAGTTCAATGGTGGATTAACATCTAAATTGAGTTAAATAAGAGGGAGGGCGCATGGTTGAGCAATATGAACCATAAACATGTGTTTAGTGATGATTTAGTAGGAATTGTCAGAAATAGGGGCAAAAAGGAAGGTTACCGACCAATTGGTCAGTTACTGAAGAGGAAACTCATTGATAACTTAAAGACCAATGGTTAGGATTGATTATTATGAGATCAAGAAGGTGGAATTGTGTGTGTGCATGTTCAAATAAGTCCAAGGAAGATACCTCAAGATTTTGACACTTGGCATCATCTCACACCATTTTGACAAGTCAAAAATTGCAACTCCCCTTCCCTCCCATTCATTTAGGTCAAGAATCAATTAAGGGTCAAAAATCTGATTTCATTTAACCATCTCTCTCTCACCTCAGCTCCATTTTCGCCAAGCAACAAGAGAAGGAAAGAGAAAGAAGAAGCTCAAGTTTTAGGTGAGAATTTGTCCATGAATGCTCAAATCATTTTCATTAATATTGTTCATGGTTTTGAGGTCTTCATGGCTATGGTTTTAGGTTGTTGAAATGTGGTGTTTGAGAACTTGAGAAAAATTGAAAGTTGGAGAAACAAGGAAGTTGCTTTGGGAAGAAGAAGGGGTAAGAATTTAACACATTTTGAGCTAAGTTTTGTAACCATTGATTAAGTTTTGAGAATTTTGAATTTTTGCCCTGATTTTTATATGATTTTGGTTTGGAGGAAATGAATTGTGTGATGTGTTGGAATAGGTATCATTTTATGCTTTGGTGCCAATAGAATTGGTTTGGAACCTTAAATCGATAGGAATTGCATTGTGAGTTTTGAGTTGGGTTATTGTGTGACATGTTGTGTTTCTTGAGGAACATGTCAATTTGAGTTAAATTTGGTCATTTTGGTGTTTTCAATGGATTCCTTGTGGAAAATTAGTGTGGGAATGGTATTGGTTGTGAATTAGGAATCATTGGAAGTAATTACTCAAAAAACTGAAATTCTGTCTCTTAAAACTCTGTACAAGGCAGTCATGTTGTCTGGACGTTTTGAATAGGCAAATGGTGTCTAAAAATTCTGAAACTTTCTAGTTTTAAAGTTCACATTCCAAGCTTCAAAATGGACATAAATTTTGTGTCATTTCATTTTGTGAGCTAAGAGTAATGACTGTCCAAAGTTTGGGATTAAAACTGGAATCTGTTTTGGAGTAGTGGTGAATTTCGTGTAACTCTGTAATTTTGTGGTGATTTCTGGTAATGATCCATATTTTTCATATAAAAAGGACTTAAAGAACTTTCATTTGACTTTGGGATCACCTCATTTCGATTTTTCTAGAATTAGTTATGATTTTTTGAAGTTTCCTTGGCTACAGCGTAAAACTTTCTATGCACGTTTTGGCCGCAGCCAGAAAATTATTGGCTGCAGCCAAAATACTTATGTGTTGTTTTTGGCCGCAGCCAGAGAATTCCTGGCTGCAGCCAAAACCCTATTTTCAGCACTTTGTGATTTTGAAAAGTAATTTCCAATCTAGTACTTCCCAATCTTTCAAGATTTTCATTGAGCCTATTATAGTCACTTAAGGAACTCATGTGGTAACCTATTTTAAGTGTTTGAAAGTGAGAATTGGGGGTAGAGAATTAATCCGCCATCCTTGATTTTGGTTTATAGGATTTGACATCTGCCATCCTCGTGAGCCTACTGTGCTAGCGAACGTCAGGAAGGAACAAGGTAGTGACTCTTTCTTTTATACCATATGAGATGCATTGTATGTGTGAAATGTAACACCTCAAATCACAGCAGCCAAATACTTAACTAAAGTATTTCGGTGAAATCATCTATGAGGCAGTGAGCTTGTCATGAGATTTTGTATGACAGAATGATTAGCATAAATTATGAAATTTTACAAGGTGAAATTAGAGATCCTAAGCTTTAATTTGATAGGTTATATGACTCAATTAGAGCTATATACAAAAAGATATAAATTTTTGAAGTTAGCACAGAAAAACTGTGAAATTTCTGGAACAGTATGCAAAGATTGAAATTCTGGAAATTTTGTGATTCCATCTAGCAAAATTCTATATTTTTCCTTGAAAATAGACTCAATAAGAATTCTATAGGCTTTGGAATCACTTCAATTCAAATTTTTTAGAATTAGTTATGATTTTTCAAAGTTTGGGCAGAAATCTACTAGAATTTTGTAAAAATCCGAAATTGTTGGAAATTTAGTAAATAACTAGAAAATAATATTTTATTATATTAAATCATCATCCACCTCCTCCATCAGCCCAAAACCGTGTCATTCAACTACAACAAGAGAGAGAAGGTGTAAGAAATTTTAGAGAGAGAAAGAGAAGAAATCTCACGAGGTAGGTCGATTTTTTCAGTGAATTCGTATCTAACGCGTACAACCTTGTTTCTAAGCTTCTCTTTCATGTATTGTAAGGTGTTGGAAGCATAAAGTTGGGTGTTCTAAGGCTAGGGTTTTCAGCCATATTAGGGAAAAGCTAGAAGGAGCTTGAGGTAACTTCCAAACTCTTGTATATTGACTATTCTGGCTGTTGTGGGCAATTTAATCGGTGAAATTTCGCCGGATTGCCGTTGGTTTTAAAGTTTGGAAATGACATGGCCTAGGAGTTTTGCTGCCCAAATTGAGCCTTAATGTTAGTTGCAACCTAATGTAATGGTTAATAAAGTGGTTAGGAGTAGAAAGAAATACGTTTGCGGAGCCAAAACCGAAAAACCCCAATTTTTCTCGGGGAATTGAGAATTTCGGCCAAGGCTAGTTTGGAGGGGTTAGAGATGGATTTTCAATGATTTTATGGTTCCATTAAGTTCAGGAGAGAAAATTAGATAGGGTCATAGTTGGTCCCTTTTTTGGAAAAGGCCGAAAAAGCATAATTACGAAAATGCCCCTGAAATCCTTAAAGTGAGGCTATCAAGGGTATTTTTGTAATTTTACATTGAATTTCATAATTCTGAGTCTGGAAATGGATTCCTTGGGTGAAAATATGTCAGAGTAGCCCATGCCAAAATTTCAGGAAAAGTACAGTCAGACCGAGTACGGCAGGGCCGGGCCGGGTCTCTGGGGGCATTTTGGTCAATTTTCATAATAGGCTCATATACCCCCTAGAAACACTATGAAAGTGTCTAAATTGTATATTTGGAATTGTATGACCAAGTTGTGAGCTGAGTTACGACACGCTTTACGAGGCACACGTTTCGAGGCGGAAAAGGGTTAAGGTAAGGAAAGTACCTCTCCTGCATGTATATGATATTTGTGTTGGTGTGTTGATGCATATTATTGCTTTTCTTGATTATGTGAAACATGTATGAATGATTTGAAGCTATGTTTCAATTTATGCTATGGCCATAAGTATATTGTTCGAAGCATCGAGCTTATAGATTTGTCATTGTGTGAGCATGAATTATGTAATGCAACCATGTCATGCATTAAACATTTATCGTACATGCATATTGGTATTGTTTTCCTACTGAGATTTTCTCGAATCTCACCCTCCCCTACCAACAATTTAGACAGGAGAAGATAGAAGATATGCTAAGAACAATGCAAAGAACCGTACGAGAGGATTGCTGTGGTGGAACGAAGATAGGAAAATGTCTCCATTTCACTTGGACGGGTTTAGACACCCTGGTAGCCCTGTGCAGCTACATTGATGGTAATTATTATGTACGAACCCCTATGGGGAATTTATGTAATCATGCACTTAGTATCTGTATATTCATGTTATTGTGTTACCTACCGAACCACATATTGTTTTCCACGAATACTTTGAAAAAAGTTAAAACAAGGTAAGGGCGTGACACTAAGTACAAAGACTCATTTTCTACATAGCATCCAAATCATAGTACGATAATTAGAAGTTGCCAAAAATATAAATTTGTGCATCCACATCTAATGACATGCAATCTTTTACTAACACACTAGCTAGCGATAGTTAAATCAAAAGCATATAATTAAATCAGAGTTACAAAATTTGGGTTATATGAGTGGCAATACACATCAATCCATCACATAATAAACTAAAAGAGGCTAAACATATATATAGAGTGATATCTACGCCTCATGAGCTCTCCTCGATGTCCCAACACAAGAACTATTATCTGAAAAATGTTAAGACCAACAGGGTGAAACAAAAGCCTTAATAACTAATATCCCAACTCATCGTATATACCAACATGTGCTAGTGAGATGTCAAGTGGAACAGAAAGTAGCAATGCATATAATGTCATTTAAATAAACTCATAATTATACACATTAACTCATTTGAGTCTCTTCCAAAGGAGGTATGAAAATACAAAAACCTAAGAAAGCCTATCCTTATTATTATGAAGACGTATATGCAAGTCACAAGGGCCTATTCCTTTCTCTTGGGAAGGAAAAAAGCTATAATAGCACGTCCTTCTCTCTAGGATGAATGAGTCATTTAGGCCTATCCTAATAGAGACGAGTTAGCCTCGCAAGCCTATTCCAATGGGGATAAATAATCAACCCAATGTGCACTAATAGGAGGTCTTATCACATGATAGTGTTTTTCTCACACACAAGCCACAAGGGCCTATTCCTTTCTCTTAGGAAGGAAAAAAGAATTACAAGAGTCTATCCTTCTCTCTACGACAAATGAGTCACGAAGGTCTATCCTAATAGGGATGAATAACCAACCCAATGTGCAATAGGGAGGTTTTATCACGTGATAGTACTCCCTCTGGTCCACAATATAGGGCAACAAGAGAAAAAAAAGCATGGTCCATAATATAGGGCATCTGTTGTGTAATTAATGCATTTTTTCCTATTCTACCCTTGTAATTAATTCTTTCTTTCCAACTTTGCCCATTAATTATATCCCTATCTGTCTAAAATAAAAAGTGCATCATTTCCCAATGCTTTGCTTTTATGGGATTTCTCTCTCATTTGATAAAAAGAAAAAGTGATGGTTGAATAAACCTGGTGAATGGGAAACACCTTTTATTCAACCTTCCATTCGCCAACTTGTTCATCTCTTCAACTTCTATTGCTTGGTGCTTCTCTTGCTACTTTTCAAATGGGAAACACCAAGGACTCTGTTCACAGTGATGAAATATGTGGCTTGGTGGTGATGGATTTGCTGGATTGTGCCAACTTTGTGATGCCGTCGAATGTGCCTCACTTAGGAGATGAGGAAGAAGTTAAGTCTTGGAACCCAAACACTAGTGGTGAGGATTGGCAGAAAATAAACAGTACAATAACCACTGATTATGTTCATATGCAACCCTTGGCAAATCATATAGGTAATGAGCGTCAAGAGCGACAAGCCCATCTATTTGACTTAAACCAGTTACCGGAAGATGAGGAAGTTGAGTCAAAGATATCAGTTGTGGTTGAAGCTTCTGGTGAAGAAATTTCTGGCAAGAAAGATGGCTGCCTATTGGACCTCAACAAATTTCCAGAGGATGAATGTGATGAAGATAGCGATGCTGAAAAAGAAAGAAAGAGATTCATAAGGTCTATGTTAAAGCTTTATTTTCTTTATTTTTATTGAATGTTCTGTACTGTATGTTGTGATTATGAGTAAGGAAAATGCATGATCTTCTCTTTATTTATACAATTTTTGTCAATGTTTTTTTCTTACCTGAATGTTGAATTATTGGACATGACGCCAAATACATAACATAAAAATAAAGCTTTAGTTTATAAAGGCATTATGTTTAAGGGAAAATTCCAGATAACTACAAGGAAAAATACAAAAGGACAGAAAGGTTGGGTGAAAATCAAAAATCCCAAATCAGTTGCTTATGAGGAATCTGGCATTTCATAAGTTTGCAAAATTACCTCCTTACCCTCCTAAAAGACATGAAAAGGAAAAACGTCAGCATAAGCAACATACAGCGTTGTGGCGCCAAAAAGTGACGAAAGACGACGAAAAGCTACGGAAATCAGAGGCAAGCCACGGGTAAGCAAATCTGAGAGAGAAATGATGATTACGCTGTGTTTCTTGAACGTTGATTGAAAAATGTTTGTGGTTTTTGGTTGCGATGTACGTAATCGAAGCGGACGCATTATGGGTAAGGGGGTGTTAGATGATTTGACATAAAAGTAGTGGCTTTAAGGTAATGGAACAATTTAAATAGTTGTGCGATGGATTCGATTGCGTTTTGTTGAGTGATTGATGAAGCTTGTGCCATTTTTGTTTACTGTGAGTACTGACGGGATGGGTGTTGAATCAAGGGAAAGGTGGTGTTGCGTTGGATAGTAACGTGGGTGAGGGTGGTGTTATTAGTGAGTATGAAGATGTAAAGACCTATTGACTGGGTGATAATAATAGAGGCAGAGTGACGACATGGGCAGAGTGTTGTTATTTGTGAATATGGAGATGTAAAAGTACATTATGTTGTTGTTAATATCAGATAGAGGGTGATGTTTTTTGGGTGTTGTTAACAGTGATTATGGAGATGTTAAAGATCATTATGTTGTTGTTAATAGGACATGCAGGGTAAAGATTTTTGGGTGTTGTTAACAGTGAGGATCGAGATGTTAAAACATATAGTATTGTTGTAAATTGCAAGTGGTAGGTGATGGCATGATGATTGTCTTTATACGTGGAGTTGTGGACCAAACTATAACCCATATATGCGTGATTGTTACACCTTGTGCTGTCTTTATAGTGATTACTCATTTTGAATTTAGCAGGTTCAGTCTATATCATGTACATACCTTCCTCAGGTATTCATGTCACTGACATAATAACTTTGTCCCTGAAGATATGAACACTTTGTTTAATTATACATGTCACAGGGCCAAATATATAACTGGCACAGTAAATTCTTTGCAAGCAAAACCTGATGGAGGGGAGGAATGGCTTAAATCTCTTCGTATATTGGATCTTCAAGAAGTTATAGATGTCCTTTGTACATTACCTGGAGTGGGTCCTAAGGTGGCTGCTTGCATAGCTCTCTTTTCACTTGATCAGCATCATGCCATCCCTGTTGACACACATGTGTGGCGGGTACAATCTTATTGTTTTTTGCTTCCTTCTTGTATCAACCCTAACCTTTCATTTTTCTTTTGAGTGTATTAATGAGTAATAATCTGCATGTATTATCATTTTGAACTTTGGGTAAGATTGCAACGAACTACCTCTTACCCGAGCTAGCAGGTTCCCGACTGACTCCAAAGCTTAGCAATCGTGTTACAGAGGCATTTGTAAGCAAATATGGTAAATATGCTGGATGGGCTCAAACTCTGCTCTTCATAGCTGAATTACCTTCACAAAAGGCCCTCCTACCTCCTCAATTGCGGACTGTTGAACAGAGCAAGCATCCAGTAGAAGACAGTGAAATAGAAATAGGTAAAGAGAAACAACTTTAGTCTTCCAATCTTGATCTCATACATTCGGCATTCAACATTCAGCCATTTGGCTTCTGAGACAGCAGTTATTTAAAATATCTACCTTTTCTTTTCTAGTGTGAGATCGGCAGATGGTACAGCTCTCTGGATGTAAATGTAAGAGACTTGAGGTAAGACAAGCCGCCTCCAATAATGTACGGGATGGAACATGAGGATATTACCCTACTGGGTGGAGCACTGTGTCCAAACAGCTAATTGCAGGCCATTCATTATGATATTTAAATAGTACTTGGCTGGCCTTCAGTGCTGTATCTTGCATTTTACATTCTTTGAATAGATTGTAATCATTAAATTGTATTTTTAGTATTCATTATGAAGGACAAAAAGGTTAAATTTACATGCTTCTCGTTGTCTCCATTTTGCTGTCCTCTGGTTCAGAATTTAGTGGCAAAAGGAAAGAGGATTTTACTTCAATTTTGTTATAAAGCATGAGACTCATATTTCTGCACTTGTATATTTGTTAAATGATAAACATGGACATAGAAAAAGGATCCCCCTATCATGTCCCCTGAAAATTATGGTAGGGGTAGCCTTTGTGTTCATACCAAATATGGATCATTAAGTGTTGATCTTTGTTTACGTCTTTACAGTTGTCAAGTGTGGCAAATGTCGGGGATCCCTTGTGCACATGCTTGTGCAGCCATAAAGCATGTTCATGCCAATGTGTATGAGTACGTTGAAGAATGCTGCAAAATCACATCCCAACAAAAGATCTATAGCCGTAGTATGGTTCCAATTGTGACAATCAACAAACCTGACACAAACAACTATATGTTGGAAAATTTTGCAGGTCAAACTTTTTTGTTGCCCCCAAGGACCAGCCGACCTTCAGGTAGGCCAAGAACCAAAAGGCGTGAATCGCAATTCCAAAACAAGAAGATATACTACTGTGCAAGTTGCCATGAAGCCGGTCACACTAGAAGGACATGCAAAAATCCAAACCCAGGGTGATATTGGATGAAGTGAAATTGTCAACATGAAGGAGTTGCAATATTGTGAAGTGAAACTTTTTGATTATGCTTTTGTAAAGGTGCTGTCAACCCACTCATGGTTTTTTTGGGAGATGGGTTGTTGTCAATTGTGTACTCCAGTAGGTAGTTACTTTAATTAGTGTTTTATGTAATCCAATGTTTGTGACAAGGAAACATTATGTACTAGTTCAGAGATAATGTTCCCTTGTCATGAAATATGTCAACGTGTACAAGGGGCAGTGTGTAACTTGTTTTTGGGCTTTATATGGTTGCTGGATGTAATTATGCAGATTGTGATCTGTCAGGAACTGATACATATATAAAGGTGTTAATCAACAAAAACATGTTGTTATTATAGAGGCAAATGGTGTTTTTATGCTGGTAACATGTGTTTTTGCAAACTTGTTCCTTCACACATTTTCTGTTGTCCGTGTGAATGGAAGATGTGAAAGGTGTTGCGTTAAGGCAACGATGTTAAAAAGTTCACATTTCTTGTTCAGAAGATGTTAATGAACGAAATAATGTTGTTAATAGTACATATAAAGTTGTTAATAAAGAGAAGAATGATGTTATTAGGGTTATAAAAGTTGTGTTTTCCCATCTACATGACGCCGTCCAAACTTGTTAATGGAAGATGTGAATAGGTGAGGCATAGTCGGTAACAATGCAAGCGAAGATGTTATTACGCAGACACAAGTTGTGTTTTCCCATCTACGTGACATCGTCCTAACTTGTTATTGGAAGATGTGAATAGGCGAGGCATAGTCGTTAACAATGAAAGCAAAGATGTTATTACGCAGACACAAGTTGTGTTTTCCCATCTACGTGACGTCGTCCTAACTTGTTATTGGAAGATGTGAATAGGCGAGGCATAGTCGTTAACAATGAAAGCAAAGATGTTATTACGCAGATACAAGTTGTGTTTTCCCATCTCACAGTGCCGCCCACACCCCAAACTCGCCTCCCCTTCTTCTCACCGCGCCGCCCACACCCTACACTCGCCTCCCCTTCTTCTCACCGCGCCGCTCCGCCTTCCCACACCCCACACTCGCCGGACCTTCGTCTCCCTTCGCCGCGCCGCCCAACGTTCCCCACCGCACCGTCAAGTCCGATCTCCTGTCTCCTCGTTTCCCTCAGCCGGCGCTCGTGTGTCCTTGTTTCCCTCAGCCCAACATCGCGCCCTCCTCCCTTTCCGTTTTGAATCTTGTGTCTCTTCGTTTCTCTCCCTCCCTCCGTCACTCTCTGCTCATCTCTTTACTTCCCCTTTTTAGGAGGGCATGTAGGTCATTTTGCTAACATTTGAAATGCCAGATTCCTCATGAGCAACTGATTTGGGATTTTTGATTTTCACCCAACCTTTCTGTCCTTTTGTATTTTTGCTTGTAGTTTTCTGGAATTTTCCCTATGTTTAATTTGCAACATGAAAAGTCGATATGGCTAAGAAATATGCGTACGAGTATAGTAAGATAGTCAAACTAAAATAATCAAAATAACTTTTGTTGGGTAAAAAATATGTTGTGTTCTACAACATACAAAGTCAATAAGTTAAATAATAAAAGTAAGGTATAAATAAAACAAGTTACTGCCCAGAAATCTTCAATTAATAAAGATAAGGTAGGATATCACCATCCATTACTTGACAACAATAATCGTACAATTTGAAGACATTAAACATACTAAACAAAATAATCAAAATATCCCCAACTACTTCAGTGCACCAACACTACTATCACATACTTCAGCCTCTTATATAATCATCCAATAGCTTCTTCTAACTGTGCCATAACTGTATGTACCATGGATGCATCACATTGCAATTGACTTGTGAGTCCACCTTCTCTTGGTACTACATTTTTCGACCAATGAGGGAGTTTGTAGTCATTTGAACCTCCAGCTTTCATAATTTCTATCATAGTTGCCTGGAATGTTAGGAAGATCTTGTTTGTTTTCAATGATAAGAGGCTTTCATAGGATTTATGCACAGCACTAATGAGGTCATCTATAAACTTTGGTGTTTCTTTATGCTGTAGAGATTGAATTGAGTTAAAATAACCAAGATCCAATACATTTAAATTTGGAGAATTTGGAGGTTGAACCATCAAATGAATATCGAATCTAGTCTCACTAGCAACCCAACGAAACTCTATATCATTGTCATTAATGTGACATGGAGCATTGTCTTGTTGTATGCAAATTTTTTCTCCAAGAGCATCCATTGGCCACTTAGCCTTTATCGCAAGTAATATCATGTTGCAAAGAAAATTCCTGCATACTTCCTTGTAATGGAAGAAATAGGCTTTGTTACTATAATGCCCACATCTCTATTAACACTCCTCTTTTTTGCCGGCTTATATGTCACAAATGGGAATACACCAATCTTGCCAGAAAATGTTTCATTGCCTTCACCATCAAATCTAAGTCTAGCCAAAGCAACTAAGAACATGACCTTACCAATGTAATTCTTACTTTTACTTGTTCGGTGTGGCTCCCCTTAACCAGCTCCCAAATAATAATTTTCCTTTTTCTTGATCATGTAAAACCATTTTTCATCAAGGTGTATAATGTTATGCATGGATTGAAAGGTAGGACCATTTGGTATGCTATTATCCTCAAGCATTAATAAGCAAAACCGCAATCGAGAAATCTTGTTTTCATCTTTTAAGAAGGGCTTGATTGTATTGGTGTGTCCTCGTATAACATTAGCCTTCATCAATCTTATAACTGATGTTTTGCTCAATTGTAGTGCAAATGATAGAGACCTTCATGGGGTTAGTTGGCGAAGCGGAATGTCACGTTTGAGTTCCTCATTGAATTGAGGTCTCTTACGTCCATAATTTTTAGTCTTCCTATGAGATGCTTCTCTTGTTTCCTTTATTTGATGCCAAATTCGTTGGATAACTCTTATAGACACTGCATACATTGAAGCTAGCTTCTTTGTTGCACCTTTCCTTAGCTTTGTCCCTTCTATGATTGAGTTCAGCAATAAATGACCGATTGATCTCCTATCTTCATTTGTTAGAAATTTTCTTCTATCATATAATGACTGGCTTAAACTTCTACTTGCAGAATCTACAACATAATTACCCAATTACATAGTTTCATGAAAAATATTTTTATCAGGTGACTATTCACCAAGGAAAAAAATTATCAAGTGATAACTTATAGAATGGGTGCGTTCATTCTATTTTTTTCCCTAGCAAGTAGGTGATAAATAAAAGAGCCATGTCCATTATGCACACGCCCAAATTAAAATAACTGTAAACTTCTATATGCTCCGTTGGACTAATTTCTTTTATATGCGGAAGGTATTGGTTCATTTTTTTCTTACACGGTATCATAAAACATTCTAAAGATTAAGTAGTGAAGACTTTATGTTTAGTAGAATCAAGCTATCACACCTCTTATTGGTTGGTTCAACACTTCTCTTCTTGATTGAATGGACTGTTTCTCTACATCTTCTTCCTCTTGAAACTCCATGTTCGCATTTATATCATTTTCATCGAAGGATTGATCTTCAAAACTTATGTTGAGGTCCATTTGATCTTGCTCTCTGAAAGCATTCTGATCATGTATGGTGTGCCCTTCAGATGATGGGTTTTCAAAGCTAGCTGCATGTTCATTTAAGTCTGGTAGGAGAACATAATCACCTTTGTAACACCTCAAATCACAGCAGCCAAATACTTAACTAAAGTATTTCAAACATCGTTAATAAGGATGTTGAACATCCAAACCATCAAAATACAAATCAGTTTAAATAATTCCCACGTCTCAATGTTAAATTAAATCCTCAAAATATTTTAACAAAATAAAATAAAATGCTGAAGTCTTAGGGTCATGGCAATAAAAATGACATAACATGAACTCTAGGAGCACAAAAGAGCCTCCAAGGCTCACTCCATAGGTGCCTTCCCTTGCTCCCTACTAGAACAATCACCTGAAAATGTTAATATAATAGGGTGAGATTCAACGTCTCAGTAACTACTGAAAGTTTCTACCGTACACAAGCAAATCACATATGTGAAAAGAAGGAACCGATTACATATATATTTGTATGCACTATAATCCTCATACAAGACAATTACAAATTTAATCATCATTATGTCAATATGTTATTTTATCACAACATATAATATACAATTATACAATATGCAAGATGCAGCCTCCCTTATATCACCGTCCATCCTTATACCGCTGACTGGAGCCATAGGCTAACGCATAGTCCAACAGAAACCCATCCATTTGACTGGATTGTCCCAAGCTCACCAGTTCTTAAGATACACCCAGCCAAAGATGTAGAGCTTAAGTCTGGACTATGGCTCCTCTCCTTAAAAGAACACAACTAAGGAGGTGTCACATGTCCCACAGCTCCAATGCAATCCCGGCCAAAGGAAAACATAGAAGAAGGGGCCCTGACAAGTGCCATCCACTGTGCACCGAGTGATGGCATACCACGTGGTAAAAGATCTCAACATACATATTCCTCCTTACTCCAACCCATCACAAATGCAACCACCATGACAGTTATATTTAATCATCAATAAATATAATATTATTAAAAGACAAGGTACAAGAAAGCATGTTTTATTCATATCAAATATCATCACATATTCAAACATGCTAAAAAGGAAATAATAATCCAACAATACATTAATTATAATTAAATTATCAACTATGCGAATAAAATGAAATTACAGAGAAATTTACTTGTAATATTACCTATTTGAGAATTTACAATACATACACATATACATATAATTCAGTCCTTTTTTTTTATAAAGAAAAATAGTCATTCACAATTATACACAATTCACAAGTATATGGAAGAATATTCAGAGTTACTTGCTACTCCCTAGCACACAAGTAATCACACAAGAGTTACTCCAAAACTCTCAATGAAAGTCTACAAAATCACAAACATAAATATCTATTAATATGTTTCTCAAAATTACTATAGAGTTGCACTTAAATACTCTAAACACTTAAAACTAAGCCTCTGTGACTAATACTATACACACACCTAAGTTTCCACATATTCCACTATTTTATTTAAATACAGTATTATTTGAAAATATTTTATCTTCTTTTTTAATAGAAGGAAACAGCTTTTACATATATATATATATATATAAGGTACAAATATATACTTATATTGAAAGGTATACTATGAAACAGGATGCAAAGAAGAGTTTGGCTAATTGTGTGGATCCCACAGGTGTGTGTGCGTGTTTTGTTAAAAAGCATGAATTTGTCATTCCTTGATCAGCAACCCAAACAATGAAAAAATAATAAAAAAAAAAAGAGGAGAGAGGATAGGGTTCAACGGTGAGGTAAGGTTAGGGAAGGAAAAGAAACATAACTAGACGGCAAATACACACACATTTACACTGATATCGATATGAGAGTTGTTGGGTTTATGTGGAAAATAGAATAAAACTATATAAATTGATATACACACACCTGCACACTCAACTAAATAGTTCTATATATTTAGAGCAATATAAAGCTATATAGATGTTCATACACCCACGCATTCTGTTGGTTTAAAAAGACTGGAGGTGAAAAAATAATTAGGAAAAATCAAATTCACATACTAACCCAGCAAAAGACAAAAGAGAAGAAGGAGAAAAGAAAAAAAAATATGAAAAGCTAAAGGAAAGTAATATATATATATATATATATATATATATATATATATATATATATATATATATATAGATATATAGGAACAATAGGGAGTAGGGGGAGTTGGTAAAAGAAATGGAGATGTACCCACGCACAGTAAAGGGAATGAAAGATTGATATGACAAGACATCACAGTCTAAAATATTTAGACGCTGATGAAGGAGAACAAGAAAATAAAAGCTTGAAAATACACTTTCTCAATATATTGAAGGAACAGTAGTCTCAGTATGTTGAAGGACAGTAACAGGACAGAGTAGATCAAATCAATAGACAAATGAAAGATAAAAAAAATGCACCTTTGAGTCTGTGTTGAGAGTCAAGTGGCGCCGGGAGTGAGGAGTGAGGAGTGGGGGTGAGAAGAAAGAGATCTTATATAAGGGTAGATCTAGGGTTTTGACTACTCTTATAAAAAAAATATTTTTTTAACACAGTAAATAGTAATGGTATTATTCAGACTTATTGAAGCATTCTCTCTGTGTTTTTTTTATATTACGTATTCCAATAATAAGATATGTATACAAATACATATCTATATATTTAAAATAATTATTTTAAGGAGGTATTTCATTTGTATATTTTCCTTTCTTTCTTTGAATTGATTTTTTTTTACTTCATACTTCTTCTTACTTATTAATTTATTTTATACTTTTTGATTAAATAAAATCTAAATTACAACCAACTCTAAATGTTTAAAAATAAGGATGTTACATGAAATATCATTGATTTGTGATGAATTTGAATACTGCAATGATTATGGATATGAGTAAGCACCGCCATACCAACAGTCCCTAAGTCACTAACAACGGTTCGGGTATGGGCTGCGTACCTTCCCAGCGGTAAAAGGGGATGAGGATGGGGTGTGATATTTGTGATTATGTGGGCTGAAAGGCTATATTGTGGGCCGAAAGGCTATATGTGAGCCGTAAGGCTATTTGTATGCACTGCCACACCAATAGTCCCTGAGTCGCTAACAACGGTTCGGGTTAGGACGGTGTGCCTTCCCGGCGGTAAAAGGTGATGAGGGTAGAGTGTGATTTGTGCTGCTGCTGCTGTATGATGATTTGCTTACATGTTGTGTGCTTATGTGTGGTATAAATGATTTGTTACTACTGGGATTCTCTTGAATCTCATTCTTTCCTTTGACTAACATTTCAGACAGGGCAAGTAGCTCCAAGAAAAAGCGAACTACCCGGAGCGTTTAGAACCCTATAGGGACATTTGATTCGGCCGTGTTGGTTATTCATTTTGGATAGGCATTACTGTATGATATTTTTGAGTTGTAAATAGTCTTTAAATACATGGTGGTGTAATCCCCTAATTGGGAACTGAAGCCCTATAGTTCTATATATAGATGAAACACGGGGGTTGCTAGGGATTAAGTTATGCACTCTGATATGTTAAATGTGATATAACTACACAGATAATTATATTCAATGTTTGAACTTGATACCAGGATTGGAAAAAGGTTTTGAAAATTTTGTGAAGCCCCTACTACAAGGAGGGAGTTTTAAATGAGTTTTGAATTATCCGACGGTCTCTAATCTATTTTATTATGCATTATCGAACATTAATTATGCTATTCAAGGCAGGGGGTTACATTGGTCATAGCTTTGATAATTGTTTCTCTCCCTACGAAGGCAAACAATTTTTCTTCCATCCTTGCATTTTCCTGCCCATTTTATCTCGAACATAGGCAAGGGTTGCATTCTTTGATCTTCCCCAAACATTCGTTAAACCGAGATAACGCCTCAGATCATCCACCTCCTAAACAGCCAAGCATGAAGCTACCTATCTTCTAACTTCTTTTGGGGTATTTGCAGAGAAGAAGAGCCCTGATTTAGTATAGTTCACCCTTTGTCCAGATGCATTACAATAAGCTTGCAAAATTTCCATAAACAAATTATAGTTTTTTACAAAAAGCATTCATAAATACAATGCTATCGTCCGCAAAAAGGCAATAGGTGAGGATAGGCCCACCTCTAAAGAGTTGTATGCCCTTCAAGTCTCCACAATTAGAATGGAATGTTAGCATTGAAGAAATGGCCTCAGAGGCTATAATGAATAGATAGGGGGAGAGGGGATCCTTTTGGCGGAGACCACGTTGGGGAGTAATCTTAGCTATAGGTCTACCAGACAACTGAATATTAAAGGAGACACTTCTTACACATTTCATGATCCATGAGGTTCATTTAGCACATAAGTCCATCTTCAATGGTACTCCTTCTAAGAAAGACCACTCTATTCTATCAAAGGCCTTGTTCATGTCCATTTTTAGAGCAACTACGAACTTATTACTAGATTTTTTATTTTTGAGGTAATGAAAAGCCTTATGAACAATAATACTATTGTCCTATATTAATCTATTGGGGACAAAAGCTCTATGGTGTTCTGAAATGCAGCCATCCAAAACTTGCAATAATTTTATAAGAGAAATTACAAAGGCTGATAGGGAAAAATAGGGAAATACTCTCAGGATGATCAACTTTAGGAATAAGGATTAAATTAGTTGCAGTGAGGTTATCTATTGGTTCATCATTTTCAAAAAAAAACCCTAACCATACTCAGTACAGAAGCACGTACCTCATTCTAGGAGTGTTGATAAAAATGCCCATTAAAACCATCTAGTCCTGGGGGCCTTAAAAGCTCCAAGTTGAAATGTAACTTCCTTAACCTTAGCTTCAGTGATAGGGAGAGTTAACCACTATTTTTGTTGATGGGTAATGCTTGGCTTTATATAGTATAAAACAGAGTTTAGGGGGCTGGATGGTTGAGAGCAGAAAAGGGAAGTGTAGAGGTTGGAAATCAGGCTTGCAATTCATTCCTCTGTTTCAATCCATATACCTTCCTCATTTTTCATCTGGAGAATGAGGTTGTTTTGTCTCCTTATGACTATTGATCTATGGAAAAATCGAGTGTTTAGGTCTCCGGCCTTAAGCTAATTCGATCGGGATCTTTGCCACCAGTAGAGCTCTTATGTAACCCCCTCCGTAATTATATCCGAAACACGTGATTAAAAATGAAATAGAGACCAATAATAATCAAAATTCATTTACATTCCCATCCTTAAGATAGGATTTTCACAAATACATTTCACAAACACTTTAACCTGGTCTCACATTCATATTTCGAATACAATTACTTCGTGAAGATAAATTATATTTATATAAATATTAGAGTGCACAATAATAATACCGGCAAACCCGGATTCATACCTTCACTAAAGATTCATAGGGCACATACGCCCTTTACAATTCCTCAACGGGGATTACACAAATCCATCTCCAATACATAACCAAATAACCCAATAGACATCCAATCACATATACATCCAATATCCAATTATACATTCTAATATATCATCTGAACATATACAATTATCCCAGCATATAACGATAACCAACTACCAAATCCAAATGCCCATAAGGGATTCTTGCCGCCCCTAGTCGCTTGCTCCTTCCTCGAGCCACTTGTCCTATCTAAAATGTTGGTAGGGGAGGGTAAGATTCTAGAGAATCCCAGTAGGAAACAGATACCAATATGCATGCAAGATAAATGTTTAATGCATGACATGCTTTGCATCATAATAACTTGTACTTACATACTGATATATCCGCATTCTCAATGTTTCAACAACATACTTATGACCATAGCATAAATAGAAACAGAGATTCAATCATTCATATATGTTTCACATAATCAAGCAAAGCAATAACATGCATCAATACACAAACACAAATATCAATACATGCAGGAGAGGTAAGCTCCCTACTCTTTTTCTTTCCACGTATGTTCCAGTATCGTCTACTCACGATCTGAGCGGATATCAAACCATGATCAGGGCGAATACCCAACCCTATAACCAAATCAAGGACATAGGATCATTCTCTTTTCCAAATTCTCATTTTCATAACACTTAAAGTTGGTTATCATTCATGACCTTTAGGTGGCTAATCAAAGCCTAAACACATGCCTAAAGGCTTGGGAAACACTTGACCAAAGGTCACCTTTTAAAAGTCTAAAATGCTAATTTTTGAGGGTTGGCCGCGGCCAGCCTACCTATGGGCCGTGGCCAATGGATGCACAGAAGGTCTTGGGCCGCGGTTTATAACCTCTGGCCGCGGCCAAGAAAATTCTGTTTCCTGGCTGAACTTCCAAAAATCATAACTAATTCTATAAAAATCTAAATGAGGTGATTCCAAATCCAAATGAAAGGTATCTAAGTCCTCTTTATTGAAAAAATATGGATCATTACTAGAAATCACCACACAATTCTAGAATTACACAAAATCCACCACTGCCCCAAAACAGAGTCCAGTTTCCATCCCAAACTTTGGCAAAGCATAACTCTCAGTTAAAAAAATGAAATGACACAAAATATATGTCCATTTTGAAGCTTGAGATGTTAAATTTTAGAATGGAAAGTTTCAGAATTTTCCAACACCATTTGATCATTCAAAACGTTCGTGTAAACTGACTGCCCAGACAGAGTTCACACAAGACAGATTTTCCAATTTTCTACCAAAGTGTCCAATGGCTCCAAAATTAACAATCAAGCCTATTCCCACATAAATTTTCACAAGGAACATAATGGTAACCTCAAAATGACCAAAATCACAACCCAATTACATGCCCTGTTTTTGTCCAATGCACAAAACCAACACAAAGTTCCCAAACTTCACCTTTAATGAAAATAAAGCTTTCACTTACCTCAACAACTTTCCCAAAGAAGTTCTTTGGTTCTCAAACTTCTAGATTTCCTTGTGTGCTCAAAACACCACCAATAGAAAATCTAAAACCATAGGATGAAAGTTCTTAACAAGAGGAACAACTTTATAGAATGAAGTTTTGGCATTAGAGGTCAAGATCATTCCTTTTTCACAAGCTTTCCTTCCTCCTTTTCCTTCAACAATGGCGAAAATGAAGAAAGAAGAGAGAAATGAGAGTGGTGATGATGAAGCACAGAAAATTCTGCCCCCTAACCCATTCTATGCGTACAAAAGAAAGGGGGAGAGGGAGAAAATAATAAACAATGGTCATTTGACTTTTCCAACAACTCCCATCATCATATAAGCTTGCCAAGTGTCTCAAATCTATTGGCTCTCATAAAGTAAGTAACCAAATTAGTTACTCTAATCCCTCCATTAGCCATTTTAATTTCACATCTCATACCCTCTTAATTAGTAATTAATCTCTTCCATTAATCACTAATTTAGAGCCATTCTTTCAATTTTCCCAACAATTATGGTATATTAATTAAAATTTCCATACAACACATAATTATTTCACTTTAACTCCATGATTATCCTCAATTCTATCATTAGCCCTTAATTGAAAATTTAGGGCGTTACATCTTCCCTCTTCCATATAAGCTCCAGCTCAATAGTTAAGGTGTTAATGTCAAGCTTGGATTCTTCAGTATAAGCCTCAACTTTCAGTTCCTCAATGCAGCCAATAAGGTTTGCGATAAGGCGTTTGTTATTTGGGAAGGCTTTGTGGCTCCACTTGATTAGAATTCTTCGATAGTTATCTAGTGATTGGATGAAGGCTGCTATCCCTTATGAAGAGCTACATGATGAACTCCAGCATCTGCTGATAACATTGAGGAAATCTGGATGTGTGTCCCGTAAAGCTTCAAATTTAAAAACTCGCGGGAATCTGGCTCCTTTAAAGCAAAGATTCACTAAGAGAAGGTGGTGATCAAAGGCTGTTAGCTCAATGTGAAACACCAGGGCTTTAGGAGAATTTTCTTTAAATTCCAAGTTTCCCAGAGCCATATCTAATAAACGCTATTTAATATGGTCATTTTGAGTTCGTTGGTTGCTTCATGTATATTGTGCTCCTTTGGCTTCAATTTCAAGCAGGTCACAGTCCGAGACGAATTGTTGAAAATTGTATATCCTACAGTGAGCATGTGGGTTAACTCTATATATCTCATATTGGAAGAAGATTTCATTGAAGTCGCCTACGCAAAGCGATAATGCTATTGTAATATCCTGGATTGTGACCAAGGATTAGCAACTTCAAAGTAATGTAAATAATATTAATTGAGCACTTTTAAAGCATTTTGAAGCATATATTGTGCATTGTGATAATCAGGGTCAAAACGGTAAATTTATTGACCGACTGGTTAGATACCATTGAGAACACTTCTTAGTAATCAAGATTAATGGCTAAGATTGAAAGACCAAGAGGTGGAATCCTATGCATGCAAGCTTATATGAAATCATGGTAGGAAGAATAGGATGGTGCCAAGTGGCAAAACAATGACCCTTGGATTAAAGTCAAGTTTTCAAACCATTTTCTCTTTCTCCTCTCTTCCTAGTCGGTTTATGTGTGTAAGTGTGAGGGAAATCATCATCATCAATATCTCATTTTTCTCTCTCATCCTCCTCCATTTTTTGTTGAACAAGCTAAAGAAAGAGCAAGAGAAAAGCTTGAGTTTCTGGTAAGTTAATGCCTTCATATGCTCAAGTGTCTTTCATTAATATTGTTCATGAGGTTGAGGGCTATATTCCTATGGTTTCAGAATTTTGGTTGGTGAAGTTTGAGAACTTGTGGAAATTTGGAAGTTGGAGAATTGAAGAATTGGCTTTAGGAAGAAGAAGAGGTAAGAATTAGAAGCATTTTGGTATAGTTGTTGTAATCATTGATTAAGTATTGGGAATTTATGAATTTGCCTTGATTTTGTGCAATTTTCGAATGGAATGAATTGGTTTATGTGTTGTGTAGAATTTGGTCTTTTGTTGAACATTTTGGCCATTGGAATTGATTTGGGAACTTGGATTGGAAAATGTGGCAATATGTGAATTGTGTTGTGACATTGTGAGACATGTTGTAGTTGTTGAGCAATATGTCAATGGGAGTTGAATTTGGTCATTTTGATGATTTCAATGGTTTTCTTGAGTAAAATTGTGTGAGAATGGTGTTTGGGTTGGAATGGGAATCATTTGGGATCAAATGTGAAAATCTGGAAAATCTGGCCAATGTAAGTCTGTTCTGGACAGTCAGATGGTGTGAAATTTTTGACTGGGCAAATGATGTTGAAAAATTATGAAACTTTTCAGTCTTAAATTTCACATCTCAAGCTTCAAAATGGACATAAATTTGGTGTCATTTCGCTTTTTGAGCTGGGAGTTTGAACTGTCCAAAGTTTGGCATCAAAACTGGACCCTGTTTTGGTACAACGTTAGGTTTTTGGTAAATCTGGACTTTTGTGGTGATTTCCAGTAATGGCCAATATTTTTCCTTGAAATAGGACTTAAATAGCTTTCATTTGGCTTTAGAATCACCTTATTTCTATTTTTCTTGAATTAGTTATGATTTTTGGAAGTTCAGCCAAGAAACTGGATTTTCTTGGCCGCGGCCCAAATGTTTCTGAGCGTTTCTGGGCAGTTTTGGGCCACGGCCAGTGGATTGTGGGCCGCAGCCCACCCCCAAAAATCAGTATTTTACACTTTTTTAAAGGTGGTTTGGTATAGCCTTTCCCAACCCTTTGGGTATATGTTTAGGCCTCTAATAGCCACCTAAAGAGTCTAAATGATAACCAACTTAAGTACTATGGAATTAAGAACTTGGAAAAGAGATTGATTTATTGTCCCTAATTTGGTTTATAGGATTTGACATTTGCCGTCCTCGTGAGCCCACTGAGCCAGCAAACGTCAGGAAGGAACGAGGTAGTAACTTTTCTTTCGTACCATATGTGATGCATAGTATGTGTAATATCCCAATTTTTGATTAAGGGATAATCATGATTATTGTGGATAATTATGAATTTAATTGGAATTATTATGTGTTTTATGGCAATATTAATTAATATGTCATAATTATTGAAAAATTGGAAGAATGGAATTATTGGCCATGAGTTGGTAATTAAGGGAGAAATTAATTACTAACTAAGAGAAAATGGGATGTGTGATTAACATGGCTAATGGATGGATTAGAGAAGCTAATTGGGGATTTAGTGAGTGAGAGCCAATGAAATTCTGACACATGGCAAATTGGTTGGGTGAGAGAGGATGTAAGAAAGTCAAATATGGCATTAAGAAATCATTTCTTCTCTCTCCTTCCCTCTCATTTTCGCTGACATAGAAGGCATGGGGATAAGGAGTCATCATTTCATCTTCAACCTCCTTCTCTCTCTCATTTTCCCTCTCTCATGCGTCCTCCATTTCTGCAGAAGAAGAAGAAGAAGCTTGTGCAAAAGGTGAGTCATTTGACCCTCTTAATGACCTCTATTGCTCAAACTCCCTTCATTAAAGTTGATCCTTGAGTTAAGAGCTACATTTTTATGGTTGTAGCTTGTTCATTGGTTGTGGTTTGTGGCCACACGAAATTCTTGACTTGAGTGAATCAAGAAACTCCTTTGGAAAAGTTGTAGAGGTGAGTAAGACAAACCTTTCTATATAGGTTTTGTAGCCATTGGTTAAGTTTGAATTTTCTGGAATTTTTGGCCCATTTTCGAAAATGAAGGCCATTGGGAGTTTGGTATATGTTTGGTGTGGAATTTGTATATTTGGAATGCATTTTGGATAGATAGAATTGATTGGGTTTGAAATTGTTGAGTTTGGTGATTTTGAGAGTTTAGTGTTTAATGTTACCCAAAACCAAAGTATGATAATGGAATAGGATTTTGGTGATTTTGACAATTCCATTGGATTCCTTGAGTGATTTTGTGTGGGAATAAGCTTGGTTGTTGATTTTGGGATTCATTTGGATCACTTGGGAAAAGTTGGAAAATCTGTTTTGGTTAAGCTCTGTTTTTCGCTGTCAGCTTACACGAGCGTTTTGAGTGACCAAATGGTATTGGAAAATTATGAAACTTTCCAGTCTTAAATTTCACATCTCAATCTTCAAAATGGACATATATTTTGTGTCATTTCGTTTAGAATTCTGTGAGATATGGTTGTCCAAAGTTTGGGATTGAAACAGAACTCTGTTTTGGAGTAGTGTTTAGTTTTTGGTGATTCTGTATTTGTGTAGTGATTTCCAGTGAGGGGATATATTTTTCCTTGAAAGAGGACTTATATACCTTTCATTTGGCTTTGGAATCACTTCGTTTCGATTTTTCTAGAATTAGTTATGGTTTTTCGAAGTTCAGCCCAGAGTCAGGAAATTTCTGGGCCGCGGCCCAAACCTTTCTGACCTGATTCGGGCCACGGCCCATGAGTGGCGGGCCGCGGCACAAGGAAGGGCGGGCCGCGGCCCACCCCTGTGTTCCAACACTTTGAGTTTTTGAAAGGAGATCTCTAACCTATTGTTTCCCAACCTTTTAGGGCTTTTATTAGAGGCATTTGTGGCCTCTTAAGGTCAATTATGATAACCAAAATTAAGTGTTTCAAGTTAATTAAGTCTTGGAATAGAATATAACTCTTCATCCCTAATCATGATTCTAGGATACGATATTTGCCCTCCTCGGGAGAAACCGGCGCTAGGATACGCACGGAAGGATCAAGGTAGTGACTCTTCTCTCATATTATGTATGATGTTTTGGCATACATAACTTATCGTTGAATTTGTGAAATGTGTGCCATGGTCCATTACGGCGTGAGCAGGTCAGCGTGAGCCGTGTAGGGATGGACGGTGGTCATCTCTAGGTCGGCCGTTGAACTGCCATCGTAATCGACATGGATATTGTGAATCCGACCCGTGGGGCGGCATTTGTGAATCCAGCCGTGGGCTGTGTGTATCTTGCCTGTATGGCTTGTGTATGAAATGCATTATATGAATCCCAGCTATGGTGAAATGTATTGTGTGGATTGTTGTGATGCAATGCAACATGAGCAATTCAGCGTGAGCAATCGTAAGGGATGACATGTGTCATACTAACCATTGCCGTTGTAGTTGCTTGTTGTGGTTAATGATTTGCTTACATGCACTATTATTGTACATTATATGATTGATTTGTTACTACGGGGATTCCTTAGAATCTCACTCTCCCAAAAACCATGTTTTAGACAGGGCAGAAGGATCAAAAGGCAAGCGGGCGATGAAGAGTAGTTAGAACTCCAGTTAGATGTATATTTTGAGTTATTGGTTATCATGTATATCTTTTGGATATTTTTGAGAAATAATTGTGTATATTGGGATTGGTAGTATAGTTTTGTGTAATCCCCAAGTAAGGGTAATGAATTGTGGGCTTTATGCCTTTGTAAATCCCTTATTTAATGAATGGAACCCGAGTGTGTCGGGAATTTGTTTATACTCTGATATTTGTGAATGAAATCAACTTGTACAGGCCATTTAGTATTGAAATGTGAATATGAGACCGTCATGAACATATTTTGTAAAAGTTTTTGTAAGCCATGATTTTGGGAAGTTTGATTTTGTTTAAGTCCCAAAATCATCTACGGTCTCTAATTCCACATTATGTTTTTATGAACTAATCTCGGCCTTAATCGTGAAGGGGGTTACAGTATGTGTGTATTATCATTGATTTGTGATAAACTCATATGCTACGACATTGTGAATATGTGTAAACACCGTCATACCAATAGTCCCTGAGTAGCTAACAACAGATCGGGCAAGGGTTGTATGCCTTCCTGGCGGAGAAAGGGAATGAGGATGAGGTGTGATATATGTGATTATGTGGGCCGAAAGGCTATTTGTGAAGGCCGACGGGCTATTTGTGAAAGCCAGATAGCTATATGAGCTATAAGGCTATGTGTATGCACTGCCACGCCAATAGTCCCTGAGTAGCTAACAACGGTTCGGGTTAGGACAGTGTGCCTTCCCGACGGAGAAAGGGGATGAGGGTGGAGTGTGATTTGTGCTATTGCTGCTGTATGATGATTTGCTTGCATGCTGTGTACTTATGTGTGGTATAAATGTTTTGTTACTACTGGGATTCTCTTGAATCTCACTCTTTCCTTTAACTAACCTTTCAGACAGGGCGAGTGGCTCTAAGGAGAAGCGTATGACCCGGAGCGGTTAGAACCCTGTAGGGACATTTATTTTGGATGTGTTGGTTAAACCTGTTGGACAGGGATCTTGTAAATTATTTCTGGGTTGTATTAGTAACAAAATATAGTTGTGTAATCCCTTATATGGGAATTGTAAACCTTCTAGTGAATGAATGGAACCCGGGGGTTTCTAGGATTGCTATTAGATATTCTGATATGAATGAGTGTAAATTAACTGCACAGGTGATTATATTCGATAATTGAATTTGAGACCGGAGTAGGAAAGAAGTTTTGAAAATTTTGTAAAGTCCCTACCATAAAAGGGAGTTTTAAATGAGTTTTGAACTATTCGACGGTCTCTAAACCAACTTAATTAAGTGATATCGAATTATAATTACGTGTTTAAAAGCAGGGGGTTACAGCTATCATTTGGCTGCAATATTATGAATTTGATTCCAAGTCTTCATTCTCTCCTCCTCCCTTGGTGGTCTGTATGTAATCAGGTAAATGTCATGAGGAGGAGAAAATCTTTGTGTGGATAAAGTTTTTAGAACTGCTGAGAATATTTACTGCAATGGAATCGATCCACCAGAGAGTTAATTTACCAGAATTCCCCATAAGGGAAACATACCATGCTTCATCAAAACCACATCGTTTCCTGATACGCTCAAGATAGTTATTCTTTTTCTTAGTCTCCATTAGGAAGACCAACTAGGGTTTATTTTTTCTAACCTCCTTCCTGATTTTTTAATTGTCAAGGATACCCCTAATCCTTGACAGTTACAGGCTATGAGGCTCATGGCTCATAGGTGGTTGATATAGGACAGCCACCAGAACCCTCAGCAGTAAACAGTGATGCATAAACCTCCTTCGATTCATTGATGGGAATTTGATTGTCGGAGGTAGCAAGAGCTGCATAAATTGGGACTTCATGTAACTTTATATCATTACATTTTGTCTTCAGCCTTAGGTCTTTCTTGATTCGATGAACACTTTTCCGACGTGTGCTCTTAGTCAAAGGCGTAGGGGTTATGTTGAACAGATTCTCCTGTGCAGTTACATCCTCTTTCCTTTTCTTGGGGCCATCTGGTCTTTCGAGATCCGTAGCAACTCTTTTAAGAAGGACCCTGTCTAATCTATGAGTGATTTCATTGATTGGGGGTGACGACTCTACTAGGATAATTTCTTTGCAAAAGGCCTCTAGACTGCTTATGAATTTGGGCCGCAATCCATAGGGGATAGAGTGATAGTTTGGTTTAGTTTGCATTGCAACTGGGCCACCCATTTAAGGCTCTTCATTATGGAGGGGTTAACTCGGATAAGAGGGCCTGGCCTCATGTTTAGATTATTGGGCCCAAAGGTTAAAATTTAGGGTTAAAGGGCAATTTTCCCCCTAAAGTTTCTCGTGGACAATTTTGCTCCGAAATTTTCTCGGGGGCAATTTTGCTCCGAAAGCGTTAAAAAGGGAGAAATCTTGATCTGTCCATTATCCAATTAATTTTGACCATTTAATTGACCAAATATACTAAGCTGACAGTCCATATATCACCTATGTCATTTTTGTTAAGGTGCAAATTTGCTCCAAGTCCATGTGTCATCTACTTAATTTTTTTCAAAATTAGATTTAAAACTTCTGGAGCAAATTTGCACCTTAACAAAAATGACATGTGGATTGTCAACTCAACATATTTGATTAACTAACGGTCAAAATTAATTGCGAAACGGCCAGGACAAAATTTGCTTCTTTTTTTACCAGGCAAATGATCCCCCTCGGTGACAACTTTCCGAACAAAATTGCCCCTTAACTCTAGAATTTATGTAAGATGATAGTTATTTATAGGTTAAAAATAGTGTGCTCCGGTTAAAACTCAAGTTAAGTTAAAAATAAGATCACCAGATTATACATGATTGGAGGATTTTTGTTTCTTCAAGTTTTAATATTACTTTTCTTTAAGCATAATCTAATGGTTTCAATCAAATACGCATCACAATGAAAAGCAAAGCTGTCTGTTAAATATAAAAGGAAGATTTAAAAAATGGCAAATAAGTGGGCGAGTAATATTGATGCCATAACTTTTTCTAATTTTAAACTTGCCAAGGAACCTTGACTTTTATCATCAGGTTCAAATTTTCAAAAATAATAATTAAGTTTACCACTCTTTATGGGATGCTCCAATCAAAAGCCCTTTGATTCAATATCTTCTAGAACAACAAGTCTTTTAGAATTCGCATCCGTAATACTTTGTTTTTCAGTATCCTGAAGCGGTGGATGATTCTTAACAACACAACAAGAAAAGGATGTAGAAGGGAAACCCAACTCCTATTTGAATTAGCGGTAGTAGCGGCTTTTTCTATGTGATTTACGGTATATGAGATAAGTATATAATAAAAGTTTCATCTCAACTTGCATAGACATGCTTTTTGAACGCAAACTCAAACATGCCCTAAGTAATAGAGTAAGTGCTGAAGCATAAGCATTTTGAAAAGTGTGCCTAAGAAATTTAAGTACATAACATAGTCATATTTTCGTAAGCATGTATTATATTATTATCTAGCTTGAATTACTGTCATGCATTAAATATATTAGTTTTTCACAATAGGAGTTCAAATTTTAGTTTGCTACATTATAAGAGACTAACTTATTCTACCAGTTTGGGCAAAAAGGTCATTCTACTAGACATAACTCCAATGGTTGGTATAGTATAAATGTTATTTTCTCCCACTTTTTTTTTACAGTTTGCAATACCGGCCTAATTCTTCAGGCTATTTAGCACCTGTTTGAGTAATTTAAAAAAGCTCTTTTGTGTTTCAAGACCATGACTTTGGAAAATAGTAGCCAAACATATGGGGAAAAAAACTGTAAAATCACTATTTTATCTGAAAAACATGGTTTTGGAAAAGCTACTGTTTCCCACTTTTTTATGCTTTTCTATTGTGGTTAAAGTTATCATTGTGGTTGTCATAAATACTCAACCAAAAATACCCTTCCCATTCGCTCTTGTCCATCCCCATTTCAAATGAAAATATACTTAATCATATATATTTTTTGAATATATGTATTTTATTTATCAATTAGTTATATAAATAATACATTGGTTTACATATGCATAAATATTATTTACTTTTTTTTGAGTAGATATATTTATATATAACTTTAAAAAAAGTATAAATTATTTTTGTCCTTGACGCAATTATCACATTAGCTTTTTTTTTTTTATATAATTTGCACATGAGAAAATCTATTTTCTAAAACCACTTTTGTCACTATTTTCTCAATTTTTTTGGGGTACAAACTATCTTCTCTCTACAGACCAATTCAAACACACCCTTATAGGGTCTGCTTTTAGGATTGGCCTTTGAAAATCGGATTTTTGTGTATAAATAGGTTTTGAGACCCAACCCTAATAAGCTGAGGAAACAAATGGAAATGGGCCCATCCGTAAGCCCATTTTCCTTATTTGTTTTGTATATATAACTATAGAGCTCCATACAATTAGATTCTTAATTTTTCTTAATGCTTTGAGCTACCTTCTTGTCTAGAAGCTTAAGGCATGGATGCCATAATATTATGATTCCTAATTTTTCTTTTCAGGATTTCAAGTATTGGCTTAGATATACGTTTCTCAATCTTCATAGAGATCTCATGCATCTAGTTCATAGAATGATATGTCTCTTGTATTTTTTATTAGCAATATTTAAATTTTTGCTATTTCTTTTCTAGGTTTTGATCAATTTATGGGACGCGTGAGGCGGGAGAAAACACACTATTGCTGGGCCGGACAGAGTGAGTGCTCGTTTGGAAGAGCTTATTTTTGTCCAAAACGTGCTTATAATTCGTGATTCACGGTATACGAGGTAAGTATGTGAGAGGAGTTTTTTCTCGGCTTGCGTAATAAGTGCGTTTTGACTGTTCAAAACGCTATCACAAACACCCCCTGAGAGACACGGAGGCGGGAAAATGACAAAATAAATTAAATAGGGAAGAGAAGAATTTTGTAATGGCCATACTTGCCACCTCGTCCTTTATTCTGATGATAATTTTAGTAATTTTATTCTATTTTTAGTTTTAAATATAAGATATAGTTATTTTTTTTTGGAGATATTAAAGAGACTAAATAAATTATTTAATTATATCATATATTGTGTATCCTTAAATTATATATTAGTTTATAAGTTAAGCAAAACAGTTTGACAAAAAAATGATAAATATAAGTACTTTAAAATAATTTAATTGAATTCTTTAATTTCTCTAAAAAAGATAAATTTATCTTATATTTAGGACCGAAGGGAGTAATAAATATTAGCTCATTTCAAAGATAATTTTTCTGTATTAAACATTTTTTGGGGCAAAGAATAATTTCCCATTACAAAATGTATTATTTAACTATAACTCAAATTTGTTTAAATAGCCACATTTTTGTAAAAAAAAAAAAAAAAATACTGGCCGATGACTTTGGTTTTGCCTTTTCAAATTAAAATGCTTATTTTTCTTAAAAACAACAAAATAAAATGTCAATTGCTTTCTATGGGTCATCAACAAATTATGATTAAAATGATTGAAGTTATCATATTTTTCATTTAACAGAGTTCATCTAAATATTATTTCTCTCCCTTCTTCTATCTTGTGTAATAAATTAACCATGTGGAAAAACAGAAGATATTTATTAATAGAAAATAGTATGTTGTACTACTCCGGTCATTAATATAAATATATTTGAGGAGTTGATATATGATCTAAATATAAGATATAATTTTCATATTTATCTATTTTTTTAATTTATCTTTATTAATGCTTTTTCAATAATAATCAAAGAGAGGAAATAATAAAAGAATTAAGAAAAATTGTTAGGGTGTTTTAAAAAGTAAGTATTATATTAAATAACTTAACTAATTTTCTTAATCTAATCAAATTATATAAATATCCCTTACATTAACCATGAATATGTAAGTAGAAAAGATTGGATCCACGCAAAGATCTCACTCCTTAGCATAGGTAATAAATTTCAGGGTTTTTAAACCCGGACCGGACCGTCCGGTCCAGCCCGGGAACCGGCGAACCGGCCAGTAAACCGGTACGGTCCGGGTTGGTATTTAAAAAAAAAAAATTTAATTTTTCCTTTAGAATTTCATACTATAAGTCTAAAATTTTCAATTTCTCACCGGTTTGGTCCCGGTTTGACCCACTGACCCTTAACCTAATACCCCGACCGGTTCAATAACCGGTCCGGGTTTTAATACCTTGATATTAAATTCTGAGCTTCTCTGTTTAATTACATTGGGAGGGCCAACACCAAACGATTTCCAACCGAAAAAACGGTCAAAGGCGCGAATGACATGCCACATGGAGCCGCCAAAACCAACTCAAAGAAACAAGAGAGAGCCCTAACAAGAAGGAAAGCACTCACAAATTTTCAAAACGGTTTGCCTCTCTCCTCCGTTCTTCTCGCTCTTCCTCTTCTCACTTTCTTCCCTTCTCCTCACATTGCCCTCTCCCTAATGTGTGTAATCATCTTCTCTTCCCTGCAAAATCCCTCTCGCTTCGATCAACGCATCGACATTATTCGCCGAATTCATAATTCTGATAATCGATTCGCATTGGAATTTGGCTGATTTCTGACGACCATGACTCCGCCTGGTTCTCTTGTTGCTAGGTCACCACCGCCTGGGTTTTTAATCATCAGTGGTCGGAGATGGAGAATCAAAACGTATAGATACATAGTTTTGTTGGTTACGTTCGTAGCATACGTATGTTACCATGCTTCAAGAAAACCAACCGGAATAGTTAAGAGTGTTCTCTATCCAGAACCCAATGGCCAAATCGCACATCACAAACCCTGGCCATTGGGCGAGGTGTTCGTTAAGGATCGTGGAATTGCTCGTATGAACGAGAGTGAGGGGTGGGCCCCTTTTAATGAACATGATGGGACTTCGAAATTGGGCGAAATTGATGTTGCGTTTCTCGCGTGTTACTCAGTGGGAATGTATGTGGCTGGGCATTTGGGGGATAAGCTAGACCTTCGATTGTTCTTGACTATGGGGATGATTGGGAGTGGAGTATTCGTTGGGCTTTTTGGCATGGGTTATTTCTGGGAAATTCATTCTTTCTCTTATTTTCTTATTATGCAAATGATTGCTGGATTGTTTCAGGCAACAGGTTGGCCTTCTGTTGTTGCTGTGATTGGTAATTGGTTTGGCAAGAGGAAGAGAGGATTGATAATGGGTGTTTGGAATGCACATACTTCAGTTGGTAATATAAGTGGTTCTCTTCTTGCAGTTGGCGTCTTGAAATATGGGTGGGGCTGGTCTTTCATTGTACCTGGAGCTTTGATCATATTTGGAGGATTAATTGTTTTTTTGTTCTTAGCTGCTTATCCAGAGGATGTGGGTTTTACTGCGACTCAAGGCTCAGACTCGGATTTATTAGCAGAAATCCGTCCTGATGAAGAAGCTCAGCTAACGAGAGATGAAGTGATGTCAGACGTGGCTTCAGCACGTTCCTTGAGCGGTGCTTCAGTACGTACGACGAGTGTTGGACTTCTTGAAGCATGCTTTATACCCGGAGTTATAACATTTGCCTTGTGCCTTTTCTTCGCCAAGCTTGTTGCCTACACGTTTCTCTACTGGTTACCATTTTATCTGAGTCAGACAGGTCATTATCATGATCATCTTGCTTGGTTTACCATATCTTGGGAATATACTAACCTTAATTGAGATTGCAAGATTGCATAATTAGATAAGCAGATGACGGTTAGAGAGTTGGTCAGTTCATGGACTCTGTGATGTTCGAATAACTAATGAAATTGTTGATTCCCAGATCCTAGGAAGTTTTTGACTCTTCTCTTCCACATAAACGTAGAGAATTATAGCTTAGGTACATATGATTTGAGGTTGTCACGTTTTTCTTTAGCTCAGAGCATTTGTGATCACCCAACCTTTTAGTTACTATGATCTCTCATTTCGCCAAGTTGTTTATTGTGGGACTGAAGAGTTGTCTTTTCTGATATATGACTATTTCTACAAAACCTTATATTCCTTTGGAGTTCGTTATCTCTGATTGCTACTGTAATATTTTTACTTTTCGTAGTTGACTCATAGAAACAGCCATCACATGATGGAAATCAATTTATGTTTTCAACTTGGCTGATAATTCTACGGACTGGGAGTGGACATTTATGACCTGATTTTGGGACAAATGGTTTGTGATCATGATTGCAGAAGAATGATCTCTTGTGGGAATTGATCAAGTATATTTTATTCCCGCTTTTTGTCAGAGTGGCAATGGAATAAAATCTCCTTTGGTTTCCCTCTTCAGAGATCTGAATATAATCTTAGGGCGGGCTTTTGTGATCCCCAAAACATGGTTCATTTCAATGGAAAATGGTTAAAATATTATGACAACCTCTTCTCTAATTATTGAAACTGCTACCAACTCTCAGGCAATGTAAACTGCATCGGTCATGATTCATCCTCAATCAAGGGGGTCTTCCGTATTCTAGTCTTTTCTTTTGCTTGTAATGCAGTGTTGAGCTTGTAGAGATGTCGAATCTGTTATTTTATTCCTTTTTGTTGATCTTGCAGAAATTGGAGGAGAGTATGTCTCTGTTGAATCTGCTGGCAATCTCTCTACTTTGTTCGATGTGGGGGGTATATTTGGAGGTATTCTTGCTGGCTACATATCTGATAAACTCAAAGCCCGCGCTACCACTGCAGCCAGTTTCATGTATGCTGCAATTCCTGCTATGCTTTTGTATAGAATCTATGGAAGTATTTCTATGAATGTCAACATCGCACTTATGATGGTCACTGGATTGCTTGTGAATGGCCCTTATGCACTCATCACCACTGCTGTTTCTGCGGACTTGGGAACACACAGCTCTCTTAGAGGAGATTCTCGTGCTCTAGCCACAGTAACTGCCATAATAGATGGCACTGGGTCAGTTGGTGCGGCTCTTGGTCCTCTTCTTACTGGGTTCCTTTCAACAATGGGATGGAATTCTGTTTTTGTTATGCTATCACTTGGGGCTTCTATTGCTGGGCTCCTTTTATCACGTTTGGTCATAGCTGAAATTGCAGAAAGAAGTCGCAAGCCAGAACCTACATCCATTGGGCAGCAAAATCCTGGAGGTAAATCTCCAACTATTGAATATTTGTTGTTAGAAAAAGGGTTAATTGCTTAAACAATTTTGTTTAAGGAGCTTCTTCTATGAATATATGTAATGATGGGGTCAGCTGTTATCCTTCCTTCTATTGCATTGGTTTTATCAATATATTACTTTGCTTATGGCAGTATCTATTCCATATATAGTAGTCACTGTGTATGAGAAATTCCAAAGTTCAGACCATAATGAGTCTAGGTACAAATTATTGAAATTCTGAATTGAAGCAATCAAATTTAGTATGCTAGGAAGCTCTGAGCATCCTTCTGTAATTGTGAAATGAAGCTTTTCCTATGTACAAGTATGTGTGAAGGGAAAAAAAAAGAACATTCTCATGTTTTATGTACTTGTTTCCGAGCCATGTCAAATCCAATGCTTGAATTATGAATTTGTCTTTTTGATCATCGGGGTAAATTTTTTATTTTATTTTATTTTATTTTTGCAGCCGCGGCTTCTCAACCACTGCTGAGTGGGGACAGGTGATACTCAGTTTTGACACAATGAACCTTCAAAGTTACTGCTCAATACCAAGATGGTAATGAGAAAAAGAATGGGGAAAGATTTTGTCAGTGGCTCTTATCAGTTTGTCTAGACTCTACAGAGTTCCAAATTCTAAAAGTGATTTCTGTTCACCGTGAAGAGACTTCCTTCTCTTGGAGATACACGGAGGATGATTGCTTTTGCTTGTTAAGACCTCAGATGTTTGTGTATCCAGTAAGTTTTACTATTTTCCGGTTCTAGACCAATTGATTTAGAAATAGGCAAAGTTCCTATCTTGTCCTAGCCCGAACCCCGCTTACCCCAAGATATATCTTGTTATTGTCAGGTTTTGAACAACAAGGTTCTTACTTGTACATGAATGCTTAGAATTTCAATTGTATATTCACAATCTATATTTCAGTACATCGAGTTATGATACTTGTACATGACTGCTCAGAAGTTGGATATTCATCTTTCTCATCTGCGTCTCAGTTTTAAGATGATAAATTCCAACTGGGAAAGTAATGTTTAGCCACCAGATGAGGGTGGGTGGAAGAGGGATTCAAATGTTAAGTCTACTTTTCCCCTGTTTATTGACTATTGAATAAAAGGAAAAGTTTTGGGGAATACATTTTCTGCTTGTGGTCCTAAACTCCTAATGTCAGTATGTGTCTCGTGACATAACATAGATACAATCCATCCCCCTCAATGATGGAAGGACAACATCAGAGAAACTGAGGCCTCGACTAAAGAACACAACTTAATTGGATTGTGGCTGTTTGTTTAATTAGACGAGTCTTTGTACATTGTATGAAGTCTTATGAGTTACAATATTCATTGCAACTTATTTATAGATTTTAATATTATCGAATGATGAATGTTGAAAGTCATTTTTTTATATGATTTAATTTGTTTCATATTGCCCTTTTTTTCATACAAAAAAAGAAAATTAATAGATGGAATAGTGCTTGCTGGTCTGACCTATAAAGTTAGGAAAGTACTCCTCCAGTACTTAATATAAGACATAGGGTTAACGTTCATTTTTGCCCCAGAAGTTGTCACAAAACCTCAATTTTATCCCGAAAGTTTTTTTTTTGAGCAATGTCGCCTTGTAAGTTTTCAAATTATAACAATTTCGCCTTGCCGTAATCTAGTTTAAGTTTGACCATTAGTTGACTAAATATGCTGAGTTGGCAGATTCACATGTCGTCCACATCATTTTTGTTTTGAGTTTGGGTGCAAAGTTGTCTCGGAAGTTTTTACTCAAGAGCTATGTTGCCCGGAAGTTTTCAAATCATAGAAATTTCATCTCGGCTATTATCCAAATTAAGCTTACCCGTTAATGGGCCAAATATGCTTATCTGACCAGTCCATATATCATCCACTTTATTTTTTTTCCAAGTTAGATTTATAAATAAGGAATTTTTTTTTTAAAAAAAATGGATCCCATCCAAATGATTGGAGAAAATCAAAGAAGTAACAGCATCTTATGTAATGAAAAGAAAATCAAAGAGATACCTAGTTATTTCGACATCGCTAGGGTACGACGGCGGAGGGTTACCAATGGCCTTGTTCTCGGTAATCTTTCTCAGTGTGCTTGAATCGAAATACTGAATCTTTTTCTTCATTTTCTCTAGAATACGTGAACTCTTCCTCTGTTAGTAACTTCTTCTTCAATATCGTTCACTCTGTCAACTTAGCTTATTTGATCAATTAATCGTCAAACTTAACCTTTATAATGGTCAGGCCGATATTACTACAATTTGAAAACTTTCAAAGCAATATTAAACAAAAAAAATTTCAGTGCAATATTGCTCCGAAATGAAAACTTACAGAGTAAATTTGCACTTTAACAAAAATGACGTGGATGACACGTGAACCTATTAGCTCAAAATATTTGATTAACTAATGGTCAAACTTAACCTAGATAACAGCCGGGGCGAAATTGCTACGATTTGAAAACTTCTGGAGTGACATTGTTTCAAAAAAACTTCTGGGAGCAAATTGAGATTTTATGACAACTTTCGGGGGGAAAATGGACATTAACCCTAAAACATATTTGGGGAGTTGATCTTGATCCTAAATATAAAGTATAATTTTTATATTTGTCAATATTTTCCTAATTTACCCCTATTGATTCTCCCTCAGTCATAATCAAGGAGGAGAGGAAAGGAGGAAATTAAGGAAGATGACTAAGATGATTTAGAAAATATATATCATATTAACTAATTGAATCAATTTCTTTGTATAATTAAATTAAATAAATATATCTTATATTAAAAAACGGAGGAATAAATTAAAGCCGTGAAGCCGGAGAATGTATACCCTGCAGTGTATGGCGGCACATGTATCTCAATGTGCGAAGAAAGGGACAATAAGTAGTTTTTGCGCCAACCTGTCAACAGCTGTGTTATTTATCCCGCTCTAGATGAGTATGTGGACAACAAACAGGTGTAGCTATCAATATCATATAACCATACCAGACATTAAAAGTGGTAGAGGCAGAATTATGGACTAACACGTTACTCGTCCTTTTCCCGAACTTCCTACATTACTACGCATTAAACAAGATGACACCCTAATCAATGACCTTATAGTCTAATAACATAAAACCTCTTTTATTAGTGGAAGCCGAAGTTTTAATCCCACTTATATTCTCAAGCAGTGAGTGTTATAAGTGTTGAGATTATGAGTTCAATCCCTTTTATAATCTCATATCGTCTGCCTCTCTAATTCAAAAAAGAACAACAACCTATGTAGTCTCTATGAATATTGGATTTCAATCAAACAAGAGTGTTCAAAACATAGGATTAAGCAAAACTTTGGAAGATTGAGAGATTGAGAGTGACCCGTAGGATGCGGTACATAGAGAGAGACAAATGCATAGTGTCAGAGGAGAGGAATAGGCTGTATTGTACAATAGAGATAAGAAAACGTTGCAGGCTTTAATGAGCAGGAGGAGACGAGAATGGAAAGTAAAGTATTGTATAATGTTACGTAGGAAATGGGGTCACTGTGTCCTTACTTTTTATTGCCCTTAAGTTAACCCACCACGTGGTGTCACTTATCTTCTTCATCATCATCATCTTCACTACTTCCTCCTCTTTCTTCATGTCCATTCACTGTGCATAATGTATCGAATAAAATATATGTGTGCGTGTGTAGTCAGTAGTGTGTCATCAGCCACTCCTTTCTTTCTCTTTCTTTATAGATATTATTATCCTTTCGTTGCCTTGGATTCTTTCTGCTTTATTACCCTCCATTATTTGCATACCATGAGTGAGATTCTATATGTAACTCACTCTCTCTTTTTCTTCTGCACTTTTTTTATCTCTCTTGTAATTGTGATTATAAGCCAAGCATTTTTGTAATGATCCTCTGTTTTTGGGGGTAGACTAACTATGAACATTGACTTGCTCAAGTTTGTCTTGTAGTCTTGTAATGTTAAAAAAGATGAAAGGATATTGTAGCTTTATAATATGAATGAATGGCTTCATTTGGGAAGGCATGTTTGGTAGTTGTAATATCAAAAGTCTTAGACTTTAGTTTCATATTTAACACCCCAATGGCTTATTCGGATTCTCTGGATGCATGAGCACAGCTAGAAGATGCTCCCTTCACTTAAAATTCACGCATACTCTTCTCTCAATACGTGTCAACCTCATTCTCAAGGGGCATGGAATATTCGTGCATTTCTGTGTCATGCGAATAAAGATCGATGGTTAGATTCTCTTAAAACTTACTAATATTTCCTTCCTATTTATTTCTCTCAAGTCCCAACCCCTAACTCCCCTGCTCCTCTCCAGAACCACTCTCTCTGCCTCTGCCTCTCTCTCTTAAGCTTCATTTTCTGTTGTGTCATGGCGCCTGCACGTGCCATGCTCGTGCTAGCCATGTCCTTGGCTCTTGTAGCATTCTCCACAGGCCAAGCCCCTTCCTCTGCACCCATGGCCTCGCCGCCGTCTAGCACCATGTCTCCGAAGGCGGTGGCTCCTGCGCCTGCAACCTCCCCTGTTTCATCACCACCACCACCATCACCAAGCTCCCTCAGCCCAAGCCCAAGCCCAGGACCATCTGGCAGCACCACCTCTTCACCACCTTCACCCGCAGGTCCTTCTCCTACGTCCTCACCGCCGTCATCATTGCCGGCTGCTGCACCGGGGTCCGCTGCATCGCCTTCCATTTCACAGCCCCCTGTGGCCTCCACCCCTGGAAGCGGCGCCTCTGTTCTTGGAACCAGCTTCTCAATGCTAGCTCTTATGCTTGGAGGGCCTCTAGTGCTGCTTGCTGGAATAAATCACTAAAGATTGTTTTTTTTTTTTTTTTTTTGGATTCCATGATGCAGATTGCTGATGAGACATATATTCGTGTAGCCTTTGAGTTTCCTTTTCTTTGTTTATGTTTCTGCATGATGATGATGATGATACTTGGGTTCACCATTTTTAGTGATTTGTTTCTCATTAGGAGCTTTCATTTGAACATTATATCGTGTAGCTGAATAAGAGGGATGTGGCCATTCTGACCTTCTCTGGTTTTCATCAATTTCTGTATGCTTTGTGTCTAACTTTTTGTTAGTTGATGCTAAATGTTCCAATGTTCATATGACTCACCATCGTTAAACAACATCAGTACGTACTTGTCCTTAATCATTTTCAAACCAAATTCCTACAACGCAATTAGCTGTTGTCAAAACTACATTAGTTTTTGTATTCTAGTAGCTAACTTAGTGTAGTAAATTATATTAGTACTCAGTTTACTTTCCTGAGAGCTTTTGTTTATGAAGGCAAAATATAAAGGCTATTCTGCTATGAAAAAAGATGAATGGGGTAGGTAAGCTTATGATAAACAGAGAGAGAGAGAGAGACAGAGGAGTTCGGTGTGGTAGCTGTGGGTGAAGAAGAAAGAGTTAAAGTAGAAATGGGACGACTGGTAGTGGAAAAAGAATAGGAAGAGGATGCCATTGGTGGGGCTACATGCTGTGGAGAAAGTGTTGTTCACATGCTCTGTTTTATTTTAATCTGCCACCAGCCCACAACTTTTACATATATTAATATTATAATATTTTTTCAATAATATATAATATTTTGGACTAATTTTTAGTACTTTCAGTAAGATAAAATATTTTGCTAGTAGTATTTAGTATCTTAAAATAATTTTTGTTACAATTTTGGCACTAAAGTATGTTTCTTAGTAATAGTGAACACCCTCAACTTAGGGTATTAAGTGCTATTTAAAAAGTATTTGAGAGTGTTAGATATATAAAAAATTAATTTAAAATACTAAGTGCTATTAAAAAAAATAGGAAAATTTTTTTTAAAAAGAACTTTAAAAATATCAAAAGATAAAAAAAGTGTTCTGAATATTCATAATGGTAAAAATGCTTTAGAGCCTAATTTGTATTTTTTAAAATTAAAAAGAAATGATAGAATTGTCTCTCAGAATTTAATTTTCACTTGAACAGAATTAATTGTGAAAACCTTATCCAATGTGAAACTTTTATCAAACCTTATAAAACTCTTATTAGATCTTATGAATCAAAATTTGCAATTTGTGAAATTCTTTAAGGAAGTTGTAAAATTATTTTGAGAACTTGTGGAAACCTTACCCGAAATTGGGAAACTTGTATCAAATATTGTGAATCAAAATTTACAACTTGTAAAATTCTTTAAGAAATTATGTTAAAAATTTGTGAAACCCTTATCAAATCTTGTAAATTTTGATTTGCAACTTATGAGATTTTTATGAAAAATTTTGAAAACCTTGTATAAATTTATGAAAACCTTTATCAGAACTTGTGAAATCGCGTCTTCCTCTTTATTCTTAATTTTAAACTTAGAGAGACAATTCTGTTATTTCTTTTTAATTTTGAAAAGGACGAATCAAGTCATAATATCTTTTCGGTATTATGAATACTCGGAACACCTTTTTATTTTTTTGAAAATTTTAAAATTCTTTTTAAGGGATTTTCTCAAAAAATACTTTAGAGTATTGTATGCACAAAAAATTAGCTTAGAATATGTGCTATTGAAAATCATATTTCAAAGTGTTGGATGTTATTTAACCCTCCAAGTGTATATAGAGCTAAAATTAGAAGCATATACATCTTTTGATATTAAATGATGCAAAAGCCATTGTCTTTCTTCTGAAAGGCAACATGGGAATTCATCTTCAAGATGTTTTTGCCTTTAGGTTCAGTTACTTTCTAACGTGGCTTTCTGTGTGTCTGTCCAAGTGTAGCATTGATGTTGGTTTATTTCTGAAAAGCAATTTAAAGAGAGGTTGCATATGAATATAGAGCTTTTTTCCAGTATGATCTTCTTAATTATTTTGTGCGTATATAATGGAAAAAAAGTATCCCAAATTTGTGGATTGTTATTCAATAATAATGAAATGCATGTGATGGGGCTCAGAATTTATTCTTTTTTTTTTATCAAGATAAATAATCAACCAAGAGAATGTAGAACCCCACTGATTGATAGTAACAAGATTCCAATTCCTTAGCTTTACTAGAAATATGCTAAACTTCTCAGCTTAATCGCAAAGAAGTAAATTCCTACCCCATTTTTGCTTTTCTTTTCATTGGTCATACCTGTTTTTGGGGCTAAAAATACTTTTGTTGATTTCTTTTTATGCCAACTAGTTGTGCTGAATTATATGCGTTGGACTTTGGGTCCAAGTCCGCCCTTGATGGACCGGACTATTTGATTAGGAAATAAGTAGCCTAATCAAATAAGAATAAAATCAGCATAAGATGCAGATTTGGGAATATTTTAGCAATAATTATGGATTTGTTAAAAGAGGAACAAATCACCATAATTAGGGAATTAATTGAGAGACAATTAATTGCTGTCTTGGAGGGCAAGAAGGAGTGCACACATTTCCTAATTAGTGGCCTCCTTAAACCACTATAAATAGGGCGTGCCTCCTCAATTGCAATTCACCCCGCCATTGAGTTTTCTGGCAATTCCCTTCTCTCCTACCATCTTTCTGATTCTGGTGATCTGCTGTGCAAATCACAATTAGGCTCTAGTAGTCTAATAATTGTATGGGCACAAGTATGGAGTATTGGAGTTTTGACCCGGATCCAAACATGGATTTGTCCAAGTACGCCTAATCTCCTTTCAGTTAATATTGTTTTTCCCTACATTGGCATCAGAGCCATTTAATCCTTGAAGCTATGATTTATTCTATGTGAATAAAAATATGATATAATTTGTTTATATCTCAATTCTAATTCTGCTGTGCTATTATATATGTGAATATATATAATGTTAATTAATATGCTTGCATCCTTTTCTAATCTCTTATTCGCGTATGAATATGATAATTTCTCATAAAATATATATTCCATTATATATTGCTTCTTATGCGAAAGTAAAAGAGTAGATGCTGTGTGAAGTTTCTTACTTATCTCACCGTCTCTTAGCATGAAAAAAATAATATGCTGTTAATTCTTCCTTGGACATGCCGCATGTATGCGTTACCTGTCTCTAATTTTGCCTATATGAAAATCATGTTGTTAATATACATTTGGGTTTTTGCGTGAGTTCTTGACTCTCTGTTCTTTGTATATTCATGTGAGACTGTCTCTCCCTATACCTGTCAAAGCTTCATTATTCTTTTTTTTATCCTCTCTTCTTCGATTTCTTAAAGTTGAGTTTTTGAAACCTATGTGGATTTAAAAATGAAAAAGACTTAACCCCTCAAAGGTTAGAAGAGCCTTTGAAACACAGAGACACCCATCCGGTCAGATTACGTCACGCTGACAAAGTCGAGAAAAATTGGGTGTTTGAAACTCAGTTTTTTTGCCCAAAGTAAGGATATGGATGTGTAGAGCTTGAAGAGACGATTCCAACGATGCTTAGAACGTGTCAAACGGAGTCTGGATGAGGGAGAAACAAAGGAAAGAAGTTCGCGGGTCGTTAGTCGCCGCCGCAACTTCACTCATGATTTGATCAATGAAACAAAGGTTTTAAGATCAAATAAATGCCATGTATTTGTAGTTCGCTGAACTACGATTCCAACGACACTAAGAATGCGAAAAACTGAGCTAAAACAAGGGAGATATGGCCTCCCGAAGTTTGCGGGTCGCGATGACCCGTCGGAGCTCCAACCGGGTCGGGTTGACCCGGCTGGAAGTTGAAGACGATGATGTGGCAGTCAACGCCACATCATCAGTCAACCACTGACACGAGGCACCAATGAGCGGTCGCCATGTCAGCATCGGTCAACGAGGCCACGTCATCCGTTGACCGAGACACGTCAACGCCACGTTAATGACACGTCAGCGGTGACGAGTCACGGTTGACCCATCAACGTTGAACGGTCAACGGTCAACAGTCATTCGTTGACTTTGACAAAAAAAAGGAGAGAGAGGACATATGGCGCGTGGGGCCCACTGGGGTCTCCGTTTGACAGGTGGCAAGCACCGTCGGAAAGAGGACGGCGCGTGGAGGTCACGCACCACCAGAGAGAGTGGCCAACGCTGGAATTTTTCAATTTTTTAGGATTTTTGGATCCTAAAACCTTCTAGGGGCGCGTGAGAGCGCATACAACCTCTAATTGAGACGTGGTTTGTTCCTAAAAATCCCTAAATTCGAGAGCTTCAATTTGATATATAATTTGCATATATTTGAAGCACGTTTGGATATGATTTGAGTCAAAAAGGTGTTTATGTGCACTTAGAGGGTGCCAAAAACATTGGAATTGAATCAATGTTGGTTCTATTGTTTTTTGGGATAGGTTGGCTTATTTTTAAGAGTGTTTTCAGTTGCAACATAAGGTTAAATGCTGAAAAATTCTTCAAAAGTAAGGGGTTATTCAAATGAGTTTTTGAATATAAAATCCTATCCAACCTTGACTCAAACTCTTTGAGATAAAACCCTGAAAAATTGCAGCAACTTAAAATTATTCAATAATTATTGAATAATAATAAGTCTTCCCATGCTTCTAACCACATTGATCCACTTGGATTGAAGCAATGACTTCTAAAAGTTAACATTTTATCACATATGTTGTGACAAAGGACAAGACAGATAGAGATGTGAGAATCATCTCATCAAGTGGGAGGTATGTTGCAAATACATCCAAATGAGTGGATGTAGACATGGCAAAGAGGAGCTGAACATTGTAGCTAGACGCTACATAAGTTAATATGGTCAGAAGGGCCTATGAGAAGGAGAACCTAGTTAAGAGACAATGATTTGAGGCTTAAACTTTTGAATGTTCTTGTTTTTCCATTGAATTTAAGATTAAATTCTCTGTTAGTTTTTTAGAATTGAATTAAGTATATTCTCTTCTTGTTTTCTTGAACATTCATGCTAGTTAGATGATATTGTGTTATTATCTTGTTAATGTAATTGCTCTTTGATTGAGTGGGAGTTTTTTGGAATGCGTCTAGAAATCCAAAGGGGAACGTGTTCAAATGAAAACTATGGTTAAAAGGGTGATGAGCTAACTAGTATGATTGGGATGGGAGTCAACATAGTTGTCTCCTGAACATGAAACTAGTGAACTTATTATCTAATTATCCTTTGTTTTATTTGAACAACTAAGATTTGTATACCATAATCGTCTGAGTGACCAATTATAACCAAGTCTATTTGACTGAGTTTATGAAGACAAGCTCAATAGAGATATCTGTGGAGTTGAAAACTCTCAAATCTCTTTCATTCAAGAAGCATGAGATGTCAGGGACATCCTACCAACTAGTCTTCAGCATTTAAAGGTTGAAGCAACCAAAGGATACAAAAGATTTATGCTATCAAGTATAGAAAGAACAACATTGCTTAAACTTATGTTGGTATAAGCAATGTAACCTTATCCAAGCCGTGTGGATAGTGTTGGAAGATAGTGGAATATGTGATCTTCTTCCATAAAGTTAAAACTAAGTTAAGTTTTAACATAGTGTACTAAGTCCTAACATGTTATTTAGGAAACACTTGAGGCAGATGTCGAACTAAGAAGTTGAGACAAACTAAATGCCAAGTTCTTTCTAACAAACAACAAGTGTATGTTGTGATAAGACATCTCCTAGTGAGTGGGAGGAAGCTATGTCTCTCAATGAGTGGGAGTGAGCCATGTCTTCCAGTAAGTGGGCGTATACGAAAGTAAATATTGCCTCTGATATGCATATTGTAACCTTCAGCAATATGATTCGCCACATTGAACTTGAGTGTGAAAGACTGAAGGATTCAAGATCTATCAGTCAGATGAACTTAGCTAAAGAGTGGGAGGATTCATCCTCTAAGCCCAAAGGCAAGAAACCTATGAGGTAAACTTGATCTAGAGGAGGTCAAATGGTTTCTACAAAGATGAAAAGCTACATTCATAATCCTTAAGGGTTATAAAGTAGCGATCCACATGAGTTGTGGATATTTCAGAGAAGCATATGACTTCATGTCAAATGCAAAGCAACAAAGATAGAATCAAGGGATTGGAACTTGCACGTTAACTCTGCATAGATAAACAACCCTGATTCACTCCATGCAATTGCAATTGATAGAATCACATCTTTGCTATCTCTTTAGTTCAGGATCGATAGGACTATGATTCTCAAATCCTTCGTTGGATTTTGATGTTTCTTTCTAGGGATAAAAGATTCCATTTCTTGCCATATGTACACATTGATCAAAGAAATGGTCAAACTAGCAAAAGAGTATTTGCTAAATAACGTGTACTAAAGGGTTAATACTCTTATGAATAAGTTGAGAACTCATTCTACCTGGTAAGAAAGACAAAGAAACATTTTTGAGAAAATCCACTGCAATTGGCAGATTATGACGTTAGTAAACCAATGAACGTAAGGGCAAAACACAAAGAGCTTGGTGTTTCGTTAACGTTGTGAACGTTTACTCAAAATATAGTAATGTTTACTTGATTTTTGGCAAGTGTAAAGCTGTTACATAATGGCTGAACTAGTCAGGAATCAGTTAAACTAAAGGGATAAGACCCTTTGAACTAACAAGGGTTAAAGACACCTATGTGATTAGTTCAAGCTACTTTGTGTACAAGAAAGGCATTGTTAGGCAACTATCAATACCTAGAACCCTTCAACATAATAGGGTTGTTGAAATGGAGAGATAGACCTCTCCTTGTTTTGGTTATGAACACAATGGAATCAATGAGGCTATCAGCCATATATTGGTAGTTAGACTCACAGCTATTATATTTACACTTAACCAAATGCCCTCTATGTCAGTCACGACCTTACCCTATAAATCGTGGATGGGCCTTAAACCAGGGCCAAGCTCGTTAAGACCATAAGGGTCATCAACTTTATATTCATAATTCTTCCTATGAGTAAGGAAGATTGGGGTCAAGGTATACAAAGTATCTCTTTGTGAGATTACATGAGAATTTGACATGACATGTCTTCATTAGTGAAAATGATGGCGGTTCAGTGGCTAATAGAAAACCGTGGGACACAACGTTCATAAATCGCAGATTTCCTAGCAGGAAATGAGCATTAATCACAATAAATCTCTTTAAGAGGTTCACAAATGACAAGGAATAACCAAGTGTTCCTAAGTTCACTGATCCGAGTGGAAGGATTGAGATCATTTTCACGATGAAAGAGGTAAGAGGTAAGTTACGAGAGAATTACCTCACTCATACATAGAAAAAGAATCCTATGAAATCCACCTCGGAGCAAATTGTCATCTAGCGAATGACTATAAGGGGTAGATTCCCTAACGGATTGAATGCTCTCTTCATCATTTAGAAGGTGATGATAAGTACCTATAAGTATCTGAAAGACACTAAAAGGACCTGCTAAGATGAATTGCAAAGTGTCATGCAGGAGGATTTGTACTAAATTTGGGCATGGGCATGGGCTGGGCTGGATGGGGCATGACCTTTGCCTGATGCCCAACATGAAAAACGAATGTGTTGTATTTTGCAGCCCGCTACTCAACAAAAGCCCGAGTAATTTCGGGCTCGGCAAGCATGAGATAGGCAAGGCGGTTCCTAGCTCAAGTGATAACATTATACTCACAAAATCATGTATGAAAATGAATCCAATTAAAACTTGATGAACAATATTTAAAACAACAAATATATTATAGCGAAAATGTGCAAAAATACCTATACATTTTTATCAAAAGAGCTTTTAGCACCCATAAACTTTATTTAGGTGTAAAGTGCCTACAAACTTTTAAAGAGAGAGCAAATATGGCACCTCCGTTAATTTTGACAAACGTCCGTTATTTTTACTTGGTGGGCCCCATATTATTATTATTATTATTTTAAATGACTATTCAACATTTTATCTGCCCATACCTCAAGAAAGAGAGAGAAATTCAAATATCGATATTAGCAACTTTAGCATGAAAAATTCAATATATATATATATATATTAGTCGTTGAAGCTTTGGTGAAAATTATTAGGAAATATTCATCAAATACATCGTTTACAACTTTAATATCGCTATTAACAACTCAGGTACCTATATTGACACCTTTTGCCTTTTGCCTGAGAAATTAATATATATATATATATATATATCACTATTTACAACTTTAATATCACTATTAACAACTCAAGTATATATATTGATTACTTTTGTTTAGAAAATTCAAAAAAAATATGTTAGGTCGCTAGAGCTCCAATGACAGCCATTGCTTGCGTTCGCCAGCGCCAGAGATCCAGTGGCAAGCAAGGGCGTTGAGCGTTTTTTTATTAAAAAATATATGTAATTAGGTAATTTCGTAAATTTTACAACATTACAAAATTTTAATTCAATCCCTTTGGAATTATTAAAATTCAATATACTTATTTGCCTTTTACCAATTTTAAAAATATTTTTCTATCTTTTTCTCTATAATTTTCCTTCGGGTATATAAAAGTTCAGATAAATTGAGTTTAGAGTACTCGTAAAAATTAAGACATTCAAGAACACATCTATTGATATTCATATATCACTGATAAATAAGGTCTTCAAATCAATAATAGAATTGAAATTTATGATCTTAAAATGTTATGAGCCAAACCTATCAACTAAACTAACCTTTGTTTCTTATGTATGAAATTCTTGTTCAATAAAAGATTAAATTAAAAGCCGTTTGAATAAGCGTCATTTTTCTTTCCTTAATCGTTAGATCGCCCTATTATTGGGCCCTTAGGACCTTAAGGTGTTAAAATGGGTGGAAGTTAAAATGGGTGGAAATTCTTGTTCAATAAAAGATTAAATTAAAAGCCGTTTGAATAAGCGTCATTTTTCTTTCCTTAATCGTTAGATCGCCCTATTATTGGGCCCTTAGGACCTTAAGGTGTTAAAATGGGTGGAAGTTGGGCTTGAAAGTAATGTAGGTCTAGTCCAAATTGAAGAGGAGGGATGATGGATCCATCTTCATGAATTTTGAATTTGGGAAAAATTCATTGAGCCCAAGATGTAACGTAATTTCAGTCAATCCCTAAAATTTTCTGAATTTTTACTGTATCTCTTGGGTCAAAATGAAATTAAGTTTTGGGAGTGAAAAGACAATGATGTCCTTACTTTATTTATTTTGTAAATTGTCTTATTTGTTTTGTAAATGCCAATATTTGTCTTGTAAATTTTTATATTTGTCTTGCAAATGGATAAAATATTTTAAATTTTCTAGGTTATTTTGAATTCCTTTATTTGTCTTGTAAATGCCCATATTAGCTTGTGAATTTCCTTATTTATCTTATAAATGGCCAAAATATTTTTAATTCTCTAGGTTCTTTTGAATCCCTATATTTCTCTTGTAAATGCCCTTTTTCGTCTTATAAATGCTCTTCTGAAAATAAAAATAAAAAAGGGCATCATTGTCTTTTCACCCAAAAAATTAATTTCATTTTAACCTATGGGGTGTAGTGAAGTTTCATAAAGTTTTGATGATTGACTGAAATTATATCACATACTTTGGGACTCAATGAAATATTCCCTTTGAATTTCAACAACAAAGTCTGACATAGTTGGTAAATGGCTGGGTCCCTTAAACATAATATCCTAGATTTTTTGAGGATTGACTGAAATTATATCATATTCTTTGGGACTCAATGAAATCTTTCCTTTGAATTTCACCAATAAAGTTTGACACAGTTGGTAAATGACTGAGTCCCTTAAATATAATATCCTTAGTTTAAACCACGATGTGTGCATAGGAAATGTTTTGTTGGGAAAGGTAAAACTTATTTCAATGAGCTCTACACATATCATAAGGATTAGTCTCTAGAGTTAGGGGAGAGGCAAAACCCACTTTAATGATTTCTAGGTACATCTTAAAAGAATTAACTATCAGTTAATAGTTACTTTCTACATTCCCAAAAAAATTTCGAATTTCAATGAAAGGTTGTTATTAGGTCATTTGCTCTTATTCTTAAATGTTTCGAAATGAAATACTACCAACCTGCCTGTCTTCTCACCTGCCAACCTCACGCTTCCCAAGATCCACCATATGCATTCATTAAGGGTGTGTTTGGTTTGAGGGGAGGGAAGGGGAGGGGTGGGAGGGAATGAGAGAATGGGTAAATTACTTTTTTGAGTTGAAGGAATTTAAATTTTAGGCGAGAACCCAAAATTTAAAAAGAATAAGAAAGTAAATTTTGGATAGGAACATAAAATTTAAAAAAATGAGAGGGTAAATTTCATGTTTCTTTTATTCAAAATTGTAATTTTTTCACCCTCCCCTCCCCTCCCTTCAAACCAAACACACCCTAAGGGTTCTCATACTATGCTCATCCAAAATATTTAAAATTGTATGATGCACTCTACACTCTAAAATGGTTTTTTCATTCGATATCTCAAATTAATTAATTTTTAATTCTGTATTTTAAAATATTTTTCCCGTAACATTAGTAGCTTAAAATATTTTTTTAATAGCACTCAATATTTAAAATATTTTTTTGACATCTGATATTTTTAAGCTAGTTAACTTTTTATACATCCCCTCAATTGATAGATGAGCATGGAATGTGGATTCATTAATTAAATGGTTGCTGCATCCCTCTTCTCGTCCTTCCAAACACCGTATCAATAATGAAACATGGGCATCCACAGTTGGGTTAGATAACTTGCATGGAGGAGAGACTAGAGATGTTAATGTTTCATGATCCAAATATTGTGGAGCAATACTAAAAATAAATGTACTTTTTTTTCATTTGAAATTTAAGTATAAAACTTTATTCTCTCTTTCTCATATTCTGTGTGTACATAGAAAGAAAGACATTCTGTGTGTTAAAAAAATCTCCAAGGGGTTTTTTTTTTTTTTGAAATATAACATTTCTATACAATAGTGATTTCTTCAAATATCAAATGTAAGTCACTTTGAACTAATCCATGTCTATTGATAAAAACAACTACAAGTATTAAATTTATCATAAAATTTAAGTAATTTCTAATATTATCTTTATAATTAGTTAATTATACTAAACTCCATCATTATATTAATTTCTAATTTTTTATTATTACCTTTATTAAATATGGGCATATATATATAAAGAAATATTTAATATAATACTCATTGAAACTAGCAAAAGTCTTATGGTACAAAAAAAAAAGATCAAAATTAAAAACCTTTTAGAAGACACCATGCAATAATAGAGACAGCAAGATGGAGTATATATGATTGAGTTACAAAAGTAGAAGTGAACAAAAGCCTGTTTCATCCGCCTTTTCTTTTTTAGTGAATCTCTTCTTCTTCTTCTTCTTCTATCATCTTCAGATATTAAAATTTTGAAGGTAGAAACTTCAAGGTCATAATGTAGTTGGATTATATGCATGTTTGAGCAAGAAAAGCATCATCAAGATCTATGAATCACTTCAGCTAAACGGGGGAACACTTTTTCACTTAAATGGGAAGATAAAGACAGACACTACAAGTAAGCAAATGACGATCTAAATCATTACACAATCCTCAAATTAAAATGATTCAAAGTGTTGATGAAGTGTTTCAAACAGGAAGTGAAACCATAATCACAGCAGAGACACCCTGTTTGGGAGATGGAACAGCCACAACATGTGCCTCATGATCATCCTCACAAACAGATCCATTATTAATCCAGCGAGAAACAAACACTGCCTTATTCCCTTCCTCAAACTCTACCTCGTACTCTCCAAACTCATCATCCCACGTTGTCCCCACCACCACCACCACCTCCTCCTCCTTCTTCCTTGGCCCAGCCGCCGATGATCTCTTACGGCAACTTCCCACCACTCTAATAACCTCACCACATTTTGTCACCATCAACGAAAATTTTTCACTCATCATGTTCCTCTCAAGCTTCTTCTCTGCCTTCTCCACGCAAATCACGCCTAGTTCCTTCCACATGTTGTCTTCTTCCTCGTCGTCTTCTTCGAAACCCGTGTCTTGATGAGAAGTAGTGACTTTGAATATGAGATTCTGGACCTGGTTCCTTATTGGGCTCCGAGTGATTACGTCGGTGGGAGGAGACTCTGACTTATTGAGACGAGGATGGTAAAATATGGGTGTCACAGGTTTATTACTGTCTTCTTGGTTCTGGGTTTTTATAAGGTTAATAATGTTTCTGTGTGTGTCCAACCATTTCTTGAGGAAATTCTCAACGATCAGAAACTCTGTCAGCAGCAGGCTGCAACTTATTCCAATAGAGTATCCTCCACATTCGAAGTTTGTCACCTGAGAATTTTCAAAGGCACATATACACGCGTCTTCAGATCACACCATATATGCATAGCTTCAAGTTCACTGGCTCCAAAGTTGAGCTTTTTTTTTTTTTTTTTTGCCCATAACCCACACATCTAATTATTACCACGGACGGCTCAAAATCACAACCTCACGCTTTAAAAAAGATAGAATCCTGTTTAATCTCTCCAAAAATAACTTTTTTTTAACCTTTTTTTTTTAAGTAAAACACAAGTAACCTCCTAATAAAGGTAATTTTATTGGAAATAATGTCTGACACTGAACGTACGTAAACATTAAAGTGACTCTGGAAATCAAAAGTCAACTTGGACAAAATAGTGCAGGTTGATTGTTGGGAGAAATTAAAGAGCTTTTGGGCCAAAGATCAAGTTGAGGCTGAACCCTAACTTTTGATTTTTCTTTTTCCCAAATTTAAGCGTTCTGAAACTGAGTTTTTAATACATCATGAAGAATTTTATCTCAAACTAACTTATTTTATAAAAATATATACAAACATGACTCACACTACCATAAATAACTTCTACCCTAGCTTCAATTTACAAAAATCAATGAAACTTGCTTTTTCAAACAAAAATCCCAATAAGCCTTTGAGGGAGGAACTTGGTTGTGTTCTTGAGAGACGAGTTTCAAGCATTGAACTTAATAAACATATTTCATGAAATATATATATATATATAAATGATGAAGATAATATACTTTCCTGGATGTAAAAGAGAGGAGAGAAATCAGGTGTGTGTTCATCCACATCTTTCCAGAACACAAGATCAGCTTCAACCTCAACGAAGTCGTTTCGGTTCATTCCAAGAAGCTGCGACATGCTCATCGGGATTCGAGCTTCCACCATACGGATGCCTGAGTCATTGGACACAATCTCCATTAAAGATCCGTCGCCGCAGTCATCTTCCCTTCGCCGGAGCCGCCCTGCCACCAGCGGGTGCTCCGACAGAGCCACCGCCAGTGACTCCACAGCCCAACCTGCCAGAAACTGCCCTTCATTGTCGCCGCCGCCGCTCGCCGTCGACTTGGTGAAATAATGAACTATATGGTAACAGCCGGCAATGGCTTTTGAGTTGTGGCCGGTCGACTGAACTTTACGAACTTGCCGTGGCTCAGTCACCTTTAACGGCGACACAGTTAACACAGCTTCAATCTCCGACTTTGCCTCCGCCATTATTCCCATGAGATTTCTCGTACGTTGTGTCTCGTTTCTTTGTTGGAGGATGGATTTATTTATACGGGAAAGTTTTACTGCGGCTTTCACCGATTAAACTCTTTAACTTACTTAATATACCTTTTACTAATATTGAACTTCTTTTATTTCGTCATTAAAGAGATACATTGGCAAAGGAGAAGGAAAGTTACGATCTGATTGATTTTGAATCAATAGATAAAGTGAACTTTTGGGTTGTTGAAAACGATCTAACTCCTTAGTTTGATAATCTAGATATGACACATTTTGAACTTGAAGAAATTATAAGGAATTAAGAAGGTTTATTAAGATTATATTCTTATGTAATAGTACATAACTATGCTTTCTTCTTCACAAAACTATGAATATGAAGAATTTAATTCATTTTAATATTTCATATGTAGGTGATGAATATGTGGACATTCCTGAAACTCCATGTTTGAATGCTGATAATGATGTTGGTTCTAGTGCTTTTGGTTTTCCTCCTTCAGCTACACCTCCTAATGTTGCAATACCTGCAGATTTGAATGTTGTTAACGAAGATTATGATGTTAATTGATGATTAGTTAAGTGATTAAAGAATTATGGGTGGAAGTAACCTCTATTATTGTGAGTTTATTTTGGTCATTGCTTTTGATGTTATTGGATTGCAATATGATACTATAATGCTCATTAACCTCTATGGATTTTTTATTGTCTAACCCCCGGGTTGACTCTGGTCTGACCCACTAACCCTTGACCCACTATCTCGTCCGGTTCAATGCTTGATCCAAGTTTTAATATCTTGTTTACAACTTTAATATCATTATTAACAACTCAGGTACCCATATTGACATCTTTTACCTGAGATATATATATATATATATATTAGATCACTATTTACAACTTTAATATCACTATTAACAACTCAAGTATATATATTGATTACTTTTGTTTAGAAAATTCAAAAAAAAAATATTTTAGGTCGTTGGAGCTTTAGTGACAGCCGTCGCTTGCGTTCACCGGAGCCAGAGATCCTGCGGCAAGCAAGGGTGTTGAGCGTTTTTTATTAAAAAAATATAAGTAATTAGGTAATTTCGTAAATTTTACAACATTACAAAATTTTAATCCAATCCCTTTAGAATTATTAAAATTGAATATACTTATTTGTCTTTTACCAATTTTGAAAATATTTTTCTACCTTTTTCTCTATAATTTTCCTTTAGGTATATAAAAGTTCAGATAAGTTGAGTTTAGAGTACTCGTAAAAATTAAGACATCAAAGAACACATCTATTGATATTCATATATCGCTGATTAATAAGTTCTTCACATCAATAATAGAATTGAAATTTATGACCTTAAAATGTTATGAGCCAAACCTATCAACTAAACTAACCTTTGTTTCTTATGTATGAAATTCTTCACTACTAGAAAAAAGGGTTTTAACGTCCCTTTTTTTTTGCCTTTCAACGTCTGAAAACAGAGGGACGTCTATGTGAGAGTCGTAGAAAGTAACGTCATTAACGTTCATAAAATAGGGGACGTCTAAGGTGGACTTTAGACGTCCCCAGTGAACTGGGGACCTCTAAGGTGGACCTTAGACGTCCCCAAGTCTTCTGGGGACGTCTAAGTCCACCTTAGACGTCCCCATATTCAACTGGGGACGTCTAAGGTCCACCTTAGACGTCCCTAAGTCTTCTAGGGACGTCTAAGGTGGACCTTAGACGTCCCCAGTTGAACCTGGGGACGTCTAAAGTGGCGCCAGCAGTACTTTCCACGTCCCTTGTTTATTAAGGACGTTGAAAGTTTTTTTTTTTTAAAATGGACCTTTTATACATATTGCACTGTCTGGAAAATATGTAAACTGCAGAAATAGAATTCCAACAACAGAGTAAAACAACAGTAGTTCAGCAGAATGAAAACAGCAACAAACACAGTGATCAACCGAAGGCTACTACATGCCACACAAACTTTCAAACCACACAAACTACACAACAATCTATATCTAAGTCTACTACATGCCACACAAACTTTCTAACCAGACAAACTACACAGCAATCTATATCCAAGTCCCCAGTTTGTACAATAACCAAGACTAAAATCCAATCCATATCCAACAACAAGTCTTTGGTTTTCTCTCATTTAAACAATTGACACAGGGACAAAAATACATCCCATTTTTTGATGGAACGTTCCTCCTAGCAAATTCAATAAAGTTTTCAACCCCATTCTCATATTCTTCACTTGTTCTCAGAGCATTCATCCAACTATGATCCATTTTATTACCACCTATGCCATTTCCATTTACACTCAAGTTTAGAATAATTGAAAACACGGGGAATTTCCTTTTACAAGTATGTTTTTCAAAATTTTGGCAACATTTCCCCTTAAAAGTGAGACATCCCAAAATCAAAATAACAAACCATCTCAGCTTAATATTTCAAAAACATATTCTATGCAATAATCCTGTTTATATTTTATTGTTTAGATTCAATTTTTGAGCCAATGAAAATTAATTCACTAGAGATTATTTTCTTACTATTTAACAACAACATCTACAACAACAATAAGAACAATAATAATAATAATAATAATAATTTATTTCTTAAGATTTCAATTTACCAATTTCTTAATTAAATATTCTTTATGAAAAATATGAATATCTACTAAGTAAATAAAAAATATGTTTATTCATTATATTCTAATTGAATGATAAGTAAATATGCTTGTTCAATTTTGTCAAATAATGAATATATATATATATATATATATATTAAATACAATTATATATACACTTCAGCAGCCCCAAATACGCAGGGCAGTATACATTGCCTAGTGTCTAGTCTTGCTTAGTACTTGGCCTAGCTTGAAGATAATTACATAATTTATGGGTTGATTTTTAGTTAATGAGAATTTCATGTTTGTCAAAACAATGGAAAAAATCAAAAGATTAAAACTTGATGTGGTACGTCTTAAATTCAACAAAATAGCAAAGATAAAGCTCAAGCACAAACCACACTTCAATTCCAGCACAGAACAAAGGCATTTTCCTAATCATTCACAAATTCATTCAAACCACACTTAAATTCCAGCACAGAACAAACGCATTTTTCCTAATCATTCACAAATTCATTCACAAGTTTAGTTTTAGCTAACCTCAAGCACAGAACTTTAGAGCAGATGACGACCCACGGTGGTAAGAGGAGCCCGACTGTGGAGAGAATGAGAGAGAACAGTGCAGAACCAGCAGAGCAAAGATGCAACGGTCTGGATGAAATAGAGGCTAAGAAGGAACAAGAAGAAATAGGGGAGAGGAGAAATGGCCTCGCATATTCTGAAGTGAAGGTAGGAGAATAAAGCAACAAGCAAGGGAGAGGGCGGGGACGGAACTCACGGAAGTGAAAGAGTAAAGTAAAAAAAAACAAGAAACAGGGGAGAGGGGACGGAAGTGATGAAGGAGAGGGAGTGTAGAGAAAGTGCTCAGAAAAATCTGACACTCCACATGTACTGGTCATGTTGACCAGTGCATTTGCTTCAGCCTAAGACGTCCCCAGCTGGTCTGGGGACGTCTAAAGGCACCCTTTACACGTCCCCAGCCCAGCTAGGGACGTCTAAAGGTACCTTTAGACGTCCCCAGACCAGCTGGGGACGTCTAATATAATCTTTAGACGTCCCCAGCTGGTCTGGGGACGTCTAATGTTTAAGCTTTAGACGTCCCCAGGCCATCTGGGGACGTCTAAAGTGTGTTATTTTTTTTCCCCGAAGTTCATCTGCTTTTCTGGAGTGTTTAGACGTCCCCATGTTTGTTGGGGACGTCTAAAACAGTCTTTAGACGTCCCTAATGAACATGGGGACGTCTAAAACTAATTCAGGCGCGAGATTCAATTTTTTTTTACGAGCCAACCTTTTCAACTTTGATCTATAATTACCCATATGCCACCGCCCCATATTTTGGGCGTCCCTTTTTGAAAAAGGGACGTCCTTTAGGGACTTTATATGTATATTCTGTAGTAGTGCTTGTTCAATAAAAGATTAAATTAAAAGCCATTTGAATAAGCGGCATTTTTCTTTCCTTAATCGTTAGATCGCCCTATTATTGGGCCCTTAGGACCTTAAGGTGTTAAAATGGGTGGCAGTTGGGCTTGAAAGTACTGTAGGCCTAGTCCAAATTGAAGAGGAGGGATGATGGATCCATCTTCATTAATTTTGAATTTGGGAAAAATTCATTGAGCCCAAGATGTAACATAATTTCAGTCAATCCCTAAAATTTTTTGAATCTTTATTGTATCCCTTGGGTCAAAATGAAATTAAGTTTTGGGAGTGAAAAGATAATGATATCCTTACTTTATTTGTTTTGCAAATTGCCTTATTTGTTTTGTAAATGCCAATATTTGTCTTGTAAATGGCTAAACTATTTTTAATTTTCTAGGTTCTTTTGAATTCCTTTATTTGTCTTGCAAATGCTCATATTATCTTGTGAATTTCCTTATTTATCTTATAAATGGCCAAAATATTTTTAATTCCCCAGGTTCTTTTGAATCCCTATATTTATCTTGTGAATGCCCTTTTTCATCTTATAAATGCTCTTCTGGAAAAAAAATAAAAAAGGGCATTATTGTCTTTTCACTCAAAAAATTAATTTCATTTTAACCTATGGGGTGCAGTGAAGTTTCAGAAAGTTTTGAGGATTGATTGAAATTATATCTTATTCTTTGGGACTTAATGAAATCTTCCCTTTGAATTTCACTAATAAAGTCTGACACAGTTAGTAAATAGTTGGGTCCCTTAAACATAACATCCTAGGTTTTTTGAGGATTGACTGAAATTATATCACATTCTTTGGGACTCAATGAAATCTTCCCTTTGAATTTCCCCAACAAAGTCTGACATAGTTGGTAAATGGTTGAGTCCCTTAAACATGATATCCTAGGTTTAAACCAAGATATGTGCATGGAAAATATTTTGTTGGAAGAGATAAAACTTACTTCAATGAGCTCTACACACATCATAAGGATTAGGCTCTAAAATTAGGGGTGAGGCAAAACCCACTTTAATAATTTCTACGTACACCTTAAAAGAAGGGAAAATTCCAGAAAACTACCAACAAAATTATAAAAGGACAGAAAGGTTGGATGAAAATAACAAATCTCAAATCAGTGAGGTATGAGGAATCTGGGTTTTGAAATGTTAACAAAATGACCAAGATACCCTCCTAATTGATAGTAAAAGGAAAGAAGACGACAGCTAACAAGTGTGCAGATTTTTTGTGCCAAAAAGTGACGAAACAGGAGGAAAAGCTACCAAAACCAGAGGCAAGCCATGGGTAAGTAAATTTGAGAGAAAAATAATCATTGTGCTTTGTTTCTTGAATGTTAATGGAATGTGGTATGTGGTTGCTATTTGCGAAATCAGAACTGATGTGTTATAGGTAAGGGGGTGTTAGATGATCAGACAAAAAAGGTAGTGATTTTAAGGTAATGGGACAATGTTGATGGTTGTGCGATGGATTCGATTGCATTTTGTTGAGTGATTGATGAAGCTTGTGCCTTTTTTGTTTACTGTGAGTGTTTACGCGATGGGTGTTAAATCAGGGAAAAGGTGGCTGGCGGTGAATAGTAAGGTTGGGGGAGAGTGGTGTTACTAGTGAATATGGAGATATGAAGATCTATTGGCTGGGTGTTAATAATAGAGGCAGAGTGACGACATGGGCAGAGTGTTGTTATTTGTGAATATGGAGATGTAAAAGTACATTATGTTGTTGTTAATAGAAGATGCAGGGTGATTAACGATTAGCCCTCGTTCATTAACACAACTTCTATCCACGTAATAACGTCATTACATTTTTTATTAACGATTAGCCGTCGTTTATTAACATCTTCAAATGAACAAGTTAGGACGGCGTCATGTAGATGGGAAAACACAACTTCTATCCACGTAATAACATCATTACATTCATTATTAACGACTAGCCCTCGTTCATTAACATCTTCAAATGAACAAGTTAGGACGACGTCATGTAGATGTGAAAACACAACTTCTATCCACGTAATAACATCATTACATTCGTTATTAACGATTAGCCCTCGTTCATTAACATCTTCAAATGAACAAGTTAGGACGGCGTCATGTAGATGGGAAAACACAACTTCTATCCACGTAATAACATCATTACATTCGTTATTAACGACTAGGCTTCGTCTATTAACATCTTCGAAGGAACAAGTTAGGAGGTCGTCTGTAGGTGGGAAACACAACATGTATCAACGTAATTACATCATTACCTTCGCTATTAACGACTAGGCCTCATCCATTAACATCTTCAAAGGAACAAGGACGTGGTCGTGTAAATGGGAAAACACATGTATCCACGTAATAACTTCATTCTTTTCTTTATTAACAACATTATGTTCATAAGTAACAACATTATTCCGTTGATTAACATCTGCCGAACAATAAATGTGAACTTTTTAGCGTCGCTGCCCAAACACAACACCTTTCACATTTTACATTAAAACGGACAACAGAAGACGTTTGTAGAAACAAGTTTGCAAAAAAATATGTTACCAGCGTAATAACACCACGTGCCTCTAGAATAACAACATGGTTATGTTTATTAACACCTTCATATATCTGTCAGTTGCTCAGTTGCTGTCAGATCACATTCTGCATAATTACATTCAGCAACCATATAAAGCCCAAAAAGAGTTACACACTGCCCCCACACTCATCTCGCCTCGCCGCTCCGCCTTCCCACACCCCACACTCGCCTGGCCTTCTTCTCACCACGCCGCTCCGCCTTCCCACACCCCACACTCGCCGGACCTTCGTCTCCCTTCGCCTTGCCGCCCAACGTTCCCCACAGCACCGTCAGTCCGAGCTCGTGTCTCCTGGTTTCCCTCAGCCCGCGCTCGTGTGTCCTTGTTCCCCTCAGCCCGACATCGTGCCCGCCTCCTTTCCGTTTTGAATCGTGTCTCTTCTTTTCTCTCCCTCCCTCCGTCACTCTCTGCTCGTGTCTTTAGTTCCCCTTTTTAGGAGGGTATCTTGATCATTTTGTCAACATTTCAAATGCCAGATTCCTCATGCCTCACTGATTTGGGATTTGTTATTTTCACCCAACCTTTCTGTCCTTTTATAATTTTGTTTGTAGTTTTCTAAAATTTTCCCTTAAAAGAATTTGTCTCTAACTATGTTAAGAGTTACTTTCTGCATTCCCAAAATAAAATTTTGAATTTCAATGAAAGGTTGTTATTAGTTCATTTGCTCTTATTCTTAAATGTATCGAAATGAAATACGACCTACCTGCCCGTCTTCTCACCTGCCAACCTCGCGCTTCCCAAGATCCACTATATGCATTCATTAAGGGTTTATTTGGTCTAAGGGGAGGGGAGGAAAAATAGGTGGAGAAAAAATTTTTTTGAATTGAATTTAAAAAAATTAGAGAAGTGAGGTAAAAAAATTTTAATTAATTTTTTTTACTCTTTAATCTTATATATTCTATTTATTAAAATTTTATTACCCCACTTCTTCAATCTTTTAAAATTCAACTCATAAAATTTTCCCTCCAAATCCCTTACACCAAACAAATCCTAAGGGTCCTCATACTATGCTCATCCAAAATATTTTAAATTGTATACTGTACTCTAAAATATTTTTATCATTCGGTATTTTAAATTAATTAATTTCTAATTCTACATATAAAAATATTTTTTCTGCAACACCAATAATCTGAAATATTTTTTTAATAGCACCAATATCTGAAATATTTTTTTGACATTTGGTATTTTGAACTAATTAACTTTTTGTATATGGAGTATTTTTTCAAAAAATTAAAAAATCCCCAAATTTGATGGATGAGCATTACATGCTCATCTTTGGGATGAGCATGAAACGTGAATTCATTGATTAAATGGTTACTGCATCCCTCTTCTCGTCCTTCCAAACACCGTGTCAATAATGAAACATGGGCATCCACGGTTGGGTTAGTTAACTTGCATGGAGGAGAGACTAGTAGGGGTGTTCGGGGATCGAGAAATGCCATTCCTGATCCCGATCCCGAGTAGGGTTCGGAAATGATTTTCATTCCCGATCTCGAAAATTTCCCGATCCCGAAAATCGGGAAATTTTTGGATCGGGATCGGGAAATTCCCAATCCCGAATTTGCTTTTTTTTTTTTAAAAAAAAAATCTCTATATTAAATTTTTTGTTGTGTTTCCTTTAGTCTAGTATAAATATATAATTTATTTAATATTATATTGTATCAAATAAGTCTAATATAAATATATAATTAGTCCAATACATTCTTAAAGTTGTCGATTCAGCTGTAAAAAGAATAAAAACAAGAACAAAAAATTAATACTATTTAATAAATAATAAATTAAATTAACTAAATAAACTAAAAGAATAGATATTATCTTAAGGGTGTTAGGGATTTTCACATTTTATTTTACATTTAGTCTTATTTTCTTAAATATTTTTTAAAAAAATATTTGTGTATAGATATATTTTCGGGATCGGGAAAAAGTCGGGATCGGGAAGTCTCATTCCCGATCCCGAAATCACATTCCCGATCCCGAAATTTTCGAGACGGGAAAATCCTGTCCCGATTTGCTCGGGATCGGGACGGGAAGGTCGGGAGGGAAATTGATGAACACCCCTAGAGACTAGAGATGTTAATGTTTCATGATCCAAATATTGTGGAGCAATACTAAAAATAAATGTACTTTTTTTTTTTCCATTTGAAATTTAAGTATAAAACTTTATTCTCTCTTTCTCATATTCTGTGTGTACATAGAAAGAAAGACGTTCTGTGTGTTAAAAAAATCTCCAAGGGTTTTTTTAAATATAACATTTCTATACAATAGTGATTTCTTCAAGTCTCAAATGTAAGTCACTTTGAATTAATCCACGTCTACTGATAAAAACAACTACAATTATTAAATTTATCATAAAATTTAAATAATTTCTAATATTATCCTTATAATTAGTTAACTATACTAAACTCCATTATCATATTAATTTCTAATTTTTTATCATTACCTTTATTAAATATGTGCATATATATAAAGAAATATTTAATATAATACTCATTGAAACTAGCAAAAGTCTTATGGTACAAAAAAAAAAGCTCAAAATTAAAAACCTTTTAGAAGACACCATGCAATAATAGAGACAAGATGGAGTATGATTGAGTTACAAAAGTAGAACAAAAGCCTGTTTCATCCGCCTTTTCTTTTTCAGTGAATCTTTTCTTCTTCTTCTTCTTCTATCATCTTCAGATATTAAAATTTTGAAGGTAGAAACTTCAAGGTCATAATATAGTTGGATTATATTCATGTTTGAGCAAGAAAAGCATCATCAAGATTTATGAATCACTTCAGCTAAACGGGGGAACACTTTTTCACTTAAATGGGAAGATAAAGACAGACACTACAAGTAAGCAAATGACGATCTAAATCATTACACAATCCTCAAATTAAAATGATTCAAAGTGTTGATGAAGTGTTTCAAACAGGAAGTGAAACCATAATCACAGCAGAGACACCCTGTTTGGGAGATGGAACAGCCACAACATGTGCCTCATGATCATCCTCACAAACAGATCCATTATTAATCCAGCGAGAAACAAACACTGCCTTATTCCCTTCCTCAAACTCTACCTCGTACTCTCCAAACTCATCATCCCACGTTGTCCCCACCACCACCACCACCTCCTCCTCCTTCTTCCTTGGCCCAGCCGCCGATGATCTCTTACGGCAACTTCCCACCACTCTAATAACCTCACCACATTTTGTCACCATCAACGAAAATTTTTCACTCATCATGTTCCTCTCAAGCTTCTTCTCTGCCTTCTCCACGCAAATCACGCCTAGTTCCTTCCACATGTTGTCTTCTTCCTCGTCGTCTTCTTCGAAACCCGTGTCTTGATGAGAAGTAGTGACTTTGAATATGAGATTCTGGACCTGGTTCCTTATTGGGCTCCGAGTGATTACGTCGGTGGGAGGAGACTCTGACTTATTGAGACGAGGATGGTAAAATATGGGTGTCACAGGTTTATTACTGTCTTCTTGGTTCTGGGTTTTTATAAGGTTAATAATGTTTCTGTGTGTGTCCAACCATTTCTTGAGGAAATTCTCAACGATCAGAAACTCTGTCAGCAGCAGGCTGCAACTTATTCCAATAGAGTATCCTCCACATTCGAAGTTTGTCACCTGAGAATTTTCAAAGGCACATATACACGCGTCTTCAGATCACACCATATATGCATAGCTTCAAGTTCACTGGCTCCAAAGTTGATTGTTGGGAGAAATTAAAGAGCTTTTGGGCCAAAGATCAAGTTGAGGCTGAACCCTAACTTTTGATTTTTCTTTTTCCCAAATTTAAGCGTTCTGAAACTGAGTTTTTAATACATCATGAAGAATTTTATCTCAAACTAACTTATTTTATAAAAATATATACAAACATAACTCACACTACCATAAATAACTTCTACCCTAGCTTCAATTTACAAAAATCAATGAAACTTGCTTTTCCAAACAATAATCCCAACAAGCCTTTGAGGGAGGAACTTGGTTGTGTTCTTGAGAGACGAGTTTCAAGCATTGAACTTAATAAACATATTTCATGAAATATATATATATATATATATATAAATGATGAAGATAATATACTTTCCTGGATATAAAAGAGAGGAGAGAAATCAGGTGTGTGTTCATCCACATCTTTCCAGAACACAAGATCAGCTTCAACCTCAACGAAGTCGTTTCGGTTCATTCCAAGAAGCTGCGACATGCTCATCGGGATTCGAGCTTCCACCATACGGATGCCTGAGTCATTGGACACAATCTCCATTAAAGATCCGTCGCCGCAGTCATCTTCCCTTCGCCGGAGCCGCCCTGCCACCAGCGGGTGCTCCGACAGAGCCACCGCCAGTGACTCCACAGCCCAACCTGCCAGAAACTGCCCTTCATTGTCGCCGCCGCCGCTCGCCGTCGACTTGGTGAAATAATGAACTATATGGTAACAGCCGGCGATGGCTTTTGAGTTGTGGCCGGTCGACTGAACTTTACGAACTTGCCGTGGCTCAGTCACCTTTAACGGCGGCACAGTTAACACAGCTTCAATCTCCGACTTTGCCTCCGCCATTATTCCCATGAGATTTCTCGTAAGTTGTGTCTCGTTTCTTTGTTGGAGGATAGATTTATTTATAAAGGAAAGTTTTACTGCGGCTTTCACCGATTAAACTCATGAACTTACTGCGAGTTAAATTATTCACTATTCAGTGATATATAGAGAACCCTTACAAATATTTACATATTTTTTTCACACCATCACTTCACAGTTTTTTAAACTACGAATTCGTTGGAATTTTATTATACTTTACGGTAATATTTACATAAAAAATATTTTATTTGACTTAAAATGTGTTTGTTTGTTTGTTTGTTTGTTTGTTTTCCTCCTTATAATATGATGCCGTTTACCACCTTATCCACCAACTTGTTGGTTTTAAAATCTATTTTTATGTCTTATTTTATTTTATTTTAATTTGGTTTCTTAATATTTAAGAATAATCGAAATGATTTCATTTTTCAATATCACCAAAATTAAAAAAATGTCATGAAAGATTTTGTTCTTGATCGTTTTATTTTTATAACTTCTTATTAATTTTTATTTTATCCATATGATATATATATATATATATATATTCATATAACATATGATTTATAAAGAATAGTCATACAAGGGCCTCTCTATTTTCCTTATTGTTAGAGTTGATCAAACGGTTTAAATAAAAAAATGGAGGGAAATAAATGATAAGGGAAATTAAGAAACCCCTCACCCAAGTTGAGTTGTAGTTTACTACAAAATTCTTATGGACTATTGAATTGAGATTCTAGTTTGTCATATAATAGCTCTATGTTATTATAGTATTCTATACCTCTCAAATAAAAAAATTAATCAAATAAAAAAAGAGTATTCTATACCTCTACAAAAATATGTTTAAATTCTATTGATAATTCTTATAGAAAAAGTGGGACTGGAGAAAAACATATAACATTATCCAATTTAAATTTAAATTAGCAAGAAATGATTGAAGTCATCTTTGTATCGAAACATATCAGACTATCAGAGCCATCTGCCCGCATAATGTAATGCTAATTAATTTATTAGTTTAAGCAAGGATAGCCGTTCCAAAAAAAAAAAAAAGCAAGGATAAAAGAACAAAAATATTGTATAAAAAAGGAACGAAAATATTGATATAGCTTTAAATAAGTTAAATTAATCTATATATTTATCCATATCTACATTTATTGATTTATTTATAAAACTGAATTAAGGGCATTAATCCAAATGCATTTGGTTTTGTGCATACTGCATAGCAAAAAAAAAAAAAAATATTTATATATATATATATTAATATCAAATTAAATGAAAAGAATAATGTTAGGACTAAAATGGTATTAATGCTGTATTAAATAGTGACATGGTTTCATGGTTTTGGTCCTTAAAATTGGTAGGCTGATCAACCTAACCAAAATGGGGAGAAGTGTTTGTGTAAGTAACTAAAAGAATGCCAGGCAAAAAAAAAAAAAAAAAAGTAACTAAAAGAATGCTAAATTTGGTTAACTGACCAATTCGTCCAACCTTCAACTTCTAATTATTTCATTTCTTACAAGTAAAACCATTTATTCTGTTTTTTTTGTTATTACTACATTATTAAGTCTATATTATTTAGTTGGTCAAAAAAATATAGATTTATGTAATGGGAGATAATTATTTAAATTTACGAATAAAGACTGAATTTCATTAATTTATATATCCTGAATCAGCAAACATATACGAAATGTAAATAAGCTTACTCGCCCCCTCATTGTTAATAGGATGATAAGGCTACAAAAGCCTATATGATCAAATTTAGCCAATGTACTTCATCCAATTTTTTTTTAAAAATAAGTAACAACTACCCAAATCATATAATAATACCCAAATGTGTAAAAGATGTACATATTTTTTTTTTTCAATTTATCTTTGTTTACGAAAATGATGAATAAGAGAGAGAATTAGAGAAAAAAAATGAGAGATACATGTAATTAACTACGGATAAAAATAGAAAAAAAAAGTATATTAAATATTTATACAAACACAAATTGTTTCCTTAGACCAAAAGATTAAAGACATGCAAAATCCATAGAAATTCGACAATTGCTGAGGAGCTGTCTTAAGTCTGCAACTGAAATTGCATATCCTGATTCTTCTACCTCCATGTTAATGAAGCCTTCATATAACATTTTCTACTATTTATCAATATTGTTAAAATAGCAATTAAAATATTCTTTAATATATTATTTATTTTTTAAAATAGAAATTAAAATATTCTTTAATATCTTTAATATATGCAACAAAAGACCTTAGTTAGCAATAGCTAGTGAAGAATTGGCGAGGTACAAGATATTTAGTAGCAAAATTAAAGATGAACTTTATCTATTGGTCTTATCAATGAACATTAGATCCTACATAGATATAAACAACAAAAAACCTAATAGCCGTTGGTCTTAGAGGCACTTAAATGAAACAAAAGACCTAAATTAACATTAGCGAGGAATCGGCGAGTTACAAGATATTTAGCAGAAAAACTAAAGGGCAACTTTATCCATTGGTCTTATCAATGAACATTAGATCCTACATAGATATAAACAACAAAAAACCTAATAGTCGTTGGTCTTAGAGGCACTTAAATGCAACAAAAGACCTAAATTAACATTAGCGAGGAATCGGCGAGGAACAAGATATTTAGCAGCAAAACTAAAGAGCGACTTTATCCATTGGTCTTATCAATGAACATCATATCCTATATAGATACAAACAACAAAAAAACCTGTAGTTGTTGGTCCTAGGAGGCACTTAAATGCAACAAAAGGCCTAACTTAACATTAGTGAGGAAGTGGCGAGGTAGAAGATATTTAGCAGCAAAAATAGAGAGGGACTTTATCCTTTGGTCTTATCAATGAACATTAAATCCTATATCATTTTGGTCATATTTATAAGTCCTTTTTGACAAAAGAATTTAATCTTATTTATAAGTCTAGTTTCAGGATAATAAATGTATTTTGTACTTTTTTACCCCTATTAATTGCAATAAACAAAAGTAATTTATTCATGTTGACTTTTTGAACCAATCATAAATAAGGGCAAAATTGGAAATTTAGCCTATAGTTAATAAGTTAACTAACTATTCTTGATATGTAAGAATTAGTTAAAAAGAACTTATAAATAGGACCAGAGTGGTATAGATATAACAACAAAAAACCTTGCCGTTGGTCTTAGGAGGCACTTACATGCAACCAAAAACCTTAATTAGCATTAGTGAGGAATTGGTGAGGCACAAGATATTTAGCAGCAAAATTAAAGTGGGACTTTATCCACTGATTTTATCAATGAACATTAGATCCTATATAGAGATAGGGAAAAAAAAAAAAAAACTAGTAGCCGTTGGTCTTCGGAGGCACATATAATATATGCAACAAAAGACCTTAATTAGCATTAGTGAGCAATTGGTGAGGTACAAGATATTTAGTAGCAAAATTAAAGTGGGACTTTATCCCTTGGTCTTATCAATGAACATTAGATCCTATATAGATATAGACAACAAAAAACCTTGTAGCTGTTGGTTTTAAGTGGCAATCAAATGCAACAAAACACCTTAATTAGCATTAGTGAGTATTGTTATTAAACTCGCGAGTTGATTATTCCAGTTTACCATTATTGTATTTTTAATTTGCAAAATCGTGTCAAATCAATACTAAACTCATGTTAGTTATGAATTCTATTAAACTCACGAGTTTATATACTGAGTTTGCAGTTTTATGTTTCTAACTTATAAAATCATATTAACTCACTCTTAAACTCATGCTAAATTTTTCGATTTGATCATATTGAGTGGCTTTATACATGAATTTTATAGAAATTTCTTTGTTCAATATGATAAATTATGGATATTTGTGGATTTAATTTCAATTATTTGGATTTAAAATATTTATAAATCAAATTGTTGTCATTTTTTATATTTTAAGTATTTAATTATACACTATTAACATTTATTTATTGATAAAAGTAAACTCTTAAGAGTTTATGATTAGAACTTACGGTACGAGTTTGTGTTACTGTTATTTTTATAAATCAAATTGTTGTCATTTTTTATAATTTAATTATTTAATCATACGCTATTAACACTTATTAATTAAGGTAAATATAATTTTTGATTCCAGAAGTTTGACCCAATTTTGGTTTTGGTCTCTCAAGTTTGAAATCAGTGGTTTTAGTCCCTCAAATTTACTCCATTTATTACCATTAGTCCCTCAAGTTTGAAAAGGATTTGGTGGCACCTTTAACGACGTTAATTTGTCCGACTTGGCTCTAATGTCGTCAAAATAGCTTAGGTTTAATACAATTTTTGATCCCTAATGTTTGACTCAATTTTTGTTTTGGTCTCTCAAGTTTGAAATCGATGGTTTTAGTCCCTTAAGTCTACTCCATTTATAATTGTCGGTCCCTCAAGTTTGAAAAGGACTTGGTGGCGCTTTTGAAGGCGTTAATTCGTCCGATGTGGCGCCAACACCGTTAAAATAGCTTATGTGTTATGTCTTTTAGGATAGCCGATATGACAAACATACTATAATATATTATATTGTGCTAGGAAAAAAAAGGAAAAAAGGGCATCAAAATGAAACGCACAAGCCAGAAATAGCTTATGTGTCATGCCTTTTAGGATAGCTGATATGACAAACATACTATAATATGTTATGTTGTGCTAGAAAAAAAGAAAAAAAGGGCATCAAAACGAAATACACGAGCTAGAAATAGCTTATGTGTCATGCCTTTTAGGACAGCTGATATAGCAATTATACTATAATATATTATTTTGTACTGAAAAAACAAGGAAAAAAGGGCATCAAAATGAAACGCAAGAGTCAGAAATATCTTATGTGTCATGCCTTTTAGGCTCGTGTGTTTCGTTTTGATGCCATTTTTTCCTTTATTTTCCAGCACAATATAATTTATTATAATATAATTGTTATATCAGCTATCCTAAAAGGAATGACATTTAAGCTATTTGAATGGTGTTAGCACTGCATCGGACGAATTAACACTGTTAAAGGCGTCAACAAGCAAGGTAATTAAACTCGGACCGGTAACTGAACCAGTCGAGGTATTGGGTCAAGGGTCAATGAGTCAGATCGAAACTAAACCAGGATCAAACTGGTGAGAAAGTGAATATTTCAGGGTTATTAATATGAAATTATAAAGAAAATAAAAAAAATTGATTTAAAAAAAAGATGAAACGAGTTGATTCCCGGACCGGACCGGTTTGCCGACCGATTACCCGGTTTCTGAGCTGAACCAGCCGGTCCGGTTTCATAATCTGACCATTAAGTCCTTTCAAACTTGAGGGACCGACAGTTATAAACAAAGTAAATTTGAGGAACCAAAACCAAAACCAGATCAAACTTTAGGGATCAAAAGTTGTATTAATCATAAACTATTTTAACGGCGTTAGCGCCATATCGGACGAGTTAACGCCGTTAAAGGCACCACCAAGTCCTTTTCAAACTTGAGAGACTAACGGTGATAAATGGAGTAAACTTGAGGACCAAAACCAACGATTTCAAACTTGAGGGGTCAAAACTAAAATCGGATCAAACTTCAGAAACTAAAAATTATATTTATCCTATTTATTAATAAAAATAAACTCTTAAGAATTTATGATTAAAACTTGGGTCATTATCATGTCTTTGCTTAAACTCTTTTGAGTTTGGCAACCTTGTTAGTGAAGAATTTGGCAGGTACAAGATATTTAAAGCAATATTAAAGATGGACCTTATCCATTGATATTATCAATAAAAATTTAGATCCCATATGGATATAAACAACAAAAAACATGGAAGCTTTTAGTCTTAGTAGGCACTTAAATGCAATAATTTGAATTTGAGTGCTTCTGGAAACTCACTAGCAAAGTTTATTGCCACCGATCCATTATATAACATTATATAAGTCACTCCCAACCAATTCATTAGAATAAAAAAAAAAAAAGATTGTATATTCATTAAAACGATCTTGAATTGAAAACATATTTTAACTTTATTTATATTAGATGAGGTTTTAAAGGAGAGAGAAAAATATAATAAGTCACATTTAAACATCAACTGTAAAGATAAAATTGACAATAAATACTAATTATTTTCTAAATGACTTGTAATTTGATCCAAAAAAAATCATTTTAGAAGTTATTTACAGTATTATCAACCAGAGGTAGCAGTTAAGGCATCAATAATAGGAAGATGATGAACAGCTATGAATTCAATGAGGTTTGAGCGGCTACTCTCCTAAACCGTGTGCCTTCCACCAGTAATTGCCCTCCCTCATTTAAACATTAGCTCTCTCGATAAGTCAATATATTTTTCGCTACTTTGCCACTGAATCCTCAATAAATGACATCAGTCTGATTATCTTTAACTCAACTTCAATTGTTTTGTTTTGTTTTTTACATCAATTATTGACAACATTATAATTTGAAAATTAAAAATAAGGGGGACCAATTAAAGGCTTGTTTCGTTGTATTGTCTATTTTAATGTTGTTAGAACAATTCCACGATAGTAACTTTTTTGAACAAGTTTTGAAAGCAAACATTAAAAAAATGTTTGGATCATTATTTTAATATATATATATATATATATATATATATAATTATGGGAAACTATATAGGATTAAGAGGCAAGTTTGCCTTGAAAGTTGTCATCAAAGGATAATTTTATCCTGAAAGTTTTTTTAGAGAGCAATTTTGCTCTGAGAGTTTTAAATCTAAGTTTGAAAAAAAAAAATAAAGTAAATGACATGTTAACTTTCGAGTCAAATTTGCACCTTAACAAAAAATAACATGAATGACATGTGGACAGTTATCTCAGCATATTTAATTAACTAATTATCAAAGTTAACTAAGACAATGATTAGGGGGAAAATTATTCTCTTTTTGACACTTTCGAGATAAAATTGACCCCTCAAAAAACTTACGGGGCAAAGTTGCCCCTTAACCCAAATATATATCTAAAATAGTGAAAAGAGAAGGATGAACTCATTCTTTTAGTTTTTTATGTTTTCCTCAAATTTCAGCTTAGTCCCTTAATTAATTTTAAAAAGTGTACTTTTGGTTCCTTAATATTAACCCTGTTAGTTTAATTTAATGGAAAATCCTTACTCAACAAATTTACACAGTGATTCTTCAATTAAATGCCGACAAAATACGTTTAAATTTTAATTCTTTAATATAATCATATTTCAATTTCAAAATTTAAGTATGCTTTACTAGTATTTAATTGTATAGTGGCTGTTTAAATTTGTTAAGTCATCATTTTTCGTTAAATTAAACTAACAAGTTTAAGATTAAAGGTTTAAAAATACACTTTTCAAATTTAAGGGACTGAACTAAAATGTGATATAAATTTATAGAACCAAATGTATACTTTTTTTTTTTTTTTTTGAATTTTTACTTTTAAAAATATCTTCTCTCTATTTTTTTCACCGTTCAAAAATCAAATCATCCGTAGATTTTTGGTAGATGACAGATAGGGTCTCATTTTCCGGTCCATAACATAAGTTGAACCAACCTAGTGGAGCACTTTACTCAGTCTCCGAATTTCAGGCAGTGGTTGATAGTTCGGACTTGTCATTTATAACTCCATCCCATTTAGGCCACTGAGTCCCTATTAGTATATGTTTGGATTAATTTGGAGAATAATTTTTACGATTTATGAGATAGATATATGAAAGAAGTTTTATCTCAATTTATAGAAAAAGGTTTTTGAAATCACAGTTTGGGGCTTACCCAAACACACACTTAGACCTATTTTCTGGTTGAAGACCCGATTGACTATTCAAAAACATCTCGTTTTTAATATAAAATGGAAAAAACAAGAGCAAGAAAAGGCTCAAACATCATCAGTTCATGATGGGAATTCTTGAAAACTTAAAACTTACCTATATTCGGACTAAGGTGACAAGGGAAGGCAAAAAAAAGATAAATCCAAGATACTACCTTCAGTCCTAAAATAAGTGTCTATTGACATTTTTTTTTGAAGAGATTAAAGAAGTTAAATAAGATACTTAATCAAATCATATGTTTTATATTATAAATTATATATTAGTTTATAAGTCAGACAAATTAGTTTGGAAAAAATATAAAAGGATTAAAGTGTAAATTTAACAATGAAGTTTTAATGAAATGACGTTTGGCACAGTTATATTTTATTGGGTGCAAAAATATACATAAATTTTTCCACATAAGGCAAAAATATCTGTTAACTCACTTAAAACCACTGTTACTTTTTGTTTTTGTGGGACCCACGTGCTTTCCGCCTCATCTCATCTTTCACAACCCCAGCTTCTCTCTCTTCAACCCCTTAGTCCCATCCCCTCTCCCTTTTTCCTCACCATCGGTGGCGTCTATTTCCCTCCTCTCGCCCAACATTGAAGCTCATTGTCTTCCTCATCCTTCACCACTCTTAGAGGCCTCTACCTTTTGTCACAAAAACAAGTTTTTTATATGGATTTCTTTCCTTCAAGCAGTTCCAAATGGTTTTTGGGAATTTGGTACAAGAATATTGAGGTTAAAATAGTGGTTTGGATCACAAACAGAGACCACCCACTTGGGAATTCCTATGGAATTTGAAAGATCGAAGACAGACGAAACCTTGTTCTTTTAGATCAAACAGGAAATTCCATATGGTCCACAAATCAAAGGACATCTTCACCTTCAAACTCAGTTCAACTCTTAGATTCAGGGAAATTAGTCCTCAAAGAATAAAACCGGAACGACCCCACAAAGTATCTATGGCAAAGCTTCGATTACCCCACAAATACTATGTTACTGAGAATGAAACTCAGCTGGGACTTTGACACCAGAATGGAGAGACACATAATGTAACCCCCTTCCCACCTTAGGCCGGGATTTAGTTCTTAAACTCATAATTAAGTTGTAATTAGAGACCATAATGAAATTTGGGACTTAATAAGATACACTTTTGCCCAAAAATCGGATTTGCAAAAACATTTTTCAAAGCTTATTCACAATGATCTCAAGTTCTCAATACAAAATAATACTGGCCTGAACAGGTGGATTCCATTTACAAATATCAGAGTGCAAATAAATTCCCGACTCACTCGGGTTCCATTCATTAGATAAGGGATTTACAAAGGCACAAAGCCACAATTCAATACCCTTAACTTGGGGATTACACAAAAACTATATATACAATTCCAAAATCTACAATGATAACCATTAATTCCAAAATACACTCCTAAACAGGAGCTCTAACTACTCTTCGTCGCCCGCTTGCCTCTCGATCCTTCGGCCCTGTCTAAAAGGTTTAATTTTGGGAGAGTGAGATTCTAAAGAATCCCCGTAGTAACAAGTCAATCATATAATGTACAACAATAATGCATGTAATCAAATCATCATCCACACAAGAAACTACAACGGCAGTTGCAGCGGCAATGGTTAGTATGACACATGTCATCACTGACGATTGCTCACGCTGAATTGCTCACGCTGTATTGCATCACAACAGTCAACACAGTATAATTCACCACAGCTGGGATCCATATAAAGCATATCATATTCGTAAGCCACATAGGCAAGATACACACACACAGCCCACGGCTGGTTTTCACATACGCCGCCCTCACGGGTCGGATTCACAAAGATCCATGTCGATTACGACGGCAGTCCAACGGCCGAACTAGAGATGACCACTGTCACTCCCTATACGGCTCACGCTAACCTGCTCGCGCCGTAACGGACCATGGCACACATTTCACAAGTTCAATGATAAGATATGCATACCAAAACATCATACAAGATATGAGAGAAAAGTCACTACCTGTGTTCTTCCGGACGTGTCCTAGCGCCGGTCTCTCCCGAGGAAGGCAAATATCAAATCCTATTTTCACAATTAGGGACGAAGAGTTATTCTCTATTCCAAGACTTAATTCACTTCATAATACTTAATTGGTTATCATTATTGCTCTTTTAGAGTCACTAAATACCCTTAACAACACTCCTAAAGGGTAAGAAGAACTATCCCAAAGATCCCCTTTTGGAAGCACAAAACTGAGATTTTACACTGTTTCACTCGAGCACAGATGACCATGCTCGAGCACAGATTGTACGGACACTCGAGCACAAACGGCTTCACTCGAGTGATGGTACGGACATCACTTGGGCACAAGAGAGAGTGAGAGTGCGAGTGCTCACCCGAGAGCACAAAGAAACTTTCAGGAACTGGATCACTCGAGCACAAAATCCTCACTCGAGCACACGTACGGAAATCACTTCAAGCATAAGAGGAAGTGAGACAGAAAGCACACACCCGAGAGCACACAAAGCTCTCCAAGCACAAGATCACTCGAGCACAGCCATATGTGCTCGAGCACACACCTCCCACCCACGAGTGAGAAGGCACACTCGCGAGTGACAACCCGAGAGCACAACCCCTCCCACCTGAGGCACCAGCTCACTCGAGCAGACACCCAGTGCTCGAGTGAGAAGGCAATGCTCGCGAGTGTCAGAGCACACTCGTGGCAATCAGCCCGCAAGTGAAGACCAGAAAGCAACCCTTCATTCTGGACTCACACCATCACTCGAGCAGCCCCAGGCTCACTCGAGCACGTTCTTCCCTCACTCGAGCACAAAGCGATGTGCTCGAGCATTGCTCATAAAAACCCAGACAAACTCGAAGCATCAAAAGGGAAAAACCACCCAGCACTCGAGCAGAGTTCATCCCTGCTCGGGTGACCTTCATCCCTCACTCGAGCAGACCCCTTCTGCTCGGGTGATGTTCATACTTCACTCGAGCACACCCCTGTCTGCTCGAGTGAGTACCTCAGATAGCAGAAAACGCAGAACAGAGGCACTCTCCTTAACCTTTGCCCAATTGATTCCTATGGCCATAAAACTTAACCCAAAGCCATTCCCACACGAAAACACCCAATAAACTCAATGGAATACTCAGAATCATCAAAATCTTACTCCATTATCATGATTTGGGTTTTGGGCAACAATTTCATCAAAATTCCCATTTCATCCTAACATCATATTTCCATCTCTAATCAATCTATCTAACATAAACTCATTCCAAAATGCCATTCTCATGCCATAAACATACCATATGAACAGTGGCACTCATTTTCATGATTAAGCCAAAATTTCCAGAATTTATAAACTACTTCAAATGGTATGAAACATAGATAGATAGATTGAGTTCCCTTACCTCTTTCACTTTTCCAAAGACACTCTTTGATTCACCACTTTCCAAATTTTCGTGTAGCACAAATTAGCATCAAATGGCCACACTATACACACCAAAATGAAGCCCATGATTCAAGGATCAACATTTATGAATGGTGTTTGAGCAAAGAAGATCATTTACTTACCCAAAATCACAAGTTCCTCTTTCTCTTTCTTGCCTAAAACTTCCGCCGGAAATGGAGGAAGAGAGGAGAGAGAAACGAGAGAGAGAAATGGAGGGATGGAGAGAGAGAAAAGAGAAAAGTGTTTCCTTGTCCTCATATGCTCATATCCAATGGCCACCAAAATGCCACATGTCAGCATCTCCTTCATTCCCTCAATAAGCTCACACAAGCTAAGCACATTGGATCCCGACCCACGGTCAAAGAATCACCACCCTTGATCTTAAGTACCACACATATGCACTAATATTTCCAATTTCCACTAATTATAACATTAATTAACATAGCCATAAATCACATAATATTCCCAATTAATTCATAATTATCATTAATAATCATGATTATCCCTTAATCAAAAATTGGGATATTACACATAATGTCATGGAGGTTCACCGGAGAAGACCCCTCCACTAGAGATTACTCCTTTAAGATCAATCACCATGGCCTCCCCCAAATTTTCCTACTAAACAAACAGAGGATAGTGTATCGAAGTGGGCCCTGAAATGGAAAGAGATTCACCAAAGTCCCCTAGACGCAACCAGGAACAGATTCCATCAAGTTCACATTTTTCGCTGACAAACACCAAGTATATGAATCTCTTTCTCAAATGGTTTCATTATATTTAATTTTGTGGAACATTGCGCTCCATATAATACCTAGTATACTGAGAGTAGGGGTTGAAACAAGCCAGGCGGCCTGTCAGGGGCCTGTAGCCTGGCCTGTTCAGGCCTAGCCTGTCAAGCTAAAAGGCCAGGCCAAGGCCAAAACAAAAGCCTATTTTGCTTAATAGGTCAGGCCAAGGCCTATTTGACAGGTCTGTTAAGCCTGTTAGGCCGGCTTGAGCCTGTAAAAATATTTTTTAAAAAATCAGATAAGGGTTAAAGGATAATTTCGCCTGAGCCTGTAAGTTTTAGCCTGTTTAAGGTGGCCTATTTTCGAGCTTGTGGCCTGTTGGCTTGTTTTGCAATGTGGCCTGTAGGCCTGTTGGATTGCTTAAAAAATTTTAAAAATTCAGGCCTCCTTAACAGGCTTCAGGCCAGGCCAGGCCTAGGCCTAAAAATTGGCCTTCAACAGGCCTCAGGCTAGGCTCATGCCAGTTTGTGCCTTAACAGGCCTGGCCTGTTAAGGCAAAAGCCTGGCCTGACCTGTTTCCACCCCTAACCGAGAGAGAGAGAGAGGTCTTCAGAAGTGGAGAAGGATGAGGAAGACGATGAGATCCAATGTTGGGCGAGAGGAGGGAAATAGATGCCGCTGATGCCGAGGGAGGGAAAAGGACGAGACTAAGGGGCTGAAGAGAAAGAAGGTGGGGTTGTGAAAAATATGATGAGGTGGAAAGCACATGGATCCCACACAAGCAAAAAATAATGACGTTTTGAGAGAGTAAGCAAATTTGCTATTTTTGTCCCATTTGGAAAACTTTATGTAAATTTTTGCACCCAATAAAATATAATTATGCTGGGCATCCCTTCTCTAAAATTTGGTTGTCAAATTTGTACTTTAACCCAAAATATAAATATAAATACTTTAAGCTAATTTAATTAGTTTCCCTAATCTATCTAAAAAAATCAACTTGGTCTAATGTTTATAATCGAGTGGGGAGAAAGGTGTCTCCATTGAGTGTATCTACCATTAGATCAATTTTCAGTGGTTGAGATTTACCATGGTAGATTTTTATTATAATGATATTCTTTACATATTAAATCTCAACCATTGAAAGTTGATATAATGGTAGATACAATCAATGGAGAGTAAATGGAGAGGGAAATCAATAGGGACACCCATCTCCCGAACGAGTGAGTACAAGAAAGTCAAAATCTTTAGCCATGATGCAGAAATCTTTATTCTCATGTAAAAGAGAATATTTGTCAACTCAGTGTATCAATATCATCGTATATATTTGATAATGATGATTTTATAGGCCCCTTCCGTAAGTTGTAAGTGCTCACTGAATGAATTTTCTCCTTTATTTGGCTTACTGGTTTGAATTATTGTCCTATTACATTTTTCACTTTGTAGAACTTTCATTTTATTTTTATTGTAGCATTTTATTTTATTATAAAAAAAATACTTAGTGGCCGTTGATTGGTGTAGCAAGCCGAGGGTTTGTCACTAACACCTGAAAAATACTACCTGCTAGTTGAAAGTTTCTCCACTGGTTGGTTCATTTTCCCTTTCTCATTATACGATTTGATTTAACCGCAGCATTATTTCTAAAAAAAAAATGAGAAGATTTACTGCAAGCGAAACGATCAGCATGGTAATGATATATATATATATATATATATATATCACCTTGCATTCAGTGAACGGGCTAATTGGTTTAATTTTGACGTAGGACTCGAACAGGCTAGTAGGGAATAACCCAGACATCCCATAGATAGGAAAATATCAACATTTCAAAGCCCAATCCTCACGTTTTTCGTTTTGGGCTAAAACAATACTCACATAAAATATACAAAATCTGAGAATATTTATTTGCATGAATTACCAATAGGGGACCAACGGGAGTTGAATATAGCCGAATGGGTTAGTCCCTTGTAATAATGCGAATCAAGGTTCGAATCTCTATTGGGAGAGGTGCCCACATATAGTGCCTCGAATATAATTACCTCCAATAGGAGGATATATATGTTTAAAAAAAACAAAAACCAACTTAGGAGGATATCAGTCATGAATTATAAAATGACTATGACACCTGCTGATAATATAAGCCGGTTTTACTTTTTGTTTTTTTTCTTCCAAGTTTTCTTTCTTTGTTTTTTTTTTGGGTTAATATAATTTTTAGTCCCTGAAGTTTGATCTAATTTTGGTTTTGGTCCCTCAAGTTTGAAATATGTGGTTTTGGTTCCTGAAGTTTCACCCGATTTTGGTTTTGGTCCCTAAAGTTTGAAATCGGTGGTTTTAGTCCCTGAAGTTTCACCCAATTTTGGTTTTGGTCCCTCAAGTTTGAAAAGGACTTGGCAATCCAATTAAAAAACCCGACCCGACAAAAAAAAAACCAAGTCCTTTTCAAATTTGAGGGACCAAAACTAAAATTGGGTGAAACTTCAGGGACCAAAACCACCGATTTCAAACTTCAAGGACCAAATCCAAAATCGAGTGAAACTTCAGGGACCAAAACCACCGATTTCAAACTTGAGGGACCAAAACCAGAATTGGATCAAACTTCAGGGACTAAAAGTTATATTAACCCTTTTTTTTTTTATAAAAAGATGAATAATATTAAAATGATAAAACTTATACAATTAAAGATGGAGTAGTGTACCCCAGAGAGAGGGGAAGAATTAAAAGATCAATTTATACAAAGAATGACTAAGAAAGGAGTGGATCAATGAGGCAACATCATTTTTTAAAGTGCTGCTGAAGTTCGATCGAATGATAAAAGTATTGAGCAACTTCTTCTGGCATGTGACAATGTTGATGTAATTCAAGGGTGCAGAAAAACTTGAGGCAACTTTGAGAACCCAATGTAGCATCAATCTCAGACAAGAGAAGCAGAAAAGATGAGGATCAGATGATTGCAATTTAACCCATATGAAACATTGGATTTCTTCATGATCGAGAAAGACTGTGGCAATACAAGAGGTCCTTTAATGAGTCTTAACATTTCTCATATAAATTGTCCAGTCATGGGATGATAGAAGAATGTTGCGAATATCACAAGTAGGCAAACTAGAAGTAAGAGCTGAACTTTGAGCATTTTAAGTGCAAAAAATGCTTTGCCAGTCAAAAATTTCCGTGAGGTATCGAAACGAACCTTGGAACTCTTTAATTACCTGTTATGGGTTACTTATGGAGCCTTTGTGAAGAGCTATATTAAGCTTAGCCCAAATGAGGTTCACTAGGACAATGATTCTTTTTAGCATTTCTAAATTGCCATCAGTAAAAAAAAAGTTGAGGCAATGATCCCGAGAGCCATGCATGTAAGCCTTGATTAGAAATGTCAGTAGAACGAAGATACAACACCAAACCATATAGCCTGCATGTAGGGGCAAGAGCAGAAGAGATGGTCAACAGTTTCTTCAGCATGACAACCAAAAACACAGTTAATTTTTTTTGGTCAAAATAGTCATTTTATTAATATCAGAAAAGCAGAATACAAACACCAATAGCCGAAGCCAAATAAAAGCACTCAAAAGACCTAGAATTACAACCTAACGCACAGAAATCTTACCATAAAAAAAACCTATAAACCAACTAAACAAAGTATTATATTTCAAACAATCTACTGAATACTCTTACCTGCTACTCAGCCTATACCCGTAATCCCCTGCACCTCATGCTGCAGCACCTCCATGTCTCCTATCATCAATGAGTTCAGAGGGGGTGGTGGCTTGAACAGCCATCCTTCCGGTACCACACCCCTCATTACCTCAGCTGCCACCCAATCCGCAGCTTTATTACCAGTCCGACTAACCAATGACAATTCCCAGCAATCAAATTGAGCTTGATTCAGTAACTGAATACATTTCAATACAATGTCCACACTTTCCCATTCACATCCACTTACCTCTTTCTTCTTAATTTTTTCATATAATACTTGACAATCAGTTTCCACAATCACTTTATCTCCCCCCCCCCACAAAACTCTATTATTCAACACTTCTAATAAGGCCAAACTTTCAGCTTGAAAAGCCGAAGAGGCATCCACCAATTTCCCTATACCACCCTGAAATCTGCCTCCCCAATCTCTCCCAACTATACCAATAGCCACTCTATTCCTTCTTGGACAGTATGCAGCATTAAAATTAATCTTCTGATGTCCCCAATCTGGTTTTTCCTATCTAACAGCCCGGTTGTTGATAGCCTCAACTCTCCCCACCTTACCTCTCTTTTCTAGTGCAACCCAGAAATCCCTTGTTAGTCTCATAGCCCCACTTACACATGCTAATGCATCCACCTCCATGTGCTCAAACAAATATTTACATCTAGCCTTCCATATTCCCTAACAAATTCCAGTAAAGAGAGCAAGACCATAATCATCAGGGCCATCACCCAACAATATCTATTGTTCTAACCAATGATCTACTCTATCCATCTTATATCTATCAAAACGTAAAGATAAAGGAGAGCCATACCAGCATTATGCTGCCCAAGGACAAAAGAAAAGGAGATGTTTTACTGTCTCTTCCTCCACCCTGCACAATTCACAAGTAGGATTAGTAGCACATTTCCTACGAAATAAAGCTTCCTTCGTTGCTATAGCCCCATTTACCACTCTCCAAAGAAAATTGTTAACTTTGGGCGGCATTCTGATTCTCCAGATACCAGCCCATAATTGCGTCGATGGTGTAAATGACCCACTTGGACCCCTTGGAACCTTCTTCTCCTCTTTCTCCCTTGCGGCTTTATAGCCCAATTTCACTGCATATTGACCATCTCTACTTTTCAACCAAATAATCTTATCCTCTAAGGGAATCAAAGGGATTTTAACTTTCATTATAATACTCTGATCCTCCTCATCCAGATAAGCACCAGCAGCACCGAAATCCCATTCCCCATTCACAATTAAGTCCTTGACCTTAAGATTTTTCATTTCCTCAGTCACCTCTCTATTCTTCAACTTAAATCCCATGCTTGCCGGCAACCATTTATCCTCAAAGATATGCACCTTTTCTCCATTCCCTACTTTCCAACATAAATCCTCCAACAACAAGTCCCTTCCTTCCAATATACTCGACCAGCCCCATGAAGCCCTGCTACCCTTTTTTGCTTTCAGGAAATCCTCCTCAGGGAAGTACTTCCCTTTCCAAATCCTACACCATAAGTCATTAGGATTTTGAATCACACGCCATGCCATTTTAGCCAAAAGAGCTTTGTTAAACCCTTCAAGATCCCTAAAACCCATACCCCCTCCCCTTTGGACTTACTCAATACATGCCACGCCTTCCAGTGAATCCTTCCCTCATCCATTTTCTGTCCCCACCAGAATTTTGAAACCATGCTGTCCAATTCAGTGCATAGCTTCTTAGGAAAACTAAAGCAAGACATGGGAAAGATAGGAATAGCATTTGCAACCGCTTTAATCAAGACCTCCCTTCCAGCAAATGTAAGGAGCTTCTGTTTCCATCCTTGAAGCTTCAAACCCATCTTATTTTTCACAAATGACAGCGCTTGGGACTTAGCTCTTCCCCAAATCATAGGTAGACCCAAATATTTTCTAGGGTCATCAGTATCTCTAATTCCCAATACCTCAAAAACATCTGCCTTTCCCTCATCCCTGGCATTCTTTGAAAAAAAATACACAGGATTTATCAAAATTCACCGCCTGACCTGAAGCCTTGCAATAGTCATCAATTATACTCTTTAACCTTATGCAATTCTGCTTCTTGGCATTAATAAAAAATAAAGCATCATCAGCAAAAAACAGTGTGACAAAATAGGACATCTTCGAGCTAGTTTAATCCTTGCAACTCCTTATTCTCAACATGCCATTGCACCATTTTTGACAAAATATCAGCTGCTATTATAAAAAGGTAAGGGGATAAGGGATCCCCTTGCCTAATACCTCTTGACATGTTCAATTCAGCAACCTTCTTTCCTGATATAACCAAATACAAACTAGCTGAAGAAACACATTCCATAACCCATGAGATCCATAATTCTCCAAATCCCATCTTTCTCATAACCTTCTCCACAAAACCCCATTCCAGCTGGTCATAAGCTTTGTTCATATCAATTTTAACAGCCATCTCCACCTTCCTTCCCTTCTTTTTATTTTTCAAGTAGTGGAAAGCCTCATGTGCAATCAGAATGTTGTCCTGAATTAGCCTCTCAGCCACAAACGCCCTCTGATTCTTTGATATTACCCTCTTCATTAGCGGTCTCATCCGATTAGCCAAAATTTTTTATACAATTTTATAAACAAAGTTGCATAAACCAATCGGTCTATACTGCCTCACTGACTCAGCCTTTTCAACTTTCGGAATAAGGACCACATTTGTACTATTTATCGCACCCAAACTAACTTTATTCTGGAAAAATTCTGTTACCATCTCCATCACCTCTTTCCCCACTTCATTCCATGCTGTGTGATAGAAAATTCCAGAGAATCCATCGGGCCCCGGAGCTTTTAAACCATTTAATTCCATTGCTGCCTGCTTTATTTCCTCCATTGATACTATCCTCTCAAGAATAGAATTATCATCTGAATTCACACACTCCTCCACATATTGCAAGACACCTTCCATCTCCCCCTACCCTTCGATTTAAACAGGTCAGAATAAAATCTTATAAAGGTTTGATTAATATCTTCCTCCTTTTCCATCCAGTTTCCATCCTCGCCTTTAATTCTAGAAACTCTATTCCTTCCTCTTCTTCTTACCGTACTAGCATGGAAGAATTTAGTATTACGGTCTCCACCAGTAAGCCAATTCACTCTTGACTATTGCATCCAATATTTTTCCTCTCTATCCCATGCGTCTTCAATCTGCCTTACAAGATCTTCTGCCTCCAGCTTCTTCTCTTGATTCAATTCCCCCTTATTACACTCCTCAAGCCTATTTGTTAAGTGTTCAACAAGTTTTCGAGCATTAGGAAATTTTTCCTTGTCCCACCTGATCAGAGCGTTCCTGCAACTAGCCAGCCTTCCCACAATTTCCATCACCTTAGGGGCATCTACCCTACCCTCCCACCTCCAACTAGTTTTAACTACCTCTAGAAATTCCTCATGGTCTGCCCAGTAAGCTTCAAATCTAAACATTCGAGGCCCTTTAGAGTTAATGGGATCACACTTCAACAACAGAATGTGATGATCAGATCCAATTGGTTCTAAATGGTGTACTGTAGCCTGCTGAAACTCATCAAGGAAATCACAATTTCCCACAGCCCTATCAATTCTCTCCTTAATATGGTCTTCCCCTACCCTCCTGTTACACCAAGTAAACTTAGATCCTTGAAAGCCCAAATCCATCAACTGACAATCAGACAGCATGCATTGAAAGTTCATAATTCTTCTAATATCCGCTGGAATTCTACCCCACTTCTCATCCACAGACATCATATCATTAAAATCTCCAATACAAATCCATGAGCCCTGTATATTACTAGCAATATTCCTAAGTTTATCCCACACCTCCATTCTACCATCCTCACTTGGAGCTCCATATACAAAAGTCATAAACTTAGGAACATTAAAAGAGACTAAAGCCATACTCACATGGATTATATTTTTCGACTGATGCCACACATTAACAATCACCTCACTGGACCACCACAATGCTAAGCCACCACTCCTGCCTCTAGGTTGCACATAAACTTCTTCATCCATAAGACACAAACGCCTAATCCTCTGAATTTTTTCATCCACCATTTTTGTCTCCATTAGGAAGATTACTGAGGGTTTATTCTTGATACATTCTTCCCTCAACTTCTTAACTGTCAAGGTCCTTCCTAAACCTTGACAGTTCCAAGCTAGTACATTCATTTCTCCTTGGTAGCTGATTCTGGCCAGCCACTGTAACCATCAGCATTCCCACAGGCCAATATAGCTGTATCCTTCTCATTAGTAGCTAACTCGCCACCACCTGACCCACCCTTCCGTCTGCTACCCTTCCTTAGTTGCCCTTTAATCACACGCACACTCTTTCTACCACCTCCTCCCTGTGTCTTTTCTGTATTATTCCCAGAATAGCTTCCTTCCACCTGAAACTTTAATCTTCTTTTCTTTGTTTTGCCCCTGTCATCCACAGCCTCTATACTTCTCTTAAGCTTTATTTTTCGTAGACTATGCATCACCTCTGACACCGGTGAATAGGAGCCATATAGGACTATTGCCTTCGAAAAATCTTCTTTCTGCCTCAATAAATCCTTCTTCTCACTATCTTGGGGTTTCAAATAAGGCGTACCTAACACATCACTCCCCTTATCCCTCTTTTCCTTGCTAGGATTATCAGAGTTTGTTTCCCTTGAACTACTTTAAACTCCAACCCCCTTATCCTCCTTCTTCTCAGTAACCCTACACGATTCCCCCTCCCACTTCTGCTTTACCTTCATAGTTTCTTCTCTCTTCGCCTTAGCATCCCTTCCTTCCTCAGATGCCTTAAATTTCTCACGCACCTCTATATACTCTTCCCAACCAGATTTACAACAAATGATCTCATAGTCACACGGCCGAGCTGCTTGGATGCCTAGCCACCCACCAAACTGCAGTTCCTCATCAGAATCCTCTTCATCCTTATCAGGACAGCATCTCTGATCATGGCCGACTCTTCCACACCGATAACAAAAATTTTGTAGCCTCTCATATCTTGCTTTAACCCACACAGGATCTTTTCCCGGCCTTGGAACCCACATTCCAGTCACCAGAGGTTTTCGCAAATCAACCAAAACCCTTACCCTCAGGAATCCACGAATCAATAATCCATTACGTCTGGGATTCTCCACCATCAACACCTCTCCAACCATAGATCCCAAGGTAATTGCATTTTCCTCATCCATCACTGCTAGAGGAATATCTTGAAATTGAATCCAAAACGGACAAGTCTGAAATTCAACCTCCTTAAACACCGCAAGATCCTGCTATAGCTGAATGTTCAACAGGATTCCTTGAATCGACCAAGGCCGACCTCTCAATATCTGAAGAAAATCTTCTTTCCTTCTGAATCCAAAGACAAACGCGTTTTGCTCAATTTCCGTAATCTCCAGATCCGAATTCTTCTCCAGATTCCATCCCTTTCGAATCATTTGGATCGAGATCTGCCGATTCAAACTTCGATCCGTCATCAATTTTCCTACTAGCGCACCACCAGTCAACTTACGCTTCTCACTCTGCTTCCAATTAAGGTTCGCAACCAGCTCTTCCTCCTTTCGATTCGGTCTCTTTGAACCTTCCGCCATATCCTTCGAAACCTCTGACATTGAGACCTAAACTTCCCTAACCTCTCTATGCCGAGTCACTACAATGCGCAGTAACTTGACTACTCTATCTTCTTCATCGCAGTGGGCGGCGAAGACTCACACACTAATCCATTCCAGCGGAATGACCACCGTAACTACCTCTCAAAAGAGAGAGAAACACTCCCACCCCGGAGAGAAACTAAAAACACAGTTAATTTGGATTAATTATTTATAAGGCAACTTAATTTTCCATAAAAATTCTCATAGTTTTAGTGGAGCATCCCTACTGGTCATATCATTTAGGGTAGAAAGAGCATAACCTTGTTTAACATTATATTTTCCATTTACATTACCTCACTAATGGAGTTCGTCCTTACCATTACAAATAGAAATAGGAATTTTGAGGATATTATCAGCCACCTCTGGAGAATAAATAGCTTTAACAAAAGGGACATTCAAGGTAGGTGAGAGGCAGTAATTCAGATAATTAGAAAAAAGATCAAAAACCCTTTGAATCTGAAGACATATAGCCATATGTCGATTACCCATAGGCCACCAGAGATTTTGATTAATAGGAATGGAATTTCCAGAACCAACCTGTCATCAAAGGTGTTGAAAAATGAGATTCGACGCATCCAAATTTTCTTTCCAAAACCAAGAAGCATTATATGGCCTTTTCTTTTTTTCTTTGTTTTTTTTTCCAGTAATAAAATGTTTCATTAAACAATACAAGGTCCAGTACATAATACATCTTGAATAAAATGAACACAGGAAGGAAACAAACAACACAACTAGTCTAAACCAGAAGTTATACAACCGAAACCTATCAGTCATGTTCTCTCAAAAATGATTGTAAGTCATTGTCTAACAATCTCCTAATCTGCTATGGGGGAGGGAAAACCCAATCATTTGGGCATAGTCTTCCCAATGAAGCTCTTGCAACCTAGTCGGTCACTAAATTTGCTTTTCTGAAAATCTAATTACAAACATGGTTTCGAATGAGTTTCCTTGATTCCCGGATATTATCAAGGATGTTTAAACATCTCCAATCATTAGGAGGGGAGTCTTTGTTAATACACTTAACCAACAACGGGTTATCTGACTCAAAGCATACATAATCAATCTGGTTATCATAGACATATTTAATTGCATCCAGAACAGCCAAAGCTTCAGCCATAAAAACTGATGCTACTTTAATAAATCTAGAAGCCCCATCAAGCACCCAACCATTTGAATCTCAAACCACAAAGGCTATAGCAGCCTACTTCAATAATTCTAGCAGCCTTATTTAACAGAGCCACCTAACGGCGTAACTTAGCCGATCTTGACAGTGTTTCAATATAACTTAAATTAGTTAGCAATAGTAGCTGAGCTGGCAAGTTTGTTACAGATATGTATATGGCCAGTTTGTCAGATATGTGTATATATTAAAACATTTTGTACAGAATCAATTCAAGCAATTCAATTCAATCTTTCTATCTCATTTTTTCTGCTTTATCTTATCAAAGCAGATCTAAAAACTCTCTCTTCTGCGAGAATATTTTATTTCCCTCTTTCTTCAAATCTTCATCTCTGTTTATCATCGTCTCTAACCTTAGACCTTCACTTTAACGGCAAAGTATTCTTCTTCCTCAGTTTCTCAAATTCCTGCTGTTCAGGATCTAAGTAGCTGTTATTACTTGTATCCGAATGAGAATCCCTCTCTCACTTTGGTATCTCCACCTCTCAACGGACCGAATTACCACCATTAGGCGTAAGTAATGACAATAGCGCTCATGATCAAGAATAAGCTTCCATTCGTTGATGGCTCAATTCTTGTACCAGATAGCAATGATCCTTTGTTTACGGCTTATCAAAGATGCAATAATATGGTTCTTACCTAGATAATGTGTTCGCTCTCTCCATCGATATCACATAGCGTTTTACAGCTCAATAGAGCTTCTGATGTTTGGAATGATCTGCGCGAACAATGTAGTCATGGCGATGCATTTCGAGTGGCTGAACTACAAGAAGAGCTATTTCAATTCAAGCAAGGTGAGCTGTCAGTAACTGATTACTATACTAGAATGAAGATTATATGCGATGAGCTGGAAAATTTTTGTTTGATGTCTGATTGTTCTTGTTCTGCCAAATCTTATATTCAACAAGATTATGTCATACATTTCTTGAAAAAACTCAGTGATAGATTTGCTACTGTGAGATCTCAAATTATGCTGATGGAACAGATGCCTTCCATAAATAAAGTCTTTTCTCTTGTCGTTCAATAAGAGCAAGAACTCACAGGACCTTCTGAACAAAATACTGTATGTTTTACTCGAACTAATCCTAAATCTTCATTTCAGACAAAGACTCCTAATGCAAATGACAAAGTATGTACATAGTGTGGTAAGCCAGGCATATGGTGGAAACTTGCTATAAGAAGCATGGGTTTCCACCGAGGTTCAAGTTTAGAAATTCTGCTCCAGTAAATAGTTTGAATGATACTTGCTCTGGTATGTCAGCTGTAATATCCCAAAATTTGATTAAGGGATTATTCTACAAAAGTGAATGTGATTATCATTAAACCGATACTTTTGGAGAATACAATATAAGTTGTGATTTGAATGTGTTACGATCAGTACCTAAACCCTATATTTAAGCTTAATTGTGTGACAAAGCTTAAAATGCATTGAAGAGAAGGGAGAGCGCATGATTGGTTTGATGGAATGAGAAAAATGTGTTTGGTGGTGATTTAAGAGCAATTACCATAATCAGGGGCAAAATGGGAAAGTTATTGGCCAATTGGTCAGTTACCGAAGAGGAAATTCATTGATAACTTGAAGATCAGTGGTTGTGATGGAATGTGTAAGAGATCAAAGGGTGGAATCCTATGCTTGTGTGCTCATGTGAACTCATGAGAGGTGTGGCAAGATCATGACAAGTGTCACCACAGAGCCATTGGATTTGGTCAAAAGTTCAAACACTCTTCCTTCTCTCTTCTCTTCTCTTAAGTCGGCCTAAAGGCCTTTTCATGCTTACAAATCTGATCTCATATCTCTTTCCTCTCACCTCCATTTTCGTTGAGCTCAAGGGAGGAAAGAGAAAGGAATAGGTGAGTTTTTGACTTGGTAAATAATCTCTTTAGCTCAAATCATCTTCTATAATGTTGTTTATAGTGATGAGATCTTCATCTCTATGGTTTTAAATTTGTGAAAGAAGGTGTTTGAAAGCTTGAAGAAATTGGAAAGTTGGGAAATCAAGAAACAAACTTGAGGAAGATGAAAAGGTGAGTAAGAGCTTCCTTTTGATCTATTTATTGTGATTTTTGGTTGATTTTTGAGAATTGTGGAATTTGTCCTGATTTTGTGTAATTGTTGAATGAATGAATTGGATAGTGTATTGTGGTAAAAATTGTGTCATATTGTGTTTTGGTGCCATTGGGATTGGTTTGGAACTTTGGAATGTAAATGATTGCAATGTTGAGTTTAGTATTGTGACATTGTGAAACATGTTATTGTGATGTGATTTTGAGTGTTTTGAGGTTTCCAATGGGTTCCTTGTGTAAAATTATGTGGGAGTAACTTTGGGTTAGAATTTTGGGACTATTGGAAACACATGTTGAAAGTTAGGGAAAATTCTGTCATCTGCTGCGTTTTGGCTTCTAATAGAGTCTCACTCGAGTGAACAGGGGTCTCACTGGAGTGCAGTATCAAGTTTCTTCTTTCCCCTTTAGTTTTTAGTTGCACTTCCATGCCAAAAAACAAGAGTGTATTTCCTCACCTGCGGGTGAAGTGGGTTCTCACTCGAGTGCGGGGTGTCTCACTTAAGTGCATATGTATTTTGCACTAAGAACCGTGTGTCTGGAAAGCACTCGCAATCCATTTTTCAAGAGTTTTGTTAGCACTCACAAGTTTTAAATTGTCACTCGAGTGTTTAAGGTTGTCACTCGAGTGCACTTCTCACTTCAGGGTTTTCTTTACTCTCAGGTAGTCATTTTCTGTGATTCACCCTGTAAGACTCGAGTGAGTGTAAGGCCATCACTCCAATGCTGCGTTGGTGACTCAAGTGCAGTGATCACCTTCTGTCTCTGTTGTTGCTCTCTGTCAAGCACTCGCGCGAGTGAGCCGTCCTCACTCGATTGCAAGTCATCCATCACTCGAGTGCATCAACTAAAAATTAGTGCTTTTGCTTCTGAAAGGGGATCTTTCATCAAGTTTCTCTTAATCTTGTAGACATGTGTTTAGGCTTCTAGTGGATGCCTAGAGGTATCAAATGATAACCAACTTTAAGTGTTTGAAGTTAAGAAATTGGAAAAGGGAATAACCCAATGTCCTTGATTCTAATAGTTGTTGATGATTTTGCCTGCCATACTTGGGTACATTTATTAAAACTTAAATCTGAAGCCAGAACTTCTTTACAAGATCTTATTACCTTACTTGAAAATCATTTTAATCTAAAAGTAAAAGTTCTTCGAACCAACAATAGGGCATAATTTCAAATGCCTCACTTTTATTCTTCTAAGGGCATTTTGCATCAAACCACATGTGTTGAAACTCCTGAGCAAAATAGTACTGTAGAACGCAAGTACCAACACATTTTGAATGTTGCAAGAGCATTGATATTCCAATCTCATTTGCCTTTAGATTACTAGTGCTATGCTATTTCACATGTTGTTTTCCTCATAAACAAATTGCCTACCCCTGTTTTGAATAATAAATCCCCATATCACACGCTTCACAATTCTTTACCTGATTATACAGATTTGAAAGTCTTTGGTTCCCTTTGCTATGCATACACATCTTCTAATTCTCATACTAAGTTTGATGCTAGAGCCTGTAGATGTGTTTTTCTAGGATACAAACTTGGTACTAAGGGATATATTTTACTTGACCTTCATTCTCATCAAATTTTCATTTCTCACCATGTTATTTTCTATGAGTCAATTTATCCTTTTACTTCCTCTCCATCAGATTCTGTTATACTTATGCCTTAATCATATCCAGAATTAGATTACCCAGAACCAGTTTCTTTCTCCCCTTTTTTCACTTCCACTTCTTCTCCTCCTAGTCCTTCCTTATCTACTTCAGGTTTTCCTCTTGCTCTCTTTCTGACCCACATTCTGTCTATCCTGTTAGATGATCTCATAGGGAGCACAAGCAGCCCTCCTATCTTCGAGACTATCATTGTTCCCTGTTAACATTAGCTTCGTCAGATTTCTTGTCTTCATCCTGTAGGTATCCTTTATCTTCTGTCCTATCTTATTCTCACATTTCTCCTTCTTATAAAAACTTCGCTCTTTCTATTACTATTCCCTTTGAGCCTCGTTCTTACAAAGAAGCCATCTAATATAAAGAATGGCAGTAGGCTATGCAGACCGAAATCACTACTTTGGAGCATAATAATACTTGGGTTTTGACTAAGTTACCAAAGGGTAAATCATTAATTGGTTGTAAGTGGGTTTTTAGGACAAAATTTCATGCTGATGGTACTCTTGAGCGGTATAAAGCCTGGTTAGTAGCGAAAGGCTATACTCAAACAGAGGGAGTTGATTATTTTAACACCTTTTCTCCGGTTGCCAAAATGACCATGGTGCGTCTTTTACTAGCTGTTGCTGCTACCTCCAATTGGCACCTTGAGCAACTTGATGTTAATAACGCATTTTTGCATGGTGAGCTTAATGAGGATGTTTATGAGTCTTCCTCCCATATTTTCATCCCCTAATCCCAATTTAGTTTGCAAACTCCATAAATCTCTGTATGGATTAAAACAGGTTTCTCGCCAAAGGTTTTCTAAACTTTCTTCAGCTCTTATATCCTCTGGTTATGTACAATCTAGGTCTAATTATTCTCTATTTGTTTGACATCATACCACCTCTTTCACAGCCTTATTAGTTTATGTGGATGATGTCATTTTGGATGGCAATGACATTGCTGAAATTGCTCTCATAAAGTCCTTTATTGATGACTCTTTCAAAATAAAGGACCTTGGTAAACTTCGGTTTTTTCTTGGTTTGGAAGTCGCACGCACCTTAGCTGGTACCACTTTGAATCAAAGAAAATTTGCTCTTGACATACTTGTTGATGCTGGTTATCTTTGTTGTAAGCCCTTATCAACCCCAATGGCACGTTTCACTCATTTATCTCAAGAAGGTGGTATTGTTTTGTCTGATGCTGCTCCTTATTGGCGACTTTTTAGTCGACTTCTTTACTTAACTACAACACAGCCTGATTTGTCTTATGTAGTACAACAACTGTGTCAGTTTTCTCAGCGACCTACTACTCTTCATCATCAAGCTGCACTTCGTGTTCTTAGATACATCAAAGGTAGTCCTGCTAAAGGATTTTTCTTCCTAGCTACCTCTTCTTTGCAACTCAAGGCTTTTAGTGACTTTGATTAGGTCAGCTATCCTGATACACATCGATCTTTATCTAGCTACTGTGTTTTTCTTGGTAATTATTTGATCTCTTGGCAATCCAAGAAGAAAAACACAGTTTCCCTTTCCTCCTCAGAAGCCAAATACCGAGCAATGTGCTGTGTTACTTGTGAAATTTAGTGGCTGTGTTACTTACTTGATGATTTACAGATTCAGTATCCTTCTCCAACTTTTCTTTATTGTGACAATCAATCAGCTATACATATAGCCACCAATCCAACCTTTCATGAACGCACCAAACATCTTGACTTGGATTGTCATTTTGTAAGGGAAAAAGTTCAAGCTGGTTTCATTTGTTTATTGCCTATTCGCACTCATAATCAGCTAGCTGATCTCTTCACCAAGGCACTTGATTCATGTTGATCCTCTTTTTCGTCCCTTATAACCCAACCTTTTGCTTCCCAATATTCTTGAGGATTTTTCCCTCCTTGAACAAAATTAAAAGTTGGATCAGGTTTCACATTTTCAAAGATAAAAGCTTTCTAGCTCTCCAAATATGCCACAATGTCATTACATAAAGAGCCTTTTGCCAAGGATCAAGATCTAGCCCTTCCAAACACGAACTTACCCACTGTCCCATATTGATATTTGTAACCTCACTAGGCCTAAATGAGAAGTTACTTCTCAACCATATTGCCTTAGCCCCTTCACAGGTAGAAAATACATGTTCAAGAGTCTTAGTCTTCTTATGGCATAATAAACAAATATCCACCACACTACATTTTCTTTTTGCATAGATTATGTAGTGTAGGTAAGGCATTCGACATTATTCTCCATACAAAATTTTGAACCTCATATGGAACCTTGAGACCCCATATTTCTTTCCATACTTTTCTCTGTCCATTACTTGAAGAGGCAAGTATATTTTTTGTTCTTCTCAGAATATCCCTTCTAGCCACCGCATACCCCTCTTTCACTGAGTACATATTTCTCTTACCTCCTATCCATACCCATTTATCCTTTCTATCCCTTGGTGCTACAATCGTATTGTAAATGGCCTCCCTTTCTCTTTTTTTTTTTTTATCCATCCTTCTATAACCACAAGGTCCCAGCCACCCTCATTCATTAAGCTTGCAACTTATAAGTTCTTTGAGGACTCAGGAGGACAAGGGGAAATAAGTCTCTTTTTGAGTAGATCACTTAACCAAGGGTCTTGCCATTTTTGAGTCTCCCTTCCACTCCCAATACATAGTAAAACCTGATCTTCTAGGACTTTTCTACCCTTTAGAATACTTGATCACAATCAAGTAGCCCTCCTACCCTTTCTTACATCAAGAAAATTTCCCTTAGGAAAATATGTTGCCTTTAATACTCTTGCCCAAATCTGATTAGGGTATTTTAAGATCCTCCATCCTAATTTAGCTAGTAATGCTAAATTGAAAGTCTCAAAATCCTTGAATCCCATACCCCCTTCCAACTTATGTCTTTTCATTTTTTCCTTTACTACCCTATAGATTTTCCTTTTATCCCTATTATTCTTCCACTAAAATATGAACACTAAACTATCTAATTTTTACAACACATTGTTTGGGTACAAGAAACATGACATGGAATAAACTGGTAAAGAATTAACAACTGATTTAATAAGCACTTCCCTTCTCGCTTCTAATAGAAAGTTCTTCCTCCACCCTTGAACTCTCTTTTCCATACGGTCTATCACATAATTGAGAGCCTGAGATTTCGATCTACCTGAAATAATAAGCAACCCCAAATAATTCCCTGGTACATTTACTGTATGAACCTGAAAGATGTTTCCAATCTCTTCTCAAATTAAATCCGGAGTATTTTGTGAGAAATATAGACATGATTTGCCAAAGTTTATTGCCTGTCCGGAAGATTCATAATGTCTTTCATGTTCCTGCAGTAATCCAAGTCAGCCCGAAGGAAACATACAGAGTCATCTACAAAGAAACTATGAGTGATGTATGGGCAACCTCTTCCTAATGACACACCTCTTAGCTTGCCCACCCCCTTCTCTTTTTCTATTAACCTAGACAACACATTATTCATGAGGATAAACAAGTATGGAGATAAAGGATCTCCCTGTCTAAGTCCCCTCTAAGGAAGTACATTAGCCATTTTTTTCTAGAAAATATTACTGAAAATTGCACTAAATTAAGACACCAAAGAATTCCGTCCACCCACTCTCTATTAAAACCCATTTTTAACATCGTTGCACACAAGAAATCCCATTCAATTGTATGATATGCCTTGTTCATATCAAGCTTCAAAGCCACCTCAAAATTGCCCTTTCTCTTTAATTTCATATGGTTTAAAACTTCATGCACCATGATTATATGTCTTGAATTAATCTTCCTGGAACAAACACAATTTGACTCTCATCTATAATCTTATCCAATAAGGGTTTGATTCTATTGGCCATTACTTTTGAAAAAAAAAATTGTATACAAAACTACAAAGACTTATAAGCCTATAATCACTAATAGTCTTAGGGCAATCAACCTTGGGAATTAGAACTAAATCAGTTAGATTGATTTCATTCAGGGGAAAACCAATGCTAAGAAATTTATAAATTAGTTCACATACCTGATCTCCTATGATATCGCATGATTTTTGGTAAAAAAAAATTCCAGTGAATCCGTTGGGCCTTGGTGCTTTCTACCCTCCCATTTGAAACACAACTTGTTTAACTTCTTCCGCATTAATTTCCCTCATTAGAAGTTGGTTTTCTTCAGCTGAAATCACTAGTTCCACACATTCCAATATATGTGTAAAATATTCCTCTCCTGTTGTGGTGAATAATGTAGGATAAAAGTGAGTAAAGTGATTCCCTACCTCTTGTTCTCCTTATAGCCATTCATCATTACTTCCTTTTATGCTGTTGATCTTGTTTCTGCACTATTTTTGAATGGTTGTCATGTGAAAAAATTTGGAATTTCTATCTCCACATTTCAACCAGTTAACGCTTGCTTTTTGTGCCTAGAATAATTCTTCTTGGTGTAACCCCCTGCCTTAATTAGCATAATTAAGATTCGGTAGTGTATAATAAAATGGATTAGAGACCATTGGATAATTCAAAATTCATTTAAAACTCCATTTTCATAGTAGGTACTTCACAAAATTTTCAAAACTTCTCTCTCCTGGTGTCAATGTTCGAATATCGAATATAATTACCTGTGCAGTTATATCACATTTAAACATATCAGAGTTTATAACTTAACCCGCGGCAACCCCCAGGTTTCATCTATACATATATATATATAGGGTTTCAATTCCCAATTAGGGGATTACACTGCTATATGTTCAAAACTATTTACAACCCAAAATATTGTACAGTAATCCCTTATCCAAAATAAATGACCAACATAACCTGAACCAAATGTCGCTATAGGGTTCTAACCGCTTCGGGTTGTTCGCTTCTCCTTAGAGCCACTCGCCCTGTCTGAAAGGTTAGTCAAAGGAAAGAATGAGATTCAAGAGAATCCCAGTAGTAACAGAACATTTATACTACACATAAGCTTACAGCATGTAAGCAAATCATCATACAGCATCAATAGCACAAATCACACTCCACCATCATCCCCTTTTACTGCCTGGAAGGCACACCGTCCTAACCCGAACCGTTGTTAGCAACTCAGGGACTATGGGTGTGGTAGTGCATACACATAGCCTTATAGCTCATATAGCCATCCGACTTTCACAATTGGCCCGTCGGCCTTCACAAATAGCCTTTCGGCTTTTCACATAATCTCACATCTCACACCCCATCCTCATCCCCTTTTACCGTTGGGAAGGCACTCTGTTCTAACCTGAACCGTTGTTAGCGACTCAGGGACTATTAGCATGGTGACACATATCCACAAATATCGCAGCATACGAATTTATCACAAATCAATGATATAACACACATGCAATGCATCACATGTGGTATAAAAGAAAAGTCACTACCTCGTTCCTTCCTGACGTTTGCTGGCTCAATGGACTCACGAGGACGGCAGATGTCAAATCCTATAAACCAAATTAGGGACAATAGATCAATCTCTTTTCCAAGTTCTTAATTCCGTAATACTTTAAGTTGGTATTCATATGAACTCTTTAAGTGGTTATTAAATGCCTAGATATATGCCTAAAGGGTTGGGGTAACTACCCTCAAAGACACCTTTTTCGGAAACAGAAGCACTAATTTTGGGCTGCCTCACTCGAGTGATGAACACCTCACTCAGGTGATGCCCACAGTTGTGCTCGAGTCCCAGCGAGTGAAACACAGAAAGTATTTGCCTGAGAGCAAACCTCACAATATCCCTCACATTCACTCGAGCACTGAAAGATGTACTCGAGTGATGACCTTAAATGCACTCGTGCACCAAGAAGTGAGGTACCGAGAGTGACTACATGAGAGCAACCATAAATTCCAAAGTCTTAGACTTATTCCCTCACTCGAGCATGCTCATACTCACTTGAGTGGGATCATATCTCACTCGCGAGTCAAGAAGTGCACTCTCACATTTCCACTCGAAAACACCACTGAGAACACCAAAGAAAACAGAAACCTACTGATGCACTCGAGTAAGCTCATCCCTCACTCGAGTGATGCACATCAGAAGCCAGAAACGCAGCAACTGATAAGGTTTTCCAGATTTACCCATTTCACTACCAATGGTCCTAAAACTTGTGCCAAAGCTCATTCTCACTCATTTGGACACAAGGAACCTATTGGTAACTACAAAATACCCAAAATCACATCCCAACAACAATCTAGCTCTTAGGTCTCCATTTTACTTCCAACACTCAATCACCAACACTTTCATTTCCATTTCCCTCAAATCAATCCCAATGACTTCAAGGCACAATAGGTTACTAATACAACAATAACACTCCATCTAACACCTACATTTCACTTAACATCATATTTAGGGTAAAATTCTGGAATTTACAAAACTTATCCAACATTCAAGTCATACCTATCAAAATGCATCAAATCATTACCTCTTTCACTTGGTAAGATCAAATCTTCGTTTCTACAACTTTCAGATTTGATCAAACACCAAATCACCACTTTTTAAAATTCTAAAAACATAGCAAAGAAGCTCTCAACCTCTTGAACAAGTTTAATAAAGAGGCTTTAAGCATAGGGAGACAATTACTTACTCAAAATCAAGCTCTTCTCTTTCTCTTTCCTAACTGTCTTCAACAAGAATGGAGGGAGATGAGAGAGAAATGAGGCATAAAGATGATTATCTCATTCTTTTCTTTTTTCCATGCACAAACTGACTAAGAGGAGAGAGGGAAGAGAAAATGAGTTTGAAATATTGACTTTGATCCAAGGGTCCTTATGATGACACTTGGTAAGATCTTACTCTTCCTCTATGATTTCACATGTTTTCATTTACATAGGATTCCATCCCATGATTAAATCCTAGCCATCGATTCCTTTGACTTTTAATCTCAACCGTTGATCTTTAAGTTATCAATGAGTTTCCTCTTCGGTAACCCACCAATCGGTAAGGGGATTTCCAATTTCACTCTTGGTTATCTTAACCTTTGCCAAATCATCACTGACCTCCAATATAAGCCCAAACATTGCTTACCACATATTTACAACAAGATTAACAATAATTACATTATTAAGATCGTAATTAGCCCTTAACCACAAGTTGGGACATTACACTTGGTCCCATAAATCACTAATTTTCTTTTTCAGATTTGCTACTTCTTTAGCAATTTCATTACTCCACTCTAAGCTCAAACAGACCTGGACCCTTTGTACCAGTTTGCTGATTAGATGATGATTGTTCTTGAATTCTCTTTTTCTCCAATTCGATAAAAAATCCCTCAACTTGCTCAACATTCCTACAAAGTCATGCAATTTCGTTTTGTCCTATATTCCCCTCCGATTTTCTTTGATAAGTTCTAATAGATTAGGATGGCTTAACCATCGCACATCAAACCTGAAGAGAGGAGGAGTTTTGGCTTCCATATATTCATACTCAATAAGTATTGGGCAATGATAAGAACCTATTGCCTTTAGTACTTTTCCTTGTCCCCGCTGAAAAGTTGTCCTCCAAATTGCATTTGACACTCCTCTGTCCAATCTTTCCCTTATGAAATCTTCAACACTCCTATTGTTCATTCAAGTATACTTACAACCCTTGAATTCAATTTGCATAAGATTCAATTCATCATAAACCTGTGAAGACAATCCAAATCCCTCTAAGAACTTACTCTACCCCCTTCTTTGTCAGATGAATATAACATTTCATTGAAGTCCCTAAAGATTAGCTAGAGAATAGAGTTATCCGGTTTTAAGTGTTCAAGATCGCACCACTATTGAGGCTTCTGATTAACTTCCACCAGACCATATACCAGCATGATACTACCCTTAATATTTCCTTGAAACCTCACCTTATCTAAATGGATAATATGCTTCCTTATAAACCCAATAGTGAACGACACTCCTTCCTTCCACCATGCTGCCAACCCCCCAGCTCTACGCACTAGATCACAATATTCACCTTAGTCATATTTCAATTTCCTTATGATTTTTTCCACTTTTCCTTTTTCATTTTTATTTCTCACAAATAAACTAGTAATGGTTTGAATTGCCACATTGGAACTTTAAATTGAGAACTGTCAAGGTAGTTCCTAGACCTTGAAAGTTACATCCTAGATAAATCATTACTCCCTAGTGGTTATTTTAGGCCAGCCACCACACCCTTCAGCATCTTCCACGCTTTCTTGCCCACTGCCATCTCAGTGCTCCAACCATACCTAAGACGTTGGCCCTTACCACCAATTGGAGTTCAAAATTTGCATTGTTGAATAGAGCCCTTTTCACTTTCTTTTTCAGTTTCCCTTATTCTTTTTGTTCAGTACCCATTCAAAAATTAAGATTCCCGTCATAGCTATAATTGAAATTCTTGGAGCTGTCCGTTCGTGTAATGACCTGCAATTCTGCCACTGCTCTTTCTCTATCACCTGCATTCTTTGGAGACTCTTGCAATGGTCCTTGACTCTTACGAATGGTCCTTTTACCTTTTTGCCAGGGGTGACTCATCTTCTTCATTCTTTTTCCTTTTTACCGACATCTCTCGAATTCCTTGAGCTAACTCTCCCACATCCATGTTTTGAATTGGAACCAGTGCCTTAGAGTCTTAGGCCTCATCATCGTCTTCTTCGGCCAACTCTACCCAATACTTACTTTATGATTTTAGTAACTTCTCTCTACAGGTTCACAATAGGCTGTTAGTCCCATTTATTTCATTAAAACTCCAGCCCAGTTCAATTCGTTTGGGCTCCACCCTTCCTTGTTGGGCCTTACAATCTTAACTCGCCTTACTTACTTGACTCACATGATGAAAAAAGGCGTTAGGATGGAGACTTTCCTGATTTGACTCTTTAGACTCTAAACCTCCTTCTACATTTAATATATACAGCTGATTTGAAGTATTGATTCTTTTCCCCTCACGTGAACTGCTAGAACATTCCCCACCCTCCATTGTTCTATACCTTGAACACGACCTCCCATACAAACATTTATTGTTCTTACTTTTCCCATGTACCACTCTCCATTCTGGCTGTAATATCCTAATTTTTATTAAGGGCTAATCATGATTATTGTGGATAATTATGGATTTAATTTGAATTATTATGTGTTTTAAGGCAATATTAATTAATATGTCATAATTAGTGGGAAAAATTGGAAGAATGTAATTATTGGCCATGAGTTGGTAATTAAGGGAGAAATTAATTACTAACTAAGAGGAAATGAGATGTGTGATTAAAATGGCTAATGGAGGGATTAAAGTAGCTAATTGGTGACTTTTATTGGTGAGCCAATAGTAATTTGACATGTGGCAAAAGTGGGTAAAGAGAGAATGTGTGTAAAAGTCAATGAGGGAGTATTTTATTTGGTTTCTCTCTCTTCCTCTCCTCTCTTTTCGCTGAAGGCATGGAGGGAGTATCATTATTTTCATTTCTTCACTCCATCTCTCTCTCATTCTCTCTCATTCAGTCATATTGGAAGGAAAAGGGAAAGATAAAACTTGAGAAAAGGTAAGGAAAATGATTTCCTTTGCTCAAACTCACTTCATTAGTGTTGATCCTTGGAGTGAGAGCTTCATTTTGGTGTGTATAGTGTGCCCATTGGTGGTGATTTCAAGAATCATGAAAATCTGGTTGTTGGAGAATCAAAGAATGTTTTTGAGAAAGTTGATAAGGTGAGTGAAACCAATCTTTCTATCTATGTTTCATGTCATTTAAAGTAGTTTGTAATTTCTGGAAATTTTGGCTTGAATCTGAAAATGAGTGCCACTGTTCATTTGGTATGTTTTTGGCATGAGAATGGTATCTTGGAATGAGTTTAAGATAGATAGATTGATTGGTGATTGAAATATTAAGATTGGTGGTTTTGGGATTTTGGTGTTCAATGTTGATTCAAATTAAAGCATGATAATGGAGTAGGATTTTGATAATTCTGATGATTCCATTGGATTCCTTGGGTGTTTTTGTGTGGGAGTAGCTTTGGTTTGGTATTTGGGTTCATTTAGATCACTTGGTAAAAATTCTGGAAGTGCTGTCATACCTTCTGCGTTTTTTGGTTTCTGATAAGCATGCTCGAGTGAGAAAGGGTGTGCCCGAGTGAGGGAAGAACATCACTTGAGTGAGGGAAGATCATGCTCGAGTGCTGTGTGTATTTTCCCTTCTGGCCTTCAGTTCTCATGTCGCACTTCCGGGCGAGAGGCAAGAGTGTTGCCTCACTTGCAAGTGTTGAGGTTTCTCACTCGAGTGAGGTCTTCTTCACTCGAGTGATCCTTTTTTATAGAAGTTCTTGTGCTCTCAGGCAAACACTTTCTGTCCTCACTTCCTAGCACTTGAGGTGCTGTCCGTACCAATGCTTGAGTGTCCGTACCAATGCTCGAGTGAGACCGTTTTCACTCGAGGTGCAGCAGTGGAAAATCAGTTTTTGTGCTTCCAAAAGGGGATCTTTGGGATAGTTCTTCCTACCCTTTAAGAGTTTTGTTAGGGGTATTTAATGACTCTAAAAGAGCAATAATGATAACCAATTAAGTGCTAAGAAGCTATTGAGAATTGGAATAGAGGATTGACTCTTCGTCCCTAATTATGAATATAGGATTTGACATTTGCCCTACTCGGGAGAGACCGGCGCTAGGAGACGCACGGAAGAATCAAGGTAGTGACTCTTCTCTCATATTGTGTATGATGTTTTGGTATGCATAACTTATCATTGAATTTATGAATGCCATGGTACATTACGGCGTGAGCACTTCAGTGTGAGCCGTATAGGGATTAACGCTGGTCATCTCTAGGTCGGCCATTGAACTGCCGTTGTAATCGACATGGACCTTTGTGAATCCGACCCGTGGGGCGGCATTTGTGAAACCAGCCGTGGGCTGTGTGTATCTTGCCTGTATGGCTTGCGTTATGAAATGCTTTATATGGATCCTAGCTGTGGTGAATTATATTGTGTGGATTGTTGTGATGCAATACAGCGTAAGCAATCATCAAGGATGACATGTGTCATACTAACCATTGCCGTTGAACTTCCGTTGTAGTTGCTTGTATGGATAATGATTTGATTTCATGTCTTACTATTATACATTATATGATTGATTTGACACTACGGAAATTCTTTAGAATCTCACTCTCCCAAAATTAAACATTTTAGGCAGGGCTGAAGGATCGAAAGGCAAACGGGTGACGAAGAGCGGGTAGAGCTCCGTGTTAGGAGTTCCTTTTTGGTTTTTGGTTATCATTGTATATTATTGGATAATTTGTGGGAGGTATATGTATATTTTGGGATTTGTGATGTAGTTTTGTGTAATCCCCAAGTAAAGGGTATGAATTATGGGCTTTATGCCTTTGTGTAAACCCTTATTAAATGAATGGAACCCGAGTGAGTCGGGAATTTACTTTGCAATCTGATATTTGTAAATGGAATCCACCTGTACAGGCCATATGTGTTTTGTATTATGAATATGAGACCATTGTGAATAAATTTTGAAAAAGTTTTTGCAAATCTGATTTTGGGCAAAAGATTACCTTAATAAATCCCAACTTGAAATATGGTATCTAATTCTACATTAATTACATGTTTAATAACTTAATATCGGCTTTAATCGGGAAGGGGGTTACACTGGCAACTTTTGATGATTCCAACTCCCCTAAGACGTAGTCGGTGCTCGGAAAGCTTGCGTGTAGAGACTTGCATCATACCCACATATTACTCCATTTACCATAAATTCCATTGCCTCCTCCTTACAGCCCTTACTCTCATGGCCTAATTTTCCATAATTATAACAAAATCGGATCGGCTTTTCATATTTTACCTGAATCCAAACATCCTCAAGATTCTCGTCCGGTCGACGAGCCAAAAACCCAAGCACCATTGGATTTTCTACATCAATCTCCACCCTTGCTCTACCAAAACTCCTATTCATGAACCTTTTATCCTCTGAATTCTCGACCTCTATGACTCGCCCAACTAGACTAGCCATAAGTTCTATGTTTGATCCCACTCTCCCCTCCAGGGGAAGATTATGAAACTGGACAAAAAACTCACACGAACTTATATGAATCTCATTGTTGCTTAAGAATGGTTTTCGCTTCTATAAGCTAAGCATGTAGTTCCTCACCACCCATGGGTTGTCTTTTAACTCTCTGTTTGCTTCCCTTTCAACTTTGAATGTAAATGTGAATAGGTTGAAACCAATCATTTTAACATCAAACTTACCTTCTACCTTCCACGCTGCAGTGACCTCTTCTCTAATTGTACCAATCCCTACTCTGGTTTTCGAAATAACCTTCCCGATCCGTTTGAAACCTTCCTCAGCACCTTCAGTGTTTCTCTTCTACTGGAGTTTTACATCCAGCCTCCCCTTCTCCATTTCCTTCCGCCACTCTGTAGACATTGTATTGCTTTCTTAAACTCAACTACCTTTATCTTAGCACCTAAGCCGATTGCACCAACACAGTGAAGCAAAGAGGGAAGAAATCCTAGCATACTCTTCACTTGGAGAACCCTTGTATATGGCCTTTTCAATTTACAAAATGTAGGAGTGTCCAAATATTTGATATGCATTGGCAACCCAAAACTATTTTCTTTTGTGTTTGATTGTTTTTTAGTGTCATATATATATATGATGATTTATTAGTGGCTCTGGTTACTTGTGAAGACGTGTTAGTTTTGTTGGACAATTAATCAAGTATTTGATGATCTGTAATAGACAATAGAAGCTTTTATTGTGATGTTTGTATGATTGTGTATAAATTTTGCAGTATAATAAGGATTCATATAAATGTTGTCTAAAATAATCTTATTTTCATACACACATTTTAAATTAAAGTAATTTAATTAAAATTGGTTCCTCTAGAATCCAACCATTTAGGGTCATTTTGGATTAGTGGTGGCAGAAATGACTTTTTTTTTTTCAATTTGACTTTTGTAAATTTAAGATAAAATAAAAGTCAGATTGTAAATGTGATTTATGTTTGGATTGATTGTGGTAAAAGTTGTTTTTTTCAAAGTGAAACTTATTTTGATAATTTTTTGAAAAGCAAGTCAAGGTACAAAATGAGTGAAAATGATAAGAATCTTATTAAATAATACACACACACACACATTATATTTATATATTATGATAATATTAAGACAAAAATAAGATTAGGCATCTTGGTCTGATTAGGAATTTGTTAAAAATGTAGATTTTAATTTGGATTATGATATTTTAACAGGATTTAAATAGGATTATTTTTCCCTAATTTTTATAATAAAATACTAAAAAAATAAAATAAAATTTCTAATTGCAAAATAAAAAAACTACTTGTTCAAAAGTAAAATATTAAAATGAAAATTTAAACTTATGATCCAATTATATTTTATAAATGTATAATTGTTTTATTCCACATAGCTATGCAATTTGAAGAAGGAAATGAAATTGAGGGGGGGGGGGGGGGAAGCAAGGAAAATTGTGTAGACACCATGAATTATACAACTAATAATAAATACTCAAATAGTATGCGCTTTCATTTTCTCCCAGGCACTCGACCACTCAAATTGTATGGCTGAAGTCTCAACGCGCGCCCAAACAAAACAATATCCCTTCTTCATTACACACAAACCATTAGTGCTGATCAAACAGGATTGAGTCTCCATGGCTGCAAGTAGGTCTTCCTTCCTGGGCTCAACACCTTTCAATTTCTGGCACCAATCTACAGTTCGATCTCCCAAAACAAGACCCAGTGTTAGGGTCTCAGTCGTAAAATCTGAATCCAATGTGCGCAAGCAAGATATCGTCATCGTCGGCGGTGGCATCGCCGGCCTCGCCACCGCTCTCTCCCTTCACAGGTACAATATCCCTTCTGAATAGAACTACAAGTATCGAATTGAACTTCACTCGCGGTCTCAGTCACAGTGATGTATTATTGAATTCTCAGGCTCGGAGTTTCTTCGGTGGTGCTTGAGCAGGCAGAGTCGTTAAGAACTACCGGAACTTCCCTCACTCTTTTCAAGAACGGATGGGGAGTACTTGATGCCATCGGAGTAGCCAACGATCTCAGACCTCAATTCTTAGAAATTCAAGGGTACATTAGCCTATCTTCATATAGTCCCCTTCGCATTTCTCAAATTATTGCTTCCAGAATCGTCTGTATCGATGAATTTGTTGTTTCGGTATAATTGTTGCGGAATAATTCAGATTATTTCAGCTGAACTTGTTCATAATATCAGCTGTGCAGGATAGCGGTGAAGTCGGAGGAAGGAAAGGAGCTTCGCGCCTTCAATTTCAAACAAGAAGATCAAAGGTAATAAAGTCGGATTCAATGATCTATCACTTTTTATGTTTCAATTTCATGTTAAATCATTGTGTTACAGCTGCAATTTGAATAAGATCATTGAATAACAAAACAATTTCTGCAAAATGTTTGATTCGACACAATGTGTGTGCAGCCAAGAGGTGCGCGCAGTAGAGAGACGAGTCCTATTGGAAACTTTAAGCGGAAAGCTTCCGAAGGACGCGCTTCAATTCTCCTCAAAGCTATCGAACATTGAATCCACTTCAAACGGTGACTCCTTGTTGCATCTCGTTGATGGCTCCAAGCTTCTTGCAAAGGTTTTTCTCATCGTTTTCTTCTCCTTTGTTGTAGTTCTTCGTCGATTTTTCTATCTTCTGCAACTTGATATTCTGTGTAACCAAACAGGTAGTAATCGGGTGTGATGGGATTCGATCCCCAATTGCTAAGTGGATGGGCTTCTCTGAACCCAAGTACGCGGGCCACTGTGCATATCGTGGGCTTGGGTTTTATCCAGAAGGTCAGCCCTTCGGCCCAAATATCAATTACATCTACGGACGAGGACTTCGCGCTGGCTACGTCCCTGTTTCTCCCACCAAAGTTTACTGGTTCATTTGCTTCAATTCTCCGTTCCCAGGTGCTACCTCAAAACTTTAATTTGAAACCATTCGTATTCGAAACAAACTTGTTGGTTCTGTTGGAAGGTTGACTTAGTAAGATGACTAGTTACTTAATCACCTAGTTAGTTGGTTATCCTAAAACTCTAGGATTAAGGTTCAATTTAGACCCGTAAGATTTTACACTGTAGCTGTGGGTATCTAGAAGTATTTTTGGATTTATATTATCCCGGAAGTGTTAAAAAAGAGCAAAGTTGCCATAATCGTTAAAATAAAATGTTGACCATCAATAACTAATGTTCGTTGATAACATTTTTAATGGCAAGGGCCATCTTTTTTAATAACTCCGAAGTAATATTGATCCATAAAAACTTTTAAATAATCACAGCTTATGTGCGAAAACTTCTAGGATAAAATCGGATGTTAACCCATATATATATGTATATATATGGGGGCCTCATAATGTGGTTTAGACGTGAAGGGAGATTATTAAATAGTCACTACTTCACCTTGTCACCCAATAGTTTGGGTTTGTCACCCATAGTTTTGGGGTTCGTTCATTAGTGGTAAATAAAAATGAGTTTATGATTAATTGTTCTTTTATGAGCTTATGCCCTTTCATGATTAATAGATACGGTCTGTTCATTTTATTTGTGTTATTTCTCTGCATTCAATAATGTTTAGAGGTTCTTATGAATAATATATGAACATCAGGTCCCAGAATCACCGATCCATCCGTACTAAAGAAAGAAGCGAAGAAACTAGTGGCAAAGTGGCCTTCTGAGCTTCTGAACTTAATAGAGTGCAGCCCAGATGACACAGTGAGTAGGACCCCACTGGTAGACCGGTGGCTATGGCCAGGCCTGAGTCCACCCGCTTCCACAGGCAGGGTGGTGGTGGTTGGAGACGCGTGGCATCCCATGACCCCGAACCTTGGCCAGGGTGCTTGTTGTGCCCTTGAGGATTCTGTGGTTCTAGCCACAAAGCTTGCAAAGGCAATAAAATCTGATAATAATGATGTTGAAATTGAAGCAGCTTTTAGGTCTTATGCGAGTGAGAGATGGCCCCGTGTGTTTCCCTTAACCATACGAGCAAACCTTGTTGGGTCTATTTTACAATGGGACAACCCAGTGGTGTGCTCTGTTAGGAACAATATTGTCTTGCCTAAGCTTGTTAGGCTTGGTCCATTGCTAGAACATACAAATTTCACTTGTGACCCCCTCCCAGCAACTTCTAGTAATTAACTTGATTAAATTTAATAATTGGTGTAATATAATGTGATATAGATTATACATCTTTCGATTGTTATTTGTATAGTAAGTTGGTTCTAAATCTGGAAGCACCCGGTGAAGTCTGTACGTTTACCTGATAGATTTAGATCATTGTGTATGATCAGAAGTGGTGGCGACGTACACGTCTCTCATTACAAGAGGAAGAAGCAACATATAAACAAAGGCTACTTCTTCTTCTTCATTTATTCATTACTTCTTTTAGTCTTTAATACAAAATATATTTACTTAATTCGAGTAGATTAATAAAATTAGTTAATATGATATGTATTTTCTAAAACTCGTACCCTATTCATTTTCCTTAATTCCCTTCTTCTTTATCCTTCTTAATTATTGTTGAGGGAGCATCAATATGAGCAAATTAGAAAATGATTGACAAATATACAAATTATATTTTATATTTAACACCAAGATCAACTTCCTAAACGCATCTTATATTAAGATATGGAGGAGTATTTATCAATAAAGGCAAGTCAATTACTTTAAAATCTTACCCTGCTTCTCTTTTTATCTTTTTTCATGCGATTATCTTATAGGACAACGATAAAATGTACCAATGTCCTATGAGATTTTAACTAATAACAAAAGATGAGGATTTTTTTCCCTTTTTAATTTTGAAGTACCTTTAAATGAGGAGGTAAGCTGGCAGGGGGGAAAAATCAGAGTGAAGCTATTACCCCCTCCAGTTTTAAATATAAGATATACTTGACTTTTTTTTAGAGAGGTTAAGGAAGCTAAATAAGTCATTTAAATATATCATATGTTATGTATCATTCGATTATATATCAATTTATAAGTCAAACAAATTAATTTGAAGAAAAAAAATAAAAATGTAAATACTTTTAGCTAATTAAATTAGTTTCCTTAATTTCTCCAAAAAAAATCAATTTTAGCTTATATTTAAAAGCAGAGGAATACTATTCTAATTCTAACTTGGGCTGGAAGCCGTTACTCATTGACTTCTGATTAATAAAATTGGTTCATTTTTAATCATTAAATCTCATAATTTTTTATTATTAAAAACGAATTTATCAGTTAGTATCATGGATCCGATCCGAGTCTCCGGATATAGATTTAGTGTGTGTTTGGAGCCCCAATTGGAGGGATCAATCAGGCTTAGTGTGTGTTTGGAACCCACGTTTGATTTCCATTAAGCCCAATTGGAGCTTCAAAAGCCCAACAGTTGGCAACGTTTTTTTTTTTTTTATGTTTGGTTGCTTAAATTACTGATCGGGCTTTTGAGTGGATTGACACTGTACAGGAACGTTTAACAAAAGCTCAAGGGTGCAGCTTTTGATAAAAGCCCAACTGATATTACCGTTTTTTTTTTCAGTCAATGACTCAGAATTACCGTTAAACGCATTTAATGCATTTTAAATTTTGTACCAACCCAGCCCTCGTTCTCTCTTGTCTCTTGCTCATGCGAATCAGTCTCCCATTCTCCTGCAGCACGAAGAACTCCATCTCGCGACGGCGCCTGATGCAGCTCGAGAAGGTCTGAAAAGTGGTGTCCCATTTTCCGGCGTGGTGTTAAAATCGATGCTCTGCCGTGTCTCGCGTGTGGGTCTTCCTCTCGGTGGTCTTCGGTTGCAACACCAGAAGCTCCGAATAGCTTCCATTGCAGTGGGCGACGTCGTTGCTCGGTGGTTTTCGTCGGGCCTGACTGTGGGTGTGGCCGATCTGGTGGCGACGATCTTTTTCTGCTTGCCTGGCGTTGAAGTCGCCATCTCCGGTTGAAGGTGCTCTGGTCGTAGATCTTGCGGTCGGCGTGGATCTGTTCGGCTACTGAGGTTTTTAACTTCCTTTAACCTTAATCTTGTTTCATTTCTGTTTAACTGTCCCTGTCGTCGATCTGCTCCGTCGACGTGTCTGGTGCTTGCCTTGATTAGCTTGTTGTGTTAACTAGAAATAAATGGAGCATGCCGCATACGCCAACTTCATTCTTTGTGTTTTGGGTATGTACATTGTTTCGGAAGAAGGAAATAGAGAAGATTAGGAACAGTGGGGATGAGGTAGAAGAGCTGCGACAGAGGGAAAGACAAGAATAGGAACAGAGTATATTAATCGGTACATGCTTTGCGACAGAGGGAAAGACAAGAATAGGAACAAGAATAGGAAAGACAAGAATCAGAACATGCTTTGTGTCTTATTCAAACCAAATCGGTACTACTTAACAAGGGATAGAATCATCAAAACTTGCCAGTCTGTCGAACGATTTTCAGTAATGAAAGAGTTGTGTTCAAGAAAAGCTCAACTCTTAAAGAAAAATGTGTATTTAAATACTGATATATGCAGACCTGCATACTCAAGCTGGCTACTGCCCATGATATCAAGTTTTTAATTTAAACAGTGAGTGTTTGAAATTGGAATATTTTGATTCCTTCTTTTAATGACCAATTTGATTAGGATATGACAGATTTCAACAATCACCTGATAAACAAATGCTCTGGTTTCCGATATTCTTACTGTTACATAGTTGTAGACCTGAGTCTTTAATATTTGCTTCTTTATGAAAATTGTGAATGGTGCGGTCTTGACTGGTGGGGTTGTGAAGATGGTGGCCCTGTGCTTGGAATTTTTGTTTGCTTGTGATTTAGAAATGATTTGTGAATGGTAACTATTAATTTATACAGGATGACGATTCAAACCTGTTAACTTGATTCAGCAAATGAACGGCATTATGATGATGATTTTAACTGTTTGATGTACAAATATTGGTAACTGATGAACACTGATCCTCTTGTGTCTAATGCATGATGCAACAACATGTTTTATATCTCCCTTTCTATCCCTCACAAGTAGTATCCTATTCCTATGTGATTACTTGGGTTTATGTCTGTCCTTCATGCTTCTTGGTGGTTTCTTGATATCTATGATGTTCTCTTGTTGATAAATGATACTATCTGCCAACATATTCGGATTTTTTTTTTTTACGATTTTTAACTGAATATTAATAATTTTCCTATATATTGTATGTGGTATGGGGAGTCAGTTCTGAGAGCATTTTCAGAAAAGAAAAAATCTCCCCGTGTCTAATTCAGGGAGGTGCATAAATGCTACATAATTAGTTTAGCCTTCTTCATCACTCTTGGGTGGAAATAGTCATTAATTCCTATTAATGAAGTTGTGTTTTAGCCTTCATATTAATTCATATTAAGAATCAAACATTTGTGATGCTCACTGTCATTTGCTCCAATAGTTGTTTTAATTTTTATTTGTTTGCGGTGGAAATAGTGTTGAAATAGTGGTATAGAAATATGGACAAAGCTGTTTGGGATAATGAAACAACGGAGATTTTCGTCAATGCCTGCGTTGAGCAAGTGTACAAAAAAGAACGCCGAGGGCAGGTATTTTCAAAGAAAGCGTGGGGAATTATTGTCTCTACGTTTAATGCGAAGACTGGGAAAGATTATGACAGAAAGAAATTGAAGAATAGGTTAGATATCCTGAAAAAGGATTTCAAGACTTGGGATTCTTTAATAAAAGAGACTGGGGTGGGGATAGACCCTGTGACGAAAAAAGTCTTGGCAACAAATGAGTGGTGGCAACGAAAACTACAGGTAAAACAATACTGTTGTAACTTATACCTTTCAATTTTTCCCCTCATAAGTGATTAGTTTTAGTAAAGTAATTGTCACAAACGGGTTTCTTGTTTGCATACAGGAGAAGTCAGCATATAGAAAGTTTAGGCACACAGGCCTTAAGTTCGAGAATGAATTAAGAATAATCTTCAAGGATGTGATGGCAAGCGGCGAAGATGTAGTTGTACCCTCTGTCCCACAGCATCAGACACAGCAGGAGGATGAGGAGGAGGATGTGTATCGACCCACTATGGATGAAGAGGAAGGCTCAGGGGATAGTGAAGATGACATGTTTGGTGCTAACCCTGTGCCTAGTACTGGAGTGACGGATGAGCTAGCAAGCATTTGGTTAACAACAAGCACGCCATCAAATGGTGATACTGAGGAGGGAAGTCGGGGTAAGCGGAAGATGGGTGAAGGGTCTGGGAAGAGAAAGAAGCAGAAAATGCCAGCTTCAAGACAAATCGCTGATGCAATTAGTGTGATGGCAAATGCATCCAAGGACAGAACGGCAACATTAGATGCAATGAACGATGTTGTGTCGATTCTGCTATGAGTGAACTGCTTGGCATTGAGGAAGTCATACGTGATAAGAGCTTTCGTAATCGCTGTATCAAGCTAATTGAGCATAAGACTCATCGGGAGACTTTCATGTCACTCTATAAACGAAACAAGGAGTTCGTGGTTTCGTGGTTGGAGTTTATGATTTATGATTCGTAGATGTACCTAAACTATGTTTTATTTGACTTCATGACATTATGCTTTGTGTAAACTACGTTATGCCAGTTATTATATGCTATTGAGTTCTTATTAGGAGTTTTTTCATTCAATTACTCATACTTGAATTTTTAATCACACTCAGGGTACATAATCAATGGCAAGTTCGAGTAATCAACACTTACCTGACATGGTGGAGGAAGATGACCAGTCTCGACTTATAGATATTATAAATAATGAAGTAGATGAGTATGAGCAATTGGCTGCGTTGATCTGTGCATATTGGATGCCTTTTATATGTAAAGAACCGCGAAAAATAAGTACACGCACCGGTCATGACTGGGTGCAAGAGGTATTGGCAACACATGGTTCACGCTGTCATGACATGTTTAGAGTGGAAAAACATGTCTTTTATAGCTTGTGTCATAAATTGGTCGAACATGGCTTACAGATTTCAACGAATATTGGGATCGAGGAAATGGTGCCATGTTCTTGCTCACCGTTGGCCATGGAGTAGGCAATAGGGTGGTTCAAGAGCTCTTTCAACATTCAGGGGAAACGGTCAGTAGGCATTTGCACAATGTATTAGATGCTTGCTTTAGTCTAGCGGGGGAAAATATCAGACCGTCCGATCCCGAATTCAGTGTATGCCACCCCAAAATAAAAGAAGATCGCCGTTATTATCCATTCTTCCAAGATGCTATTGGAGCAATAGATGGAACCCACATTAAGTGTGTGATCACTGGTACGAACTGTGAGAGATATATCGGCAGGAAGGGATATCCAACACAGAATGTAATGGCTGTATGTGATTGGGACATGTGCTTTACGTTTGTTATGGCGGGCTGGGAAGGTACTGCACATGATGCTCATGTCTTCGAATCTGCTGTTTCTAATCCATCTTATAACTTCCCTCATCCACCTGCAGGTATTGCTCCGTCACCTTCTATTCAATTACTTTCATTTTACACTTTAATGAATCTAATAGTTTTGATTGATTTAAACTTTTATTAGGAAAATATTATTTGGTTGACGCTGGTTATCCGACACAACTTGGGTACCTTGGTCCTTATAGACGTGAGCGTTACCATCTTCCAGAATTTAGCCGCCAACCCGGATTTAGAAACGCTAATGAGACCTTTAATTATTATCATTCTAGTTTAAGGTCTACAATTGAAAGGACTTTTGGCGTGTGGAAGAATCGATTTCAATTGTTGCAAAACATGCGCAAGTATAGCTATCAGACACAAGTCCGCATTGTTTGTGCAACAATGGCCCTTCATAATTTCATTAGGCGAAATGATATTGCAGACGTAGTGTTTCGCCAAGGTGAAGCTGGGAATCTTGTTGATGTAGAAAATAATAGTGTAGCTGAACAATCTTCCACGACAAATTATGGCAGGCGATCTTCCTCTGAAATGATTCAAATTCGTGACTCAATTAGAAATCAAATTGTACGGAACATGTGACACAATTGGTTATGTAATATTTTTCTAATTAGATTGTGCATTTTTTAATTGTCTAATTTCCCAACTTAAACTATTATAAATTTTTTATAATTTTTAATTACATTTCTCTTTTATCATTATCACAAAAGCCCAATTGACAATCGTTGTTCCAAACACACCATTTTTTTCATTTCTGCAAAAGCCCAATTGACAATCGTCAATCCAAACACAAATCACATTACATAATTTAGCTTTTATCAAAAGTAATATCACAACAAGCCCAATTGACAATCGCTGTTCCAAACACACCCTTATTTAAACCTTAAGCCCAATAGGTGGCTGAGAAATAAAAGTGCATGTTTGGTTGACAAAATGAACAATTGGGCTTTTAGCAAATTGAGCACTATACATCCACGATTAGCTAAAGCTCAATGTTGGAGCTTTTATAAAAAAACTCAACCAAAATATATCCCATGGTCCCGCCTATTTTTTTTTTCTTTTCTCTCTCACTCTCTCCTGCAATTACACCCACGTTTTCTGTTATTATTAGCCCAACAACCCAGTAAGCCCAGTCAAACTCAATATTGAGGGTGAATATTTTTTGTCTCTCTCTTTTACTTGCAATCAAAATATTTTTTCAGTTGTGTCTAGTGTGTTATCATACTGATTGTAATGTTATCCTTAATATATTTTTTCAGCTACAAAAATTAATTTAAAATATTTTTTTGTGCTTTTAACCCCTTAAAATATTTTTCCAACTGTACCTAGTGTGTTATCATACTGATTGCAATTTTACCATTAATGTATTTTTTCAGCTCCAAAAATTACTTTAAAATATATTTTTTTGTACTTTTAACCCTTTAAAATATTTTTTCAGTTGTATCCAGTTTTAGGAGATCGACTATAATTTTACCTTTAATGTATTTTTTTAGTAGTAAAGATCACTCAAAACTTAGAATACTGATTTATTGATTTCCACCAACTCTAAAATATTTTTCCAGTAACACCTAATATTTTAAAGTAATTACTTGATTTTTTAAATATTTTTCCACCCACTCTTTCTTACCATTATCACAAAAGCCCTTATGCTTAAGCCCCAAACAAGTTTTATTTTTGCAAAAGCCTAATTGACAATCGCCAGTCCAAATATAAATCACATTATATAATTTAGCTTTTACCAAAAGTAATATTACAACAAGTCCAATTGCCAATCACTATTCCAAACACACACTTTGGAGAGGTCAAGAAGCTCGATTGGGGGAGGTAAAATCCCAATTGGCAGCAAGTATTTTATTTTGAGTGTTTGGAGAGGCATATTGGCAATTGGGCTTTTGCCAAAGCTCAATTGGGAGAAGCTAGAGAATGGAGCTTTTGTTAAAAGTTAATGGCATTTTATGCTAGATTGGGTTGTTTGGAAATTAGTTATATGATATTGGATTTTCCCATAAAATGTTTTTTAAATAGTATGTAGTATCAAAAAATATTTTTTGAATGTTTTTAACCCCTTAAAATATTTTTCTAGTTGTATCTACTACCTAATGTGCTATCAGACTGATTGCAATTTTTCCCACTTTCTAGTGTACCCACTCAAAAAGTATTTTTTTTCTTTTTTTTAACCCCTTAAAATATTTTTTCAGCTGTATCCGGTGTGTTGTCAAACTGATTGCAATTTTACCTTTAATGTACTTTTTCAGCTCCAAAAATTACTTTAAAATATTTTTTTGTGCTTTTAACTCTTTAAAATAATTTTTCAGTTGTACCCAATCTTAGGAGACTGACTACAATTTTATCTTTAATGTATTTTTTTTAGCAGTAAAGAGCATCCAAAACTTAGAATACTAATTTATTAATTTTCACCCACTCTAAAATATTTTTCCAGTAGCACTTAATATTTTAAAGTACTTTTTAAATATTTACTTAATTTTTTAAATATTTTTCCACCCACTCTCTCTTACCATTATCACAAAAACCCTTATGTTTAAGCCAATCCAAATAAGTTTTATTTTTGCAAAAGCTCAATTGACAATCATCAATCCAAACATAAATTACACTACACAGTTTAGCTTTTACCAAAAGTAATATTATAACAAGCCCAATTGAAATAAGCTCAATTACCAATCATTATTTCAAACAAACACTTAAACTATACGTCAGCACATTCTAAACGTTGGAAAATGGGCATTTTAAAAAATATGAAAAATAAAACAATGGCAGAATATTAGAACAGCATGTTGCGTACTACAGTAATGGTCCATGGTGATTTCGAATTTGAAACAACAATAGCAACCCGCCTCATTTACTTGACTAGATGCGGTCGTCAATTTGTGAATGAAACTTTATTTAAGGGAAAATCCTTCTAACTTACTTTGAAAATAGGAAAATCTTTATTTAGTACTTTGAGATTGAAAAATTCGAATAAGTTCAGTGTCAGTACGGATAAACAGTGCGGGCGACGTCAAAAGACGATTTTGCTCTTCGGTCCTCATTCTCACCACTTCAAAAATAATAACACGCGGTTCTTAATTAACAACTCCCCTTTCTTATTTCACAACTTCCTAATTTAAGTTTCAATGACAATAACAACACCTCTTTTTTTATTAACAACACGTGCTCTTAATTAACAACTTCATATTCTTGATTAACAGCTCCAGTATCATCTTTTTACTTTCACAATAACAACGCCGGTCTTGTTATTAATAACATCATATTCTACATTAACAACTCTCATTTCTTATTTCACAACTTCGTAATTTAAGTTTCAAGACCAATAACAACATTATATTTTACATTAACAATACTATATTTTTGAGATGCGAATATGTGGAAGAATAAAGCGGAGTTGTTAACCAAAAATTTGGAGTTGTTAATAACAAGACCGATGTTGTTATTGTGAAAAAAAGATGAAACTGGAGTTGTTAATCAAGAATACGGAGTTGTTAATTAAGAACCGCGTGTTGTTATTTCTGAAGTGGTGAGAATGAGGGCTGAAGGGCAAAATAATCTTTTGGCGCTGTCCGCACTATTCATCAGTACTGACACTGGATTGATCTAAATTTTTGCATTTCAAAGCACTGAATAGAGATTTCCCTATTTCCAATATATTTTAGAGGGATTTTTCCTTTATTTAAATTTTGATCATTTGATAATATTAAGTATTCTATCTTAATATTTTATACTAGTATATAATATGATAGGAGTGGAGATATTACATAACAATGTTTATTAAAATAAAGAATATCAATCTCATGGGTTAAGGGGCTGTATTAACTGAAAAGTAATTACCCAAAAATGCGAGCATTTGATAGTTTTTTGAGAAATAATTTCACTCAAAAGCATTAAAAAATGAGTATTCATCTTAACTGTTAAAAAATTACTGTTGATAACAAAAAAAATTGACGTAGCAGTTACTATTTTTATCAAAAAAATTACGATCTTTTATTACTTATGAGTGTTTGGGAAGATCCTAAATCTAGGTTTCAAACCTAAGTTTGTGCAACTCAAAATAAAACTTTTCTCACACACTTACCTCGTAAATTATAAAAGCTATTTTAAAAAATTAATCCAAACTAACACTTAACAAAGTAAAATTGCCTATCTCTGCCCCTTAACCTTAACCGTTCTAATGTTTGTTTTGGATAATCTATTTTTGATTTATAAATGCTTATAAATTATAATTTATGGTATACGGGATAAATTTCTGAAAAAAATTTTATCTCAACTTATATAATAAATATTTATTACTCAAAAATAAACTATTATAAGCTATCCTTTAATCTCGTTAAAAAGTAAAAACATACGAGCAAGTCTCGTCCCATTTGTGTTTATTAATTTAATTAAAAAGAAAAAAGAAATTGCAGAAAAGGTTATGCATCATCCCTAGAGGTGGAAGAAGCATCCAAAGTGGCAAGTGGGGACACGTGGCAATACGCTGTTGTAGTTGACACGTCATCACACCCGACCCGTGAATCGTACTCAGCTCCTACATCTCAGACTCGTTTTATTAACTCATTCCCCTCTATCCTTTATTTTTTTTTCATTCTCTCTGTATCCCCTCCGGCGAACATCTCAGAGTTCGGTCAAATTTCTCGCCGGCTGCCCCTTACTTCTCTTTGCTCTCTCTAAATTTTCATCGTTTTCGACCTCGCTCCGCCATGAATCCTGAATAGTAAGTCCTCAATTTTCAGTCCAAAATTATGAAATTTTCGTTTAGCCCTCTATCAATTCCTTTTGTTTTCTTTTTCAAGCTCTGTTAGATCCGTCTTGTGTTCTTAATTTTCCCTCTCTTTGATGCGTGGCTTATTATATTTGTTTCCGACTGTGTCTGGATCCTGATTCTTAAATGTCCTCGCTGATTTGGATCTGGCGTTTAGAAGATAGATCTGATAGCGCAGCTGAATTGCTTGTCGGGAAATTTATATAAGTATTTCTGTGATCTGATTCATTTTTTCTGCGATAGGTGTTTCTGTGTTTGGGAATTTCGTATTATAGAGTGGCCTGTTTGTGTATGCGTGACATGACCGCATAGCTAGTTACCAAAAAAGGAAAAAAAGAAAGAAGAGAAAAGGAAAAGGGGGAAAACTGCATTGCCTGGGTTTGTGTATAGTTACAGATTTGAACTTGTCCATGAGCAAACTAAATTTTAATCATTTTGAGTGATATTTGTAAATTTTGAAAATTTCATCTGGCAAGAACACAAGTGATGTTGTCAAAACACACCCAATAGGCTAAGTGCCCGTTTGGATTAGCGGTGGAGAAGTAACTTTTTTTACTATATGACTTTTGAAAAAGTAAGGTAAGATTAAAAGTGAAAATGTAAATGTGATTTGTGTTTGGATTAGCGGTGGCAGAAGTGACTTTTTTTTTTTAACCTGCAGAAGTGACTTTTTTTTTTAACCTTAAACCTGTTTGGATTAGAGTTTGAAAAGCTCATTTAGATGAAAAATGACTGAAAAGGGCATGGATGTTATTAAATACTACATAGATATACATACATATATATATATATATATTATTTGCATATATTGGGATACTTGAGGTGAAAAAGTATAAATAAAATTTGATTTATTTATGTTGGTAAAATTGACTTTGTTTTCTAATCCTGTGTCATGAATATGATTCATTTTTGTTGAAGATAATTTATAAATAGTTAATATGTATGTTACATCAACTGAATTATTATTACCTCCACTACGTATATTTTATGTAGCTTCTTGTTACATATATTATTATATATTTACTCTTTTCTTTCTCTTTCTTTTTTTTTTAACTTTCAACCTCCAGTAATTATGCATGCATGCTTTCTTTTTTTACTCAAATAATTTCTTTCGTTCTTTTTGCACATGCCTTTCTGAGGAGATAATAATATAATATAGAAAAATCATACATTAATTGTGGGCTCCATGGATGTCATCTTCTCCATTCTGCAACACTGCTCCTGTCCAACAACATCGTCTTCCCCTTCATCTCTGCCCACCTCCAAGCCTTCCTGCTCCTCCATCCTTAACCACACTCTCTCCACTTCCTTCCCTTGTCTCCATTTCTGAATATAGTCCTCAAAGACGACATGGCCGAGCTCGCCACAGCTCCGACAAGCACCACCATGTGTCTCACCGATGCAGCTCCAACAGCAGGCGACGGCTCCGACAATGCCACCACGCGTCTCACTAGTGAACCACCGACAGAAGGCGACGATTGACCAACACTAACAACCACAGAACTGCAGACGACAGAAGATGGTGGAAGAAGATGAGTCGGTAGTGCTATGCTCGCTTCCTGTACTTGCTTGTTTCTCTCACTATGACTGCCTCACCGCGCGGGGGAAGGAAAAAAAGCAGCTTCAATGAGCTTCTTCAAGAAGCCACGTTTTAATCAGAAGCCCAGTTGGATCCACCGCCTCTCCAAACACCCCAAATTACTGTCACCGTACTTTTCATGGCTGCACCGCGCGTTTTCGCTGTGTGCCGCTTTCCCAAACAAGCTCTAAATGTCCATGTTGTAAAAGTTATTAGCGTTCTTATCCATATGTTTCCGATTCATTGACAAGGTTGGTTAGTGACATGGTACCTTCACTTTAAATCATGTTCATCCGGTTTATCAGTTTTCACTGATGCAAGGAGGGCGATCTAATGATTGTTGAAGTTCATCCAACCAACAACAGTCCTTAAAATAATCAATCTAATAATTTAGTTATTATTAGCAACACCGTGTTCTAACTGTCAAGGCCTGATGAAAACAACAGACCAGTCATTTCTGTTTAAAGCTTTTAGTCTCTCCTGCAATCTTCTATGTTGTATGAATGTTGTCATAAACACATAGCAGACTACGTGCTATCTATAATGCAGTTAAATTTTGTTCTTTTCTATGATGCATATTTGCTTCTTTGTGTTGCTGTGCTACTGTTCCTTCCTTTAGCAAAAGGATTAGGGATTCCTTTCATGTCTTCTCTCTTTGAACGGAAAATCACCATTTTTCATTGCAGCGACTATTTGTTCAAGCTTTTGCTGATTGGAGATTCTGGTGTTGGGAAATCATGTCTCCTTCTGAGGTTTGCTGTAAGTTTTTGCTCGTACTTCTTCTACTTAATTCAGTGGGTTGATTATCTTTTTCTTTTATCAATTAAGAAATTAATCGAATTGCCCACTATACCTTTATGTATTATAAAGGCTGAACTCCACCGAAGAATTAGAGAATGGAAGGTTTGCAAATGGTGAAAATGATAACCATAATATATTATTTGTTTTGAGTCCTGGAGTCAATGTTCCAAGTGCTGAAAGCTGTGATAGCTCTTACATATTGGTGTAGGTTGCCATATAATAATCTAATTTTTACACTCTTTTTTACACACATGCGGAGAGTTGAAAGAAATACTTGTTAATATTTTTAATTTTTTTTTTTTTTTGAGCAGGATGATTCATACCTTGACAGCTATATCAGTACCATTGGGGTTGACTTTGTAAGCATTTATATTTACCATGAAGCTTCAATTTCATGTTATGAATTACACAAATATTGTGTCTAATTATCTGCTGTGCTATCTTTTGTAGAAAATTCGAACTGTTGAGCAAGATGGGAAGACCATTAAACTTCAAATTGTAAGTTATTGACAATGCTGATATTATTTGGAATTTTAACCTTTGTTTGGGTGCTTAAACAAAGGATGCTAAGCTTAAATCTAGTCACCTTTTGTTTTCATGGGAATCCTTATGAAGTTAATGTCAAATCTTTTTGCTTTAAGAAGAATATAAGTATCATATACCGACTTTGAATTGTCAGTTGCTTTTATGAAACACAATTTGGAGGTGACTCTGATATTTAAAAATGTAATTAATAATTTTCCCATTTTCTTAAAAAAAATTCCCTCGATTGCTTTCTACATCTGCTCATTTTTGTTGCCCTCTTACTAAGTCATTATAAGTTGCATCTGTTTGCCAATTGTGTTTGACCAGCCTGATGCAAGTGTTGGGAGAAAAAGGAAAAGAAAATATTTTATTTTATTTTTTTCTGTTGAGGGAGGGGCTTAGCTTTAATTTTTGGGTAGTCTGGGACCATAGAAGTTAGTAATTTATGTGTTTTTAATGGACTGTTCATAGTTTAATAATTATTGAGAGGTTTCTTGCATTTCTTTTGTTACATAGTGGGATACTGCTGGTCAAGAACGTTTCCGTACAATCACAAGCAGCTACTATCGAGGGGCTCACGGAATCATTGTGAGTCTTAAAACTATTCCTTCCCAAGGAATATTTTCTGGATTTTGGGTGACCGTGGTGATCCTCCGTTTGTTTTGGCAGGTTGTTTATGATGTCACTGACCAAGAGAGCTTCAACAATGTCAAACAGTGGCTGAATGAAATTGACCGTTATGCCAGTGAAAATGTTAACAAGCTTCTAGTTGGAAATAAGTCTGACCTCGAAGCAAATAAAGTTGTGTCCTACGAGACTGCAAAGGTGATTTTAGTTTCGTTGGTTTACTACAGATAGAGAACAATGGCCAATTTGACTGTGAATGGAACATATTATCGGGCCTGGTATTGGGAGAAACTAGGGAACTGGTTCAAACCAGCAGAAAACTGGTAAAACTGTTGAACCGGGGACTGGTTTGAACTGGTCAGAATATTATAATTATACTTATTATATAAATATTACATATTTTGACTTTCTTAAATCATATTTTTGAAATTTAATAATAAATTTTGTTCTAAATTGAAGAGCATGCATCCAATTTAATTTTGTAAACTAATATTTTATGAAATATTACCTCTAATATTATGTTTAACATATAAAATTAGCAATATATTAGATTAATCAACCAGTTTGATTACGGTTCGACCATAGTCTAGCCATTGATTCTTGAACCACTATCAATTAGGTTTTTAAAACCTCGTGATCTTATGAAATCCTCTATTAGTCTTGTCTGACGTTTGAGCTTGCTATTTTATTTTACTTTTTTCAGGCATTTGCGGATGAAATTGGGATCCCCTTCATGGAAACTAGTGCTAAAAATTCCACCAATGTGGAACAGGCTTTCATGGCCATGGCTGCTGAAATTAAAAACAGGTGATTTATTATGTGTTCTCAGATTGATTTTCTGGTAGCCATTGGTTTGTGATTTTCAAGATTCTTTTTTCCCAATAGGAGTTATAAATATTCAGAGAACATTTCCTGGATACTATTTATTTGACCTCTGTGTGTGTGTGTGTGTTGCTGGGCCTGGTTGTTTTCTGTTTGCACAGAATGGCAAGCCAACCAACGAACAGTTCCAGGCCTCCGACAGTGCAGATTCGGGGACAGCCTGTGAATCAGAAGAGTGGTTGCTGCTCCAGTTAGAGAAGTGGAAGTATTGGTGGTCTGAAGTGAAGGGTTGTGTCTCCGTGGCATGTAAAACTAGTTCTCTTCACATAATGCTCTCATCATATGAAGAATTCGTTCATCAAGATATGCTTATTGTGATTTAGCTTCTTGTTAAAACTTCCATTCTTTTCAATTAAAATACATTTGTACAGAACTAGGAATTGGTAAGTTGCAGTGTTTACCTTATTCTTTGCCCCATTCCCTACATATGTGTACAAGCAGCTTGTGCAATCTAATTTTGAATAGCTCAAGTTCAGTATTCAAATAAACAGCAGCAAGTTGATTCTAGCTTCTGCAAATTCTCGAGAATTGTGGGTGGTTTTGTTTTCTTCGGTCGTCCGGATCTAGACGCAGTACCTTTTTTTTTTTTGTTAATAAAACATTTATCAGCTAGTTGTGTGATAAATGTTAGTGTGGATTTTTAAGGTTATTTGTTTTGTAAAATTATTGCTAGTCGTTAAATGCATATATATATATATATATATATATATATATTAAGCTGCAAAGAATGATGCGGAAACTCACAAATCTGCCCCATAAGTAAAAGTTGCTTTGCATTGACCTGTTTTTTGTTTTCAAAATTCAATTGAAGGATAAGACGTATTTTTTTCATATTTGAAAATCTTTTTTTAATTTATCTCTATTGATATTCTCTTAATAATAATTAAGGAGGAGAGAGAATGAGGGAGTTAAGGAAGATGATTAAGGTGTTTTAAATAATATAATTTATATTAACTGATGTAACTAACTTCTTTAATCTAATCAAATTAGATAAAATATTATTAGCAAACTTAACTAATTTTTTTAATATAATAAAATTAGATAAATATATTTTATTAGAATGGGGAGCAGACCTTGTTCAGGATCAAATATGGATTAAACAAAACTGATCATTAATATGAAATATAAATAAATGTAAGAACTTGCACTTTGGCATAAAGAACAGGAGCAATTGAAGCGAAGACATACATAGGATAAGAATGTAAACATGGAAACCGAGTCAGTCTCAACTTTGGTTTGAATTAATGGCCATTTTACACTTTCAACGTCATCCTCATCAACCTTGTGTGGGTCAAAGTTGGTGGGTGGGCGCTGGAGGGTTATTTTAATTTGCTCTTTTCTTCATAATGTCACATCTTGAAATATTCAATTGAAATTCAAGCAAGTGTTAACCCCACCCCAAGGCTCCCACCAAAACTCTATTGTTTTAATTTGAAAGTTCTTGCCCAAGCACACGGCAAGCAGTGTCAACAAAATGAGTGAATCCTAAGCTAATCTGGTCAGATACTCAGCATATTAAAGTCATTTCCTATAACAGTGAGTGATCTTTAGATCTCAATTTGTAAGTATGAGGGATCTTAGTTAATGAATGACTATTGCCACCACAATTCTGTTATGTATATTTGGCAAACTTCTTTAGAAGATACGTATTTGAAAAACCAAATAATCAATATTACTATATTTGTATATAATCTATAAAAGATCACCCTATTTATTAACTATAAATAAAGCAACTCATTTATCAAAATATGTACAATACTTGTGGCAAGATAAAGCAAATGCCCTAATAATGAGAAGCAAACATCATCGGAAGTAACTCTTCTTGGCACACTCATTGATTATTAGGAGCGGAAAAAACCATAGTGTTTGCTTGTGTACTTGATATTATTATTGATAGAATTGAAGTTTGTATATACTTTAAGTCTGTATGTAGTTTAATATGTCTTTTAAGCATGATATTTGGGCATAGTCGAGGCATAGAGAAGAAAAGACAAAACACAGAAATATGAGTGAAATTTTGTACTTTCAAATTTAACATGGTTACAGGATTAGGCATTAGAGAAAGAGCCTTGTTTGGCAAGATTTACACTTAAGGCTTTTGCCTTGCTAGTATATAGTTTCTTCATATTGGATGTTTGATCTTGCATTAATCTCGCCAAGCTCCTCTTAGCATTTGCTCTGAACGGACAATTTGATGCCAAATACCCATCCACCAAGTGCAAATAAGCCTCTAGGTCATGGCAACATGCCATGTCAGCATCCGGCTTCAAATACGGCGACATCTTCGTATCTACACGAAGCTCTACTCCCACATGTGTATATGACAACCCCATGTTTTCTACCACCTCTCCTAACTTACAATTCCTTAACTTTTGTTCAACTTCTTCGCTCACGAACATTCCTGGAACTCTGGTTATCACATCTTGAGAGTTTACTATTCTTAGTATTTTCACGTTTTGTGCTGCTAATTGATCCTTAAATGCCTTATTTCCCACTCGAGGCCCCCCGAAGGAGATTACCGCCACTGGTGGCATGTCAGCACCACAAGTGCTAATCTCATCAGCCACGAGCAATGCCAGCGCGGCACCGAGGCTGTGACCTGTCACGGTGATGCTGAGTGTCTCACCTTTGTACACTTCCGTGAGCCTTTTCACTTCTTCTATCACAGACTTGGCTAGGCTCGGCACGTGAGCGCCTTGGGTTTTGTACAGGCTCAAGAACCCACACTCCACTTTGGGCTTTTCTTGGGCCAGAGCTGAGTTGTCGTCATCATGACTCTTTGTTGGCATATCAGTTAATTGGGCCCTCATATTCTCGGCCCATTCCAGGCACGTCGCTGTCCCACGAAGAGATATCACGATGTCCCTCCGTCCCATCCTCGCTATCTCTCTCCTATCATCGCAAACGGCGACGTACCCGATCCAACTCGATCGCTGGGTCATCCACCCGAGATCCGGAGCCACGTCATCAACCCATTTGGGCAACCCGATTGATGACGTGGCATAGAGGCTCTTCGTGACTTTGTAGGACCTATCCGGCGATACGACCAGTCGGGGCGTGGGCGGCTCCTCCGGTGACATGGCGGGATCTGAGTGAAACGAATGGTAAGCCGCTTGTACAAATTCTCCATACCGGACAACCTCTCGCCGGAGATTCTCATCGAGCGGATCCAGAAGTCCTTTCCAATCGTTACTTCCATGATATTCCCTCCATCGGCTTCCGAGAACGTTCCGAGGGGAATACTCCGCCGTCTTCGATAACAGGCGCTGTAAGTGATTGAGATGCCTCGGAGACATCTCTTCAGTGGCCTTCATTTCCGGCCATAACCTCGCTAAAGTAAGGCCTTCGACTATGTTCTTGGATTTCTTTTCGTTGTCAGTTTTATTCTGGAGAGGCTTCGGTGGTTGTTGTTCGAATTGGATGATCGGAGGCGGTTGCTTCTGGAGGAGCTTGTCGAGGTTTTCCATGTGCAAGCGAGTGGAATTGGTGGAAGCCGGCGGCGGCGGCGATGGTTTCGTGGAAGGATTTAACGGAGAGGTTTGGCATCTAAAGCTAGTGCGTCTGACCTGAAACATGTGAGCGTTGTGTATGGGATTAATTGCTGAACTGATCTGCAACATCGTGGAGATTTGTATGTATGAAGACTTCGATTGTGTGCTTGAAACTCCAAAGAGAAGAAGATGAAGGAGGAGAGAGAGCAGGTGAAGACAGCGTCAATTCTTGAACAAGCCCAATCCAACTAATGCGAGGAAGTGATCAAGGCACGTATTTATAAACCTTGATGTTCTGATATTGCCACTGAATTTCGAGATAATTACGAAGTTGGGATAATGATAACGGCATGGTTGGAGAGAATGGAGGGGTAAATGAGGAAATTCGTTGACGGTGACCTATTCTTTAAAATGCAGTAATAATAAATGTGACCTCCCTTTGGTGGGAACGACCTCATTCCAAGAAAGTCTGCGGGGAAGGGGCGTTGTAGCGGCCAACGGCGTCACTTAGTGTGTGTTCGCATATCTTAAAACCATGATTTTATAAATATTTTTTTTTGTAAATTGAGATAAAATTCCTCTCATATGCTTATCTCGTAAACTATAAAAGCTATTCTTTAAAAGCTAATCCGAACACACATTACTCACTCTCTTTGGCGTGAATTGACTGTTTTGTCCCTCAGGGATTAAAATAAGTGCTGCTTCCTCTGGTTTCAAATATAAGACCTAGATAATTTTTTTGAAAGATTAAAAAAACTAATTAAATTACTTCAAAATATTTATGTTTATCTTTTTTCGTCCAAATTAATTTTTTTGACTTATAAAATAATATATAATTTAATCATACACAACATATAATATAATTAAATAACTAATTTAATTTTTTTTTGAACAATACTAATGTAATTTTCTTCCCACAACCAAAAAAAAAAATGTTTCATATTCATGACCAAAGGTAGTAATGTCAAAACCATCTGAATGGAAATACGTGGTTTGACTTTTTTTGGATGAAAAATAAAGTCAAACCGTGTACGGTCTATAAGCCCCCCGACGACTAGTTGTTATGCCAGTTTGGGGATCATTTTTATTTAATTTTTGGAGCGGACAACAAATTTTATGAATTTATGAATTCAAAAATTTGACAATCAATCGTTTAAATTTCTTAATTTGATGTTGCCAAAAAACTCGCATTAATGATTATGTCATCAAGGTATCATCATTAACATCAGTTAACGATTTTAAACATATGATTGGTTAGAAATTGACTATTCTGCCCATAATCAATTCTATATGTGACTTGACGCTACGCATCATGTGCTTAGATCAAATGAGATGTGATACTCACTCCTCACATCCTAGATATAAGATACGATTAATTTTTTGTGGAGATATTAAAAAAAAATACTTAAATAACTTTAAAATATTTATTACCTCCAGTCTTAAATATAAGATAAAGTTGCCTTTTTTTTTTGAAGAGATTAAGAAAACTAAATAAGTTATTTAATCATATAATATGTTATGTATCATTATATTATATATTAATTTATTAGTCAAAATAATTAGTTTGAAGAAAAAATAAAAATAAAAATATTCTAAAGTAATTTAATTAGCTTCCTTAATTTCTCCCAAAAAATCAACTTTGTCTTATAATTAGGACCGGATGGAGTATATTGATTGTTTTTTCTCCAAACTATTATGCCTGATATAGATAAACAATATGTGATACAATTAAGTAACTTATTTAGTTTATTTAATCTCAATAAAAAAAATATAACTATATCTTATATTTAGGACTAGAGAGAGTAATAATATACATACAAATTATTACTAGTGGAGCATAATGGACAATTGACACTTGCCATTCTCTAATATACACAATATTTTAACACTGTTCTTAATTTATTAACAGAACATAATTATTTTCCACCTAAGATTACAAGTTTAGGAACAGTGTATCACAGGAAAAAAAATTAGAGAAATTAATTGTTGTTAAATGTACATATATACTCTATCTATTCCCAAACATAAGTCACCTCTAATTAATTCATGTATACTAATTAAAATAGTTAAAAAGATTAAATTTATCATGAAATTCAAATAATTTTTAATATTACCCTTATTAACTATACTAAATTCTAATAGTATCATATTGATTTTTATTCTCACTCCCTTTATTAAATATTAGCAATATAATGGAAATTAGAGGGAATATGTGTGGGCAATAGGGATCCATACGCGTGTGACGCAATAATTGAAATTTTTTTGAGGTCAAACTTACCGCATCAAACTAGCTAGAGTGGGACCATCTCCAAAAAGTATGCCTTTGAATAGTATTACTTGTCTCCCAAAAAAAGTTCTTTTACGTGTGTGTAACTGTATACATAAGCTTTGAAATATCCTAATTAAGAAACATATAATATTGGCCATTTCAGAGGAACAAGGTTTGAAACTAAATATTATAAAAATACTATTTTTATAATAAAGAAAAAATCTGGACCATTGAGATTTTAATCTAACAGCCAGATTGAGAAAAGAACATAAAGTGGATGGGAAGAAAATGATGGAAGCCGAATCTATGTTTGTGTCAGTGTAACTGTATACATAAGCTTTGAAATATCCTAATTAAGAAAAATATAATATTGGCCATTTCAGAGGAATAAGGTTTGAAATTAATTATTATAAAAATATTATTTTTATAATAAAGGAAAAAATTAGACTATTGAGATCTTAATCCAACGACCCAGATTGAGAAAATGACATAAAATGGATGGGAAGAAAACGATGGAAGCCGAGTCTGTGTTTGTGTGTGCGTAACTGTATACATAATAAGCTTTGAAATATCCTAATTAAGACACATATAATATTGGCCATTTCAGAGGAACAAGTTTGAAATTAAATGTTTGCTGTAAAAGCTTTGAACATTCAAAATTTATAAAGTTGAGAAATTCAAGAGTCAAACGCTTATAACATAATTTGGCTAAAAACCCTCAGATTTCTTTGGCTTATGTATGCATATATGCGACATAATTTTAATTTAATTCAATAATGTTTGAATAACCTAGCCAGCAGCTTCGTTATTTGTCTGTTGAATTTCATCTCATGGTATTCTTATTATTGCATGAACCATTACCTGGATGATAAATAGTCGTACGTAAGTTTCAATGTTTGTAACAAGTCGATTCCATCCATCAACTTATATCTTCTCCATTTTTTGGTCAAAAAATCATGTAATCTTTTATATGTACGCATTTACATAGAACACACACACACACACACATATGAGGAGACGGGTGGCTAGGAAGAGGATATTAAAATAGATGTGTAGTAGGAAAATAAAATAAAATTCATAATGAACATATATATATATATATATATATATATAAAGAAGAGTTGAAGTGATATCTATTAAAAAATAATGATAAAACAACATTACAAATAGTTCGAACATATATAAAAAGAAGGCATTTAGAAGCAGTATGTATGAAAAGTGGTAGAGGAAGTTTGAAGAGCACATTCGTTGAAGTCATTGATTAAGCAAACCTTCTGGTTAACAAATTTTTCAAAAATTTAGTTTGTTAATTGATTACAATAATATGATACGATTCGTGTAGCTAACGTATATAAAAAGCTCTTGTTGTGCTTGTTTGCTCTTTACACATAATATACTCTCTCCAATCTTTAATAAAAAATATATTTGGAGAGTTAATTTTAGTTCTAAATATAACACATATTTTTTTTATATTTATCCATCTCTTTTTAATTTACCCTCTCAACAATAATGAAAGAAGCGAGAGAGAACGTAAAAATTAAAGAAGATGATTAGGGTGTATGTTTTAGAAAATAATGTCATATTAATTAATTTAATTAAATTTCTTAATCTAATTAAATTAAATAAATAAGTCTTATATTAATAATCCAACAACGGAGCAGTACACACACAAGACTGGATAGCTTTGAATACAGGAAGAAGAATTATAATATATCTGCAATTAAAAGGAAGATACGTTATATTGGGAAAGCTTCTCCTCAAATTAGAGTCTGACCTGACTTTTGAGCAAAAAAAAAAAAAAAAAACAGAGTATGACCCGACCAAAATCTGAACTAGTCCAAAAAACTAATTTAGAGACAGTTTGTTTAATAAGGTAATATATAAAAAGGCTGCTTTTTATATGTTGTGGTATTTTTCAAAATTGGTGAGGCATATAAATTAGGCTTTTGACTCTGAAAATGCCGCCAGGTGCTCTGACCAACCAGGATGCTGGTCTATGTACTGTACGTTACGTTCTCTCTTACATTTTATTTTCTTTCATTGGATAATTATTTTCTATTTTTCTTTTCTATTCCTCGTACCCTTTTTTTTTTTTTGCGGGAACGTGCTTGCATGCACACAGCTGAATACTGTGTACCAAAAATTAAAATGATAATTTATGCTTGTTTTGCGGGTATCTAATAACAAGTTTTATTGTCTCCTTTGAGTTCGATGATGAATCTACGTTTGAACAAAATTGAGAGCAATTTTTGTTAGGATAATCAAAAATTTTTAATAACAATAAGTGATTAGCATTGACGTATTGTCATTTTTCTGTAAAAATTTTGTCATTATATACTGTTTAATTGTGTCCGGGGAGCATCATGAACGAGAGAGATCCTTTTGAGTCTAATTAAATTAAAAGCTTCTCTAAGATACATATGACAATATAAGCGAGATAATAATCATTATATATAGATTTTAATCTAAAAATTCAACGTACTGATTTTAGAGATATATATATATATATATATATATATATATATATATATATATATATATATATATATATATATATATATATATATATATATATATATAAGCCTACAACTTCTTGAATATGCGCATGTAAATATAATAGATATTGTATCTTAATCCAAAACTACAAAACATTGATTTGTGAATTATTCTACTTATATATATTTTTAACAGTTTAACTTCCCTTTATCCAATATGAGATTACATATTTCTCTATTTTCTTAATAATCGTCACATAATCTTATATTTGACTTTCCAGCATCAAGTTTTGTTTTCAAGATGAGGAGAAATTACAAGGACAAGAGCTGGCCGCGGGTTTATTAATTGGTCTCGCAAAGATTACAAGTGATTGTATATCTGGCTAGAGATATATACAATGTACGTACATACATTTAATTAAGCCAAATTAATACGTTTTAGAATTAGGTAATGCAATCATAAAAGTGAAGATAAAGTTTCAAAAACAAATGATGAGGCTTTAGAAGATAAGTACGTAATGCTAGAGGGATTATTAGATCTTTGATTTTTATATATATGCAGTTTCCATGGATTAAAAAGATCAGAGGTGAGTGGTCATAATTATATTCTCCACCATGGCACCAAAAAAATGTGCACTAATTTTATCAGACACGGAATACTACTTTTGGAACCTTACCACTTTCACCACTTGCCAACTTTGTCATTGGCATTATCTTTAATTAATTCGAATATTCCTTATCAGTTTGAGTATAATCCTTTGCATATATAATAATAGTACCGTGGTGAAAGGAGGTGTTAGGGCACTAATTAAAGCGACTCAACAAATTAAATGTTCTATATTTAATTATCTTAATTAATGGACATTATTGGTGATATGAACAAACACAAGTGTGAGGGCTACACTATTTTTATTAATATAATCCAAATTAAGTTGTATGCCATTCCTACACATAACTGTGAGGGATACACACACACACACACACACACACACACACACACACTACATGCATGGGGCCTCCGTATGTATAGTATATATAATTGTGGGGTAAGTTTGATTACTCTCAGGATTTTTGTTAATCAGTTTTATTTAATTTGTTCAATGGTTTTGCTTAATTATTACCAAGCTAGTGGTGCATATATGAGATAGAGCAAAAGAGCAACAAAAATATGTGCTGTTTATTCCATGTTTTCAGTTTTCCCTCGTTTTAACTGTTCATTAAAATTAAGATAATTTACTAATTAATGCAACACTCACACATGCATATATATATATATATATATATATATATATATATATATATATATATATATATATATATATATATATATATATATATATATATATGTTGTCAATGTATATGTTCGAGCATATACAGTACTTGTTAGATCATATAATATGTGAAATAATAAAAACAGTTTAATTGATGAGATATAGGGTTGGATTTCGTATATGCCCTTGATGTGCCAAAACATTAAATTCCATGAGGCCAATCTTAAATCGTGTTCATAAATACTCCCTTCGCTCCTAAATATAAGATAGTTGAAGTTTTTTAAAAGAGATTAAGGAAACTAAATAAATTAGTTAATCATATAGTATGTTGTGTATTCATTAGATTATATATTAGTTTATAAATTAGGCGACATAGGTTGGAAAAAAATGATAAATATAAATATTTTTAAAAAATTAATTAACTTTCTTAACATCTTAAAAAAAAATTTAACTTTATTTTATATTTAGAACCCGAGAGAGTAGTCCTTTGTATGTGAGTATACCCAATAGGTCACTCTTAACCCCTAATGTGGAACGCCTCTTTCCCTCTCTTTAATTTCCAACAAGAATAATTCTAATATTTTTCATTATAGTTGGGGTGATACTATGGTGGTCGATTGGCCCTAGAGGATTGGAAATTCTTCATTAACTTCTTTTTGTGTCTAGTTTTTTCTTTATCTTTGTGCAGGTACTAGAGTCCAGGATCATGATGACGTATAACTTTGATGAAATATCTAAGTATTTCGAATTGTCCATATGCAATTCAGAATTTCCAACTTAAAGTTGAATTTAAGTGGATGCTCGATCATTTTTAATTTCCTTATGTAAGAGTGAAATTAGTGGCATAAGCTTTTTCATCAACTTCTTATTGATCAATCTTCATCATGTGTCTCTTCAGCAGGACAATTCTTTTACTTATTGAAGATATTCTACTTATTGTTCTTGTTGTCTTACTAATAAATCATCCACTTTGTATTTATGGTTCGTCATGGTTTTCATTTTGCTATTAATCCTTATTTTTTGTATCCTCATAATTAATTAGGTTGTTAGTTAGAATCATTGTAACAATTAAGTCTAACATATTTAAGGTTAGTCTTATGTACTTTACTTTGTTGTTGTCAACAAGTGAAGTTGTATTATACGTTGAACTAATGATTTTATTATGTTTAATATTTTTTTTAAGGGTTAAGGGGTATTTTTGCCTCAAAAGTTTTCATCGAGGGACAATTTTGTCTTATAAGTTTTTTAGAGAGCAATTTTATCCTAGCCATTATCTCAGTTAATCTTAATCGTTAATTGATTAAATATGCTGATCTGGTAGTCCACATGTCATCTACATCATGTTTGTTAAAGTGTAAATTTGTCCCAGAAGTTTTAAACCTAACTTTAAAAAAAAGATGAAGTAGATGACACATGGACTTTTGGCACAAATTTACATAATAACAAAAATGACGTGGATGACATGTAGACTAAGGAGCTGTTTGTTTGGGCGTTACGATTGTTTATAAGTTGCTTTTTACGTAAATCGAGACACAACCCCTCTCACATACTTACTTCGTATACCGTAAATCATTATTAAAAAGCAACTTATAAGCAATCGAATCGCTGAAACAAACAGGCACTAACAGCTCAGCATATTTGATCAATTAACGATCAAAATTAACTAAGATAATGGCTAAGGCAAAATTGCTCCCTTTTTTACACTTATGGGGAAAAATTGCCCCCAAAAAACTTCAGAAGCAAAATTGCCCCTTAACCCTTTTTAAAACATGTTTTCAGATTAAATAACTCTAAATTGCATGTACCATGTATATAAATTTCTTTGTGCGAATGAAATACTATGGATTTATTAGGTATATGATCAGACTTCTCTCTGTGTGTGTTGAGGTTTTTTTTTTTTGGTGGGAGGCATAAATGTATCCAAACAACTAGCAGAGTGAAACTTAATCATTATGATCCCTTGATAACTCAATAAATTATAAGGATTGAATAATTAAAATTTATAAATTAAAAGCTGTTATAAATAAAAGGGAATACGATAAGAGAAAGAGATAAAATTCTTATTCACTATTCACTGTTCAAGGTGTATTTAGTACATAATACAGGCCTTCTATTTATAGGCATAGGTTTACAATCTCAGTAGAATATACATCTATCATCAACATAGTTAATGAGAATAAAGATAACTATAAAATACTAGAGATAATATAATATGACAAAGATAAATGAACATCCACAAAAATATTATATTCATAACACTCCTCATTGGATGTCTATTATGTATTAATGTACCTCATTAAAAACTTTAACTAGGTAACCCAGTGGGGCAAAATCCTAGCTAAAGAAAAGAGCACATAATTTATTGATACATTGTTCAGTGCTGCCTCATTAAAAACCTTTCAAGGAAAATCCAGTAGGATGAAACCTAGATAAAGGAAAAAGAGTACAACGTGTATCTACTCCTCCTCTTGACGACATCAAAAGAAATCTCTAAGTATGCTAAGATCAATATCATAGGCAAGCTTTTAAAGATTTCACCTGGAAGAGACTTGGTGAATAAATTTGCTAGATTTTTAGTGGAATGGATCTGCTAGATATCTATTTCATCATTCTTTTAAAGGTCATTGCTGAAGAAGAATTTTGGTGAAATATGCTTCGTTGTATCTGTAACATCCTTAAATTTTTGGGGTTTATAGTTAGTTGTAGCCTAAGTTTTATTTAGACAAGAGTATATAATGAATCAATAATTTAAAAGAAGCATCAAGTTTTAAATATCAGTGAATACAAAAAAAAAAAAAATACACACACACATAAATAAAATACCTCCTTAAAATAATTATTTTAAAGATATGGGAATATGCGTGTATCCTATGATTAAGATAAGTAATATATATATATATATAAAGAAAAGGTGCTGCTAGTAATTTATATAATACTATTATTATTTTTATTTTAAAAAAAAAATTATTATTTTAATGGGACTAAACCCTAACCCTATCCTTATAAAAACCTCATTTTCTTTCTCATTCCCCACACCATAGGCGCCACTCACAATCCGGACTCTGGAGGTATTCTTTTTCTCTGATTCATTCTTTCTCTTGTTTATGTCTTGGCCCCCCTGTCTGCATTTTTCCATTTTGCTTTTACTGTAGCATGTCTTATCTTAGTCTTTTCAACTCTCCTCCCACAGTGTTGTGTATTGCACCTTGCCAAGAGGTCACAAGCTTTTCGTCTTTTTGGGGAATTGCATTTATTCAACAATCATTACTCAGCTTCCCTTCTCCACTTCATTGTGCGTCTATTTCACTATGTTTGCACAATAGTATGTGTAAAGTGTGTGTATATATATATATATATATATCTAAATAGTTTTCACACCCACTTTATTCTTTGACTTGAATATGCATTACTTCCTTTCCTTCTTCGCGATTCAGAGTTGGTGGGTGGGAATGTGTGTATATTTTTCCTTCTGATATCCTTTCACTGTACCTTGTGCATATATGAACCCACCTACCTTTTTCTTTCTAATTACCACGTTTTTCCTTGTGGGTACGTAGCTGTCATTTTTCCACTGAAGATGTATATCTTATCAATAATGACTAAAACCTTTTTCTCTTACCTTGATCCGCGTGAGGGTGTATATATTTTACTGAAGCCTCCTCCAATATCTTCATTCCTCTTACACAGTCATGCGCATGTATATGTATGTGTGCGTCTATATCTACTCCTATATATTAAACTTGTTATCTTATACATTCTTACATTTAATGAGTATATCCTCCCATGCCCTGCGTTTTTGTTGTTGTGCTTCACACACAATAATTCATTTATTTATGTTATCTTCCTCTCCTGTCAATGAGTTTTGTGAGTGAGTATATTTTTAATTTATCATATTACTTCATGACCCCACATTGATTATTTTGCTACTGTGCTTGTCTTTGAGGCTTTTAAAGACTAATAAGCCTATATATACACATCCATATATTCCTTCTTTTATTCACACCCGTTCTGTCCTTTTGTTTTTAAGACTTGTCCTTTTCTTCATTTTATTAGGTCCTATCTTTTTAGCATCTTTCCACACACATAAAATTTTTCTAAGCTCCAGTACTTATTCTATTTATTAGCTACTGTTCTCAAAATTCCTTCTTATACCTTCATGACAAACGCCTTTCACTGATAACAAATAAATAATTAAATGTATTATGTTCTCATGTTCAAATACTTTTATATATATACAAGATAATTTTTGTTTCCATTGAGACATAAATTTTAATAGGAAATATCTTGATCTGGATAACTAAGTTAGATTTTTAGAGGGTAACTTTAAAACTATACTCAAGTTTTAGAGGAATTTTAGAATAGTTTTAATCAGTATATTAATAGATATTTATGTGTGTGATTTGTAGACTCTTGCTAAGAGCTTTGGAGTAGCTCTTGTGTGCTTGCCTGTGAGTTAGGGAGTAGAGGTAACTCTGAATATTCTCCCATATACTTGTGAACAGTGTATGATTTTGAATGACTATTTTTTTAAAGAAAAATGGACTGAATTATATGTATATGGGTTTGTATTATAAATTCTCAAATAAGTAGTGTTACAAGTAAATTTTTATATAACTCATTATATTCATATAATTAATAATTTAATGATAATAAATGTATTATTGGATTGTTATTTCATTTTTTTCATGTTTGAATATGTGATGATATTTGATATGAATGGAAGCATGAACTATTGTACCCTGTCTTTTAATGATATTATATTTATCACTTTCATGGCGGTTGCATCTGTGATGGGTTGGAGTGAGGAGGAATTTGTATGTTGAGATCTTTTACCACGTGGTATGCCATCACTCGGTGCACAGTGGATGGCACTTGTCAGGGCCCCTTCTTCCATGTTTTCCTTTGGCCGGGATTGCATTGGAGCTGTGGGACATGTGACACCTCCTTAGTTGTGTGTTTTTTTTTAAGGAGGGGAGCCATAGTCCAGACTTAAGCTCTACACCTTTGGCCGGGTGTATCTTAAGCACTGGTGAGCTTGGGACAATCCAGTCAAATGGATGAGTTTCTGTTGGACTATGTGTTAGCCTATGGCTCCAGTTAGTGGAATAAGGTTGGACGGTGATATAAGGGAGGTTGCATCTTGCATATTGCATAATTGTGAATTATATGTTGTGATAAAAATACAGATTTATATGATGATGATTAAATTTGTAATTTTCTTGTATGAAGATTATGGTACATACGAATATATACATAATCAGTTCCTTCTTTTCATCATATGTGATTTACTTGTGTACGGTAGAAACTTTCGGTAGTTACTAAGATGTTGAATCTCATCCTTTTATATTAACATTTTTCAGGTGAATATTCTAGTAAAATGCAAGGGAAGGCACCTGTGGAGCGAGCCTTGAAGGCTCTATTAAGCTCCTTGTGTATCTTTATGCCACTTTATATTTAATTGCCATGACACTAGGATCATTTTTCGTCCTAAAATATTTTGGTTGATAAATATTTGTTTGAAACTTTGAACTAAAGTTGAAAGTATCAAGTAATTGTTGTTCAAGTTTTGTTCGGATAGAATCCCCAAGTTCATAAGTGACGTTTTAACGAATTTGTTAAGTATATATGTCTTTTCAAATGAGGTGTTACAGTATCTCCCTTGATGTACCCTTCCTTTAATTCGGTAATGCATGTAATATTATCATCACATAGGATTGTCGGAATCATTTTACTAAAAAAAACCACAAGTGGTTTATCATGTGGATCAGAACAAAATCCAGCATCTACATAACCAACCAGTTCATGCTGTGATACATTTGAGCAGAACAACCCCCTGTCCTTAGTGCCTTTGAGATAATGAAGAATGTGCTTTACTCCATTCCAATGTCTTCATGTTGGTGAAGAACTATATATTACTAATAAGTTAACGGCAAAATAATATATCAGGCCTTGTACGATTAACAAGTTACATTAGTGTTCCAATAGCACTAAGCACTACTACAAAATATAGATTCTGCTACCTTAAAAGGACGTCCATTTTTAAAATAGGGACGTCTAAAATATAGACGGTGGCATTTTGTAATTATGTGTGAGAACTAGGTAGCTTTAGACATCCCAAATTGAATTTGGGACATTTAAAGTAAAAAAAAAATTAATTTTTTTTACACTTTAGACGTCCCAAATTCCATTTGGGACGTCTAAAGTAATTTAAAAATTTTCTTACGAGCTGTATTGAATATAAGGGACGCTCGTGGCTTATATTAAATAAAGGGATGCTTTCATTCCTTTCTCTCTCTCACTCCCACAGCATTTTTCAATTTCTTTGAGAGGAGTTGTAGAGAGAGACCCACATTCTACAAATTCAAATGGTTTTTTCCTTCGGTGTTTTTGCCATCGTCCCCCTTCTCATCATGCCCTTCGGTGCCCCTATTTGCGACGGTGACTCTCTCTTTATCACTTCTCAAATCTTACATGCTTGTATGTTTATTATTATTATTATTATATAAGTTCATCTCTTTTTTCATAATCAGATCTGGTACAGTGTATCTAGATAAAAAATGGATTTTTGAATTCTAAATTTTAACTAAAAGAAGTTTGAACAAAGCTAGCAAAGTGGTGGAAGTGTGGTGATGCCAAAAAAGGAAATTCCGGAGCTAAAAAGAAAATGGAGAAAGCTAGCATTTATGTTCAACAAAACTATTGTAGAGGATTCTCATTTGGAACTTGTGTTTGCTTTCGTAATTGATGACCTCAGCTCTACAGGAAATTTAAAATTCAAATGACTTTAGACGTCCCTTTTTAAAAAAAGGGACATCTAAAGTAGAGATTTTAGACATCCCAATTTTGAAATTGTGACGTCTAAAGTCTCCCTGTGGAGGACTTTAGACGTCCCAAATCGAGATTTGGGACGTCTAAAGTCCTACACAGGGAGACTTTAGACGTCCTATTTTTTGGGGCGTCTTTTCTTAAAATATACTATGCCTTTCACATAGACGTCCCCCAGTTTTTGGACGTTAAAAGTGCCAAAATAAGGACATTAAAATCCCTTTTTGTAGTAGTGAAGATATGGTACTTCTACACCAAGTAGTTCTTCATTACCTTCTTTGCTAATCACTTGAGGTCTAAATGGATCTTTATCTGCTTGCAAACTTCTGATTAATATTAGTAAACTTTTGGTTTACAACAACATATGTTTCCTGAAGACACAATATATTAGCTTTTCTAAAGTTTTCAATCAGATTTTTACTTCTGGATATAATCTGACCATTGACTTCTCTCATTACCAAGGAGGAAAATTATTTTTCCTTTTTGAGTATGGTGTGAGTCATTGAGACATAAATCTTCGGGATTTATATCAATAAGACTCATTATTTATTAAAAGAGACATGTAAAATAAAGAAAACCGTTAAAAATGACATAAATATGACATACTTGAAATATTCATCTAACCTGACTCACACTTGTATTCCAACAATCTCCCCCTCAAGTGTGAATTATACAAGCATAGTTTCATATTCCTATATTAGTTCTTCAAGAAATACATCAACTTTGTTATTAGTTCTTCAGGAACTATCATCTCAGTATATTCAAATTTAATATCTCTTTATGGAAAACATTACTCCATTTATGTGTGTGTATGTGTATTCTATAACAGAAATTTGAAGAGATTCATAAGGGTAAAATCAAACTACATAGAGAACATACTACAATGATATATGATAAAATGAAATAAAGAAAGTGTGAGGGGCATCTAAAAACAAAGATAACATACCATATTCTGTGCTCCAATATTACTATTGCAAGAGTACATTTACTATATAAAACACGATGAGTAGTTAAAACAGGAAGAGCACATAAATATCATAATAAAGTAAATTACTTTATTAACAAATAAACATTATGTAGCCTTCTGGGCACACATATTTATTGACTTATCATGTAACATTCTAGGCACATAGATATTTATTTAGTGTTAATTGAGTTAGATGCCTCTGGGTCTTTTATGGCCTTAATCAATACTCATTATGTTATTTATTACTTCAAAAATTGATCATACATGCTCATAGCACAAGCAAACATTGCAAGTTATGGAGAATCTCCATTACTTTTCCCATGATATAAATCTCCAAAAAGGTTAGTCTTTAGGACCATTACAAGAATCTCTTCAAATTTATTGTACTATGCTTGAACCACTAGCAAGCCTTCAAGGTTATATTATTCATAACATGCGTGCGTGTGCGGGGTTGGTGCTTCATGTCTCATAAACATATTAAATTTAGAGATTTTCTCTCTTCTTTTGGCATCACAAATTTCAACAAGTATTAGTATGCAAGATCATAATAAAACTATTGTGAGATTCTCTCCTTAATAATAATATAATACTAACTTATCTTTAAAAAAATTACTCATTTCATTTTTTTTTTTAAAAGAAAGAAAGATTACCATGGTAGAAAAGAGTTCAAGTAACTATTTGAAAACTCTACCATGGTAATAAAAGATTGAAGTCATTACCATGGTAGAAAAGAGGTCAAGTATCTATTTGAGAACTCTACCATGGTAATAAAAGATTTAAGTCATTACCATGGTAGAAAAGAGTTCAAGTAACTATTTGAGAACTCTACCATGGTAATAAAAGATTTAAGTTCCTACAGTTATCATATCAAACATTTCCATTTCAAAACCAAGGTCACCCAACTTTATATGATAAACAGAGTACGAAGAGGAATTTAGAGTTTACAAAATAAGGTCCCTAATAAGTGGCAATGTACATTCATTCAACACATAATAAACTACAAGAGGCTGTACAGATATATATAGAAATATATCTACGCCTCAGGAGCTCCTCCCGACATTCCAGTAAGGGAATTATCACCTGAAAAATGTTAAATTAACGGGGTGAGACAAAAGCCTCAGTAACCAGCTATCCGACTCATTACACATGCTAACATGTGTTCATGAGGTGCTAAGTGGAACAATTTATATAGCAATTTATAAAAATTCAATATCACGGTTTTATACATAAATTTCTTATTACAATTCCCATTACCTCCCATCAATCCAACCGAACCGCCTTATTTCCACGCGACTAGACCCATGGGCTAAGTTACTAACCATGTAACTGGCCACTCAAAAAGCTCACCGGTCACGCGATGAGGATCGGCCAAACCCTCAAAACATGTGCCCCGGACCATGGGTCTTTCGGTGTCGCAGCCCCTCATTGAAACTGGTGGGGCAGTCCCTCATTGAAACTGGTGGGACAATAAACAGCCAACCATCGTGCACCAATGGAGGCTATACCACGTGGTAAAATAACATACTCCATCTTATCCCAAACCCATTATCACAATAATTTATCAATAATTATTTCAATGGGATTTTCCCGAATATATACATAATTTTCTCATTTCAAATCATAAAATTCCACAAAGCTATTTTATATCAAAATACTTCACAATATAATGAAAACTTTCTCAATCATAATAAACCTTTACTCATTGGAGTAAATATCAAAATACTCACAAACAGCATATCAACACAGATAATAAGTGGAAAGTGGTTACCTCTCGCCAAAGCAAAATTATAATCACAAGCTTCTAATCCAAGAGCTCAAATATACGCCAAAAATCAATCTACAATAATCAATTTATAAAATGGCTAAATTATAAATCATCATCCTAAAAAAAATCTAAACCGATTAAAACCTCAAGAATACCTCTAATAATCCAAATAAATTATTTAACCTAAATTTAATCGGTTAAAAAGCCTAATATAGAATTATTCATAGATTAGTTATGTAAAGATTTCATTATAAAATTATATGCTAATTAAGTAACAAAAGTAACTCGATTAAAATTAACTATTAATTATCCTCTACATTCCTGCAGCATCATGTTAACAAAACTCAAATTTATCCAAAATCATAATCTGAAAATTTTCTCTAATCATCATAAAATTATTACCATAAGAAAGAGAAAATTATTTAGAATATTTCTATAAAAATAATTATGAGATAAGAAGTAATATTGAGTACCTTATCGATCTCCAAAGATATGAAAATATTCCTACTAGTGCTTCACTCTACACCTTTCTTCACACTTGAGATGTGTGAAGTGAAGACGGGGGAGTGGGGGTATTTATAATACTCCCCGCCTCTTGAAACTGCGGATGCCTTCCGCAGTTTCATTAAATGATTGTGGGCACTGCCCACAGTCTTCAATGAAATGGTGGGAGGCACACAATGTGCCTCCCCCGTTTTTTTTCAAATGGTGGGCGCCAACGGGCGCCCACACCTTTTGTTTTATTATTTTTTTTATATTATTATTTTATAATATTTATTTATTTATTATTATTTTTAAATATATATATATATATATATATATATTTTTTGATTACTTATTTTAAAAAACATTTTTTTAAAACTAAATCCCTCTTTTCTTTTTATTCAAAATTTACTATTAATTTCATAATTATTTCTAAATTATAATTATATAAAAATTAGGATGTTACAATTCTCCCCACCTAAATAGAATTTTGTCCCCAAAATTCGATTTAAATAATGTACAAGAATACAATCAGAATACAATAATTCAAAATAAATAAGCATAATCGCAACTTTAAGCAAACAAGTTAGGAAAATCACGACGCATTCTTTCTTCAGTCTCCCAAGTCACATCTCCAGGTGTCATACCCTTCCAAAAGACTTTCACCAATCGGATGGTCTTTTTCCGCAGTTGTTTGTTTTGGACATCTAAAATCCTCTCTGGTTCTGCTATATAAGTTAAGTTTTCTCTCAACTCAACTTCCTCAGGCTTAATGACATGAGACGGATCTGGACGATACTTCTTCAATTGTGATACGTGGAATACGTTGTGCACATTAGACAAGTGCGGAGGTAAGGCGATTCGATAAGCTACTGACCCAATCCGCTCCAAAATCTCGTATGGTCCAATGAATCGGGGAGTCAATTTCTTTGCTTTAATAGACCTTCCAATGCCCGTTATGGGTTAAACCTTTAGGAAAACATGATCTCCTTCATTAAATTCCAATGGTCTCCTTCGACGATCCGCATAACTCTTCTGTCGGCTCTGAGCTGTCAATAATTTCTGTCGTATCATTTCAATCTTTCGCGAAGTTTGGTCCACCAAATCTGGTCCAATAATGGTTCTTTCACTCAATTCGGTCCAACACAATGGCGATCTACACCTCCGACCATATAAAGCCTCAAAAAGTGCCATTTGAATACTGGAATGGTAGCTATTATTATATGCAAATTCTGCCAATGGCAAGTGCTTATCCCAACTACCTGGGAGCTCGAGGGCGCATGCTCTCAACACGTCTTCGAGTGTTTGAATAGTTCTCTCGGTTTGACCATCTGTTTGAGGATGATAAGCGGTACTGTACTTTAACTTTGTCCCCATGGCTTCTTGCAGGGATTTCCAAAAGTTTGAAGTGAACCTTGGATCACGATCCGATATGATACTTTCTGGCACTCCATGCATACGAACAATCTCTTCAATGTACAGCTCAGCCAATTTCTCTAACGAGTAGTCCACTCTGATCGGTAAAAAGTGTGCTGACTTGGTTAATCGGTCTACGATCACCCAAATAGCATTGTAAGTGTTCCGAATTTGTGGTAGACCTGTAATAAAGTCCATAGAAATGCTATCCCATTTCCATTTAGGGATATCTAGGTTCTGGAGTAGTCCTGAGGGTTTTTGGTGCTCGATCTTGACTTTTTGACACGTCAAACACTTCAGGACAAATTCGGTCACATCTCTTTTCATCTTTGGCCACCAATACTGTTGCTTCAAGTCATTATACATCTTGGTGATTCCCGGATGCATAGCGTACCTGCTCCGATGAGCTTCTTCCAAAATGGTTTTCTTGATTTCATCGTTGTTGGGAACACAAATTTTCTTCTTGTATCTCAAGATATCTGTATTCCCAATATCATAATCTAAAACATTATCATGTTCTAGTTCTTCTCGAATTCTTTTTAGCTGGTCATCTTTCATCTGGGCGTCTCTCAGGTCTTGATAAAATCCATATTCACCAAGGACTGCATTTAAAGTAGCCCTTCTTGGATCTGGGACTACATGGATATCTCTTAATCCATTTAGCCAACTTTGTTCTTCTAAGCTCATTTGAAACAAGTGTATTGACTTTCGACTTAAAGCATCTGCAACCACGTTAGCCTTGCCAGGATGATACTTTAACTCGAAGTCATAATCCTTCAGGAATTCCATCCATCGACGTTGTCTGTTATTCAACTCCTTCTGATCAACAAGATACTTCAGACTCTTATGGTCACTGAATACTTCGAATTGAGACCCATACAAATAATGCCTCCAAATCTTCAGTGCAAACACCACATCTACTAATTCTAAGTCATGAGTTGGGTAATTCTCCTCATGAGGTCTCAATTGTCTAGAAGCATATGCAACGACTTTGCCTTCTTGCATCAACACGCAACCCAGCCCCTTGAAGGAAGCGTCCGTGTATACTATGTATGGACAACAAGGATCAGGAAGGGTAAGCACAGGGGCTGTAGTCAACTTCACCTTCAACTCTTGAAAAGCAGCTTTACACTTATCAGTCCATATATACGGTCGATCTTTCTTGGTCAACTTGGTAAGAGGCATGGCAATTTGAGAGAATCCTTTAATGAATCTCCTGTAGTAGCCAGCCAATCCTAAAAAGCTTCTTACTTCAGTCACCGACTTTGGAGCTTCCCATTTCAACACGGCATCTACTTTACTAGGATCAACGGCTACCCCTTCAGCTGACACCACGTGGCCAAGGAAATTCACTTCCTTAAGCCAAAACTCACACTTACTCAATTTAGCGTACAGCTGGTGATCCCTCAATATACGCAATGTAATATGTAAATGCCCTCGATGCTCCTCCTCATTCTTAGAATAAATGAGAATATCGTCAATAAAGACAATAATGAATCGATCTAAGTATGGCATAAAAATCCGGTTCATATAATCCATGAAGACGGCTGGAGCATTGGTTAACCCAAAAGGCATAACCAAAAACTCATAATGCCCATAGCGAGTCCGGAAAGCAGTCTTTGAGATGTCCTCAGCCTTAACTCTAAGCTGGTGGTAACCCGATCTTAAGTCGATCTTAGAGAACAATACGGCTCCCTTAAGCTGATCTAGTAAATCATCAATCCTAGGTAATGGATATTTATTCTTAATTGTGACCTTATTCAGCTGTCTATAGTCAATGCACAACCTCATACTTCCATCTTTCTTTTTGACAAACAACACTGGTGAACCCCAGGGAGAGACACTTGGTCGAATGAAGCCTTTCTCGAGCAACTCTTCTAGTTGTTTCTTCAATTCTGCCAACTCTGATGGTGACATCCGATAAGGGGCCTTAGAAATTGGGGTTGTACTTGGCACCAAATCAATGGTGAACTCGACCTCTCGCTCCGGAGGCAGTCCAGATATCTCTTCTGGAAATACCTCAGGATATTCTTTTACTACCTTGATATAATTGATCCCAACTTCTCTATCCACATTGATAGAGAAGAAAACTATATAGGCTTGACAACCCTTTCTGATACACTTATCCACTCGAGTTGCTGACAACAACATCGAGACTATAGGGGCTTCTACGGATATGGTATTCATGGCGTAAGTGGCCACCTTCTTCTTAAAATGAAGTATGGCATCATTGTCCACTAGCCAATCCATACTGATAATAGCATCTATGCCTTTTAGTGGCAGACACACTAAATCCACTATAGAATCTCGGTTTTCAAATCAAAGGGTAATACCCACACAAGCATGTGCGGTCATAACAACAGCTCTAAAGATAGTCTCCAAACTCTCGATCCAAGCTTCAGCCTTCAGTGGATCTAAATTTTCATGAAACTTTTCAGGATCATGATGATGAATATCTTTCCATACCTTATTAATAGCTAATTCTTCAGGATTGGGTTGTGATGATCCCTCACCCCCAACATTCTTCCTAGGACCTTCATAATTAGTTGAGCCGACTGGCTCGTTTTTCCGTGATGCTTCTATACTAGGTTCAGGTGCCTTATGATCTTTTGGCTTTGGAATGCTCCCCTCTTTTCTTATCTTCTTTTGAAGATCTCCCTCAAACTGTTGAAATCGTGCATCCATAGTTGTTAATAATTTATCCAAAAGAGTCTCGTTTTCCTGAGACAACTGTGGTTCAACATTTTTTGGAAGTGGGTCAATGTTGGAGACAGTCTTTCTTGTATTAACCATTTTCTCCCCACCTAAGGATGAAACCCTATAATAATTAGGATATAACCTATAGCAATACAAAAACATAGGGAGGTTATGTGTGAAAGAATATATTGCCACTAAAGCTCTGATACCAAGTTGTGAGATTCTCTCCTTAATAATAATATAATACTAACTTATCTTTAAAAAAATTACTCATTTCATTCATTTTTTTTTTGAAAGAAAGAAAGATTACCATGGTAGAAAAGAGTTCAAGTAACTATTTGAAAACTCTACCATGGTAATAAAAGATTGAAGTCATTACCATGGTAGAAAAGAGGTCAAGTATCTATTTGAGAACTCTACCATGGTAATAAAAGATTTAAGTCATTACCATGGTAGAAAAGAGTTCAAGTAACTATTTGAGAACTCTACCATGGTAATAAAAGATTTAAGTTCCTACAGTTATCATATCAAACATTTCCATTTCAAAACCAAGGTCACCCAACTTTATATGATAAACAGAGTACGAAGAGGAATTTAGAGTTTACAAAATAAGGTCCCTAATAAGTGGCAATGTACATTCATTCAACACATAATAAACTACAAGAGGCTGTACAGATATATATAGAAATATATCTACGCCTCAGGAGCTCCTCCCGACATTCCAGTAAGGGAATTATCACCTGAAAAATGTTAAATTAACGGGGTGAGACAAAAGCCTCAGTAACCAGCTATCCGACTCATTACACATGCTAACATGTGTTCATGAGGTGCTAAGTGGAACAATTTATATAGCAATTTATAAAAATTCAATATCACGGTTTTATACATAAATTTCTTATTACAATTCCCATTACCTCCCATCAATCCAACCGAACCGCCTTATTTCCACGCGACTAGACCCATGGGCTAAGTTACTAACCATGTAACTGGCCACTCAAAAAGCTCACCGGTCACGCGATGAGGATCGGCCAAACCCTCAAAACATGTGCCCCGGACCATGGGTCTTTCGGTGTCGCAGCCCCTCATTGAAACTGGTGGGGCAGTCCCTCATTGAAACTGGTGGGACAATAAACAGCCAACCATCGTGCACCAATGGAGGCTATACCACGTGGTAAAATAACATACTCCATCTTATCCCAAACCCATTATCACAATAATTTATCAATAATTATTTCAATGGGATTTTCCCGAATATATACATAATTTTCTCATTTCAAATCATAAAATTCCACAAAGCTATTTTATATCAAAATACTTCACAATATAATGAAAACTTTCTCAATCATAATAAACCTTTACTCATTGGAGTAAATATCAAAATACTCACAAACAGCATATCAACACAGATAATAAGTGGAAAGTGGTTACCTCTCGCCAAAGCAAAATTATAATCACAAGCTTCTAATCCAAGAGCTCAAATATACGCCAAAAATCAATCTACAATAATCAATTTATAAAATGGCTAAATTATAAATCATCATCCTAAAAAAAATCTAAACCGATTAAAACCTCAAGAATACCTCTAATAATCCAAATAAATTATTTAACCTAAATTTAATCGGTTAAAAAGCCTAATATAGAATTATTCATAGATTAGTTATGTAAAGATTTCATTATAAAATTATATGCTAATTAAGTAACAAAAGTAACTCGATTAAAATTAACTATTAATTATCCTCTACATTCCTGCAGCATCATGTTAACAAAACTCAAATTTATCCAAAATCATAATCTGAAAATTTTCTCTAATCATCATAAAATTATTACCATAAGAAAGAGAAAATTATTTAGAATATTTCTATAAAAATAATTATGAGATAAGAAGTAATATTGAGTACCTTATCGATCTCCAAAGATATGAAAATATTCCTACTAGTGCTTCACTCTACACCTTTCTTCACACTTGAGATGTGTGAAGTGAAGACGGGGGAGTGGGGGTATTTATAATACTCCCCGCCTCTTGAAACTGCGGATGCCTTCCGCAGTTTCATTAAATGATTGTGGGCACTGCCCACAGTCATTCAATGAAATGGTGGGAGGCACACAATGTGCCTCCCCCGTTTTTTTTCAAATGGTGGGCGCCAACGGGCGCCCACACCTTTTGTTTTATTATTTTTTTTTATATTATTATTTTATAATATTTATTTATTTATTATTATTTTTAAATATATATATATATATATTTTTTTTGATTACTTATTTTAAAAAAACATTTTTTTAAAACTAAATCCCTCTTTTCTTTTTATTCAAAATTTACTATTAATTTCATAATTATTTCTAAATTATAATTATATAAAAATTAGGATGTTACAACTATCATCCAAAACATTTTGTGCCATGCGATATTTTGACATTTCCTCATAAAATCATGAATTAACATAGCTTGTACTTGAGCTTCTCATAATATAAAATATTTTAATCATTGACCTCCTGAACTATTTTATTTATGGCTTTCATCAGGTAGCCATTGTTTCATACCAATTTGGTTGAGACTCGTGAGTGGTATAATTCTTTTAATGTGATCATAGCAAAATAAATATGCTAATTAGTCGTTAGGACACTATATAGTAAAAACATAAGCCTTCAGGGCTTTAATTAAAGTATCACAATTTTCTTACTCATGCCATTTATTAAAACCATAAAGTGGACTTTACAAAATAACCATTATTAAAAAGTGATGAGGCTTCTGGCTATCTAGTCAAGAAATCGATAGTATAATGGGTGCTGGTCTTGAAGTTATAATATTAATAAATATACAAACTGAATATCATAAACATATTGTCATTTAATCTCAGGGAAAACAAGGAGGAAGATATTACTTTAAAATTAAAAGTTAATGGCTTTGGGCCGCTCAGTTCTCATGGTTTCTAGCCAATTAATTCTCATGGCTTTTAACCAATTAATCTCAATATGAGAAATTAAATCTATATGACTTATGGTCATTTATCTTCATGATAAATAAAAATTGTATGTCTTCTGTAATACCCCGAAATTTGGGATTGGAGGCTTAGGAATAAGCCTAAATTAAGAAGACTGTTAAGCCCTAATTTACCAGGAGCCCAAATTTATCCCCTAATGATTTCTATATCTTTCGGGTATTAAGAAACTAAAATGGTGAATTTTGGAGAATATAATTATGTTTTCGGTGAAATCACCTATGAGGTAGTGAGCTTGTCATATGATTTTGAATAATCAAATGATGAGTAAAAATTATGAAATTTTACGTGATTAAAGTAGACATCCTAAGCTTTAATTTGATAGGTCATATGAATCAATTAGAGCTATACACAAAAAGATATGAATTTTTGAAGTCAGCACAGAAAAACTGTGAAATTTCTGGAACAATATGCAAAGATTAAAATTCTGGGAATTTTGTGATTCCAGAAAGCAAAATTCTATATTTTTCCTTGCAACTAGACTCAATAAAGGTTCTATAGGCTTTGGAATCACCTCATTTCAATTTTTCTAGGATTAGTTATGATATTTCAAAGTTTGGGCAGAAATCTGCCAGAATTTTGTAAAAATCCGAAATTGAGAAAATGAATTAATTAAATTGATTTATATTATAAATCAGCTCCTCCTTCCTCCAAGCCTCATTTCTGACGTGAATTTCAGTATTTGGAGAGAGAGAAAGTTGAGATTTTAGAGAGAGAAGGAGAGGAGAAAACTCACAAAATAGGTCGATTTCTTCGGTAAATTCGTACCTAACGTGTATACTCCTTCTCCTAAGCTTATCTTCTATGTTGTTTGAGGTGTTTGAGGCAAGATTTTTGGAGTTGGGAAGGTTAGGGCTTTCAGCCAAGAAGAGGAAAAGCCAGTGGTAGCTTCAGGCAACTTCCAAACTCTTGTATATTGACTATTCTAGCTGCTGTGGGCACTTTAATCGGTGAAATTTTGCCGGATTGCCGTTAGTTTTAATTTATGGAAATGGGTTGTGGGGGCTGTTATGCTGCCCAAATTGATACTAAATGATAGTTGTAACCTAATGGAATAGTCAATAAAGTGGTTAGGAGTAGAAAGGAACATGTTTAAGGAGCTGAAACCGAAAAACCCCAATTTTCCCCTTAAAACCTAAATATTTTGGTCAGCATTGTAAATGGGTCTTAGAGTTGGATTTTCAATGATTTGATGGTTCCATTGAGTTCAGGAGCGAAAATTAGGTGGGGTTACAGTTGGGCATTTTTTCGGAAAAGGCTGAGAAAGCATAATTACGAAAACGCTCCTAAAATCCTAAAAGTAGGGCTGCCAAGGGCAATTTCGTAATTTGAAATTGAATTTGATAATTCCGAGTCCGGAAATGGATTCCTTGGGCGAAAATATGTCAGGATAGCCCAGGTTAGAATTTCGAGAAAAGTACAGCTGGACCGGGTACAGTGGGGCCGGGTGGATCCCCGGGGGTATTTTAGTAATTTTTCAAGATAGACTCATATAACCCCCAGAAACACTATGAAAGTATCTAAATAGTACATTTGAAATTGTAGGATGGAATATGGAGGTCGAGCTGTTGGCACGCTTTACGAGGCACACGTTTCGAGGCAGAAAAGGGTTAAGGTAGGGGACTTACCTTACTTGCATGTATTTGATATCTTTGCTTGTGTAATGATGTATGTGATTGCTTTACTTGATTGTGTAGAGCATATTTGAATAAATAAAGCTCTGTTTCTGTTTTCGCTGTGGCCATAGTCTTGTTGTATGAAACATTGAGCATGCAAAAATGTCATTATGGGGCATACATCTAGATAAAGCTAACATGTCATACACATAGCATCAATCATGCATGCATTATGGTATCTGTTTCCTACTGAGATTCTCTCGAATCTCACCCTCCCCTACCAACAATTCAGACAGGAGACGACAGAAGATATGTAAACAACAATGTAGAGTACTGTACGAGGGGATTATAGTAGTGGAATGAAGATGGGAAGAAGTCTCCGTTTCACTGGGATGAGTGTAGACACCTTAGTAGCTTTGTGCGGCTACACTAATTGTAATTATCAGGTACGAATCCCTGAGGGGAACTTCCGTAATCATGTACATATTATCAGTATAGTTATGTTATTCCTGTGTTGTCCACCGAACCGCATATCGTTTTCTGTGAATACTCTGAAAAAGGTGAAAATTAAGATAAGGGCGTGACATCTTCCAGTCATATGAAAAAATAGAAGATGAAAAGTTATATGGCTTCTGGCCTTTTATCTTCAGGATAAAATTATAAGGCTTCTAGCTGTTCAATAAAATAAAAGAGGAAAAAGTATATGACTTCCGATCATATAATAGGGAATCAAATGAATATAGCTTCTGGCTATATTATATCAACATAAGAAGATAGCCTATGTAGATTATGTATAACAACCAAATCCTAAAGATAGAATTATACATGCTATATGCTATCTAAGAGTACAAACATTCGCGTGAGAAGAAGATTTAAACTGATCTTATTCATGCTCTATATATGAATCGAATTTGCAGTAAAAGATCTATTGTCAAATTAGATAAATTAATTAGGAGCAAAAACAATAGCGGTCGCACATCCCAATAACTTGTAACTGCTTTTGAATTGCCAAATTGTTGAAGAGCTCGCACACATCTTTTCTCATATGCATGATTTATTTTAACATCAAAGTAAAAGAACGATGTTCCTCTAAAGTGTAAGGTCAAGTGATTTTCAACCAACGCCATATGATCAACAAGATGTCATAAACTCATTTGATAGAGTCTCATGCTGATAAAGTGTTATAAATAAAAAGGAAATACGATAAGAGCAAGAGAGAAAACATTGCTACACAATATACATATTACTACCTTAAAGGACATTCCTTTTTTAAAAAGGGACGCCCAAAATATAGCTGGTGGTATATTTATAATTATAGGTGAGAATTGGATAGCTTTACGCGTTCCAATTATGAATTAGGATGCCTAAAATATATTTTAGACATCATCAACATAAATTGGGACATCTAAAGTCTTAAATTTCGCTCTAAAATAATTGAATCTCGTGCTAAAAAGTTAGTGGGAGACGTTCTCATTTGAATAGGGATGCCTAAACACAAACCCCAAATGGCCTTAGACGTCCCCAGTCAAAATGGGGATGTCTAAAGCTCTCTAAAACGTCCCCAAATCCACGGGGGAGGTCCAAAGTGAGCGTTGGAAAGCTATATATATATATATCCAATAAATCAATAATATTGAATTATATATATATAAATATCCAATAAATCAATAATACTAAATTTGGGGCAGAGTGGGATTGTAGAAGAAGTTGTTGATTTATGGTGTTCTGAAGAAAAGGTAGTGCGGCTAACAATAAAGGCAGAGTATGGAATTTATGACACACACCTAAGTATAAATGAATAGACCAGGACTTACTTTTCAGGTGAGGTAGACAAAAATTTACAAGTAAAGTTTGACATATATCATTTAACTCCTTGAAAGCTCAGTCTATCATTCTTAACTTCACACACAACTAAAATTTTTGTTTTCATCCTTTAGCCTTAATTGATCGGCCAAAAATGAACATATATGTATATGTGATTATCTCTTTAATTAATTAATAAATATCAACTATATATTTATATGGGTATTTTCTCTCACACCTGTGAAACTTGTAGAGTCAAGAATATAGGCCAGCCCGTGGGTTGCAGGCTGGCCCGCACCAACTTGCGGGCCGCGCGGTGTGGCCTGTGCGGCTCGCACTTCTGCGGGTTGGCATTTTGCCAACCCTGACCCACAGTGTGCGGGTTGTGGGCCAGCCCGCGGGCCAACATATTTTTTTTTGAAAAAAAAATCCTTTTTTTAAAGAGGGTCGAAAATGCGAGACACATATATATGAGTTATTAAATTTACCTTCCTAACATTAATCATTCCTCTTATAAAAATTTAAAAACATAATTCACAATTCAAGAGATAAAGTTATTAAATTTGCCAAAGTTTATTAACAAAATATAAACTCATCCACAAACAACTAAAATATAATAATTTTGTTTAAAAAAAAGGGAAGATGCTAAGATTTTTTCTCTTTGGATTGGGAGGTACCAAGATAGGAGTGGACAGCTTATAAATTTTGTGAAATTATTATATGTAAAAAAATTTTTGAGGGGCCAACCCGCCAACCCCCGGGCTGGCCCGTATCAGCTCCAGGCCATACACAGGCCCGCACTTTTGTGGGTTGGGATTTTCCCAACCTTAACCCTATCCCAACCCACAGGCCCGTGGATTGGGCCTGTATTACCGACTCTAGAAACTTGATCATGCTTCTTCTTGTTCCCAGTTAAATAAGCTAAAAGTAATCAAAATTTAGACCCTGAAATAACACAAAAAGCTAAAAAAAAAGAGAAAAACTTTAGACATCCCCAGCACAGCTGAGGACACCTAAAGATGGTTCACATGCTCTGGTCAAATGACCAATGCATGACTTTAGACGTCCCCAACCTCGCTGGGGACGTCTAAGGGTCACTTTAGACGTCCCCAGCTGGGCTGGGGGCATCTAAAGGTGGATCACATGCACTGGTCAACATGACCAGTGCATGTGGGTGTGTCAGAACCTTGCTTTAGGTGTCCCCAATTTTGGATGGGGACACCTAAAGGTTCACGCGTCAGTACTCTGCCTCCTCCCATATGTAATATCCTAAATTATAATTAAGAGATAATGACTTTGAGATTGATGTAATTAATGTTAGTTAAACACTTTTGAAGTATATGAGGTGAATTGTGATGCAAATGTGTTTGATGATGGTTTAGTATATGTTATGACTATCAGGGGTAAAATGTTAAATTTATCGACCGATTGGTCAGTTACTGAAGAGGAAACTCATAGGTAACTCAAGACCAATGGCTAAGATTGACTCTTGAATAACCAATGGGGCGGAATCTAGTGTAGATGAGTTTATATGAACTCATAGTAGGGAGAATGAGATTTTGACAGGTGGCAAAAGATAGACCTTTGGATTAAGTCAAATGTTCAACTTAGTTTTCTCTTCTCCCTCCCTCCCAAAGTCGGTTTAATCATGGGGAAAAGGGAAGGAAATCAGATCATCATCCACTCATCTTCTCTCTCTCATTATCCTCTATTGTCGTCCAAAACCAAGGAAGAAAGAGAAAGAGAAAAGCTTGAGTTTTGGTAAGCAAATGTCCTCATATGCTCAAGTGCTCTTTATTAATTTTGTTCATAGTGTCAAGAGCTTCATTCCTATGGTTTCATATTTTTTATTAGTAGTGTTTGAGAATTGGTGAAAACTTGGAAGTTGTGGAATCAAGGGAACCACATTGAGGAAAGAAAGAGGTAAGCATTTGATGCATTTTGATATATTTTTGGTTAATTTTTGTGAATTCTCGAATTTTGCCCTGAATATAGTGTTAATTTGGAATGTAAGAATTTGATAGAGTGTTATGGTTGAATTGGTAGCTATTGTTATCTTTGAGTTATTAGGATTGGGTTGGAATTGAGAAGTGGGAGTTTTGATGATTGAGAGTTTTGGGTGTAATGTAGAGACCCAAAAGCAAAATTGTTGTTAGTATGTGATTTTGGTTGTTATGAGGTTACCAATTGGTTCCTTATGACATTTTGTGTGGGAATGAGCTTTGGTGTAAGTTTTGGAACCATTAGGATCAATTTTGGTCAATCTGGAAAACCATATCAGTTGTTGCAATCTGGCTTCTGATAAGCCTCACTCGAGTAAGGTAGGGTCTCACTCGAGTGCAGTATGATATTTTCAGTGTTTTGGTTAAGTCTTCAGGCAGTGAGCGCGAGTGTCGTACGTTATCACTTGAGTGTATAAGGTATCACTCGAGTGCATGTGCATGTAGCACTATGGGCGTGCGTCTCGGATTAACACTCGCAAGCAAATTGTCAAAAGTGTGTGTGGGCACTCGCGAGCATTAGGAAGTCACTCGAGTGCTAAGGCTAGTACTCAAGTGCATTTGTCGCCTTGGAGCCTTTGTTGCTCTCGGGTTGTCATTTCCTGCACCCCACTCGATGGGACTCGGGTGACTAGGTGTCATCACTCGAGTGCCCAAGTGAATGCTCGAGTACACTGGCTACTCTAGGAGGTGTTGGTACTCTCGGGTACACACTTTCTGTGTCTCACTCGCTGGGACTCGAGTGCGATTGGAGGCAACACACAAGTGAGGCCTTCTTTACTCGAGTGAGTCAGCTCAAAATTAGTGTTCTTCTTCTAAAAAGGGATCTTCGGGGTAGTTTCTCCCAACCCTTTAAGCATATATTTAGGCCTATAATAGCCACCTAAAGAGTTTAAATGATAACCAACTTAAAGTACTACAGAATTAAAAACTTGGAAAAGAAATTGACGGGTGTCCCTAATTTGGTTTATAGGATTTGACATTTGCCGCCGTGGTGAGCCTACTGTGCCGAGGAACGTTAGGAAAGAACCAGGTAGTGACTCTTTCTCTTATATTGTGTGTGAAACATTGTATGTATGTTTGTCATGCATTGTGAATACTTTGTGATATATTGTGATGCTTTGAGTTCACAGCGAAAGCTGAAGCATAGTGATACTTTGTGATACATAGAGATCGCAGTGAAAGCTGACGCATAGAGTTTACAGCCATGAGTGCTGTCGCATGTGGTGTGAGCCATAATACATTGTGATGCTGCTAACATGACCTTATATGCTATGTGTTTATGCACTGTGTGAGTAATTTGTAACTACTGGGATTCTCTTAAATCTCATTCTTTCCAATGACTAATATTTCAGACAGGGCAAGTGGCTCTAAAAAGAAGCGGGCAACCAGGAGCGATTAGGGCCCTTCTGGGGGAATATTTGATTTTGGGATGTTGGCTATCTATTTTTGAATTGGGATTACTGTATATTTGGGGGTGTAAATGCTACATTTGGTTTTGGTCATGTAATCTCCTAGTTGAGACTTATAAACCCTTAGTTTATATGTGTAAATCCCGGGAGTTGCCGGGAATTTAGCTATACACTCTGATATGTATGAATGTGAATTAACTGCATAGGTAATTATATTCGAAATTTGAAATTGAGACCAGGATATGAAAAAGTTGTGAAAGTTTTTGTGAAAACCCTATTGTCAGATAGGGATTAAAACGAGTTTAGAATTATCTGACGGTCTCTAAACAATTTTAACTATGCGTTTTTGAATCATAATTACATTAATCAAGTTAGGGGGTTACACCATCAACTCTGCCTCCTCCTATCTTCACTTCCCAATCTTTGTTCTTTCTATCTTTGTTCTCCGTCATCTATTGCTCTCCTCTCCCCTTCTTGTTTTTTTTCTTTCTCCAAAAGGTTTATACCTTCTCTCTTCTTGGTCCTCCATCTTACCCTCTCTTTCATCCATAGCGTTCCTGATCGTCACTGTCTTTGCTTTGGGTTTGCACTATTTCCTCTCATTCTCGCCACCGTTGTCTTCCCTCTTACCATCGTGGGTCGTCTCCCTCTAAAGCTTCAGCTACAGGTTAGCTAACTAACTTTCTTTAATATATGATAATTAGGTAGATTGAACTTATAAAAATGACTATAATGGTATTGCACACTGAACTTGTGTTAAAACATTAACTTGAAATCGTTAACTGATTCAAGGCTTGGATGATAAATATGGGAAACTAGAATGTTGGTCAAGTGGTTATAAGAATGATTCTGAGAATTAAGGGCAAATTTGAAGTTCTGATATGTTTTTCATTAGATTGTTTAATAAAACATGTAGAGGAATTTCTTTAAAGAAAATAATGTGATGTTGAGCTATTAATTTCATTGAAGTTTCTATATTTGGATCTTCTAATTAAACTGATGCCAAATAATGTAGAAGTTGATGGTGTTTATATTACATGGTTTGTGAGCTATGTTGTGCTTTTGTTCTATCAGCATTAATGTGCCTTCTGTAATTTGTGGATAGTGTTTATGGGATTATATATGTGTGTGTGTATTTTTCCCATATGATGGTGCATTTAAAACAGGATAGAGTATTGGCAAAAAAAAAAAAAACAGGATAGAGTTAGACTATGTTTTAGTTGACATATAGAAGGAAAGGGAGCAAACGTAGTTGGGTATTATAGAGTATTTCTTGTTAATGCCGTAAGAAGAATGAAATGGAATGAGTCTTTTTCATTGTGATTATAAATTAAAATCTATTAAGGATTAGAGTTTAGGAATTCTTGTAATGTATATGTTAGTGTTGAAAGTTATTTGGTTTGTATTTTGAAAATTGTAGATTAACCTACTGAGATTTTGTTAATAATATAAACTTAGAAAATCTGGTAAGACTAGTTGGATACTTAAAAGTCTTAAATTTTTTATTTATAATGTTAATTAATTAGAAGTTGTGTTAACACAACTTTCTGACACACTTTTGTGGTGGTTATATATTGTACATAGAATTAGGTAGTAGTATGAGTTGTTGTACATGGTATTAGATTGTTGGAGTTAACATTTTTATTAGATAGTTTTGAACTGTTGATATTTCCTTATCATGTAAGGGACATTGTAGTTTATGCAATATTTCTTCAATCTTATTTCTGCAGTTTTAATTTGCTGGACAGTGAAGAATAATATATATAAATGGCCATTTTAAAAAAAAAAGAAGAAGAAGAAACTTTAACATACTTTAGACGTCCACAGTTTGAAATGAAGACATCTAAAGTCTAGACTTTAGACCTCTCCAGTTTGAACTGTGGACGTCTAAATTGTGTCTCCCCCCACTTTAGATGTCCTCAATTTGAACTGGGGACGAAGAAAAAACTTTAACATACTTTTGATGTCCCCAGTTCAAATTGGAGACGTCTAAAGTGTGTCTCCCCCACTTTAGATGTCCTCAATTTGAACTGGGAACGTCTAAAGTCCAGACTTCAGACATATTTTATTTTACAGATATTATTATTAATTTTTACTACGTCGCTTAAACAGATGTCACCTTGTGTTCATACGTTAAAAGGCCTAAAAAAGAAAAGTTAAAAACATTTTTTGTAGTAGTGAAATTCTTACTCACTGTTCAAGGTGGTATCTAATACATAATACATGCCTTCTATTTATAGACATATGTTTACACTCTTAATATAATCTACATCTATCATCAATAGAATTAATGAGAATAAATAAATATAATTATAAGATACTAGAAATAATATTATATAACAAAGATATATGGACATCCACATAAATATTATATTCATAACAAAAGTTAAATTATCCCTATTTGTTTATTACCATTAAAGCATATGTAATCTTAAAAACGAACTAATGTATCACGTGAATAGAATATATCATAATGAATTAAAATAAGTAAATTAAATAAACTCCTATTACACCTAATTAATGTTGCCCATTGTAACAGCAGGCGTGAGGACCGTTTGGATCAAAGAAAATGTTGGGAAGGAATGGAATGAAAAAAGGAAAAGAGTGAAAAATATTTTGCCATATATAATTATTTGGTTTGCAATAAAAAAAAAAGTTGATAGGAAAATTTTTATTTAATTTGAAGAAAATGAGGTAGAAAAATAAGTCAAAAGATCATTTTGTCATAGAGTGAAAATATTACTATTTAAATGTTCATAGAACCCACTCACCTTTTTATATCACATCTAAAATCATATGAATGGGTTTTTGTGTCTTTAGACATTTTCCCTCATTGGTTCTCACCAATTTTGGTGGGAACCAATTTTCAATCATATGACTGAAAATTAGTGAGTACATAAATGACAAACTAAACGGCCGCCGGCGGTGGAAAAATCCAATTTTCCATCTTCCTCCTCTCATTTTCCTTAAACTAAACGGGCCTTGAGCGTAAAGTGATGCCTAATTGGAAAACTACCAAATCATAATTCTAGAAATATTTTTTTATAAGTTAAAACAAAAATCCTCTCATATATTTAGTTTAAAATACAATAATTACTAAAAAAATTAAAACAAACAAACATTAAAGAATGATCACGTGGGTGCTTGTTATGTTGTCACCCTCTCTTTGATTTGACTCTAACCATTAACAATTAATAATGGTGGCAGCCCTAATTAATCTCGTGTTTCCCAACCTGATTTTATATATACCACCCAGTAGCCACCACTACTAGTTCACCAACCTTTTATTATTAATTAATCAAGACTCACACTTACGAATAGATTTTGTATTTAATTTATTGTTCTAATTTTCAACTCGTTTTCCGCTTCGCTCCTTTGCCAACACGCTATTGACTCGTATAATTAAAGCAATATCCTATATCAGAATATGTGTGGGGTAGATTTTCAATCAATCAATCTCTCTCTCTCTCTCTCTCACGGGCGCGCGCGCATATATATATATATATATATATATTTCATTTTCATTATCACCGTCATTTCTTTTATTTACATTTTAAACAATCCACCTAATCTAATCCCAGATTTAATAATCTATTTAATTTTTAATATAGGATATATTTAACGAATTTATCTAATTCTATATTATGAACAGAAGGGAGAATCAATTGACCTATGCACTGTTACGCTTTATTCCCAAGCTACATGTATATAATTGCTTCATTTTTTAAGGAAATGTCCATGGAAGTAAAATAAAATGACAACAGCGATGTGACTAAATCGTTGTCCAATTTGTAAGGTGTGTAATGTTGAAAAAATATCCCTAAATCAATTGATAAGGTTTTAAACTTATAAATCGATTTAAATCCCCCCTGCTGATGTAGAACTTGATTGGTCAATCTAGTAAAATGTAAGTACTATTTCCTTTATTTTAATCCAGTTTTTTTTATTTTCTTTATTTTTGTTTTTGTCTATTAAGTTTCAAACAATAAATTTTACTTTCTTAAATTTCATTCCGTTGAAAACATTTGTCCTTATAATTTAATAAGAACCAAGACTATTTTACTTCTTAAGAGACCAAAACTTAGAATTTAAAATTTGAGTGGTTAAAACCAAAATAAGGACAAACTTAAAACTAAAAGTTGTATTAACTTTTTTATAAATGTTATTTGAGTTTGGAGGTAAGCACGGACATTAATAAGCTATCGGATTTTAATATCTAACTCACCTAAAATTTTTAAATATATATATATATAAACAAAAGGTGTATATATATATATATCTCGTTACAAAATTAAAATATTTAACTTAGTGTGAAGTTTTAATCCATCATTAATCAGTATCAATAAAATATCAAACATACAATTAACAGATTTAATTGTTTTTTTATTCAAGATAAAATGATAGTAAACAAATGGGAGTTTTACACATTACATACAGTTAAAACACGATTATCAAAACTAAAATGCAAAAGAAAAAGAGAAAAAGTGATAGTCTTAACACCAATGAAAGAAGAATCGTAAAATAACGTCAATATCTATTGCCGATTGATAGACAACATGTAAGAGGGCTAAGCATAAATGCGAATGAAGCATAAAGCATTTATTGACACAGTAGATTAAGAGAGGCGGCTTGGAGCCAACATCAATTAGACCAGATTTATGGATCCAAAATAATGAAGCTTTTAGACACTTGGAAGAGAAAGCAAGACCTCCTAGTGAGTGATCTCTCCATGATAATTCTTTTAGAGAGGTATCTGTATGATAAATGATTCCATGACAATAATGCTTATTTAAATTTAAAGCCGGGAAATCGGACCGGCCCGTTTAGACCCAAGCCCGTCAAGGGCCGGATTTATAATTTAGGGCGAAAAAATGAAGGTGAGCCTAAAAGGGCTAGCCCTACAGCAGCCCTGTAGGGCCAGCCCTTTTAGGCCAATTTAACTTTTTTTTTTTTTTAACTGGGCACATGGCAGCAAACAGTGGTCAAGGGGCAGAGTTAACCTAATCTAACCCTTAGATCAGAAACTCACTCACACTTACTCATACCTCATTTGAAGCTTCTTTTCTTTGATTTTCTTTTTTCTCTTTTTGTATGTGTACGCCAAAATCCAAATCAGATATTCTATTATTATTGAGATTTGAAGCTTGTAGACTTGCTTGATTGTAACTGTGGACTTGTTTGATTAGTTTTGGACATTAATTATGGTTTGGATTTAAGTCTTAGTGTTTTTGTGTTATTAAACTTGGATAATATTTACGTTTTAAATTAGTTTTGATGATATTTATGTTTTAAATTAAGTATTTTAGTCTTTAGAAGAATAAGGAAAAAAAAGTCATGTAAAAAAAAAGGAAAAAAGATAAACATGCCTAAAGCTAGTGGGCTTTATATAAACGGGTTGGGCCATAAATTTGATGTATTTTTTTGAACTCGGATCTAAACGGACCGGCCCGTTTCCCAATCCTATTCAAATTCCATGACAAATTTAATTGTTTACAAATTGATAATAATGTGGTCTTTCTTAGCATCCGTACAATGAATAATATTTCTAGCTATGCTCTAAAACTTTCAAGGATATTCAATCTACATAGATTAAGGTCATGAAGTAAAAATAATATTAATAAAAATTGTACTTTTAGTAATATATAGTTTGTGACCCTCTACCTTAATCATGCATGATAATCACATATATTATTGTGCTTTTTTTTTTTGTCAATATTATTGTGCATTTTTAATCGATAAAAAATTATAATTTCACGTAATCAAATCCAAAAAGGAAGAGCAGCGTTGTGACTATTGACTTTATGAGAGACGTTAACCCACCGCAGACATGAGCATGATTTTTCTATATATATCCTCACTCTGATGTTACATTACAACTCCACATTATTTATTTAAGGGTTAAGGGATAAAAATGCTTTCGAAGTTTTTGTTCAGAGGCATTGGGTGTCTGGGAGTTTTTGAGGGGTATTTTTGCCCTAAAAGTTTTTAAAACGGTGCAATTTTGCCCCTCCGTTAATATATCCAAACGGTCAACGTTTGTTGACCAAGTTCTGCTGAGATAGTTTATCTATGCGGCATCCGTCTCACCCTTTTTCCACGTCATATTTTTAAGGGGCAAAAATACTCTAGAAGTTTCCACTGAGGGGCACTAGGTGTCTAGAAGTTTTCTAGGGGGCAATTTTGCCTCAAAAGTTTTAAAAATGGAGCAATTTCGCCCCTCCATTAACATATGCAAACTTTCAATGTTTGTCGACCAAATTTTGCAGAGGTGGTATGCCTACGTGGTATCTATCTCACCTTTTTTTTCACGTCATACAGTTCATAAGAACAAATTAAAAAAAAAACTCAAGGTCGCTGATTGTGTAAATCTTCAGTCTCTCCCTCTAATTCACCCAGAAATTTGCATCTAAAAAACTCAGAAGACATATTGATCGCCCTTACTCAAATCTCAGAGAGACTTAGGGGTTGTATCTACCAGCGATGATTTTGAGCTTTCGGTGGCAGAGAGTGATGGGCTTAGTTTGGCTGGTGAACTGGGTCTTCTCCAGCAACACTTCCCTGACTATCTAACTTCTGAGTTTAGAGAGAAAGGAGAGTCAACAAAATGGAACCTAGATCAACCCTCAAACATGGGGTTAATTGCAACCAACTTTCATCGATTTGTAAAGTTTGATTCTCCCTCGCATCTGGGGAACACTAAGAAAAAGTCTAAAAAAAAAGGCTAACTTTACTAATTCTTATTCAATCACTCACCCAACAAGAGAGAGAAAAAATAAATGAATATGAGATATTGCACCTATGGGCAATCTAATTTTTTTCTTAAATATTTTCCTACTAAAAAAATTTGAGGGCAAAGCAATTTTTTAGATATGATTTTTTAGGTTTGAGTCCGAAGGGGGGATTGAGGTTGAGGGATCACACAATCTAGGAGAGCAATCTGAGTTTGTTTTTTTAAAAATATTTTCCTACTAAAAAATCTAAGGGAGGCAATTTTTTGGATGCAAATCTCTAGGTGAATCAGAGGGAGAGACTGAAGATTTGCTCAATCAGCGACCTTAAGTTTTTTTTATTTGTTCTTATGAAAAGTATGACGTGGAAAAAAAGTGAGGTGGATGCCACGTATATAACCCCCTGCCTTATAAACCATAATTATAATTCAAAAATGTGTCATTAAGATGAATTAGAGACCATCAGATGTTAAAAGACTCATTTTCCAATACCATCTGCAAGATAGGAATTTCAAAAATTTCTTTCAAAACATGTTTAATTCGGCCTCACGCTCACATTTCGACTATAATTAACCTATGCAGTTCAAATGCATTTATACATATCAGAGTGTAAACCAAAATTCCCAGCAACCATCGGGTTTCCATATAATAACTTAAGGGTTTATGAGCATTATTGCCTCAACAATTTCCCAACTAGGGGATTACATAACATCATCCAAAAATTTACATCCAAAATATGTACAGTAATCCCAACCAAAATTTGACAATCAATAACCAAAATCACATGCCTACGGGAGTCCTAGCCACCCTTGGTGGTTTCCTTCCCCTTTGAGCCACTTGCCATGTCTGTAAGTTAGTCAATGGAAAGAATGAGATTCAAGAGAATCTCAGTAGTAACAAATCACTTATACCACATATAATTACATAGCATGCAAGTAGATCATCAAATAGCACAACAACACGAGCACAGCATACACAAGCTGTCACATATACACATTGCCTTCATGACATTCACATTTATAATGGTATATCAACGGCAGGGGTAGAGATAACCTACGTCCATCCCTACGACTGCTCATGTTGACATGCGCACGCTGTAATTCACATAGCCTTGCAGCTCACAAATAGCCTTTCGGCTTTCACATAGCCTTTACGACTGTCACATAGCCTTTTGGCTTTCACATCCACAAGCTTCGTGGTATTCGAAATCATCACAAAATAATGATAAAACATACATACAATGCATTACACATAGTATAAGAGAAAGCGTCACTACATTGTTCTTTCCGTGTGTGCTTTGGCACAGGTTGCTCACGTTCAGGGCAAATATCGAATTCTATCAATCAAAACCAATGAAATAGTGTTATTATTTTTTCTTTCTAATTCCTTAACTTTAAATACTTAATGTTGGTTGTCATTTGAGTCCTTTAGATAGCTATGAAAGTCATTAACAATAACCTAAAAGGATTGGGAAATACTAGGTTAGAAATCACTTTTCAAAATCATAAAGTGTTGAAAATAGGGGTTGGCTGCAGCTAAGAAACCTCTGGCTATGGCCAAAAACAGCACAGAAATTTTTTTACTGCATCCAAGATTTTCTAGCTGCGGCCAAAGACTGTCCAGAAAGTTTTGGGTTGCAGCTAAGGAAATTTCAAAAAATCATAACTAATTCTAGAAAAATTGAAATGAAGTGATCCCAAAGCCTATTGAAATATATTTAAGTCCTCTTCACAGGAAGAATATGAATCAAGGTTTTTCATAATCACAAAAATACAGAATTACATGAAATCCCTTACTGCTCCAGAATTGCTTCCAGTTTCAACCCCAAACTTTGAAAAATCATAACTCCTAACTCACAAAACGAAATGACATGAATTATATGTCTATTTTGAAGTTTGACATGAAATTTAAGATTGGAAAATTTCAAAATTTTTATACAACATTTTTCTATTCAAAAGTTCCATGCAAACAAACTATTCGGCACAGAGTTTCAATGAACATAATTTCAAGTTTTCAAACAATTTGTCCAATGGCTCCAAAATCAACAACCAAACCTATTCCCACACAAATTTTCAGAAGAAACCCATTGAAAACATCAAAATAACCAAATTCACACCACATTGACATGTTCCACATTGGCCACAACATCACAACACAAAATTCAACATTGAAATCTTTTTCATTCAATGTTTCAAATCTATTCTGATGACATGATAACACAATATGACACCATTTTCCACACATTACAACATCCAATTCTTTCATTCCAAAATCACACTAAAATCAGGGCAAAATCCACAATTTCCAAAATCTAACCAATGATTACAATACTTAGATCAAAATGCAACAATTTCTTACCTCTTCCTCTTTCCAAAGCTAGTTCTTGAATTTTTCAACTTTCTAATTTCTTCAAGCACTCAAACACCTTCTTTCAAAAATCTAAAACCACCGAGATAAAGCTCTCATCACCATGAACAAGATTAATGAAGAGTATTTGAGCATACAAGACCATTTACAATACCAAAACCTTACCTTTCACTTCATTGAGTTGGGACGAAAATGGAGTACGGGAGAGAGAGATGAGATGATGATGAAGATAAAGAGAACTCATATTTTTAATTCTCTCCCCAACTTGGCCGACCTAAGAAGAGAGAGAGGGAGGAAAAGAGTGTTGAATCTTTGACTTTGATCCCTTTATTCATATGATGACATTTGTCAAGATCTTGAAACATCATCCATGAGCTCACACACATGTGATTCCACCCTCTTGATCTATTGACAATTAATCACAACCATTGATCTTTAAATCACTAATGAGTTTCCTCTTCAGTAACTGACCAATTGGCCGGTAATTTCTCTTTTTTCCATTTTACCCTTGATTATGGCAATTCCTACCAAATTACCACCCAACACATTTTATTATTCCATTGCACCATACTATGCGCCCTCCCTCTATTTTAACTCAATTTAGATGTTAATCCACAATTGAACTTAAATACATGGTTTATGCACTGATCATAACACATTCAGATCACAATTCACATTATATTCTCCAAAAGTGTTTATTTAATAGTAATTACATTCACTTTGGAAGTCATTAGCCCTTAATCCCATTTTGCGGCATTACAACATAGGCATGCCACCTCTGTAGAATTTGGTCAACAAACATTGACTGTTTGGGTATATTAACGGAGGGGCAAAATTGCTCCATTTTTAAAACTTCTAAGGCAAAATTGTTCCCATTGAAAACTTCCAGACACCAATGCCCTTCAGTAGAAACTTCCAAGACATTTTTGTCCCTTAAAAATATGATGTGGAACAAGGATGAGGTGGATGCCAAATAGGCATGCCACCGCTATAGAATTTGGTCAATAAATGTTGACCGTTTGGGTATGTTAACGGAGGGATAAAATTGCCTCATTTGAAAAACTTCCAAGTAAAAAGTGCCCCTTCAAAAACTTTCAAAAACTCAATGCCCCTAGACAAAAACTTCTTGAGCAATTTTACCCTTTAACCGTTTATTTAATTATTTTGTTAATCCACATTAAAAAAATGTTAAACATCATGAAGTGATCGCTTAGACATGGATCACGTTTCACGGGTCCAGGGATACGTCACCTATACATTGGAGAAAGAAAATATGTTGGAAAATGACGTGATTTTTTTAAAAAGTAAATATAAAAAATAAATTTGGTGAGAGTTGTGGCCCCGTAGACCCTGTTTTAAGAGTTATCCCCAAGATTAGGCTTAGCAACTCCGCAAATTTAAACAAATCCGTTTTGCAAGCAATAGGGGAACAGGACCATAGATATATATATATATATATATATATATATTGATATATATATATGGGAAAATCCCTATAAAATACCTTTGAAATAGGTAAATGCCAAATCAGTGTGGTGAACTTTGAAAATCTCATGTCAGTGCTGTGTCAGTACGGAGGAGGAATATGAGATTTTGAAATTTCGGCGAAAAGACGAATGTGCCATTCAGCTATCACTCTCTCTCAGTTCGGAATAACAACACCTCCCTCTTGATCAACAACAACGTATTCTACATTAACAACTCCACTTTCTTCCTTCACAATTAACAAGTTCCAGGGCGAATAACAACACCTATCTCTTTATTAACAATACCGTATTCTACATTAGTAACTCTACTTTCTTCTTTCACAATTAACAAGTTTATGTCCAATAACAACAACTTTCTCTTTTTATTAACAACATCATATTCTGCATTAACAACTCTCTTTTTTCACAATTAACAAGTTTCAGGGTCAATAATAACACGTATCTCTTTATTAATAACACCGTATTATATATTAACAACTCCACTTTCTTTTTTCATAGTTAACAAATTTCAAAGCCAATAACAACTCCTTTCTCTTTATTAACAACATCATATTCTATATTAACAACTTCACTTTCTTCTTATGGCAGAGATGCAGTTGTCAGTGTCATTTTTTCGTCGTCGGGCGGATGGGAGTAAGAGCCTCCCTTGGGAGCGTGTCGATGGGCTTTTTTTGGGAGGAGATGATTGGAGCTTAGCACCGGTTGCTGGGAGGGAGGTGTTAGGCAGTGGTCAGATCTAGAATTGATCGATGGCATGGGTGAGATCTCGTTGCGCGGTGGGCGGCTGTGGAAGGTGTCAAGCAGTGGGTGAGATCGACGGGGCTATAATCACAAGGTTGCAGCGGATCTTCGATGGGTTCCTCAAGGAGATTTGAATCAGCTGTATGATCTACAACTAAGATGGCCGAGATCTGCAACTGAGATGAGGAAGAATTGGATGGAGTACTCAGAACGAAGGCGAAGCACAGGGAAGTACGGATTCTTTGTGGGATTTTAGTGTTGTTAATATAGAATACAGTGTTATTAATTAGGAGGCCAGTGTTGTTATTTCGAAGTGGAGAGAGGGAGAACTGAAGGACAGAAGCGTCTTTTGGCTGAGATTTCAAAATCTCATATTCCTCCTCCATACTGATACAGTACTGACCTGAGATTTTCGAATTTCACCACACTGATTTAGGATTTACCTATTTAAAAAGTATTTTATAGGGATTTTCCCTATATATATCGAGGGTGGGGAATAATATATATCTCAAAGGCTTAAGGGAAAGTTTGGTTTGAAGGGAGAAAATGGATAAAAAAGGGTAGGATTTACTTTGTTTGGTTTGGTTGGCAAGAGAGAGGAGGTGAGAGGTTTTAAATAATCCCTTATTTAGTTTTTTTTTTTGTAGAATGCCAAGGAAAAGCCCCTGTCAAAACTTTATTCAACTAGAAACTTCTCTTGGGTAAGTCACCCCCAAGCTATCCTTACATAACAGTGACAGTAAATCAATATCAGTTACATCTACAAATTGCACAAGATCATAGCTATGTAATAAACTATCATTTGCTAATCTATCGGCTACCTTATTGCTCTCCCTATAGTTGTGCTGAACCTCCACTTGCCAAGTCCCTCTTATCTCGTCTGCAATCAAAGAGTGCAACAGCCCAGGTTTCACAATGCCATCCAATATACCAGCTAAATCAGAAATTACCACTCTAGAATCTCCCCCAATCACAAGTCTTCTTACTCCTAGTCCTTTCGCCACCCTCAAACCCCACAACATTCCACACAATTTAGCATTATATGCATGACAGATGCCAATAGTCTTCATATACCCTCACCCATTTACCCTCCTAATCCCTCAAAACACCTCCATATCTTATGTAACTTCCTCATTTTCATTTATAGAATATAATTATATTTTGTAGATAATTGTGAATTTAGTAGTGATTTGAAAAAAAATAATAATTAAATTAAATTATATAAATATATATATATATATATATATAAATTAAGATTAAAAAAACTGTGGGGGCTGAAGTTGAAAAATGAGGGAGGCACCTTCACCAAAACTCCAAAAGTGCCTCCCCTCATTATTCAATTGGCGCCTAATGGCGACAATTATTGGAGGAGGAGGGTGTATTATAAATACCCCCTCTCCCTTCTCACTTCCCGTAAATCATCTGCGTAGAGTGATCGTGCAGAAGTTGTATAATGTGATACTGATAGGAACATTTTCACATATTTAGGGATCAATAAGGTACTCAAATTCTTTTCTAATCACAAAACTTCTTTTATGAAAATGTTCTAAATAATTTTCTCTTTCTTATGATAGTAATTTTGTGTTGATTAGAGAAAATTTTAAGATTGGGATTTTGGACAAATTTGAGTTTTGTTAATATAAAGCTATAGGAATATAGAGGAGGATTAATAGTTAATTTTAATCAGGTTAATTTTTTTATTTAGTTAGTATATAAGTTTATAATGAATTTTCTATATAATTAATTTATGAATAATTCTATATTAGGTTTTTATCCGATTAAATTTGGATTAAATAATTTATTTGGTTTGTTAGAGGTATTATTGAAATTCTAATCAGTTTAGTTTGGTAAATTTTGTGATATAAGAAATTATAATTATAATTTGATATTAAGAATTATATTTTTATATGATTTTAATTATGTGGGAGTTTCAAATATTGTTTATCAATTAGATTATATTCATATAAATTAGAAAAAAAGATTTAATTATTCTAGGAGATTGATATTGATGATTTTATAATAATAGATATGTTAAAAGTGAAACTTTGATTTATAAAATTAAGTGGTTGACGAGAGAGAATGGTATAGGGGTTGTTTAAGGATTTTTAAGGGAGTTAGAATATTTAAGAATAATAGTTGTAGGGGAAAATTGGAGATGAATTGTGTAAATTATTTATTTTAGTATTGCTTGGGGTTAATTGTTACTTAAATTGATAATGCAGAGTTTTCTTAGGATCGGTGATTGTTCGTATTTGGTACTCAAGTTAAGGTTAAGCTTGGAATTGAGGTAACCTGGGTTGATTTATTTTATATGCTTGTTTTGGACTGTAAGGTGTTTTCTAAACATTACTTTCATCTATACTACTTGTATGTATTTTGAAAGATTATGTGTATATTTGAATATGAACCTAATTCAGTGAAGCAGTGTATTTTTCCAACTTGTATATATGAGCATAGATATTATGAAAATTATTATTGTTGTGATGGTTATGATGTTTGAGATGGAATGTTGTATAAGGTCTGATAATTTGTAAATGTTTCGAGAATTATATTGATATATTGTTTTTATATTATGGGATATGTTGGGTTGAGTGGAAGAGATATGGTGAAATTGTGTGCCCATCGGCTCTTTCATTCCTAGCCCAGATTTTGAGTTGAATGTTTTGGGCGAACACCTCCTTGTTGCGGTATATTGGTGGTGGCATGGGACGGGGCAGTATTCTTGATGTGACTAGCTAACCTTTGGCTGGTATACTAGCACTGATAAGCTGTACCGAATCCAGAAGCTATAAGGAGGAGCAGGATTGATGAGTGGGGATGGTTAAAATTGTTCATATTATTATATGAAGTTTAATTATTGAGAATATTAATATTATTAATATTATGTTAATTAAACCTGCTTCTCTGACTTACAATCCTTTCCTGCATATTTTTTAAATTGATTTTGGTTACTAAGACTTTATGTCTCACCCCATCGTTATAAATATTTTTTAGGTGAGGCCTCTAATTTGGTTAGAAGCCAAGGGAAGCAACCAGAGACATAGACGTTGAGAATCCTATAAGTCTCTTGTGATATTGGTGTTGTATTATTTGTTATATTGCCATTTTAGGACATCTCATGTTTTTTTTAGAATACCGCATTTACTATTAGGATAAATATGTTGGGAACTGTTTGGTATAATAATATTTTTTTAATTATAATAGTATTTTTTATTTATAATAACGCATTTTCATTTTAAATTAAATTCATAATAATATTTTTTAATAAAAAAATAATATATTTTTTAAAATACATTATTTCAAATTTAATTAAAATAATATATTTTCATTATAATAAAATTTTTATTCAAAATTATATTAACATATTTTATAATTAAAACATTTTTTTATTTTAAATCAATTTTATAGTAATATTTTTATTTTTAAAAATATATTTTTTTTTAAATTTTATTTCCAAATAATAATTTCAATGACACAAATATATTTTTATTCAAATTAATTTAATAATAATATTTTTTATTTATAATAAAATTTTTATGTAAATTTATATGAGCATATGTTATAACTATAATAATTTTTTATTCATAAATATATATTTTTATATTAAATTAATTTTTAATAATATATTTTTAATTACAATAATTTTTGTATAATAATATTTTTTTATTTTATAATAAATTTTTTTAATAATAATAATAATAATATTTATATTTTTCATAATATTTTTTATCTTGGACATTATTGGAATATCACATAAGTTATAAGGGTAAAGTAGTCTAAAAATTTGGCTCACCTTCAAAACCCCCCAATTTAGAGGGGAGCCAAAATAAAGGTGTGGGAGGGGAGGGGATGGAAACTTTGAGATCCTCTCTCCTCCGAAATTTCAAACCAAATGAGGAGAAATGCTCGTTTTTCCTCCCCTCCAACCAAATAGGCTCTAAGAGTTTGGTATGGTTTGACTAACACCAGTTTACTACCTATTTATAGGTGGCTATTGAGTTTAAGCATATTTATTAACACACGCTCACATTAAATGAAGCCTTTTTCTAATATGGGACTTCTTTTAGCATAACATATTCTACCAATACAACAAACTTTCATATGTGTCGAAATGAATATCATCTGCTTATATACACACTCAAGAGTATAACCATTTTGAATCTAGTGCCTTGGATTGTGAATTAACCCTAGTTTAATAATATTTGGTATATAGACATGTCAGTGAAGCTTTCACCAACAACTCTTAAACGTGTACTAGAGGCTTTATCAATTAGATTATACCCTGCAATTTTTGTTGTTGATGGCAGTTTTGCTCATTAAAATGACCATGCAAGCCCTTAGTTCTTATTGAATGCTCTAGAAATTTTGCAATGATCACATAGGAGCGGCCTCACTCCTCATTTATAGATGTGATTTCATCAAGTGTATTTACAATGAATACACCATCCATAAGGACTATGAAATCATTAAAAGTTTTGCTTAGTCTCATCAACAATACATTCAAGTACTTTCTTGCATCACAGAAAGGGACATCAATTTTATTTTAGTGTTAACGAAGCTAATAAACGTTTTGTTTTTACTTATATGAACCTTCTTCATGGGATTTTCAATTACAAATGCTGGGTTACCATTGCTGTTAATTTCATATTGTGTTAAGTCTTGTTCCCCTTAATTAATTTGTTTCGACTTAGGAGTTTTGTTAACGGATCCGCAAGTCAATTTCTGATCGCACAAAATCAGTTAAGATAACTCTATAATTTTTAAGCATGCATATTCGCATTGTATCTTAAACGATTTCGACTTGCATAATTGTTCATTCTACAATGGTTATTGTCAGGTGTACTAAGAAACCAACAAAATATCTATGATAATACTCCTATGGTCCTAAATATAAACATATTTAACTAATTTAACAAGATTAAGAAAATTAGATTAGTTAATTATAATAAATATGACATATTTTTTCTGAAATACCATGATCATTTTTCTTAATTCCTTCTCTCAAACATATTTAAGGGGGTATCAATATGGATAATGTGAAAAAAGATTGATAAATATAAAAAATAAATTTTATGTTTTGGGCAAATATCAATTTCTCAATAAGTTCTTACACGAGCAACCCGAGGAGTAATTACTAACCATGATAAAGATTTCTAATCATTTAGGGCTTGTTTGGTCTGAGGGGAGGGGAGGGAAAGTGGGCGGAGGAAAAAAATTTTTAAGTTGAATTTAAAAAAATTAGAGAAGTTGGGTTAAAAATTTTTAATTAATTTTTCTTACTCTTTTATCTTATATATTCTCTTTATTAAAATTTTATTACCCCACTTCTTCAATCTTTTAAAATTCAACTCATAAAAATTTTCTCTCCCCTCCCTCCCTCTTCAAATCCCTCACACCAAACAGACCCTTAAACATTTATTTGAACATGGCTACGGGATCGCAAATATTAAGATAGAGACAAATCAGTTTAGTGATAAAGTGTCAATATATCGTAATAATTCTCAAAATAAGATTCTCATATGGATAAGTGTAGCCCCTTAAAGATTAGAGTTGGAAAAACGGGTTAAGCTCATTAGATCAATCTATTTAGACCCTGAATTTGTAAGGGTCGGGATTAAGATTTTCACCTCAAACGTGAAAATGAGCCTAAAAGGGCTAGCCCTATAGGACCGATAGCCTAAAAGGGCCTTTTAGGCTTGTATGTTTTTTTTTTATATTTTACAATTATTTATATAATAATAATATTATTGATTTTTTTATGCTTTGTTAATGATATTGAAAATATTTAGTTGTTATAATTTCTTTTAAAATTAAGTTTCATAAGAACATCTTGTATTAATAACCCTACAAATTTAAAACTTATAAAAGATATTTCTTATTTTATAAATATTTTTACTAATTTTTTATTTTTTGACTTATTTTCTAATGATTTTTTTGTTCATATTTTGTGTTCTTTATTTTGTTGATTACTCACACTTTTTAAGACATATTTATAAGAAGTGTTTTTTATTTTGTTAAGTCTTCTCATTAATTATTAATTGTGGTTTGTGAACATTAGTTTACCTTTGATTATAACTTAGTGATTGTGTTTGTTTGTTTCATGATGGGTATCGTTTACATCTTAATTTTGACAACATTTATGTGTTAAATTGTGACTTTCATTATTGCAATTCTATTTCTTTAAAAAAAAAAGCTGAAAAAAAATAGTAAAATGTTATTAAAATAGCTTCAGCTTTACAGGATTGGCCCTGACCTTTATGTTCGAAGGCCGGGCTTTGAAAAATAATTGTTTTTCTTTAGCAGCCCTTTTAGACTCTGACATATGAAGAGCCGGCTCTGCCCAACTCTATCAAAGATTTTAGATTTAAGATGAGTCCTCCTATGCTGGAGGGGAAATTGGGCACTTTTCCACCATCCATACATCCATACACTGCCCTTATTTTCCTTTCCCTCCTTTCTAAACTCTAAGTACCCGCGAGTTAGTAATAATAATGTAAAGGGGTTAATAGAAGATTATAAGGCATATACCTTCTCTGTCGGGTTCCTCAAAACCCTTTTTTTATATAAAATATATTATTATTCAAGAAAGACAATATAGTACAGTATATATCCCAATGAAGCCTACTTCACCATCACAATCATGAACATTCCCACATGTGCAAAATCAAATAAAAGGAGGCAGAAATTGGTATTGAAACTTATCTCATTTTCTTAATAAACCAAATGAATTAAAAAAAACTTTCACAATTCACTCACAATATCTGTGAGAATGATTCTTAAGATTTGAAAAAATTACCTGAAAATATAAAAAAAAACATAAAAAAAATAAACTTGGTTTGAGTTTTGCCCTAGAACAATTAAAACCACAAATTTTATATTTCATTGGAGAAACTATTATGTGAACAATTTGTGATTTTTCATTCGAAAAACAATAATTGTGGTTTTACTTGCCAAGCATGAATACAAAATTTCCGTCAATAAACTCATTGATTAATTAAATACTAAATCTATGTATTACATGGAGTTTAAAAAATAAGCTCCATTATATCTAATAGCGTGACTTGTTGGAATCTATTCATATAATGTTAATATTGATATTAATATTCAAAAAGCTAAATGTTCTTCCCTTCCCATTTTACCAAACGAAGAATGTGTGGAAAGAACGTCAAAACCATATTCTTGACTATATAAAAAAAATAGTCCTAAAAAAAGCCTCTTATAATTTTTTATGACACTCGATTTTACCATACTAAAATATTATCATAAAAAGCTAAAAAGTCAAGTTGATAATTGTGTGACATGATTATATTAGGGGTTCTTTATGGTTGTTGTGAGAGACAATTGACCGAGCTGATTATTCATCATTCTTAACTACTTGTTCTTCGTCCACGGAACCGAGTATACAATTCTACTAATATTTAATTTATTAATTTATCTCTATTTGCTTTTCTTGCGTTGCTTTAATTATGTTGACAGTTGACCTTTGCCAGGCAGTGCTCAGTCCAAACGTGTGTTTGGATTTTTGAGAATAGTTTTTACGATTTATTAGGTAAGTATGTGAGATGAATTTTATCTCGGATTGTATAAATCTAAGTTTGAAACATAGATTTGGGATCTTCCCAAACACTCACCAAATATGATTTAATAATTGAGTTAAAGTGTAATTTTATTAATAAAGTTTTTTTTGGGTGGCGTTTGACACAAATAAGTTTTTGAAGGGATAAAAATATCAATAAATAATTTTAAAAATGTGTAAATTCCTCAAAACTGTTAAATTTCACCAAATACCATTAGAATTTTCTTTTCTTATAATTTAATATCCGTTTGGACAAATTTAACGATTTTGGTGAATTTGCACCATTTTAAATTTTTATTGGTATATTTTTCCCTTCCAAAATTTATTTGTGCTAGAGCCTCCTTGAGAAAAACTTTGTTGGTCAAATTGCACCTTAACCCTTGATAATTTAATAACTACTATAATTTGTATTCCCTCTTGTCCTTAATATAAAATATATTTAGAGAGTTAATCTTGATTTTAAATATAATACTTATTTTTTATGTTTATCAATCTTTTCCTAATTTACTCCTATTGATGCTCCTTCAACAATAATCAAGAAGAAAAAGAAATGGAAAAATTTTAAAAAATGATTAGAATGTTTTAAAAAATACATGTCATAACTAACTTAACTAAATTATTTAATTTAATCAAATTAGGTAAATATATCATATATTAAATATTAAATAGAGTAGCATAAATAATAATATGAGTTATTATGCCAATGATCATTACTCATTAGATCAGCTGCCACAGGCTTCCCTAGTGAGGCTAGCTAGGGCAGAGCAACCGGCGGTTAACCCATAGCCCACCCATATAACTTTATACTAATACAGGTTAGTCCATACTTGTACCTCAACCCATTTAAACCTGTGTTGAATAGGCTAGGACATAAATGGGTGGGGTGACCAGGTTACGGGGAACCCATTTATATTTGACCTTTGTTTTTTTTTTAAAAAAAACATACATAAACATCAATTAAAATTCATCATTCTAAATTCTGAAATTTGAATCTTCAAAGTTTAATAATCACAATTCACACAAAAAAATCTAAATTTAGACAAGTTCCATCATAACATAATGTTGATGTTCAAAGTTCAACTTTTAAATTAAAACATTACAACTACAACTCTATAAGTTCAAAGATTAACAAAATGACATGTTTTCATTGAATCTTCATGCTTCAGCCTTCACCATTACATGCTTCCATTGAGTCTTCATGATTAAGTCTTCACCATTATCTTTAGATTCACTTGAGGAAGGGGCTGTAACTCCATATGCTAAATCTTCCTCTACAAAATAAATTAAGAGAAAATAGTAATAATTTAATATGAAATAAAAAAATGAAACAATACAAACTGAGAATGCTATTGAAAATACCAGTAACAACACTTGCACTTTCATCAAAATTATCAGTAGTATCAAGGTCCTTAAATTTAGGGGTGTCTTGAATAGCCAATTTCAGGCACATACAAGTGCCTTAGTTAACCATCTTTGAAGATTTGAAAGAATTTGGTATCCGACCCCAATACTAAATGGGCAGCTGATATAGGTAGCCTAAAGATGTGCCCGTAACCCACCCATTTAAGTCTTAAATGGACGGATTTTAGCCTGCTCCGTTATGGGCCCTTTTTGGGCTGGCTCAAAACAGACCAATTTCATCGGATTGTGGGTAGGCTCACCTGGTTGCAGGCTCCTTGCTTAGCTCTAAGTGAGTCTAGCTAGTGAAGTAGGTTCAATCCCGCCTAGGTGTGTATTGTATTTACATTTTCTTTGTATAAAAAAGGGTTAATGTGCAAAAATACATATGTAATTTTCTTTTAGGTGCGTCCAATATCAAATATTTTTTTTAGGGATAAAAGTGACTATACAATTTTAAATTAGATGCAAAAATACAATTAGACCGTTAGTTTGGCTTTTTCTTCTTGACTGGACGATGACGTGGTTTTCAAAGTAACAATGCGGAAAAAACATGCTGACTGGGCAAGGGAATGCAAGTTTGTCACGAACTAATATATTATACATTACATTCGGATAAATGAAAAAAACTATTTTGGACGGCAAAAAAAAAAAAAAAAAAAATTGAAAAAAAGCTAGGCCACGATCTTCAACGTTCGCAGTATATTCCAATCCCATTATCCTGATCATTCTTCAACGTTCAAATCTCAAACAACGAGCAAATTCTGGTAACCCCGTAATAAATGGCTTCTTAGCTTTCAAACAACGAGCATATAAGTCTACGAGTTTTCCTTAGCTTTCAAAATCATAGCTTCTTCCTTAATTTGTCGGACATGCAGAGTACCCTTCAGATTCAGAGGCAAGAAAGCTCGCAGATTCAGATGAAGTTTTCCGTCAGCGTATCAGCTTTAGTAAGAAAAATGGGGACCTACCCATGTCTCCGAGGACGCGGCAGGCCTGCACATCCTCTAACTGACCCTGTTCGGCTCGGTGTGCGCGTCACTGGTATCTAGTGCCGCCGGGGCAGAGGCTGAAGAAGCGTCCGGCCAGCAAAGAGATCTTGAGGAAGGCTATGACACCGCCTCCTCGTCGGTTCGGCTTCAGGTCGTTCAATTTCCGGCCAACTCCGAGCAGGCTATCTCAGATGTCCATGGCTTAGCCTATTTTTTGCGCCCTAGCTCATCTCTCTCCAGACCCCGCCTCTCGCCATTATCGTCTTTCTCAGTCTCATGTCTTAGATCGTGCCCTAGCTTTTTCTCTTTTCTTTTTTTTTTTTCCGCCAAAGTAACTTTTTTTCATTTATTCCCAAACCATATAATGCTTGAAGAAAACGAATTTAATATAATACATTACTCCTTGACAAATTTGCATTCCCATGCCCAATCAGCATGTTTTTTTTTACATTGTTACTTTAAAAGCCACATCATCGTCCAATCAGTAAAAAAAGATCAAATTAACGGTCAAATGATATTTTTACGCCTAATTTAAAACCATATAGTTACTTTTGCCCCTAAAAATATATTTGGTGTTAGGCGCACAAGAGAAAATCACATGTATATGTTTGCACCTTAACCTTATGAAAAAATAATTGTGAGTTATGATTTGGATATACTCCCTCTGGTCCTAATTATAAGAAAAAGTTGAATTTTTTGGAGAAATTAAGGAAACCAATTAAATTACTTTAGAGTATTTATATTTTTAGTATCCTTATATTATATATCAGTTTATTAGTCAAACTAATTAGTTTAGAGAAAAAAAATATAAATATAAATACTCTAAAGTAATTTAATTGGCTTCCTTAATTTCTCCAAAAAAGTCAACTTTATCTTATAATTAGGACCGAATGGGGTATAAAAGAAGCATGTTTATTTATGAGTTATCACTATAATTAATAATCAATAATTTGCAATGGGAGAAGATCCACACTTTTTTTTTATATTTACATGTAACCTCTTCTTATTAAAGACAATTTTGTTTGATGACCTGTTAAATTAAATTTAGGCACTTCTCTTAGCCAAATTTAAACATCAATTTACCACATTATGGCTCTTGTTTTCTCTATGGTTTGTTGAGCTTTCTGCCACAAAAGCTCAAGAAGGGCCTCCTTCAACACCGTTCAAGGTGCAGACGTCGTGAAATGCTAGGATCTTATTTCATGGTGATGTATCCCCATGGAGGATCATTGGGAGCTGTGGTTTTTGTCGATTTTTTTCTTAAATAAAAGGGTCATGCATTAATGACAAACTGTTTTTTTTTTTTTGTTGCCCACCCGGTTCACCGGAGCTTTATTCTAATTGCAACCAGTCCGACTCGCGTTGCGCACTTGCCTATGATGGGAGAATCTCCCAATGAGAATTTTCTGCATATAAAAGACTCGAACTCGAGACCTTGCTTAAGCGGAATCAAACCGCTTACCACTTAGACCAACTTCCATTGATTTAATGACGTAGGGTGAGATCGAACTCTTGATCTTCCACATTTAACGGAGCATGTATACCATTAAGCTGATCCGTGGGTTCATCTTTGTCAAGCTGATCAATTGCTGGTCAGCCTTTTTTTTTTGTTTTGACTCAGTTTATTTTTTGTGTTCATGTTCTTTGTGGTCGACCCTTTTGTTTGCTGCTAAACTTAATATGGACTGGGCCCTCTTACTTAACACTATCTATCTTCAGTAAGTGGCCCCTTTTTTCCTTTAAAACAAAGAAGGTTTTAAAGATTAAAATAATAAATAATGTAGGGCTAGGCCATTCTGAAAGAGGACATGGGCTTGGACTCGAGATAGAAGTATGGGCCTGCTTGAAGCCCACCATGATGACCCAAAAATCTCAGCCCACTCCCTTTTGCTGGATTGGGTTGTCGTCTAGCTCTAGGCCTCGCGATTTGAAGTCTTCAACGACTGAGTTTCTTATTCGTCTCCGCGAGATCCCAACATCGACGACTAACAACTGATCGGATATTTTTTTGCCTCCTCGTTTCATACTGTGAGTCTCTCTCCTGCGTTTTTTTTCTCGCTTTCCGCCTTTTCTTTTTTCGAAACAGACCAGGAAGCTGAAGGATCAGCTTGATCTTAGAATTCTTATTTCGAATGTTTGGGAGGGTTGACCAGGAAAGAGCAAATCGGAAATTTTCATTCTTCCGTAGCAAATATTTAATTGTGTTTATCTTTGCTTTTTCTTCATTAAATTGCTACTCACTGTATTTAGTGAACAATTTTATGAATCAATGTAGCTTTCGCAATAGAATACGGGGTATTTTTTTGTTTTGATAATTGACCGAAACTCTGGAACAAGTAGGTGGGGGGTATGTACGAGGCATTAAGGTTTACTTGTTCCTAATGTCGACATATATAAGGTTCTGCAGGTTATAATTCTTTTGGAGGAGGGCAACATGTGCCGTCAAAATTCTCCTGTACATCATTCTACCGAGGAAGACACTGCAGCTGATGAGAGCCTTCTAATTTATTGCAAGCCTGTTGAACTGTACAATATTCTCTACCGCCGTTCTCTTCATAATGTAATATAATGCGTTCTACTTGCTGTTTATAATTTATGTTGGGAGTTGGGACAATGGGAATGTTCCTTTAGTCGCTATAATTAGAAAGAATGTCTCACATTGAAGGAGAGAATCCAGTACTTCTTTCCTTGTGCATATTGTCATTGAATACTTAAATTTATATGCTCTGGCAAACAACTTTAAATGTTGTATTGACTTTATTAGCGTGCTTTGGATGTTTTTATGAAAGTAGATATGGTTATGTGCCCCCCACCCCCCACTATTTAGACTTGTGAAGGTGGCCCATATTTCGTTTTGGTATATTCTCATGCCACAATTCTTAGATCCCAAAAATTTATTCCTTTACTTAGTATAGACATCTCTACTAGGCACATTTCTCTTTGTTCTTTAGTAGATGCTATTGTACCTCTTCAAGAATTATCCATGTTATTTTCTTAGAACTTTCAACTTTCTGATTTATAATTAATCTTCTCAGCAGCCTTCATTTCTTAGAAGATGCCTGTGCGCTACAAATTACGACTTATTATGGATCTCTCTCCTAGGAAAATTGCTCTTTGTGCTTACGTAGATGTTGTAGTACATCCTCAAGAATTATCCGTGTAATTTTCTTAGAACTTTCAACTTTCTGATTTGTAATTAATCTTCTTAGCAGCCTTCATTTCTTAGAAGATGTCTGCGCTACAAATTACGAGCAAGGCATAAAAAGAGGTGCCTATCCTTCTTACTATTTTAACTCTTAAGTACATTTATTTTTGCTGGTGATGAGTTAATCTCATTGACTCTTTAATATATGTATTGTTAATGAAAGAGCATCTGGTTAGTCAAGCTTTATCTTTTCTTTGATGTTATAAATTTTCTTATTTCTTTTTCACTATTGTGTAGGTTAAGAGCTGGAATTGTAATCTTCAATTATAGGGACTGTTACAATACGATTAGGAAGACTGAAGGTATGGATATTGTTTGTTTTCTTTTATTAGGTTCAATGTTGCATTGCATCTTATCACCTCCTCGGAGAAGTATATTTTCTAAAGTGCAATTAAACTGTTTGGTCAGCAACTTATCATTTTTGTCTTCGTCACTGTGTACTGATGTTGTAGTTGCATGTGGCTGAAAGTTTTGTAGAGAAGAATTTCATTTACCTATCACTTGAAGGGATTAGATCCAGGCAATACTGATTAAATTTTCCCATCTCTTTTCAAGTGCAGTGACTGAGGACTTTTCTTGTCCATTTTGCTTAATGCAATGTGCAAGCTTTAAGGTATGTAGGGTGTACTGTGAGCTGTATTCCTGTATTTCATGTTCCAATTATAGTTTTGAAGATTAGGAAGGAGGATGTTATCACTTTTTCATTTTTTTTTTCATTCAGTTATCCTGCCTTGTAGAATGACTGTGAAAACCTTCTGCGTTGGAAAAAGGCTTTTAATTTCTGCATTGGTGTATCGTTTGAAGGAGTAAAACTTACTTTGTTTTGTTTTGTGCAGGGTTTGAGATTTCATCTTTGCGCATCACATGATCTCTTCAATTTTGAGTTTTGGGTTTGCTACTCTAACTATAAAGTCATTGTTTGTTTACTAATTTATTGGATAGATTTTAAACCTTAGCTTTATTTTGTAGGTGACTGAAGACTATCAAGCAGTGAACGTCTCTGTGAAGATTGATATATTGAGATCAGAGGTCAGAATCTATTTAGTTTTGAAGAATGGGAAATGATTGGTTTCCTTAGGACATTAATACACAAATTTGGTCTTAATCACAAGCAGCTAAATGGGATTGAGGCCTGTGATAATTTGGTTCATTATCTTAGGTAGTGTGGCAGAGAGTGCATTTGCTTGATGGATTCATTATATGTTATTCGACTAGAATCTGGTTTCTGTAGTGATAGTGCTTTTAGTTAGCTTAGCTTGTTCTGATTGCTTCTACTGGGGTTTCTTGGTTTTCATCTTTTGTATTGATCATGGTTTTTAGCTCTATGAAAAGATGCAGAGAGAGACAAAAGGAACACTTATCAAATAGGATTTGTTGGTGAATGATATACTCCCTCTGGTTCAAAATATAAGAGCCAAATACCTACTTTACATTTATCAAGAAGTTGGTCAAAGTAGTTAAAATCAATAAATATGCAAGATATTTACTTTCTTTTCCCAATATACCCTTATTTATTAAGGGAATAAGTAAGAGAGATAACAAATGGGGAAAAGGAAGAAAGAGAATGTAGGGGAGAAGAATGATGAGAGAGAGTGTGGCAAATTTGGAAAAAAAGCATGAAATGCAGAGACAAAAACAAAGTGGGTCTTATAAAAAAAACCATACCCCCTCACAAGTTTGGCTCTTATATTTTGAACTAGAGGGAGTATTTGAAGAGTTGGCTTTTGATGGAGTATAATGGTGTTGTGCAATCAATGCAATTGATCTTAATTGGTGGGATTTGACTTGTTCATGTTGTATTGTTCTTGGTTTTGTAATTGTTATATTTGAGTAATGTCCATCCAAATTGCGGTTTTCTATAACTAAAGCTTAGTTAATGGCCTTACCTTAAGAATGACATCTTCATACCTTGTATGCTAGCATCAGATGTTTATTGTGTTAGTCTCACTTTTTCTGAAACCGTTAGTTAATTATGTTATTATGGGCATTGGGAAAAGGATGAACGATGCATTCACGTTAGAGTACATATTCACATGCATAATATGTTATGCTGGGCAGCTTTTTATTAATAATTTGTCAATTGTCTTTAATTTGTTAGGTATTTACTTTGACTAGAATTCAGTGAATAATTTTTTGCCTTAATTTGATCTAGTGATGGAAATCCCTATTTTTTATTTGAAAAGATGTTATGTGCTAACTATCCTTTTTATTGACATTTATCTATTTGCAGAATGTCACTGATGGAATAAATCCACAGTCACAAACCTTCTTCTTCTGGTTAGTTGTGTGTCTCTATTCAAAGCAGTTACCAGCCAATTCATGTAGTTTTGAGTGAGATTATTGACTTTGAAATGTTGAATTAACAACTGACTGTACAGTGCAAGGCCTCGAACATGCGTACACAGAGACTCTAATCAAAATGATAAGCGTGCTAATATACAGTTTCTGGAGTTGGATTCACCCACGATGGCTACAGAAGGCATGCAGAATGGTTGTCAAGAGAAGTGCCATGGTAATAATAGTACTTGGGTGCCTACTTTGACTATTAGATATACAATCATCTAACTGTGAGTAGTTGTGCTCTTCCAAGTAATAAGAATGGATATGGTCCTGAGATACCTAGTAACTTGAAAGTAGACTCTTTTGCACTCTACTCCAAGTCTATGGCCTGCTGAAAAAGAAATTGAATTAATTGTCGACTGTCAAAGCCGTATTGGAAGGGATATTAGAGAATAGAAAATTCCATTCATCTCTTATGATACCTGAGTGGAGACCATATAGCTGGAAGTATGAAATTCCTGCCCCTTGCATATAGTGTATTGCGCACAACCTTGATATTCAGCAGTCCACGCTGTCCCAGCTACGTTGCTATCAATCCTATCATTGCATGTGGTGGCCTCTTTAGTTTCCCTTTTACCTGACCCCTCTGTGTTACCTTTTGTAATAATGATGATACGTCAAATGCAGATAAAATTTGTGTTGGTTTCCACAACAAACTATAGCGGTGATATAACATTGTTATTAGTTGCCTTCCCCCTCTATAAAAGGGATGCAGATTCGCCAATCTAACTTCTGTTTTTCTGTGGCATGTAGGCAGACGATTTATGAATTTGTAATTTTCATGTAATTTCTTCTATCAATGCATTATTTGGGGGTTAGACTGATTTTTAGCTTTGTGTGGACACCCTGTCTGGAAAAGGTGGGAACTTGTCCACGATATCTCCCAGTCAGAAAGAATTGCAGAATGGAAGACAGGATGGAGAAAAATATGGTCCTCATCATTCTGGGGCTACTGATTACCTGGAACATGTTGCTTCTAGTTTCAACATTCCAGGTGTTCCGATTGCCATGCCCCAAACTTCTAGGGACCCTGAATGTAATAAATCAGTATCTAGATGTGATTCTGCTTTGCCTGCCAAGTCAAGGAAGATGAACATGGATCGATCAGACTCAAGAAAGTATTCTCATAAAACCTACTGCCTGCTTTGTTTTTTATACTTGTAATTTAGTTTTTTTTAAATAATGATATTCAGTTTTTAGTGAAAACTTGAACCTTCTCTATACATATTTGCAGTTATTGGGTTTTAATGTTTTTAACTTGTTTGTTTTCACCAAAAGGAAAAAAGGTTTGCTGTTTGTTTGATTGAAAAAAAAAAAAATCCTCTTATTTAAAATGTTATGAACAATCTATTTGGTACATTCTATCAATTCTTATCAATGAAGCCTATTTTCTCACAAAATCCGAATGCCCTTGCATATTTTATTCTTCTGTTAGCTTGGTTCTATGTAATGTCTATATTGTAGTTACCGGTTAGAAAGAAAAATAATATTCTTTCTTTGCATGTCGTAGATTATAACCAAATTCTGAATGTGATACCTATCTTTTGCAATTAATGTTTCTCTAAACATGCCTATGCAATGTTTTTGTTACCATGGGCATCAGCCATGTGATGGAAAAAATCTGATGATTGTCTCTTAAATCATGCAATGGCTCAATTATTTGATTAACTTGAAAGTTGAAAGAGATTATTCATAGCAATAATTCTTTTTATCCTTATCAAGAATTCCCTAATGAGTGTGCTAATTTTTTCCTATAAAATCTTGGTCCTCCAGTCGTATGCTCCTGCAGAAAAGACAGTTCTTTCATTCTCACAGAGTTCAGGTGACTAGTTTTCTTAGATCTCTGATTTTTTTCTTGGGTACTTCCCTTCCCTTGGCTAGTTAATTTATTTTGAAATGGGGTTTCATTTTCCAGCGTGGTAGAGAGAGGAGTGACTTTCTATGTGATGTTTTGATGTTTAAGTAGTTAGATTTAATAGAGTTTGATACTTATTGCTTGTTCCATTTAGCATCGTTTCTTATTGAACTCCACTCATATTTGGTTTCCCTGCATTTGAATCTAGCTTTATAAAGTAGGGCAGCCTTTTCAAATGAAAGAGGATTAGTTCTATGTGTTTAATGTTAAATGCTGGTGGTGTACGGCTTTTTGTTGTAGTAGTTGTTTTTTAATATTAAATACTTTTCCAGTGTGGCATACTATAGTTGATTTAATGCTTCCCATTTTCCCATCTTAATCTGCTCTACGGTATTGAAGCCTATGGCACTGGAACAAGTGTTGTCAGATCGGGACAGCGAAGATGAAGTTGATGATGACATTGCAGATCTTGAAGATCGAAGAGTAAGCTGAAAATATTTTAAATCCTTTTCTTTTTCATTCCCTTTCCCTCATTCTTTTGTCAAATTGAAATTATTATTCGACATAAGACATATTACCGCAAGAAACATTTTGTTCAGAAAAATTACGTTTTTAATGGGTGCTCAAAAGGGATTGGAAATCCTTCTTGAAAGCTGGTTTTTGAGAGGGGAGAACCAATCCACTTAAAGGCCCCATTGAGCATCCCATCCTATTTAAGGTGGGAACTAGGAATCCCATACTACCCTAACTGTCATCAATTGGCCTCATCAGCAGTTAGAGCTCTCCATAGGTAGCCCTTTCTAGATCTGCCAAGCACCAACTTTGATGGCAATTGGAGGTACTCAAGTGGGGTGTGAAACTCTCTCCCTAAAACTTAGCTGTTTGTGTGGGGGACCAACCTTCTTGAAAACCCCAATTAAGCTGGTCAATACAAGACTTGGGGTATTTCATACTACCTTGGTCTCCATCTGTTTTGTGTAACACTTGGGCTCACAATGACTAAAATTTATTGAAGAAATGCCGCCAACTTTTACATAAAATCTCAGGCTTTTTTGTCCCCTCTGTATCCTATTGCTCTTGAAGGTTTTTTGCAGCTTTGCTCATGGGTATTTCTTTTTGATGAACTTGATCAGATTAATCCCCAAAACCTAAAATTGAATTTTCTGCATGTTACAGATGCTTGATGATTTTGTTGACGTTTCCAAAGATGAAAAGCAGCTCATGCATCTCTGGAATTCTTTTGTGAGGAAGCAAAGGTGACTACTGCTTCCCCATTAAGATGCTTGTATTTTTTATTCTTATTTGTTTCTCTTCTTCCTGCCAGTAAAACTAGTTTGCTTGCTGGTTCTTTCATGTAGAGTGAAATTAATGATCTGTATCATGTGCATACTTGGTGCTTACATCATGTATTTTTTTCATTGCGGCAGTGTGCTGGCAGATGGTCACGTTCCCTGGGCGTGTGAGGCCTTTTCCAAGCTTCATGGAAAGGAGTTGATCTCATCTCCCGCATTATTTTGGTACCGCTTTTGCTTTTCCTGCTTGAATTGATAATATTTCCTTTACCCTTTGTTTGGATGGGAAGAAAATTAGGGAGGAAAGAATATTAGGAGGAAAAACTCCCAAAAATGGTAATTTTTTTAACCATTTTTAGAAGTTTTTCTTCCTAATATTCCCTCCACTCTATTTTCCCCTCACTTTTCTCTCCGTCCAAATATTGTTTTAGGGGATGTTTGGTTTGTGTTGTGGAATGTGCTCAAGATCCTTGGGGATTCGTATGGGATATGATATTCTCATGTTGGCTCAAGTTTCAAGAAAATATTTTCTGGGAATGCTGCATTCCAAGGAATCCCATATGTCCACAATAGCGTCAGGTGGTGGTCCACGTTGCCAACCCCACCTAGTCGGGTTGCCAACCCCACCTAGTGGGATAAGCTTTTGATGTTTTTTTTGTTGTTGTGAGCTTGATGAGTACCTAATACCTGAATCATAGTTCTCTTCCTTATTTCAGTTTTATTCTCTATTCCAGATTTATAATGTTGAGTCTCTGTTGATTCTTTTCTGCAATCGTATGATACTAAAACTTGGAAACGCCTAACCATATGTTATTTTATTTTTTTTCTTTGTTTGCTTGCTACTAACCTGTTCTTGGAACTCTAGTTTAAGATGAATATTATTGGTTCAGGTGTTGGAGGCTATTCATGATCAAACTCTGGAATCATGGCCTTCTTGATGCTTCCACAATGAACAACTGCAGTATAGTTATAGATAGTTTCAAAAACGAGGGTTCTGATGAGAGCAAAAATTGAAGATTAGAAGCAAAGTGCTTCAATTTTTAAGGGACAGATTTCACACCATCATCCCTTCTTTGTATTTTGCTCGATTGTAGCATCTTATTCTTGTATTTCCTATCATAATTTATTAATTAATTATTTTTTCAACTTCATTTGAACGGTGTAATGTATCATTTTGTTATATAAGTGAAATCTGGGGGTTTCCCTCACAACCTCTATTTGTTTCTTGGCTCCACTCTTGCTATGGTCCTAACGATATGTTATACTCCCATGGGGGTTTTTCTTTTTCCATTTTTAATATTTTATTCAGAATTTCATATAAGCAGTCTTGAAATCTACACTTTCTCATCGGTCTAGCTCTGGGTTTTAGTTTGACTCTAATCTGATCCACTGACTTTTGACTCAATATTCTGGCCGGTTCAGTGACTAGTCTGGGTTTCAGAGCCTTGGATAAGGGTTAATATAATGTTTGCCTTTGTTTTGATTTTGATTTCTATAGTTTGAAACTATAGGTTTTGGTCCCTAAACTTTTACTCTGTTTACAATGTTAGCCCCTATAATTTAATAAGAACCGAAACCCAAAATTAATGGTGTTAAGTTTGCTTATATGTCACTAACATAATTAATTTTGCTGACTTGACATCTGATTGGACATATGAGCCATCATCTTCTCTGGTGAGACCCCTTGAAACCGAAAGTGTGGGAATGGTGGTCAGAAGTTTCAGTTTCAAGGGGTCTCACCTAGGGGTGGAAATAGGCTGATCTCCTATCAGGGGCTTACGACCTAGCCTAGCCTATTTAGTAAATAGATCAGGCTTATGCCTATTTAAATAAACAAGTCATGCCTATTTTCATAAGGTTTAGCCTATAGGCCTGGTCTGTTTAGTCATTTTTTTAATGTATTATTATGCATAATTATATATAATTTAATCTAAATTAATTTTGTAAATTATTTATAAAATTGATAACTTAGTCTTAACCGTAAGTTTCACATTTCATCATTTACCAATGAGCTTAACCATTTCATTCATCAATTGATCACATCTGCTTCTCTTCTTTTTTATCGCTTGATATGACAATGCTAGTTCACTACCTTTCCCTTAATTTGTGTCATTTGATGCAACATAATAATTACAATAAGTTTGTTTTAGTGATGCCCAAATGAAAATGATTCCAATAAGAGGAGTTTGTCTCATTTTTTTGCAAGAAAAACAAGAGGTAAAATCTAATTTTACTTGCCACTTGCCGTGCTTGGTTATTTTAAAAATATATCTCCTTAGTCAATAGATGATTGATTTTTCTTATTTCTATTTGCTCAGATAACTGTTGCCACTAGGTGCTCTTTTCTTTTTCTTACTAACTCTTTTATTTCATATGAGAATGAATCTCTAAACTTTTAAGACATAACGTAGGCTTTTAAATAGGCTTGATGAATTATCTATGAACTTAGATGTATAAGCTTTAAGCCTATTTAAAAGCCTACATTTTAAGTAGGCTTTAAATAGGCTTCAGGCCTTATCATGTCTTTTGAAGGTTCAAACCTAAAAAGAAATCCTACATACTGGCTTATACCCAAGCTCAGGATTTGGATCTCCATCTCAGGCCCATGCCTATTTAGTTAAAGCCTATAGCCTATTTCTACCCGTAGTCTCACCAAAGAAGATTATGGCTCATTCTTTCTGTTTAAATTAAATTCATATGTCCAGTCACTCTGCCAAGTCAGAAAAATCAATGGTGTTAGCGACACATAAGCAAACTTAACACTGTTAATTTTGGATCCTTATAAAACTATAGGGACTAACGTTGTAAACGGAGTAAAAGTTGGGGGATCAAAACCTATAGTTTCAAACTATAGGGATCAAAACCAATATGAGGATAAACTATAAGAATCAAACATTATATTAACCCTATAGATAAATTAAAAAATCATAACTTGTGAACGAGAACTATAACACACAAAACCTATACGGTGCGAGTGCTCACCAGTGGATGAGGCACTAAGCATTTAAATATTAAGTTGTAAATGTTATACTCAATCATTTGTATTTTTGTCCAATTTGAATGTCTGTCCTCTTCGAAAAATTTTCTTCTGTTTTTTTTTTTTTTTTTGGGGAAAGGGATAACTTCTGTATTCTTTTTTGAGTGCTCTGATAGCTCTTCAAACTCAATGAAAGCAGTTTTGGACACCTATAGTACTTAGTCTAAATGTCCCCCACTCTCGAAGCTTCGCTATTCAAATTTCTTTGGAATATGTTTTACTAATAGATTGGGCAAATATCAAAGAACATAGGTTGATCTAACAAGGAACAAGGCCTTAGTTTATTCGCAAGTAATTGATGCAATAAAGAGAAGAACTGCTGCATGGAAAGTTAGATTGTTATCCTAAGCTTCTAGATTGACCTAAGTCAAAACTGTCTTATCGGGGGCAAATTTTCATATTCTCTCTCGTATTATGCTGCCCCAATATATTTGTGATGGAATTAACTCGAGATATATAAATTTCATGCATGTCCGTGAAGGAGGTCTGGGATTAAGAAGAACATCTCAAGTAAATCAGGCTCTATTAGCTGTGAAAGTGTGGAGAATAGTTTTTGCCCCTTCTCAGTCTCTATTGTTCACCGCTTTAGGAGCTAAATATTTTGATCTTAATAGTGACAGCATTGTGAAAAAGCCTTGTAATTTTTCATGGACCTTGAAAGACGTCTACAATTGTACTTACATTAGCACAGTGAATCTAAAGTGGAAGGTTTGTTCAGGCTCATCAATCGTTATTAACCACCCTTTGTGGTGGCAAATGCAATCTAAATCTTATATAGACCAGTCAATTCATATGATGTCTGATCTATTAATGCATCTTCCATCTAGTTGGTCTCTAATAAGATGGAATTCTTCATTAGTTTACAATCTAAATGCTCCTCATGTTGCTCAACAGATTCTTGCCATGTTGTTTCCTTTTGCAATCAGTAAGATTCGCTCATCTGGTCTAAGAGTTCATCAAGCTTGTACTTAGTTACAGAGGGTTTTAGATTGATTAGCTCCTAGAGAACTACTCAGAATGGAGATCCATTTTGGAAATTCCTTTGGTCAATCTCTCTTCCAAGTAAGGAATTATTAATAATCTGGAAACTACAGAATCATGCATTGTCATCGATTGATATTATGAGGCGTTATCACATATCTATGGTGATTGTGCTTTTGGTTGTAATGTCATTGAGTCTTTAGACCACCTATTCCTTACTTGTCCTGTGGCTAAGGTAGTTTGGTTTGGAGGTTTAAAACATTTCAGTTTCATTTTGATACTTTTAAAGATTGGTTAAAAGAGACTATGTTCCAATTAATCAAGATAATCATCCTTTGATGCTTGTTAGCATTGTCAAAGTGATATCTACAATATGGATGAGGAGAAATAAAAGAAATAAATTGATTCATAAGGGGATTCGGTGTCCCCATTATCTTTAATCAAGAAAGTTGTCATGTAGTTGGCTTTGCTTCTTTCACTTTTTCTACTGATATTGATACTCCCAAAACACATACTATAAATTGTGAAGTAATCTGTCAAAGAAGTGCTCTTCCATTGATAGGATGGATTGTCTTTTTTGACAAATTAAAAAAAAAAGGACATAAATTTTGTAAGGTGCGCATTGGTTTTCAAGGACAAAAAGTGTGTCATCAAATGGCAGAAAACTACAAGAGCAAATATTTTTGCCCTTGTGTGCTTCAGAGTTGCTGGATCATGGATTATCCAGTCTTCTTTTTATTCAAAAAGTCCACAACAGAAACTAAAAGTTATGTGCCTAAAGAAACTCTTTCTCCCACAAAAAGGAGCAATCATCCCATCATCTAACTACTTCTACTAGGATATAAGTTCTTTTCTTTCTCACTTTATTTTCAATATGATTTATTTACTGCAAAATTTGAATGTACATTATTTTCTTGTCTCTTGCTTCACTAATCACTATCCATGCTAACTTTTGACGTTTAGGGTCTTTTTGTTCTAATTATCATTTTATGTGGAATGCAATTGCCTTTTTCTCAAAAAAAAAAAAAAAAAAAAAAGATACTATATCTTCAACGTTAGCAGACGGTTATACTACATAGTAACAATAGAGACAAGACAGAAACATGCTAAAAAGCTAGTGAAAGGAGGATGGTGAAGTAACTTTTAAATCTATCGACAATCAAATCTTTAGATAAATTATTTATTAAAAAAATCATGTTTAATAACTTTATTGATTTTTTTTGTCTTCCTCAACTTTCGTCATAGGATCTATTTGTTTTCCTCTTCTCATTGGCGTTTCTAACAACCTTCTTTACATATGTCTAAATCACATTAAATGATTTACTGCTTTTTTTTTTTTTCTCTTTAATATAAGTCACATCAACTTTTGTTCCCATATGTTTATTGAATTTCATTTTATTATCTTAATATCCTTATCTTTGCTATCCAAACTTCATGTTTTTGTTTGTGCTTTAAAATACAATATTTATTATCATATTAAATATTAACTACACATAGTGCACTATTTTTTTCCAATTAGAAGATAAAATTTTAATTTTTATCATCTATTTCATTGTAGCTTCCTGTAGGAATATATATGATGACTCCCTATTCTTAGATAATTTTAAGATATATTTTAATATATTTAGGAGTCATCAACGCTAAATTAAAGGGATTTGAGTGAGATTTTGATAAGATAACAATTTGGAGCATGATTCAAGGGATTTCATTATAAATATCAAAATTTAGGATAAAATAATGATTTTGATATTAAGGATAAAAGTAATGATATTAATAATAAAAAATAATAATTTAAGATTAAAAAAAGAAAAAGATATTTCAGTTTATTACTATCATTATCATTATTTATTATTATAATTATCTATGTTTTATCTTTTTGTTTGATTTTATTTTCTCAGAGGGATATTGCACATTTTGGAATATGGATTTAGGAGCCTAACCTACGTATAGGGGTTCTACTTCTTCAGGGGAGCAAGAGAGGAGGAGAACATGCATTTGGGTACGAATGGAAAGAGAGGCATTTGGGTTTTGTCATCATCTTCACTAGAGGATGAGAGGGCTGTGGAGGCGATTGATTTGAAGATCAAAAGAGCCGTTGTACACTGAATTAAAGGACGCTGTGGAGAATTGGAGGCCATTTGAAGCTAAGAGATTAAAGCTTAGACGAGATCTGAGACTCAATCTTTTGGTTTTATTGATTTCTTTTCTTTTCTTTCAATTAACTCTTATTCTGCTATGGATTATTATTTGCTTTGAGATGGATTTGATTCTGAACATGAGTGGCTAAATTATTTACTCTAGGATAATTTGAACTTTTGTATGGATTGAGTACTTATTGCCCTTCTTTTATTTGTGATTGAAGTTCTTTTTATGTTGATTTTACTCTATTTTTAATGCTTCTTATTGATTGGCCACCAATAACACTGATTAGTTTACATGATTGATGCTTGAGAAGGCTAGGTTGAATATAGAATTTGAATTTAATCATGTGAGAACTTGATATTTGAGAAATGAATATATAGTGTTGTTAATAAGGTAGAAATATATTTATTAACCTCACATAGCCAAAAAAGGGGACTTGATTTAGAAATTGGGTTTAATGAATTTATTAAGAGATTAATATATTAATTGAATTAAACACCTATTTGGAGACTTGAGAGAGTACTTATAGGTATAATAGTGTCCCAAGTTAGCATAATTAACTTTATGAAGCAAATAAAAAAAGGAAATCCTATTAAGTACTATTGATATACAACGGGATAATAATCCTAGACTCCTTCTATCTCGAAGAAGAGCCCTAACTTTAAAATTCTCAATTATAATTAAATCTTAAATTATTGTCACTCAACCTAATTGAGATAATTAACTCGTTTTTGTCTTAGTCATCGTGGGAACGATATTATTATACCACTTGTGACGATCCGCGCGCTTACCGTTATATGTGTGTGTGTGTGTGTGTGTGTGTGTGAAACCAAAATATTGAAATATGCTCTCTCTCTCTAGACTCTCTTTCTTTCACATGGAGCATCGGATATCTTGGACCTACCTCCTTTTAATTCGGAGGATTTTTCGAGGGTTCAAACTATCTAAATTGAGCCAGGTAGGACCACAAAAGCGGTAAAGCTCTACCACTAAGTATTTAACACTGTTGTATTTCACTATTTCCAGAACTCAAATTTGAGACCTTTAGTTAAGCTAATACAGCCCCTTGCCATTTGAACTAGGTGGTTGGTGGTTCTTTCTTGAGACTCTAAGATTAAGGATCGTAGGAAATAAAAACTATTTTTAGGAATAGAGTCAACAAGATTTAAAAAAACAAAAAAGAGATAGTTCTCTCAAAAACACATTGAACTTGTTTGGGTGACACACCGGTGAAAACTAATTTTAGGAATGGTCTTGGGCATTGGAATATCCCTGTTAACATAGAGATCAGAGTGCGTATAGAAAGACTAAGAGGTAAATTTATTTACCCCTCCAAGACTTCATATTAATTTTTGTAGTAAGCACAGTTAATCAATTTAGGATTGATATAATTGTTAGTCCTTACAGTTTGATTAAATTTTGGTTTTGATTCCTATACTTTTAATAAATTTTGGTTTTGGTCTCTGTTTAAACTTAAGCCAAGTACTTATACGACTATAAAAACAAAAACCAACCATTTAAAACCACAAGGAGCAAAATCAGAATTTGATCAAACTGTAGAACCAATAACGATATTAACTCACCCCTTGTCTTAGGGTTCAATTAGCAAAGGGGTCGGACACTCTCACCAAAGGGAGGGGGTTCAATCCTGGAGTTGGTCGAGGCACTAGGGGAGGCATCCTAGCTCTTGGGTGTCTAGGTAAACACCTGAGGGTAATTGACGGCTTATCCTGCCCAACATTGGTACGACTTAAGAGGAAAGGAGATTTCGCCCTGCCCTTGGATCGTGGGTTAGCCCAACCCCTTTCCTAAAATTTTTGTAACAAAAAAAAACGATATTATCTCATCAATCAACAAACAAACTAGGCGTGTTTGTATATTTATGTTTGATTTCTTCATTTTTCATGCATATTTTGGTTGTATATTTATGTTTGAGAATTTAATATTCAAGTTTATACAGTATTTCTAAGGTTTTCATTCTAGCTTTATATAATGTCAATTTATTTTGGTTTTGTTTTTAATTTCATCATGTGCTAAACTTTCGTTTTCCTAGGGAGATGACGTAGCTTACTAATGACGGATTGAATCTTAACTTATTAAATCTAGTTTGAATTTCTTCTCCATGATTAGGTTTTAACATCATTCACTTTTACATAAGTCACTTATCCAATCGTCAATCCAAACATTCATCATTTTATCCAATCTTAAGATTCTATAAGTCAAAGTAAAAATAAGTCACTTATCCAATTACCAATCCAAACACACCCTAAGTGAAGAGCATTAGAGGGACTGATTGAAAATCCAGTGAGTAATTGAAAATGAACTGTGGCAAAGAAATCTACTTTAAAGATACACTCCATGCTCCTCAATTTCATAGTTTGGTTGTAGCCTTTGTATTAGGGAAAAACCAAACAAAGGTTTTAAAGTCTACATAGGTGCAGACTAGTCTAAATTGATGGGAAATCTAACACAGATAATGTACCTTTGTTTGGGAAACTTGATCACTATCACTTAGAAGAAGCAACAGCCAATATGTGGCAACAAGCAATAATAGAGCATAGAACAATTTTGAAATTGTTCAACATTTAATTTATTGTCTTTAAAGAGTTGAATATGAATATTTGAGCTGAGCTACACAAGATGCCATCCAGCATAATCATTAATCCTAAATTTAAATGTAAAATCAGTAAAAGAATGTTCACGCATCCATGTGACCAATTCAACTGCAGCTGGCACAGCCCATTTGCAGAGAAGCACATAAAGGAATATGCAGCTAATAATCAAGATACCAAATCAAATCAGAAGAAACCAAAAGAAACCTTCATTTAGACCTCTCTAATTAGATAGGTAAGAATATCAACCCCAGCCACTAAGAATATTGACCAGATTCTGCTGTCTGCCTTTTTAAGTCCTTGATCAGTAATAGAGATTCCAAAAACATCAAAATGTTGAAGGAGGCTAGTTCTCTTTTCAGCTCTGTAGTCAGATCACTAAATCCAAACTTATCCCTCCACATGCTGGTGCGCTCTGGAATTGCCGGGATTATTAAGCTTTGAACTGAGAGACGGCAAAGGACCTAAAAAAGTTTATCGCCATGAAAAAATAATATTGTAATCAAATAACATGAGGAGGCAAAGATAAAGAAATGGAAAAAGAACCTTCATAACCTTTAGATCATACCAAGAAATCCAATTACTTTTCTGATTTTGACAATTTAATTACCAGTTACAGCATTGAATTAGAATAAAACATCTACCTTTGTGGGGAATTACATTTAAAGGAGGAAAAAAAACAAGGAGCGTCAAAAGAAAGAATACTTTCATGAATGCTAATGGCCGGAAACTTGGGGGGAAATTTAACTTGGTGCTTGGATGTTTTACTAAAACTTTTTGCACCACTGTACTCTGTTAAGATACAAGAGGAGATTATATGACCTTGTTTATGACTTACCGATTCCACAATGGCCAAAAGGTATCCGCAGTATCCTTTTCTTTGATAATTTTTATGTGTGGCCATAAAGGGCATTTCTGCAAGCCTCTGCCCATGGACTCTGTAGAATTAATTTTTGGCAGTTTAATAAAATATTCAACGTAATCTCAGCTAATACAGAATTTAAAATTTACTTGCAGGTAGTGAGGTACAAGGGCCTGATGTATAGAAAAGAAAAGAAAAGAAATGTATAAATGTATAGAAACCTCACAGAAGCAGCAGAGACAACCTCATCATCTTTTTCCAGTATAAATGTATAGAAACGGCAATAATCAATCCTGGGTAATTCTGACCTGAATTGCATCAGAATTGGTAATTATCAGAAGGCGCTAGATTGGATGCTAGCATGGGAGTAATAGTAGAATAGAATACATATAATCAGAGAAGCGTTGAATAAAAAAAAATATGTTGATGAAAGCAGCAGCAATAATTTGAATAGGTCAACCAATATAGCGTTGGTCTTGCGGTGCAAGACCCGCTAAATCCCTTAAGGTCTCGAGTTTGAGTCCCAGAAGAGACACCTATGCTGGGAGAGGCAACCACAAACCCTGAAACTGGAGTAGTTGGTTGCTCGGACACCTGGTAATAGGATCCAAAAAAGGCGCTAGATACCGATTGATAGTCTCAGTGCACAAGGCTCCCACCAGGTAGATAGTATCCCAAAAAAATAATTTGAATATGTCAAAGGGGAAAGTATGAAGAGCCTAGTAACAATGGAAAAAATGCGTTAATGTGCTTACCCAAGACTGTATAGTACACTTTGAACCACATTGTGGCCTGAGTATCTGTCAACTATTGGCACAAAAGCTTCATTCATTAATTTCCACGTAATTGCAACCTTGACATTATTTTCAAAATAGTGGTGTTTAGAGACAGTTGATGTCCTATCCATCTGACGAATAACTCTCCAAGTGTAGCTTCCAGCGATTTCGTTCCTGACTCCAACAAAACCCTCCAATGTCTCATAGGCCTTTCACAAAGCACACAGTCAGAATAGCAAAGGAGGTAGACGTTGTATTTAGAGTAATCCATGGAGAGCATGACCACTCAAAGTTTCGTTCATTGCTAAAAGTACAATTTAAAATTTCATGGTTTGAATTATAATTTAGGTTAAGGTGCAACTTTGTCCTAAAAATAACCATTTAGAAACACTAGGTATCCGGAAGTTTTTTGAGGAGCAATTTCGCTTCGAAAGTGTTAAAAAAGGAGCAAATTCGCTCTAACCGTTAAATAACTAACATCGACCGTTAAAAAATTGACGTTGACTGTTAACATTTTTAACAACAAGGAGCGAAATCGCTATATTTTGGTTACTTCTAGGCCAAAGTTACTTCTCGAAAAACTTCTGGATACCCTGCGCTTCTAAGTGGTTACTTCCGGGACAAGATTGTACCTTAACCCTATAATATAAAAACAAGTAAAGCAAGAATGTCAAAATACATGAAAAATCTCAGCCCCTTGAGAGGTGAAACTTTCTATGTTCTACATAAAATCCACCAAACCTTTCATATGGTAAACAGAGATCCCAATTATATTATAGACAGAGTAATACCTTTCTACAACTTTGCCTACAATATAAATGCGAACAGTCAGGGTCTAAGGCATCTTTAAGAGCATCTTTCTCAAATTCCTTAAAGCATCCCCATTCAACTACAGAAGCACGGAAAATTGGTTTGTCAATAACACCCAGTAGGAGGAAACATAGAAATGTGAAAAAAGCATGAAATCTTTGAAAGACCCCTATAAAAGGATGCTTTAATAGATATGGAGAAAAGATAATACATTTTTTTTTACATTGGAAGCATGCAATCAATTGCTTGCTTTTATCACCAAGCCCACAATGTTTGCATACGCAATAAGGACAGAACCAATCACCTTCAGGGAGCCTCTGCAACGTAAATGCCATGAATCCACGATATTTGTTCAGAACATGAAATATATAACCAAAAACTAAAAACTAATTCCAAACAGTCAGAGATCCACCAGATCCACCCTTAATCCCTTTTTAATAAAAGAAAATGAAAATCATTTTAATTACCTCCAAATTCAAACAGTCCAGATGATATGTGGCGAGGCACTTGTCACAGCAGATCAAGTCTCCCCCGTCTCCACAAACAGGACAAGTATAATCATGGTTGTCTTTTGAATTTCTTGTGCGTCTAAAGGAGTGTGTTTCCAGGTGTTTCACTTCACCGTTCTCCTGCCAAGCAATCTTTATAAACTCCAGAAGAGATGCTTGTTTTTCAAGGAGGTGAATATCTTGATAGGGTTGTTTAAGATCACTTTCACAATGTTTCTCAAAGCCCCACACAGAATATTCCCTCTGGCAACAGCTGCAGAGAATTGCACTTCTGGCAATTTTTCCTATCTTAGCTGGATTACCTTTTATTTCATTTGAGCAGGTGACATGTTCACCCTCCTTGATAACATTGCAATCTATCAACCATGATAAAATGGTTGTTTTGTTTGAACTTAATTGGTCAGCACACAATGTTCCATCTTTCTTGTTTGAACTTGTAGGATCACTGGCTTCCTTGTTTTGTGCTTCCTGAACCCTCTTCTTTGAGGTATGAACACGTCGACGCCTTGCAGTCAAATTTACACTTGAGTTTGCTGTTTTAGTCTCCTTTGTAGTTGGAGAGCATAATGTCAAGTTCCTTCTCTTTTTTCGTCTATTACAGCTCCTTGATAAGTAGTCAGCATCAGAACCAATTGAATCACTTCCAGGACTGCCTGAATCTGCATAATTAGTGCTTTGCTTTCTTTGCCTAAGTGAGTGGGCCATGTGATTTATTTAGTAACTCAAGATTCTCCTCTCTTATTGTCACCTCTGTGCCAAAATATCTGTGAGAAAAAGAAAACTGACTGAAAAACTAGAACCACAAGCAGATTCTTACCCTTTCATTTTACATTTCTACCTATCTGTTTATTGAAATTATTCAAATGCTGAGCCCCAGAAAATTTCCTGGAGTAATGATGATGAACAAACAGCTTGGCTCTGAAAAGCATGCAAAGAGTTTTAACTACTTGTATTGAATATACAACTGTTAATCTTGAAGTAATGAAACAATGACAGTATAAGAGTACTTTGATGTTGTAAATCAATTTTTATGATAATGAATTCACAATATAAATTGAGTCATTTAACTAACTGATGAATCAGAAAATCAAATTAAATGGATTAAAAAACGAATATTAATAGAAGACCATACTGTTCATTTCTATCACTATTTGTCACGAGAAGAGACAACATTCAAATGTTTACTCTTCACACAAGTAGTGATTGATCCCTCATAAATTGAAAACTGTTATGAAAGGAAAATAAACAGAGATGAAAGGAGTGTGTGTGTGTGTGTGTGAGAGAGAGAGAGAGAGAGAGAGAGAGAGAGAGAGATTATGATGAAAAGAATCATTATCAACCACCATAACTTTCCTCCTCACCCCTTGTTATAATGGTATATTGAGAGAGTAGTTAGCCAATCATTATTAACCATCATATCTTCCCTGTATTAGCTATTAGTCCATTGAAGACTGACCAACAACATTCTTCTATGCAAATATAACCATTTTGCAACATGCTGCAATCTCATCCCTTAATAATTTGAATTTGTTAAGTAATAATTAAGTTCTTAATTCAATAATATAATCCTTTAGAATTCTTGCTTAAATCACAAGATCCAAACAAAATGACTTTCCCTATGTCTTAGATCACTGAAATCCAAAGCAACAACATTGTTCTATGCAAATGTAACCATTTTGTCACATGCTTCTTGAAAACATATTTGATTGTTCATACAGTAGCTTTTGAACTAGTAAAAATGATTGGTATCAATTTACTTCCTCATGCTACAAACTGCATCTTTGAGTCTGAATGGACTCATGTAGTCAGTTTTTGGATATTTATGACAAACTATGAAGATAAATACTTGTCATAGTTTTTCATTTAGCTTAGCCATTTTTGGCAAATTTATCTCTCTTGGAATATTCATTATAACCATTAACTTTAATTTATAAACTAGTAAGAGGTGAGACTATAATCAACAGATCTTTTATTGTTATTCCACAAAACTTCCTATCCAAAAGCTTCTTTGAGATTAATTTATAGGGTGGGCCAAAAGAACAAAGAAAATTTATCTTTTTCTTCAAGAGATTGGAAAAGTACATTTCAAAGACTAAAAATGTTACATACTTTCGAGACAAGATCAATAGTAAGATAAAATGTCAATAAAGAAAAAATTATTGCAAAAATGATGCCCAATTCGCAGATGCAAAGCTACACTAGTGAATTGTATTTAAGATAAAAAATCAATTAGATCATGACAGGCCTCTCAGGAACCGTCAACAACCAGGCTTGGTACCAATTGATTGGTGCCTAAGTGGGATAGGGAACTATACCCCAAAAGTTTTTCTATTGAGGTAGGAGAGCCAACCCACTTAAATACCCCATTGAGCATTCCCTCCTACTCAACGTGAGACATGGTATCCCATATTACCAAGTCTTCATCAGAATCAATCAAGAAAAACGCATTAATGGACATTGTATGCATAAATAAAGCACCCTTTGTGAGATTCAAACTTTCATTGGCAAGTTATGAACTCTTCAGCAAGCAGGTGAGAGGGAATTTTTTTCCAACTAGAATTCCTACCATATTGAAAATTGAAACTGAATAAAAAACTTGCCTTCGATTGTGAAACAAGATCTTCACCCTAAATTCTCGATGAGCAGATTCACAAAAGCAGAAGATTTATAAATTGTTCAAATGCCTGCACAGCATAAAATTGTTTAAGAAATTTTGCCATGAATGTTTTCATTTAGTGGAATGATTCATTATATAAGTAAACAAGATTGAGATGATTGATACCGGGGGAAGACCGAAACAGTGCTCTACTCTTTCTGTGCTTTTGAAAATGAAAAGGATTCGTTGTGCTGTTAGGAAGGACAAGACACAGGGCAATAATTGGGATTGCAGGCAACTTGTCCCATTAGGTGGCTCACTGCTAGCAATTGTTCAAGTGAAGAGTCTGCCCTATGAGGTATTTAAGTAGAAAAGGATTTGGCCTCCACGTTTCCACGAAAAAATCTTAATAAAATCGTAATTAGATAGGCATGTGGAATCAACGACAACAACAACAAGCCTTATTCCATTAAGTGAGGTCAACTACATCAATCTCACGACGCATGTGGAATAAAATTAATATTAAAATTAGTGTGTGCATGAATGCACATCATTCATCGTCATGAAGCACTCATCTTAAATTCCGAGCAAATACAGAATCCCACTCTAATTTAAGTAATTTGTATTCATAGAAACCGTAAAAAGCATATCGTATTGATTTCTCATAAAACAGCTTGCAAGAATACATCTTAAGTGTTTTACTGTTAGAGTATGTTCAGTCAAATAGTCAACTGAGAAATTACAGCCTAAATGAATATCAAATAATACTTGCTCAAAGTATTTCACTCATTCAATGTCTAATCCATCTTTTAATGATAAACTTCCTTATGCTGAACAGCTATTAAGTTCATTTTAATCGCTTCTTCAGTGATAGGAATAAGATAAGAAAGTTACCCAACAAGTTGTTGATTGAAGTGGTAACTAGACACACCCTGTAAGGAGGAGAACACAAGTTTGAATCCGAGAAGCACACTTGTTGGGAGAGACGAAAACCCTTTGTACACTAAGCCTCGAACGGGATTATACCCTTGATCAAATAAAAAAAAAGAGAAGGACATAAGAAAGTTATAATTTGAATTTTCTACCTAGTGCGCCATTTTTTTCAAGAGACAAAGAGAGCAACATAAAGGAGTTAGAGTGTACACATTACACAAGGCTTGGTTGAGAAACTTTTGCGTCTTAATATGACGGGTGAAAATCTGTTGTCATGTTCAAAATATGTAAATCTTATGCAAGAGTTTTAGCATTTCACCAGCTCACCTGCTAAAGCACAAACTGAATAGCAAGTGCATAAAACACAGCCCAATTCATCAGATGGTAGCTTATTTTCTGTAGTTTTGCTGTGTGCTTTCAAGGAAACTAATATACCAACTAAAAATGGAAAAAGAAAATTGTGGTAGAAACTTTTCTACACATGTCAATCTTTATGTACCTCGTAACATAATCGGGTGCTCAAGTAGTTTTGCAATCAGTAGATGTAATAGACAAGTAGACAATAAGAAGCCTTATCCCACTAGGTGGGGCGACTACATGGATTGTACTCTATCAACAAAGTTAGTAGATAGAATAACCACAACAAAATTTTAACAACTAAGTTTAACAAGTTCTGATGAACATATAAAATTAGCAAATAGCAACTGACCTCAGTGGCCTCCAAGAGCTTTCAGACATACTAGAAAGCTCACCGCTTGCATTGATCATGTCATGTGAAAAATGAATCATAAATAAGAGGTAAGACATTGCATAGGAAACTAAACCAAAAAAAATCTGAAATTCTCACCTGTAAAGGAATGAAAAAATGATGGATGTTCATTGGAAAAATCATTAACTGGGTAAACAGTAATGCTAAAGTGGCTTGCAAGACAGTGCTTATGTAGAGCAGCCATACCAACTAATAAGAATGAGACAAAATATAACTTACTCTGAATCAGTCACATCAAATCATTCATCCTTTAATTGTAATTCTATATGGAATATTGATATCGCAAAACTCTAATTACTCCTGGTGGTCCTCAAGAAATTTGCCACAAATCTGAATCTCCAAATAATCATTTTAATGAAAGAAATGTGTTATAACATTTACAGGAAAAAAAAAAGTCCAAACATTATCCTAGTATAAACCAAATGCGCTTAAAAATCAGTAGCGCCAATCTTACAACACAAAATCAAAATCTTTGATAAACACCATATAACATTCCAATAAAGTAAATGGCTAGACCAAACCAATTAACGCTGTTTGGTCCCGCAGCTGATGCATGCAACCCCAATCTCCAATGCTGTAACTCTCAGGTACCAATTTCCCCCACCTATAACAGGGTTTTCCTTTCTGTTTGGCTGCAAGAATGTGTGGAGAAAATAATTTTTACGGCTCGAATCTCGTGGTGCATAGCTTACATTAGCTCAAAAATTCGCAGCAATAAAACAGAGCTTTGATGCATCCAATTTTTCACTCCACTGCCCTTTTGGTTCTTCATGTGCTCTTGGTCCTCCCATTCGCTCCCTTCTAATTTGTACCGATTCGAATAATGTTGTTTATTTTGTGGTTTCTGGAAGCATGTAGGTGTGGGATGGGAATAAAAATGAGTTCTCAGGACCTTCATACTCATCCAGCAACCCCAAAAACAAATTGGAACTCGTTATTGTCACTTTTCTGAAGATAAAGAACCTGCCACCGCTGGTACAGGTTTTCGAGCTATGAGCCTATGAGCTCTTGAAGCCAAATTCAGACCTCAGCTTCGAAGATTTTGATGATATAGGAAGAGAATCAAAGATAAACGAAGAAATTGACAAGCATGAAGCAAATTCGAAAAATTTCCATTTTGAAGATGTCAGGAGTGAGTGCATGCCAGATTAGGAGGGCTCAGGTAACAAGAACCGTAGGATTTGTGGCATCCTCTACCTAATCCAAAGCCCCATATTTTTTCTCTTCTTTCTCTTACCAAACAATTCCCAAACATAAAAAGTCCTATAATCAAAGGTATTAAAACTTGAACTGTATATTGAACTGATCGAGGTACTGGGTTAACGGTCAATGGATTAGATCAGGGTTAAACTGAAGCTAAACCGGGACCAAACCGGTGAAAAATTGAAAATTTTAAGCTTATAATATAAAATTCTAAAGGAAAAATTTTAAATTAGAACCCGGACCGGACCAATTCACCGGCCAGTTCGCTGGTTTCCAAGCCGGACCGGCCAGTCTGGCCCGGGTTCATGAAGCTGGCCTATAATTGCTGTGCATTATGCAGAAAGGTCCAAGGTTCCTAGGTAGGATGTATTCATGCTTTTTTCTTCTACTAGATATAAGATAAAGTTGATTTTTTTTAGAGATTTATTAAGCTAAATAAATTACTTAATTATATTATATATTGTATCATTAGATTATATATCAATTTATATGTTAAGAAAAATAGTTTGAAAAAAAATATAAATATAAATATTTTAAAATAATTTAATTAGTTTTCTTAATATTTTCAACTTTATTTTATATTTAGAACGGGTGGGTGAAGAACTTGTTATTTTCACTTTTTAGCTATTGCATTCTTTCATTGTAGGCTATACTGATTTTCACTATTTATTTTTGTCCTGTCTACTGAAAATTTACACAAATAATGGAATATATAATTTATTTTGCTTTTCACCGGAAAACAAAAAATTCATACTCTATTTTGTTAAGTTCGCTGCACATGAGCCAATTCACTTTGCTTCTTATATAGTACTAAAAAGTCAAAGCATGGTTAACCCTATTTACAATGTTTAGAATCAGATGACAATACTCTCAAAAAAGGAATGTGGGATTCAGATCCCAACCTAAGGGCCACATCCCTTTACAACCAACTTTGGTTAACTAATCTACTGCCAAATTACAAGATCTAAGGAGCAAAAACAAAAGTAAAAGATTGTTATGATCTAGACAACAATCTTAAGCCTTCAATCATACTTCCTGCTCGCCAGTTTGGGCAATGGACATGACCTGTCACAGCATCACCAAAGGTAAGCATTAGATTCAAAACATGTCCCATCGATAGTGAGCCTTTTTTTTTTTTTTTTGATAACAAAAATTTTAGGAAGGGGTTCGGGCTTAACCCAATCCAAGGGCAGGGCCCCTAACTCATGATCCACTGGAGGCCTGTCCCTGTGGGTTCCTGGTTGGCAAGCCGCCCAATCCACACAGGTAGGTAGAGGACTTTCACCCCTATTTTTTCACCCCAGCTTCACTTAGCTGTGGAGATGCCTCCCCAAACACCGCAACTGGAGGCATAACTAAATGCCACTCCCAGGGATCGAACTCATGCCAAGGGAGTCACCCAGGCACTCATTGTCCAATCCCCTCGCCAACTAAACCCACGGACGATGGGTCGATAGTGAGCTTTAATAGTCACATTGGTAAAGGTATCAAATAAGTTTAGTAATGATCATATGATGTGTACTCTTGAATCAGCATGATCTATTCTCTCTGTTGTTTTTTTTTTGGTATTTAATCAGCTAGCATTATCTTTATGAGACACTTTGAGGAGAATGGTGGTAATCAGTGCTGGTAATGCGGGCCAGCCCACACGGGTTGGGAGCTTTGGTGGGGTGGGCTGGTGTAGCCCGCCCCCTTTGCCAGCCCGAGCCAGTTTAGCCAGCCCGCCATTTTTAAAAAAAAAAAAATCACTTTTTTTAAAAAAAAACAACTACTCTCTTTCTCTTTTACCCGTTCATATCATACTTCTTTTCTTTTATACATTTATGTTATGAAGTCAATTTCCTTCTTACTTTCCTTTTTTTCATCTACTCACATAACAAAAATATATAAACACATCTCTTTTAAATTGAATAATAGTAGAATAGATAAATATAATATGAAAATAAAAATATCAAATAAAACGTATGAGAAATTAATTAAACACGGCATTAAATGAAAGGAAATAAGGATATTTGAATTTATTTTATTTAAAGAAACAAAAAAAAAACTTTAAAAAAGAAAAAGCGGGCCAGCCCACCAGCTCCCAACCCGTTTAGCCCGAATTTAAACGGGCCACCGAAATGGCGGCCTGTTTACGTTTATTTTGGGCGAGTTGATAGGCCGACCCAAATTACCAGCTTTGATAATAATCACATATTATACCGAACATTTTTTTTAGACATTTTTGGCCTTGATTTACATTTATTTCTCGAATTAGTAGTGAGAAAAGGGTTGGCAAGAGAAAGCAATATTCTAAAAGTGGTATTAAACGGTATCAAAAGATATATTTTTCCCAATTGTTTATAAAATAATGTCGATTCTTTCATTCATGTGTAATGAATGGTGATAATATTGTTCAGGTTCTTCCTGATCATTCTTATTCTTAGTGTGTGTTTGGAATAGTAATTGTCGGGCTTATTTCAATTTGATTTTTTGTAATATTACTTTTGATAAAATCAAATTATGTAATGTGATTTATATTTGGATTAGCTTAAGCACAAGTGATTTTTGTGATAATAGTAAGAGAGAGTGGGTGAAAAAATATTTTAGAGTGGGTGAAAATCAATAAATCAGTATTCTAAGTTTTTGGTGCTCTTTACTACTAAAAAAAATACATTAAAGGTAAAATTGTAGTCAGTCTCCTAAGACTGGGTACAACTAAAAAAATATTTTAAAGGGAAAAACACAAAAAAATATTTCAAAGTAATTTTTGGAGCTGAAAAGGTACATTAAGGGTAAAATTGCAATCAATCTGATAACACACTGGGTACAGTTGAAAAAATATTTTACGGGATTAAAAGCACCAAAAAATAGTTTAAATTAATTTTTGTTGCTAAAAAAATACATTAAGGGTAAAATTACAATCAATCTGATAGCACACAGGGTACAACTAAAAAAATATTTTAATTATTCACCGAATTGTAATTGCAGGCAAGAGAAAGAGAAAAAGAAAAAAATTAGGTGGGACCGTTGGACAATAAACTTGATTGAAGAGTTAAAAAGCTTCAATGTTTTGCTTTTTGTAAAAGCTCTCTCTTTTGTTAAAAACTCAATTATCAACCATGTGAACCGAACACTCAATTTTTTTTTAAGTCACCTATTGAACTTAAGGTTAAATTAAGTCCAATTGAACCCTGCAAAAGTGGCTCCAAACACACGCTTAGTACACTTTGGCATAAGCGGAAAATTACATTGCATCAAGGAGTGATGTGGCAGCCGGGAAGAGTAATCAAAGAAATCACAGCTCTAATCAATTTCTCCTCCCTTGCTTTTTCCTCATCTCTCATTTGTCAACCCAAGTCTCAACCTTATATCCAGGTCAAAAAAAAAAAAAAAAACCTTAGATGTCTTGCAACACTAGTGCCCACGTATCTAGGTAAGGATGGACAATGGTTCTGCATAAATTTCGTCGAAATAGAGATTTCTGTCATATTCTATCATGTCACAATGGTATTTTAATTTTTCCTGTTGTCATGTTATAACTCATACTTTATAATATTTTAAATTATTTTATTAATATCTTTTTACCTTATTATTAAAAAAAAGCATGTAAGGACCAAGACTTTTGAATAAGGTACATAACGAAGTTTAGCACAAATTAACCAGTCCTCTCAAAATATATAATAACATAGAACAATATAAATTAAAAAAACACTTTAAAGCGTGACTTCATAACTATAGCTAACTGAGAGCATTGAAAATTAAATTATAGTTAATTTCTGTAGTATGTGTAATTACCATAACTTACATTAAACACATATCACACCAAACTCCTCTCTAAAATATTTACTACACGTGAGGCTATGAGTTTAAGTGTTAGTTTAGAATAGCTTATTTTTAGGTAATAAGTGCTTATAATTCGTAATTCACGATATACGAGGTAAATATGTGAGAGGAGTTTTATCTCGACTTATATAATAAGTGTTTATTTCTCAGAAATAAACTATTCCAAACACTTACCAAATCTTTTTGAATTATCTCTTAAACCACTTTGGATGATATGACTCAACCTCCTTTATTAGGCTGTCATATTTCAATTGATGACTTCCTATCTCTTATAATTTTGAATATCAATTGCTTAATCCTTAGCCGTAAGGAGAGAGCTTCAATTCAAACTCCTCGTAAGTTCTCATTTTCTGTGCTTATAGTCTTCATGGTTGTAATGAGATTTAAGATATATTTGGGGTTACGATTTCTTAAAAAATAAGTCTTTATTATGCAAGTTGAGATAAAACTCCTCTCACATACTTACCTCGTATACTGTGAATCACGATTTATAAGCATTTATTGCCCAAAAATAAACTATTCCAAACAAGCACTTAAAATTGGACAGTTTAAGTTTAAAATTTTTAATCTACAATTTTTTAAATAAAAGTAATTTTTTTAAAGAGAAGTCACAGCTATAAAATTATTACTACTTTAAATTATATATAATAATTAAATCAAGATTATCCAAAATCATTCCCAGAGTCCGGTCCAGTAAACGAGCTCACTATGCTCGTCAAAATCACCTTCCTGCAGAACTCATATGGCGCATAATCGGTGATAAACAAGAGAGAAAACAATGGGCGCTTTGAGGGTCTTTGCAAGGTCTCTTGGACGCTGCTTGCGTGATAATTCAAAACCCTATCTCACTCCCAATCAGCCATTACGAAGCTTCATTACCGTGTCTCAGCAAATTGTTCCGTGCAATTCCGAGCCATGGCAGTTTCAGTATCAGAATCGCAGGACTCTCATTTTGGAGTCTTCCGCTTCTGAGTTCGTCAAGCTTCACAGACTCGCCGACGTGGATTCCGGTAAAGCTTTCCACTAAAATCTCTGCCAGTGGCTCTCTAAATCTATATCTAATAATATGTAAAAATCAAATTGAATGATTACGTTTCTATATTCGGACGTGATTCACTTGAAAAGGATTCATCTATATTAGTATATTACCTTGACTTCTAATATGAGTTTGGTAGAAATAAAAGGGCTAAGTATGATCTAATTTTTAATGGCCTTTCTTGCTTCTGAGCAAGTAACTCTCTTGCGTCGATCTTGTGCTACTCTATGAACTTCATCAAGCTAGTGTACAAGTGTGCGTTAGAGGGATGGAGATATCCTCATTATCACATAAACATTTAGTCAGTGGTTTGCAGCAACAATTTGAAATGCACTTTGAAGTGTTTAATTTGAACTACGAGTCCATTTTAAAATTAGTAGAACATTTTGTTACAGGTATTTTCGAAGTTAGCTTGGACAGGCCTGGAGCTAAAAATGCCATCGGGAAAGACTTGCTGCGAGGTCTGAGGCATGCATTAGAATCCATTGATCAAGAGCCATCTGCGAAGGTTGCTATGATCCGCAGCTCAGTTCCTGGGGTATTTTGTGCTGGGGCTGATTTAAAGGTAGTTCATGAATATCATGTCCATCTTGGAAAGAAGACTAGGTTTTTTGTATTTTGTGATTCAATTACTGTATTAATATATTCAAGCTATGCCAAATTAAAAAAATGGTAAAATTTCATTTAAATGCCTTTGCAATGGTTGACTTGGTTCTTGCTATGAGGCAGGCTTGATTAGATTTCCTTTTACTTGTATTCACACAGCACAGCCGAGTAATGTGTGTGTCTGAGAATTTTGTGTTTACTGAATCACAGGAGCGCCGGACAATGAATCCGTCTGAGGTTAAGGATTTTGTTAATACTCTTCGCTCTACATTCTCTTTTCTAGAGGTTAGTTCACATCATTAATTATTTTGTTCTAATAGTTACGCAGTTTTTCAACTTTGTATAGTGAATAGGTAGCAGATGAAGCACCGTGTATATATTCAGCTTGACAACACCTAAGGCAGCTCCAAGCATAAACTTTCTAATTTGTAGTTCCATTTCCTTTTCACATTCTTTGACAGTTCCATCTTTAACAATTTTATCTTTGACCACCCACATCCAGCAGCATGTCAGTGATTTTGCCTGTTTTTTCCTCAAATACTTTAGGTATGTTTTCCTTTTTATCTGTATTGATGAATATGTCTGTGGTGAAAAGCCTTTATAAGCTGTCGGTCTTGCTTGTTGGCGGTTGCTTGAGTTGTACTTTGTTGTGTAGTTCATAGCAACTCTGTTTTTCCATCCTTTCCATCTTTGTTGACACATGAGAACTCGTTGGGAAACTAACATTACATGAATTTGTTTGAGCTTTATACAGGCACTTTGCGTACCAACTATTGCTGTTATTGAAGGAGTAGCATTTGGTGGTGGACTTGAAATGGCTCTGGCTTGTGATCTTCGAATATGTGGTTAGTTAAATGGGGAGCATTGATACATTGACTCTTTATGGATGCCTAGAATTTGATGCATTATACGAGTACTAGACTTTGATTGTTTCTCTTTTGTGGCATAGGGGAAGATGCTCTCATGTGTTTGCCTGAGACAGGACTTGCAATAATCCCAGGGTATGTTGTGTATACTATCTCTATTCACTTCTTCTATCCTTGACACTGCCATTTGTAACTTTGTTCATCAGTTCTGCCATTTAATTATGGATGAAGTTATGGCTGCAATTTCGATAGTAAAGTATACAGTCCTAAAAATGTGGGAGAAAATGAATCAAAGATTGGTTATTAAGGAGATCGAACTATATCTTATTGTCTAGGCCAGTTAGATTAAATTTAGGAGATAGCACTTTTAACAACGCAGAAAAAAGAGTTTGGGTTTTAGGAAAGAGACTGGCTCTAATGGAATCATGATTGGCACAGGGCAGGTGGGACACAAAGACTTCCCAGATTGGTTGGGAAGGGAACAGCTAAGGATATTATATTTACGGGTCGAAAGATTAATAGCAAAGATGCACTGTCTATGGGTATGTATATTGGGCATTTGGTCCATTTCATTCTCCATTTGGTAAATTTCTGATCAACTCATCAAATACATATTACAGAGCCAAAAGACCATCATTCTTTGTGGTTACTACATACAGTCTTTATGTTGTGAGTTTCATTTTCCGATAAGACATATTAACCTAATTTGATTAGATTAAAGAAGTTTGTTAAGTTAGTTAATATGACATGTATATTCTAAAACACCCTAATCATCTTCCTTAATTCCCTCCCTCCCCCTCCTATTTGATTATTGTTGAGAGAGCATCAATAGGGGTCAATTAGAAAAAGATTGACAAATATGAAATCGATGTCTTCTATTTAGAATCAAGATCAACTCCCATAATATGTCTTATATTAAGGACATGAGGGAGTATATGCTTACTGTTCCTCTAAATATACCATATAGCTCAAAAACGCCCAAAAATTCTTTAATGAGGACGTAGGTTCTCCCAAAAGAGGCCCTTACAAAGTAATAACTAGAATTTCCAGTTTGCTTTCAGAAAGCTTCCTTTTTGGTATTGACTCAAGAGATGTATCATATTTTGTGGCTGCTATTGTGCTTGCCAAGGCTTTCTTGCAAACATCCTGGAAGTGTTAACCATCACCTGTTGAATTCCAGGGAAGCTAGGAGAAAGATCAACACCTATGTGCAGCTTTTCAAAAGTCAAAACTAACAAATTTCTAATTCTTTTCTTTTTTTAGGAAAAAAGCATGGATTTACTATTTATTCTACTAATAAGGTCGTTAATACTTAGCTAAAGAAGCTTACATCAATGCAGGTTTAATTGATTACTGTGTTCCTGCTGGTGAAGCTTATTCAAAGGCACTTGCAGTCGCTCAGGATATCAGTCAGAAGGTATCTTCCCTAGCAAAACCAAAGCCATGTGCCATTGAATTACTGTATATAAATTGTAATGACTGATTTTCTAGATCTTTTTTTTTTCATTTTCTTCTTTTGGAGTTGACTAAAATTTGGAAGTTGTATAGAGCTCACTTCAATAAAACAATGAGTTTATTTTTTTGTCCTATTGTATAATAGTTACTATCTCCGGTCCTTAATATAAGATCAAGTTGACTTTTTTGGAGAGATTAAGAAAGCTAAATAAGATAGTTAATGATAGCATATGTCGTGTATCATTTGATTATATATCAATTTATAAGTATGATAAATTAGTTTGGTACAAAAAAGATAAATATATATAAATACCTTAAAGTAATTTATTTCGCTTTTTTGATTTCTCCAAAAAAATCAATTATGCCTTATATTAAAGTTCGGAGGTAGTATCTTTTGAATGTTGTTTCTTTGTTCCCCTGACTTTTGTTGGCTAAAAATCTCCTAAGGTTGAGAGCAGACTGTTTGGTTAGATTGTCTTGTATAATCTGATCTCAGACCTTTTTGCTACTTATCTCTGCTGAGTAAAAAATATCGAGTCTGTTTCTTTCAATTGGTCTCATCAAAGGGTCTAGCAAAACCTGTGACACACGACAAGCAATTATAAAGTCAAAGTGATAATTCTATTTGACAAATAATGGCTTTTGTCTTTGATATCTTGTTATGCAATACTCAATAGCAGTATATTTCTTAACAGGGTCCTGTTGCAATTAGAATGGCAAAGAGAGCCATTAATGACGGAGTAGAAACTGATCTGGCATCAGGTTTGGCCTTAGAAGAAGAATGCTATGATGAGGTGCTGAATACAACAGATCGGTTGGAAGGTTTGGCTGCATTTGCTGAGAAGCGGAAACCAAAGTATACTGGTGAGTAAAAGGATCATTATTCGACTGCGGTTTCTGGCCTGCACATTGGAGTGAACATGACATAGTGCTTGTTTGGATTAGCAATGAACAAATGTGATTTTAGATGATCGTAATTTACCAAATAAAGTGTTCTAGGCCTGGTTAGAAGAAACCATCAGGAATGACTGTAAGGCTAATTATGTGAAACATAAAATAAATGAAAAGAATATGAGAGGAACGGGTTTATGTTATTTGAAATGAAAATTGATTCATGGTTTGAGAAAATTGATAAGCATGGCCACGTTCCTAGTTAAATATAATGAATAAATGACTTGTTCTCTGAGTATGGGACCTTCCACTCAAAATTGGTTTTACGCCCATTTCTCTCAAACCTAAGTTGGGTACATACCCGTGTCTCCTCGTTTGAGTGTGACCTTAGTGGTATAAGTTTCTTTATCGACTTCTCGTTGGTGGTTTTCTCAGAATGTGGTGTCGAAGTACGAGTATCTTTCATAGGGTGTACTGCTTGCACATGTTCTGGGGATGGAGTTTCAACTTTGTGTTTATGATTCGATGTTTTAGTTAACAAGAGTGTAATAATCATTATGTCTGGGTTTTATATGTTCTGTCTTGTGTATTTTCTTATATGTCGGTGTCTAATGTCAGATTTACAACATCAAACCAAATATGTATCCTAATGATTGAGCACCTTGATCATGAAAAACCCAAGTGATTTGTACACAAATAACTAACTAGATGTTTCTTCCAGTGTAAAAGAATGGGCAAATTATTCTCAAGTTGTCAACATTTTGTGTCAAGTCTCTGCTTAAACAACACGTGGACTTGTTCATCCATGTGAACGAACACATCATTTCAAGACTATTCTAAACAGAATATGTAAATATCTTTGAAGATATAATATTTTTTTAAACACAAACTGTTGGTAGATAATTTTTATTAGATACTTTTAAAAAATAATAATAAAGTACATGTAATTGAGGAGGAAAAAGATATTTAAATACCACTTGAATTTCAAAATCCCAAATTAGTTTTATTAACAATAAGAGTAATGTGATTGACAGAAAGAATATAGCGATAGATAACTTAGATTTTTGAGAAATCAATGGTTTAGGATTTTAAAGTTTAAGTGGTATTTATTTGTCTTTTTCTCTTACTGTTGAGAACACTAAACCCATTACATGTCATGTTCCAATGGCTCAGTTAGCTGTGGAATCTTTGTTTTGAAGCAAATTGAGGGTGGAAAATAATTCTCAGACCATTTATTTGTGTGTGAATGGATCCCACATGGTTTGAATTTTCCAGATGCCCAGGTAACGTAAATCATAGTCAATCAACATCTTACTGGGACTTAACTACCTGAAGAGATAACTGATGTTGATCGATTTATTTACAGTATCAATATTTGTATTTGAAAATGCTTTCTGCTATGTGTTTTTTTTTTTTTTGGCCAATCTGCTATGTGTTATTTGACTTTGTGAATGTAAAAATAAATAATATCTATTCTTAATATAAGATTTATCTATTTAATTTAAAAAGATTAAAGAAACTAGATAAATTACTTAACTATGACATATATTATATTATCTCTATTAAATTCTTATATGTATCATTAAATAATATGTCATTTTATAAGTCATACAAATTATTTTAGAGAGAAACGATAAATACAAATATTTTATAGTAATTTGTTTAACTTACTTAATCACTTTAAATTAATCAACTGAGTATTGCCGAAGGAGTAAAGTTGAATTAGTTGACGTCTGATATTGTTTTTTAAAATGGATTGATGAAAAGAATCTCATAAAAAGCATTTTGCAGGTCGCAGTTTCACACAGCTAATGGGTACAAGTGGATGCGTGAAAGCAAAAACCTCATATGTTTGTCGATAATTATTTTTTTAATGAAAAAAAAGGGTGCATCGCCGATTTCTGTCAATTATTTTCTACGTTTGTTAAATCATTGACAGTAACACCATCAAACACCTTTTAAATTGAGTGGCAAAAAATTCAACACCTTTTAAATAATGCTTCAACCAATAGGAGTAGGAGTTGAATGTAATAGAAGGAGCCAGTATTTCAAAATGTGGCTAATCAAGATTAAAATTCTAATTAAGAAAGATATATACATTTAATGCACAACAATGCATCAAACAGAATTGTTTCCAATAAAAGGATACATATGGTTTTTTTTATCTTATCATCCAGGTTTGGGTTCAGGATTCGTGGTTACCCCTCCTAACACAAGTGTCTCTTCTATGATTCGAACTCGAGACTTAAAGGGATCTAGCTGAATCTTACACCACTAAACCAACTTTATATTGATAAGGATACATATCAAATAGTGACTCAAATTTACTTCATATGGGCTTGATTACTAAACAATATCAGATGTGAGATGATTTATCCCAAATGAGAAAAAAATGATGAATGATGAAAGCTAAGTATTCCATCTTTCTTGTACTTATATTTATTGATTGACTACTATTTCCTCTAAATAACTGTAGTATGTAAAAAAAATAAGAAAATAATTTAAATAGTAAAATTTATAGATATATTTAATTAAAATTATTCTTATTATTTTATAGTATTTTAAAGTTTTTTTCATTTTTATGAAACTACAAATGAAATGAGTAAGAGAAAAATTAAAGTTTTACTAAAATTTAAATTGGAAATTGTTTTAAAATAACATATATTTCAAATAAAAATTAATAAGATAAAATCATATTTCTACAGAAATATTATTTATTAAGTGGCGGCTGGTTTTTGAATGGTTGAAAATTGGAGAAAGAAAAGTCAAGGTCAAAGTTTGAAAGTCAAATGTTAGGGATCGAGTTGTGTGAACGGCTGACGGTTTTAGAGCCCTCGTGCGGTATATGCCTTTAGATAGTCTTTAGTCTTTACCCACAAATTATTTTTTTTTTTTAAAATAATCCTTTTTTTTTTTGCGGAAAAATATAATAATAATTCAAAGGAAATTGAAGGCTGTCTCCTAACTCCTGAGAGAGAAGAGCTGGCGGCTTGATGGGATATTGCCACCAATTAATTAGGAGTCCCGCGATGTTCGTTCACGTCTTTTTCTTCAAGATAAATTTCAAACGAATTTTAATAATAATAATAATAAAATATTATATTATATTAAAAAATCGATATCTTAACTAAACATTTTCCTAACATAAAATTTTAAATATATGTAACTCTTTTCAAATTTTAAATTTTGTATTTTATTTATTAATAAATAAATAACGAGTTTTTTTTAGAATTTTTTTTTATATTTTTATAAATAGAAATTATCAATTTTATACATGTTATCATATACAGAAAATATGGATACTTGAATTCAGATTATTTTGACCAATAAAACTTTTAAACTGGAACTTTTCACCGATTTTTTTTATTTGTTTAAGAAGTGTTCATAAAAGAACCCCTAATTTCCTATTACAGCATAAGCAATAGTATTCTCTTATTGTCAAGACAAAAAAGAAGGCAAAATGAGTCTTAAGATTCAATAAAAAAAATAAGCAATATTCTCTTATTGTCAACCTACAAATAACAACAGAAGTACTCTATGAAAAATCATTGGAAGACTTGGATTGAGCTAGTCTTGGTATAGGAACATGAAGAAAATATACAAATGTAAACATGGGATAGTTTTAAATAATTTTTTTAATTTTAAGGTAAAAAAAGATTATTTTTGTAATTTTAATCAATTCCTATGTCAAAGGTGGTAGATGATGAAAAATTGATACTCCCTCCGGTCCTAATTATAAGATAAATTTGACTTTTTGGAGAAATTAAGGAAGCCAATTAAATTATTTTAGAGTATTTATATTTATATTTTTTTTCTCCAAACTGATTAATTTGACTAATAAACTAATATATAATCTAAGGATACTAAAAATATAAACACTCTAAAGTAATATAAATAGCTTCCTTAATTTCTTCAAAAAAATCAACTTTATCTAATAATGAGCACGGGAGTAGTAAAATCGACACAAATGTTTAACATAAATGCTGAATCTCCAACAAAGTATACATTTTTTTAACCAACCTAAACTTTTTTTTCTTTTTTCTTTTTGTTTTTTTCGGTAGCAAGAGAAAAATATTGGCCTGAAACTAAAAGTAACAGACAAATTGGGAAAAGCTGCGTCACAATAGATAAGAATGACAGGTGGACCCGTGCGAGGCAAGCGTGCTCCGTGCTCCACTGTTCCTTTTGCAAATAAACTAAACAAACAAAATTATTGAAGAAAAAACAAACACAGATTCAATGAACTTTTAAAAAACTATTTATAAATTTGTAATTTTGCAAGTGTCTTAGTCTTGCTGATATTCCCCCGTTCCTTCCAATTTAATATTTTTCATAGGAAAAATTAATCCGTCAATGTCATAATTTCCCGTGATTTTTAGTCAAATGTAAACAGTTTTTTATTGTGTGCTTATAATTTTCATTATTATAAACATTAGTTCGTGTGCTCATAATCTATTAATTAGGGCTGGTGTGAATGCAGTGACTGACTAAATGATATATGTAGGTTGCAACTAAATATAAAATAAACAAGGGTCTTTTTTTATAAATGAAATTTATTTATCATCAATATAAAAAATTATTATGCTCTATCTATATATAATATGTAATATGATTGATTTTAGTTCTATATAGACTCATAATACAAAACTAATTTAGATGCATGCTGAATGAGAATTGAGTTATCAACTACTAACATTCTTCTTCTTCTTTTTTTTTTTTTTTACAGATTAACAAATTATGAGTATGAGGATCAATATCTATAATTGAAAAAATTATGAGATTCGAAAAAACTAAAAGGACTTAATTAAAAATGATATGAGATGACAAGAACTTGAATATTAATTTTATTTTATTTTTGTTCATGGAAAACAATATGGCCCCTCAATTATTGGGAGGTTGTGGATCAATCCCCAAGTGGTTGCTGGGAGTGTGAGTAGGTCCCTCCCTATGGAGGAGGGCTAGTATTAATCGTTTTTTTTTACCTGAATATTAATTGCTTAATATCTTGCTAGTACAAGTTTTTTAAACTAGTATCAAATAAAAATTTAAAAAACCCACAATGATAAAGCAAATATAAGTTTTAAGTCTAACAGAAGGAGCTGGTCCTTCACAATGTGACAAACTAAGGTTTGAATCTTCATTAGAAGATATACTCACATTTAGTGCCCGACAGTACTTCGAACAAAATTATCTCCAAAAAGAGGATAAATGCGCCTAACAAAAAAAGAATCAAGTTGAATGCTAATAGAAGTTGGATCTAACCGAAGTTGCCTATCTCTCATTATGGGGCCAACTAAAGTTGCCATCTTTATTGAGAGAATGGTCCATATTTAGTGTTTGACTTTTTGCAGCAACATTTAGTGGTGCTTTGAATAAGTTTGTTTTTAATAGAAGGAAAGCTATACTTATGAAAAAACTAAATTGGATGATTATGTATATAAAGATAAGATTGGATTTATGATACTGGTGCCCTTGATTGCTATTGTGTTACAATGTTGTTTGTCTTCCACAATACCATGTACGCCCACCGATTACAAATATAACTTCGTCAATCTTCTTATCCAAAAGAATTGTCGTCATTCAATTTTCAAACTTGTTTTGATATTTTTAATTAGGGCGTGTGGATGCCATATGGCTTATTAATATCAGTAAATATATGTTTGTTCAGAGTTTCGACTGCCCAAGAAATCCGCTTGGAGTTTTCTATATTGAAAAACCTAACTCAATTCAAAACTCGCATGAGATTATTCGTATTATTTTTGTGTGGAAAGAAGTCTAATCAAAGAATAAAATCAATCAATATCAATAAATATATATATACACATATACATGTATATGTGTGTGTATAGATTAAACGTTATTTATGGGAAAATTAATCATTTTGCTTCTATAATTTTAACTTGATTAAAACTCAGTACTTATACTCAATGCAACTTAGGTTTTTTTTTTCTTTTTTCCTTTTTTAGTTTTGTCTCGCTTGAAACTCAACTTTCAAATTTTGATTTGGTATAACTCAATCTTAAAATTTTAACTATTTAAAATGTTGATTCCTGATTTTTTTTAAGAAAATTAAATTATAAGGACTACATTTATTTCTTAAAACCCTTTATTAATGTTTTAAATAGCTAAAATTATAAGAACATACTATGTCGTACTAAGTTTAATAGAGTCATTATAACTATAAGGGTTAAATTGTATTGACTTAGAGTTTAGCGGTTGAGTTATAACAAAATCAAGGCTATATATAATAAATAAATGATTCGTTTTTCTTCATAATTCACTCACAATGTTACCTGCCTCAAATGGTAGGTTCTTTATATGATATCTATGAACACAAATAGAGGCCAAATGCATGTTTGGATTTTACTAGAAAACTCAGCTTTTACCCTTCAAACAATTTGGCTCTTATGAAACATTGATTTCCCACTCAATGTTGAGTTTGGAAGTTTGTAGTTTTCAAAAGTCCTCTTAATTAGCTGTGTTTTTTGTTTGAACCTAGGTTGTTCTAGAAACATTTCTAAATTGTATTTTTCTCTCAAGCTTCAGCTTGCCTTTGTCATATTTTTTTTAAAAAAAAGGTTTTAGTTTTTAACCTAAAACACAAGACTTTTGAAATAGCTGTACCATCACGAATGGGAAAGCATTGGAGCATTTCGTGTTGCTTTTTTAATAATGCCCAAAAGAATTGGGCATTGAGTTGAGGAAACCAAAAGAGTAAGAGTTCAAGTTTTAGTTGAAGTACTCCACTTAAATATATCATTATATTAAAATATTCAACAAACAAATTAATTTTTGTATTCACAAAGCCAAACCAAAAAACCCCTTCACATCATCTCATCACTCACTTCATATTTCTTTTTCTTTTTCTTTTTTTCCCTTAGAATTCTCAGCTTCTTTTATTTTTTTTGGGTTTCAGTTAAAAAATCCCGATGTGCCAGAGAGTGAGTGGCACACGCCTCTAATTTCTCCTCACATAATTACAAACACCCAAAAAAAAAGAGATTTCAGTTTCTGAGCCCAATTTGCTTTCCACGTTAGCATTACGCATTAGCTCACCAATAACGACGTCGTTCCCACTTGGCTTCCCACTTGCCCTGTTGCCTTTGGGCCGGTCCCCACCACCACAGCCTCCACCTTCTTCCTCCTCTTCGGCGACGCCCCGCTCTCCGACGATGAAGACGACGACCACGTTCTCTCCGGCGATGACCTCTTCGACGTTACTCTCACCGGGTCGGGTTCGCCTGAATTTACTCTCAGTGGAAAATTCAGCAGAGCGCGTGAGCCTCGCATCCTGTACGCCGCTCGATCGTAAGCCAGAGCTGCGTCTTCGGCTGTCTCGAATGTTCCGAGCCAAACCCTAGCCCCGTTCTTGGCCGGGTCACGGATCTCCGCCGCGAATTTCCCCCACGGCCGTTGTCTTACTCCTCGGTAATGCTTGCCCTTCGACGGAACTGCTGCCGGCACGGCTGCTTCAGCCACCTTCTCTTGCTTTACCACTGGAGGGCCCGCCGGGGAATCCAAAACCGGCAAAACATCCGGCTCCGATTTCACAGTAAGGGTCGGGGAGAAACCAGAAGAGATGCTCTCGGGCGACCCGACATCGAGGGAAGGGACCCACCCGGAGTTGACGGCGTCACGGAGGAAGCCGTAGATCACCATGTCTTCGGAATCGTCCTCCTTGAGCGGCAATTCGCCCCAATTGTCGGTCAGACACGGGTACAAGCTGCTGAAACTGGAGCTCCGAGAGTAAACCGGGGCGGTACCCGAAGAAGTATCGGAATCCGCAAAAGCAGTCTCAAAGTCACCGAGCAAGTGGAGTCGAATTGACTCCAACAAAGCTAAATCCGACTCAGAAGTGGCCTCTCCGTACATATCGTCACCACCGCAATATCTTCCTCCGGCGAGAGAGATTCTGGTATCTGCGTCGGTTCTAGTAGGAGAACACACAGACAAAGAAGAAAGAAAAAGAGAGAAAGATTAAGAAGGAAATTGAATATTCGAAGGTTGAAATTGGAGGGGAATGAAGAAGTGGGGATTTATAGGACATTTGGTTCATGAACCTGGACGAAAGTTTAAAAAGCAGATATTTTTTTGAAGATAATTACTTATTAAATCTTAAAAGTTGAAGTCGTGGGCTGAGCTTCTTCGAAGGTTCAATGTGCAAAATGCGAAGTGCTTGTGGGAATTGAGATAAGAATTCCATCACGTGTGTTTTTGTTATTTGGAAATTCCATAATATTAAAAGAGACAAGCGTGACGTCACAGGCATTACAATGGCACCAACTTGCTCACCTCTGTGCCGCAGAATCGCCGGGTTTTTCCCAATGTGGGGGTGACGTGTCGAGCGCAGAAAATAACTTCCCTCCATTTCTTTTATCAGTTTCTTCCATATTTCCTTCCCAAGTCAGTCTTTGGATCAAATCTTAAATGGTAGACTTTACTGTCTCTACTCCTAAATACTCATTTTAGTTTTAAATATAAGGTTTAATTAGTTTTTTAAAGTGATTAAAAAATTTAAATAAATTATTTAATCACAGTATATATTATATATCAATTTATAAATCATATAAATTAGTTTAAAAAAACCATAATTATATATACTTTAAAGTAATTTATTTAACTTCTTTAAGCTTTCAAAAAAATCAATTAGATCTAAAATAAAATTTCTTGTAATATCAAATATAAGATTTTAATTCACTTTATTTCTTATTTATCATATTTGTCCTCAAAATATTTTTATTAGTTGCATATAGTAAAAAGTTTTCATTAATGACAATTACAGTTCATATTTTTAAAAATGGTATTCTAGATAAACCAAAACATATTTGTTATAAATAATTAATTTAACTAATTTTCTTAATATGTGTAAAATCGGCATCTAACTCAACTTAAAAACTAGGAAGTAATATTTGCAAAATTATTATTGCAATGTGAAATTATGAAAAACAAACAAACAAATTTAAATTGTGAGAATTTAACCTAAATGGTCTGGAACTATATTAAAAAATAAAAAAAAAATTATAAAATGTTAAATCATTAGTTTTGATTAAAGACTAGAAACTCGACATAGCAACAAGAAAATGAGAGGATCAGAATCGAAGGGATTAGAAACGGTTCAGTTTCTCTTATTATTCCTTTTCTCATTACCTCTCATAATATCTAAATCATGTCCACCAATTAATCTGAAAGGTAAAAAATAAGTCATATCGTCAAATTATCACTCATTCAATTTTTCTCTCATCTTCCCAATCAACGATCTAAATGGACTCCTCTTCCCTATCAATGGTTTAGATGAGTTAATGATAAGAAAATGAAATGAAGAAAGGATCTATTTCCATCAGAGACCAGAAAGCGACAAAAGACGAAAAGTTCGGGCGAGGAATTGAGGGTGAGGGGTTATAAAAGAGACAAGGGCAAGTTGAGAAACAAATGTCGATACAAGAGAAAAGGAGGGGGTTGCCTTGTGGATAAGTCTGTCATAAAAAGTCAGTCAATAAGCCTCCCTTCATATCAAGTTTATCTTTTGTGGGTCCCACCCTCCATCACTGTAACAAAAAACAATGCCTCCTTTAATTTTTTCTGCGTCTACCCTCCAGCTTCCTCGAAGGTGTCTCCTCTCTCTCTCTCTCTCTCTCTCTCATATTCACAAGTCCGGATTCACATCACACATTATAATGTTTAATTAATTAAAGTAATTGATAAGATAAATACATGTGAAAAATAGGACAATAATCTTGCTTGCTTGCGTGTCAACTTCTTATTGGATTTCTTTTGTATACCACCTTTAATTGTTACACTCCCTACTTGTTAGTACCTAGTTAAAGTTGGTGTGTTTTATGGATGTCGCATATGGGGATGGATTATGAGCTTGTTTTAGCTACCACACTATATGTAACAACATTTGATCTTATCATTATGATATTCTAAGAATAAAAAGATAAAATTCAAGAAAAACACCTTCAAAATTTGAAATATCAAATCAATGATATCCTATTAAAATGAATTGTGAATTGTTAATCAAATTTAGTCAATAACTAAACAATTGGAGAAAACAAAACTGATTTAGAATTTTGATATTTAGAATTTTTTTTTTTTTGGAATTCCCCTAAATAATAAATTGTTTTTATTTATATTTGTGTCTCTAATAAGTATTGGATAATTATTATGCACATCCGTATAGTTTCATCTAATTTGTAATTCTGTAGGTTTTTTTTTATCATGTCCTTATGATTTTACTTATTTTTAATTAAGTTCTTGTAGTTTATTATGAAGTTGTTATAGTTTTACCCATTTTTAATAAGGTCCCTATAATTTTTTGTTTGTTTCTTTTTATCAATCATATCTAAACTATAAGGGCTTTATTAAAAATTAAGTAAAACTCTAAGGACCCAATAAAAAAAATAACTATAAGTAAAAAAAGGAAAAACAACCACATGGACTTGATAAAACTTATAAAATACAAGGACGTAATTAAAAATGAATTAAAACTACAGTGACTTGTAGATTAATTTCCCAATAAATAACATACATTTAATATTTACATATATACATATATATAAATACTTATTTCATCTATCCGCTTATTAGAAATTTATAAGAAACACGTTTTTGAACTAAAATAATTAATGCTTCACAACTTAATACAAAATGAATTACATTTTAAATCATAAAACTCTTCCAAAAAGCAATTATGCAAAAAAAATCTTAAAGTTCAGATTCAGATCTTATATATGGAAAGTCCTGTTGTAAGAAAAATTCTACATTCATGGGGTCCCACTTAACTCAGCTGTATTAGCTGGGGCTGGATATAATTTTTTTGAAATCTGACTCTTTTTTCTTTGGAGAAATGGGAACATTAGTAATTTATTTGGCCTTTTCTTTATTTCGCCT